>OX375813.1:18947973-20197973 GCA_947359405.1 Antitype chi
TATACCCGATTGAGCGTCACCGGCTCGAGCGTGACGGTTCAATTTCGTTCACTGTTCGGCAGGAGCGCAAAGAGCGCATAAAGAAAAAAGAAGATTTCACTAAAAAATCTTACATTCAAAGGTGTCTGTCTGCCCTTACAAAAGTCACCTCTGAATTATCGAGAATTTCTCCCCCGACATTTGGGTATGTATTAGCAGTCCTGCTCAACGGAGCCTTTATTTCACTTCGTCTTACATTAGGCACGTAATTAGACGAACAGACTCACGTATATAGGTTGACACAAGAAATTGAATGCGTGACGGAATGTGCCATATACATTTTTCCATTCCATATACGAATTTCCTTTGACGACGAAAAATTAATCAGCGTGTGTGTTTTGTTTTTGATTAGAAAGAATTGAAGTTCGAAGGAGAATTGGAGTGGAATTTGATTGAACTTGGAGTAAATAGAGGACATGAATGGTAAAATGAATGTCAAATTACTAATACCAACTAAAATATAAGAATTTTTATATATAGTACAAAGCGTTCCTGAAGACAAGAAAAATATTGGTAACGAAATTAAACAGGCTAAGTGCGAGTTGAAATAAAATAAAATAAGCTCCGAAAAACACGATGGAGGCTTATTAATAGGACCCCGTTGGTACCCTTTGGGTACGGAACTCTAAAAACGGTTGAATTAATATACACATGTTATTTACAAGAGAAGTTTTCTAGATAAGATTTTCATGATGTAAAGTAAATATGTTGAGACATAGAAGTCCTAAAATCAAGCTTGTAAATAGCCAGATGTTCCGAGCAAATATTGACCCCAATTCCGTTCTGGGATTGAACGAATAACAGGTACCAAAAGAAAAACATCTCACATTGAATCGTACCCTGTTGACACTCCAAACGGGATGGCGCAATGATATCCGACGTGGAGCGTATCTCATTAACTCGATTATATTTCTGCTTCTCCAAATCCTTCCGAAACTACAGCATCCTCACGGAATTTCAACCCTTACTTCTTTCAGTATAAAGGTGTGAATAGCTTGGAAGTTTTCAGGATAATTTCCGTACTCCCCTAGGCCCAGTTATGAGGGAAAAATTGGAGAGGTCGTCCGATGGTTGTCTGGGCATGTTTCAATGGCAGTGGTTACGTCGTGATTCCTTAATGGCTGCCAGTGGTGAGACGTGAATTAGTAAGGCGGGTTTTCGCAGAGCAGCTGAAGAATTTGGGCTTTTGGGAATGGTAGATAAAACTTTTAAGGGATGCATAACAACTTAACGAAGGTTACCGTGGTTTGAGATTTGGTGCAATGAAATTATTTATCTTCATTGTAATTGTGTCGAAAGATGAGCAGAGGCCATCTTTGTATCAATGTATATGTTACCGGCCAAAACCAATTTCAGGCCAAACTAGTTTGTCCTAGGCCAAACAGACTTATCCTACGCGTGATATGTCGCAGCCAACTAGCTTAATTAGCGATTTCGTTAACAGCCTTTGGAAGTAACGCTCGCCGGCCGCTGCCGCGGCGCCGCTCGCTTCGCTCGCTCGGCTCGCGCGCTTTTGGTCACAGTTCTAACATAACCTAACCTAACCCATTTAATCGGCGTGCCCCGACTTAATAAACCAGTTTGGCCTAGGACAAACTAGTTTGGCCTGAAATCGGGTTTGCTTCCTCAAAGTAATGTCACTACGACCTTTCCTCTGAGTTATCATTCTTCATCTTAGCATAATCAGTCTTGTGTTGTGCTCATCATTATCAACAACTTTTACTATGGGACCAAACCTGAAATCGCGAAACAAAATCAGCTGTTCCATACACATGTATTCGCATAAATCGTCAAAATGTAGGGAACAGCTGATTTTTTTTTTACGATTTCAGGTTTGGCCCCATAGTAAAAAGTTGTTGATAATGATGAGTACAATGACATGATGATGAATGATATTTAAGTTACACCTTGTATATATATATTAGCTTTTGCCAGCGGCTTCGCCCGCGCGGCAGTTTCATCCCCTATTTAACTCTCTTAGGGGTTGAATTTCGAAAATTACTTCCTTATTCCTTGTCTACATTATAAAGGTAACCTCTATGCAAAATTTCAGCTTTCTAGGTCCAAGGGTTTGGGCTGGGCGTTGATGAGTCAGTCAGTCAGGACTTTTCTTTTTATTTATATAGATAATCTGAATCTCCGAAACGACCGCAACGATTTTCATGAAATTTAGTATGCAGGAGGTTTCGGGGGCGATAAATCCATTTAGCTAGTTTTCATTTTTAGAAAACGTCAAATCAAAAAAAAAAAATGAGCAAAGCTCGGTCTCCAGATATTATCAATTTTAAGTTTCAATTTATTTTTGCGTAAATGACGTTGTCTGAAATAAAATTAATTGTTATATTCTAACCAAACCAATCACAATGCAAAAAAATAACTATTATACCAAAGTAAAACAGGAGCTTCAATTTTGAAGTTAGCCCTGAAATGTTTCAAATATGAGCTTACTCATTCGCACAAAGTGCTTAATGTACGGAGATGAGATACCGCCATGAATTGTGGGATCCTTGTCGAGATAATTTAAATTGTGCCACGCTTTGTTGCGTATATGATATTTTATTGTATTTGATATGGAGAAGATCTTTTGTGTATGATACCTAGTAAAATGTATGTTTGGTGGATTTGAGTAATGATGTCCGTCTTAATGGATGTAGAGGTGCAACTGTGGGAAGGTCTACCGTCTACCTACGATATGTGTTTGTTATTACACTATTCTTTTTAATTTTGTTAATCTTTTTGCATAAGATTCTGTAATATCTCCTACTGGGAGAGGGCACTAGCTCTTGTAACACAGGTATATCACCTAGCACGTGAGTCAGGGACTTCACACTATTTTGTAGCCACTTTCTTGTGTAATATAGATTATTTATTATTATTTATATGCGAGTTCAAAACTGGCACCGATGACTGAAAAGTTGTGTGGAATTCAGTTAGCATGTGACGCGGAAAAATGAGGAAAATGTCTTGAGGAAAGTTTTAAGTATGAATGTGAAGCTATAAGAGTAGGGCAATACCAAATAAACTATGGACTGTGTGAACAATGATATGTCTAGAAAGGGGGTGACTAACGTCTGTCAAGTTAGCTAGTTTTGTCATAAGACCAAGTAAGCTAACGAACTTATATTTTAACTATACTCCATTTGAAATAAGATTAGACATTTAAACAAACCTTTTTTACAGACAGTTCAACCGATTCTGACTTCTATACCGTAGGCATAAGAATGGGATTAAAAGCAAAAAAGTAGTTACAATACCAACTGTTTACTGCAGTTGCCATTTGTTCTGCCACTAACGCAATAGAAATCAAAATCGGTTGATAGGACTGTAAAAAAGTTTTAATTAAATGTCTAATCTTATTTCAAATGGAGTACAGTCTCTCTAAAAACAATCTGTCTAGCCTTTTCGCAACTATGTCGAGCTTGGCTTCCAGTCTAACTGGATCCAGCTACCAGTATTTTACATGGAAAGACTGCCTATCTGATCTTCACAACCAAGTCACTGGGTAAAACGATACCCTTTGGGTAAGACTGGTTCTCAGATTTTCGGGCTTCTGACGACCCGTAACGACTGTCAAACATCCACGAATGACAGCCGGGACGGAGGGTCTTGGTATGTAAAGATGGTCACCTATCTACGGACCAACCGCGGCAAGCGTAGCTTAAGCTGATCTTTCGACTCTGTTAGTGTAGCAGCTGTTAGTAACCACAAACCCTTCAATTATTTTGGTAACTTGTTGTATAAACAGGCATATTAAAATAAATCAGAAATTAATCAAGTATACATGACAGCAAGCTCGTAAACATATTTTAGATATATGTTAAGGATTAATTCAAATTAAAGTTGTTTGAATTAATCCTTAACACATATCTAAAACAACTTTACGAGCCATTCCTATTTATATTAACTCCCGAAATATTCTTAGCTATCCTTTTCGGCAGTAAAAATAGAACCTCATCAAACCGATCCGTTTTCAATGGAAGCCCTTTTCACGCCCTACTGGGCCTGGCCGGAATTTATTTACACTACACTCTGGGGAAATATCATTATAGTCAAGATAAGCTATACGTAACAACGAGATAGTTTATTTTAATAGAAGCCTAAGAAAGTTTCTTTTGGAAAGGTATTAACAAAAACTACAAAATTCTCTTGATATTTGTTACACGAATATCTAAAAAATATATCCTCGAATGGAATTTCTTCTTATTTTTGCATAAGAGAGCGACCCCCACATCTAAATGATAAAATATAATTTATTTGTCAAACATGCGTTTACATATAAATCGAGCATGCAAGATCTTAAATATAGGTAAAAAGTCTACATGTTTCGAGGCATAAATTTTTTTATATTAACAATCAATTCATTAATTCAATAGACTAAATGCCGGTTCACTAAAATTCATTATCACATTTTTATGAGATCTAAACTCCATATAGCCCCGCTTGTACCAAAAATCTCGATTACTGACAAATGTGTGCATTGACTAAACAGGTCTTCTTAATCTATGTGGTTTTTCCTCATTTCAGTTTCCAATCTACATGGTCTTCACGTGATCTGATCAAGATTCTGTCTGAACTTTAAAAGAGACTGTGACCTCTGAGTTTGTTTCGGCCTTTCCTCTCAGTCGCAGAGTAGTCAGATAGTCGAACTCATCTAGTTTTAAAGATATGATTAACGTGTAAAAGTGTTTGTACAAACTCATTTACAGAAATAAAATCATTTGTTATTTATGATAAAACATCGTGCTATTTCAACCATTTGTTTCAATATTAAAGATGTAATTAGTGAATGTTAGCATTATTATACAAACCATATTCCGCGAAGAAAATAATAAGATATCATTTTCTTTAAAGCGTAGGCGTTAAGTTTTACTTTGGTGAAAAACTTGGCGTAGGCGCGTATCAGTGTGGCGTAGGCGCGTAGCAGTCTGGCGTAGGTCGAGGTGAATGGCCGATCATATGATCGGCGTAGGCTTCGCGTAGCTCGTAGCTATATTTTATTTCTGATTTTATGTACGGTTACGAATAACGAGTCATTTGTTAGGTCGTCTTAAGATCATAAGAATAGTTTACATTGCAATTATTGCTAGAAGTATTTTTTTCTTCAATTAGCAATCTGCCCTGGTTCGCACGATTTTACTCAAACATTAAGATTTCATTCTTTTGATTTCATTTTTTTTTGTCTATAATTTATGCAGATTCTTTTATAAATTGTGAATGTAAGAACGTTGTACGCCTTGTAAACTGTAGATTTGTAGACCATGTTCTATTTTATTAAGTATCTGGTACTTGTTGACAGGCCATACAGTTCTCCCATACCTATTAATGTTGTAATTCTAAAATATTATAAAAAACAATTATTTTTACATTTGTGACAGTAAAGTTAGTTTTCACTTTGTAGTGTTTTTGTGGAAGTCTGTTGTTTATTTTTGAATTAAAGTGTCTCGCTTCAGCGTCCCAAGATCCCAGTTAAAACTATACGCGTACAAATAATAATAATAATAATTTATCATTTATTCTCTCTTCACAAAGCTGACTTAAATTAAAAGTGTACATAGAATGTCCCAGCTGTATGCCATCCTTGTGAGAGACTGGTGCCTAATATAGGTTTTTCGAAAAAAAACCTGTGTTACAGCTAAAACCATCAAGACACGTTTAGCCTAACTACCCACATCCCTTTTCCCACGCCCGCAACCGCAGCGCACTTCCGATATATTTACAGACGAAGCCTTTACAGGCTCATCCGGGGATCATTTAGAGTTTTAGAGGATCTCTCCTCCTATTCTCACGAAAACTCAAGAAAGGGACCTTCTGTTTTCGTTTATTAAGACGGCTTTTGTGTTGCTATGGCGTTCGGGTTTGGTTAGCGAAAGTGGAAATGTAGTGGTTTATTTAGGAAATAATTTATGTTAAAACAAGAAATTAGTCGTTTTATAAGCTCTGTATACCTATTAAACTAATTCATTCTCAGCAACATATAATATCACCATTCACCATGTATATTTCTTCTTCTTCAGTAAGTCAATGAGGTAACCCAAGCTGGGTGACCTTTTCCGCTCTCCTTACCTGTTAAATCATAGTTTTATGAGCTAAGAGATATCTATTTGACTAATTCATTTGCCGCATCACATATCACCATGAAAATTTTTTCTTCTGCAGAAAATCAATAGAGCAACCCAAGCCGGGTGTCCTTTGCCACTCTCCTAACCTGTTAAATTACAGTTTTATAAGCGACGAAAAACTTATTTGACTAATTCATTCTTCGCATCACATATAACCATAAATATTTCTTCTTCAGAAAGTCAATGGGGCAACCCAAGCCGGGTGTCCTTTGCCACTCTCCTTACCTGTTAAATCGTAGTTTCATGAGCTACGAAATATCTATTTGACTAATTCATTCGCCGCATCACATATCACCATGAACATTTTTTCTTCTGCAGAAAATCAATAGGGCAACCCAAGCCGGGTGAACTTTGCCAGTCTCTTTACCTGTTAAATTACAGTTTTACGAGCGACAAAAAACCGATTTGACTAATTCATTCTTCGCATCACATATTACCATTAATATTTCTTCTTCAGAAATTCAACGGGGTAACCCAAGCTGGGTGAACTTTGTCAGTCTCCTTACCTGTTAAATCAAAGTTTTATAAACTACAAAATATCTATTTCACTAATTCATTCTCCGTATCACATATCATCATTAATATGTATTCTTCTTCAGTCAATAGGGCAACCCAAGCCGGTGTCCTTTGCCCGTCTGTTAAATAATGGTTTCGTGAGATACGAAATATATATTTGACTAATTCATTAATACTTCTTCCTTTACTGCATCACAGGAATACGAATCTCCAACAGCTCTCGAGGCATTTCCTTAGTCCGTACTCCCTACCATACAATACCTAACTTCCTTACTTACACAAAAATATCCCAGTGGAGAATTGAATATCTAACGCAGACAAAAGGTTTTGAACTCCAGTCGGTTATATGTTTTTCCGCGGGATCCGCTTGGACTCTGAATAATAGAAATTGAAAGGACGGGTCTGTGCTAGCGAGATTTAAGCGTATAAAGTGGTATAGATATGGAAAATTTAATAGGATCAGTGTCTATGTTAGACTAGTATAAGTATTGTTTTCGATTTCGGAAACACTTTTGAAAATCAAGTTTAATTCTTTTGGCTAGTTTCGACGATAGACTGATAAAAACAAACATAATAATCGGTCTATCATTATCCCACTGCTCGTACTCAGGCAATGAGCCTCGGTGAGAGGCAATGGGCTGTTATCGACCACGCAGGGCCACTGCGGGGTGGTAGATGTCACATGTCTTCGATTTTTTGGATCTAAGACATATGTTTCCTCAAGATGTTTTCCTTCACCATTTTGATAGCAGTGGTTATAAAAAAAAAATACACAAAGTAAAGCGCCTGCTTTGGGTTTGAACCCACGACCATCACACTACTCAAACTTTTTGCACTATCCTACATAATCTTATATTACTTCTCTTTTTGTTTGCTATAACTCTTCTATGAGATTCTCCATTGACTTTATTCCACTAAATGTATCCATGTCCTTTTTGCTTCTCTTTCTAAACTACAAGGAATTTAAACTGGTATGTGTTATAAAACTGCACCAAATTAAATACAATTTATGGAAAACCTTATCATTCCTTCATTCTTTCTTCATAAAGATTGTAAGATTTACATACCATTATTTAAAGAAGCTGCAAGAACAATGTCACACTTCAGGATTAAGCTGACGTTTTGGCAGACAATGTCGTGAGAGTGATGTTTACTTTAGACTTAAGTACGTATCTACTTGATGAGTGGGTTATATATTGAAGACTTTATTTCTCAATATGGGGTGGTCAAAATTGTAAGGTTTTCTTGGTATTATTGCTTATGTGCAAAGCGTTGTGTGCATTTCAAAAAGCATATCTATGGGCAAAATTACATAAAGTTGATTTATTAACACTGATGAAAAGAAGAAAGAAAAATGTTTATTAGGCATAGTCAACGCAAGTGCTACTGGACTACTGTGTTCCCGGTGTCATTCTAGAAGTACTAAATATATAAAATAAATCAACTGTTCCCTACAAAAGTACAATAGGATACTTAGTCAACTCCGTCAAATAAGGCCAATTTTTTTGGATGGGAAATCATCAATCACTTAGTCCGCTGCTCGTCGCGATTGCACGCCGTGGCGTCTCTCCAGCCACTTCTAAAATAGGGGGGTACTTACCGCTGAAATTCTGGCGTGCCGAGTTTAGTTCTAGATATTTACAGAACTATTTCCATCTGAACTTTATTTAATCCATACTGGATTAAATAAAGTTCAGATATATAGAAATCGAAGCCATCGCTAAACTTTCTGATATGACCACTAATGGCCGATTCTTAGAATTTACGGACCGTTATTGGTTAACATGAAGACTCTCGTATCTTTACCAATAATGAAGCAAAGATCTCATAGCTTTGCATAGTAGATATATAAGGAGGGCCTATAAGGAAGTAGCTATCACAGGTAAAAATTTGCTTACGAATCTATGTAATTAATATGCCCAGTTTGACAATATTTTTTTGCACGCTTTATATTAGCTTCACTTGTAACTGACTATGTATGTAAGAAAATCTTGGAATCTTAATTTGACCCACTTTCCGGTCTTCGATTAGGATGAAATTTTGCACACGCTTTAAATTCTGATGACAATATATGACTAGCTAAGAAACGTCATTACAAATCCAATATGGCGGCCTTCCCAAGATGGCGGACTGGCTGTTTGAAATCCACCCCCCTTGATATGGGTATCAAATGAAAGGGTTTGCTATCAGGAATCTGAAAAAAAATAAAAATATTTAAAAAATGAAAAAAAAGGAAAAAAAGTCACGTTTTTGTAGTTAGCAGAACTAAAAAATTGAAAATAAATAATAGTTTAAAAAACTAAAAAACACGCTTTAAAAACTAAACTAAAAAAGGAGAAAATAATTTAATTCAATTAAAAAGCGTGGCGTGCTTTTTGAGGTATTTTTATAATCAGTTAATGTCAAGCACCCCACGCTTTTTAATTGAATTAAATTATTTTCTCCTTTTTTAGTTTGGTCTTTAAAGCGTGTTTTTTAGGTTTTTAAACTATTATTTTTTACCTTTGTAAGCAAAACGATTCGTTTATAGGAACTGAGCATTCGTTGACAGCATTTGCATCTCCCACAAACGGTTTCTGTGGTCGATCTATCTGTTGCCATAGCAACTAAAGTACGTATACACAAAATATCAGTACTGATAAAGTCATGACTAATAACAAGTGATTATCAACGTTTCCTGGGGCATGTCGTGGCAACATCGAAAGCAACAGGTGACATTCTGGCGAAAAGCCAGCTACTGTCAACCTGTCTCGGTCAACAGACTCCCGGAAAAACACAAGCAATTTCCAAACTTATGAGACCACTGTAAGGTTTGAAATTGGTTGTGCTGATGAAGCATTGGTCTATGATCAAAACTTTTGAATTTTAAGTCGTATTTAAAAGTGGTAGAATTGAAATTTGCGTGCGTCGATTTTAGATCAGTCTGTCATCACTCAGCAATTAATTGTAAGTCTTAGTGAAAAGTGATAAGGTCGGGATTTGGATGGAGTCGTTAACAATTGATAGGTTGTTGACACTTGGTTTTGAATGTTTTGGACCAAATTTTGAAGAATGACGATTGCGATGAAGATGTCTGTCTTCTTTGCTATTCCGGTCTCTGTCACGGTAATTATTCTTTTTCTAGTTGAGTCATACTCGGGAATTGGCTTGGCTGCAAATATATTTACTAACTCCCGGATTTCCCCACGTAACTATTTCAACGGCCAAGCAACTTTGGTGAGTTTGAAAGGTTTGGGTATTCGGTGGGCCCTAGCCTGTTTGCTGACTGATCATAACGGAAACTAGCTATGCCAGCGGCTCCGCCAGGATGTCCGAAATAGCCTATGTTACTCCTTATAACATTAGATTAGCCTGAACAAACAGACAGACAAACAGGCAAAAATTTATAGAATTTTCTGTCTGTTATTCTTATTAGTACCGCATATACTATATGTATTTAGTAAAAAATCTGTTATTTTTACACCACGATAGCGGCGGTAAGTCCCCTCTTTGAGGAGTGGCTTGAGAGGCGGCATGGCGTCCTCACCTTCCGCCTGACGCAGGTCCTCACCGGACACGGTTGTTTCGGGAGGTTCCTGTTTCGCATAAGGCGGGAGGAAACGCCCGGGTGTTTCCATTGCGAAGATCGCCCTGAGGACACGGTGGAGCATACGGTGGCGGTCTGCCCGGCTTGGGCGGAGCACCGCCGTGTCCTCGAGGAGGCGATCGGCGGCGGCGATCTCTCGCGTCCGGCCCTGGTGCAGGCCATGGTACGGAGCGAGAGTGAATGGTTAGCCGTCACCTCCTTCTGCGAAGCAGTAATGCTCGCAAAGAGGGAGGCGGCGCACGTGAGGGAGAGGCAGTATATGCGCCCTCACGGCCGTAGTCGCCGCGGGAGAAGCCCTGGGCGTCGGGAATCCCAGGCTGATTCCCGGCCACCGTAGGCGCGGGCTTGCGGACGGCGAGTAATGGGTAGCTCGCTGTCCGGTAAGGACCAAGCCCGGGTCGACGGCGCGTTGTGTTCCACGCGCGCCTCAAAGAGATGTCAGCACCAATAGGTGGGGTTCGCAAGGACCGATGCCTGCCAGGGGTGCGGGTTGTTCGAAAGAGATACCGCGGCCCCTGGCACACAGGCAACTGAGGGAACACGGGTGGGTTTTAGTCAGTAAAAGTCTGACACGCCCTCCCGCTCCACCCAGAGCGGGAGAAGTTATTTGATGATTTCCCACCCAAAAAAAAAAAAAAAAATTTATGTATTTTTATGTATGTAGGTATGTATTATATAGACAAATAACACTTCTGAAATGATGCAGACATTCCTCACTAACGAAGCTGCTCGACCTTAAAGTACTGATGTACCGTTTCCAGGGACCATCAAATGTTCTTCAAGATGCAATGAATGCCTGAAATAAAAATGATTTAATTGTGTTTTTTTATTTGATTTAAACCCATACCGTCTTATTACAAAATACGATCTCACTTAAGTTCTAACTTAAAGCTCTGAGCCAGTTTTTGCATGTCCAACTTTATTTCGATTTGGGTAGAGTTTAACAATAGTAATAGGCTGGAACTAAAGTTATGTCGCGTTTTGAAATAAGGCGGTCAATGTTACCAGACACTAAATTTCAGCCACAAAATTATCAAAAAAAAAAACAATTTAAACCACACATCTCCGAAGCGCCGGCAGATCGAAGTGTTGCCAACACAATCACGCGACAAAATCCATTATTTATCCACGACTATTGTGTAACGTGTTCAGCCATCACCCTCAGGCGGACATGTTGGATTGTGGCCAGCGTGGCCACATCATTGCCCGCTCTGTGGGCGTGTCAAACAATACACCTTCGTTGGGCGTAGCTTGAGACCAGCCAATGAAAGTAAACTAATTAACCATTGGCATTTTTAGCATAGCAATCGTTTGAGTCACGTAGTAGTGGCTCAGATTAGCGTTGGGGCCGGGGGTCATGTTGCGGGCTGCTCAAAGTAAACTGGCTTACGAAACGGGTAAGACGTTTGTGGCTGTTTGGCTTCCGGCAAATAAATGAATCTTCTTCGAGATGAATGAAATAACACTTAAGGTGAATCTAGTCGACATTTTTTCCATACAAACTTCGGACAATGTACAGGAACAATTAAACATGTTATGGTTTTGTCTCATTATTAATATTGTCTGTGCGGAAGCAAAATACTAAAATAAAAAGCCATTAAAAAGTTAGGAGCTAACAAAGATTAGTTTTTTTTCTAATTTAACCTGACTTCGGGCGTGTTTATTTATTAAAAGAAATGTAAAATCTCCAAAACCAAGTCGGTACCCACAAAGCTCAAATATTGATCATTGATTAATGCAGTGTTTTTTTCATAAAACCTGATCTTCCGAAAGACTTTTCTTAATTTTTTCGCCCCTGTTTTACTATAAATGATCCTGCATGTCACTCAATAACGTTGTGCGTGTAGACTAGCATCTAACTGCTCATCACTGATACTACCTCTGTCGGACACGATGCCTGGTGAGACAGCGTATTTTAGCCAGGCCAACCAGTGAGTTCGAGCCAGCGACTAGATTCCCCTTAACTGCTCAATACTCATTGGCAACAATAAACAGCAATCAAAAACCCGTCTTTAAAACGTGGTTTTTGAGACCATATTTCACTGCCACCGATCATTGTAGTGGTCATTATCTACATACTCGTACACATACTGCATATTACAAATACTTACTACATAATATATACTAAACCGCATACTATACGACAAATAAATAAAATTAAAGTGTCTGTTCCTAATGTTACTGCATTAGGCATATGAAAGTTTATACGGTACGTATAACAAAAACAAAACTTCTTTATTTGTCTGTTTGATTGTTCCGGCTAATCACTGAAACGGCTGGACTGAATTTCACTGTTTGATAGCTGATGTTACTAGAAGTAACATGCTATTTGTCCAGGAATCATGTAGCTTAATAGTATCTTTGCTTCCGATATCCATGCCGTAGCTAGTAGGATACTAATTAATAGCAATTTAGACTACATGAGCACTCTGTAACGATGATAAGAGAAAACAAAAAAGAAAATCGAAGAGTATTCTATTCCATGATGAAGAACATCAAAATCGTTTAATGAAAAAAGTCATTTCCATTCCAATTAATTCCATCAGGATCTATAAGATAGTCATTGCGCTGATGAACGACTTTATGATCGCAATAGAGTTATTATATTTAAACTCAAACAAAAAAAACAACCGAAACCATTTACAATGGAGAGGGCTATGCTCGGAGTTTCCCTACGTGATCGAATCAGGAATGAAGACATCTGCAGGAGAACCAATGCAACCGACATAGCTCGAAGAATTGCCACACTTAAGTGGCAGTAGGCAGGGCACATTGCTCGCAGAACAGATGGCCGATGGGGCCGAAAGGTTCTGGAGTGGCGAC
Organism: Antitype chi; assembly: GCA_947359405.1. NCBI lineage: Eukaryota > Metazoa > Arthropoda > Insecta > Lepidoptera > Noctuidae > Antitype > Antitype chi. The sequence continues at coordinate 18,961,057 of OX375813.1, forward strand.
CGCGTACCGGAAGATGTAAAGTTGGAAGGCCTCCCACAAGGTGGACCGATGACCTTGTGAATGCCACGGGAATCCACTAGAAGTGGGAAGCACAAGACCGGTCGAAGTGGAGGAGCCTGGGGGAGGCCTATGTCCAGCAGTGGACGTCTTACGGCTGAAATGATGATGAAACCATTTGCAGGCACTTCCGAAAAGTGCCTGTAAATTGTTTAATAGTGCTGTTACGGAGTCGGTCAATCAGAAAGATGAAGCTAGTTGCCCATTCCAAAGCGTAGTAGGTACCTATGGAGAAGAAGGGGCAAGAAACTCCATTGACATTGTGCACATAGTGATGTGCGTGTGCAAATGCCGAGAGGGGTGGTACTAGGAGGACATAATTATAGTGACCTTCTCGGTGATGTTCTTCAGAAAGGTCAGGTACGTAGTACTAGCAACCGGCGTGCGTGTATCACCTCATCATCATCATTACAGCCGATAAACGTCCACTGCTGGACATAGGCCTCCCCCAAATAAATGGGGGGTTCGCCATAATCGCCACGCAGTGCTAAAATGCATAGAGAACACTGCTGCCCATTCTTTAGTAAGTCCCTTAGTCGCCTTCTACGACACCCATGGGAAGAAATGGGATGGTGCGTGTATGACCTAAATGAAGCAAATGAAGTATGAAGGATCATATCTGATGGGGTTCTGTTGTTTCTTCCTAGCCCCATGGCAAGAACGCGTGCATTTTGTATGTGCATATGAGGTCCTGCTCCATGCCTTGTCTACCCATGACGTAATATTGTAATCCCTGATACTCGATCTTCTATACCGGATGTATTTCTTGGCCAATTTCCCAACGTGTCACCGATTAGTCTCGGTCAATAGACGACGGTTAAACAACAATAGTTGGCACTCTTTATATAGATAGGCGTGCCCTGAGGAAGAGGGCGAGTCTATCACTATTATATCGGGCAGAGGTCCAACCTATCGGCTAATTTAAGTTTAACAGGAATAGAATTGTTTGTGAAGGAGCTTGTCTGGGGACGAATTTAGAACATTAATACTATAGTTTATTTAAGTTTAAAGATAAGCCAGATACACCAATTCAGACAATAGGTCTTCTCTTAAACAGCACTGTTGTCTAGTCATTTCAAACATTTGATAATTTTTTTTGTAAATACACTTGAAAACAGTGAATTAGGGTCACATAAAGATACCTGAAAGTCTTAGAAACTAAGATTGCTAGCTTAATTAAATAAAAATAAATTTGTTTAGTAGAAAATTCAATGTACACACGGCTACACATCAAGCTATGTATTTCCAGTATAAACTGATCTCGTATTGTATAGGATTTCCGTAAAGTGCGAGATCAGCGTAAACTGGAAATGTATAGCTTGATGTGTAACCGTGTGTACCTTGAATGAAAGTAATAAAATGTTTGTGTCATATAGTATTATAATCATAATAAAAAATTACAAAAACAAAACTTCCGAGACTTTCAGGTATCTTTATGTGACCCTAATTCATTGTTCTCGAGTGTAGTTGGGGCCATACAGTAGACACTTACCAAACTATTTAGTTTGATACGTTCATTGGCATAATTTACTATTGTGACGCCTATTTCTACGGAATACATCAGCTAGACGTTAGCTACTTAAATGAAATAGCTACTTCGAAAATCTTACATTTAATAAAGAGAAAAGTCCTGACTGACTGACTCATCAACGCCCAGCCCAAACGTTAGACCTAGAAAGTTGACATTTTGCACAGAGGTTCCCTTTATAATGTAAACATGGAATAAGGAAGAATTTTTCGAAATTCAATCCCTAAGGGAGTTAAATAGGGGATGAAATAGTATAAATATATATGAAATACCACGTTAACAATTTCTTTCAGTTGTTGTGCTTCAATTTGAACGGTATGGATTCAAATTCAAATTCAAATTCATTTATTGACATAATAGGTTATAAATCTTCTTTGAAGCCTCTGACTCCCGAACTAGGTGTACCTGTATGTCAGGAGTCAGCGCCCTCTCCCATTTTATTTGGCTTAGAAACTAATGTCAACATAGGATGATTCCGGTGCGGTTGCAGCGTGATCTTCCTATAATTACCCCACTGCTGGGACACAGGCCTCCTCACTGTGAGAGGGAGTGGGTCCACCACGTGGCCTCAGTGCGTTGGTGGATGTCAGATGTCTTCGTTTTTTTTGGTTCTAAGACATACCGGTATCTTCACGATGTTTTCCTTCACCGTTTTGAGAGCAGTCGTGATGAAATAATTTACACAAAGTAAAATGCCTTGCCTCTGGTATCGAACCCAGAACCTGTAACTCGTAAGTCGTGGCTATTCTCACTAGGCCACCACTGCTCAACTGGGAAACCACTGCTATCTACTTCTCTCTACTCTCTCTCATTGTTTTACTAGTGAGGTTCAAATTACTCACCAGTCTAGCATACTGCAGGCCTTTAATTTAAACTACTATCGTGTTAACGTTGTCTCTATTTCACGTTAACGTTCTCGTTCACTTTTTAACTTCCTTTCATTAATTTTCTTCTTTTACTTTTTCAGGTAAGCTTCAGTTTTACAAAAGTCTAGTCTGGACGGACTGCTGAAAGCAGTGAGTACTAACTGAAAAATAATTAAGAACCGTTTTAATGGAAAACGGTTAGCGTCATAAAATGGCTTTCCAAGTGATGTAGTCATTATAAACAGCTTTCGATTAAGGTTTTGTTTAAATGGTAAAGTTTTTTAACGATGCGTACATTTGATTAAAAAAAAATTTGGTGCAATAAAATTGTGATAAATCATGTAATCATACCTTCGGTCTGATTATCACTGATTACCATCAGGAGAGATGATGGCCAAGAGCTTCCCTGTTCGACGAAAATCGATGACATTCAGTCCAACTAATATTATAAATGTTTATGTTTGGATTTTTACATGTTTGGATGTTTGTTACTCAATCACGCAAAAACGGCTGAACAGATTTGGATGAAATTTAGCACATAGATAGTTTATACCCCGGATTAACATATAGGATACTTTTTATCCCGGTACTACGTTCCCGTGGGATAATTTCCGACCTCCGCGCGGGTGAAGCCGCTGGCAATAGCTAGTAATAAATATAAAATAAACAACAAGAAATTTTAATTGAAATTGCAAACAATACCTGGGATGTGAAGTATCTGGAGATTGAAATATCGTAGCTAAAATTTTTCTATCAATATGGAAATTGTGTAAATGAGTTGAATTTCCAAGAAGCAGCCCTATCAAACATTTTTCAGGCATAATCAACAACCTTTGTAAAATAAAGATAACTTCGAACGAGACTATTAATTATTATTTTAACAAGAAAAAGGAGGTAGCGTTTCATTTAATTAACATCAAAATTCGCTCCAGTTCCTCTAAAATACTTAATAAGCGAATATTTGCCGATGTTAAAAAAAAAAAACTCATTCCCTAGCTGTAATTAGAAAACTCTGCGGTAATAAGCCTTAAAGGCAAACTTTCTTATGTTTTCTTTGGGGGTATTTAGAAAGTAATCGATGGGTTATGTTATGAACGCGCAGCGGAAAGGGCTTACTAGTCGATTCGCACGAATTTACTCGCCCAACACGGGCGAATAAACACTTAAATAATCTAATACCTTTAAACGAGCAATTCTTGTATATATGTAAAAGTATATACATATCATCTGAATCACGGAAATGGCGCCAGCGATATTTATGAAATTTAGTATGCAGGGGGTTTCGGCGGCGCTAAATCGATCTAGCTAGATCTAGCTAGCCATTGTTCGAAAACGTCAAACCAACAAAAAGAAAACTGATACCAAAAGCTATGCAAAAGCTCGGTGATACCAGATATTGATAATTTAATAAAGTCAAATCATTAGTAAGAGTTTTTCATATTAACTAGTAAGGAACACAATTTTTACCATAACTATATTGCATACAATTCAAAATGTGCCAATAGCCTAATGTATTTCTGGATTTGTCGATTCTCCCACAAAAAAAATCACTTCGTGCGAATCGCCTACAGAAAATAATATATTATTAAAAAATGGCGATTCGCCCATTTTGGGCGAGTAAATTCATGCTAATTGCCGAATAAGCCGCCGGAGTTAAAGAGTATTTCGTTTAAAATGTCTGTAAAACTGAGATACATAAATATAAATGAAAAAACAAATAGTACAATACCCCAATTGCGTAAAATTTATTTTCACAATCCGAAGGATTTTGACTGAAAAATTAATTTGCTGGATAACGTAAATAACGCAATGAATGTTGTTGAACTGTCAAATGATTAGGTACCATTGTTAGCGTGTTACGCAATTAGGCTACAAATTATGGGACAAATAAAAATTATTTTATTGTTGAAGAAAAGATGTATGTTTTTAATTAAAAAAAAGGTTAAAATGAGCATTAATTATCAGCAAAGTAAAACACGACAGAAAAATTTACCGCTTCCGCGTCTTTCTTAAACCAAAATGTAATCATTTAATTTATGAAGGCATTTTAATCAATTGCCCCTTTTACGTAAAAACCCAGTTCCAGCACTAAATAAAAATAGATCAGTCGTCATTAATTTGTTCCCAGACATTCATGGAACATTGTCTCTTGAAAATTTATCATATTCAGCTGCTCTTTCCTTCGTCAAAGTGTATTTCTATGTTTTAATCATCGCTCTAAAATATCATGTCATTGTAATATTTCTCTTCTTTTTTTTGTACGGAAGCTCGTAAATCCGCCATTTTGTTTTTGATTGACGTAATAATAGTGTTGGACTGCGGTGTTTTATTGCAATTTTATTAACCTAAAAATGCTAGCAACTCAATAAACTTTAGAAATTTTTGACGTGTCGGTTGTAATTCTTTAATTTGTGACGTCATTTCCGCTTGGTGATTGCTCCCTATCCGGAGACGATGTTTCTGATTGCAAGTAGACCACGGAAAGTTATTTTTTGGCACATAACACATCTATCTAGTGTTGAAGATTGAGTTTTTATATTACTAACATGAAATTTTGGCACTTACACCCGAAAAAAATATGACATCGTCATTATATTCGCTATAAATTATATTAAGAATAAAATAATTGGTAAGCAGCATGTACGAAACAAATAAAACTGGTGCATTTTCAGATCAAACATTGTCAACTATATCGTAAAAGTTTCTGAATTGATAGCCTGCACTTTGCATCGGACAATAAAACGTAGGAATATCTATCTATGCTCTGCGTAGACAAGACATGCATATAGATATAAACAATCGGACTCGATCTACGAGAGACGGTTGTAAAGCTTTCTGTATTCATTTAACTCGATATTTTCCGTTGCATATTTTAGAGTCAATATCACTTAATTTTCTTTAAAGTAGTATCATATGTTTGATTTCCTGTTATATTGTGAATTATTAATTTATGAACGCGCAGCGGCAAGGGCTTATTTAGGGCTTAGGTCGATTCGCACAAATTTACTCGCCCAAAACAGGTAAAACAAAACTTAAAAAAAAAAACGTACTTAAAAATAATTATATTTCCTTCTTCTATCAGTCTATTTTCTCCTATTATCTAGTAAGAAGTTTTCGTTCTAAACTATATTGCATAACATTCAAAACGTGCCAATAGCCTAATACGTATAACTAGAGATGTCAATTAGCCCACAAATTGTGCGAGTCGAGTAACAACCTATTTATCGGGCGCAGCCTGTCATTGCATCTAGTTCCGCAGTCCCATGTCGCGTAGTGTGCGCCTAGTCCAAAAAATCCTACTAAGTCACTATTTAACAACCGTCTTAAAACGTAGGAAGAAGACTATAATAATAATATAATATTTATTTCAGACCATACAAAATCCATATTCAAAAACAAAATAAAAATCACTTAAATTCTACATTCTATAATCATGATGAAATTATTAGCCTTACACAATCTGGATCATCAATCCTATAATAAATTTACAAATAGTTAACTGCTATATATTTAGAGCTACCTCTTAACCAGAGGAAACGGCTGTTTTAAAAATAGGTCAAATTAATCGTTGACAAAACGTCGAATTAAATAAAAGTTAAAAGGTTTACGGATTCTTTATTGTAATAAATTACCCGACTGCTGCTAATTGAAGTGGTGTTATGTTGCTAGGTCGAGGGAAGACAATAGAAATGTCACATAAACTTCGGTAACAATAAAATGTTTTAATTTTGTGTTTGGCTGTGTCGACTGTTGTAGCGAAGGGATAGCTATTTTAAAGCTGCATATATATTCTGTGATTGTCATCTGTGCTATCTGTGTTCACAATAAAAAAAACTCGAAAACCTAATTATGTGAATTCCATTTCAAACCGAGAATCCAACAGATTCATCTTACGATTTCGAAATTTATTTGATTTTGACGGATCGATAACGGGATGGCCGCATAATTAATAATTGCGAAATAATTTTGGAGTGCCCACTTAAATAGATATTATATTATTAAATGCACACCAAAGAAATAAGACGTTTCACAAAGTTTCTACGTAAAAGATTGTTTGACAAAAAGGATAAACCTACTTGGATTAAATCTATTGCTGGAATTTCCTTTTTGCTTCAGGATATAATTATTTTCTGTTACATCGACCACTATGTAAACTAATAGAAACTAACACTTAACCGATCGGGCTTACGGACGGCGAGTAATGGGTCGTTCGCTGCCCGATAAGGACTAAGCCCGGGTCGATGGCGCGTTGTGTTCCATGCGCGTCTCAAAGAGATGTCAGCAACAATTGGTGGGGTCCGCAAGGGCTGATGCCTGCCAGGGGTGCGGGTTGTTCGAAAGAGATACCGCGGCCCCTAGCACACAGGCAACTGAGGGTTCCCTCAGTTGCCTGTGTGCTAGGGGCCCATGTTCATGGGTGGGTTTTAGTCAGCAAAAGTCTGACACGCCCTCCCGCTCCACCCAGAGCGGGAGAAGTTATTTGATGATTTCCCACCCAAAAAAAAAAACGATTCCTTACTTCGAGACTACGTCAATTCTTTAGATCACACACGACATCTGCTGTCATATTCTGTATATTCCAAGACAATATTATTAATACGATATTAGCAGATTTTGTGTGTGATTGACGTGGTTACGAGTAAGGAATCATTATGTGGTCATAGTGAATTCAGGCCCTGAATTGGGACCCTGGGCTCCCGTGATAGTTACTAGCCCATTCTCCCTCACAGAGAGGAGGCCTGTGTCCCAGCAGTAAGAATATTATGGGCTGATTGTGCTTCTGCTACTTACTATGATTGTTAATACCTAGGGTACTTCTAGATCAAAGAAAGAACATTTAATTTTGTTGAAAGAACTAGATTCCGCCCGCGGCTTCGCCCGCGTGGAGGTTGGAAATTATCTCGCGGGAACGTACTACCGGGATAAAAAGTATCCTATGTGTTAATCTAGGTTATAATCTATCTGTGTGCCAAATTTCATCCAAATCCGTTCAGCCGTTTCTGCGTGAAAGAGTAACAAACATCCATCCATCCATCCATACTTACAAACTTTCGCGTTTATAATATTAGTAAGGATTAAAGACAGTTGGTCATCGTCACAAATAAAAAACTACTCTACTAAAACAGTAACTCTTAACGACCATGTAGACAAAAAATACCTATATCATTATCCAATATCATTGACATTTACAAAAATACTTGACACGTGTAATATTATGGAATTGAAATACATAGTTCAGAATTGTGTGTCCCACTTAAAGACACGTGCGCACATTTTGTCAGGAGCAATGGCAATAAAAAAAACATTCTGTACTCCACGGACACTTATAGATGTGTTTGAGTAAATCTAGTTGGAATAGAAATAGCGTATCCAGCTATATGAAATGTCCAATGGTTTCCGTCTGTGAGGATCGGGGATTAAGCAATCATTCTTGTTGAGAATGTATGATAGAATGTGAATATGTGAACGAGTTTTGTCATTCAGTACAGATATAAGTAGCCTTTTTACTATACAAAAGAGGTCATTGACAATAGAGTCTTAGCAATTGTCTCGATCTTCTAGAAAACACAAATGGAAAAAACAGGGGCCTATTCGCTAATGCTCGGTTTCTATAAACAAAAACTAATTGTTTTGCTTACCAATGATAGGATTTTAATTGCCAAACTGGGCACATAAATACATTCGAAAGCTAATTTTACCTATGATAGTCACTTCAATGTGGGAGGGTCTGCTATGAAAAGCTGTGAGGTATTTGCTTTATTATTGGTAAAGATACACGAGTTTTAACTTTATGTAATAACTATTTGTAAATTATAGGAATCGGCCATAAGTCCGTCAACTAAGATGATCACTACTCTTGATTAATTCACTTTCCCGGACGGGCTAATCGGGAGTAAGGACAAATGTCAAATCGTGTTCTCATTCATAAAGATGAAGAGATGAGAGTTCGGGCCCCAAACTAATCTTATGTCTGTAGGAGACACGGAGTGGGAAACGCCCGTAACTTCGGCTGAAACTGTGGATTTCGTGCTTACAGAATAGACCCCCTGAGGTGGGCCTGAATGATATCTCACTATATCATCTTCGAATTACCTCAATATGGAACAGCGTAAGGAGTAAAAAATAAAATCCAGTTATAAACAATATTGGTTGAAGGAGCACGGCTGTTCAATAGTTTACCGGAAGATATAAAAAAAATTGACAATGTGAACACATTCAAACGTAAATTCAGGTTAATACATCAGAACGTTTGAAATAACATAAAACAGAATATGATAAAACTGTATTTAGAACACCCTAGAGGTAACTAATCAATTATTAATCTAATATAATCGCTTAAGTGTCTCCATTACAAGCGAACTGTTATTTAAGTTCTTGTGAGAAATAAAGTTCTTTAAACCCGATAAACGTTTGCAAATACTTGTTATCTTCACTATACGAAAGACTTTTTTATTGTCATAGTCTCCAAATTAATTCATAGGTAACAGCAGGTCTTATACTTAACAAAAATCAGACGAAGAAAATGCGATCACAACCCCAGACGATCCAATCACCATTACTTTGCCATCAACGTGCCAGATTCCCATGACACGTGCTAAATTAATTCCCAGTTCCAAACACGTGCGTCTGTCCATGTCACTCGTAATGATAGTAAAAACTGTCTTTATGTTAATAAACCGATCGCAATCGGAATAGAGATGTTTTAGATTCCTGGGGGGCGACCAAATTGGCAATACAGATTTAGTTACTAACAGACTTTCGTAGTCCTACTAATATTAATATTATAAATGTGAAAGTTTGTATGTTTGAATGTTTGAGTGTTTCTTACTCAAAGTCGACACCCTTGCGCCTTCCCATGTTCCTAGCACGGCGGGCTGTGCTGGCGCCGCTGCTGCTGTTGCTGAGACCCTCAAGCGGCGTAAATACTGTAACCATGGGTAACTACAGTTTTGAGCCGTTTGGGGTCGAAACGCTTGGGTCATGGGGCCCGAGTGCACGTCTCCTTTTTAAGGAAATTTCTCGCCGGCTGGTCGACACTTCACGTGACCAGAGGGCTGGGTCGTTTTTTGGCCAAAGAATTAGCATTGCCATTCAACGTGGCAATGCTGCCAGTCTTCTGGGCACGTTTCCTGATGACAGCGATGCGGAGGAATACTTCTATGCCTAAGTGTCCTTTTGTTTTTTGTATTTATTTTGTATATCGTAGTTTTAATTATGTAGGTAGGTTGCTTAAATTTTAAAGCTTACTCAATTATGTTCATACGGCTGAACGAATTTAAATGTTTGGCAGACAGATAATTTATAACCTGAATCAACTCATTGGATACTTTTTTCGGAAGTAAGTTCCCTTGGGATGATTTTCATCTACCATGCGGGCGAAACCACTGACAAAAGATAGCAGCAAAAATTTAATGCTGTTCCTTGATAAGCTCATCAATTGAGAACGGCTGGACGGAATTGAGCGCTTTTTATAAGTAAATGTTTTGAAACTATCCGATTATGGTTTTCACGAAAAAAAAAAATGGAGAAGTTGTCCAGAAAATTGGGATATTCGGGAAAAAAGTGCTTTTTTCTATGAGATTGTTAAATCAATTTTAAAATGAACATATTCAAATAAGTTTGTTCTTTTACCAAAACTTAGAACCACTTCCTTATGAAATACTTTTTATGTCTTGTCTAGATCACTTTAACTATTTAATTCATAAAATTAACCTGAGTCTGTCTTCCTGGCGCAATAAAAAAGATCTTGCTCAAGTCTGTTAAAAAGTCTGACTAGACAGTATAATTTTAAATAAAGCAAATTGTCATGAAGTCATTTTACCACTTACCTTTATATAATTTTCTTTGAAAGACATTGAAAAATGTAGTGCCAATATTGTATCTTGGCTTATAGACACTTTAATATCTAAAGCAGACAGTTTATTTATGAGCTTCAAAACTTGCATTTTGGGAATAGAATTTTGTACTTGTTGTAGTGATAAATAGGTTAATCTCGTATTTGGGTTGCTCAATGTCTCGGGTTACTTGCTGACGTTCCAATTCCATGGCTTAGTAAGTAGACCATTTACTGGACCGAATTTCCCAATAGATGCCGTCTCGTGTTGCTTTGAGAATTTCCAAGAAATTACCTGGTTTCCAAACTTTCTCTTATTGGCTGCGGAAATTAGAGAAGCCTTTTGATACGTAGTCTTGTCCCAATTTGTTAATTAAAAACCAGTTTGTTTTTGGTGTTTCTGCATCAAACGATCTTGTACCCAATTAACACCAATCCCAATATTCCCCAAATTTCCTGATTGAAAGTTACACCAGTCACGGTTATAAGGATTTGTTTTCATTTCTCTACTTTGACTGGCACTCTGCCAAATGATCGATACGTTTTGGCGGCGTGCCAGACCATATGGCGACTGGCCGACAAAAAAGAAGAAAAAAAACAACAGTTTACTTGTAGTACATAATTTAAGGTTCATTTGTGGACACTGATTAAATACAGGGTTTTATTGGAGACGATATTGGCTAAGAGTTTTTGGCAGACCGGTAAAGTTTTATGAAAATACCGACGATGTAAATAGTGATTTTGGTTGAGATCCTGGCCACCTTGCAAAAAATAATTTGGCTATATCAATTCTTGCAGACAGACAACAACGAATAAAGAAGGAAAATATATGGCATCTTAACAATCTCAAACAATGTTAATAGACTCTTGCAATTAAATTATAATGCATGTTTCATTGCCAATCAAAATTTTACAGCAAAGACGTCTTTATCCATAGAGTATAATCATACTATATATCCTACTATATTATTATAAATGTGAAAATTTGGATGTTGGTTACTCAATCACGCAAAAACAGATGAACGGATTTGGATGAAATTTGGCACACAGATCGTTTGTAGCCTGGATTAACCCATAGAATACTTTTTAGCCCGGTATTACGTTCCCGTGGGACAATATCCGACCTCCATGCGAGCGATGCCACTGGCAAAACCTTCTATAAAATAAATTCATCTATGAGGTTATGACGTTAGTAAAAAAAATATTAGGTGAGGTCATGGACTCAAGGCCGCTGAACGTAGGGAAATAGAATATAAAATATTAGCTTTTACCCGTGATCTTGTTCGTGTAAGATTAAACATAAAATATATAACGGACATTATTATTATGGTCGACGTCATTACAAATCGTTGCTTGCGCTTTGATGTTTAGAAAAGACGGAATTTTGTAATTGTGTCGTTAGGAATAAAATTATACTTCTGCGACATCTTTGCGATTTAAGACCGTAGAAACTGTGGATGATGTGGCTAGAAATAAGGTGAATACTGAAATGACGGCTGACGGCCGGACATGACCCTGCATTGTTACACTCACATAAAATTCTAATGATATAATATTTGGACTTTAAAAGAGACCATGACCTCTGAGTTTGTTTCGGCTTTTCTTCTCAGGGATCAGTCAGCTAGGAAATTTTGGCGACACGTAGTTTTGAAATATTGACCAACACAATATTTTATGTTTTGGGTGGGAAATCATCAAGTAACTTCTCCCGCTCTGGGTGGAGCAGGAGGGCGTGTCAGATGTGTTCCCTCAGTTGCCTGTCACCGCCGATCGCCTCCACGACGATACGACGGTGCTCCGCCCAAACCGGGCATATGCTCCACCGTGTCTTCAGGGCGATCTCTGCAGTGAAAACATCCGGACGTTTTCTCCTGCCTTATTCGAAACAGGAACCTCCCGAAACAACCGTGTCCAGTGAGGACCTGCGTCAGGTGGAACGTGAGGACGCTATTCCGCCTCTCAAGCCACTCATCAAAGAGGGGACTTACCGCCGCTATCGTGGCGTGCCCAACCAACATAATATTGACGTGTAAAATAGATCTTACAAAAATAAATAAATTAGTTCATTTCATAGAGATGTATGAAATATGAGAACATGCTGCGTCTACCCCAAATAATTGGGATAAGGGTCGAATAATGATGAAGACGAATATCTTTGAAATTAGCTTTCACGTTATCATGGTCTGCTAGGATAACATAAAAACTTCTTCAACATACTCAAATAACGCATCATCTTATACTCGACAAGTTTTAGGTTTGCGCGGAGCACATTCCTGGATTTTTTCTCCCTAGATTTTACTTTTTTAGGGACCATCTACTTATCATTATACCAGTTCATATTCCGTAATAATCCCAAAATTAACTTTACATATTGGTGCCACATCTAAAGTTGTATCTATTCACCATCCAAAGTCACTTCTCGACTATAATTTTATAACATTGTTTTGTAATTTCAACAGATAATATCTCTCTAGTGTTAAACATTAATTGTATGTCATCTCAAGAATTGTTTGGCACTGTTGTACTTTGTCTTAGTACTTTATAATGAACGAGATCAACTTATGTATAGTTTTCAATGGATTATGCTCATTCAATATATGTATTTTATCACACGTGTGGGTAGTTTCTACAACTAATAAGAAACAGCTGATGCGGAATATTATAGTTCTTGTTTGATTGACGTTCAGGTCTTTAGTTAATTTTCGGCGACCGCCTGAACTAGTTCATGCATCATCATAATGAGTCTCGACAAAGCCCCTACTTATATTTTCATACGACTTCGGTGGTTAAAAGTCTTTGGCAAAGTCTTCTTCTTATATTACAATCAACATAGATCTCCGGAACATTTAAGACACAATATACAAAAATCCCATACAAACCTATTAATCGTTACCAGTGTATCCTAACAACTTCACATACATTCTTCCACCTGTAGTTCCCACAGAAACATTTGCCAACCCTGTCCTCGACCAAAATCCGGTAAAGAAAATCATCTTCACTTTAACCAGAGTTCACCCAATTGGCAAGGCGCCACAACAGTTACAAGCATCGATCCAAACATTAATATTCGTTCATTTGATGCACATTCAATGAGAACTCTGCTTTATGTCCGGTTTAAGCCAGACAGCGGTAAATGTTGATAAATTTGGATCCAAAATAATGTAAGTTTTCGTGTTACTAGAAGGGTTGGCACAAGCAGTGGTATTTTGGATTTATGTTTCGCCTAAGACCTTGTAAAACTCACTGTTTTTATATGTGAAAACTTATGGGTTTATATTATCGACATGCTAATTTGACGTGTGGTTTTTTCTAATTTTTAAGTTCTCATTTTCGTTACTAGTCCACGACTGCTTTTTGTTTTTATTATTTGATTTACCAATCGAACTGAGTTTGAACAGTTGTAACCACTCGGTAACGGCCCCGACTTTCGATTTGTACGTTGTGGAATCGAACGCAGGCAGGCGTTTGACTTTGTGTATATCATTTCATCACTACTGCTCTCGAAGGGAACTATCGTGAGGAAACCGGCATGTCCTATAACCATAAAATTTATACATGTGACATCTACCAACCAGCACTGGGCTGGCGTGGGAGATTGTAGCCCACTCCCTTTCGAAGAGAGGAGGCCTGTGTCTTAGCAGTGGAAACATTATAGGCTGATTATAATAATCAATCAAAGTAACCCTAATCAAACAGGTATTTTCATCTTTGATAGATGAGGCCACGTGGTAATCATTTCTCATAAAATATGATTGCCTTAAACTTCTACTTTATGATGCTTAAAACAAAATGTCCATGAAGTTCCTAAAGTTGAACCATTTCCCAACCTTCTTATCGAAACCAAACTGTCATTTTCGACATTAGTGCAAACTACTAATAATACGGTAAAGTAAAACAAAGCAAATAATGTTGCAGCAAAAGTAAAGAATGCACTGACTGACGTTGAGTAAATGTTGGAATATTTTACAAGAGCTTGCAAAAGTGGGATTTTGTTACCATGCAGTTGTTTTGTGGGCGTTATTTAAGTAAATAATGTGGGGAATGTACTCCGTATTGGTATTTGTAAAGCGGATGCAGCATTTTGTTAGCGTAATATATTTAAATAATTATAAACTCGTGTCCATTTGAAATCTCACTTGAGATATTAATGCACGCAGTTTATCAAGATGCTAGAGAGTTGTGATTGAAGAAATCTGAAGTAGCAATTACATCAAAAGGAATTGTTCATAATGTCCTTTTAGTTCCTTCACTGAGACGTGATCTTTCAACCCAACAAAAAGCTCTATAAATTCGCACCACAGCTGCAGTTCCAATCAACTCGTCTCCATTCAGCGCAAGCATTTCCATCGCACTCGTGTCACAATTTCTTCGATTCAAAAAATCTTTCAATCCACAAACTGCCATCTCGCTCATCTATCACTAGTTCAACAAGTGGGACAGTGACAAAAAATCCAACAGTCATGTTCAACACATAGTACCTCAATGTGAGGGGGGAGAGGCTTAACAATGAGGCTCTAATGCAAACAGCGACGTAGCAAAAACGATCAACGATTGTTGAGAACGTTTGAACAAATACCACGAAAGGGGGTGCTGCGAAACAATGGGGATGCCGTGGTAGGGGGCGTCAATGCTGAATTATCATCTATATAGAACACTGCAAATAGACATGAATGAGAGCCGAATAAAAGCGGAACTGTCAGATTATGAGGGCATCGGTTATTTGCCAGTAATTCCGTTCCGGATTTTGTGCAACTGGGTTTTCTATTGCGTGGGCTGTGGCTAAAAATAATCGCGGAGGCGTCTGAATTTATGTAGTACGACTAGTAAATTCCATTGCATTTGATGCAAATTGCTCTGTGTTGCGTTTGTTTCCGTGTTTCTACGGAATTGATTGAAATATAGCGTGCATCAGAAGCTGCTAGTGATTCGATGTTGGTTAAAATATAGGATTTTATTTCACCACATCTTCACTCTATTGCAATTGCATTTTGTAGTTTTAAAATATATCCCTTTACATAAAGCCGATACTTTATGTATAACGATGATATTGAGTCAAGCTGCGATATACAATATTTATATTTATGACACGAAAATATTCCATTTACTCCGATACCCGAAATAGTTGAGCAAAATGTTATACCGAACAATAAATTGAAAATCACAAAAGTTTTAATGGCGCTTAAATCAAAAAGTTATATGTTTTCAATAATATTTACAAAGGACTGAAACCGTTCGAAAGTTTAGCTATTTGAAATTCAGGTCCAAACCCTAGTCATTAATGCCTATAGATTCTGAATAATGTTATAGATTTATGAAATTGAATTTATGATTTTATCCTTCGATGTTTGTTCTCGCCAATTTCTAGGCGGTTCATAATAATTTAAATTTAAATGAAAATAATTAAAATAGAGCGATATTTGCTAAAGTATACTAAGCTAAAATTAAACATGAACCAGAGTTTGTAGAAGCCATAACCGTTTCAGAAGTTGTTCTATGTACTGAACCATAGAGCGTTTAAAAGATAGAGTTGCCCAACGGAGTTTAATGCTAATTCCGTTGAAAAAAATGTATACAAGATGTAACTTAAATAGCGCACAACCTCTTAAGGGGTCATTGTACACATCATTATCAACAAGTTTTACTATGAAAAATCAGCTGTTCCATACACTTGTATTCGCATAAATTGTCAAAATGTAGGGAACAGCTGATTTTTTTTTTACGATTTTCGATTGAAAATTATTCATGTGAAGAATCTAAACATTAATTCTGTCACCGTATAATTATGAACATCGTTACTTTGTAATCTATCTCGCGGGATTTTATAAGCTATGGAAAAATTGTGATTGTCTTTTTCGGTAGTTTATATTTTAATGACTATGTTCACCATCATACTGTAGCGTGAGCATTGCACGTGTCGCAGGTTTAAAAATGATGCCATAATATTCCTAATATTTATAACTCTGTGATCAAAGAACTCCATACTATTTTAATCAAAAATGATTTCAATGAAAACGTTTTAAATATTAAAAAGCAAATTTATACAAAGTTTCAGTTTTAAATTAACTCGAGAATTCATAATAAATTGGCTCACTTTGAGCGTATGAAATGTTTTGATTACTATGATGGGTCTTGTTTTGAAATTTTAAAACTTTGCCTTCACGGTGTGATGATAAATATTTAATAAATGATTATGTTACTGGAATGTTTTGACGGGACGAAATAGTGCGAAAGGTGATTTAATTTGAAGCATTTGCTCTGGTTGTTAGTGCGGAGATAAAAATGAATAATGGACGTTGTTCGTTGTTCTGTGGTCGGGCAATAACTAAAATTCAGAAATTCTGATTCTTTCTCCACAGTATAAACTAGCACCGGATACCTACTGCAAAAATCTAGATCCTTTCAAAAGTCAGATACTATTTTCCCATTTGAAAACAAAGAAATAGAAGAACTCACCCATTAGATTCATAATAACAGAACAAAGATAGATGCAAAAGAAAGAGATGAATATATTATTTGAACAATTTATAGATGAATGAAAATACTCTACAAACAACTCATTCACAAACTATATCCAATAACAAAGGCAATTTGCAACCCATACAAAATCAATAGGTGGAACCTATGGGCGGACATAAAATATAACGTCTTCACTTCAGGCCACAAGTATCATTAGTAGTTAGTGCACACAAGACGAAGTTAAATTGAGATGCAAAGTCTCAACTAGGGTTAGCAGCAGACGTGCCGATCGGGGAATAGGAGACACTATTAATATGTGGGTAGTTCTATTTTATTCATGTGCACTGGAATATTGATGTAAGATTTTGCATTGAAGATGGTTAAATAGAAGATGGTGTTGTTATGAATGAACTTTATAGTAGAACAGATTTCGGGGCTAACTTAAATAATTCTGGTTTAAACTTTGATGGAAATGATTTTGATTTACTAACTATAGATATTGAGAACAAAAAAGAAGACATTACAATTGTATAAAAAAAAAAAAAAATCAGTCAATCTTTCAGCCCTAAAATATAGTCAAGAACATTCTCAGCTATAACGGTTTAAAGTTTTAGTATTGAATGAAATATTTTAAGTTGCAGTGTCTGTTGTAGCTTGCTTTTAGCTTTTGCACTGTCAGAGTTTAAACAATGATTACTAGTGTGTTACGTACTATCATTGGGTCCGTTTTAGTATCAAATACCTAATGATTTACGTCAAGCTGATGAGTTTCAAATCTCTGACTAGCTGACAGTTTGAGTCTGTTTTAGTTGATCTTTTTACGATTTTTATAGCTTAAAAGAAATATATAGTAAATTTTCTAACCCAGTTTGTGCTAGAATACAGTACAATATTTATTTTATTCTGACACGTGTCAGATAATAAAGTTAATAATTTTTTTGTTTATAATTATAACCAGAGTATCATTGAGGGCATCGTTGTTATGCAAATCTACTCATCAGCCCACGTAAAAATCCGTTTCGTATTTTACTATCTTCACATCAAATTAGACTGTCTTTACAATCCCTATTCATAGTATATACCAGTATTACTGGTACATATTCACAGTTAGTACGTGCATGCTACGTGTGTCACAATTGCAAGACTATTTGAAACACCCACCTATGTTTCACTTTATACGGAACCAGGAGTTAATCTGAAACTGTATAGTCCCGTTATATCTCAATCTAAGTTTGGATTTACTTTAGCACTAGCGATAGTCTAGCTAGGTGGATTAACAACCTTGTCGGGAGATCGAAGATGGATCGTATATTAGTTAGGTGTTTGATGAATAGAGACTCTGATGTATCCATAGATAGCTGTTGTGTAGTTTAAGATTTTACTGTTCTACTACTTTCGGTAGAGTTTGCAGCGATCACGAAATTTTAGTAGAATACTAGTACCTAGTTAATTTTCAGATCCAAAACTTTTGTGAGGTTTTTACAACCAAGTAGCATAGACTGCTATTTCATATTCAACTTTCGTTACAAAAAATAGAATAACCTTTGGTTGACTTTTTACCAGCTTTTTTTTTGAACTAAGTTCCTTATCGCACATTATACTCTGCATACTTGACGAAAGAGAGCTAGACCGAAAAAAGCGCACCATTTTGACCGTCACAACACTTTTTTTTTTCATTTAGTTCCTCTCCAACGTTGCTAATGTATTTCATTATGCCTGTTATATAATACTTAATATATAGCGATAGGAACTTCGTTCAAACCGAGTGCCCAACGACATCTCTCGATTTCTTTTTGTCTGTTTGTCACAAGTTCACTTCTGTTTCGCTTAGTTCAGTATATATTTCATATAAAATTTAAAAACGATCCTGGTTTTCCCTTACTTGTGCTTAGTGATTATGCAATTTGTCACACTTTTTGCCTCCAGAAAAGAAAGTCATCAATATTAATCTCCACACACAAAAATAAACAATGACTGTCTATTTTAAGAAAACGCAGGTGTAACCAACACGCGAGGCAATTTCTAAAGTTTCACCAACAAAAAATCTTCCGAATCACAAGCCTGTCTAATTTAGTTAGGTGAGTTGAGCAATCTTGTCTGAGATTGTTCAGACTTTGTTTACATTATGTAGTGGAGTTTCGCGACGTTTCCCTCCAACGTTGTTAATTTTCGAACAAAAGTTTAGGAGCTGAGGTACGGAGGAGGTACCTAGGTAACTATAATCTACCGTTTGTTCTTGTTACTGGTTGGTGATTGTATAGGTATAATGATTAGTGTTGTTCGGTTTTTTTTTTTTGAGGGTGGGAAATCATCAAATAACTTCTCCCGCTCTGGGTGGAGCAGGAGTGCGTGTCAGACTTTTACTGACTAAAACCCACCCGTGTTCCCTCAGTTGCCTGTGTGCCAGGGGCGACGGTATCTCTTTCGAACAAACCCGCACCCCTGGCAGGCATCGGCCCTTGTGGACCCCACGAGTCCGGTGCACCAGGACACATGGCACGCCGTGACCACCCCAGGAACCAAGTAGCACAAGGGCCCCAGACTACCCTGGCATCCTTGGTACCCTTGGTCCCCCTGCGACGGGTCAGCCCAGTGGCCCCGCCGCCTACCACTTCTCGGTCGCAGGGGATAGGGAGAGCGGCCAACGCTATACCAACACTCCTCTTCCCCTGCGGCCCCACCGCGTCCGCCATCAAGCGGTGGCGGCCCCGTCCAGGCCACGGAAGGGAAGAGCGCTACTCAGAAGTACCGGCACTCCTCCTCCGCCGCAGCCTGTAACCCTCAGCAGCGATGCCTCCCATTCGACATCGCGGCCCGCCTCAGTTGCGGTGCACCTCACCGCAACCTACTTTTTGGCCGCCACGTCGTCGGCTTGGAAGCAAAAGCCCTGACGAGCGGCCCCACCTTGGGGTTCCTCTTCGCTTCACCGTGGGAGCGGACCACGGCTACTGAGCCCCCCGTAACGACAATGCGGGAACCCACTGGGGGAGAGTGTTGTTCGGTGCGGATATTTTCTGAGCTATCAATTTACAATGTTACGTGCTCTCACCGGGAGCATTCGGTAATGTAACTTTAAAGGCTATCACTCATTATAACAGAACCTACCACTCCGAAACAGCATATGACTTGTCGTTCAAGTTAGGATTTTAAATCGACTGTTTTAGAGTACATTTTACGATGAAAATACAGAATAGTGCACAGCTCAGTGGTGCGAAGCTCTCGCACTCGTAGGCTGTCACCGTGTCCCCCGAAAATTCTGTAAGCCGAAAACTAGCCATTGGCACGTGGACAACAAGTTGTCACCTCACCGCTGCACCGGTGGCGTGCCAGCAGCGAGCGGTCCTCTTGCTGACGGCGCATTGGGGTGGTGACTGGAGGTTCCTGCGCTAGAGCGGTGCGGTTATAGTGAGTAGAACCACCTTTACCTGTGACCTAGCCAAGTTGCTTCTACCTATATAATTAAATATATAAACATATCGTACTGGTTTCAATTATCTCGATACACTACCTAGCAGTTGACGGCCTGTGCAGTCTACTTGAAAAGCCCCTTGTCGTTACAGTGGAATCTTGGATTGTTACATTACAGGTAAATGCTCCCAGTGAGGGAATGCCTAAAATTTTTAAACAAATTAACTTCTACTATATTGTTCTGACACAGTGAGATCAAGAAAAATTTAAAAAACTTTCCAAAGTATAAATGGTTATTGTTAGTTAGCATAATCCCACTGCTGGGCAAAGGACTCTCCTCATGACTTCCAGCTCTTTTATCCAGGGCTAAAGTGGAGCACTGGCCGTTTGTTTTCTCCAGCTCGTCCCGCCATCTTCTACGGGGTCTGCCGCGACGCCTTCTGGTTAGGTATGTCAGGGCTCCACGTAGTAGTCATTTTGGCCAGCTTACTGGACTTATCGCAGACGTGGCCAACCCAGTACCACTTCAGCTTGGCGGCTTTTTGAGCAACGTCCGTAATCTAAGTTTTGGGTGGTACAATGGAACAAAATAGTAAAGTATTTTGTTAAGAACAGTCTACTTGGTTGGTCTTGGACCAGTGGCTCCAATAATATTGGATGATTCTGAACTCAAACTTGTTATTTATTCTTATAAACTTGATGGAAGGTTATTTTATACCAGGTAATTACACTTTTCTCGAGCTGGGAATCGAAATTGAATCTGCACGAACGTGAAACAGAGATGTACTGTACTATCTTCCAGCATATCTCTGTCTGCTTTGGAGCGCGATGTGAATTTATTTATATTTATATCAGCACTGACATTTTTAGTATCTCCGTGTAGTCTAGTGTCCATCTATTATTTGTTTTCACGTTTGTACGTAGAATTTTAAAGCTAGAAAAGAAAATAATAGGTAAGTCGATTTTGTTACGACTTGAACTGGCTTTCCAAATGGTTTGCAGCGGAAATTGTGGCAGGTAATGCAATTCGATTGAGATGCTTACCGTCTCCGTCCAACTGTGCTAACTGATTGTATTATATTAGTCAATAAGTGAGCATGTTAGAGGTCGTCCCGTCTCTAGTGGTTTTTTATGTCATTGGTTTTTGTGATAATTACCCGTTAGCTTGTGGCTATATCTTCATCTGAGTGTCAATCCATGTCCTGGTTAGGTTAAGGCCCCGACTTACAAGATGTGGATCATAAGTTAGAACTCAAACAGGCGCTTTACTTTGTTTGGATAATTTCATAACCACGGCTCTCAAAACGGTGAAGGAAAACATCGTGAGGAAACCGGCATGTCTTAGAACCAAAAATTCGAAGACATGTGGCATTTACCAGCCCGCACTGGGCCCGCGTGGTGGATTACGGCCATCACATATAACACCGTTAATTTCATATTCTTACCTACATAGGGCATCATTATTCTTAACAAGACTCCACCCCTTTTGTAATTGTGGCAGACTTTTTTTACACGCTTTATATTAGCTTCACTTGTATGTTTGTTTGTTTGTATGTTTGTATGTAACCGACTCCTTTGAGCGCGATTTTGACCCACTTTAAACGGTCAGATTTCATTGAAACTTTGTAAACTTTTCGAGGACCGATGACAATTCAATAATTTAAAAAAAAACACGTTTTTGTTGTTAGCAGAACTAAAAAATAGAAAATAAAGAATAGTTTAAAAAACTAAAAAACACGCTTTAAAAACCAAACTAAAAAATGAGAAAATAATTTAATTCAATTAAAAAGCGTGGGGTGCTTGACATTAATTGATTATAAAAATACCTCAATAAGCACCCCACGCTTTTTAATTGAATTAAATTATTTTCTCCTTTTTTAGTTTGGTTTTTAAAGCGTGTTTTTTAGTTTTTATCCTCATACTTTACCCGTAAATATTATACCCGTAAATCTGAAATTAACCATGTCTATATGTTACCTTTTCACGCTTAAACCACTAAACGGATTCCGATAAAATTTGGCATGGATATAGATGGCATCTTGGGTCAGGACATAGGCTACTTTTTGTCTCGGTAAGATAAATTCTGACAACCACGTGGGCGAAGCCGCAGACAGAAGCTAGCTCACAAATATCACGACTGAACCAGAAATATTACCATACATTTTTATTTTGCACATAATCTTAAAAGCGAACTAGAACTCCTTTAAACCCGTACAGTTCAAACTAAAAATAATAGTTTAAAAAACTAAAAAACACGCTTTAAAAACCAAACTAAAAAAGCAGAAAATAATTTAATTCAATTAAAAAGCGTGGGGTGCTTTTTGAGGTATTTTTATAATTAATTAATGTCAAGCACCCCACGCTTTTTAATTGAATTAAATTATTTTCTCCTTTTTTAGTTTGGTTTTTAAAGCGTGTTTTTTAGTTATTTAAACTATTATTTATTTTCTATTTTTTAGTTCTGCTAACTACATAAACGTGTTTTTTTTTCTCATTTTTTTTTAATTATTGAATTGTCATCGGTCCTCGACAAGTTTACAAAGTTTCAATGAAATCTGACCGTTTAAAGTGGGTCAAAATCGCGCTCAAAGGAGTCGGTTACATACAAACATACAAACAAACCAACAAACAAACATACAAGTGAAGCTAATATAAAGCGTGTAAAAAGACAATTTCCTACAAGAAAATCTTTCTATACAACGCTAACGATAGCACAGTTCCTTTTGTAACGAAATTGAGTTTCATGCTCCAAAGAACTGAGAATACGGGGTAACAAACTGGTCAAGTGATTCTGACTGGACCGTTCCTCTGGGGAATACAGGGGAATACAGGGGAATACGGGGGAATACAGGAGAAAATGGGGGAACACAAGGTAATACAGAGGAAAACGGATATTGTGAGCTTCTTACAAATACAAGTCTGATTTCAGAAGGGTAAAATAATATTTGCGGAAAGGAAATAGACTATTATCTATTTTAGGTTAATTTCGCTAGCCCTGGGGGTTCAAGCACCAGTGCCTGTTTTTCAGTCAATAGTTTTTATTTACAGATTGGTAAAAAAATCTTGAAAATCTGTGTATCGCTTGGTTTATTTTTCGAACCTTAATTCTTGATAAATTGAAAACAAACCTAGACTAAAATGCAAATAACTTACCTTACTATAACTTATGACTTTACGTGATAGACTATGTTGAATTAAAGTAAAGTGCATTCCAACATCTCATAAGATTTATTGTTATACAGGGTGATTGGAAGATGGGTGCAAAGCTTTAAGGCGAAGATAGTACAGACAATTTAGAAGCATTTAAGCCATGGTTGTCTTAGACGAAGTCTTACCAAATATTTTTAACCAAATTTTTAAGTTTTTTTTTCGGAAATTCTCATAATTTAATGTAAACTGCATAATTATGGCCAAATTGAATGATAAATGAATTCATTTCTTATTTATTTAATTAAAGTAATGTGTAAGCAATCAAGCAAAACATGTTTTAGGCTTCTGTGTCATTAGACATTTTTTTTACAGACATTTAAAGCTCAGAAAAAATAAAAAATTTGTACAATACGTCTTTTAAACCTTATTAAAAAAAAATTGGTAAGACTTCGTCTAAGACAAGCATGGCTTAAATGGTTCTAAATTGTCTATACTATCTTCACCTTAAAGCTTTGCACCCATCTTCCAATCACCCTGTATAACATACCCTTTTTTACAAACTGTCACATATAAATCAATCTCTAGGGCATTTCATTCTGAAAAATAATGCGAGATGAACTATCTCCACTTGTGTTTCCAAAATAGTCACAAGTTGAGTTAAAACGTCACTTAAATCCATTAAAACTAACGAATTTATCGCACCTTTAGAAGTATAGAGACCTAATGCGAAATTAGCCGCAACCAAAATAGGTCTCTATAATTCTAATAATTCTAATAATACTAAATAATTTTGCTTGCGGCTAATTTCGCATTAGGTCTCTATACTTCTAAAGGTGCGTTATGTTGCCCAAATACGCTTTCCTGTCATGCAATGGTGGCCCAGTGGTGATGGCCGCGACTAACGAGATGCAGGTTGTTGGTTCCAACACAGACAGGCTTTCCTCATCATCATTTCATCCGAAAGATGTCCACTGCTGGACATAGGCCTCCCCCAAGCTCCGCCACTTCGACCGGTTCTGTGCTTCCCACAGGCGCTTTACTTAGAGACAATTATTTCTCTCTCAAAATGGTGAAATGTTGCAAGGAAACCTGCATGTCCTAGAACTAAAAAATTGAAGACATGTCACATCTACCAACCCGCACTGGGCCCTCGTGGTGGATTACGGCCCACTCCCTCTCAGAGAGGAGGCGTGTGTCCCAGCAGTGGAAACATTATAAGCTGATTATAAAACACCCTTTCAAGAAGTTTATTTCCACTATATAAAAATAAATGTCACCCCATTTCTAGCTCGTATTTACTTAAACATATCTGTTCTTGAACAAAATCTGACAATGAGTCGTTGTGACACTCAATAGAGGGAATGACTAAAATCCTCATATTTCATAAATTCTCGCATGACATGAACTTTGAAAGTCAACCTTAGTCGACAGACTTAAAGTTTAAAGTCGTATGTTTCTGGAGTACAGCGGGACATTGACTTTTCAAGTTGAATATGGGAAAAGCAGCGGACGACATTTTTATGGTGACGTTGAAAAATATACTTTAAAATGGTGAGGTGCAAGATTAATAATAGGCGCGTCAAAAATGCAATTGATTATGCGTATGTCTAGGGCTATATCTATTTTTGGTAGGGAAGAGAAGCAAGAAGAAAAGAATAAAATGGTCCTTTAGACATGGAACTGATTACATATATTTTTATGTTTTTTGTTGGGCAATAAAACGTGTAGACAATTTAAAATGTATACATGTGCTGAATATTAATTTTCTAACACAGGATATTAATGTTATTTATTATTTTTTATCCGATTGCACTTTATTGCCTTTTCACATTATAAGAAAACCATTTCATTAGTAATTTACTAAAATCACCATTTCTTTTATTCTAATTTCTTCGTTTCTTTCATTTTCTTATGTTATGTATGACTAATAAAGTAAATGGGTCGTTATCAAATTTCAGATACATTTGCTTATTATTGATATTGCAATTACGTGACTGTTGTTAAAATGTCACAATTTGAGGGTTTTCCTATTTGATATTCTAATTCGTATGAGTATTTCGTTGGCAACGGTCGGGAAGCTTCGCAATATCTTCGCCTCCCATATACCGCAGTGTCTCAAGACGAAAGTCTTCGACCAGTGTGTGTTGCCAGTGATGACATATGGAACCGAAACGTGGTCGCTCACAATGGGCCTCATAAGAAGGCTTAAAGTCACCCAAAGGGCAATGGAGAGGGCTATGCTTGGAGTTTCCCTGCGTGATCGAATCAGAAATGAAGTAGGAGAACCAAGGTAACCGACATAGCCCGAAGAATTGCCAAACTTAAGTGGCAGTGGGACATTGCTCGCAAAACAGATGGCCGATGGGGCCGAAAAGTTCTGGAGTGGCGACCGCGTACCTTAAGACGTAAAGTTGGAAGGCCTCCCACAAGGTATACCGATGACCTTGTGAGGGCCGCAGGAGCCCGCTGGATGCGGGAAGCACAGAACCGGTCGAAGTGGCTGAAATGATGATGATGATGATGATGATGACCAGTATTTCGTAGTTTTCTGTATAATTAACGCACGAATGAATCTATATCTGTAGGTAAACCATTATTTTGCGGACATTGGTGTGGGTTACAAGTTTACATATCATAACATCACGCCTTGTTTCCTAGCAGGTTTGGGCAGAGATGCACCTTATAATACACCCACATTTCGTCAGTTATGTTTTAAAGTCTCATGAAATAGGGGAAGCCAATTGGCATCTGCTGATGCCTTGTTAGGCACAAATCTACGTTCTGGGCTGCTACTGAAAAATTCCAGATAAAAAAACCCAATATCTAACACTTTCGAGACGTTCACCTGGTTTTTAATTTATTCTCACACACTTAAATTGTAATGGATAACTGTTTTATGTCCCAATCATGTAAAATAAAACAAAAACAAGATAGAAATAAAAATGTTTGTAAATAAAAGGCGATATATCCAAATTGGCTTGCATACCTAATAACTTATACATTTGGCTACCATATATTTCCACCATTCATGGTGGAAATATGATAAAAAAGGTATAGTAAGCCAGACATGTAAAAAGATAACGCAGCAAAAATATCTAGGTAGGTAGGTATATTCAGGTTTCGCTCTTTGATATCGAGTTTCATTCAGCGAAATGCTTGCTTTCTGCGCCGAGTACATTCCTACGCTGGAAAACTCCTATAAAACTCATGTGTGCACATATTTTTTCTCTACCAGTTAGAAACAACGGGTAGGCTGGAGTAATTTAGCTGAGCATAACGCAGGGTTGCGAGATCAAACGCTTGAGGTTTATGATGTTTGCGTCGTTTTATATGCATAGATATTCCTTTGCTTTTATAGGTGTTATAGGAAATTGGAGTTATATTAAAGGATTTATGGGAAGGGTATAGTTTATCTGAAAACAAGGTTTTATGTTTGCATTGTTTCTAGTTTGCTCTCAAAACTTTTTTGCTGACTGTACCCAGGCATACTGCCACAAATATTTCGCTGACATAAAATTAAAATACTTAATTAAAGTTACCGACTTCCGACCTTATTTATTAAGGTGAAACAAAAAGGTTTTTTTTTTTTGCTTTTCAGTTTTTTCAGCGTTTAATTTTTTTGTTAAAATGTTTTTATTTTATAATTATTTGTTGCTGTAATCTATTAATTACTACATGCTTGATTTTTTATTACTTTTTGTAATACACAACTCAGCATTAAAAAATCTGTGAGTGAAAAATCAATCATCCCCTGATTTCCTACCCTTAGGGTTGTTTTTTTTTTTCAAATTTATATGGGACCAATTTCGGGGTATACCCTTTCCAATAAAAAAATAATTATCAAAATCGGACTACTCTGTAAAAAGTTATGCGTACATAAAAAAAAAAAATATATGCGTCGACTTGAGAACCTCCTCCGTTTATTCGTCGGTTAAAATGTCTTAATTCTTTCTTACCTTACATAAAAAAAATTGTCGCACAATATTTCACCAAATAACAAAATATCTCCATATTTTTCGGCATGTAAATAAATTCAATAAACTATGCTCAATATCACAAATGTATGTTTGTTTTTCCAACTAAAATAACTTCAGATATCTGACTACAGAAACTGTTCTATTTGTTTTCTAGCCAGATGTTTTCGAAATAAACTTTGGAATAGATACCATTTTGTTTGTTATTACTTTCTTTTTATTTGCTGTACATGATCTGTCACTATTGAGGTGAGGGGCTTGAGGCTACGTATTAAATTGCTGCTGGGGAGTTTGTTCCGCTACTTCTTCTTCCCAGCTAAAGCACTAGGAAGTGGTGAAGGGCGGGCGTTTTTGGGGGGACTGTCTTATGTAATTTTATTTTGACGTTCAAAAAGAGCTGACTCTCAGCCTAGTTTGAATAAATGACTTTTGATTTTGATTTTTGATTTTAAAAGCCGTACGGTTCTATCAATCAGGTTAAGCTACGTTAGCCGCGCTTGTTCCATGGATGGGTGACCAACTTTACATACCAAGACACCTCTGTGCCTTGGAAAGCGATTAAACCGTTCGTCCCGGCTGTCATTCGTGGATCTTCGACAGCCGTTGCGGGTCGTCAAAAGCCAGAGATCAGATAAGGAGTCGTTCCACGTAAAATACTGGTATTCAACTACATTCAGTTAGACTGGAAGCTGACCCCAACATAGTTGCGCAGGCTTGCGGACGGCGAGTAATGGGTAGCTTGCTGTCCGGTAAGGACTAGACCCGGGTCGACGGCGCGTTGTGTTCCACGCGCGCCTCAAAGATATGTCAGCACCAACTGGTGGGGTCCGCAAGGGCCGATGCCTGCCAGGGGTGCGGGTTGTTCGAAAGAGATACCGTGGCCCTTGGGACACAGGCAACTGAAGGAACTCGGGTGGGTTTTAGTCAATAAAAGTCTGATACGCCCTCCTGCTCCACCCAGAGCGGGAGAAGTTATTTGATGATTTCCCACCCTCAAAAAAAAATCCCAACATAGTTAGGAAAAGTCTAGCCAGATGATGATCTATCACTATTATGATTCAGCGTTTGCACAATGTAAATTATTATTGACTGTTTATGCCCCGGACTAATTTGTAACATACTTACAATGGCAATGCTTTTAATTTTGACAATTCAACAACTTTCATTGCGATATTACCGTTATCAAGAAGAATTTTCCAAACATAGATATTATAAATTAGTTATTTAAATAAATAAAATTTAAATGAAAGCAAAAAGCATTAATGAATTATGAAGCAATGGATTTGCAATTTCCTTCAAAATCTTTCGGATTGTGATTTAAAGTGTATTAAGCAATAAGGATGGTTTCCGAAAACGTATTATTTTATTTTGATTGCTAATGTGTTGATCAAACATTTTCCAATCACAGATTTGACAGCTTGACAGTTTCTGATTATCGCCCTTTCTGAAACCGGGCGATATTATCGTAAAAGAATTTCAATAAATATTTCAGATTTTCAATGCTGAATTTACTAAAGGTTCAAAGATTTATTTGGAGAAAATATTTACCTGCTCTGTTTGCAAGTAATATGTTGCCTAAATTTTTACTGCTCTAATTTAAGATTCACTGAAGTTTTTTATTGCTGACGTTCCTATGAATTGAATGTTTTGTCTTGAGAAGTGAAAACTTTTAAAACTCTCGGGAAAAAAAACCGAAACAGAATCCTTAAATGGCGTGACAATTTATTTTTTTGAAAATATCGCCTGAACTTTCTAAAGGCCATGTCCTATGGGACTGAATATTCTTAAAAAAGTCATATGGGTTTTTACAAGGTCGGCGGCACAACGCTGTCGTCTCTGGGGAGCTTTTAGTCGCAAACGTAAACATGTGCCGTGTTTCGCTTAATTTTACATTGAAAAAAAGCTGTTTTCGCCTGTAGGCATTTGTTTAAAATATTTGAATGTAGCGGGAGCTAGAAATGGAAATACAGAATTTTGGCTCGACAACGTTGTAGAGCCAAATTGTTTTATACATTTTGGCTAGAATTTCGACATAACCTACATGGTGATGTGTTTAGTAAATTTTATTATAATAGTGCCCATGGACACAATTAGGTTCTTTTTTTGAAAGAAAAGGTATTTATTGTGACTCACACAGGAAGATCACATACTAAAATAAACACACAATGGTACAAAAATTATAAAAAACAAATATCTCGGAAGATGAAAAAAAAACAGAAAGTGCTGCACGAGGCCAAAAGGCCCCTACCTCAGCATGATGCTGCGACATTTCAAAAGTGTCGCAGCGCTGGTATTCTGGTAGGGCCCGAGCGATGTGATGTCACGGGCAGTTACAGTATGTAATTGTATGTATAAATAATCAGTAATAAAAGATAGATAAATATGTAATATGTTAGCGAATAAAACAAAATACCGTCAGCGTTTCCTTGCTAGTCTCAGTCCTTCGGTAGTTTCTGACCCTGTTTCCAATTTTGATGGGCAACTATTGAAACACATAACGTAACGCTTAACCCACGGCAACGTCCTACCGAGATAAAAAAATATCCTATGTGTTAATCCAGGTTATAATCTATCTGTGTGTCAAATTTCATCCAAATCCGTTCAGTAATTTTTACGTGATTGCATCCAAACTTTCACATTTATAATATTAGTACGATTTGTTCCTCACTATGGGTTCAATACATTGTAAAACAATCCTCATTGATTTGTATGTTTGTCCGTTAAAATGTAGCATAGTTTCCTGTCTTTTAGGAATAGTTTAACTATCGCATTAATATTGCAATAACTAGCTGTCAGTGATATTGTATCCTTGTCTAGAATATGTCAGTTATAGATTCTTGACCTACTAATACAAAGTATGCTTTGATTCGAACAAAATCAATATAAGCCTGTTTCGTGATTATGTTGTATAGAATAACTGTCAGCGAGATAGAGAGGTAGTGATATTTATGACAGTGATTTGTAAACTAATATAATCTAA
The DNA here is from genome assembly GCA_947359405.1 of Antitype chi. NCBI lineage: Eukaryota > Metazoa > Arthropoda > Insecta > Lepidoptera > Noctuidae > Antitype > Antitype chi. The sequence goes on from OX375813.1 coordinate 18,991,310, forward strand.
TGTAGTCGGGTAATATTTTCCTTCCTAAAAAAACTGCACCCACTTCTATTATTATTGTATTGACGAGCGTTGATAGCTGCATTTTTTTTTCGCGTGGTAAATCGTCAAACAACTTCTCCCGTTATGGATGGAGCAGGAGGGCGTATCAGACTTTAACTGACTAAAACCCACCCGTGTTTCTCCAGTTGCCAGTGTACCAGGGGCCACGGTATCTCTTTCGAACAACCCGCACCCCTGGCAGGCATCAGCCCTTGCGGACCCCACCAGTTGGTGCTGACATCTCTTTGAGAAGCGCGTGGACCACAATGCGTCATCGACCCGGGCTTGGGGCTTACTGGACAGCGAGCTACCCATTACTCGCCGTCCGCAGACCCGTGCTTGTTAGCTGCATGTGACACAGTTGTGAACTTTTATAGCTATTATCGTTTTATTAGAACTAAGTTCTTGCTGTAGGTGTAAACTCTTAGAAATTTTTAAAAATCGTCACGTAACGTAAACGCGTTGTGCCCCCTCCATGCGACTTTTAATTTTATATAATAGAAAGAGAAAGAAAGATCATTTCCTTCGAGGGCGCTGAATCCAATAGCCAGGTCAAAATGAAAACCCAAGATGGCAGCTGCAAAAATTTCGAATGTTTTCGTCGTAGGTGTTGTTTTCATGGTTTTCGAGGGCTGCTGGAAATTTTTATAAAAAAAACGTAATGGGTGTCGATTTCATGGTTTTCGAGATTGCTGAAGCTGATGGTGAGGTCAAAATGACAATGTAAATATTTATATCGAATTACATTCGGAGTTAAGGAAAAAGCGTACGGAACTGACAGCACAGACTAACTTGACAGCACAGTTGGCGCAGTGGTTAAGCGATTGACTGCTGCGCTGCGTGTCGCGGGTTTGATTACCGCACAGAACAAATATTTGTATGACCTACAAGTAGTTGTTCCGGGTCTGGCTGTTTGTGTATGTGAGTTTAAATGTTTGTAAACGCACCGTTTTTGGCAACGTTTTTAAAAAAAGTAAAAGTAAAAAAAAAAACTTCGTGCCTGACGGGGGTCGCCCGTTTTTTAATATATTTAGGCCAATTTGTGGTTGATCCAAATAATTTCTCTACTTTTCGAAGAAATCTTACCGTGACAGCCATTTAGTTGGGCTTCAGTTGTTGGCTAACAACTCTGGGGTCTGACGAATTGTTTGCATACTCACTTGATGCAGAGAGAGCAAATATTTTTTTTTTCGTTTACTCTTACTGCTGTATCTAATAAGTGTGTCCATGAACGAAATTCATTATTATATAAACGATTTTCATTATCTTTTACTATTATATCATTGTATTACTTAATGACTTAAACTGCAATATTTATAGGTATACCTACGGCCTATATGTTAGAAGACATATTGACAGTCACTTGTCTCTTTTTATCGGTATACTTATTTGAGAAATGTAGGTATATTGTTTTATTTTATGGATATCCATAGAAAATCTCATAAACTTCTATTTCCTAGAACCTACACTGTTTTTATTATCATTATAAAAGATAAATGATTTTATTTCTGTAAGTAGGTTTGTACAAACACTTTTACACGTCAATCATATTTTTTTTTTTAACTAGATGAGGTCGGTGTTTCCTATCTGACTACTCTGAGAAGAAAGGCCGAAACAAACTCAGAGGTCACAGTCTTTTTTAAAGTCCAGACATAATCTTGGTCAGATCATGTGAAGACCATGTGGATTGGTGTCTGAAATGGTCTTTTGAGGAAAGAACCACACAGATTGAGTGGACCTGTCCAATCAGTGCACGCATTTATCAGTAATCATGCAGCTCAACTCAGAACTTGAGGAGCTCAAAGATTTGACGAACTATAGACAAATTATTGCCGATCCATCTTGTCATATATACATAGAATATCTTCTGCTATTTGCCCGTACTTAACTTACATTGTTTTTATCATCGTTTTTGGCGATCCATATTGAACATCAAACAAAATTTGCAATAAAGTTTCGCTAGTTTATTTTGCCTCCGGCCACTGGTTCTTCTATTAACAAAACAGACACTTTAACTTCACCTGTTAAACTTGACAAACAAACCAGGTAAAACATCAATCACAGAACTTATCTTCAGCACCCTTTGTTCTAAAAATGTCTAAAGATACACAGTTGCTCATTGAAAACAAGTGTTCATTTATTTAAAGCTGGAATTTCTTGAAAATAATTTTTGCAAAGACGATTTTGCTAAGAATTGCTAGTTGCACAAAGAAATGCCGACTGAATGTGTAAAATGAAGAGGCTGTTGGACTGTAAAATTACGCCTGAATTCCTTAGCTAGTTCATTCAAGAAATGAACGTTAAGGCGGTGATTTCTTGAAAACGCTCAAAAGGTGGTTTTTTAAACAAGTGTATCTCTTTATCCGTAAATATTTTTGAAAGCAAAAAGTAAAAGATATTTTCAAGTCTTTTTTGCATAATGTGATGAACTCAAAACACAATTAAACATACGTTAATGCATCAAAAAAATCATCAAAGTCACCTCTAAATTATCTTTAAAACAAGTTTATCCCTTCAAAAACAATTATAATTAAAAATATACCATAAAATTCTAAATGCCAAACTGCATCCTGTAATGGATTATTTATTATTAAATAGTTAATATCTAATTTTATACGATTTTATTTGCATTTTTATGACAATGCTTGCTCATTTATTATTCGAATTTATTACAACAGATTTTAAACCCATATCGGATTGCAATAAGAACTATTATCGCTCATAACGACAGTATCTAAAGTTACCAGGGCCTTAAGTACGAGTACCCAAATAAGTAACCACAGTCCTTGGATATAGTTTAAGTTTAATAAGAAGCCGATGGATGTTTTCGAATATGATTTATCTATGCTAATATTAAAAAGAGGTAAAGTTTGTGAGTTTTGAGATTTCGGGGGTAATCTCTGGATCTACTGAACCCATTTTGAAAATTCTTTCACCAATAGAAAGCCACGATATTTGAGAGTGTCATAGGCTATATAGGGTGTATCTATTCATACACGAAATATCTGAATGGGTCATTGTACTCATCTTATGAACAACTTTTACTATGGGACCAAACCGGAAATCGCGGAAAAAAAATCAGCTGTTCCCTACATTAACTATGTTCGCATAACTCTTCAAAATGAACAGCTGATTTTTTTTTCGCGTTTTCAGGTTTGGTTAAAAGTTGTTCATAATGATGAGTACAATGACCTATTCAGATATTTCGCGTATGAATAAATAGACCTTATATATTAACCCGAAAAATTTAAAGACTGTTTCGTGGTAGTCGGATTTGCAAAGTCGGAGAAAAAACAGTCCATTAGTTCCGGCTGATACGAAAGACGAAACCTATTTAATAATGAATAAATTGTACCATCAACTCATTAACAATCATAGTTCATTCATTTCTTCAGTTACTGACAAACAACGCACAGGTTAAATACTTGGGTCTGGAAGCGTGAAATTTGAAACAAGAGTCGCTTATACAGAAAAAAAATTATCCAGTACGCAAACCGTAACCATGAATTCAGCATATCATTCTAGACCCCCAAGCGCACAAATTTTTCGTCGGTTATACAAAAAAAAACAGCTGTTCCATTCATTTTGATCGCGTAGGTATTGCACTTTTCCATGAAACGGGTGATTTTTTTGTTTGCGCACTGAATAAAAGCTTTTCCTGTATTTTAATAAAGGTACTTACAAAAGACATATTCTTGACCATTCATCTCTTAAAGTAATGTTTAAAGGAGTAAAATTGTTATAAAAGTTTGATTTTTCCACTGAACCCTCCAACTGCCAGGGGTGCGGGTTGTTCGAAAGAGATACTGCGGCCCCTGGCACCGCGGCAACTGAGGGAACACGGGTGGGTTTTAGTCAGTAAAAGTCTGACACGCCGCCCCGCTCCACCCAGAGCGGGAGAAGTTATTTGATGATTTCCCACCAAAAAAAAAAAACTGTCCAAAGGAGAATGTTCACTATTTTGTCGTACACTAGTCCACTGTGTCTCACTTTTGACTGGAAGTTCATAATTTTTTCCAATGGGAAAATTCTATCAAGCACACGGCTTGTAAACACAACAGTTTTCGAACCATCAAAAGATTAATGTCACAAATGAAAAGCCAGAGAAAACAAAATAGAACTAAACTATTTAAGGCCATCACACACTTGCAAGCACGGCACTGCAACGGACCGCAGCGTACGGATTTACGACGACATTCACTCACCGACTAACATGGACCGGTTTACGGTTCTACCCGTTTAAAAACGATCATTACCTGAAATGTACATTACACAGTAAGTGATTTGAACGACTATGGGGTTGGTTTGTTCGGATAATCACCGGAAGGTCGCCGGTTAAACTGTTATTGCGGTGAGAGTTCTTTTATTCTTGTTTAACCAATTTCTGTAGTTACGTATAGTTTGGTTGGTTAAGAAGTAGTACAAACTTTTTTGGTAGGGGTGCTGCCGTTTTTAGAAAGCTGTGCCTGCTTTTGAGTTGTTGCAGTGGTAGTTGTGCGCCAAAAAGAGGGTGCGCAGTGTCAGACCGAGCCGACGACGGCCGTTGCAAAATGTGTGTGTGTGTGCCAGGGTGCGGGTTGTTCGAAAGAGATACCGTGGCCCCTGGCACACAGGCAACTGAGGGAACACGGCTGGGTTTTAGTCAGTAAAAGTCTGCCACGCCCTCCTGCTCCACCCAGAGCGGGAGAAGGTATTTGATGATTTCCCACCCAAAAAACAAAACGGGAAAATCTACACTTTTAAAATAATTATTATCTTGTTCATCATTTCAGCCGAAAAACTTCCACTGCTGGACATGCCCCCCCCCCAAGCACCGCCTTCTTTCATTGCCACTTTGACCGGTTCTAGGTTTCTCGCATCCAGCGGATTCTGCGGCCTCCATCAGGTATCAGTCCACCTTGTGGAAGGCGTCTTCCAAAACCTTTCGGCCCCATCATCCATCTGTTACCACTTATCATTATTACCACATTAAATTAAAAATTGATTTAAAAGTAAAGAAACAACGCAAACGGGAAAACAGACCGGACTAAAAAATGAATCCAATAACATTTCCAACAAAGAAAAATCTCTACAAATTCCCACAGATTATTATAACATCAGGAGCGTTGTTTAACACTGGCATATAGTATTTTTTGCTTGTGGCAACACAGATCGGTGTCGGCTTCGCGTCGATATGCATATTTCATTAAGCGTTTACTCGGCATGTTTATTTTAGTATGCATTTTAACTTCGCCTACTTACGTGACGTGGGGTGGCGTGGCGTAGTGTCAATGTAAAAACTGTGAGGGTGTGTCAGTAACATGTAAATGCTTTAGTTACTTCTATTTTTAGAAAATACGCAATAGGGATTTTATTGTAGTTTTTGATATCTTTACGTCTGTACTTTTGTGTCCATATAAGTAATTATCTGAAATAGTAAAATGTTATGGTTTACACTTGGTTGCAATTAGTAATTTTGTTTCCATACGGTCTAATTATTAAAAAAAGAGATTCTCCTAATGACAGGGTGTAAATAATCGAACCAACATTTGATATAAAAACGGTACTGAGATTGAAATACAGTATCGAAAAAAAAAAAAAAAAAATGGCTCCTTGGGCTTCCCAGGTAGGTACCTAAACCATTTTTATAATAAGACGGAGAGTGATTAATAAATTATCCCTTTTATATTATTCAACAAAAGCTTGCAAAACAAGAACTAATAAATCACATTCTATTTGAGAATGATTAAATGGTAACTATACAATATCCTTTTTTTATTGTCAGCTTAAAAAGCTCATATGCTAAGCAACATTCAATGTTTCAATATTTCTTACATTTACATCATCATCCTCATAATTATCAGATGATGATGTGACACCACACGACACCTACAGCAGTCCACAGCTGTACATAGGCCTCTCTAATTGTGGCATGTCACACAATTTGATTCTTCTTCCATTTAACGCCATTCAACGCGATTCTCGGCAAATCTTCACAAACTAATTCGTAATTCACGTCCCAGCAATCAAGCTCGCAAATAATTCTCAAACAAAGGGATGTGGCCCAAACAAAACACACAAGCATAATTTGGGGCGCACACTTAAGACAAGACTTGTACCTACCTAACGCAAATATTTAATTTAAACGGCGTGTACAAATCTCGGTCTCTATTTGAACTTACGATTGTCGCATCGCGTCTTAGCAATATAATTTATGATTCGTCCCGCACTTGCGTTTTGCTGTCTTTTGGTTTGGCCTGTAAAATGTTAAAATTAAGAAAACATAGTCATTATTTAAGAAGCTATTGAGTTGTAATTGTTATTATTGGTAGGTAGCTATAGTTTTTTTTTTGGAACTAAGTTCTTAAATGCTGCTAAACTTGTAAAAATTGTACAAATCGTCACGTAACGAAAAAACCCGTACACGACTCGTGAGATAGTTTTCATGGTTTTCGAGGGTGTTCAGCACCCTCGAAAACCCAGCAGTGAGGTCATAATTAAAATTCAAGATGGTGACATCTTTATAAAAACTTATAATACGCGTATGGAATTTACACTTTCTCTCACTCTGTCTCTCTCTGTTATATTCGAGTGTGTGTCCGTGCAAGCATCGCGTAAGGAACTTTGTTCTTGGCAGAAGTCTCCCGGTCCCATACGTATGTTTTTCTTTTTTGTAACGAGACTCTTCCGAGCCTCGGATAGTTCGCTTACCCATTGGTCCTGGCTTTCATTTCATAGATCTTTGACAGAGTTATTACGGACCCCAAAAGTCTAATAACCAGTGTTACTAAAGGGTGTGTGTTGAATTGTGGAGGTCGTATAGGCAGTCCCTCCATGTACAATACTGGTGTTCTGCGTTACACTGGAAGCCGGCTCCAACATAGTTAAGAAATGGATAAGAGTGATTGTTTTTTTTTTTATGGATTCCAACAAAACAGTCAGGTTACGTTTTTGTAAGCAATTTGCCCTTGTGTACATAGTTTAAATACTAGTGCCTATGTTGCTAAAGAGGACTACATTGTACTCAAGTTTGGGGGCACGTAAACATGTTTCAGTATTTTATAGCTTCGGCTGAAATGCAAACACAACCTAGTTAGTTACCTGTGCCTAGTTAACAACATTGACACGTCCTATTTTCCTTTCACAAGCGAACTATTTCATAGAAGCAAAGTAATAGCCTAAACAACGGTACTAAAGCTGTCGCGTTTTAGCGTGGTAATAGCGGTCATCGAACCACTTACATTTTCTAGCATTTTTTTAAGTAAAAACTTCTTTAGGCGCGTTGAGCACTTCATTTAATCAGATTATGAGCCACCGCAGGGATATATTTAAAATGGTGGTTGGGTGAACAAGCACTAGGATGAGTCGACCGTTGATGTCTTTTGGAAAAGTCCCTTTCTTTCACTAGGAAATTCTAATTCTTTTATCCCTTTCTTTCCATTTGTATTTTTATCGTAAAAATCTGTGCTGTTACCTTTAATTGCTAAAGTCGATCGCGCGTTTATAATTTTTTACCGAGAGCAATCAGGACCCAAGGACCCAATGTGAAATCCTGTATAGGCGATTAAAAAAATACACACGTAATTACGTGTGTATTTTTTTAATCGCCAAAACTTGAACAATTGTTCAAGTTTTCACTTCTGTCGGCACTCCCGGTTTGCCACTGTTTTTTTTTTCAAACCTACATCTGAGTCATCATCATGTACCTCGCCTTTACTATCTTAGGATCGGCTTCCAGTGTAACCGGTTATAGCTAAATACAAGTATTTGAAATACAGCTACTGCTTATATAATCTGACCTCCACAACCCAGTCACTGGGTAATATTATACACCTTGGTAAAACTGGTTGTCAGATTTTCAAGCTTCTGACGACTCGACACGACTATCAAACATTCACGAATGATGGCTGAGACCGGGCTTAACGTGCTTTCCAAGACACGGAGGGGTCTTGGTATGTAAAGATGATCACCCATTCACGGACCAACCGCGCCAAGCGTAACTTAAACTGATCGATCACAAACTGCAATTAAGTCCTGAATCAATGAAATATGTATCGTAATCTTTAACATGTTCTTATAACGAAAATTCATACAGTTTTTTTTTTGGATTCCTTCGGATATAGCGAGAAGGCAATGACCGATATTGCAATGCTAAAGTGGCTTTACTATAGGTCGTCTGGCTTGCCATTTGCTTATGAGTAATTGTAGGCGTAACAACCCAGGACAAAGCGGTTACATGCGACATTTGATGTTTATAGCGTGTCAAGCCTTTCTTTGCCTACGTAATTGCTTTTGTCTAAGTAAGTATCTTTTAGTACCTAGACGTGGAGGTAAACTGTCGCAAAAGTAGGTTTTCAAGTTAGTTTTGTTTGGAATGGGTAATTAATTAGTTCGGTTTCTTGTTTAGTGAAGGAAAATTGTAGCAAGTCATAGGGATCTTGAGATACTAAAGAAGCCTGTGGTAAACATTTGGGTTTATGGGTAAGTAGTTTTCGTAGTGATAACTTCTTTAGACTGTTTTTGCACTCTTTCTGAATTGTAAACGAAACTGAATCGTCACAATCAAGTCTGAGACACTGAATCGCGTATACTTAGTTCCAGTCGCTATTCACTTCTATATTTTTACTCAAGTTTATTCTATATACGCTAACGTAAGTAAACATTGGCATTTTTATTTTAAAATTGCTGTAATACTTTTCTTTTGGCAAACATTTTCTCGGGGAAGATCCCACGGCATTTTAGATGCGCTGGCATTAGTTGCACTGAGATGTAATTCCAACCTCACGGCTCTCGAACGCCGACGTGCAAGTATTTAAGACCACACTGTTTTTATCAGAGAAAGACAAATTATTATTGCGTACAATAATAAGATTTAGTAGATTTTCTACCTTGCAGGCACTAACATGTACCAATACAAGATCCGTCACTTTTTAGCTTCACGTCTTCAATATCACAATGACGTCAATACAAACCATTTTCATTACATTACATCCTATCACAAACGGAACACATAAAAACCTTAACGCGGCCCTTTAAAAAACGCGGCGACAAATCGTTCGTGTGTGCTGACTTTCGTACAGATTACGAGGTAAGACGTAAGATTTGAATGGATATTCCGTTTTACGCATACCACACGTCGACGCGTACAAATATGAATACGAATGTACCAAGTCCCCATATTTCTGGATACTGTTTTATTTCCATTACGTTCAAGAGAGCGATATCGTGAAAGTTCTTTATCCGTGTCACTGAATATATTATTAGTATAGCAACGATTTTTACAGGGTGGTTGGTAGCAGCTGGATGAGATTTGCCGAGAACCGAGTTGAATGGCATGCAATTGGAGCGGATTATGCCCAGCATTGAACTGCCGTAGACTGATGATGAATATTATTTGTGTTTAATGGCGGAAAGACAAACCTAAGTTTCTGTGGTATACGACTTTTAGATTCAAAGTAAGTACGATCTTGATGGAAAACTAAGTTAAACCCCTCACCAATTGTTAAGCGAACTGTTTTCTTACATAGAAACTCAATTTTACTGAATGTTTACTTTCGCACTCGGTCTAAGTTAACTTCATAGTTGGTTTGTCAACGACGCTCATATATCAGCCTATAGTAGGTTATAGCCTTCAAATCAACGTATTTTTTTCAGTAAACGTGTTGGAATTAATTTAATAAAGCAAAAAAAAAACAATAAAAATGTAACATTGCTGACAATAATCGTGAACTGACGTTTTTACGCGTAATATTGCGTTTAACGTTGCGACGTAATCGTTGACGTGTACTTTTATTCCGCCATTGTCATTTTATGTGACAATAGAATTGTTAGGAGTTATTGCAGCTAAGCAATGTGCAACACGTTGCGTTTGTTGAGCTGTCTTAGTACCCCTTCAGACACGGCAGGAACCGTGCAGCCGTAACAGCGCTAGGCTGTGAGACCCAATAGCACAGCATCATGCTGAGTTGAAGCACTTGTGAAAGCCTTCTTGTCACAGTCACGACGTGCAGCTACTGACTATTTCTGTTCTGTAATCGTAATTATAGATTTGTTTTGTTATTTGGAAAGAAGTTCTTAAACGCAACTTATGGTAGGAGTCAAATTTTATAAATCGTCACGTAACAAAAAAAGCGCACCGTAACGAGAAACGTTATGGCTCCATGCGACTTTTATCATGTACAATAGAAGGATACATAGAGAAAGAGAGATATTTGTCATGGTGCAGAAGCATAATGACGTCAAAATGAAAATCCAAGATGGTGGCTGCGATAATTTTGAAATGTTTCATTATGGGTAATTTTGAAATGTTTCGTTTACATGGTTTTCGAGGGTGCTAAAGCAGATAGTGCGGTTAAAATAAAAATCCAAGATAGATGGCTCTGTATTAAAAACGCGGATTAAATTCAAATTTTCCTTTCCCTTCCCTCTCGCTCTCTCTGTATCTTTGTAAATACGAGTTTCTATGCGTGCGAGTATCGCGTGAGGAACTTATTTCCTGACGGGAACCTCCGAAACCACACTTTTTTTTTATATGCACGTATTTCTGTGCGAAATAAAAGAATTTACCGCGCGGTTCCCGTCATTCTTGAAATACTTAATTGGCAGCAACTGTCAAGAATTAACGGAAAAAGTCCATACACTCATTTCTATAACTCTTGAGAGTACAGACCCGGATATGGTTGTAGCACTTTGTACACTAAGGTACTAGTGACACCACCACAGAAACACCTCATGCATTTGGTGGTCCGTTTGTGCTCAAACCAAGTCAAACAATTTTGAACTATGCACTGTGAGCAAAAGCACACACTTGACTCGGATCTTGTTCGAACAAGGAAGTTTAGTATAGAATAGGGTTTGACTCTTAACGACTGTATTTTCATTCTTCTTTAAACGATTTTTTTAAGTTCGCTAATTAATGTCAGTTAAACAAGTAGTTATTCTTAGATGACTTTGGTCATGTTAAAGCTAACTAACAACAGGCATGTGAGTGGAAATGTTGGGCGGGGCCGCCATAGGAGGACATTTAGTGACCTTATTGGTGATGTTCTGTAGAAAGGTCAGATACGTAGCTCACAACCAGCGTCCATCTGACCAGATGTATGAATGTAAACGAAGCAAAAGGAGTATTGTAAGGATCGTTGGCATACATGAAAAATAATTTGACTTCTGTTAGTAGGTTTGTACAAATACTTTTACATTTTAATCATATCCACTCTGAGTAAAGGCTCCCACACACATGCCGGCGGCACAGCCGGCGGGTTTTTGCTGGGTGGGTATGCTGTGCAGGCGTTTTTAGGACGTCAGCACTTGCCGCAGATACTGAGAATGCCGCCGGGCTTGCTGCCGCCGGCACTGTATGTAGGAGTCTTTAGAAAGGCCGACACAAACTCAGAGGTTACAGTCTCTTCTTAAGTCCACACGTAATCTAGGTCAGATCATGTGAAGTCCATGCAGATTGGTGTCTGAAGTGATCTTTTGAGGAAAACACCTCACAAATTGAGTGGATTTGTCGATTCAGTACACGCATTTGTTAGTTACTGTGCAGCTAGACTCAGAACTTAAGGAGCCTCAACGATTGCGAATTTGATAGCAGGTAGCGTTCAGTAGTTTCAGCCCATCCCCATGTGAAGAAAACGTGAGTTTATGAATTTAAACCAGTAAGAAGAAGTTGAGTACACTAAAGCTCTCAACTACCAATAAACACAACTATTTTTCATATTTCAATATTAACCCACCCACGTCACATCAACTTCATTCATTCAAGAAAATAAAATACAAAAACGTTCAACTCCATTTATCTGTCGATGTCGTTCAGATATTTTATGAAGCGTGAACATGATATGTAAGACAGTAAAATTCCCTTTAAAACCATTTAGTATTTTATTCCTGTCTAGAAAATATGCTCAAAGCTTGTAAACCAGTCAGATACATATCTACAAATCATCATCATTTCAGCCGAAAGACGTCCACTGCTGGACATACGCCTCCCCCAAAAGGGGGGTTTTGCCATATTCGCCACGCTTGGCAGGCGCGTGGTAAAATGCATAGAGAACGCTGCTGCCGTTTCATTCTCTAGTAAATCCCTTAGTCGCCTTCTACGACACCCACGGGAAGAAATGGGATGGTGCTATCATTTTACGTCCGGCACCACACGGAATCTACAAATACTAGAATATAATTTTTGTTTGTTTGAACGCGCTATTCTTTAGACCTACCAGTCCGATTTGAAAAACTGTTTTTGCATTCGAAATTCTTGAGAAAGTAAGCTATATAACATCACGCTATGACCCTTAGGAGCCGAGCAAAAAGAAGAAAAGTTAGTAAGAACGCTAGGTGAGTACGAAGGTGAGCTGGGGCGGGCGATGCGACACGACGCGGTGGGTAGGAGGAACAAGAAAGTTTATTTGAACGAAGTCGCGCACAGAAGCTAGTTTTAAGGCCCTGGTAACTTAAATTCGATTAATAAATGAGCAAGCTTTGTCGTAAAAATGCAAATAAAATCGTATAAAATTAGATATTAACTATTTAACAATAAATAATCCATCACTGCATGCAGTTTGGCATTTGGAATTTTATGGTATATTTTTAATTGTTATTGAAGGGATAAACTGGTTTTAAAAATAATTAAGGGGTGAATTTGATGATTTTTTGATGCATTAAAGTATGTTTAATTATGTTTTGAGTTCCATCACTGTATGCAAAAAAGACTTGAAAATATCATATTTTTTTTTGCTTTCAAAATTATTTACGGTTAAAGAGATACACTGGTTTAAAAAAAAACACCTTTTCAAGAAATCACCGCCTTAAAGTGATGTTCACAGTTTTATAACGTTGATATCAATTTTTGACATGAACGGTCTATCAATTAATCATTGAACTACTTTTTCTATCCATTCGTTTTATTTTGTGCTGTAAAACGCTGAAATTGAAGTATAATATTTATTTTTATCATCAATCAATATGCTATGCGAGAATGTCTATTTTTCTGTTTTGTATTTATTTTTTAGAGGTCCACCCTACAACAATTTGCCTTTTCATATAACTGTCCTAGAATAGAGTTGTGATTTGAATATAGGGACAATTTATGTTGGAATGTAATTTGCTTAACAATTAATTTTCCTGGCTCTAAACACAATACAGAGGTAATCAAATTTACAAGAAATACACAGGAGCAAGGAAAAGGTTTAGTTTGTGTTTTCATAATTCTGTTAATTGACATAATTTTAGTTGGTCAAGGGGCGTTGTTCCTTCCGACAGTAAATTTCCCGAAAACTTGGTATTCTGTGTTTTTTCATGGTTTGGCTACAGCTCAACTTCTTTTAAAACTTAGTGCTATAAAAAAAAAGTGTAATCTAAATGCGTCGATGCATTGACTGGTTGAAATCACTATCATATGATACAACTGAAAAAAATGCGGAAACTTAAAACTTAACTAGTCCAAGCACTCACTCACACACACCCTTACTCACACAAACACTCACTTACACTACCACTCAACACTGCATCACACCCCAACATACACAGCTTGCTTTTGTTTTATATTTGCATATGTTTACGATCTTTATTTTAGCTAAACTGTACCCATGTCACAGTTAAGTCTGGAAAAATGTATATCTTGAGATGTCAGCACCAAATGGGGGGGTCCGCAAGGAACATGGGTGGGTTTTAGTCAGTAAAAGTCTGACACGCCCTCCCGCTCCACCCAGTGCGGGAGAAGTTATTTGATGATTTCCCACCCAAAAAAAAAAAAAAAAAACCGTTACCATTTGTTTTTGTTCCCAAACTTGATAAAAAAAAACTTTTTTTGCGTACTGAAAATCACCAAAACCTACGAAGCGTGCAGGCAAGCAAGAACTTGCTAGACACACAAACACACCTACACCTACAGAACTTATTTTGCGCAGAACAATGAATCATTTTATTTCACGCCAGTGTCTAAAGTAGGCGTATACCACATGTCCCAGTTGTTCCGCTAACTTTCTGTGAAACTATAAACTGAAACAATGTACGTATTTACACAGAACGTCAATATTAAATGCCGTTATGAAATACGATGATTTATGAGACTTTAGACTGGGAATGTGACAGATTTAGAATGGTATTACGATGCTTAGAACTAACTACAGGAATAATTTTGAGAAGGGAAGGGAATTTTCATGTATAGATAGGAAACTTTTTAGTTTATGGAAAAGCGTTGACGTTATTCAATGGATTATCTTCGTTGTTTGTTCAATATTACTAAGGGGAATTAGGTTAGCCATAGTAACTGAATTATGGAGATCAGTTACGGAGTCTCTCCATAAGCAGCTCAGCTTCATCAATTGCTTTCCATCAGGCGTGATCAAGGCAAGAGCAAAAAAAAGCTGACTGCCGTATTCAGCTGAATCCGGTTAGATTGGAAACCGACCCCAAAGATTTTGATGATGAACTACATACGGTTGATTTTAAAGATTCTTGCTTCTGTCAGTCTTCGTCATTCTAGAAGCTACCCTGTCTACTACCATTAGACATTATCCTCCCCTAGAATCCTTCTGAGCTCGATTCTTGACATTTCTGTACCCATTTGCAGTACGAGACAGTTTGCAAAAATTATCACTCCAATTTGGCCCAGTGTGCCTTAAAGAGATGTCAGCATCAACTGGTGGGTAAAAGTCTAACACGCTCTCCTGCTCGGCCTGCTCCACCCTAGAACGAGAGAAGTTATTTGATGATTTCCCACCCTCAAAAAAAAAAGGTAGATAAGAATATGTCCATGACACATAGCACACGGAATTACCACGATCAGCAAACCATTAAATACGGAACAGAGCAACGTTATTCGTTTATTACGAAACGGTCTACGAACAGTAGTTAGTTATAAATTAATTGCTACTTGGTCCAACAAGTGGGCATTAATCACATCATTTGAGATTAGACTGACTGATTCATGTTTAGTCTAGAGCCAGTGATAAGGGGTACTGTCTGAAATTGTTTGGTGGCCATTATTGTGGTATATCGATTTTATGTTAGTGTTATTGGTTATTGATGTTTATGAGTAGGCAGGGCCTTAGAAAATATTTATAAATCCTGCTGTAGTTATAAATTCATGTAGTTTAGACACTTTTTCACAATCAATGACTTTGTTTTTTCAGAGTATTTTTTTATTAGTATTTCTTATTCCAATCGCTTTTTCATTTAAATATTATTAAACTATACCTTGAAAACGAATCTTTTCTTTAAGAACTCAATGGCAAAAACTAAAACCTATTTTCCTAAAATCATAAAAAGTTTATTAAATCAAAAACAATAAAATGTGAAAAATAACTTTAAATTCGGAAGTCGGTGTAATTTTTTAAGTACCCTGTCAAACAAAAGAAGTATTTCCTTAATCGGTTTCCAATTGACAGAGTTGTGAGGTAACAATTTTTTTTTTATACAACTGAATTTAGAACCTTCTCGTTCTTTGAAGTCCGTTAAAAATACATAGGATTAAATTTTATCAACCGGCGCATTTTATAAATGCGCGAAGAAATCGTGTACTCCACGCAATTCTTTATTCTCGACCCGATAAAAAATGAATTCAGCCGAGCACTCAGCGTGCCACGTGTTTGGAGATTAACGAAGACAATTTACCCTTTGAATATACAGGGTGATTGGAAGATGGGTGCAAAGCTTTAAGGTGAAGATAGGTATAGACAATTTAGAACCATTTAAGCCATGGTTGTCTTAGACGAAGTCTTACCAATTTTTTTTTTAATAAGGTTTAAAAGACGTATTGTACAATTTTTTTATTTTTTCTGAGCTTTAAATGTCTGTAAAAAAAATGTCTAATGACACAGAAGCCTAAAACATGTTTTGCTTGATTGCTTACACATTACTTTAATGAAATAAATAAAAAATGAATTCATTTATCATTCAATTTGGCCAGTTATGCAGTTTACATTAAATTTTGAGAATTTCCGAAAAAAAACTTAAAAATTTGGTTAAAAATATTTGGTAAGACTTCGTCTAAGACAACCATGGCTTAAATGGTTCTAAATTGTCTGTACTATCTTCGCCTTAAAGCTTTGCACCCATCTTCCAATCACCCTGTATATCCAAGCAAACCGTCCCGTGTATGTAGAATGGAAGGTTCTAGAGTTCCGCGTACAGGAAGACGTAGAGTTGGAAAGGCCTCAAGGTGGACAGATGACCTTGTGATTGCCACAGGAATCCGCTGGATGCAAGAAGCACAGAACCGGTCGAAGATGCGGAGCGGGAGACCCATGTCCAGCAGTGGACATCTTTCGGGTGAAATGATCATGATGTAAAACCTTTTTTGTACACGAACATTAGTGAAAACATTTTATTCTCAATCTATAAAAAAAGATTCGCAAGATTTAAGTAAGTACTCGTATTTACTTGGATATTAGAGTACTTAAATCTTGCGACAAGCTTTTATATCATATAAATTGTGTAATGACGTTATAAGTTGATATTAAAAAGTTTAAAGGAAAAGTTTATTTTATTCTTTTTAACGCGTTTAATAAAAGCTTGTTTAAAAAAATACTTTAAATTATAATTTACTTTTTATTTATTTTTCGAGTTATTCTCAACAAGCCCTTTCATTTGATACCCATATTGTAGGTGTGCATTAAAAAATAATAGTCCGCTATCTTAGGTGTTCCGCTATGTTGGATTTAGAATGACGTCACACAGCTAATCATGCATTGTCATCCAAACTAAACCTGTATACAAAATTTCATCTCAATCGGTTAAAGATATCTGCTTCAAAATTGCGTTGCAAGATTCCACCCGAACAAACGTAGTTACATACATACATTGCAAGCAAATAAAAGCTTGTAAAAATCCCCAACGTCTTCCATAATTGCTCACTGTGCTGGCTAATACGAAATATTAAAAATTGATGGATTGATTTGTTATGGTAATTAATATTCTAATAGATATCAATAATTTCCCCATATATCTAAAGGCTTCTATAAATAGATTTAACCAATAGCTTTGATCTTTCATAACAATAGTGATAAAGAAATGATTTTATTTCTGTAAGAAGGTTTTTACAAACACTTTAAACACGTGAATGATATGTAGATGAGGTCAGCGTTTCCTATCAGACTACTCTGAGATTAATTCAACAGATTTTGATGATTTACGGACCTGATTTTACTTTATCTATATAAATAAAAAGAAAAGTCCTGACTGACTGGCTGACTCATCGACGCCCAGCCGAAACCCTTGGACCTAGAAAGCTGAAATTTTGCACAGAAGTTCGCTTTATAATGTAGACAAGGAATAAGGAAGGATTTTTCGAAATTCAACCCCTAAGGGAGTTAAATAGGGGATGAAAGTTCACTGGCAAAAGCCAGTTTTTCATAAAACGGAAACAATTGAACATAATTATTATCAATTTTCATGAAAATGAATACTTTATAATTGTATGCAGAATTAAGCCACTAGTATTTCAATGGATGGCCGTATACGATGCGGCTTAACGCGTTATTAACTAGTTTGTGATTGGTTGCATCGTGTGACATTCTTGATATTCATTGGCCATTTGAGTTAGTAACACGTTAATTTTCAAGACCGTCGAGTACGATGGGCCTTACGTAAATACTCACAGGTGATTGGTTGGTAACCATTGCACTAACCAGTATAGGTTACCTCAGAAATAACCACAGTTAACCTCCAAAACGTATTTATTATTCTCTTAACTTATTTTTATCAAAACTTATATCCTAAAATTAATCACACAATAACAAAACTTATTGTGGTATTTAAAACTAAACTTATTGCGGTGTTCAAAACTAAACTTATTGCGAACCAAAACTTATTTGATCTTACGACCGTTCGCTGCGAACCCCCATCGAAAAGTGCTCGATGCGTACCAAACCACTCCAACGGTCACCACCAGTGTGCCCAGTGCAATAAATGAAGTCTCCCGGTTTTATTTGAATACGTATTTCCGCCGTCAGTATGGCCAGTATAAAACTTTAAACCGTCGATCGATTTGATTAGTAAATTTTCAATCGTGTAGTTTCAGTCATATTAATGAAACCTTACACTCGACCATCCTGACGACATGTATGTCCTCATACATGTATCTGGTGAAACCTTACACTCGGCAAAAATCAAGCACGCTTCGAAAGAATCACAATAACTAGTGGTCGCCTAGTGGTCAAAACTCGAACATAATTCATTTCAAACCAAAAGTATTTCCAATGCATTGTTATATAAAAATATTAGCTTTCTGGACTCTTTCTATATAAAAACTTTAACTGCGCTGAATTTTATAGTCCTCAGTCCGCATTATTTTCTTAAAAAGGAGAACCTAAAACTTTATTTTATTTTTATGCTTCATTTAATAGATGCGTAAACAGGACAATTTTTAAATCCAATTATTAAATAACATTGCTTTAAATATTTGATTACGAACTCAAATCTATCCCAACAAAAACAAATGATCCTTAGAACAAATTATACTTAGAACCAAATATTCCTTAGAATCAAATATCCTAACAACTAATTATCCTTAGAACTCGTTATCCTTAGAACCAAATATTCCTTAGAACCAATTATCCTAACAACAAATTATCATTAGAACGAATTATCCTTAGAACTAATAACCTTAAAAAAATATTATCATTATCCAATTATCTTTATAAGTTAATATCCTTATCAAAAATATCGTTTAAATAACATTGATTGAAATATCAGATTACACACACAAATCTATCTCAAAAATATTTCTAACAATTATCCTTCGAACAATTATCCTTAGAACAAATTATTCTTAGTACCAATTATCCTAACAACAAATTATCTTTAGAGCCAATTATCATTAGATCTAATTATCCTTAGAAATTAATATCTTTATAATGTATTATCCTTATCCAATTATTTTTATAATTAACTATCTTCGTAACCAAGTATCCTCATAACGAAATATTCCTGTAAGCTAGTATCCTTGTAAGCAAGTATCCTTGTTACCAAGTATCTTTGTCTCCTAGTATTCTTGTAACCAAGTAGCCTTCTAAACGAGTATCCCTCTAACCAAGAATTCTTGTAACCAAGTATCCTTGTAACCGATTATCCTCTTGTAACTAGGTATCCTTCGAATATTTGTCACCAATTATCCTTGTAACTCCTTGTAGCCAATTATCCTTGTAGCCAATTATCCTTGTAGCCAATTATCCTTGTAACCAATTGTATATCCATTTATCCAACCATAAATCTGTAAACCAATCCGTCTCTTAGGATATTACGGTTTAACAGATCAACCATGTGTTTTGCCATTTTTCAGGTCAAGGCGCAAAACCTTTCCGCGATTTATTTTGCCTGACCTGAAAAGAAAAACAACAGCATGTAAATAAACACTATTAGTTAATAATTTTATCAATGTAGGTACAATGAACAGTTTGAGCGAGAGTTACCACCAAATTAAATATTTTGTCATTGTATACATAATCTTATCATTCTGGCATAATCGTCATCAATTACAACATTATCATTATAGATTTTTAAAGATTTAACATGGATCCATGGTCGCATCCGGTCAGCGGCAATGGTAGTCTTTAGCGTTTTCTTCAGTCTCTCAAATCCCGAAATTGGTGCCACTTTATACCTATCGTTACCTATATGATTCTAAAAGGACCTTCATACGAGGGACCTTCATATGAGTTTAGCTAAGTCACTATTTTTGTAAATACAGATAGGTCGTCCTTGGTTGTAATATCGTTTTTGTGCTGCCTGCCGTCTTTTGTACCTTATTATTTAAGTCCCATTGAACTATCCCTAATTTGCTATCCCAGTCTTTTTAATCAGCTCCAAAGTTCTGTGCCATCAATGAGTCGAGGACGGTCCTGTTGTTGCGTTAAACTTGACCGCTGGCCCTTGGGCATGCAACTACAACAATTTGGATTAACTAAAGCTAGCAAGTCATTGCTCATATATAGTATCCGCCTCTATAACAAGTTTCCAAAGTTAATAACAGAACTTAACGATGGAAAGTTCAAAACCCGCATCAGATATATTTATTAACAAGAAAACATTGAGAAACGACTACGTTGAAGACAAGGAAGCTGGCAATAATTCCTTTTGCACGTGTGGCTTCCCTGGTACCTCATTAACAGCATGACCATGTAAATGTCTATTAAATATTCCCAAATAACGAAGTTTTTTTTTTTTTTTTTTAGTTTTATCTTTTTACATACTTGAAATTATATACCTACAATTCTAATTTCAACTATTTATTAGTGGCTGTCATGGCAATCGTGTCATTCGGTTTAAATAGGTTATTTTTTTTTTAATATATGTATATTTTGTTCATCTAACATTTAATTTATGTAGTCTTTTATGTTTTGTGAATGTAAGCACGCTGTAGGCCTTTTAGACCAGTTTCTATTTTAGTAAGGACCTGTTACTTGTTGACAGGCCTGCACTGTCCTCACTTATTTTAAATCATCAATTTGAAACCATTGTAAAAGTCAATATATTTTTTTTTTTACCGAGTAACTGTGGTGTTTCTTGCCGTCTCTTTTCCATAGGAATTAACTAATTGTAAAAACGCAACATCGATCACTGATATCTCAGTCACAATTTTAAACAGCTCTCTAGACAACCTAACGGCCTTATTTATAAAATAAGCTTACCGAAGGTAAAGACATCATTAGGTCATTAGTTAAACTGCTCGATAAACTTATAAAACCTTAGATACAATTTTGTATTCATAAACGTTCTATAACTAGTGTCGTTTATAAATCAAAATGTTGCCATTTTAATGAGGTCATCCAACAAATTGACCAACACATCGAATCGTCAAATAAGAATGTCTGCCTACTCGCCGAATAATTGTAACCATAAACATTATTACGTACTGCCAACTATTTAATTGTCTACAGTTTCGACACGGTTTCTGACGCGGTGACGTCTTTGACAATTAAATTTGACAAATAATTTGAAATTTTAACTGTCAATGTTGCTTGAAAAATTA
The DNA here is from genome assembly GCA_947359405.1 of Antitype chi. Taxonomy (NCBI): domain Eukaryota; kingdom Metazoa; phylum Arthropoda; class Insecta; order Lepidoptera; family Noctuidae; genus Antitype; species Antitype chi. The sequence goes on from OX375813.1 coordinate 19,012,296, forward strand.
CATTTGGTGACACACATTAATATAATTGTGTGTCAATATTTGTATGTCAAATGATCAAATGTCATTTTCTTTGCAATCAGTCAGCTGCTTTAGAGATTCGGCCATTTTTTTTTTCTTAATATACTGTTAAAGTAGGGTTAGGGGGGTATAGAATGTGTTTCTGCTAAAAACTAGACTTTATCAACTGTTTAGATGTTCGACAACTTTTGATGAATAAGACCGTGGATAAGGGCTAATTAATGTCTCCAACTCATGGGAGTGTAAATTCTTCCCTCGGGCGTCGAAGAGTTCTATAAGATTGGCTCTATCACTACGCGTATTTGACTCTCATCAAACCGTTTAGCTGAAAACACTCTAGTTTGGTGATACAAAACAGGAGATTCAGTGTTCTCACCGTGACTACCTAAATCCTTTTGGTTCGAGCAGTTCACAAAATTGTCTTGAAGCCAACACGGTACCGAAAAAGAGTGAACCATGCATACTCGTAAACACCCCCACAAATTAAGAATGGTTTATTTGACTTCCCTACAATTCTAGTATACCTACCAGTTAACGTCTATATTTTAGCCCTTATAATACTCGCAATACCAGAAATACTATTATAACCTTTTAAGTGTTCTACAAGCTCTTATACATCTGGAAACTCGATTCCGTTGTGCAGAAACTGTAGTTTATTTGCATCTTTAGATACAACAACTAGCTTCTGCCCGCGTGGTATGTTCATAAAAAATAGTCTATATCCTTCCACAGGCTTCAGACTATTAGTATCAAGGCAACCGGCAGTTACATGGTAGGCAAGGCTTTAATGGCGCTCCGCTCAAGCCAATCTTATCGTGGTAACTTGTAAACTATTCATCAAAATTACTTACTGTGAAAGACAAAGTGTATCACTGAATACTGAAAGCGATGAATGTATTTAATTTTGATACGTATTAACAGAATACTTTTAAGTGCGCTTTGTAAAAAAATATATAAAAGGCACATAAATATTCTGTCGCGGAATTTTATTAAAAACTGTTTAAATCAAACAATCCCACGATATATTTATCTTCGTATAACTAGTACAGTCTAGGCAACGCACGCCAAAATAGCTCTCAGAGGGCTGGAATTTCATCAACTTCCTTGATTCTTATCAATATACGAGTATTATGGCCAAATCACACAAAATCTTTATGAAATGTATAACCTATGAGATATTCTGATAACTATATTACTGTTAGGTTTCATCAAAATCCGTTCAGTACTTTTTTTTGCGCGAAAATGAGTAACAAAAATTCATCCAACCTTCCTAAAAACCTTCAAGTGTCAAGTAATTAACACAATTACTTTTCTATTGTTATCAGATTCAATGAGTCTGCCTAACAGTTGAAAAACGTCTAACAAACTTTCGCGTATATAATATTACTAGCTTTTTAAAGTCGATTGATTCGATAATTCGATAGATAGACAGTTTATCAGTGGAAACTTGTAAATGGCCTTCAGCTTCATATTTTTTTATAACATTGTTTATGTTAGCTGTAAGTTTCCATCCATTTTAACCAACTAAACCATTTCGTACTGAGACTTCATACCAAGTCTTACAAACCAGCCAGGTTTTACATAGCAAAATCAGCTACAGTCTTCTCGTCCCAGCCATAAACTTCGCACATTTGTTGACTTTTTGAGCCATATAACTATGCATTGATTTTTGTCTGAAGGACTTAACTCATATTTTTAAGATCCCAGCTTCTATTAGTAGAAACAGTGCTCAATTTTTGAGGCTGTTATGCCAAAACATCTGAAATGGATTGTATTAAATCTGTAGAAGAAAAGGTAGGACTACATGACCTTTTGGTGTGATGATCCACGCTCGTAGTAACTCGATCTTTTCTATTGCATCTACCCGGCAGCCATCTGCGCCTGCGCTTGCAGCTCGTCCCAACTTGAGGTGAACCCCGTCGTCCACTTCACCGCCGTTGCTTGATGTCGCGTTCCTTTTGTTGATTCATCTTCTTCCAGCGAATCCGCTGCTGCTCCCGCAACAAAGCTTGCTCTTGTTCCATCAGGCGCCGACTACGGCTGCGACTTCGTTTGCAGCGTATGGCTGCGGCTTCGGCTGTGGCTATGGCTGCGGCTTAGTCTGCGGCCATGGCTGCGGCTTCGGCCGCGGCTATGGCTGCGGCTTCGGCTGCGTGGCCTATATCTGGAGCGTGAGCGATTCCGCCTAGGAGTATCCATGTTCTGATGGGTACCATTTTCTCCGTCCATAAACTGAAACTCGCCACCAGAAAAAAAGAGCATTAACTAATTATCTCGAAAACGGTGCGTCCTAGAGCAAAATGAATGAACATTTTCACCCCCTTTTAACAACCCCACACTCATTGTGTGACATACCAAAGAAACCAATAAAATATGAAATTTAATTGGGTTCCATAGTCCTGGTACCCTTATTATCCATCATCGTATCGTCTATATACGACTAAAAAGTCAGCAACACGAGTTCAATCACCCAGGTTTTGCAACCTCGTTGCACAAACCGTTACAATTTCAATCAGGTTGAAAATTTCAACAGCCGTTAAGATTTAAAATCATATGATGCATATTACTTTACCCAACGTGGTGCAATAGAAAATAAACCCAGTCAGTGAAACTTCGAATTAAGATTTAACATCATATCATACATATTACTATTCCCAACGTGGTGCAATAGAAAATTAAACCAGTCAATGATACTTCGAATAAATGACAACGTCCCGCAATCCCGTGCAATTTAAAAATTATGATGGAAGACTACAAGTAAGAGACTAAAATTATGCTTTTAATGAGTAGTATTTATATATACTTTATTGTACGCCACAAAAATATATAACAAAAAGAAAAACAAGGTACACTACAAAATAAACAATGGGCGGTATCGCTTTCCGCGATCTCTTCCAACCGCAACCTTGGCGAACCTTGTAGAACGACTTGAATAGATAATTTGCTTGAAATTAAAAAGGTAAACAAAACCACTTGGTATTAGTTAAAATGAGAAAACCACGAATAACGGATTATTACGTTAACTGAGTAAAATTATAATTTTTTTAGGTTGGTAGGTACGTATAAAAATATAGTGTGTAGGCGTGTACTTACGGATCTTGATCCCACTTCTGAGATATAGGTTACCTCAGAAATAACCACAGTTAACCTCCAAAACGTATTTATTATTCTCTTAACTTATTTTTATCAAAACTTATATCCTAAAATTAATCACACAATAACAAAACTTATTGTGGTATTTAAAACTAAACTTATTGCGGTGTTCAAAACTAAACTTATTGCGAACCAAAACTTATTTGATCTTACGACCGTTCGCTGCGAACCCCCATCGAAAAGTGCTCGATGCGTACCAAACCACTCCAACGGTCACCACCAGTGTGCCCAGTGCAATAAATGAAGTCTCCCGGTTTTATTTGAATACGTATTTCCGCCGTCAGTATGGCCAGTATAAAACTTTAAACCGTCGATCGATTTGATTAGTAAATTTTCAATCGTGTAGTTTCAGTCATATTAATGAAACCTTACACCAGTGACTAAAATAACCCCACATTAAACTCATTGAGCAATTAATTCTCCACACTTCCGATTCTGCAAACTCGTAAACTAAAATTGTAAATCAATCTACAGAGGGCTTAAGCTAAATATTTAGTTTTGCACACATGTTCCAATAAGGAAATGATAAACTGCCATTTAATATTAACGATCATTAGTAGGTTTTTTTTTTTTTGGGTGGGAAATCATCAAATAACTTCTCCCGTTCTGGGTGGAGCGGGAGGGCGTGTCAGACTTTTACTGACTAAAACCCACCCGTGTTCCCTCAGTTGCCTGTGTGCCAGGGGCCGCGGTATCTCTTTCGAACAACCCGCACCCCTGGCAGGCATCGGCTAACTTTCGGTTAACTTCATTAAGTCTTTTTTTTACCGACGTCAAAAAGCGGGTGGTTTTCAATTTAGTTGTATTATGTTTGTTCAGTCAGCCCAGAATTTAGCTATGAGCTTGGCACTTTACGTACCGTCTATCAACAACTGTAGCTTGACGACAACAGCACAAGCTGGACACGCTAAGAGTCAGCTGTGTAACTTTATTATTTCCATTAATTTAGAAGACTTTTCAAAACAATTTCGACACCAATCTTTGCTTCTACCATAAAAATAATGAAGGACCAAGTTACATTATACAAATATGCTCTCCAGAACGGTGTAATGAACTAATTTGTCTCGGGCATAATGGACCCAAATCTAGTCCCGGATGGCAAATGGAGCAACAATGGCTTAGATTATGTTAACGTGAGAACACTGTTGTGGACGTGTGAGGTAAATTTGTAGACGCGCATTTTGTACAAGAGGCGCTTGAGATAAATTTACTTACTGTTAGGTACGCGTAGATTTTACGGGGATTGTTTCTTTTAAGCATTGGGTGGAAGATGAATTTTTTGTAGTTCTACTTAGCACTAGCTGCACTTAGCACCCACAATTTTATTGATTTTTTGGTTACTATGAATAGCTAGCTGACTAAAACGTTAATCTTTTTAAATATCTCAAAAAGTCAAAAAGTCGTCGGTGATTTGTTGCAGACTATCAAACCGATCAGAGGAACAATTCTCGTATTTTTAATAACGGTCGCGTTCTAATTTCTGAAAAAGCTTCATTTTTGACATTGATTGTAGCTGAGATGAGATTCCGATTTGAACGTTTGTAAATACAGGCAATGACTTTCTGAAGCTCATATTTCAGAACTTCGAAAAGCCGTCTGTAGTTTATGCCAGACTGATTGTCAAACATATCAAAGGTGCAATTCCCGTATTTTAAGATATTGATCGCTATCTATTCTCAGTCTCAATCTGTCAATTCCTATACTTTTGACGTTTCTGTCATTGATTTTTGCTGAGACGAGATTGCGAATAAATTTTGAACGTATTTTAATACAGGCTGAAGCTCTGACAAAACAAATATGCAAATAGGTACGATAGTCATCATCTCACCATCATTTAGCTAGCCTTTTCCTCTGCCCAACAATTTTGGGGTCGGCTTTAACTCTAACTGGATGCAGCTGTATACCAGTATTTTTTATGGAGCAACTGCTTATCTGACCCCACAACCCATTACTCTATAGATATATCTAAGTACGACAATACTCGTAAGAGAAGAACACAGGCAAGTAACCTACTTACAAAAACACGCAAACAAACAAAAACACACCAATACAACAACGCCACAGAAACGTTAACATTTTGTTTGCGTAAAAACGAAAAAAAAATGACTGGAATAGAGCAAAGCGCTCATTAACCCCTAGCTTGCGGGGCAAGCAGTCGAGCCTCCTCAATGGAGGGTTAAAGAGGGCAGAGGAAGCGAAAATATTACGCTAACCAACCCAGTTGCATTGTGTTTCTGTGTGCACTTTTGAGGGTTAACTTGTGGAGCGCGCCGTCGTAGATTTATTGTTGTTTGTTGAATTAAGGGGACGGGTTTAAATATTTAGTTGTTTGAGTTCTGTATTGTATGTTTTTGGTATTTGGTTATGTAGTTCTGTGCCACAGAACATTGGTCGCACAATTACCTTTTTTTTTTTCTTTTCGAGGGGAAACCTTTAAAAGGCGCCCGGTCTTTGGGGATGAGACCGGGGAGTGTGAGATTTTTACCTAACTAAAACAATTCCGGTGGTCATCATCTACACATGGAAGTGGTACCGTTATCTCTCAGAAGACCAATCCGTCGCACAATGACCTACAATATCTATACTTGGTATAATATAAATAGCATTAAATAATTAACTATTGTGTAGAATCAAATTCTTCTAACATAACAGACAGCTGTGCTGCTGAGTTTGTTACGCCGCGCCGCTTCTTCTTCCCAGCTAATGCACTAGGAAGGGGTAAGGACGGGGTTTTGAGGGGCTGCTTATGTAATTTTGACGTTCATGAAGTGTTAATTCTCAGTCCCATTTTAAATAAATGACTTTGATTTTGAACTTTAATCCATTATGATAATGAGTGGTGTGTCATTGTAGAACATAGTGTTACATTGTTAAACGTAGGTAAGTAAAAGGTATACCTACGAGATCCACAAAGAAAACCCGATGCCCACAATAACTGGAAATACAAAACTTTGATAGACACTACTAATTACTGCCTGTCCAAGAACTTCTAACTATTCAACGCTTCTGAAAGTGTGTGTCAGACTGAAAAAGTAAATAAAAACGAAAATTCACAGCTCTTACAAAATTGTATGTGGTAAATTCTAGAAAATAAAATCTGGCTCGTTAACTAGACGCACTGGAGCGACAACTAACGTACTGAATGGACTCTTAGGTAAGCAGGGGGTGGGTAGGAACAGAGGCTCTTAAAGAGGCCAAAGGACATGATGTAGTTTTTTCTTTTTTTTGCTTGCTTTTTATTAGTATATATAGACGACACGGTTGGCGTAATGGCTGAGCGATCGACTGCTGCGCAACGTGTCGCGGGTTCGATCCCCGCACGGAACAAATATTTGTATGATCTGCAAGTAATTGTTCCGGGTCTGGGTGTTTGTGTTTGTGAGTTTCTATGTTTGTAAACGGACCCACGATACAGGAAGAAATTCCTAGTGTGGCGTAACGTTTTTTTTTTTAAAAAAAAATTCGTTATAATGTTGTATCTATGTGAATTACGTAAGACGTTCTTGTTTTTGAGGAATGTGTTTTATAGTTACTTAAAAGCCGAACGCTGGAATTTCCCTTCGGCTAAGATGACGAGCTACCTTAAAACTTTTATACACTATGTATCCCTTTAAAAGCGTTCATTCCACGCGGGCTGGCAACAACGGATTTATAGTAGTTTTTCGTGATTATTACATTAAATACAAACAAAAGTACTACTTTTTTCAGCCAAGCTTTAGATCGATGGTATTTATAATTATTTTTAAGATTTACTCTTTAATAGTAACATTTAATCGTACTAAGTAACGCAAATAGAAAATAATTGACGGTATGTCGATTTTTATAAGCAAATACCAAAATAAAATTGCATATAAACTTGTAAATACCAACGATCTAGTGCTTGGCCAAAAAAAAGTTTACTTTTGTTTTTATTTAACGGAATAATCACGAAAAACCGCTATAAATGCGCAGATGCCAGCCCGCGTGGGATGAACGCTCATAGGGGGATGCCCTAGAGTAGCCCGCAAAATTCAAATTTTCTTACGTTTTATCCAATTTGCAGGTTAGTGTCTGGTAACAAATATGGCTTTACAGAATTCTAATTACAATCATCAGTAGGTATAGTGCTTAAAGTAGTTTATGCTTATGCCAAATCATCAGTACCACTCTTCTTTTTCTCTGTCCTCGCCTTGTCCCCTTACTCGGGGTCTTCCTGATCATTCGGCGCCATCTATCTCTCTGGTAGGCATCTTGGTCTGTTAGACCTAACCCTTTCATATCCCTATGGACATTCGTCAGCCATGTGGTTAGGGGTCTTCCTCTCCCTCTCTTTCTTTCAGCCATTGAAAGGCATTTTCGCACGACGTGGTCCTCTGGTCTTCGAATTTCATGACCGTACCATCTGAGCCGGACTTCTGATATTTGATTTACAACTGGGGCAACTCTAAAGCTACCTCTTATATATTCGTTACGGACATGGTCTTTCAGTGTTACTCCACCCGCCCATCGCAGCATACACATTTCGGTTGTATGAAGATTCTGTTCGTGAGTCTTTTTTGACGCCCAGACTTCGCTACCGGACAAGAGTGGTGGTCTAACGGTCACCTTATACACCTTGCCTTTGGTTTTTACGGGTATTTTTTTTTTCAGAATCATCAGTACACTCTAACTAAGTTAATTTAATCCCATGGAGATACTTTTTCATGAAATAGTTCTCCTTATGACGGTGAATTCTCAAAAATCGCACCTTAGTGCTTACTTTATTTGAATAAAACTATTGTGCACGGTTTAGGATGTGTGTCGCCTAGAAGTGAATAAATGAATTTAATATTTATATTCGCATATTTTACTATTTTCATCAAATTTTGAATGATCATCTTAGGATACTGAGGTACAAACAAACACAAAACAAAAACAAAAAAAACGACAATTAATTAAGATGCAGCTCTCAAAATACAACTATTTATTCATTCATGGCCTATAACTATTAGAGTATGAATTAATTTCAATTTTCCTAGTTCAAAAGGCGACTGATCGCCAAATAAACTACACAAAACTCCTTCTCTCCTCATCAGCAGTCATCGGAGATACTCGGAGCTTGATACAAAAGCACGTACATACTCGCAAACACGACTACCCGACATGGAATCAATTACGTTTATCGAATTGTCGTTGTGTACCTTGACCTTTTGTGGATAACCTATAACAGGTGACAGGTAACCTTTTCTTCGTGTCAATTTTGTCCAATTAAATACGTAGGATCATATTATAGACAATACAAGTAACTGGTTCTGGTATTTTACGTAAAGGTTTTATATTTTAGGGTCCAATTTTAGTCATTATTTTTCGATGTCTGGACGGCCTGTCATTCGTCTATCCTTGTCAATTTATTTATTTTCACTTCATTTATAGGTAGGTGTATGGATTGTTTATAACGAAACAGCTACCTGTAAAAATTGCATCCATTTGAAAATCGGGTTCTATTTCAATTTAAATGAATGAATTTTACCCTTTGAATTTAAACCTTAGTTAAACCTACCTGACAATTATAATAAAACTATAATAATTAATTTTGAATGTATAATAATAATAATTTAATTTAATATGTATTTCAAATTGAAAAAAAATGTTGGGTTTTTAAACACTAGGGCCGTGAAGTCCGAGTGCTCATCGAGTATTTCGAGACATCGCCAAGCGGTTGGTCGAATTTTCACGTGACCAAAGGGCTGGGCAATTCTTAGCTCAAAGAATCAGCGTTGCCAACCAACGTGGCAACGCTGCCAGCCTTTTGGGCACTTTTCCCACTGACAGCGATGCGGACGAATTCTTTGATGCCCAGTGAGCTTTTCCCTTTTTATTTTATATACTTGTTCATAATTCTAATTTTATTATAAGTTTTAGCATCTTTTGAATAAATAAAAGCATTATTTCAAATTTAATTTAATTTTTCTAATACTACTATGGGTGTATGTGCAAAAACTTGCCTGAAATAAATAAATTTTATTATTTATTTATTTATTTAATAATGGTGATAGGCACCGATGTGGTGGCATCTACAACGCCAGATACCGACTACGCATCATCGTCAGGCAGTTGCCCACCAGACTCAACACACGTCTGGTCGGAAGATTCTCTCTTTTCTATGGAGGATGAGTGAACTTTACACCCTGTTCCCCATGCCTTTAAAGTAGGTACTATAGATATCAATATACTGTTTTTTCCCGTAGAATAATTTTGCATTGCATTATACAACATTATTTTTATTATATTATGCGAATTTTTTTTTTAATTTATTATATTATGGATAGAGAGAGGTGGAAAGAGAGTAGGGAGGCCTTTGCCCAGCAGTGGGACGCTACAAGCTAAAAAAAAAAAAAAAAAAAAAAAAAAAAAAATTATGCGAAACCTGAATATAGTTTGTTCAAAATAAGTAACTGAATCGATTCCAATAGTTTTTACGCCATGTTATACTATTTCCCAAAAAAGTTTTGCAAGTGTGATGGAAAATGTTATCACCAGTCAATTACGAAGGTTCCGGCGACTGGGACCTGTAATTAAATAACAAAACCCAGTTGAAGCGAAAAATAGTACAGTCAAATGAAAAAGTGTTTAAAGTAATAATTCAAGAAAATAACTCTTTGATTCGAAAACATAATTAATTTATGTCTATATAAATAAAACGGAGTGTTCCCGTTTGAGCACCAATTCTTAGAGCACCTAATGCACTGAGGCACCAAGGTATTCCCATAGTTTTGGTGCTCTTGGTGCTCAAACGGGAATGCTTTATTAAAAGAAAGTCGGGTTAGTTACACCATTTATAACTCAAGAAAACAAAAAAAAACTAAACTAAACTTATTTCACGGAAAAAAAGAGGATAATTCATTTTCTCATACATTTTGTTACCAAGAAAACGCTTTACGCCTTCGAAATACCAAGGGGTCATAACTCAGTAGGAGCTCTCACTTAACATAGGTATGTGCGTCACCTAGAAAATGCTTTATGCCTTCGAAGTACCAGGTTGTCATAACTTTGTAACTTACCAGACATAGGAGTAATCATATTAAAAATAATCAACGTTCTAAACAGTTGTAGTTTTTTCTTTAATGATTACTTTAAACATTTTTTCTTTTGACTGTACTATTTTTAGCTTGAACAATAGATGTTTTTATTCATACATGGGTGGTCCCAGTCGCTGGAAGCAAAACATTGATTGAAACGGATCTGGCGACTGGGACCACGGTCCGAGTTAATTACGGTCCCAGTCGCCGGAATCCTCTGTATTACGATACAATCGCTGTACGGTTAGGAGCCTACTGCCTAATTATTATCAATGAGCACTATACAACGTTGGATGCGCGTGCGCCGCGTGATGCCGTGTGGTGACCATGTTTGCGTAGACAACTAGGTAACTTAACAAGCTTATAACTTTGTGATTTTTCATGATACAGTTTTGAAATTTTGTACATTATTAGATTCTTTACATAAAAATACTAGACACATGTTTCGGGTTTCAGTTATACTAAAACTAGGGTTGTATAACTTTGTGTAGGTACCTACTTACCTATTAACTGATACGAATCTGAAGTTTCAGACAGCAATTTGATCATCTGATTTCTAAACTGATACCGTAGCACCTACCTACTTGGAACTTATTTCTGACTCATCCCATTTTTTCTCCTAAAAACCCTAAATCATGCGCAAGCGTTGACAGCGACCATGCATAATAAAATGTAATGCAAACAACTTTTGATCTACGACATCATAACTGAGATAGTTCAAATGGGTCTTTTAAGATTTATTCACAGTTTTAACGTCTTGACCCACAGTTACCGTTAGACAGTAAATCAACTCTGCGTCACCTTTGTATTACAGAGTTTTGAAACGTGTCCGTATGATGGGTAGTTCAAGATTGTTGTTTGAAGCTTGACGGCTGTTAAGTTTACGTTTTTAGTGTCGACTGGGAATATGAGATGTGGTTGAGCTATTTTTGTGTTTCTTGCTAGCCCGTCTTTGTGTAAGTGCACAAGTGTTGTACTGTATATAAGGTCAGTTTTGTAAAACTTATGAGTTTACTAAAAGCTAACTTGTGATAGGCGCTAATATTGAACTAGTTTCGGTTGCATTAATATGATATCTACTTATTAAAATTGGATTTTGGCGAAAAAATTTAGATTTTTAAGTTCGTAACAAAATATTATCTCTTATAAAATCATCATCAACAATTATTCTTCGAAAACTAAGTAATCCACTTATTTAAAATGGATTTTTACGAAAAAATACGGTTTTTTATTAGTTATTATTAAAATATTCTCTTCTAAAATAAATATATCTTGTAATTAAAAAAGCATGTGTTGCTAGATTGGCACGTGTCGGAAAATATTTAACCGAAAACTGAAAAATATATTTCTGTTTAACTTTTAACTGTGTCTATTTAATTTATTTTCTCACATTAAGTCCAAGATTACTAGAGCTAAAATAAATGTAAATCTCGGAAATAAGATGTGCACTGGTTCGTAGGAACGTTTAATGTGTTATGCCTCATTGCAGTCTTAATTGAAAGCTATCGTATGAAGATGTTTGAGAGTGTAACATTTAAAGATGATAAATGAATGTGTTAGTGGCGTAATTTTCAGTCTTGAAGTCAGAATAAGGCACCCGTCACACCAACGGCGGCGGCGAGGGCGTGACTAGCTTTCAACGATGTCTTCACTCAAGAAACGTACAAAAGATTGTAGGTCCCGTGTTAGTAAAGCGGTAAATATATTAATAGTTGATTGCTGACTGTTCAGACCACCGGTGAGTACTAGTTGGTTGTAGCGACATGAGCTATTAAAGAGACAACTCGGTGACGGACAAAACACTCGCTGAGAGACTCACGCCTGGAACGTATGCATACCAGCGAATAACCACTCTTCGCCGTCGCGTACTCGCTGCTCGTTGCTCGCTAATTCTTTTAATTGCTAGCTCCACTCGCTTCTAGTTAATCGCTAGCTGTGGGACAGCTGCCTGAAATAGACTACAAGATCAGAAATGTTTTTGAAAATTGTACATAATAACAAATATCAGTCAATATTTGTGAACTGCTTTCAGCAATCGATAAAGCCTCATTATGATTAAATCCAAGGTTAATCAAATATCTAATAGGTATTTCGGAATGTTTATGTAAATCATACCTATGACTTCTTTAAAACAATTGATTTTCTTACTTTGAAATATTATCGTGTTTTAAATACATACGTAAAAGGATTTTCAAATACAAATCGTCCGTCGCAAAAGTGTTAAAAAAAAATCATTTTTACACGCTTTATATTAGCTTCACTTGTATGTTTGTTTGTTTGTATGTAACCGACTCCTTAGAGCGCGATTTTGACCCACTTTAAACAGTCAGATTTAATTGAAACTTTGTAAACTTATCGAGGACCGATGACAATTCAATCATTAAAATAATAATTGAGAAAAATGAAAAAAAAGGAAAAAAAAACACGTTTTTGTAGTTAGCAGAACTAAAAAATAGAAAATAAATAATAGTTTAAAAAACTAAAAAACACGCTTTAAAAACCAAACGAAGAAAGGAGAAAATAATTTAATTCAATTAAAAAGCGTGGGGTGTTTGACATTAATTGATTATAAAAATACCTCAAAAAGCACCCCACGCTTTTTAATTGAATTACATTATTTTCTCCTTTTTTAGTTTGGTTTTTAAAGCGTGTTTTTTTATAATCAATCTGCCCAGTCTCTCCCCGGCCTTACCGGCTGCAGCTGATTACCAGTATTTTTTACATGGAGCATCTGCCTATCTAACCTCCACAACCCAGTCACTGGCTAACACGATACCCTTGGTAAGACTGATTGTCAGACTTTCGGATACTGTCTACCCGTAAGGTCACAAAGATCTGCGAATGACAGATATATTTGTAAAAGCTTTCTATAAAATTCTTTTCACCAACTAAAACAACAGAATAATTCAATTTCATTTCAGTTTGCTCACCGTATTTCTCCAGACATTTACATAAATAGTGTTGAGACAGATTTTCATAATAGCACCTTTTGAGCACAAAAGTTTAATGCAACTTTGTGAAAATTATTAATGGCCATTGTCTTTTGTTTCAGGTAAAGGGATTTTGACTACGCAGTCAGAAGTTTGTTTTGTGTATCTGGAATTTTGAAGAGTGGTTGAGGTAGGTACTGAATGAATTATAATCTCCATTTTGAATGTCTCTATAAATAGTATTAAGTCGCTGTTTCCGTCTGTCTGTTTCTCCGCTTACTTCATCTGAACCATGCAACGGATTTATTACGGTTTTCTCCATCATTGAGAAAATTTCTCCCGGAAAGTTTATATGTAAAATACATACATATGATAGCAGAAAAAAGCCGAGTATTCTAATGATTTATAAGCCAAAAGAAAAACTGAGTAAGTAAAAGATTACAAACTTTTTAAGGACACGTCGGGGCACGGCCAATGAAAACGCTAAACAGACGATGCCCAGCAATAATGAATGCAACTATGCTTTTGTAGAAAGCATAACATTTTCATTAACCGATGTCACAATGCTTTAATCAAAGTATTACCTATAACTTAAAAGGCCAAAAACTATATATTTTTTTCTTTTTAGAGGTTTTTGTTTGGGTCGGGGTTTTTTTTTTTTTTAATTGGAATTGATTTTATGTTTTATGAACAACGTATTAAAATATACAATACATTGCATATACATTTGCTACTGGAATTTCTGAGTAGCAGCCTGGAATCTGGATTTGTGCCCGTTTCAAGGCAATAGGGTCGCCCCCCTATTACATGGGACTTAAACATAACTGGCGAAATGTGGGTGTACTATGTTAACACCTCTGCCTAACCCTTTGGGGGAAACAAGGCGTGATGTTGTGTTATGTAATAAATTCAACTCCAACACACAAACTCATGAGCAAAACTTAATTTCCCTACTCTGACACACGCAAAGTTGGTCATTCATATCCTGCACCGCACAATCTAAGATAAAAATGTGTAGCGAGACGTCTGCAAGAAACTTACAATGGCTTCGTGCTAGGTATCAGTCTGAAAAGTTAGACTTAACTTCAGACCTAACCGCAGACTTATTCACCACGCGAGATCTTCCTCGATCGGAAGGTTGTATTTATTTGTGTTGCTACTTTTTTGGCTAAGTATATGGCTAGATTTATTTAAAAATGACAAATTGGCAAATTTTTCAATAGTGAGATAACTATTATATTCTAAAAAAAAAAATATTATGGAAAGCAAAGCCGATCTCGACTATTCTGCCAATGTCTAAAGTGAATTGGAAAATCATTAGTGCGTTATTTAAAAAATAAATAAAGAAGAACGATAATAATTTTCAATGATACAGCTGAGCTTAATCTTGATCTTGTGCGGTTAGTACTGGACTGAAACAAACAAAAAATTAATAAATTACATACTATAATATCAATTCTTAGAACATTAAAAATACATATACCACATAAGCACAGATTGAGGGAGTAAATCATAATTTTATATTATTGTAACGGATGAAATTCATCAGCGCCACAAACAGTTCAGGAGTTAGTTAAGCAGATAACTAATTTTATCTGAAGAATAAATCTGACAGTTATTTTCTATACAAAAGCTTTCAAACCGACATATTTCTCAGATAAAAGTTAACTGACTATTGAGAAATCAATCGTTAGGAACCTTAATTAAGAACCTGGGTACTATATTGTTTCCATATGTAACATAACATTACATCACGCCTTGTATCTTTGAAGGGTTGGACAGGAATGTACCTACCTGTAGTACGCTCACATTTTGCCAGTTATTTTAACTCCTATGTAATAGGGCGAGGGCGAGGGGGCGAGCTTGTTGCCATTAACCGAGCAGAAATCCAAACTCCGGACTGCTACTGAAAAATTCCAGATAAAAAATCCTATAAAACTTTCCCCGACCTGGAAATCAATACCAAAACCGTTTGCTAAGCAGTAGCGCTTGTGACCACTAAACCAACATATTGTTTTAAGCAATAAATTATTCAGTAAAACATCGAAAAGTTTTGAAAACGTATGCACATCACACACACAATTCCTTCCGTTTTTATTTAAAAAATCTCAGTGAACAATTCTAAAACTTATTTCAGCTTTAAACAACAATTAATCAGACATTAAAAGCCAAATTCTGCTCAAAATGTCTCTAAAGAGCCATTAGGCTAAGAAGCATTTTACATAGAAATCAGGCATAAAAGAAAAAAAAAACTTCCCTATTCTCCTTCCAAATAAAAAGAAACTTGCTCAAGGAGAACGTTAATAAATTAAACCACACCACAGAACAGCAAAATGTCTTCTAGACGCCAATATCCATTAATTCGTTCGTTCAATAGGAACACAACAATACACTCCACAACGTTACCGCGTCACGTTGTAGTAGAGCTAACTACGGCTCTTCAACAAAACGGCTCGATTATCGATTAGTCGTTGATCTATATAGAGTGGGTATATTTAAGGACCTTGTGACTAAGTAATAACAGGTGCACGTGTCGATAGATCAGGTTAAGCTACGTTTGCCGCCGTTGGTCCGTGGATAAGTGCCCATTTTTACAGACCAAAACTCCTCCGTGCTTCGGAAAGCACGTTAAGCCGTTGGTCCCCGCTGTCATTTTGTGGATCTTTGACAGTTGTTACGGATAGTTAGAAACCCAAAAATCAGATCTTCTTATCAAGGGTTTTTTTTTGGGTGGGAAATCATCAAATAACTTCTCCCGCTCTGGGTGGAGCAGGAGGGCGTGTCATACTTTTACTGACTAAAACCCACCCATGTTCCCTCAGTTGCCCGTGTGCCAGGGGCCGTGGTATCTCTTTCGAACAACCCGCACCCCTGGCAGGCATCGGCCCTTGCGGACCCCACCAGTTGGTGCTGACATCTCTTTGAGGCGCGCGTGGAACACAACGCGCCGTCGACCCGGGCTTGGTCCTTACCGGACAGCGAGCTACCCATTACTCGCCGTCCGCAAGCCCGCGCTACGGTGGCCGGGAATCAGCCTGGGATTCCCGACACCCAGGGCGTCTCCCGTGGCGGCTACGGCCGTGAGGGCACATGTACTGCCTCTCCCTCACGTGCGCCGCCTCCCTCTTCGCGAGCATTATTGCTTCGCAGAAGGAGGTATCGTATTGTCTAGCAACTGGGTTGTGGAGATCAAATAGGCGTACGTTTCATGTATAATACTGGTATTCAGCTGCATTTGATTAGACTAGAATCCGATCGCAACATAGTTGGGAAAAGTAAAGGCAGATTGATAGATTGATTTTATAAGCAAAGGTCTCATTTAGCTCCTTACTCAATAAAACGTCCTGCAAGACAGTAGCCCAAAAAGGTTGAAACTCCTTTTCAACAAACCTCGTCGTGAATCCGTATTCAGTACACACCTTCATTTCTGGCTCCAATATAGATTTATTGTTTATTTTGCTCCGATATTCGGCTCAAGTCTGTATGAAGGAATGTTTGGCCTAGGAATAAATCATGATGGCTCGACCTGGCTGTTCCGACCTCTTCTAGGAGTTTAGTTAAAGGCTGGAATGTTGAAAATGTTGTGCAGAATTATAATTGTATTGTGAGGGTTTTCGGCTAAGGGTTTGTAGAATTTGTGGTTTAGAATCGTTGGAATTAACGCTTGTATTGTATGCTGTATATAGAAACTTACGTTGAGATGTATATTACAATCTGAATATTAAAGAAAAATCTTGCCAAAGATGAAAACTTGTTAAATTGAAAAATAATCCATCTTTTAAAAGAACTTTAAACCTATTGGCCTCGCCTTGGTCCGCCATTTTCTTCTGTTTTTTTTTCAAAATGGCGCCGCATTAATACCTATGTACATAGATAGATGACATATAGAGGAACAAAAACATGATATCTTATAGTGTCATATTACCGAGATAAAGATAGCTTTAATGAGTCTAATTATATTAAAAACATGATGATGATGGGACGGCGCCAATCTTCAACAAATTACGTTTACATTTTCTGAAAATAGGACTGTTTCATTTTTTTTTTGGGTAGAGTGAATGTTAGTTCCTTTAATCCTTGCATGAGCAAAACCGGGTAACGTGAACTAATAATGTTTTTTATGTTTAATAGTAAAAAGAGTTTTCTTCGACAACATCTATACGAATAACTTTCCCTAAAAACAATACTATAAGGCATTCCACGCACTGCAGTTAAAATAACGATACTATTCATCAATAGAAACATCATTTTCCACTTATAACTCCCTAGTAACACGCTATTTTCTAATACACCACCCTTCTATATGCCTATCTAATAAGTACCCACAATACACACCCTGTATTCCCAATATCCCCGTCTCCTAGCAACGTATCAACAAGTATCTTCTCTAAACGTAAACACAGATTTAGGAAACAACAAATTTTATGCGTTTAAGTATAAATCTCCCTTTTTATTGCTTTTCGTTCGCAATCCTATGTAACTGTATTAGTTAAAATTTCCGGAAATGTCTCTTAAATCGCTTTATTGGTGAAATTGTAACATGTTTATTTACTTGTTTGCTGTAGGTAGGGTGTCGGTAGGGTGGGAAATTGTTTTTTTTAGGGTTCCTTACTTAAGAATGGTTCCGTTCCTCCAAAAACCGGGCCCGTTATAGGATCATTCACGTGTCTGTCTGTCTGACCCTCTGTCACAAACAATTTAAAAATTTTCGTAATTTGGCCCCAAAATCATCGGGTCATTTTTGGGGGCAAATTCCTAAATTTTCAAAATTGCCTGTTGTTTTGCAAACTGTACCGTGTAATATATCAAATGAAAGGGCTTGCTGTGAGGGCTTCATTTTTTTATATTTAAAATATATCGATTTTTTTGTTCAGACTTACACTATAAGTTCTCATTTGCTGTATAGTTGGTGTGTGTAAAAATATAGTCATAATGGAGTTTGGTCCGTCTTGAATAATATACTACATGACACATAAATTAATTCCTAAAAAGCGCCCTGTTATTTTTTTTTACTTTCGGTGTACTTTTATTTTGAAATTCATTAAGCTGTCACCTTTTGTTAGTGAAAATGAGCATTTTTTATTTCAATGTCTCTCTGAGTTATGGAGAGGCATTCCACAAATCTTTTCAGGGTTTTTTAGTACTTGAAACATTAATATAAATTATTAAAATTTAGCCAACAAAACTGAACCACCTGCCTAACTAACACGACACAAAGCTGGCTCGACCAGACAGTACATTAATAACTTAGACACAGTTTACCTGAAGCATTAAACTTGACTGATGTAGGTACAGTCAACGGCAAACACATATTATTACCTATACACACAGTGAAATTCAGCAACGATTCCCTCGTAAAGTATGGATTTAAATTATGAGTTGTTGTTCTTAAGTAGCAATGAATTATTCCGCATTCGCCGTACCAAGTTTTGCCCCACGTTTGATTTTCCTTTGTCGCCTCACATTTAATTCCTTTTTGGCCCCGAAAATCACACACACATACTTTTCTTGAAATCATAGTCATATTTCTACCTCTTTTATATTTTGTGAATGTAAGAAGAAGGCCTTGTAAACTGTAGATTGTAGACCATTTTCTATTTTATTAATTACCTGGTATTTGTTAACAGGCTATACTGTCCTCCCTTAGGTACCTATTAACACTGTTATTTGAAACCATTGCCATTTATTTTTTAAAGAATAACCGTGGAGTGTATTGCCGGCTCTTATTCATAGGAAACAATCACTGATAGTCTAATGCCCGTTTTCACCGACATCCCCTAAACTACCACCTACGTATGGGACTTTTAGCTTAAAAGCTCCCCTAAACTAGCCCCTAAATTAAATTTCATTTCACCATCATTTTTACCTCCTAACTAGGGGACACATATCTATGTGACGTTTTGTTCTCGATAATAGTGACTGATTCGTCTATGAACTTATCGATACTTTGTAACAAGATAGCTTTTTAAAAAATTCTCTAAAGTATACACTTATATGGATACAAATATTTATAAATCGTGTTTTGATAGCAATATTATATATTATTTCATTCGCATTTTTAATGAATTTCATGTTTTCGTACTTATTTACTCTGTGTACACATTACGAAACGTCGCGTGTTATCTGTGGTCTTATTTGTATTTGACACTTCTTTCAATTGTGACATCGTGACGTAGGATTTGTTTTTATTTTTGGGATTTGCAAAGAGTTTATTATGAATAATCTAGTCAAAAATATTTTCATACAAACTTCGGGAGTGTATACTCCATGGTTGACAATGTACATCAAAAATTAAACATGGTATAGTTTTGTCTCATTATTAATATTGTCTGTGCGAAAATAGAATAACTAAAATAAAAAGCCATTAAACAGTTATGAGCCAACAAAGATTAGTTTTTCTTGCTAATTTAACCTAACGTTGGCTGTGTAAGAAGTGTAAAACCTTCAAAGCCAAGTCAGTAGTGACAAAGCTCAAATATCGAAAAGTTCAATAAACTTTATTTGTAATTGATTTATACAGTGGGTTTTTCATAAAACTCGATCTTCCGAAGGACTTTTCTTAATTTAATACGCGACTGTTTTACTACAAATGATCCTGCATCTCACTCAATAACGTGCGTGTAGACTAGCGTCCTTTGTCGGACACGATGGCTGATAAGACAGCGTGCTTTTTAGCCAGGCTCACCAGTGAGTTCGAGCCCGCGACTAGATAGAGAGTTGGAACATAATTAGTTAAGATTGTTTGTTTGGTAACCTAGTGAATGTGCATCGTAAGGTATATTTTACCCCCCCCAGTGGGTTCCCGCATTGTCGTTGCGGGGGGGCTCAGTAGCCGTGGTCCGCTCCCACGGTGAAGCGAAGAGGAACCCCAAGGTGGGGCCGCTCGTCAGGGCTTTGGTCTCCAAGCCGACAACGTAGCGGCCAAAAAGTAGGTTGCGGTGAGGTGCACCGCAACTAAGGCGGGCCGCGATGTCGAATGGGAGGCATCGCGGCTGAGGGTTACAGGCTGCGGCGGAGGAGGAGTGCCGGTACTTTTGAGTAGCGCTCTTCCCTTCCGTGGCCTGGACGGGGCCGCCACCGTTTGATGGCGGACGCGGTGGGGCCGCAGGGGAAGAGGAGTGTCGGTATAGCGTTGGCCGCTCTCCCTATCCTCTGCGGCCGAGAAGTGGTAGGCGGCGGGGCCACTGCGCTGACCCGTCGCAGGGGGACCAAGGGTGCCAAGGGTGCCAGGGTAGTCTAGGGCCCTTGTGCTACTTGGTTCCTGGGGTGGTCACGGCGTGCCATGTGTCCTGGTGCGCCGGACTGGTGGGGTCCGCAAGGGCCGATGCCTGCCAGGGGTGCGGGTTGTTCGAAAGAGATACCGTCGCCCCTGGCACACAGGCAACTGAGGGAACACGGGTGGGTTTTAGTCAGTAAAAGTCTGACACGCCCTCCTGCTCCACCCAGAGCGGGAGAAGTCATTAGATGATTTCCCACCCTGAAAAAAAAAGGTATATTTTACCAATTTAACGCAAATTTGCAAATTGTCAGCAAATTTTTATTTTATAAGCTGATATCTCCAAAAAAAGACAGTTTCATTAAAATTTCGAAGTAGTTTGGTCGTTTCAGAAATATCTTTGGTCTACGACTATTATTTATGATGAATATAGTAGAAAAAGTTTCAAAATTTTCAACAAATTCTAATATATCATTATCCATGTTCGTTGCTTGAGAGATCACATACGTAAATGCCGGTTTATGGGCCCACATTTCGGCCACCTAAATTTAGGGGACCTTTTAGCGTTTAACTGACCCCTTACTGTTGGTGAAACAGAAACCACCTTTTAACAGCCCCCTAACCATGCTTAGGGGATCCCATAAACTTAGGGGATGTCGGTGAAAACGGGCATGACTCTTGTCTGGATTTGGTACATATTTTTGTCCTTAACTGTACGTAGGTATAACGTGTAAGTACCTCGAGAAGTGACGTCACCGCTGTCAAGCTTACTACTCGGTTCGCACTTCGATGCTTAGCGACAGTTGTCTTGTACACACTTTGTTTGATACGGGTAAGGGAGGGTTTAGATGGAAGAATTGTTCAATTTTTTTTGGGCATGAATAAACGATTGCTAGTAGAGACAAAGGCTTTTATATAAGGCCGGCTCGCACAATAGATAACTAAATACAAGTAGCGCAAAAAAATAATAAAAACCGTGGCAGTTATCGCATAGGTGGGCCTCAATGGAAGATTCATCTTCTCTTCTAATTCTTTTGACGGTATATAAAAATTGTTACATAACCAAGACTGTTGTTAGTGATGAGCTGAGGAATTCCAAATAAATGTTTAAATGAAGTGTACTTTACACAGGTGACTATAGCGGCGAAAATCGACTGCCTATATGGCAATTTGGCTAGGCCACGTATGACTAAAATGGAAAGTTCCAAAGTAGAGTAGGTACGTTTCAAATTTTGTCGTGGGGCGCATACAGCGGGTGACTAAAATCAACCGTAAAAAATCTCAGTTGCAAGAGATTGCGCGCCGTATGAAGGTCGATATTTTTATGCAAAATGATCTAGCCTCCTGTAGTTTTTATCGACCTGCTTAAATGGGTTGGCAATAATTAAAAATCAAAATAATTTATACAAACTGGCTGATGTCAACACTTTTTGAACGTCAAAATTACGTAAGACTGTCGTCCAAAACGCCAGCCCTTCGCCGGCGGCCTGTGAGGCGATTTGCCAAGCGACCAGCCCCATGGCGAAAATCGATCTAGTGTACAAATGAGCATACAAATAATATATCCATCGACACAATCATCATACCGTCTGAGCTAGCCACTAACCATGCGTTACTACAATGACATACGCTGTCAAAGTTACCGACAGCCTCAAATGTCCATTCACGCAACCGTACAATACGAGTTCACTTTGTTATTGTTAACGATTCGTGCGAGTTCGTGTATTATCTTTGGAAGCTGCATGTTGATTTCGCGGCATTAACGGCTAAATCAAACGAGGATGGATGAACTAGACTGTGATGTAATCTCTGGACTAGATACAATGGAAGTTTCTTGGGAATTGAGCTTTGTAGAAAGCTTACAGAATGCATCACGGTATATTCTACGAAGAATGTGGTTATGAGGAAAGTTTTTGAGTAAGTATAAATGTGCATGATCTTTAGAGTAAGAAAGACCACAAAAACGATGGATGGCGTATGTGAAAGAAAATATGGCCAGAAAGGGAATGATTTCTGTCCATACATACCATAATCAGCCTATAATGTTCCCACTGCTGGGACCCAGCCATCCTCTCGGTGAGAGGGAGTGGGCTGTAATCCACCATGCGGGCCCAGTGCGGTTGGAGATGTCACATGTCTTCGAATTTTTTGTTCTAGGACATGCCCGGTTCATCACGATGTTTTCCTTCACCGTTTTGAGAGCAGTGGTGATGAAATTATTTGCACAAAGTAATGCGCCTGCCTGGGTCGAACTCACGACCTGTAACTTTGTAAGTCGAGGGCGATGCCCCTAGGCCACCACTGCTCATGTCTATGACTCCTGGTGAGGATTTCTAATAGGAATGTATGGAAGAAGAAGCTTAAGTTGCGGCGACCTCAAATAAATAACGATAAGGGAGATAATATCCTACTGATCATTTTACGGTGTAAAGCAAGCTTTAAGTTCCTTTTGATAGGAGGGCGAGCCTATAACCGGTGACCTGTTAAATAATACGGCTGTAATGATGATCCTTGAATATTTTTAGCCGACTTCAAACAAGGAGGATGTTTTTTTATGTTAGCCCAAAACTTTCGACTGGGTGAAACGATTTTGATCATCCTTTTTTTATTTGAAAGCTGGTACTTTCCGTGTAGTTCCATTTAAATTTCAAATAGATCTGATGAGGCGTTTCGGAGACAGACAACTGAACTCTTCAAAAAATTACAGCAAATCAACCGCGATTGCTGCGATTGCATAAATATGCGTTGTGTAGACCCCAAGGATGATGAAATTTCGAATTGGTGTAGGGTAGTAGGTACTATAACTAAAAAGTGAAAAATAAAAACTTTTTCCAAAAAAAAAAACAACCGACTCCCGGAAAAACACTACAAAGTGAAAAATTACTTTAATTTCAAAAGGCGGTGACACAAAATTAAAATACATATCCAATCACCGACTTCTGAAATTAAAGTAATTTTTCACTTTGTAGTGTTTTTCCGGACGTCGGTTGTTTTTTTTTTTTGTTTTTTTTTTTATTTTACACTTTTTTTTTGGAAAAAGTTTTGACGTCTAGACTGTTCTACAAAACTCCTCAAATAATCTAGAGCAGAACAAAGAAGCATTAGCTATGATAATTTCACTTCAAATTATTTCGTGCAAACTTTAAACCCGACCTGAAATATTTTATTCATATTTCAAGACGTTCTGAGCTAACTTTATGTATAAAGTAGACCTCAGGTATTCTATCCGTTTGTATAAATAACAAGCTACTCTTAGCTTTGTCCGACAAACGATAGATTCTTTGGATCGCGAGCGATATTGTGGTGAACAATCCTGAGTATTGTGACCACGATTTGAAGCTTAAAGAAGACGATTTTATAGAATAATTGAGAATGGTCAATATTTTCATCATCATCTGCTTAGCATTTTCCCGTTGGGGTCGGCTACCAGTCTTACCGGATGCAGCTGAATAACAGTGTGAGTTTAACATAAACTGACTGCTCTGATCTCCTCAACCCAGTTATTGGGTAATACGATACCCCTAAGTGAGACTGGTTGTCAGACTTTCGGGCTTCTGGCGACCCGTAACGACTGTCAAATGACAGCCATAATGACACAAATAATTGAAGAAGGTATGAGATTATATTGTTTTGATAATGGGCTATTATAAAATTGTCACATCGGAATTATAGCACAGGCTATTACGACTCTTAGAGGTCTACAAAAAGCCTTTCCACAGTGTGAGTATGAGATTAGTTAAAACGAGTATTTGTAATACTGCAACATAAACAATACCTAAAACTATTGACTCTGTCAAGCATTGCGGTCTTGAGTCACGACAAACACTGTCATAGCAGGGGTTATTAAGGCGCGGAAAGGAGCAGCATTTTAGGTATTTTAAAAACAAGCGCATCGATCGACAAATAACGTTCAAAATAGTTAGTTGTCTCGAATGACCACCAAAATAATAGTAATTTTGCAATTATTTAATTAAATAAAAAATAAAGGCACGAATCAGTGGAATATTTTTTAGGTGTTGATTGAATTTTCTTTGTAACCATTACAAAAAATATTATAGTTTACGCTCAAAATTTTGAGAATGATGCTACGCAAATGATTTTTTGTTCACTGGTTTTACCATTGTTTTGTCATGATACTTTTTATTTTTATGAAATATATTGGAGTTAGTCTCTTCTTTGAACATTTTCAATTCTTACACTTATTCTTTGTCAAAATTTGATAAAACTCAGCATTTGTTCGCGAACTCAGCGGTGTTCAATGTTTGGGCAGCGCTATAAAATGGTCTTGTTTAACCATGGAAACTTAAGGGATGACAAAGAAGATAAAACCACATAGTAAACGTTTTCAAACGCCCCTTACTTTTCATACGCTTTACCAGATATCGGATGGGCCTGTGGACGGCGAGTAATGGGTAGCTCGCTGTCCGGTAAGGACCAAGCCCGGTTCGACGGCGCGTTATGTTCCACGCGCGCTTCAAAGAGATGTCAGCACCAACTGATGGGGCCCGCAAGGGCCGATGCCTGCCAGGGGTGCGGGTTGTTCGAAAGAGATACCGCGGCCACTGGCACTCAGGTAACCGAGGGAACACGGGTGGGTTTAAGTCAGTAAAAGTTTGACACGCCCTGCTGCTTCACCCAGAGCGGAAGAAGTTATTTGATGATTTTAGATATCAGATTATAAGAATTTTAATTTCAACTGTAACATAAAACCTTATCAAAAGATATTTCAACATAAATGGAAGACGTTCTCGCTAAAATATCCATTTAACACTTAACGAACTACGAACCTTATCCTATCTAACTCCTAAAAGCATAAATTTCTCTTCAAACGCCTGACATAAAACTTTAATTCCCTTGAAAGGCCGTAGACCTTCGACCCACAGGAAGGCTATAACATCTTCACAGTACTCATCTTGGAAATACTAACATCTGAGTGTTTCTAATACTTACCATATTTTTCCACTATCTTCATAGTCGCAATTTCCTACATATGTGGAAGTTTATCGACGATATATTTCGCGTTAAATTGAATCACCTTTGGACGGCTTGCTACGCAGGAATGGGAAATGGTATTAAAATGTGAAGGTATTATTAAATCCTATTATTATTATAAACGTGAAAGGTTATATATTTACATGTTTGGATATTTGGATGTTTGTTACTCAATGGATGGATGTTTGTGGAGTTTATTGCCGGCTCTTCTCCATAGGAAGCGAAAAATTGGAACAGTGCACCTAGCTTCTGACATTTCATAAGTGCTCATGCAGGTTTATGTGAAAAAAAATATTTTGATTTTAATTCAATCACGCAAAAACGGCTGAATGGATTTAGATGAAATTTGACATAAAGATAGATTATATCCTGGATTAACACAAATGATACTTTTCATCCCGGTAATACGTACCCATGGGATAATTTACGACCTCCAAGCGGGCGAAACCGCTGGTTAAGTGGTAAATATTTATGTTATTAGAATATGTGGTGGAGTTAATTGATAACCTATCAGATGTTAGGAGATAACCTCTACTACACTGGAATGCTGCGTAGATTCATAGGTATTTACTAATGGTAAAGAAGAGCTTCCACATACAATAAACAGCCTATAATGTTCCCACTTCCCACATCTTTCAAGTTCTGAGTTGAGCTGCATGATTACTGATAAATGCGTGCACTGATTGGACAGGTTCACTCAATCTGTGTGATTCTTTCCTCAAAAGACCATTTCAGACACTAATCCACATGGTCTTCACATGATCTTACCAAGATTATGTCTGGACTTTAAAAGAGTCTGTGACCTCTGAGTTTGTTTCGGCCTTTCTTCTCAGAGTAGTCATATAGGAAACGCCGACCTCATCTAGTTTAAAAAAGTATGATTCACGACCATGTCACATCCACTGCTAAGGAGTCCTTCAGGCGCCTTGGCTTTATTTTAAGAAACTGTCGCGATTTCCACAACCCCCACGTTATCAAGCTTGTTTTTGGGGCATTGGTCCGTAGTAAGCTTGAGTCTAGTGCATGCGTATGGAATCCTTTTGAGAAGCAGTATGCGTTAGCTTTAGAAAAAGTTCAAAAAGCATTCCTTAGATACCTCTACAAGCACTTGTATGGGTTCTATCCTTTCTTGTATCCCACTAAATTCCTCTTGGGTTGCATAGGTTTCAATTCTCTAGAAGTTAGACGGTTGCGCGATCAGATGACTGTAATAATAGGTCTTTACCTATGAAATTGCCGTTTTGTATGAAAAAATTTAAACGAATTTTGTTCATGTATTTTTTATTTGTATTAATCGAAGTAATCACCCATGCAATCAATGCATCTTTGCCATCGCAGTGGCAGTTTATTGATGCCCTTCTTAAAGAAATCAGCTGGACGGGAGGCAACAAATTCTTCAAAGGCATTTTGTACTGCCTCTCGGGTATTGAATTTTTTTCCCGCCAAGAAGTTATCCAAATTCTGGAAAAAGTAGTAGTCTGTAGGCGCAAGGTCTGGTGAGTAGGGCGGATGACGGAGAGCTTCCAACCCCAGTTCTTGCAACTTGGAGACCGTCTGCTGTGCAGTATGAGGTCGCGCGTTGTCGTGCAGGAGCAGCGGAGACGAGCGATTGACCAATGCTGGTTGGAGATGTGCCAGCTTCTCCATCATTGTGTTCAGTTCTTCACAGTACACATCTGCAGTAATGCTCACCCCGTTTGGTAAGAAGCTGTGATGAATCACACCGGCGCTAGACCACCAAACAGTGACCATCACTTTTCTAGGGGTAAGTTTTCGTTTAGGGCATTGTTTAGGTGCTGAACCAGGATCCAACCAACTTGCTGAGCGCTTGCGGTTATCAAACAGAATCCATTTTTCATCGCAGGTAACAATGCGGTTCAAAATTCCTTCATTTGTGTGTCTGTTGAGCAGTGCAAGGCACGTCTCGACGCGTACTTCGCGCTGACGATCATTGAGTTCGTGGGGCACCCATTTGTCAAGCTTTTTTACCTTGCCAATTTGACGCAAATGGACCAATATTGTTTTGACGCTAACGTCGAAAGCTGCTGCTAATTCAGCCGTAGATTGTGTATCATCAGCTTCCACAATCGCCTTTAATTCGTCATTGTCGACCAAAGTCTTCGGACGACCGCGAGGTTCATTTTTCAGGTCGAAATTTCCAGAACGGAAGCGAGCAAACCAATAACAGGTGGTGCGTTGGTTTGTAGTGTTAGCTCCGTAAACGTCGTTGATGTTGCGTGCCGCTTGTGCCGCGTTGCTGCCACGACGGTACTCATATTCCATAATTACTCGAATTTTTAACGTATCCATGATGACGAAAAAGATTGAAATGCGATGAAAATGTAACATTTCATTTCATGATGAACTGAAATATAATTGATTACAGAGTAGTTCCCAATTCGCTAGTATTTGGCATCGCAGTTTTAGAGAAAATAAAAACTTTTTCTCTATGGATTGGCAACCCTGATTTGACACTTCTTTTTCGCGCGTTTGCCGGCATCGCATGCAAAAATGGTTTCCGAAGAAAAATTAGTTAAAAAAATACGGAAATACAATAAAAAGTTGGAGCGTCGGCGTCGAAACAAAAGACGGAGTCACGATAGAGAGCGCGGGCGCAGCCTCAGTACAAATCGGCGGCAAAGTGTCGACCGTGACCGGAGCCGCTTGCGCGCCATTTCTTCGGATGACGAAGGTAAGCTTTGATTTAGGTGCAACTAAGGCAAAAAACGTGGCTACCATGGTCGAGTTTAATATACCGTGTTGGTACGAGATACTTAGACACGAAGATCAACTTTGATACGAGATATCAACTTTGATTTAAAACAGATTTCTGTTACCGGCACGTGATGCCGATTTTATGAAACCAGCATGTGCTTACAGTACGAGATACTGTTTAGTGCAATTAAAATGCTGTCTTTCCCTCATATTTCAGAAGAAATCATCGAACAGAGTGAAATTCATCCTCAAACATTCGGCCCTGAAGAACAATCTGACACTCATATTGTCCAAATCCCAGAGGCTGAACCCCTAGCGTCACCGGAGGCGTCAGATAGCCATCTTACTGAGGAGCTGAATACCGAACTGGTGCAGGCCCTGGGACAAGAATATGATGACATGAAAAAATATGAAGGAACAATTAACAATGATATTTGCAAACGTTGGAATTACTTATTATCACATGGTCTGTCTAAGACTGAAAAAGATGACATTACAAAGTGTCACAGTTTGCCTGAAAACTGCCAACTCCTAGATGCCCCAATCTTGAATGAAGAAGTTAAGGCAGTGATCTCTGAAACGGGAATAGCTAGAGACAAGTGTATTGCCTATCAGCAAAGACAGATGGGCACAGCACTCACTATAATAGGCAAAGTCATGTCTCATATAATAAACAACCCACCAGATAAAATAACTATGTTAAAATCACTCAGTGAAGCATCAAAGTTGGTGTGTGACCTCCACCATCAACAAACTAAAACAAGAAGGTCACTAGTGGCTCCCCAACTGGACAAGCATTTCTTAGAAATGACTCAAAATACTACCCGAAATGAGTTTTTATATGGAGACAATTTATCAGAAAGAATTAAGGTAAATAAGATAATACAACAGAGTTCAAACTCTATTAAGAAGACTGCACCAAAGCCAGCAATCGCTGCCAAGAACGTAAATAACAAATATATGGGAAACAGGAACGGTCCACCACGACAGTTGAATCAGCGTCAACCAACCAAGGGGATGGCACGAGGTGGACCACGGACTCGACCACAGCCATCACACCACAAGACATCCTTCAACCCACAGCGTTCCGAGAGAACCCGGGGTGCCCACTACAACAGCAGGAAATAAACAAGGTACATGCTGGCAATTTAAAAAACAATTTTTCTTGTTGGATGTCATTAACAAATGACCCCATTATATTACAGTGGATTAAAGGATATCATATTCCTTTCATGTCTCAGCCTTACCAGAGTATAGTTCCTAAAAATAATCTACCTGATTGTGAAATTCCACTTATGCAGGAAGCTATTGTTAACCTTTTACAATTGGGAGCTATAACACCATGTTGTCATTCAAAGGGAGAATTCATCTCAAAGATTTTCCTTGTTCCAAAACCTAATGGCAAACAAAGATTTATTTTAAATCTAAAACCTTTGAACAAGTTTATAAAAGTTAGTCACTTTAAAATGGAGGATATTCGCACTGCAGTAAGGTTAATTGATAATCATTATTATATGTGTTGCATAGACCTTAAAGAATCATATTTATTAGTACCTATAGCATCTGAACACAGAAAGTACCTACGTTTTGAATTTGATGGAACCTTATATGAATTTACGGCATTGCCATATGGGCTATGTACTGCACCCAGTGTATTTACCAAATTGTTAAAACCTGTGGTTGGTTATTTAAGAAATTTAGGCTTCCTATCCACAATCTATATTGATGATCTTTTATGTATTGGCCAAACATATAATGAGTGTTTACAAAACATGGAAACAACAATTAGTATGTTAAAGTGCTTAGGCTTTATTATTAATTCTGAAAAAAGTAACCTAGTGCCTAGTAAATATTGCAAATTTCTGGGATTCATGATTAACTCCACATCAATGTGCCTTGAGCTACCTTTAGAAAAAAGACGTACAATTAAGAGTATGATTGATAAATTCCTAAAATTAAAAAAATGTAAGATAAGAGAATTTGCTAGATTGTTAGGCACTTTAGTAGCAGCATGTCCAGCTATACCATATGGCATAGTACATACAAAACAAATGGAACATGTTAGATATTTAGCATTATTGAAATCAAATGACAATTATGATGTATCCATGACATTACCTATGGTATTACAGTCAGACTTTCAATGGTGGAGGGATAACATAATGCATAACAGCAAAAGTTATAAGTCAAAACAATTTGATTTACAAGTGTATACAGATGCTTCCCTGACAGGTTGGGGTGCTCATTGCAATGGTGAGAGTGTCGGTGGCCTGTGGTCACAGTCAGAACAAAAATATCACATAAACCAGTTAGAACTAATGGCAGCATTTTTTGGTTTAAAATGCTTTGCAAATTTAAAAAAATAATTGTGATATTCTTGTTCGTATCGACAACACTACTGCCATTGCTTGCATTAACAAGATGGGTAGTGTTCAATTTCCACACTTAAATGATATTAGCAGAAGGATATGGGATTGGTGTGAAGCTAGGTGTATTAATGTCCAGGCATCTTACATTAAATCAAAAGATAACTTGGCAGATGAGGAATCAAGAAATACTAACATTGACACAGAGTGGGGATTATCAATAAATGCTTTCAATAGAATTGAAAAAGAGTTTGGCAAGCCAAGTATTGATTTGTTTGCTACCAGAGTTAATGCAAAATGTAAAACGTATGTGTCGTGGCATAGAGACCCATATGCATTTGAAATTGATGCCTTCACATTTGACTGGAGCACCTATTTTTTTTACGCATTCCCACCATTTGCATTGCTTACGAAATGTTTGCAAAAAATTAAAAATGACGGGGCCAAGGGAATCTTAGTATACCCACTGTGGACTTGTCAGCCATGGTATCCTTTGGCCAAAATGTTGATGGTTACAAAACCAATCATATTCTACCCTAATAATAATTTATTACAATCTCCTTTCAGTACCAAACACCCATTAAGCAACCAGCTTACCCTGGCAGCGAGCATCTTTTGCGGGAAGCATTCAGACGTAGAGGTTTGCCAGAGGGTTCACTAAATATTATGTTATCATCCATTTCACCAGGTACGCTAAAGCAATATAGTACTACTTATAAGAGTTGGTGGATATTCTGCCAAAACCACAGTGTAGACATATATACAGCTTCAATACCGGATGTAATACAATACCTCACTCAAATACATCAAACAAATGTTGGCTACAGCTCGATCTGCTCTTTCCCTTCTGTTAAATGAAACAGTTGGCAGGGATGATCGCATCAAGCGTTTCTTCAAGGGTCTATACAGAATTAAACCTGCTTTACGTAGGTATGTTAATACATGGGATCCTTCAATAGTGTTAAGATTACTGTCTAATTGGGGAGATAATTTAAATTTGGAAAAATTAAGTAAAAAGCTTGTCACCTTATTAGCTCTTGCTACTGCTCAAAGGGTGCAGACTTTATCAGTAATTAAAATACAAGATATTTCCATGTCACAAGACTTAATACATATCAACATTACTGATCTTATAAAAACATCACTGTCATCAAAAACTGAAACATTAATTAAATTACCGTTTTTCAACCAGAACCCCATTGTTTGCCCAGCCAGAGCTATAAAAACATATATTGAGCAAACATCAACTCTTAGGAATGATGAACAATATTTGCTATTAACTAGTAGAAAACCTTATAAAAGAGCATCCAAACAAACAATTAGTAGATGGATTAAATCAGTTATGAAGGAAAGTGGTATTGATACTAAAATATTTACCTCACACAGCACACGTCATGCAGCGACATCTTCTGCTAAACAGGCAGGGGTATCATTAGATGTGATTAGGAAAACTGCTGGCTGGTCAGATAGCTCTCTTACATTTGCCAGATTTTAAGATGTACCAGTGAATGTTAATGTCCCACATGACAGCTTTATTAATGCTGTCTTTAATGCCAACTTAAGGATGTAATGATTATTTCTTTCCTTTCAAAGATTATTATAGGTTCAATGAACATTTTTTATTTTATTTTTTATTTGTACACTGTCATTAGTGTTATAGTTTAGTTATATGGCTAAAGGTCGGTTGATGAAAGATGTTTCATTATAACATTTATTGTTACTAATTGTATCTGATTAAGAGACAAGACGGATAGTAATAGTACTGATGTTATGTTGTTGTTACTGCTGGTATTTTCATGGCAACTTATTGTCATGAAAATACTAGTAGTCAATTGAAATGTTGTTTGGCTTTAATGATGCCCTGTTGATGTAAACCACAATGGATCATTTTGTCTTATTCTGAAATGTTGAATATCTTAAGATTATTGATGTTACATACATAAGTATACACTTACTAGCATACTATAGTTTGATTATATTGGCCTCAAATAAAATTTGATTCATTTATGACTTGATATGTATCTCTTCAAAATAGTGGCCCATGTCGACTTTTACTCTAAACAGCTACTCTGTAATCAATTATATTTCAGTTCATCATGAAATGAAATTGATTAATCAGACGAACTTACCTTAAGTGAAGTCCGATTACAATTTCATGAAGGATGAACTGAAATATAATTACCCACCCAGCCCATCCTTTTTAGGATCAGTCCCTTGTCGAATGGGCCAACAGAGCAACGCTATCTCTAAAGAGTGTCAAATCAGGGTTGCCAATCCATAGAGAAAAAGTTTTTATTTTCTCTAAAACTGCGATGCCAAATACTAGCGAATTGGGAACTACTCTGTAATCAATTATATTTCAGTTCATCCTTCATGAAATTGTAATCGGACTTCACTTAAGGTAAGTTCGTCTGATTAATCAACTAATCAATAAACAAATGACTACTTTTGGAAAAAAAAAATCCATGTTTTTAAAATAAAATTAATTTGAAATTAGAATTCTTACCCAAACAAAAATTATTTTGATTTGAAATGGCCAGTACTGCAAAACGGCAATTTCATAGGTAAAGACCTAATATTTAAAATTCTTAGGGGGATTATTGATGTTCCTGATCTACATAACGCAATCTGCAATCTATTTGTCCCAGACAATTACTGTCGTGGCAGGAAACACCGCTTACTGGCTGTTCCAACTTGCCGTACTGTTGCATACTCCAAGTCACCGATTCCTCGGACATTAACCGCCATTAACGCTCTCCTGAACTCGAATACAAATCTTGATATGTTTGCGGATGAATGGAAGATGATGCTGTCAGAATTTTTGAATTTTTGTGAGAAGAATGCATGACTGTGTTAAACAGCTTGTAATGTGTACATTAATATGTTTGAATAGTGTAATTGGCTTCGGCCGTTCTATTTAAACTAAAAATAAATAAATAAATAAATGATTGACGTGTAAAAGTGTTTGTACAAACCTCTTACAGAAATAAAATAATTTATCATTTATCAGTGCTGGGACACAGGCCTCCCCTCCTCTATGAGAGGCAGTGGGCCGTAATCCACCACGCGGGCCCAGTACAGGTTGGTAGATGTCACATGTCTTCCAATTTTTGGTTCTAGGTCATGCCGATTTCCTCACGATGTTTTACTTCACCGTTTTAAGAGCAGTGGCGATGAAATAATTTACACAAAGTAAAACGCCTGTTTGGGTTCGAACCTGCGACCTATAAATCGTAAGTCTCGGCCGCTGGGCTACCACTGATCTGCATGCAATATGTATGTAGTTTCAATGTACCTAATTTCCGTTCACCCAAGAACAGTAATGAAATCTCAAGCGCTTCTCGTAGCGCTGTGTACCTAGCTACTAGGTCGTTTAAAGCTCAAGGAAACCTTGCCTCTGTCTTTTTTTTAACCTTGACACACTCAAAGAGGGTGTTCTGAAATGACGTTTAAAAGGTGGCAGCACTGAGACGTCAGGTCCGGGCACCTGTCAAATTTGTCAAAAGCGCCTACGGACTGAATGGTGAACGAAAGAATGAAACGAATGACATCAAATATTTTAAGTTAATTATCGAACTGGAAGACCTTTTGACAAAGTGGCGCCAACGGCGGCTTTTTCTGGCATTACGCCGATATTGATAAACATAACTTAGGACATGTTTTACTTGGAATATGAGAATAAAAGCTACACATTCCGGCCTAAGATTTATCTTGTATCATTGCGTTTACAAATTTTACAAGAACGGAGCCACCTTTTTATACGATCCGTTACTGCTAAACTTGGTCTGTTTGTCAGTTTTGACTCAAAAATCCCACCAATATAGACTAAGCTTTACCCTCTTCGCAGTCTCACTGAAATCCGATACTACAGCGACCCTAGCTCGAAGAATCCAGTCAACAATACCGCTGTTGTAGACATGCTCAAGAAATCTCCTCTTGGCGCTGGGAATCTGGGTAGTTTGGACCTCAAGAATTACTTGTATATTGAGAAATATATCTCAAGAACGTTGTTAGTTTCCGTTTGAGAGTTTTTGAAGCACATTTTTCTGATGTTTCAGTTATATGTTTCAGGAACCTCAGATATATTGCATTTTCTTTAAAGTTATTTAAATCAGTACTCTGAGTGGAATACCTCGATATTCCACTTTAGAGACTTTGGAACTTCTGAGAAGGACTTCAATAGTTTTCCTCCATTTAAAAAAAATTTGGAGCTCGTAAAACCCAACATTTTCACTGCTATTAATATCACTCTGGACCATGATGTGGTTCTTAGGACAGGGAAAGGGTACCTAGGTAGTATGCACTCAGTGTTTTGTAGATAATCGTTTTTAGGCAAAGAAAAGACGAATGGGTTGTGTGAAGAATTATGTGAAAGAAAAGGCAGTAAATTTGTGACGGTTGACATTGGAAGATAAAAACGTGTTATGCGGACCCCTAATAACATGGGACAAGGCCGGAAGATCATGAAGCAGTTTATTTTGCAAAATTGAAAATAAATTCAAATAAATCAAACCATGTTGAATACTAAATGACGTGATAAAATTCATCAAAGGGAAAATCAAAGACATCTACTGGCATCTATTTCCTAAAAAGATTCCTAGATCTGTGCTAAAATACCAGATGTTCACTCACATTCAGAGGCGACGGAAGCCGTCATCTCTTTGACAAGTTTGCGTTGCGAAACGGTTTCAATATCTCTTGCTTTTGATTAAATTTTAATTCATCATTTGGATGGTTCCGAATACTTTAGAAGTTCGGTTTTTGTTAGTTATAATCTTCGTGGTCTTAATATTGGTGGGTGTAACGGTCTTAAAATGGACTTAGAAATAAAAGCAGTGGACTGTATAAACTGTTAAGGTATATCCAAAAGAATTGTACAATATCAGAAATAGAAGGCACGCGTGTGTCGTCGATTGTTCTCGCTAGTGAAGTGTGTTAGGCCCTCCGCCCCTCTCCTTGACCCACGGAGCCGCCCGCGCCTGACGAAGAAAGCAGACGGCGCCCGAACAGTGGGTATAGTCGAATGTAACTTGCTTGTGGCTAAGCAAATAACAGCTGTATGGGTCGATCGATCGGGTTAAGCTACGCTTGCTGCGGTTGGAATATCTTTACATACCAAGACCTGTCCGCGCCTGGGAAAGCACGTTTACCCATTGGTCCTGACTGTCATTCGTAAAACTTGAGTTTATGGCAAGTCAGATAGGAAGTCTCTCCATGTAAAATACTGGTACGCAGTTGTATCCGGGTAGACTAGCAGCTGACCCCAACATAGTTGAAAAAGGCTAGACAGATGATGATAATTCGTATGCTACTTGCACGTCATAAAACGAGAACGAGAAGGTATTTTTGTGCATGTGACAGTTCAATCGATTGAGCCTATGAATGGCAGTCGACTGCTAGACTAACTAACATCAAAAGCATCTGATGATTGCAAAGCATCATGATTCTGAGGCCCCTCGCCCACGACGACCTTTTGTAGCGATGCTGTCGCGCGTTTTGTAGACGCGCTTCTGCATCGCTACTATCGCTCGTTAGTCGTGTTTGCAACGTTAGAAACGATGCAAACGCGCGGCTGTATCGATACAGCCGAAAGAAGAAAGAAGTCAAATAAGATCTCGACTGAAGCGCGACAGCATCGCGATAATAGCAGTACAGAATCTGGGCGAAGGTACACAGCCAGCGACAGCATCGCGAGTGTTTCGATGCGAACGCGCGACAGCATCACTACAAAAAGTTGCTGTGGGCGAGGGGCCTTAAGTATTTGTTGCCGCGATGCGCTATTGTCAAAATAAAAACATAAGAATTTGCTTCTTACCGCAACCTAAACAGAGGAGTAATTGCGACATACACTATCAGTGGGCCTCGCCATCGCCTGCGTTTTGACAGTTCCACAATATTCATGGCGTGGTTTACGTTGTTATGTAGACATTTTTTTCGAACTTATGAAAGAATGGATGGATTAAAATTACTCAGGTTCTGATCAATAATTTGATACGCAATTAGGGTGAAGGTTCAACCGAAGTGAACTTTAAATTTAGGTACTGGGAGTTCTTATCAAAAGTGGCGAAACAATTACGAGGTCGACCATCCCGACTTAGAATCTTGTAATTGAATCTAGCTTTCAGTCGACGTCTTAACCTTTAAGGAAACTCTCTATTTTTTAAGGTCTAAAATTTAGCTAGGTTGATAAAGATTTTCGAAGTTAGATGCTGCGATTAAATCCTCCTACAGATAGGCGCGACACGACGCGGCGACGGTGCGACGCGAATCTGGTCGAACAACTTCCATTAAATTTTCATAGAAATTGTTCTACTAAAGTCGCGTCGTGCTATCAGGTCGCGCCTATCTGCGGACCCTTAAATTTATTTTTCCTGTTATTTCTCAACATTCAATATTTTTTCAAAAGAATTTAGAAACCAGTTTGCCAGTTCAAATAAAACAATTTCCTTCAAAATATTATCAGTATTTTTAGCTTAATTGGAAAGGTTAACAGGAATATGTAGGCACTAGTAGTTATGTGCAAGCAACGTTGCCAGACTAAGTTTTGACTAATAAAAAAAAATGTTGCAAGAATTCAGTAGTTTTTGTTTGGCCTGTTCTGTCTCACTGCTTGGCTTAAGGCCTCCCAAAGTCCTTTCAGGAATTGTTTACCTGGACCACCTCGAACGAGCTCCCGCAGGACAAGCCCAGGTGATCTCTCCAACTCTTTCTGTGCCAGCCTCGGCGTCGCCATCCATCTTCAGGCACCCATTGTGTGGAGAATTTAACCCAGCGGACATCGTGCAAGCGGCTGATGTGACCCACCCAATCTCATTTTTCTCATATGAGCCTGGCAGCCATCTTCCCCAGGTCAATTACATCCGTTTTGAAACGCAGTAGGGGGCGTCCATTATTTACGTGAGGCGTTTAGGGGGGAGGGAGTCAAGTTGAATCTCATCCAATCTCACGTGGGGGAGAGGGGGTTTCGTCAAATATCACGTAATTTATATGTTTTTCCGCAAAGAAACAATGTAAAATTGCGTGTAAACTGGGTTAAATTATAAATCAAGTAATATATGTTTATCCGCTAATGTGGCTAAATCCTACAAAATAATATTTATCGCGGTAGCACAGTAGCTTTTCGATTGTTACACCGCCACCGGCCAGCCTAGCCAGCCGAACGCAATGCACAAATCCAACGCAAATAAGCACAGGTTAACGTTTTTATGGTTTTATGGATTTCGTGGACCGAGTTTCGCACGAACGTCTCGATTCGTCAAGAACTCGGTATCAGGCAGCGTCTGTTTTCTATAGTACAATCTCGCATCCTGACATTCTTCGGACATATTTCCCGGCGTGACAACCAGTCCATAGAACGCCTTGTCGTCCAAGGGAAAGTAGAAGGCACTAGACCGCGCGGAAGGTCACCCACGCGTTGGACTGACACGATCAAGTCTGCCATTGGAAGTTCAGTTAACGAATGCAGCAGGATGACCTCTAGCAGGCAGCGGTGGCGAAATGTCGTGAAGTGCATCACATCTGCCCCTTCCAATACTGCTACGAATACATCGCTCTGTCAAGAGTGTACAGGATAAGAAGAAGAACGTTTTTATACTAAAAATACGCATTTTGAAGTATCTCACGTCATCATCTCACCAGAGCGGGGGTGGGGGTCGAAAAATCGCCAAAATTGCCTCACGTAATTAATGAACGCAGTGTTTCGAATTTCGCACTGTCTTTTTGCGCTCAGAATGCTGAGTTCCATCGCTCTTTGACAAACTCGTGCTCAACACAATAAAAAGGCAATACCTTTAATATACCAAAACAAGTTGACAACAGCCCTTAAGCTAAGTGCACACGATCCCAGGACTGGTCGTAACATTTTTATGTCACCAGAAAGCTTTTAATCCTCAATTATTGTGGTCCGCGCTGTCAACGGGGCGTTTTTATTGTAACACAGAACCTTGAATTAAAATATTAATCGTTTTTTTTTTTAAGTCCACTGTTTTATGGTTCGGGTAGAAAAAAATACTGCCTCGTTGGTCTAGTGGTTGCAAGTGCTACTACTGAGCATGTTGTCTTGGGTTCGATCCCAGGTCGGGGAAAGTGTTATTGAGGTTTTCTAACTGGAATTTCTCAGTAGCAGCACAGAGTTTGGTTGATGGCGATAGGATCGCCCCTTATGTGTTTCAATAGTTGCCCACCAAAATTGGAAACGGGGTCCGAAACTACCGGTGGACTGTGTCCAGCAAGAGCAAAATATTATTTAAAATATAAAATGATTTTTTTTTTTACACTAAATACATCACCATGTAGGTGTTATGTAGATAAAATTATTTTGTCTACAATGGAAAGGAAGAATGCAAGTCAAAGACACTACTGATGAAATAAAGGTTGTAGACAAATAAGGTTTTAATT
The DNA here is from genome assembly GCA_947359405.1 of Antitype chi. Lineage (NCBI taxonomy): Eukaryota > Metazoa > Arthropoda > Insecta > Lepidoptera > Noctuidae > Antitype > Antitype chi. The sequence continues at coordinate 19,051,120 of OX375813.1, forward strand.
TTAAAGACCTATCAATAATTTGACATTAATTGAAGTTAGAAAGAAAACGAGAACACCATTTATTTGGACACAGTTCGTGAAACACAAAATATAATAACAAAGTAAAAAAAGTGAAAATACATAACAACAACAACAGCACGGCTGCGCCAATAAGGTTCATTTCAGCATTAATGCCAGACAGATGCTGTCTGACGCTGGTTTTCTAATGAACCTTTAGGGACCTGTGACGAGGAGTACAAAAAGTTTCATCATACCTAATACCATATTTTTATACTCAAGCTGAATTTGGTATAGTTAACTATAAATTACATGTAAGGAAATTATTTTTTTTGCTCTTAAAAAAGACGGCGCGACTTCAAATTAAAAACCTTGAAGATATCACGTGGAACACAACAAAAGAAAACATTTTAATAATATTCTCAGTCTGACGAATTTTATGACAAAAACATTTTTTCCCGTAACATAAGTCACCCCTACTCATGTCATGTCAGATACATACCACCTTTGATGTAAACACAATATCATTTTCCGCGTCCATATTTTCGAAAACAAAGAGAAATCGAAAAAATCTGGCTTGAAATTTATATTACTCAGAAATATTCCATGATTTTGCTTCCTTTGATAATCGGTTTGAAATCTAAATACATACAAGATGTAACAGAATGGACGCAAGACCTGAAAGTAGTTTGTTCCTAATTGACTACTGAATCAATTTCAGTAACTTTTAATATAAGTATTTTTTATTAATTATGTATTTTGCCATACCTACCACTGATTGAGCCTAAGAAAATTCAATCTTATTTCAGAAGAAATAAGACTCAATTTAAAATGCATAAAGTAATGCTTGGGTCGACACGTTTTTCTTAATAATATCAGTTAGCTTTAAAAAAAAAAATAGTTTTGGTCATCGTATTATGCTTTTAACTCCATACTCTAATCGGGGTGTATGAGGTCTTGCGTTAATTATGTTACTCGTTGTCAATAAAAGCGAAAGGGCACTCACCTACGTAGATGAAATTTGGCACAAAATCCTTTATTAGCTGACGTTCTGCTACTCAAAATCTATCTCGATTATGAGTAGGAGACGTCAGCTGAGACAGGATTTTAGAAAACTCGTGGAGAGTTTCCTAAAATCCAAAAAGTAAATAGTAGAAATAGGGGGACGAAGTTTGTTTGAAAAAAAATATTCTTTAGATGCGGGCGGAGCGGCGGGCAGCAGATAGTTCATAATAAAGTAAATGACATTATATGTCAAAAAATGAGGCAGAATCATGAGCTAAGACATAAGACACTTAACATGACCTGTCTTGAAACATCAATCAACTCCGCTTATCGCAGTCCACTGCTGGACATTATGCCTCTCTTATGCTGCGCCAAAACACCCTATCTTTCCAGTCTGTACCAGCCACCTTACTGAGATCATCGGTCCATCTATTGTTAATCCATTACTATACATGTTCATAAGTTTTTAACCAGTACGCAAACTGTAACCATGAATTCAACATATCATTCTAGACCCCCAGCGCAGAAATTTTTCGTCGGTTCTATAAAAAAAAAACAGCTGTTCCATACATTTGGACCGCGTAGGTATTGCACTTTTCTATGAAACAGCTGATTTTGATGTTTGAAAAAGTTGTCTACTCAACAACGTAAATCACGCAATGAACGTTGTTGAACTGTTATAACGAAAGCTATTTAGTTAGTGCGTTACTTAATTACCCCGCTGCTAGATTAACCGTGATGATACATTTAAATACACGAAGCATTCTAAATTGCCTGTTAAAGCAATGATTTGATCCAATCATACTTTATTGCATACAGACAATCGAATTGCTTCGTACCACTTAAAATTACGATAATTCTGCCAATAAATATGTTATTACGATCACACTGTTACTGTATGTAAAGTTAGCTATTATTAAGCGTTATAATTAATTTGCGAAATCAGTGTTAACTGTTTCCGCCAACGCATCAAATTAATAGTTAGTATGTGTTCACCAAATTACCGTTAAACATACACAAGTATACTATTTGTTTGAAAATAGTGAAGTCTTAGTCTAGAGGGGTTTGTGGATTATAGCCAGACGGATCAATCGATCAGGTTAAGCTACACTTGCCGCGGTTGGTCCGTGGATGGGTGACCATATTTACATACCAAGACCCCTCCGTGCCTCGGAAAGCACACTAAGCCGTTGGTCCCGGCTTTTATTTATGGATCTTTGACAGTCGTTACGGGTCGTCAGAAGCCCGAAAGTCTGACAACCATGTCTTACCAAGGGAAATCGTATTACCCAGTAACTGGGTTGTGGAGGTCAGATAGGCAGTCACTCCATGTAAAATACTGGTATTCAACTGCATCCGGTTAGACTGGTAGCCGAACCAAACATAGTTGGGAAAAGGCTGGGCAGATGATGAGTGAAGTTTTAGTGTAATGATCGCAAGCGCTACTGAGTTAGAGGTCCTGGGTTCGATTCCAAGGTCGAACAAAGTGTAATTGGGTTTTCCATTACGAATTTTTCAGTAGTAGTTAGTCGGGAGTCTGGATTCGTGCCCGGTTGATGCCAATAATATCGCCGCTTATAACATGGGACTTAAACACAGCTGGCGAAATGTGGGTGGACTATTATAGGTACCTACACCACTGCATGACCCTTTGGAGATTGCTGACGTGATGTTATGTTATGTAATGATTATAATTCTGTAAATAATAATACGTGTTGCGGTCGCGAAACATATTTTGTTTAGTATAAAACCTGAAACTGCCCTGCAAATTGTAAATAAAACGTTAAGGTGCTCTTACACGGGCAATTTTTTGAGCAATTATTGCTCGGCAACACTAATGGATCAATATGGATCAATTAAGTGGAGCAATCTGGAGCAACAACAATAAATTGCCGATGTGTTTCGGCAATATTGCTTCATATCATCATTCACACAGTTTGAAGAATATGAAAGAAAAAAAGAAAGAAAGAAAGAATACCGTTTATTTGGACACAGTCTTGATATTCATATATCATATATATCATGCTTGATATTCTATATTATAATACACAACATAACATAACATCACGCCTGCAATCTCCAAAGGGTTAGACAGGGCACATTTCGTCAGTTATGTTTAACTCCCATGTAATAGGGGGCGGCCCATCGCCATCAACCGAGCAAAAATCCAATGACACTGCCCGACCTGGGAATCGAAACTAGGACCTCAGCAGGTGCTCAGCAGTAGCGCTTACAACCACTAGACCAACGAGGCAGTCAAATTAAAATAATTCGAAAATCAAATTAAAATCACTGAAATAACCGTCTAATTTCATTTAATTTAATTTTATTTATTTATTTCAGACATAACAGTAGTCCATAGTTTCACACTCATGCGATTAAATTATAAACTATTTTAAAATATAAAACAGATAAAAATCCAAAATAAAATTGTAATTAATTAAATTAAAAAAAAATCAACAATTCATTAAAAATAATACTAAAAATTGTCAAAGACTTATAAAAAATGTTAGAATCGTATAAATATAAAATTGTCAAATAATATAATCCCATTGAATGACTTTTTCATTAAATGTTCCTAGGCGTTCCCGCTAGGAACGCCTAGGAACATTTAATGAAAAAGTCCACCCAGATATTTCAAAAATATGGATAGCGAAAACAGGAAATTCAAATGTTTTGCAAGTTGTTCAAGTTTCAATAGACGACGCCATTGTCGGTTACCAAGTTATAATGGTTTTCCCTTTTCCACTATTGAAAACTTTATTATATTTGCTTGACCCACATTTATGCTTTTTTGTTATGTTTAGAATTGGTAACTGTTTATCTTTTTTTTGAGTAAGTAGTTAGAAGAAATAAAATCAGTGGCCACATTGTAATGATTTTAAAGGTACGAAAAACAAAATTAATTATAAAATCCGATCTAAACCGAAGGCTGGTTTCCGAGATGAAAAAAAAAAACTCTGATGTAACATGAAATTAAAGGCTTTTTCAATCAGGCGCGACACAACACTTGTAGAACAATAATTTCAATTAAGTTTTCATGGAAATTGTTCTACGTGAGTCGCGCCGAGAGTTGACATTTCAGCAATGTGTTTTTTAGACGCATTGGCATGCACTCTGTAGGATTTTTAATGCTCGGTTTAACACCGAGAGTAAAAAAAAACAGTGCGCAATAAACTCTTGCCACAATATTTTTACGTCCAACGAACGTGGTCTAAGCTCTGGGTATTAATATTTATTTAAATTCCAACAATCACGAGTATAATTGCATGTTAGTATCTGTTGCTCGACTTCAAGCAACAATAAGTTAATGCGCTCGAACTAGGCCAGCAACTGTTGCTGCCAGACGATCCCTTACCATCTGTACCGTATTTATTTTAATACTGGCGCTTTAATTATATTGTATTTTTATTTATGAAAGAATGAGAATGAGGTTGTGACTAAACGATAACAGCAAAGCTTCAAAGCTAAGCAAATTAATATAAATCATTTGATTGATAAGCAACTTTTGCTGCGGTCGGGTGACCATCCATTACAGACCGTGACGTCCTTGCCTTAGAAAGTATGTTAAGCCGTTGGTCCCGGTTGTCATTCGTGGATCTTTGACAGCTGTTACGGGTAGTCAGAAACCCAAAAAGGACTACCAAGAAGTCGTGTTACCCAGTAACTGGGTTGTGGATGGCAGATAAGCAGTCGCTCCATGTCAAATATTGGTATAAACTGCTTGCGGTAAAACTGGAAGCCGAGCCCAATATTGTTGGGAAACGTTAGCAGATTTATGAGTCTAGAATATGTAGTTTTGTAATGGTAAAGGTGAAAGATGAAAGAAGAAATGCACTAAAAAATGAAAATCCAAGATATAAGGGCCCTTCCCACGGCCGTCCAGTTGTGCAGGAACAGTTTTTTACTGAATCCTGCAAAAATCACTAGTGTGTTCTCATGTTTGCATCCTGTTTTTTTGCGGTGAAGCAACGAGCGAGCATTATAGATTGGGTAGACAAAAATGTAAATTTTGTTTCAATTTCACGGGTAATATCGGCCTGAAAATTTTTAACGGTGACTTTAAATTCACCTTGTATAATAGTGTGAGGTTTCACGAGACATCCAAGTTATAATTTTGTTCCATCCAAAGTAGGTTTCCAATTTCCCTTTCACGGGTATTCAGTTAACAATGTTGTCGTGGTAGTGGCAAAACTTGATATAACTTTAGAAAATTATCACGAGCACTGTAAATGTTGGTGCTTTAAAGTTTGCGTACATTATTCTGTGCCATTGAGTTTTCTTCGTAATCTCGGGAACTAATTGAATGGGTAGTATTTAAACGCAAATCAAAAAATATCCTTTTTCTATGCAATAAGATTCCGAATTCCCATCAAAATTACTGATTGCACAGCAAAATATTCAACTCAAAATATCACTAAACACACTACAATTTATTTTCGCAGCGTAGGTACAGCGATTTTTCTTAAAGCAAAAGCTTTTTCATCAATGCACAGCTAATAATCTTAATGCACATTATACATGTTAACTCTTTTTCTTTTAAATATAGCTTCTATTTTTATATTATGTACAGCAGTTTTTCTAAATAAAGGGCGTCGGGAGGGAAAGACTACCCTTAACCACCTGCCATGATGCCTCGACGGAGCCCCGCTTCGCGGGGCTCCTATTTCTGCGTGCGGGGTTTGAAGTAACCTAACATGAAGCGAACCTAACCTGTCCGTGTCGGGGTGCCGCAAGTCCTGAGCTCGCTTCGCTCGCTCTTGCGTCCAGATATCCGTAAACGTATGTTTGTCTATTATGCGACTGGGATAGTTATTTTGCTATGAAATATGGAAAATTTTCTGTGCAGTCAGTATTTATGCTATGTATGTAGTATTTTTGTACAAAAATAAATTTAACTGTATTGCATTATGAGGAAAAAAGTAATGTTATATTGATGTATAATTTCGAATTATCTGCAGTTTGAGTTTTGTTAAACATTTAGTTTATTTGTAGCGAAGTAAGTTATTAGATGTAAATAAGAATATAAATGATGAGTATGTATTGATAGGCGATTATTTATTTGATATGCAATTTATAATATCCCTAATTGAATCGGGCTGTGTATGATACGTTTATGTGGGAACTTTATCTGTTTGTTCTTTAATTTAGCGTTACTTTATTTAAAAAAAAAAGTAGATGAGTATTAGCACAAAAAAGAAGAATGGCGAAGAACGAGAGAACAGTGCAGTGAGACGAAATATTGTGTGTGGAAGATGAAAACAGATAATAGTGACGCGTTTAACCATGGCATACCGAGTATTTAGTTTATCAATTTATTTTAGAATAGTTTATTTGTTGTACTAATATAATGATAAGTTGTTGAAACAATATTGTACCTGCTATCATCTTCAAACATACTATTTCGATACTCGTTTCAAGTTAACTGACTTCAAACAGAAGGAGGTTATCAATTCGACATGTTTATACATATATTTTTAATGTATGTTCGGGCATAACTCCGTCATGTATAGACAGACGTATTTGCAAAAATCTTTTTTTTGTTCGAAAGGGGTCTATTTCAAAATGGTCCCATATAAATTTCGTATAGGTAGATCTGATGATGAGTTTCGGAGACAGATTCTTTCTCTCTCTCTTTTTCTCTTCAAAAAAGACAGCAAATCAACCCCGATTGCTGCTATCGCATAAATATGCATTGTTTTGATCCCAAGGATGATGAAATTTCGAATTGGTTGTGTACTGTAACTAAAAAGTGAAAAAAATTAAAAAAACAACAAAATACACATTCAAAGTCACCGACTTCCGAAATCAAAGTTATTTTTGACTTTGTAGTGTTTTTCCGGAAGTCTGTTGTTTTTTTTTATAAAAGTTTTCTGACAGTTACAGACTTAAACCATACTATCCGTGTCTTACTGTTGTAGTGGCAAAAAAAACAGTTTGTTGATGCGCGTTATCCACCTGGGGGTCGTCATCATCATCTGTATAGACTTTTCCAAACAATGTAAGACTTGTAAAAATCCCACTTCAATAAGAACATAGTGGCCATCGTAGGCGCGGGCTTGCGGACGGCGAGTAATGGGTAGCTCGCTGTCCGGTAACGACCAAGCCCGGGTCGACGACGCGTTGTGTTCCACGCGCGCCTCAAAGAGATGTCAGCACCAACTGGTGGGGTCCGCAAGGGCCGATGCCTGCCAGGGTTCCGGGTTGTTCGAAAGAGATACCGCGGCCCCTGGCACACAGGCAACTGAGGGAACACGGGTGGGTTTTAGTCAGTAAAAGTCTGACACGTCCTCCCGCTCCACCCAGAGCGGGAGAAGTTATTTGATGATTTCCCACCCAAAAAAATAAAATAAGAACATAGTCAGACCGCAGCTTTGCAGAAAACGCTGACGTAGTCTATTATCCCGAATAATGAAACCTTTCCCGCGGGACAAGCGGCCTAGACGACAACAAATTGTCAACGACATAAAAAATATTTCACTAACAAAGGCTAACCCAACTCACGACCTAACCCTAAAATTATAATTACAGACAAAAAAGAAAACGGTCCACAGTCATTAAGATGAGTACCCAGTTCAGCTAAAATTTGGCCCTAATTTTAGTCCCTCGACAACCTATCTAAATACACCAGCAGATAACCCTCAAAGATAATATTTTTAATTTTGTTAACCCGTACCCAACCAATTTTGTCAAGGAAAAAAGTAAATAAGATGGATGCTGCATACGAATGAGGCCCCAGAGATTTGTGGTACATAATACCCGTGGCTTGCATTCAAAGTGTTGAAAAAGACATTTGTTATTCGAAGGGTTGGCTTATCATGGGACACGGTTTTTGATGTCGAAGGGAAGTGATTTCATTATAATATTGGAACACATTTTTTTTTTCACTAGAATAGGTATTTGTTTTTTTTTCGGTTGAAGGGAAACACATAATTATAATGTTTGCATTGGCATGAACATTACGAAAAACCCTGTAGAAATAAAAATTCGAAGATACATATACAGGGTGATTGGAAGATGGGTGCAAAGCTTTAAGGTGAAGATAGTATAGACAATTTAGAACCATTTAAGCCATGGTTGTCTTAGACGAAGTCTTACCAAATTTTTTTTTTTTTTAATAAGGTTTAAAAGACGTATTGTACAATTTTTTTATTTTTTCTGAGCTTTAAATGTCTGTAAAAAAAATGTCTAATGACACAGAAGCCTAAATCATGTTTTGCTTGATTGCTTACACATTATTTTAATTAAATAAATAAAAAATGAATTCATTTATCATTCAATTTGGCCATAATTATGCAGTTTACATTAAATTTTGAGAATTTCCGAAAAAAAACTTAAAAATTTGGTTAAAAATATTTGGTAAGACTTCGTCTAAGACAACCATGGCTTAAATGGTTCTAAATTGTCTGTACTATCTTCGCCTTAAAGCTTTGCACCCATCTTCCAATCACCCTGTATAATATTGCAATGTCATTTTTCTTCGCAATAATTATCTGCCTAGCCTTTTCCTAATTTATTCGGCAGCGACTGCCTATCTGACCTCCACAACCCAGTTACTGGGTAACACTATACCCCTTAGTAGGACTGGTTAACAGACTTTCGGGCTTCTCTTTCGGACTTTCTTCTTTCCATAACGACTGTCATAGATCTACGAATGATAGCCGGGACCAACGGCTTAACGTGCTTTCCGAGGCACGGAAGGGTCTTGGTATGTCTGCCAGGGGTGCGGGTTGTTCGAAAGAGATACCGCGGCCCCTGGCACACAGGCAACTGAGAAAAAAAAAAAAAAAAAAAAAAAAAAAAAAAAGGGTCTTGGTATGTAAAGATGCTCACCCATCCACGAACCTGCCGTATACAACGTGTAACATAATTAACACAAGACCTCATACACCCTAATTAGATTATTGACTTAAAAGCATATACAATGACCCAAACTTGTTTTTTTAAAGCCAACTGTTATTATTAAGAAAAACGTGTTGAACCAAGCCAAGCATTACTATATGCATTTAAAATTGAGTCTTCTGGTTTTGTCTTAAGATAGAATTTTCTTTGGCTCAATCAGCGGTAGGTATGGCCAAATACATAATATTTGAAAAAAATACCTTTATTCAAAGTTATTAAAATCGCTTCAGTGGTCAATGAGGAACAATAGTTTCTAGTCTTGCGTCTATTCTGTTACACCATCTATATCTATTATATAAAAATGAATCCCTATTTCCCTGGGTCACGGCATCACACGTGAACGACTGGACCAATTTTGCTAATTATTTTTTTGTTGTGTTTGTTATTGTCAGGAGAAGGTTCTTATGAAAGAAAACATAAAAAAAATGCGAATTCAAAATTCATAGTTAAGACAGGACAGTGTCTGGCGGGTCAGCTAGTATCACAATAATAGTAAAGTATGGTTTAATAAAATAACTAGGTCACTTAAATATAAAAGGTTAATTACTTAAGATTCTTTTTAAGATTATATGCATAATTCTATTTCGCTGAACATTTTTACATACTATCACGTCAGTTTTAATTTTAAAAGCAATTTTAGCCCCTGAAAAAAAGGGTTGCTTACTAAGAACTACTTGAAAACTTTGTAATATCCTCTAAGAAAATCTCCTTTAGCGAAAATTAACTAGTCCACATCTTGGTTAAACAGTTTTGAAGTATTTAGTTATTATGAACTTGCTTTAGCTTGATTATTATTATCTAGTATAAGCTAGCTTCTGCCCGCTACTTCGTTCGAGTGTTTTTTATTTCTTTTTTCTCAGCTCCTAAGACTCGTAACGTGATGTTCTAAGTATTCGTAAAAACTGGGCTATCACATGCAATTTTTTTAATAATCCGACTTTTAGTTTCAGGAATAGTACGTTCAAAAACTTCAGTTTTATTTTATTAATGAATAGAAATAGATCAATTAAATTGCTGATGATTTTTAATGGTTTAAGTTTTTACTTTGGTATGTTCTTAAAATGTAAATATAGGTAATTCTCTTGTCATCTTATCATCATAATATAAAATAACACGTTGATTTATCTTAAGAGTTTCTCAAAAAGACCCCTTAAATTTCATACATTAAACTCACAAAAACTTTACTGAAATGTTCAAGAATTTTGCCGTCCTTATTCAAAACAAGTTAATGCCAACATTGGCGTCACCTTTAAAAACTTCAAACCTTCAAACATCAATGCGTTTCCCCTCTGTGAGCATATACGAAGTGTGAAGACAGACTTACACGAAAACAAGGGATGTCAACATCGAACTCATAAAGAACTTTTCGATCGAAAATGGAACCTTTATATCAAAGAAGGGACGTAATGAAATCGAATTGAAACAGTTAATTAAATTAATTACCACGCTTTTAACACACAAAAGTAGCTACAGAAGTTCAGTTAAGTACAACGAGCGGAAACGCACGCATACATGGACAGGCTTTATGTACAGCGTGTGCAAGCGCACTCGCGATGGGCAATTGTTTCATATTAATCAGCCTATAATATTCCCACTGCTGGGACACAGAGCTCCCCTCGGTGTGAAGGAGCCGCCATGCGGACCCAATGCGGGTTGGTATAAGATAAGATAAGATAAGATTTATTTATTTGTCCAAACATTGTATACATACAAGAGCATGCAAGATATTAGATACATCGTTTGAGTCCATTCATGTTTAGCCGTAAGTATCGGCGTACAAATATTTCCATAACATTAAAAAGAATTACCAATAAGACAAATGAAAAAAAATATATACCTGGAATAGGCACGTAAATAGTCTATAATTTAGAAACCTAACAATTAGAAATTATTTTATGTTATTATGTCAAAATTCCATGTTCATATAAATTTAATCCAGTGTCAGGAAAAGATAAAATTATTCAATAAAAAAAAAAAAACTTTTTCGGTATATGACACATATCTTCTAATTTTTGGTTCTAGTACACGTTTCCTCACGATGCTTTCGACATTATTAAATAGGTACCGTTTATAAACCGACTTGAAAAAGGAGGAGGTTAACCGATATGTTTTTTTTAAATTTATGTTCGGGCATAACTCCGTCATATACAGGAAAAGTTTATATTCAGTGCGCAAACTTTAACCAAGAATTCAGTATACCATACTGGACCCCCAGCGCAGAAATTTTTCATAGGTTATACAAAAAAAAAAAACACCTTTTCTAATCATTTTGACCGCGTAGGTCACTTTTCTATGAAAAAGCTGTTTTTTTTTTGGAAAATCGACGAAAAATTTATTTGCTGGGGGGTCTAGAATGGTATGCTGAATTCCTGGTTAAAGTTTGCGCACTGAATATACCTAAACTTTTCCTGTATAGACGGATTTGTATTTTTTTTTTTTTCGAAATTTGTTTATTCCGAAATGGTCCCATATAAATTTCATATAGATGAGTTTCGGAGATAGACAACGGAACTCTTCAAAAAATGACAGCAAATCAACCGCGATTGCTGCTATCGCATAAATATGCATTGTTTTAGAAAAAAAAACAATCGACTTCCGGAAACACATTACAAAGGGAAAAATTACTGAAAAAAGTTTTTATTTTTCACTTTTTATTAATAATCAAGTCAAGTCACTGCGCCATTGGTCTGGTAATTGATTACTTTGTCCGTCGAATCGTTGACTTCCTTATGTTCGGAGTTGAACGATTACCTACTGATAAATGCGTGCACTGACTGGACCGGTCCACTCAATCTCTATGCCACATGATCTGGCCAAGATTATGTCTGGGCTTTAAAAGAGACTGTGACCTCTGAGTTTGTTTCGGCCTTTCTTAGAATAGTCACATAGGAAACGCTGACCTCTAGTTTTTAAATTTTGTTTGACATGTATTGTATTTGCACAAACCTATACAATAGAATAGGTTATAAATAGGTATACAATAGACTAGGTTTGAGAAATGAACGCGGTACTAGACTTCTGCAGTTCGCGTTCGGTCAGAACTTAAGCCTAGCAAACAGTTATTTCTACAAAAAACCTCATCGCCGCTGGACATGGCTGTCTCCGGATAAAGTTACTAAAAATGAAATAGATTATTGTCTTCCCTCACACAAAGAACTCATTAGTAACGTAGAAGTTCTTAATAATTTTAAGTTCAGTTCAGACCACAGACCTTTACGGACTACTTTAAAATTCAGCAAAAAAATAGAGCGTGTCAAAATAGTGAAAAACTCAATTAGAAGATTGAATAAAGCTACTATCATAGCAAACCAAGAGCAATTCAATTTAGAGTTAAAAAATTGTTTCAGTTTACTAGACAGAACCGATGAAGATGACGTTCAAACTCAATACAGTAATATAAAAAACAGTATTAAAAAAGTCAGTAATAGAATTAAAACTAAAAAATACAAGGAAAGTAAACTAAGTTACCAAACGAAGCAGCTTATTGAAGATAGACAACAACTTGCCATGTACACACCAGAACACAAAGAGGTAGACCGACTTGTTAAACGCAGTATTCGTAAAGACCTAAGAAACCGTAACACGCACCTTATTAAGATTGCTTTAGAGCAAAACACCTCACTAAAATCAGCCAAACAAGGAATATCAAGCAAAGGACGACCTACAATTGCATGTTTGAAAGATAGTGCAGGTGTGAGACACAATGATAGAGACAAAATCTTGAACATTTGCACCGAATTTTATAAGAATCTATACAGTGAGGAATCGACTGTACAACCTATCGCCACTGTATATTCGTGCTCCGACAACATTTCACCTTTTACAGGCTGGGAAGTTCATAAGGCACTGCGGAGCATGAAATATAGTAAGAGCCCAGGCGACGATGGCTTAACCACTGAAGCATTAAAAATAGGAGAACCTGTCCTACTTCCACATGTTACAAATTTATTCAACAGTATTTTAAAATCCGGATTCCTGCCACGCACATTTTGTCACTCGTTGATTACTCTTCTCCACAAAAAGGGTGACAAAACAGACATAAACAATTACCGTCCTATCAGTCTGGTTTCACACCTGTACAAAGCCTTCATTAAAGTCATCGAGAATAGAATAGCCGAAGCTCTCGATAAACATCAGCCTCCTGAACAGGCCGGATTTCGACGCGGCCTCTCTACCATTGACCACCTCCACTCCATCAACCAGGTTGTCGAGAAACATACAGAGTTCCAGCTCCCACTTTATATTGCATTCGTAGATTACACAAAAGCTTTTGATAGCATCAGCCATACCTCAATTTTCAATGCCTTACAAAATCAAGAAATAGACAGCACGTACATTAATCTTTTGCAAAATATTTATAGAAACAGTACCGCAGCCATTAAAATTAGTTCTAAGACAGGACCGTCTTTCCAGATAAATAAAGGAGTCAAACAAGGAGACCCGCTGTCTCCTAAATTATTCACGGCCGTACTGGAAGATGTCTTCAGAAAGCTGGCAGCAAGCTGGGCAGAAAGGGGCATTATGGTTGGACATAGGAGATTATCCAATCTCCGTTTTGCCGACGATATTGTCCTTTTTTCGTCTTCAGTTTCCGAGTTGACTCAGATGCTAGAAGATCTTAGCACGGCAAGCCTAGAGGTCGGACTTCAAATGAACATGTCAAAGACCAAGTTGATGACGAACAGCGTACATCGAAGAATCACCGTGGCGGGTGGGGAGGTTAAATATGTCGATGAGTATCTCTATCTCGGCCAAATAGTCTCTTTCCAGGCAAGACAAAACAAAGAAGTTGCAAGACGCACCGAAAATGCCTGGAAGAGCTATTGGGCTATGAAAGATTTAATGAAGGGCGACCTTCCTCTATCGCTCAAGAGAAGACTCATCGACGTATGTATTCTCCCCATCCTCACATATGGTTCTCAAACATGGTCTTTGACAATTCAGCAGAGGTCCACGCTCGAGGTTTGCCAGAGAGCTATGGAACGGAGTATTCTGGGTATCAAACTTGTGGACCGGGTTAAGAATACAACAATCCGTTCCATTACGAAAATAGCTGATGTCACTCGGAAAGCTGCCACGCTCAAATGGAATTGGGCTGGACACATCTGCCGTATGTCAGACGATCAATGGCCCAAACTTACGACCCAGTGGGTCCCGCTTAGTGGCAAACGACATCGCGGCAGGCCCAGACGGAGATGGCGGGATGAGCTGGACTCTTTTAATAAAGATTGGTCCTTGTCAGCTTTGGATAGAGAGAGGTGGAAAGAGAGTAGGGAGGCCTTTGCCCAGCAGTGGGACGCTACAAGCTAAAAAAAAAAAAAAAAAAAAAAAAAAAAATACAATAGAAACAAAATATTTTTTTGTTGTGTATCAAATTGTAAAAAGGAAACAGAAACGCGACTCTAATGATCTTTAGTCGGGCGAATCTAACGATTAAAATCTTTGCCGCTGCCAACATTTTCATGACAGCCATCACTGCGGCCGGTATGTCGTGGGCTCCGCTTTTCTAGGAAACTGTAGCTTTAATATGCGTCGAAAGATGCGCGTTTTCGTTCGTTGTACGAAGCCAACCTTCTGTACCTAACTATACCGTGCGTTTACTTTTAAAAGTCCCATCGAATCGCTTTTCAATGGTTTATTAGCAGAACAGTTCATATTTACTGCTAGTCGAAACTTGGTCGTGGAATGAAAACATTATTTACATAGTTTCGGTCGTAATACTCATTTGGCTCAGCATAAATTTTGCACTAGCGAAATTTATTTTCTGCTGAAAGGAATATGAAGTTTAGATGGTCGTGCTCTTGCATTCTGTTATGGAATCTGTGTGAAAAGTTGAAATCTACTTACCCGTGCCCACAGATTGTTTAGAACTGGGCTGGACTGACGCTCAGTTTCTGAGGTCCTCAGATACTTATAATATCAATAGTTAGAGTTTTCTATTGTTGACTGCCCCGTTTCTTTCGTGCTAAGTGCGGGGACCTAGATTGGATTCCTAGATCGAATTTCTCAGTAGCAGCCCGAAGTTTGGAAGTTGGTGGTGTGATACTCCCGTGCCTTGTAAAGCACGTTAAGCCGTTGGTCTTGCGCTTGATCTCTCTCCGGTCGTGTCGGATGCCATCCCATCGGGCTATGAGATTAAAGGAACAGAGAGTGCACCTGAGTACGGCCTCCCCCAATTTGGGGGGGCTTGCCATAATCGCCACGCTTGGCAGGCGGGTTGGCGATCGCAGTATGGTGGTAAAATGCATAGAGAACGCTGCTGCCCATTCTCTATTAAGTCCCTTAGTCGCTTTCTACGCCACCCACGGTAAGAAATGGGATGGTGCTATTCTTTACATCCGGCACCACACGGAACACACATAATGTTACCTATAATATCTCCTGCGTGCTTGACTAATCTTCTTTGATATATGCCACCGTGACCGAAATTGTTTGGCAAGTTATTCTTATTCATGACTGGGTGTTCAATCTGTCAGGCCTTCTCCTTATTGCGTGAAAATGCGATCGTCACGACCATTTGTCACTCATCGTAAGGCGCGGTGATACGTTCGGTCGGGTTCATCGAACAAAAATGAACACGGCGAAGATCGCGTATTCATGCGACGTTCGCTTATATCTAACCAATAACTATCGAATAAATAATGGTAGTTAAGAATCTAGCATTGAAGGCAAGGCTTGTGGCTAAGTAAAAATAGCTGCACGAGACGATCGATCGATCGCTTGACGCGGTTGGTCCGTGGTTGGGTGACCATCTTGACATACCAAGACCGCTCCGTGCCTTAGAAACCACGCTAAGCCGTTGGTCCCTGATCAATAAAAGAGTGGACTGTATTAAATAGGCAATGGTTTATTGCCGGCTTACAATAGGAAACTTTCCCGGACAAACAATCAATAAATGAGGCTAGAGAGGAGATTCGTCCGTCCGTCGGTGGAGTCCGTGGAAACGAGTGCTCGTAGGGCCGAGTTACTTGCCACCGCGCCGCGCCTCGGCGTGCCGATGATGACGCGTTGATCGCGACGCCTGCGCGTGTAGATCGCGCGGAAGATCGTGTGTTGGGTCCGATTCCCATCAGTCCCGGCTATCATTCTTAGATCTCTGACAGTTTTTACAGGTCGTCAAAAGCCCGAAAGTCTGACAACCAGACAACCAAGGGGTATTGTGTTACCCAGTAACTGGGTTGTGGAGGTCAGAGAGGGAGTCGATCTATGTAAAATACTGGTATTCAGCTGCATCCAGTTAGACTGGAAGCTGACCCAACTTAGTTGGGAAAATGCTAGACTAGTTAATAATCTACCATGAATCAAGAATCTGGATAATAAATTGAGCACTAAAAATAAACAAACAATATAAAACTTCAAACCTAAAACATTAAGCTCACCTGCACTCTTGGGATTTTAAATTGATCCCATAATTCTTAGAACCTTTTGCTGACTACCCTCATTTTTCGAAGAAAACGTTGCAAACAATATTGGGTTTCCTTTCGAGGAATTTTTATTTTGTAACCGATTTTCAGAAAAACCGGTTACAAAGAAAAAAATCAAATGGACTCGAACATAAGTGTGGTATGTTTAAAGTTTTAATAGAGATTTTTTTATAGCTTCCGTGACTGGGTCTTTACTACATGTTTTAGCTGTACAGTTCGATCGAAGATTAAGCTACGCTTGGCGTGGTCAATTTGTGTATGGGTGACCCTCGATTACATATTGTCACCATGCCTCATAAAGCACGTGAAGCCGCGTTGGTGTCGGCTGTCATTTGACGAATGAAGTTCTCTTTTCGCTTCTCTCTTTGACACTCTCAATCTTTAACTACTTAGTAAGTAGTTAAAGATTGAGAGTGTGATGTGTGTGTGTGTGTGTGTGTGGTGTGTGTGTGTGTGTGTGGTGTGTGTGTGTTGTGTGTGTGTGTGTGATGTACATCTCATCAATGGCCTAAAGTTTTTACCAAAACTTACGCTATCCTGGTCCTGCCAATACGACAGAGAAGAAATATGAATGTACAAGACCCAGCAAATTCAATTCAGAAACAAGAATTTTCGTATAACTTGGACAAAAGATTAAACCAGATTATTATGACAGCCGTCCCCTCGTTCCGTACTTCCTTTTGCATAGATTTGCGACGGATAACAGGTCACAGCTTTCGGATGAATAGTTCCTGCAATTCGCAGACGTGATCTGAATTTTTAACGAGTTCGAGCTCTGATGTTGAAAATCGGACGCTTGAAATTGTGTTAAAGAGATATCTTCGTAGTTGCCATTGAGGAATATCCCGGGAAACATTGCTTAAAAGTTGGCTATGTTTTTTATTTGAGATCGCAGACACTGCTGATGTGTTTTTTTTTCTGACCACACCCTCACACCATACCTACAAACCTTATACCATATATCATATCTTAATGATAAATGAATTTATTTTATTTCCGTAATTAGGTTAGGTTGTTCCGTGTGGTGCCGGACGTAAAAGAATAACACCATCCTATTTCTTCCCGTGGGTGTCGTAGAAGGCGACTAAGGGACTTACTGGAGAATGGGCAGCAGCATTCGCTATGCATTTTACCACCATACTGCGATCGCTAACCCGCAGGCGCCAAGCGTGGCGATTGTTGCAAAACCCCCCTTTTGGGAGAGGCCTATGTCCAGCAGTGGACGTGTCTCGGCTGAAATGATGATGATGATTAAGTAGGTTAGTACCTACAAACAATTTTACAAGTGAATAATATTTTTTAAACTAGATGAGGTCAGCGTTTCTTATCTAACTGACTACTCTGAGAAGAAATTTAAGGCCGAAACAAATTCAGAGGTCACAGTCTCTTTTAAAGTCCAGACATATTCTTGGTCAGATCATGTGAAGACCATGTGGATTGGTGTCTGAAATGGTCTTTTGAGGAAAGAATCACACAGATTGAGTGGACCTGACCACCTTACATTGAACTATCTGACGGAACTCATGTGACTAAAAAGTTATGAATATAAATGTTGATGGGTGGAAAAGGAGAGAAAGGCCAAAGAAAAGATGGATGGGTTGTTAAAACTGATTAAAAGAGAATAAGTAACCCGAAGTTTGAAAGTAGTTCCAGTGACGGAAAAGTTGAAAGAAAATCGTTTGGCTTGGTATGGATATGTGATGAAGAGGGAAGAAACGCGTGTGCGTAAAAAAGTGATGAATATATGTAAATGGATGGAGAGGGAGAGAAAGGCTCAAAAAAAGATGGATGGATTGTGTGAGGAATGATATAAAAGACAAAGGAGTGAATGATACCGTGACAGTTGACAGTGGAGAATGGAAGCAGAAAACATGTTGCGCCGACACCAAATAATGTGAGCCAAGAGCGGGAAGATGATGTTGAACCTTCTGACCGTTATAAAAAAAATCTAGCTGAAGAATCAAGTGGAACCATCCACGTGCGGGAAAATACACTGTACTCTTGAAAGTAATATATTCTAGTAATGAATGCTACATTTCTACAATATAACGTAGGTAGGTATCTAATCAAATACGGGTAGTCGGCATACAGTTGAAAATTGGACAAAAATGCATATTTCCAAGCAACATGGCCGTTCTGCTCTGTACCGCCATTCTACTGCCATTTTTGCTGTGTCAGACTTCTGTGTATCCTTAGAAATATTTTCAAATGCTATTTTATTTGTGCTACCGTTTTAGAATTTTCGGCCATGTCATTCAGCGGTATAATTTTCTTTCTTATTGAACTTTTACCTTTTAGACTTTAACACTAGAAAATAGAATAGACCAGCTCGGCTGGTCCTAATTCCTTTCAATAACGTCCACAGAAACATTCCAATCTCTTTACTTGAATAATTGAGGTGCTCGTGGTTAGGTAATAACAGCCGGGCAGGTCGATCCATCAGGTTAAGCTACGCTTGCCGAGGTTTCTCTGTGGATGGGTAACCATTTTTACATATCGAGACTCCTCCGTGCCTCGGAAAGCACTTTAAGCCGTTGTTCCCGGCTGTCATTCGTGGATCTTTGATAGTCGTTACGGGTCGTCAGAAGCCCGAAAGTCTGACAACCAGTCTTACCAAGTCGTATCGTGTTACCTATTGCCGTCCTTTTACTAGAAAGGCGTTACCTAAGCCCTAAAAGTTATTTCCGAGAAAATGCGCGAATCGTTATTTCTTAAAAACTGTGATACTTAAGTATTACTGATTGTAGACACATCAATTGATACTAGATAATAATCATTTCATCCGGCAGTTAAAGTAATTCAAAGTACATTTAGCTAAGAAGTGACGCTTTCAAGTGATGGAATCATCCAAAATTATGTTACTTAACGGTCTACAAACTTTTCATATCTGGGGAACTATTTGCATTGTAAAAAAAAATGTTAGACAGAAAGATGGAGAATTTTGAACTCTCTTAGATTCTATTAAAAAGTAAAAATTTACCAAGTGAGGGTGAGGGAAGTTTTCCTGTTTCGCATAAGGCGGGAGGAAACGCCCCGGGCGTTTCCTCCCGCCTGTTTCCATTGTGAAGATCGCCCTGAGGACACGGTGGAGCATACGGTGGCGGTCTGCCCGGCTTGGGTGGAGCACCGCCGTGTCCTCGTGGAGGCGATCGGCGGCGGCGATCTCTCGCGTCCGGCCCTGGTGCAGGCCATGGTACGGAGCGAGAGTGAATGGTTAGCCGTCACCTCCTTCAGCGAAGCGGTAATGCTCGCGAAGAGGGAGGCGGCGCACGTGAGGGAGAGGCAGTATAATAAAAAATAAAAAAAAGGGTTAACGCCTTTCTAGTTAAAGGACGGCAGCCCAGTAACTAGGTTGTGGAGGTCAGCGATAAGCATTAGGGTGTCACTCCATGTAAAATGCTGGTATACAGCTGCATCCGGTTAGACTGGAAGCTGACTCCAACATAGTTGGGAAAAGACTAGGCAGATTGATTTTTCACTCGAAAAAAGGTATTTTTGCTAAAAATACTAACAACAAAAATTACGTATACCAACAGTCTATTATGACAAGTAATCTCCAACAAAAAATAAAATAAACCGTTTTCAGAAAATAACAGATTTATAATGTTTCGGCCTGAAATTGGGCGGATATTGGGTAGCTTTGTGTACTCAACAAATAGACTGAGTCCATTTCTACCGGGCTATGGGCTATGTTTGATAGACATTCATTATCAGCTAATGGTTTAGTTCGAGGGATGTTTTGTTAGCAAGAACCAATATTTTGTTAATGTAAAAGGTGATTTTGGAACAAAGATGATTATCGAAAATAGATAGGTAAGTCTTTTATTTTGCTTTAGCGATGAACGAAAATGAACTTTATTTTGTGAACAATAATCATGGAACTCGCGCCATCGACACCAAACGCTTGAGCACACGGATGAGTCGCGCGTTGATGTATTTTGGAAAAGTCCCTTTCTTTCTTTAAGATATTCTAATTCTTTTATCCCTTTCTTTCCCTTTGTATTTTTTCGTAAAAGTCTGTGCTGTTACCTTTAATGGCTGAAGTCGATCGCTCGTTTATCATTTTATACCGAGAGCAAGACTCAAGGACCCAATGTGAAATCCTGAATAGTCGATTAAAAAAATACACACGTAATTGTTCAAGTTTTAACTTCTGTCGGCACTCCCGGAGTGCAACTGTTTTTTTTTTCTGTATGGCGTATCGCAGGTCAACTTAGAAGGTTGTCAGCTGCTTAACAGCTCTCCAGCCAGGGTTAAGAGAATTTCCCTTTCTACTGGCTACCACTACGAGGTAAATGTAACTGGAAATGCCGGGAGGAAACGCCCTAGGAGGACATACAGTGACGTTATTAGTGATGTTATTCAAAGAGGTCAGGGGCGTAGCAGTTACTACTAAATTTGCTACAAACAAACTCGATACATCACTATAAAATTAAAGTCAAGCAAGATTGCTTTGTGGATTTCTATATTTTGCAATTAGTTAAATTGTCTAATAGACATAAATTGGACAAATAATTAGTTTGTATTCAGCCGTATTTGTTGTATTATCAATATTTAACTATCGTCAATTTTAGGGTGGCATTCAGAGGGCTGAATATAACATGGGAAATCCGAAGTAATAAGGTAAAAACTTGGGAAATATATTAAACTCCAATGAGTTTGTGATTGTATCAACTTCAATGTACCTATGAGTAGTGTACCTACTATTTCATGAATTAATAAAACAGTAACTAACGAGAACTCTGTTTCATGTTTATTGACGTTGTTGTATCAAAATTACAATATCGTCTATAGTTCGTATAAAATTCCTGAATTTTAAATCATTTTTCTTTTCGCAAATTTTCGATGTTTTCCATAACTTAAAAAAAATGGCCGTAACAACCTAATTTGGGCTACTATGAACATTAAAAAAAAACCAAATCGATTTAGCCGTTCTCAAGTGAATGCGTTCACCAACGAGCAATATTTCATTTTGATTAAATATAATTTTATGTTGTGCAGAACCGAATTCTAAATATAATCCACAGAGACGGCTGTATTGAGATCTACTTGAAACACAAGACAAATAACTACAGAATAACGTTTCGAGAACTGTGGTTCCAATAACTGCTAGTTATTAATGATAGGTAAACGTCATATTTACAAACATAGCACGTTACATTGCAAGTCATGCTACATCTAAAGATTGTGCCGTATGGACCGCATCTCAATGTTTCAGGGAACCGATCGCTAAAATCAGTAAGGTGGAAATTGGAAATAACTGTTCCAGGAATCAGTTTTCGTTCATAAATTGGATTTGTTACACAGTTTTCCTAGAAAATCGGCGGCCGCAACAAAATGTACGCAATTTACCGTCAATTGACGACACTGAAACGTTCTTTATGAAAATAAATTGGTGTGTTTTCAAAGAGAGCGATTTTTGACACTCTAAAGTCAAACCCCGTACCATTATTATCACAACGGCTGTCACTATGGCCGTTAGTTTAAACTCTATTCTTGTTTATGAATTTCTAACTGAATACTATTTGTACGTGTTTCAAATCAACACTTTAGTTTCAATACGTCCTGAGGAATCTGTATATCGAATTGTAACCAATGCTTTGGTTGGTTCTATTAATGATATTACAACTTTGCTAATCGAGCCCAAGATTAAATTAATTACGGGACGCACTTTTTGGGGTGATTGCGGCACTAATAAAGCAAACCGTAGCTTTAAAGAAGATTTTGTGAAAATTAAAAAGTTTACATACACACATCAAAAAAAGTTTGCGATCACTTTGAAAAATCGAAATCTTTTTTGTTACAGTAGATTATATTATGACTGGCCTGCCGGCTCGTCTGACTTAAACCAAATAGAGCTCGCGTGGAATGCTCTTAAGTGAGCTGTTTGGAACGGTCAGTCACGTCCCCAGACAGTGCCAGAGCTAAGGGAAGCCGCTATTCAAGAATGGGAAAGGCTACCCCAAGAAATGCTGGATAACTTGATTCTCAACATGGCCAGGAGGATCTATATTATAGGAGATATATTATATTGAATATATAAACCTTTTATTAATAAATTGTTGTTTAAGTTTGGTTAAACAGTCTTTTTCTTTCTATCAAATTTCTGTTACAATTACATTTTGATTAATTACTCAATACATTTTTTTTTAATAAAAAAATGTTTTATTTTTTAAATTTCAAACAGGGTATTTCTATTTAAAGAAAACACACAACAAGGAATTTTTCTTGATAAAGTTCAATTGAAAAAATTATATCAGCTTATGCTAGTGATCACAATTTTTTGATGTGTGTACGAACTCTAAACAGTATTATATATATTCTTATAACTACATTGATTCGCACTGCAGAAGTTCAATCCAGAAAAGATAGTACCCATTATGTACAAAGTAGCAAAGACAAAGCACCGCAAACTATTTGCCCAGCCCTGGGTACTGTACACACTACACATGTTTGCAGACGTGGGCAAACATGCCACCAATCAGCGGGATTTGTGTGCTTACTGCGTTTGTTATTTGAGATATATTGGCCATTTTGTTTGGACGGTTGGAAGCTCTGGAGAACGCGGATTGGTTCGTTTTGTTTTGAATTTGGAATGAAGTCTATGATTGTAATGGGACTGTGTGTGCCTTTGGTCGTATTATTATTGTTTTATTGTCTGTAGGGATAAGAAAGGTTGTACAATACTTTTATACATTCATCGATATTTTTTTAACGGTATTTATTTTTAACCGACTTCAAAAGGAAGGAGGTTATCAATTCGACATGTTTATTATATCTATTTTTTTTTAAGTTCGGGGATAACTTATTCATATAGAGACGGATTTGCAAAATATTTTTTTGTTCGAAAGGGGTTTATCCCGAAATGGTCCGATTTAAATTTTATATAGATCTGATGATGCGTTTCGGAGACAGACAACGGAACTCTTAAAAAAATGACAGCAAATCAACTGCGATTGCTGCTATCGCATAAATATGCATAGTTTTGACCCCACGAATGATGAAATTTCGAATAGAAAAACAAAAAAAAGTGAAAAGTAAAAACTTTTTCCAAAAAAAAAACCGACTTCCAGAAAAACACTAGGTACAAAGTGAAAATTAAAATTCATATCCGAAGTCACCGCCTTCCGAAATTAAAGTTATTTTTCACATTGTAGTTTTTCCGGAAGTCGGTTGTATTTTTTGTTTTCTGGTAAAAGTTTTTATGTCAATAATATTATTTAAAAGTTGGCATTACGGGAATGCCAACAGGAGTTATATTTTTTATTTGCAGGAGTCCGCTGGATGCGGGAAGCACAGAACCGGTCGAAGTGGCGGAGCTTGGGGGAGGCCTATGTCCAGCAGTGGACGTCTTTCGGCTGAAATGATGATGATGATGATGATGATTACGGGAATCGATGTAGAGAGAATGATTAATATGACATACATACATAGCATAACACACGCCTGGTTTCCCCGAAGGTTAAGACAGAGGTGTATCTTTGGACACCCATATTTCATCAGTCCCATGTCACAGGCGAGCCTATTGCCATCAACCAGGCACAAATACAAACTCCAGCTCCTACTAAGACATTCCAGATATATAAATAACTCTTTGCCGACCTGGGAATCGAACCTAGGACGTCGTGCTCAGCAGTTGCGCTTGTGACCACCAGACATTCAAGTCATTTCTAATAAACAGTATCCGCTTCTATAACAAGTTGCCAAAGTCGGTTACAGAACTTAGCGATGGAAAGTTTAAAACTCACATCAAACGTGTCCTTATCAAAAAAGCATATTATAAGATAAAAGACTACGTTGAAGACAGGGAAGTTTGGCATTAATTCCTTCTGCACATGTGGCTTCCCTGGTACCTCATTAACAGCAAAACCGTGTGAAAGTCTATTAACTGCTCCCAAATTGCAATGTTAATTTTTATTCTTTTTATTATTATTATTTTTTTTACAATGTCTGACATATTCTCGTCATTATTTGACATTATACATCAATTTTACTACCTACTATTTATTTTCAGTGATTGTCATCGAAATCATGTCACTTGGTTCAAATAGCTTCATTTTATAGGTAGATTCTTTTACATATTGTGAATGAGAGGACGTTGTAGGCCTTAGAGACTAGATTTGTAGACGTTTTTCTATTCTGTATTTTCATTCCTCTAAGTACCTGGTACTTATTGACTGGCCTGCACTGTCCTCCCATACCTATTATCACTGTAATTTGAAAACATTGTAAAAGCCAATTATTTTTAAAAGAGTAACCGTGGAGTTTCTTGCCGGCTCTTCTCCATAGGAAACGACAAATTGGAACCGTGCACCTAGCTTCTGACGTTTCATAAGTGCCCATGCAGGCTTATGTGAAATAAAATATTTTGATTTTGATTTTGATTTTGACCAACGATTTGAGTCTAATATGACATATTAGACACAAATCCAAACTTCAACGTTTATTCTTTTTTCTAAATTGCTCATAAGCTTAGAGCAATAGTAAAAAAAAAACAGTGGCACTCCGGGAGTGCCGACAGAAGTGAAAACTTGAACAATTACGTGTGTATTTTTTAAATTCTTCAATACAGGATTTCACATTGGGTCCTTGGGTCCTGATTGCTCTCGGTAAAAAATAATAAACGAGCAATCGACTTCAGCCATTAAAGGTAACAGTACAGATTTTTACGGTAAAAATACAATGAAAGAAAGGGATTTTTCCAAAAGACATTAACGCACGACTCATCCGTATGCTCAAGCGTTTAGTGACGATGACGCGAGTCCCATGATTTTTGTTCACCCAAAAAGTGCTCAACACGCCTAAAGAATGTTCACTTCAAAAAAACGTAAAATTGGATGTAAACACAAACATTGCTCACGAAAACATCGAAATACCCAAAATTCGCACGTTGCGTTGAAGCTTTTACAAACAGTGTAGCAAACATTTTAATAAAAAACAGTTCAACAATCGAACATTTAAACAAAACACTTGCGAACAGCCATCCAATAAAGAGTTTCATAATGATATATGAACTACATCGAAATAGTCGACTCATGTTTCGGCGTAACACAGCGGAAAAATCCTCCGGACGCCGACGTAACGAAGAGGAATCGTTTTCCATATCATAAATCAAAGCATATTGTATTACTGGACATGTGGCTGCTACTAGTGTGTTTTCGGCTTTTTTCGAGTGTTGAGTTTTGGCGTATTTGTTTTCGAACCGGTTTTTGTATTCGAAAGATGATTTTAGTTAGTAAGGATCAAAACGTGAGCAATGCTAATGTTTCATAGATTACTAGCTTATTCTAGCGGCTTCGCCCGCGAGTAGGTCGAAAAATATCCCACGGGAACCGGATAAAAAGTATCCTATGTGTTAATCCAGGTAACAAACTATATGTGTGCCAAATTTCATCCAAATTCGTTTAGCCGTTTTTGCGTGATTGAGTAACAAACATCCAAATTTCCACATTTATAATATCAGTAGAATTGTAGGCAAAGAAAACACAACACCCTTTTCTTGCTAATGCACACTTTTGGACTCTTTCACAATCCAACAATAACTACCTTTGCACTATATTTTACCATTTTTAAGTTTCTTTTACCCCACCCAGAAATAACGATAGTATTATACCTAATCGTTATATCACAGTGCTGCCAAAGTACAATAATACATTCAGTTTCCATGAGATGAGAATGCATTCAAAAGTTTTTTACAATATTAGTAATCTGTACTTTGACAATGTTACCACAATGGATACTATAATTCGGTATTTTTTTTCGGTATTTTTTTTATGAAGGCAGAGAAATCACGACTTTGAAATAATAATGTATTTTTCTTTTCATTTTCAGGTAAGCATCTTACAACCACTTATCTGGATTGGGCAGTAAGTAGTTTGAAAAAAAAAAAAAACATAATGAAAAAATAAAACAAAATGATGAAACCTATCCACTTAATTTTAATTAATGATTGATGATCAAATGAATGATTATAAATTGGTTTGGTTTGTAAAAATTATAACGATGATTAATGTTAAATGAAATTAATATTTTAATTATTGGTTTTATTCAATGGTGGTTTTTTAGCCACTCATTTCCTATGGTCCAGTTAAAAACCAGCGTCAGGCACTTGTCTGACATTCTTTCTGAATTGGGCTTATTTGGCGCAGCCGTAAGGCACACAATACTTTTTAAGTTTTTAGTGTCAATATTGTGTGCTTTAACCTAGGTCAAATAAACGTATTTTCTTTTAAACCAGCCTATATACATCATAATCGTTTATGACCATAGTGTTATTTTATATGAAAATGATTTATTATGTTATGAGTTATATTTTTATATTGACTGGTCTGGACAGGATGTAGACAGGCGCCAAAGGGAAGTCTGGCGTCTAGGCAGAAAGTAAAAAAAAGCTATGAAGCTATTAGTAGACTATTTAGATATTCTACGTTTGCCCATAGTGATGACGTGGGAAATTTACGTAATTTCTGGGCATATATTGCTGTGGACTACCTTATATACCAGACTTGGAAATACAACCAGTTGGATTCATTTTTTTCTAGAAGAAAGAAAAATATTTATATTGTACAAATAAGACACACATTATATCCGTTGCGTTGCGTCGTCTAAGCGATGTCGCTGCGTTATTTTACTAATACATGGTGACTTATATACATTATTGCAATTTGGACGGGACAGCGACTAAAATATAAACAAGGCTAGCTCAATACGTACTAGTAATAGAAAGAAAGAATACAAAAATCAAATCAACATACAACTAGGATAGCAACATTTATGTAGCAAGATTTTTTTTCCAAAAGTCGATCTAGTCAGAATGAAACTCGCAAAATTCTCGCCAGTAAAAGCAGTAGCCACCCAACAGATGGTTCGTCACATATTTCCAATATCGCTGTATTTGTATCGTTTTGACGGTCAGCGTCGAATTCCATTTGTTAACGGCGTGGCTGCGAAGTCATATAGTGTGAAAGGCTTTTTGCCCAATTTTTCTGGTGACTTTTGATTGGGTTTCGTTAATGCATGTTGTTTTAATTTGTAGGTGTCGTTTGATAAATGGAAAAGAAAACTATTGATATTTTGAGCATTTGTGTATTTTTTTTGAGTGGATGGCGTGCTATGTAGATAAAGTGGTTGTAATTTTAAGTGTAGGAATGATAAGGAAAACGGTTGAAAACGTAATTAAATACTTAATTATTGTATTTTTTTAATGAGATATGTATCGGCTTCTTTTTCATAAAACAATTGCTCCACAATCGCTTATAATTGCATTCTATCACTCTTTAATTTAAAAAATCTTTTGTGTCGTAAAAATAACTTCTTATGTAGACTCAAACATATTAATGTTATCTCTAACATTATTGAAATAATAAACAAATTCCGAATCTCCAAAATTATGGTGAAATAACGAAAACTTCACTAAAAACAACAAAACTAAACTCAAAACATCAAACATTCCATTTTCGAAACATGATCATTCAAGTTTCGAATTTAGATTCACTTTTTAAAGCTCAAATAGAGAATGATATTTATTTAAACCGCCAATCATTAAGACGTTCGACCTCAAAGGAGTTTTTATTGGTCGTTTCTGAGCTATTTGCTGCCCAATGATTTATTTTCAGTCTGACGCCGCCGTTTGAGTTGGTACAGTTAAAATAATCGTATTGACGCGATACAGATGGTTTGATGGCAGAAAAACACATGGAAATTATGTGAAGAGCTAATTTTGCGGTGAGCTTGAAGTGTGAATTTAGATTTCATGGGCTGTAAGTAAAATTACTGACAATTTTTTTATGAGTGTTGTAATAGTTATTTGTTATGCAAGGCTGCAAAGTTGTTTTTTGGCGCGAGTACTTGTATTGAAAGCTGAGCTAGTGAAGGATTGTAGGATTGAACCATGAGCGAAGCGAGTGGTTAAAATGAGAGCGAGTGGCTCTACCCTCGGACACTGAATCTGCACCTCACGCTGAAAAAATATGCATAATACAAAGATTTTACCCGGCAAGGTTTCAATTTTTACATGCCAGATGAAGCATATTTCTGCATCTTGCTACAACTTTATTATTAGTTATTAGTGTTTGCTTTCTCATAGATAAGTAGTTTATAAAATGCAAGTCTTTTATTAATAAAGATCTTGTCCACGCATAGCCAGATTCTCTTTCTGATACACGCTGTATAGGTAGTAGCAAAAATTATAAGCACGTGTCAATGTTCTTTCAATTAAAATGAAAGTAGGTAAGTTTCAAGTCAAAACAACAACCAACATTCCCAAATAGCTTTTCCTTGGCTTACCTAGTTCGACATTCAGCAGACAGGCACCCATTTTGACGTAGGTAGACTAAAACTGTATGAAACCAGAACAAACTGCTGAATAACTGATCGCAGTGCCAGTTCTGTCAACTGGGTTATTTTAATATCTTATGAAGTTTGACGCCGGTGCAGTTCGGTGGCGTAAATACATCATTTGTCCAGGTAAACTGCAGATATAGCCCATTATTAGCTGTTGAGTGACTGAACTTCTTAAATTATTGGTGATATTCATACCGGGACCAAATTAGAGGTGACTAAAGTATTGAGTGAATTTGTGTGATGTATGTGGAAATTAAGCTTTTGAATCTTGTGATTGTGATCGGCTTGGGCGGAGCACCGCAGTGTCCTCGTAGAGGCGATCGGCGGCGGCGATCTCTCGCGTCCAGCCCTGGTGCAGGCCATGGTACGGAGCGAGAGTGAATGGTTAGCCGTCACCTCCTTCTGCGAAGCAGTAATGCTCGCAAAGAGGAAGGCGGCGCACGTGAGGGAGAGGCAGTATATGCGCCCTCACGGCCGTAGTCGCCGCGGGAGACGCCCTGGGCGTCGGGAATCCCAGGCTGATTCCCGGCCACCGTAGGCGCGGGCTTGCGGATGGCGAGTAATGGGTAGCTCGCTGTCCGGTAAGGACCAAGCCCGGGTCGACGGCGCGTTGTGTTCCACGCGCGCCTCAAAGAGATGTCAGCTCCAAATGGTGGGGTCCGCAAGGGCCGATGCCTGCCAGGGGTGCGGGTTGTTCGAAAGAGATACCGCGGCCCCTGGCACACAGGCAACTGAGGGAACACGGTTGGGTTTTAGTCAGTAAAAGTCTGACATGCCCTCCCGCTCCACCCGGAGCGGGAGAAGTTATTTGATGATTTCCCACTCAACAATAAAAAAAACTTGTGATAAACTTCGAAGAAAATATTAGTAAAAAACTTGACGCTGTTGAAATAAAATTGTATTACTTATCGTCATCGTAATCAGCGTATAATGTTCCCAATGCTGGGACACACGCCTCCTCTCAGTGTGAGATAGTGGGCCGTAATGCACCACGCGGGCCTAGTGCTGGTTGATATCTTACCCTTATCCCAATTTATTTGTGATCAGCGCAAGCTGTTTTTAAAAACTTCGTAAATTATTAGTCTCAAATATTGTCCCTGCTATACAAAGCTTTGTTACCTATATTGTACGGCATAAAAAGTAAGTTCACTAAAACCCGACTATTGAAAAATCACGCTCTAAACGGTATATTAAAAACAAGAAAATATTCTGATCTGGACGTATGCTACTTTGCCCATAACCTTATGATCCCTTATTTCTATTAGAATGTATTTTTTTGTCATGGTAGCATCCAAGTAAACCTCATTTGTCAAATTATGCTAAGTCGTTTAGAAGTTATGAGGGAACAGATGAACATACATACATACCGGTCAAAATCAGAACCCTCCTTTTACTTCGCTGTAGTCGCGTAAAAAAATCTACATTAATCACTTGCCCAGTGCACATGCTTTAATGATTTTAATGTAATTTGACCCAAATCTCAACCTAGGGTAGGTTGAGATCCAAAAATAATTTGGGTAAGAGGATTGCTTTCGCCAAAAATGATACCTGCTAGCTTAAACACATACCTAATATTATATTCTACCTGGATGAGCCTGGAAGAGTAAAATTATACTTGAACTAACTGCAACAGGTAAAATGGTACATCTAGTATGCAAAACTAAGTAACAGCATTCATGTGCGGCGACCCGCACGATCGATTCTGAGTTCTATGTGGAATATAAATACGGTACCTTTTGCTACTAATTGAGTGGATGAGGATATATATTTTCATGTAAGTGCTGTTAGTTATTGGAACGAAGTTCTTTAACGCAGGTTGCGGCAGGAGTAAAATTTTCGGAGTCGTGCTGAAGCCAATAGTGAGAATCCAAGATGGCAGCAGCGAATAATTTCAAAGTTTTCGTCATGGGTGAGTTTTTCATGGTTTTCGAGGATGTTGAAGCCGATTGTGAGGAGAAAATTAAAATACAAGATGGCAGTTGCAAAGATTTTCAATTTTACATGATGGGTGTCGTTTTAAAGGTTTTCGAGGGTGCTGAAGCCGATAGTAACGTCAAAATAAAAACCCCAGATGGCGGCGTCAAAAATTTTCTTAGCTTCTTATTGGATTAGCTCTTAGTCGTTTTGCCGATATCTACACTATATTTGCTGTACCGTTTGGAATAGGCAAAGTAAACAAAGTATTCAATTAACTTTCGTAAACGAGAATTCTAGATCATAATGCCTGCCACTAGACTTTTCCTCCAAAACAATTATTCAAAAGAACATTACCATAATATTTTAGCGAGCAAGTAAAAAAACAATATCGTCGCACTTCGCAAATTGAGCGTGAACTTGGCGAGGCGAGACCAGGGTTTTAAATTTCTTTTTTTAAAACGTTTTAAATTTAAATAAATCCTCAAAGCTCCTCGTTTTATTTACACTGATATTGTGGAGGGACTTTGTCTGTTTGTTCGGTCTCAGTGGAACGTGTTTTGATGTTTGTTTTGCGAATTTTAATTCCTTTTTTGAATCCGTGATAGGTTTGTGTGAGAACCGTGTATGTAGCATTTTTTATTAGCACATGTACTTGCTCTTTTGTAAAATTTTTCTTGGTACCTTTTTAAAGTTGTCAATTTGTACTCCTCTGTACTTAGAATTATTTGTAAAACATATTAGTAACAAGCCCAAAACATATCTGCAGCGCAATTATGATAATTATTGAGTCGTTTTGAAGGTTCATGTACAGGACATCGACGTTGTCACTTTTGAAAATATTTTGTTGATCAAGTTTCAAACACATTTTACTTACTTTACTTGAAGTAAAATGAATTATGGTAGGGGTTTATTTTAAAAGTCGAATGGGTATAGATTCATGTGGGGCGTTCGCGTAACAAAATGTTTAGAATAAGTAGGCATATTTTTTTCGTCCTACATAAAATGCCAAAACATCTCAATCACATTTACATCTCACAAAAATTCTATCGAGACTTTTTGTTCAGCCTTTCAGTCACATCTACACACACTATCTTCCTTTTCAATAGTATAAAGGTACAAACAAACATACGGTACGTCAAACAACTAGTAAACAGTATTACCCGCCGTATCATCAAAAGAACCAATATATCTTTTTCTATTCAAAAACCCTGTTTGGTACATATGATCTTCAAAGTGAAATAGTGGAGGGCATGAAGAGTAGTTTTGTAGCATAGAGTAATAAAATCGTATAGTAGCGACATTCACGTACCTACTTGGTGCAGTCAACTGCACATCGGTGGTAACACTTGCACTTCGAAAATAGCTCTTACTGCTGCTAAATAAAGGCGCTGTCAATTTTCAATTGTTACCACTGTATGGTTTACTGTACCTACGCCAAATCTGTCAGAATAATCATCAGCTACCGTTTACTAGCTTCCATCTGTTATGTGCTTCTCGCATCCAGCTGATACTTGGGGCCTTCTTGGACTGATGACCTTGTCAGCGTTCGAACTAGTGGAAGTCCTTCCAACGCTACGTCATTTTGTACGCAGTCACTACTCCAAAACCTTTCGGCCCCATTGGCCATCTGTTCTGCGAGCAATGTTTCCTACCTACTACCACTTAAATTTGAAAATTCTTCGGGCTTTGTCTGTTCCCTGGGTTCTCCTGCGATCCATGGTAAAGTCCGTGTTTAGGCCCAAATTACAGAACCCCCACTCATTACTTAAAACTAGTTTGAATTCATTTTGAAACTAGTTTTAATTCATTTAATTGGTTCAAACTAGTTTTAAATAATGCTAGTCTCGAGTGAGGTTCAACACGGGCCTTCAGAATGAGCTCGAAACGGGATTTTCGCATCTGTACGTTTTTAGTTCTATGACAGTACCTCATGTTTCTTTGAAAAGGGTCCTGTTTAAGGAAATCTGGGATTAATATCTTAAAAGGTTTAAATAACGAAGGGTTAGGGTTGTTTTCATATTTGTAGGTGTCTTGTTACCTCTACCTATTTGAAATAAATCTGCCGCTGCCCTGAGGGCGTAAATGTAAATAGACTTCAGAAACCGTTTTATTATAGGGTTTATTTTTGATAAAGTGGGTACTGTTCTGTACCTGTTTTATCAAAAACATACATAAACTCACGCCTTCTTTTCATTCGCGTAGGCAGAAACTACAGAACGCCACATGCTACCATGCTTTTTTATTTTATTTTTGAGGGTGAGAAATCATCAAATAACTTCTCCCGCTCTAGTTGGAGTAGGAGGGCGTGTCTGACTTTTACTTACTAAAACCCACCCGTGTTCCCTCAGTTACCTGTGTGCCAGGGGCCACGGTATCTCTTTCGAACAACCCGCACCCGTGGACCATCCTAACATAATCCTTTTGCTTCATATACGTTTATACATTAGGTCATACACACGCTGGTTTCGTGTACTACTTACCTGTGGCCCTAGTGTGAGTTTCATTTAACCATCTCGATCAAACGCATCGAGCGCGTTCGGCGCACCGATTGGTCCGTCACCAATCCAGGGCCAATGAATAATTGTAGGTACGTATTCTTCGAGTTGTTTGTCCCTGTTTTCTCGCTTTCATTCGTTGTTTAATTTGCTAACGCATCGCTTTGGATGCCTCTACTAATTACTAGCTTGTGTTGCTACCCACGTATATTTGAACATAAATGGGCATTCCCGGCTGTGCCTTTTTGGTCATTGAATACTCTGTGGAAGGAGTAAAACAAAACTGATGGGAAGCCATACAAAATGAACTCTTACTGTTGCCGTATTGATTACTATACAGTTGGCAGGTACATCAATGCGCAGCCTGTTACTTTGGATTTAGTACATGATTCTGGACCTTAAAGCGTTGAAATTTTTCGACTCTTATTAAATTTTGAAAAATGGCAGTTCTGTTCACTTTGACTGCATAGGTACTGCAATTTTCCATGAAACAGCAGATTTTTTTTATAACCGACGAACAATTTCTACGAGTTTAAAATCATGTGCTGAATTCATGGTTGTAGTTTGCGCGTCGATGTGCCTGCCAACCTGTATTTAATAACATAACAATACACGAATAAAACCGCAAAATACAATACAAAACTACACAAAACAATGCTATAAAATGGTCTAAAATTAATGCACACCCATTTCACTACTGAACTTTCTGAGCTCTTAAGGTAAAACCGTCTAAGTGCAAGTCAGCCTTCGCGTGATGAGCACCCCGTATCTTATCCCTCAAAGAAAGATCCTCTACCGAAGAACTATGTTAAATTAGAACGCATGGAAAGAGAACATGTAGGATGATATGGCGCAAGTTATTTGGGTCACATCCATTCAATCTTGTCTGAGAGAGCAAGGTGCAACTACATTTTTTTTTTTTAAAGTAAATTTATAGGAAATGTTTCAAAAAGTTTTAACACAAGAATAATATTTAGCATGATTTTCTAAGCCCAAAATCTGCTGAATAAATATTTTTTAATCTTTTCCTCTCCATTCCAACTCAAAAATGGAATTCAACATTGCGTCACATAAACCACAAGACGAAAACTTGAATTAAAAAAAATAATGAAACAGAAATCCATCACCACACATTCCGATTCGTTTAACCCAATCTGTCACAACACTGCTGTAATGAAAAACCAAGTAACAAAAGGTTCGAAGCAAAAAAAAGGTTACAAACTCGCGATATGTCAGACAAAGCGTACGTTCAAGACTTGGCGCCGCTCAGTATTGTGAGGGTAATACTCCTCCTGAAAAGGTTTCACAATTGAAAAGCCAGAGGGATTAACAGAGTTTAAAAGGAGGGATTTACTTGCTCGTCCCGACCTACATTCGGCGAACGGTCGACTGTGGGTTTTTTTTTAGTCTAGTGAGCGATTTGATATTTTAAATGGTGGATACTCGATTCTGATTTACAGATTTTTGCGTTCGTGAGTCAATATATTAATATTTTAATTAATTAATGGTCTAAATAAAAGCTTTTAATGTATTTTATTGTGCCTAATTGAAGTAGATTATATAATATAAGCCAGAGAGGAAAATAATAATGAGAACTTTGACATTTAACATAATAATACCAAATTCACCCACGCAATCTTTCATAGCATGTTATTATTATGACCTTACCTACATCCCACGTGACAAAACGTATCATAAGTGTATCATTACGAACTGAGAAGGTTAAAAAGAAAAAGAAAATAAAGACATTTATTTGCAATAAAGTGACGCAAAAAAAAACACAATTTTGAGGGAAAATATGTCAGACACGGTTGTTGCGTTTATATCATAAAATCCTTTCATGCATGACATAACAATAATTTAAAGGCTGATTTATTTATACAGACTGCAGTCTGATATTATCTTCTAAGTTAGTGGTTTTCCTCGCGGGAAACAGCTTAGAAGGCGAAGCGTTGCTTTTTAGGGAGATCCCAAAAGTCGCTTACAAAATAAGATAAGGTAGACCAATTACACTTATGATTGTAGTCTCTCACCTCTCTCTGTCTTACAATAGATACCTACATTGTAACTGACGACATATTATATATCATACTTGCTGCTACCCGCGGCTCCGCTCGCGTCAGTATTAAGGGAACTACCAAGGTTGTGATTTACCTGTGAAGTATCAAAATATGTGTCTTAAATAGCATTGCATGGCCCAAGGAATAAAAGTTTTCATACAAACTTCCACCTCCTATATCAACCCTTTACGAGGAGAATTTCCTAAAAATCCTTTCTTAGCTGACGTTTCTTACTCATAATCTACCTCTGTGCCAAATGTCATATCCGTAGGTCCAGTAGTTTTAAAATTTCGTTTTTAATCAGTGAGTGAATGAATGTTTGAATGAGTAACATTTCGCTTTTAAATATGTATATAGATCAAAACTGACTAGTTTCTTCCCGCGACTTCGTTCACGTGTAATTGTTTGTTTTAACATAAAATATATCCTATGACACTCGGCAATACTGCAGATTCCCATAAGCGTAAGAATTAGCGTTACCAGATCAATACATATGCACAAACAAACTTAGAAATTCTACTTCTATAAAATATTTCATCCCATGGGTGTCGTAGAAGGCGACTAAGGGACTTACCAGAGAATGGGCAGCAACGTTCTCTATGCATTTTACCACCATACTGCGATCGCCAACCTGCCTGCCAAGCGTGGCGATTATGGCAAACCCCCCCTTTTGGG
Source organism: Antitype chi (assembly GCA_947359405.1). Classification (NCBI taxonomy): domain Eukaryota; kingdom Metazoa; phylum Arthropoda; class Insecta; order Lepidoptera; family Noctuidae; genus Antitype; species Antitype chi. The sequence goes on from OX375813.1 coordinate 19,086,937, forward strand.
GGAGGCCTATGTCCAGCAGTGGACGTCTTTCGGTTAAAATGATGATGATGATGATAATATTAATATTAGTATAGGTACACGAAAAGAAGATGTAGATCATCGTCCATTTAATCCTAACTTATCATTAGATGATAAAAATATTTTATTTCTGTAAGTAGGTGCCCGACAGGGTCCATATGATCTAATATAAGTTTACCACCTAAGAATACCTACATGTGGAATGCAATAAAGTATTGAGTATTGAAACTTTAACACGTCAATCATATTTTTAAAACTAGATGAGGTCAGCGTTTCCTATCTGACTTCTTTTTCTTCTTAGCGTCTCGATAGCAATCTGAATACAGTCAGCCCAGAATTTGGTTACGAGCTTGGCTGTTTCAGCAGCGTCCATCAACTCCTGTAGCGTGCAGACAGCAGGACACGCTGGACAAGATATTAGGTGCCCCATTGTTTGTGGGACAGCACCACATTTACACTCCAAGGCGGAGTCATCTGTGAATCTCCACCTTAGCAGGTTCTCTTTACTTCGGCCTACCTGAGTCCTGAGTCTATTTAAAGACTTCCAGTGAAGCTAAGGCGACTCATGTCCAGGTGCGGGATTTAAAGCAGGTGGAACGAATGGGTTTGGTAGGGAAGCACCATCTCGCCTTAGACGTTTTGCCAGTGAGCCTATCTGACTACTTTGAGAAGAAAGGCTAAAACATCAGAGGCCAAAATCTCTACTAAAGACACCACATAATCTTATTCAGATCATGTAGATCAGTGTCTGAAATGTCCTTTTGAGAGAAGAACCACTCAGATTGAGTGGACCTGTCCATGTCCAATTAGTGCACGCTATTGTCAGTAATTGTATCCAATTCCCAGTCAAATAAAAATCGCATAAGCGCCTACACTTCCTTACTATTATTATAAACGCGAAAGTTTGTAAGTATGGATGGATGGATGGATGTTTGTTACTCTTTCACGCAAAAACGGCTAAACGGATTTGGATGAAATTTGGCACACAGATAGATTATAACCTAGATTAACACATAGGATACTTTTTATCTCGGTAGTACGTTCCCGCGGGATAATTTCCGACCTCCACGCGGGCGAAGCCGTGGGCGGAATCTAGTTATTCATATATTCTTGAACTATTCGATAAAGTTGTACTACATTGGCATGTGTTGCAGCAATAATAACATTTCTACACTGAAGCAATACATAAAAAAATCGTAAACAATATTCGCACATAAAAAAATCTTGTATGAACCGTTTCATAGTTCCCCTCGTAAGTAGGTACTATTGTTCCTCGGTCGGATATCGTGTGACGGTTTCTTATTAGAAACCGTCACAACCGGCTAATGCCCGAAGAATTGCCGAATATTACATAGCCCGAAAAATTGCCAAACTTAAGTGGCAGTGGCCAGGGTACATTACTCGCAGAACAGATGGACGATGGGGCCGAAAGGTTCTGGAGTGGCGACCGCGTACCGGGAGACGTAGAGAGGGATGGCCTTCTACAAGGTGGACCGATGACCTTGTGAAGGCCACAGGAATCGGCTGGATGTGGGAAGCATAAGACCGGTCGAAGTGGAGGAGCCTGGGGGAGGCCTATGTCCAGCAGTGAACGTCTTTAGACTGAAATGATGATGATGATGACTTTCTCCTCAACACTCGTTATTTCCTTAACGTTTTATTCAATAATTGAATAAATTTGCTTTAATAAAGATCGTCGTGCATAACCTATAGAAAATATAATATTATTTAAAAGTGACGATTCACTCAATTCGGGCGAATAAATTTGTGCGAGTCAAATAACAAGCCAATCTATCCAACAGATATTCATTAATAAAGCTCTTAATTTGCCTTTGCCAATAAACTTATTAATTTTGATACAATAATTAATGAAACATAATTACCAATAACTGTTATTAGCAACAGAGTGATCTGAAATTAATGCCAGGAATCAGCAATGGATTGAAATTGTATAGTATATAGTCATATAAGCGAAAGTCAATCACCTTCACGCACTAACTAATTATCGTTTGTTACGCAGTACTTAGCAGTTCTCGCGACTTAATGTGCCTAAGAGTAATCACATTACTGCTAAGTGTAGCTGTAACTGAGATATTCTATGAATTTGACTGAAATAGGTTTTGGAATGATGGGAAAATTACTTATGCTGACGTCAAAGTAACGGATACGTTTCAAAATAGAATGTGTCATCTCGGTATAGAAAAACTCAATAGCTTCCTCTTACTTGCTGACTGTCCGACTCTTTGATAATCAAAATTGCAAATAAAAAAATGCATGTAATTGGTTTAATTGAAATAAATGCTTCGAATTCGACTTTTGTCCATTATGAGATCATTCTTAATTTTAAACAATCTTTAACAAGCGAAAATACCCATTTAAAAGTTTATTCAATAACATAAAACAGTTTACAACGGCCTCTTTACAACAAAATTTTTAAACTCCAATTTCAAAAGTCGACGCAACTCATTCATTCGAGTTTCAAAAGTGGAACTGCAAGACCGAAGCGCCTGAATGGAATTCTGACGTCACGGCCAACGATCTTGATTTATGATATTTTAAAAACTTTTTTTTTCTCTACGCCCATGGACTGCTTCCAACGTACACGTTCGCATCACGCGAGCAGATCATGACAGCCGTGTGAGATGACGTAGTTGCGTCGAAGCCGGGAGCCGGTACGGTATGTTGATTGGAAATCCGTGTAGGAAGACTTGAGATGCTTCGCGTGTGACGTCACTTGGAGAGAGTAATGTTTTCAGTGTTGTGTGTGATCAAGAGTTGGTTTTATGGTTAAGGTATATATATAATTATGTTCGAGCAGTGAATGAAGTCTAGTTGGTCTTCAAAGTGCGATGTTTGAATATGATAGCGTAATATTGATCTGTCATAGCCTGGAGATTGGAGTGCAAAAAGTTTCTGATTCACTGTATCACGTGTGTTTTGCATAATCAGCCTATAATATTCCCACTGATAATATTCTCTGTGAGAGGGAGCGGGTCTTAATCCACCACGTGGGCCCAGTGCGGGTTGGTAGATGTCTCATGTCTTCGATTTTTTAGTTCTAGGACAGGCCGGTTTCCGTGCGTTTTGTTATAATAAGCTTTATTTTTAGTACTAGCAACAATTTGTAGATAACCTTTTAGAAAATGCAGACGGGAAGTGATTTAGCTGTAAATAAAAACGTTTTCTTTTGCCTACAGTGACAAAAGCAACGATTTCTCCACGTGTTTATAATTAGAAATGTTACGGTTTAGAATATTTTAGTTGAGCTCAAAACTGATGGGTGTGCCTAATGGCGTGTGGCATTGTAGTCTGACAAATGACAAAGCAAATACTATATAAAAATACGTTTGCTTTCAAAGCTTTGATGTTGTAAAAAAAGATAAATAATTGAATGCTTCACGGGATGGTGAAAAGAAGTTTTAGACTTTAAGAAGTGTAGACTGAAATATATCAGTTGGTAAGACACGGTTTTGTCGAAACTTGAAATTATTTTAGGTTTTTTGTTTAAACATCTTTAAGGACACTTACACTCTGAAGATAATGAAGGGCTTTGTTGTCTGAATCTTCTCTCTCTGTACAGCAACTTTCGGCCCAACTAACAACAAACCCAGAAATTTCGCTTTCAGCAGTAATATTATTAGGGGTAGTGAAACGAAAACTAAGGTATATACCTGCCTAAGTACAATGTGACTGTAACTTTTTTCAATCCTGCTTGCGGCGGTAATCAAGCACAAACAAACGTATCTAATATAATTATGTCTGGACCTTTTAGGAACCTGTATCCCATAATTGGTACCTACTATACAACTAAAAAAAATAACTTACATCATCAACCTATAATATTTCCACTGCTAGAACACAAGCCGCCTCGCTTTTGAGAGGGAGTGGGCCGTGATCCTCCACGTGGGCCCACTGCAGATTGATAGATGTCACTTGTATTTGAATTTCTAGTTCTAGGACATGCCGGTTTCCGCACGATTGTCCTTCACTGTTTTGAGAGCAGTGGTGATGAAATGAATAACACAAAGTAACTCATAGTCAAAATCAAATCATTTACTTTAAACTGGCACACAAAAGGCACTTTCTAACGTCAACATTTACTAGTAAATAGGGTTGATTTTTGCTCCTTCCGAAAGATAGTTTCGTTTGGAGAAGAAACACGCAAAAATCGTACCTTTAAAAGTTAGTTGAAGTACGTACACCTTTCCCCTTTTTTATTTCCATCTCCGTCAAGAGTTTCTCCTGAGAAAACCGTTTGTTTTTCACCTTTAGGTAGGTACTTCTATTTACAGCCCACAATAAAAACTTTGAAAGTAAACCTTGAAGGTGCTTCACGAAAGTACAAAAAGTATTTTTATTAAATTATGCTCATGATCTCTGTACTGGAACTCTGTTGGAAAAAACTTTTGGGACATGTTTCACGGCTGGTTTAACATGGGTATGTGGTTAATTTGGCATAGTATCAGAAAACCTATTAGAATTCAATGTTGTGGCTTGGCTATTAAGAATTCTGGAAAGCAATAAAGTCTTGTTCGAAATTATATTAAAACTGCCCGTTAATTTACTTGTGGACCAAAGACACATTGCGCTAAAACACCTAGACTAGGAATGCACAAATACCGTCAAGAAAAATAAACGCAAAATTGTCAAAATCAAAATATTTTGCTTTTATTTCACATAAACCTACATGGGCACTTATGAAACGCCAAAAGCTAGGTGCACAGTTCCAATTGGTCGTTTCCTATGGAGAAGAGCCGACAAGAAACACCACGGTTACTCTTTTGAAATGATTGCCTTTTACAATATTTTCAAACTAGTGCTATTAGGTATGGTAGAACATTGTAGGCCTGTCAACAAGTACCAGGTACTTAACAAAATAGAACATGGTCGATAAATCCATAGTCTACAAGACCTGCCGAGCAGAGATAATAAAGAAAATCACTAGAACTTGAAGAAACTCTCCCGGATCAACGTGGTAGATATAAAAATATCTACAAGTATAAGAAATCATATTGAAAGTAATTCGAATGTTACTAACTTTCCTCGATTTTTCCAAAGCTAACATTTCCCAATATCCCAAGGGATACATTTTTGGAAGTCGCCTGTTCCCAAAGCCTTTGTGGTCTCTAGATGTCAATACACTGTTCCGGTAAATCCTTTAATTCTTTAAGGCGTGATTTTTCTCTGCTTTGGTCAGAATTCAGGGTCTACTTTGTTATTTCCGTTGAGAATATTGATATTTTTTAAGAGATTTTGAAGAAATCTTGGTTCTAAACCTCAAATCTTAACGGATAATTATCAAGTGCTATTCTTTACTTAGTACAACGAGATCTCTTTTTTTTTTTTTTTGAGGATGGGAAATCATCAAACAACTTCTCCCGCTCTGGGTAGAGCAGGAGGGCGTGTCAGACTTTTACTGACTAAAATCCACCCGTATTCCCTCAGTTGCCTGTGTGCCAGGGGCGACGGTATCTCTTTCGAACAACCCGCACCCCTGGCAGGCATCGGCCCTTGCGGACCCCACCCTTTGGTGCTGACATCTCTTTGAGGCGCGCGTGGAACACAACGCGCCGTCGACCCGGGCTTGGTCCTTACCGGACAGCGAGCTACCCATTACTCGCCGTCCGCAAGCCCGCGCCTACGGTGGCCGGGAATCAGCCTGGGATTCCCGACGCCCAGGGCTTCTCCCGCGGCGACTACGGCCGTGAGGGCGCATATACTGCCTCTCCCTCACGTGCGCCGCCTCCCTCTTTGCGAGCATTACTGCTTCGCAGAAGGAGGTGACGGCTAACCATTCAACGAGATCTCTTTAATCCGAACTTCGAAAAAGTTCCTCCCGTTCGGATTCGTAGAGCGTTCGGATTCTATGTACAGAGAATTTATAGGGTATATTTTGTGAAATAAAACTAATGGTATTGTGAAATTTTAAATGTATATTCATCTATAAACGTTACATTTATTGAACTTTCTTAAAGTAATCCAATATTTTAGTTACGAGTACAACGACAACAATAACAAATGCGCATGACACCTACTCGACATTCGGTAAGCAACTGGCGAGACGGCGAGTGAAAAAGCGGTGGGGCATTCGGATTACAGAGGTGTTCGGATTAGAAGGGATTCGGATTAAAGAGGTCCTGCTGTAGTCTCGTCTAAAGAACAAAACGCGATCTTAGAACTTAAGTTCTAGCCTAAAGCTCTGAGCCAGTTTTTGCATTTCCAACTTTATTTCGATTTGGATAAAGTTCGTAATACCTACAAAAATGACAACTTATCATCGGACAAAGCACGTGAGGGAGAGGCAGTATATGCGCCCTCACGGCCGTAGTCGCCGCGGGAGAAGCCCTGGGCGTCGGGAATCCCAGGCTGATTCCCGGCCACCGTAGGCGCGGGCTTGCGGACGGCGAGTAATGGGTAGCTCGCTGTCCGGTAAGGACCAAGCCCGGGTCGACGGCGCGTCGTGTTCCACGCGCGCCTCAAAGAGATGTCAGCACCAATAGGTGGGGTCCGCAAGGACCGATGCCTGCCAGGGGTGCGGGTTGTTCGAAAGAGATACCGCGGCCCCTGGCACACAGGCAACTGAGGGAACACGGGTGGGTTTTAGTCAGTAAAAGTCTGACACGCCCTCCCGCTCCACCCAGAGCGGGAGAAGTTATTTGATGATTTCCCACCCAAAAAAAAAAAAAAAAAAAAAAAAAAAAAAAAATCATCGGACAAAGTCGTCAGTTTTATAAAAAGAACCGCATTTCTATACGTATCGGGTTTTTAATTCAAAAACTGGCTTGGTGGTGTAAATCTGATTTCAATAAAACCCTAGGACGTGTTTTATCACCTAATGTGCTTTGACCATGTGTTTCTACTTCATCTCAGCAAAATATCCGAATATCGATGATCGCACATTTTAGCAGGCCTTTAAGGTTTTTTTTTTTTATTACTTATGTATTATAACGGTTGTTTAGTAAGTACTTAACTTACTTTACTATGCAAGCCTCCATCTGTGAAAGAATTGCCATCCCACATAGTGACATTGCCTTTTAATATTTTTAAACTGTGAAATTGTGAATGAGTATTTATTTTTAACCGACTTCAAAAAGGAGGAGGTTATCAATTCGTCGGGACCTTTTTTTTTTTTTTTATTTTTTATTTTTTTTTATGTATGTTCCCCGATTACTCGAAGATGGCTGGACCGATTTGGATTTTGTTTTTTTTGTTTGAAAGGGTATACTTTCCAGATGGTCCCATAATCATCAAGTCAGGATCTGATGATGGGATCCTGGAGAAATAGAGAGAACTCTTCAAATTTTATAGGCACACGAAGCGATTTAGGTATTTTTTGGAAGAGTACTTTCTCGTAGTGGTCTCATTTCAATTTGGTGAAGATCTGATGAAGAACTTTGGAGATAGGCAACGGAACTCCTCAATAAATGATAGCAAATGGACTGGGATTGCAAATCTCATGTCTATCTATTGCTTACACCAGTTCATAACATAACATCACGCCGGTATGCTGTGAAGGGGTAAGCACATGTGAACCACTAAAAAGTGAAAAATAAAAACTTTTTCCAAAAAAAAAACAACCGACTTCCAAAAAAACACTACAAAGTGAAAAATAACTTTAATTTCGGAAGGCGGTGACAAAAAATTCAAATACTCCAAAGACACCGACTTCCGAAATTAAAGTTATTTTTCACTTTGTAGTGTTTTTTTGGAAGTCGGTTGTTTTTTTTTTGGAAAAAGTTTTTACTTTAACATATAAAATCTTATATCCTATCACACTCGGCAATAGTGTAACAACCCATTATTGAATAATTTACGGAATCGTATCAGTAGTTCCTAAGGTCCCCTACATACATAATCACAAATGTTACCTTTTTGCAATACTAGTACAAATGTCTAAATAATTGACAATCTCAACATCATGTGCATCTTCAAACAAGAATATCTCACACAAAAACAAAACACATTCCACTATCTCAATTGCCTGCAACCCAGATTAAACAAAGTTAAAGAAAAAGCTGAAAAAGCGAGTCAAAATACAAACAATGAGACAAAAGATGGAGTCCCACAAACACGCTTTGTAGCCAATCTCCTTAATGCCAATGCTTTTATAGCAGAATGTGAATGAAGCTCCTTAGTTTAGCACTGGTTTATTGAGGTACGTAGATGAGTATGTTTGATCCAAGATATGCAGCGTTAGCCCTGTGGAATCAGCCCCGACTTATGTAGATCGTCAGTTCGAATCTAGGCAAGCAGTACTTTGTGTATTTTTTTTTCATTACAACTGCTGTTGGAACGGAACCAAAAATTTTAAGACACGTGGATTTCACGCTAGTTCTTCCCCAAGTGATAGGCGCAGATACATTAGTACACCCACATTTCGCCAATTATGGTAACTCCCATTTTGTGTCCATGTGTGTAGCCTTTTGCCATCGACCGGGCATAATTCCAGGTTCCGGACTTTTACTGAAAAAAGCAGATTGAAAAACACAATAACACTTTCCTAACCTGGGAACCGAACCCAGGACCGCATGCTCAACAGTACCGCTTGCGACTGATATACCAACAAGGCTGTCCAAACGATTTAACTTATTATAATATTAATAACGGGTGCAAGGATTCTAACGAAACCAATATGATAAACATGTCCTAGTTCTCATAACAATTACCTAGAATAAAAGGCATGTAACAATATATTAACTTGTTTCCTAGTTCACATAATAAGACAAGGCAACTAATCATACAGTCAGCTGTCAAAACAACTGTTCTATCTGTCAAAACATTTTCATTAGCTGCCATTCTCGATATTACAAATATTACTTACGATTTGTAACAGGATACTACGTTGTGATTAGGCCTTTCGTACCGTATTGTAGCTTAACATCACAAATGCGAATCGCTTCGATTTCTGAAATCGTGATCCAGTATTGTGTAAAATGATCTGTCAAATGTCATGTAATCAGTTGTTGTGACAGATTGGCAGAATAAACAAAAGTCGATCTTGATTGGCTGCTGAAACTGGTGTCAAATGTCTTGCCAAGTGACAAGTCACTTGACAAGAAAAAAGTCAATTGGATGGAAAAACATTCAGAAACCTATTCAATTTTAACCGCTAAAGTTCCTAGTTTAGTTGTAAAAATACAACATTAGAGAGATAAAACCGCACATCGTATATTTTGTAGGGTTTGATTTAAATTTGATAATTTTTTTGGTGATCAATAAATATATTATGTTCCGATTGCGACGAAAAATTAGCAGAAGTACTTTGGTCTGAAGATCGGTACCTACTTAGTAATTTTTTGTTGGGATATTAACCATTTTTCACAATTATGGAGCAACGGAGCAAATGTAACCTGATAGCCGCACGGGATGATCGACGGTTTTTTTTTTTTGTTTAAGAGGGTGGGAAATCATCAAATAACTTCTCCCGCTCTGGGTGGAGCAGGAAGGCGTGTCAGACTTTTACTGACTAAAACCCACCCGTGTTCCCTCAGTTGCCTGTGTGCCAGGGGCGACGGTATCTCTTTCGAACAACCCGCACCCCTGGCAGGCATCGGCCCTTGCGGACCCCACCAGTTGGTGCTGACATCTCTTTGAGGCGCGCGTGGAACACAACGCGCCGTCGACCCAGGCTTGGTCCTTACCGGACAGCGAGCTACCCATTACTCGCCGTCCGCAAGCCCGCGCCTACGGTGGCTGGGAATCAGCCTGGGATTCCCGACGCCCAGGGTATCTCCTGCGGAGGCTAGGGCCGTGTGGGCGCATATACTGCCTCTGCCTCACTTGGCTGCCCATGCACTCTCGCTCTGTATCATGGCCTGGACCAGGGCTGGACGCGAGAGATCGCCTCCGCCGATCGTCTCCACGAGGATACGGCGGTGCTTCGCCCAAGCCGGGCGGACCTCCACCGTATGCTCCACCATGTCCTCAGGGCGATCTGCACAGTGGAAACACCCGGGCGTTTCCTCTCGCTTTATACGAAACAGGAATCTCCCGAAACACCCGTGTCCGGTGAGGACCTGCGTTAGGCGGTTTGTAAAAAGCTACGCAGATTGATTGAAATCATAGTCTTGTCTCTTTCAGTCCTGATCGTGATGTGTAAGACACAATTTTAGTATAACTTGTTCGTTAATTAATGTTTGTGGAAAACAAAAAGTAACATCGGTCTGTTGCCGTCTTCATCCCAAAAGAAAAGCTTACACCTTAACTGTGACCTAGATACGATTTTCACCTCACCACGTCAAAATGACGTAAGCCATTGCTTTACGAGCGCACGAACAAACGTACGTACGTTATAGCTTTTACAGCTATTTATGAGTTGGACGAGTAATAACAAACAATGATTTACTATGTTGCGGACATTGGAGCACAAAAATAGGTTATATTTACCAACCTGTCTTATGTTGAAATGTGGTTGTAGGTAAAGAATTACACTAACTTTTCTTTATTCCTGGGTAGTTCAAATAGGGATTTATTACGTCCAAATGTCTACCTTCTTTAGGAAAGATAGCAGCATTCGTTTTGTGACTATTTTCTCCTCTAAATAGTCACAATCCAAATCAATAAAAAATCCAATATGTCGACTGAAAATTCACAAACTTTTGGTACAGGCTTGACGTAAAATTTCGCACTAAAGTCGCATTGAGGGGAGGTTACGCCTTTTCATAACGTGAAGATTTCTACCAGTCAACTAATACCACAACTTCGTTCCTATAAATGTGTACAATAGCACCTCTGCCCATACACTTCGGGGAAACAAGGCGTAATGTTCTATTGTTTCTTCTTTAACTGTTGATCTGAATCACTGATAACGAGCAATACATAGATCAGTCGCCCTCTCCATATTTCTTTTTCTCAGAACATTCTCAGTACAGTAACGCAGTCGATAAAGTTAATCGAAAATGGTGATTAGATGAATATTTAATAATCAGCCTACAATATTCCCACTGCTGGGAAATAGTACTATTCTCTCCGAGAGGGAGTGGGCAGTAATCTAACACGCGGGCGCAGTGCGGCGTGGTAGATGTCTAATGTCTTTGATTTTTTGTTCCAGGACATGCCGGTTTCCTCACGATGTTTTCTTTCACCGTTTTAAGAGCAGTGGTGATGAAATAATTTACACAAATTAAAGTGCCTGTCTGGGTTCGAATTTACAACCTCCTCTTATGTCAGCCGTTACCACCCAAGGCTCTTCCCCCCCAGTGGGTTCCCGCATTGTCGTTGCGGGGGGGCTCAGTAGCCGTGGTCCGCTCCCACGGTGAAGCGAAGAGGAACCCAAAGGTGGGGCCGCTCGTCAGGGCTTTGGTCTCCAAGCCGACGACGTAGCGGCCAAAAAGTAGGTTGCGGTGAGGTGCACCGCAACTGAGGCGGGCCGCGATGTCGAATGGGAGGCATCGCGGCTGAGGGTTACAGGCTGCGGCGGAGGAGGAGTGCCGGTACTTTTGAGTAGCGCTCTTCCCTTCCGTGGCCTGGACGGGACCGCCACCGTTTGATGGCGGACGCGGTGGGGCCGCAGGGGAAGAGGAGTGTCGGTATAGCGTTGGCCGCTCTCCCTATCCGCTGCGGCCGAGAAGTGGTAGGCGGCGGGGCCACTGCGCTGACCCGTCGCAGGGGGCCAAGGGAGCCAAGGGTGCCAGGGTAGTCTGGGGCCCTTGTGCTACTTGGTTCCTGGGGTGGTCACGGCGTGCCATGTGTCCTGGTGCGCCGGACTGGTGGGGTCCGCAAGGGCCGATGCCTGCCAGGGGTGCGGGTTGTTCGAAAGAGATACCGTCGCCCCTAGCACACAGGCAACTGAGGGATCACGGGTGGGTTTTAGTCAGTAAAAGTCTGACGCCCTCCTGCTCCACCCAGAGCGGGAGAAGTCATTTGATGATTTCCCACCCTGAAAAAAAAAAAAAAAGGCTCTTGCCTGTCGAACTTATATGAATAGCCAAAACTTAATACCTCTGCTGGTCTTGTCGGCGAATTGTAGGGCTTTAAAAAAATCCATCCATCAGGTAGAGCAAAGGTCAGAAGGCTTGCTATTTTTGCCTCGAATAGGTTTCGGCCTTACGGGCTATTTTAAGCACTTACAACGTTTTACACTTACATGAAACGAATAGCCGCTAGCTTTTTGATATGTTTAAATACTATTTTGGCAATTGGCAATATTTTTATTTTCAAGCTTCTATTTCCCAAGCTGTCAAATAGAAATGACCGGAGTCAACGATACGTCAATATGTTGTATTCGAGACAGTCCAAGACAGCACTGATGCGTAATAGTGTTTTTTGTATGACACTAATTATTTACGACCATATACCGGAAACAATTAAAATGTTAAAATTCACCTATTATAAAAACATTTAAAGAAGAGAAGGATCACTATAAATTCTAATTATTGACATGTCTTTGTTACTTCACATCTAATTTTAGTGATATTTTTTAAGGACGTCTGTATAATTGTTTTTTTAATTAATTGCAATATGATTTTGACTACCAGTGGTGTATAACTCATTCAATATTATTTGACATATACTTAAATGTTAACTAAATAAATTCAAATTTGATTATATTTGTACGCTTCTCAGTAAAACAAAGAGAATCTTAACTAATATTGTGACATCTCACACACCGTGTAACTACCTATGTTTACAAATAAAAGATTCTTATCCTTATTCTTAAAAGTAACTGTTCTAAGGTTTGGCGTCCAAAATTGACAGAAAGTAGCATGATTACATTACATTGCAGTAGAGCAGTGGTGGCCTAGTGGTATCGGCCCCGCCTTACGAGTTGTAGACCGTGACTTCGGACCCAGGTAGGCACAATTCTTTGCGTATTTTATTTTTTCACCACTGCTCTCAAAACGGTGAAGTAAAACATCCTGAGGAAGCCAAAAGACATGTGATTTCCATCAAGCCGCACAGGATCCGCGTGATGGATTATGCCCACTCCCTGTCACATAACGGTGGCTTGTGGGCCAGCAGTGGGAACATTAGGAGCTGATAATGATAAGCATGTTTGCAACATGGGACCTTGTATTAAAAAAAATACTGTCGATGTATCTACATTAAAATGTATACTAATTTAATTCAATAATGCTTTATTTACAAACAACAAAGCTACAAAGCTTTGATTTCCGACAGCAGCAGTGCAGCCACGTAACGGCTACAGCAGACTTTACCATGAATCATTCTACTTTGCCCCACCGAGCCGCCCCACTGGTGGGGCAAAGTGGAATGCCTAAAATTTTCCAGTGGAATCTGCCCCAGTAATTCGATTTGGTGGGGCAAATTCCACTACTCTAAAATCTTGTTGGATTCTGCCCCACTAGGGATGGCACCTGCAAATAAAAAAAAGTAAGAAACATTTAATTTTGCGCGCTACCCTGCCGCTTTCACCTTAAACAGCCAGTTAAAAAAAAAAAACAGAGTTCAAACAGAAAAAATATATCGTCTAGGTAGGTACCTACATAGTATGGAAAATGATATCCAAAGAAATTCAAAAGCAACCCAGACATCCTTGGCTCTAGAAAAAAAAATCGCTTTCAAAACAATAGACTGAACACCATAAAAACGTGCATCCACGTAGTAAATCGCCCTTATTACCATAACTTCGTTTCGTGTAATAAAGTCCATGGGGTTTTCTGTCCCTTTTTTTCATATGCCTTTCCATATGTCCGTATAGTTCTGTCTCCCTCTAAAGTGTTATGTTTACGATTGTGATAGCACCAACTCGCTTCGTATATCGTCTGAATGATTATGTTATTGTATGAATGATGGTAGGTATTATTTTCATGGTTTCTTATTGTGGAGATAAGAAAATGTATGGTTTGTTACATCGCTTATTGCCTTCAGCCAGTCCTGGGGCGGTGACCCTTTTTACCCGACTGCGCTATGTAAAAGAGGGTAATGTGTTTATCAGCCTTTTTTTTTCGTTGGGCACCTCGCAGTTGGCCTTGAGAGGCCGTGACTGCTCAACCGGGCTTTCCTGGGACTGCCATGAGGAATTAACTTAACGCCTCCAGCCAGGGCTTACAAACTAAAATTTACAAACTAAGCGACTGCACGCTGAGGGCACCCCCTGTGGGGTACGGGCCTCGGCTCAGGGCGTCACTGATAGGGGGACAGCTGTTATTGGGGGCAGTCTGGATCAAAATATTGGCATGATTATTATTAGTCGGGGAATTTAAAGCTTCTGGCTCAGCTGCGGCGCGGGCTGGCGCTTCAACGAGCAAGGGTCGGTCGGGGTTTTTCAGCCTATGTATGCATGTATTTATGTTTATTCCTTTGTGTCACGCTAGAGACCAAACGCGTGGGCTGATTTTGATGATTCTTACGTTAATCGATTTGTCTTGATGTTGCGCGTTCAGTCGATTCATGCAGTCGGGGGCACCTTCTTAAATTTAACAATAAAGACAATTATTGCCTCCGACTGCATGAGATGGCTTATAGTAGGTGTAATTTAAATACCTACTACTGGTCTTAAAATAGTCATATATACAAGTAGGTATATAAAAAAGAAAATAATCGTAAGGCATCAAAAAGTTCTTCCGCATCGTTGTCAACGGGAAAAGTGCACAAAAGGCTAGCAGCAATGCCACTTTGTATGGCAGTGCTGAGTCCTTGGCCGAAAAAGAGGCCAGCCCTCTGGTCACGTGAAGAGTCGACCAACCGCTTGGCAATGTCTCAGAAAACTACGTGGGCACTCGGACACCATGACTCTAGAGTTTGAACCCCAAACGGCTCGAACATATAGTTTCCAATATGATTGGAATATTAATAGTAGGTATTATTAAGTTTAATAATCAACATCATTCTTGTTTCCATCTTTTTTAAAGTTCACTTTTGACGCAGTTGGGTTTATTGATGTTTTAATATACTTTTTATTTTTTATTAGTGTCAATGGTGTTTCTTGCCCCTTATTATCCAATATGAACTTACTACGCTTTGAAATGAGCGACAAACTTCATCTATCTCACTGGCCGACTCCTAGACAATTCAAAAGTGCTTGTTTGGTTAAAGCTCTGAGCCAGTTTTTGCATTTCCAACCTTGTTTCGATTTGTGTATAGTTCTTAACACAAAAATGACAACTTAGCACCTGACTAAGATGTCAGTTTTGTATTTTTGTTGTTGTCTTAATTATAGTGATTTTTCAGCGATATGTACAAAACTGTTTTGAGAAATTTCCAGCCTGTAAAACTATTTCTGTCAGTCAGTGTATTATGTACTTAGATATTTTTGCATTGTGTTGAAAATACTTGCTTCATCGGTCTAGTGTTTGCAAGCGCGACTAGCTGCTGAGGTCCTGGGTTCGATCCAAGTCAGGCAAAGTGTAATTAGGTTTTAAACCGACTTAAAAAAGAAGGAGGTCATCAATTCGACATGTTTTTAATTTTTTTATGTATGTTCGGGCATAACTCCGCCATATATAGACAGATTTGCAAAATTATTTTTTGTTCGAAAGGGCTTTATTCCGAAATGGTACCATATAAATTTCATTCTGATGACGAGTTTCAGAGATAGACAACGGAACTAGTCAAAAAATCACAGCAAATCAACCACGATTGCTGCTATCGCATAAATATGCATTGTTTTGACCCCAAGGATGATGAAATTTCGATTTGGTGTGTACTATAACTAAAAAGAAAAAACTTTTTTCAAAAAAAGAAACAACCGACTTTCGGAAAAACGCTACAAAGTGAAACTTTAATTTCGGAAGGCGGTGACGAAAAAATCAAATACATATCCAAAGTCACCAACTTCCGAGATTAAAGTTATTTTTCACTTTGTATTGTTTTTCCGGAAGTCGGTTGTTTTTATTTTTTATTTTTATACATTAGAGATTTCTCTGTAACATCCCACAATATGAATTTATCTCCGGTTGATGGCAATAGGCTCCCACTCTATTACATAAGTCTTAAATATAACTGGCGAGATTTGGGTATACTAGACAACTCTGCCTAACCTTACAGGGAATACAGGCGTAATGTTATGTAGTAAAACATTGTTTTATATTCACTTGTAATTTCCATTCAATTGTAATTATTTTCTTATTTGAATGTACCGATATCCCGTTCTCATCATTAAATGTTTTTTGTTTGATTGAAAAATTCAGTATTCCCAAGAACGGGTCCCATAATAACCATTGTTTAAGTAGTTATTATGGGACCCGTACGTGAGATAATAGATGTACGTCCATTGCAGAGTATTGAATTGCATCCAATAGATTTACAAGGTCTGTGCTAGGCACGTTAGTTAGATTGGCATTCTGAATGCACATAATTAGAAGCTTATCTTGGCCCGTAGTACATTCTCCTAGTATTATGGGCCAGTATTCTGCCCTGCTAATTATATCTGCAGTAATCGACACTTTTGGGTTTTTACTTTTTTGCCGAAATGGCATCCTTAGGGGCAAACCTTATGGGAAAAATAAAAATATTTGGGTACTGGAAGTAGATATTTTTGATAACGAGATTCACAGTACTTGCATGACAATATTACTTTTAGATTTCCGCGTTTTTCTCGAAACCGCTTTTCTGCAAGTGCTGCATTTACAATTCGTAGGGCAGTATTATTGACCGTTCATTGACATGAAAATGCGGGTCCCCAGAATGAGCATCATACATAATCAGCCTACAATGTTCCCACTGCTGGGACACAGGTCTGCTGTCTTTGAGAGGGAGTGGGCTGTCATCCAACACGCGGGCCAGTGCGGTTTGACAGATGTCACATGTCGTTCAATTTTTGGTTCTAGTACATGCCAGTTAACTCACGATGTTTTCCTTCGCTGTTTTGGGAGCAGTGGTGATGGAATTATTTACACAACACACATTGTTTACGTTTTACTTACTTCTTTTTTTTTTGGAATTCTTTGCTAAGCATATTGTGTAGTTAAGTTTGTGATATTTCTGTGCGAGTCTAATAAATAGCTTTTCTTTCTTTTACAAAGTAAAGTGTCTGTCTGTTTTCGAGCCTATGAGCAACAACACGTTAGGCATAACAGTTGCTACTGGCCACTACTGCTCCCAATGTCCGTATCTCATCTGTAGAAATACACAGCCCACCAAAAAAGAATCAGAGAACATTAGAAAACAAAATATAATACATTTTCTTCCTCTGAGAAAACTATTCAAATAATCCAACTTTTATCAGAACGAAGCAAGCTGTTTCATACTCAAGTAATAAAAACTAACTTCTTCTCTTTATTGTATTCGTTTAGATAACAGTTTCATTTGCAGTAGCTTAGGTCGGCTAATTTAAATTGTATTGTGTGTTTAACAGAACAAGAGGTGGGTCGAGTCGAGATATTATAATCGGGTTTACCTAGATGAGAAATTTAAAAGGGCTTTTATTATTTATTGTTAATAAAACGAACAAAAAAGTTAAAAATAATTTAATCACAATAATTTAAATAAAAGCGTGTTACATTTTGATGGCAGGAGAAATAAAGAACATTTATTAGCATGTTACACCTATTTCTAACCGTCAATATGTACATGAACATATGTTTATATGAACATATGTATTGTTCTGAGCACTTAAAGTGTTATATATCTATGGCCACCTTCCAGCTCCAGCATCAGACCCTGGTTACCATATAGAATCAAATTACTCGTCAATATGAATCAAACGAGCCCAAACTCGATGGGATTGTATTGTTTTATTGCGGAGTTCCTACAGCCACCTTCCAGCTCCAGCATCAGATCAGCTCTATGTCATCATAATTTTGCATTGTCACGCGATATACATATGCTTGCAAAATTTCAGCTCAATCGGTTAAAGATATCTGCTTCAAAATTGAGTTGCAAGAATCCACCCGAACAAACATAGTTACATTGCAAGTTAACTCACAGAGAGGAGGCCAGCAATGCGAACATTATAGGTTAACTATGCTTTGCTTGTCTAGCATAAGCATATCATAATCAATCTAAAATGTGCTCGGTTTAGCCGTAGTAGTCGCCTGTTCAGAGGATCAAAACAAACGAGTATTTTTGAGTAGGTACAGGTTCTAGTAAAACCACCAAATGTTGCTTTGGTAAATGAATTTGTAACAAATCAAACAAACTGTTAAAATTACATGGCGATAATCGAAAAAAAAAAAACATTAGGGACTGTCAAACTGTTGCAGTTTTTAAAAGAAGAGTGAAAGAAGACTATCTGTCTACATCGTCATTATTGTGACAACGGCTCACCTTCTGTTCTGCACCGCATGCCCAGCAGGTTTAGGCAGGCAGGCCGCTTAGGCTTAGGCTTAAGATTCTGTTTCTACGAAGAATAAACGGTGCTTTTTCAATACAAAGTTACATTTCGTTTCTCCATTTTTGACATCGCACCGTAGATATTCTTCTAGAATCTGTCATTTTGTCTTTCGTTTCTAACGATCTTTGTCTAGGTTCTTTTAAATGTAGACTATTTCAGAAGAACATTTCTTCCCAAACTGTCCAAATCACACTGACAACAAACTTTCTACTCGACGGCCACAAAGTATATATGATTATCTACAAAATCATGATTCGTTTAGAACGCATAACTGTGATAATTATTAGAAAAACATAGCTATCTTCTCCTATTGTACATCATTTAGTTAATAGTCATGCCTATTCTTCCGTCGATAAATCGGTGCTCGTGCTAAGCCTGCTGTTACTTGTGCATTTACTATCTTATGACTGCGTCAGTGCGCGGAGTTCGCGCAACTGAATTTTGGGCCAGTGAATGATGTTCTGAATTTTTTGCCATCGATACGCAAAGAAAAAGATTGTAATTATTAATATTCTATTGATATTTATTTTAGAAGTATGTACATATGTATGTTTGCATGTACAAATGTAAGTAAGTAAATTCTCATATTATTGTATTATGTACGTAAATTGTTTTTGATTACTTATATTTATGTATTTTATATCTCTTTAATACACGCTGACTTCATCTCTGTATCTTCTCTCCTATCTTTCTGTTCTTTTCTTCTTGTTTGATTATATATATGTGTACATTAATGGTTACATAAAATAAATAAATAAAAATAGTATGCTATTTTGATGTACAAAGAATCTGTTACATTCTTTTTTTTACTTTGAACTTCCATGAAACCTTTTCAGCCTTTTATAATAACTATAAAAAGAGCCACGCTATTAAATTAATATGACTAAACAAATTAATAAGGCCACCTTTTAAATTTACACTCTTCAATATTACTCCAAAAATATTCTGTAGGTAAAACAAATTTAATTTCATATTTAATAAATCCTTCGTTCGAAAACCCTTTGTGTTCTCACATAATACGTCACACGTACGGGTTCTCATTATTCATGACGTCACTAACTGAGTGGTGACGTCGGAGAGTCGTGTTACAGATTTTGCGTCAATATTAAGATTTTTCGCCGAAATGAAAAATTGTATCCCGTTTTGTTATTGGAACTTTTGATGGATTTTTGGTTTGATGTTTGAGCTTGTTTTTGTACGGTTAGTAATTGATATTTATATTTTTTTTAAATAAATTCTGGGAACTGGTTTAAAGTTGTTAAAACAAAACACTGCCTCGGTCTAGTAATCGCAAACCTAACTGCCTAGGTCCTGAGTTCGGTTCCCGGATCGGGGAAAGTGTTATTCTATATGGAATTTTTCAGTAGAAGCCCGGAGCCCCGTTGATGGCAATAGGCTCACACCTAATTACATGGGACTTACTAGCAAAATGGGGGTCGACTATTGTTACACCTCTGCCCAACCCTTCGGAGAATACAAGCGTGAAGTTATGGTTTTCAGATGCTTAAATGAAAACAGTTTTTATATGTAGGTACGTAGTGCTATTAATTCAAACTATTTAAATTTTTCGCGTTGCTCTGTGCCCGTTTAACCTGTAGAGGAGAAGATTGAGAGGCGCCCCGGCGTCCTCATCTTCCGCCTGACGCAGGTCCTCACCGGACACGGGTGTTTCGGGAGGTTCCTATTCCGTATAAGGCGGGAGGAAACGCTCGGGTGTTTTCACTGCGTAGATCGTCCTGACGACACGGTGGAGCATACGGTGGAGGTCTGCTTGGCTTGAGCGCAGCACCGCCGTGTCCTCGTGGAGGCGATCGGCGACGGCGATCTCTTGCGTCCGGCCCTGGTCCAGGCCATGATATGGAGCGAGAGTGCATGGGTACCCGTCACCATCTGCGAAGCAGTAATGCTCGCAAAAAGGGAGGCGGTGCATGTGAGGGAGAGGCCGTATATGCGCCCTCACGGCCCTATTCGCCGCAAGAGACGCCCTGGGCGTCGCGAATCCCAGGCTGATTCCCGGCCACCGTAAGCGCGGACTTGGGGACGGCGAGTAATGGGTAGCTCACTGTCCGGTAAGGACCAAGCCCGGGTTGACGGCGCGTTGTGTTCCACGCGCGCCTCAAAGAGATGTCAGCACCAACTGGTCGGGTTCGCAAGGGCTGCGGGTTGTTCGAAAGAGATACCGTGGCCCCTGGCACACAGGCAACTAAAGGAACACGGGTGGGTTTTAGTCAGTAAAAGTCTGACACGCTCTCCCGCTCCACACAGAGCGGGAGAAGTTATTTGATGATTTCCCACCCAAAAAATAACCTATGTAGGTTTCAGGACGATCAGGAAATCATCTTAATTTGACTTCAGGAACGTGTCTGCAATTACTTACATCATATTCTGGAAAATATGATGAAAAATCAAACTAAACCTCAGCAGCAGACGAAGCTGAACTTTTAATTGAAGACGGCTACCTTGCACGTCTATACGCGAACTTCTTTAATAATTACTGTCTGCCGGTTTGAATTTGGTCTAAGTTGGAAAATAATGCGATTTTCTACAAAAGACAACAGTATAGTTGGTGGTAGCAGTCATATAAACATTCGTATATATTAACACATCTGGCAAGATGAAATTATACTAGACAAACTAACTCTCAAGAAAGAGATTTACGTAATATCTATTCTTATTTTTTTTGTTAGTTAGCTTGCACTTATTTATCTGCCCTTTGTTCTCTGTCCGACTGCTGAGCAAAAGCCTCCCCAAATCTATCACAACCTTTTCAAGAGCCCCTCGATCCAACCCTTCCGGTACGCCGTAGGTCATCTGGCCACCTCTTCATGGTCCAGACTCGGCGACGCTATCCATATAAAGTCAAAAGCGATTTCAAATTATAATACGCATCTATCCTTACTAATATTATAAACGCGAAAGTTTGTATGTATGGGCGTATGGATGTTTGTTACTCTTTCACGCAAAATCGGCTGAACGGATTTGGATGAAATTGGCACACAGACAGATTATAACCTAGATTAACACGTAGGTTACTTTTTATCCCGTTACTACGTCCCCGCGGGATAATTGCCGACTTCCACGCAGGCGAAGCCGCGATTTTAAATCTCTTTTCATGTTTGTCTGTGTGACCGCGTTGTTCTCTTAAACTACGCCACGGATTTTGATGCAGGTTTCACCAATATTCAGAGAAATTACGGAAGGTGTGTGTGTGCGTGTATAATGTATTTATATTTGACTAGTAGTTTCGGCTGTGCGTTGATGTGTCAGTCAGTTTCTCCTTTTATATACGAGTATATAGATAAAGTTGAAACATCTCAATGTTGCCAAGCCGTAAAAACCGTGGGAATCAAGAGCGGGTCGCTAGTAGGTTATAAGTATTCGACGATCTCTGGTATTATGAAAAATAAATGCAGAAAATAGTGTCAACATTGGGGCGCGCAATAATCATACTTAGCAGTACAACTCATTTCGCTTTAACTTAGCCAAAAAGAGGCCTTTTTTGGCCAAGTTAAAGCGAAGTGAGTCTTAAATGGATGAGGCTAGCATAGGAACACGGGAGTGGCACAATAAAAGAGGCCTATGCCCAGCAGTGAGTGAAGTCGGGTTGTAGATGATACTGATGATACGTGCTGCCAAAACGATGTATTACAAATTCTAATCAAACCCTATAGAAATATGGGTAGCTCGCTGTCCGGTTAGGACCAAGCCCGGGTCGACGGCGAGTTGTGTTCCGCGCGCACCTCAAAGAGGTCAGCACCAACTGACGGGGTCTACAAGGGCCGATGCCTGCCAAAGTTGCGGGTTGTTCGAAAGAGATACCGTCGCGCCTGGCACACAGGCAACTGAGGGAACACGGGTGCCTGACACGCTCTCCTGCTCCATCCAGAGCGGGAGAAGTTATTTCATGATTTGAAACCTTAAAAAAAATACCTTATGGAAATACGTCCTCTTATAAAAAGCAGTACGTTTATTCGCGCATAATTTGTCGAATTCAAACGCCGATGACGGATAGATTTAACACCGCAATATATCTAGGCGCTGGACTTTGAACTAACACTAGATAGTTTACTTCATGTGGTATAGATGACGCTGTTGCAGTGACGTCATTTATAGTAAACTGTAACATTCATTCGCCTTCATTTGTTTGAATAAGCTTTGTCTATATTTTACAACACATCTGCCTGCAGTGATAGCTGGCATCGAGATCTTTGTTTGAAATCTATTCAGTAGTATTTTGGCACTTACAATGAATCCATGTTTCACATGTAACCTCGATTTAAAATCTCTACTCGTTCTTTTTTTCCTTCTCACTATATTGAGGCGTTATCTTCTGCCTCCATCTTTTCTAGATACTTAAGAAGTATCCGCTAAAGTAGGCGACGAAATTCAATTTCGGTTTTTGCATGTTACAGGTCAGTACCTACCAGTATAGGGGAAAGCGCCCCCTTAAGCTCAGTATTTCGTTATATTTTTATTTGATTAGGTGTAGCATACGCGAGCATAATCAGCCTATAACGTTCCCACTGCTGGGACTCACGCCTCCTTCTCTGTGAGAGGGAATAGGCCGTAATCCACTAAACGAGCCCAGTGCGAGTTAGCAGATGTCACATATCTTCGAATGTTTCGTTGAACACGATGTTTTCATTCACCGTTTCCACTTTTTCGGTTCATTTGGTGTAATTAGAAAAAAATACTTCTTAATTACCTTGGTATCATCTACTGCTAGACTTATCTTTTTCTTCTGGTCCGGATCGTTTCATCACCCTCTGTCTCCATCTTTCTTCAACTGAAAAAAATCAAAAAATTCAACACTTATCAAATCAACAATGTTTATTCGTTCCCCCATGGACTTCTCAGTACTCTAGTCTTGTATAATACTAATATTTGAATTCACTGTTCCATATTTAGACTCCAGCATCATACATTTATGATCTTTGTAAACACAAAAACCGATTTCAGTCCGACATTTATTTACTACAGCCGTTTTATATTGAACTAGTGTTTAGATAACGCAGGCCTGTCTATCTAGCTGGCTGGATTGGTTTTAATGAGGCTTATGCTTTGAGGAGTTAGTATCGCTAATTTATGAGGACAAGGTTGCACTTTATCTGTGCATCTTCCATCATCATTCCTTTTCGGAGTAATAAAGTAGACTCCAGTTAAACCTGCATTTAAACATACGCACATATTCACCAGTAACCGCGACAAGCGCACCTTAACTTTCCGTAGACCATTCCACGGAATGTTAAGATGCGCTTGTCGCGGTTGGTTCCTGGATGAGTGGCCATCCATTACATTTTGAGATCCCTTCGTGCTTCGGAAAGCACATTAAGCTCTTGGTTCTGGCTGAAGCCCAAAAGTCTGACAATCAGTCTTCCTAAGGGGTATCGTGTTACCCAGTATCTGGTTTGTGAAGAAAGGCAGTCGCTTCATGTAAAATACTGATATTCAGTTGCATCCGGTCATACTGGAACCCAACCCCAACATAATTGAGAAAAAACTAGGTAGATTGATTGACACGTTCATCAGTAACATGTTAGAAGTTCCTCTCATATTCATCTTTTTTACCATACCATACCTGACCAAATCCTTTTTTGCATAACTGAAGAATATTTTTGCCGTTTGTAATCCCTTTTAAGACTTTTTGGGTATCCTAGTACTAATATTATAAATGTGAGAGTTTGGATGTTTGTTATTCAATCACGCAAAAACGGCAGAACGGATTTAGATGAAATTTGGCTCACAGATAGTTTATGACCCGGACTAACACATAGAATAATTTTATCCTGATAGTGCATTCACGTGGACCTCCTCGCGGGCGAAGCCGCTGGAAAAAGATAGTCTTAAATAAATTCAGGATACCGGTCATACACATAGATTTGATGTTTGGTAAGATTCAGTCTTTGTCCGTCATGTCGCTCCCGCGCTCGCTACCGCTTATGCCATAAGCCACTACGTAAGCTGATATCCTACGGGAACAGCAATTAAAATCCGTACCTATCAATGTCCTGTTCAGCGCCATCTTCTGAAGTTAATTTTAACTTTTAGAAACCATATTGATTTGTTGTTTTTGTCTTTTAAACAAGACATAAAACAAAATAATAGCTCTGAGTTCTGCGGAGAAAAGCTTGGGGTTTTGTTTTGTTTTTATTCGATGTAGCGGAAACAAAGGGCAAATTGTTATTAAAATGGAAATTCTTACTAAAAGCATTAGGGATAGGTACCTACTATTGTTCATCATCATTTCAGCGAAAAGACTATTAATAATCTAAATATTACTACGTGAATCAAAAACTTTGTACCTCTTTTTACGAAAACTACGCGGCTGGTGTACGAAATTTGGAACAGTTAAAGTTTATTATTGATTATAAAAACTTTTTTCAAAAAAAAAAACAACCGACTTCCGAACAAACACTACAAAGTGAAAAATTACTTTAATTTCGGAAGGCGGTGACTTTGGATATATGTATTTAAATTTTTTGCCACCGCCTTCCGAAATTAAAGTTATTTTTCACTTTGTAATTAGTGTTTTTCCGGAAGTCTGTTGTGTTTTTTTAAGTTTTTATTTTACACTTTGTTGTTATAGTACCTACCCCACGCTAATTCGAAATTTCATCATCCTTGGGGTCAAAACAATGCATATTTATGCGATAGTAGCAATCGCGGTTGATTTGCTGTAATTTTGTGAAGATTTCCGTTGTCTGTCTCCGAAACGCATCATCAGATCTATATAAAATTAGAATGGGACCATTTCGAAATAAACCCCTTTCGAACAAAAAAATAATATTGCAAATCCGTCAATAAATGACGGAGTTATGCTCAAACATACATTTAAAAAAACATGTCGAATTGATAACCTCCTTCTTTTTTAAGTTGGTAAAAATTTAAATGAATTATGATTTAATTTCGAAGACTGGGCGACCACTAGTTATAAATTGATAGCTGATAGATAGTAGATGGTACTAAGTAATTGAATTGGAATTGTTGTAAATATTAATTTCTCAGTAGTCTGGATTCCTGCCCGGTTCAAAATCAAAATCAAAAGTCATTTATTCAAACTAGGCTGAAAGTCTGAGAGCACTTTTTAACGTCAAAATTACATAAGACAGCCCCCCAAAACGCCCGCCCTTCACCACTTCCTAGTGCTTTAGCTGGGAAGAAGAAGTAGCGCAACAGACTCACCAGCAGCACAGCTGTCTGTTAAGTTAGAAGAACTTAAATCTATCCAGTAATAGGCAAGTAATTAACATTACTAAACATAAAACATAAAATTAAATGAATTCCCTTTTGTCATCTAGCTAGCACACGCCAACATACCAACACAACATAGTAACTAAACTCAAGCAGATTTATATAATAAAAACAAAACAATAAACGTAAACAGAACTCAATACCCACATAAAAGCCTCCAGCCATAAAGGATGTGTCCGCTTACATATGCAATGCTGCATTATGTTCATTTAGATTTAACTTGAAGTAGCAAATTTATTGAAGTAGATAAATGTTAAGTAGGACCTTCGGAGTAAAATAAATAAACAGTTGATTACTAATAACAATGACAAAACCATGGTCAGCAAGACGACCAGTCACCACAAGCAGCACCCGTTCACGAGCATAACGCAAGGATCAGCCATTGCCCGCCTCGCCATATTTGAGGGAAGGAGGCAGCCCGACGCCCGACGTTACCACAAGCAGTGACATCTAAGGGAGCATGCCGAACTTGCTGCTGGTTGCTCAGGCAAGAATAATATGAACGATTATCGAGGTCGCTAGCTAACCACATGTTGCAATACATCTCATTAAAAAACATTGTAATCAGTAGATTATGTCAAAAAAAAAATATAATTAAAAAAGAAAAAAAATATAAAACAGTATAATAAAATAAACGATTAAATGAAGTAACTCACATAACCTGTCAGTAGGTAAGCTAATTCTGGTCTAAGAACACAAACATTGTCTTGAGCCAATCACAGCAACCTCTTATCGTTTAAGTAGTCGTTAATAGAATAGTATGCCTTAGAACAAAGGTTAGATTCTACTTTAGCTTTAAATGCGTTAAAATGTAAATTTAGTAAAGAAGAGAGAAGCTTGTTTTAAAAGGTTATATCAAGCACAATAATTGAGTTATGAACCTTATGAAGCTGGTGAAATAGCACGTAGTTTGTCCTTAATTCTAGTATTAATATTATGAATGTCACCCATCCACGGACCAACCGCGGCAATGGATTACCAATATCCTTTTGATTGAGATAGATAGTGTGTTATGCAATAAAGGTGCTGCAGTGCTGCACAGATATACTAACATTCAAATAAAATACCTAATGGACATTTGTAAAAGACTTTTATTTAATTACGTAGACCGATCTCGAGCGCTTAGAATTTTGCTCATTTATTAAGGAAAAGCGCTCTTCGAGATTATTGATTACGTTCTCCTCGCTAATGAGGGTCGAGGGCTTTTCATTAAGACTTTTTAAGTAATGGTTCAAGAACAAGAAAACTAGTGAGCAGCGGTAACGGCCGTGACTTGTTGGTCGTAGATTTGAACCCAAACAAGTGGTTTACTTTGTGTTAATAATTTCAACACCACTGCTCCCAAAACGGTGAAGGAAAGCGTCGTGAGGAAACCGGCACTAGATTTGCCGGTTTCCTCCAACCCGCATTGGGCTTTCGTTGTGGATTATTGCCCACTCCCACTCACAGAGAGGAGGCCTTTGTCCCAGCATTGGGAATATTATAGGCTAATTATTCTAAAAATACTGGTAATAGAAAAACAAAACATGTCGAAAAGTGACCTACAGTCCGTTCACAGTTGACAGCTGTCAAAATCAAAGTGATCTTTATTCTTTAGACAAAAAGGTTGCTGTTGGGTTGCTGTCAAAGACCCATCTGTCAGCATCATATTGATCTTTATTCTTGTCACGATAAGGTTGCTTTTGGGTTGTTGCAAAATAACTGTGAATGAACTGTACATTTTATCGACCCCTAATTTTCATTAAAAAAATATTGCACAATTTTCTCCCCAAGTAGGGTTTTCTTTCATTCTCAGCCCATTACAACGATGTCTGTCATAATCTAATCATGATCCATTGAAACATTCCCTCTCAATTTTCTTACAACTGATTGTAGTCTTTACGCTGTTTTGTTAAGGTTCAATTTGCTTTCATACAATATCTCATTATGCCGTCTGAAACAAATTAAAGGGACTCGTTTGAAAGAAAGTGAAGCCTAAAGATACGTTTTTAAGTTAGGAATTTGTTTGGTTTATAAAAAGTCAACGTACTTTCGTCTCTAGAATAAGTTCAAAAGTAATTTTATTTGTTTCAACTGTTTTTCTTATATAGATTTTTAAGTAAAAAAACAAGAGATAGAAATAGAGGAAATGTGTTTTATTTTAGATTTTTTCGTAGCACTTCAGAATTCGTTCATGTAAAACAGTCAAGTAATTTTGTCATCATTTATTTATTTATTTATTTATTTAAACTTCTCGCACACAAAAAGGTACAAAGGCGGACTTAATGCCTTAGGCATTCTCATTCCTTAGGCTGGTAGGTGGTGCTGAATCGAGTATACTCCACACCAGTTGTAAGTTTTCACTTGTTTCATGTGGTCAGTAGCATACAACCTCTTTTCACCCTCCCAATAATAACCGTATAGATCCATTTACTTTAAGGTATTACAGAAATTCCTGATGTATACTAAAACAATTTTAAATTAGCATTTTGTAACGGCAGTTTCTAACCTAATAATTGTTTTATTTGTTTCAGGTAATGTACACATTCAACGATTGAACAGAGTATATTTTCGTATTTTCCGGCATTTTTCATGCAATGTAAGTAGCAATAAAGGCCAATATTTAATAGAAACAACACTACACTATTTCCAAAAAATACACTTCAGTGCATGTAAAAAGTAACCACTTTTGTCAACTAACAAATTGTTACGTGCTTCAGGTAATAACACTGTTTACTTTGAAACATTCTAAGAACTGAATAATTTCTTATTAGAAACTACAAAATGAACACTGATTAGCGTGTCAGATAAAAAGGATCAAAGCTTTTCCTCGAATGCAACAGTTTTCAGACTCTATTTTGCTAAGTCTGTTTTAAAATACAGGTTAAAAACAACAACTCTTTGCTGTAGTTTACAGCGTGTAAAAGAAATTAAAATTAAAATTGTACAGAAAATGAGGAAGCGTGTCATGGACAGCGTAACTTAAGGTAGATAGGAAGACTGGTACGGAGGAATTGCTTCAAAATTGATCCTTCCTACTAATATTATAAATGTGAAAGTTTGTATGTTTCAATTTTGGATATTTTGATGTTTGTAACTCAATCACGCAAAAACGGCTGAACGGATTTGTATGAAATTTGGCATAAAGATAGTTTATAACCTGGATTAACACATGGAATACTTGTCATCCCAGTAGTACGTTCCCCTGGGATAATTTCCGATCTCCACGCGGGCGAAAGCGCTAGCAAAAACTAGAATGAAATATAGTTATCGTAGGCACGAACAAAGATTTATATAATAATATACCAGGCAATAATTTCTTTTGAATACCTAGTACAATAAATTGTTATTTTGTGTTTTTTTGGGATTTAGACGAGCAAAAAAAGAGGGTGTGTACTGACCGCATGATAGAGGTGGGTGGTGTATTTTCTAATTGACAGTTTGTTATGCCGCTTCTTCTTCCTAGCTAAAGCACTAGGAAGTGGTGAATGGCGGGCGTTTTGCGGGACTGTCTTATACAATTTTGAAGAAATAATATCAGCTATTAAATTAATAATACACAAAACTTTCAGGATTACGATTAGTCCTATGGAGAAAGTTGTACCGCTAGATGGTCTGTACTACACTTTTCTGATGCATGCTGTATACGCAGTTACATAATAGCATAAAGCAAGAACGCTGGGCAAGCTACGATTGCGGCGGTAAGTCCCCTCTTTGAGGAATGGATTAAGAGGCGCCACGGCGTGCTCACCTTCCGCCTGATGCAGGTCCTCACCGGACACGTTTATTTCAGGAGATTCCTGTTTCGGATAAGGCAGGAGGAAACGCCCGGATGTTTCCACTGCGTAAATCTCCCGGAGGATACGGTGGAGCGTACGATGGAGGTCTGCCCGACTAGGGTGGAGTCCTACCGTGTCCTTGTGGAAGCGATCGGCGGCGGCGATCTCTCGCGTCCGGCCCTGGTCCAGGCCATGTTACGGAGCGAGAGCGCATGGGTAGCCGTCACCTCCTTCTGTAAAGCAGTAATGCTCGCAAAGAGGGAGGCGGTGCTCGTGAGGGAGAGGCAGTATATGCGCCCTCACGGCCTTAATCGCCGCAGGAGATGGCCTGGGCGTCGGGAATCCCAGTCTGATTCCCGGCCACCGTAGGCGTGGGCTTGCAGATGGCTAGTAATGGGCAGCTTGCTGTCCGGTAAGGACCAAGCCCGAGTCGACGGCGCGTTGTGTTCCACGGCCATCTCAAAGAGATGTCAGCACCAACTGGTGGTGGCCGCAAGACGCGACGCCTGCCAGGAGTGCGGGTTGTTTGAAAGAGATAGCGTGGTCCCTGGCACCCAGGCAACTGAAGGAACACGGGTGGGTTTTAGTCAGTAAAAGTCTGACACAAAGCTCCACCCAGAGCGGGAAAAGTTATTTGATGGATTCCCATACTAAAAAAAACGCCGCTTTGCTTTGTGTAAATAATTTCATCAACACTGCTCTCAAAACGGTGAAGGAAAATTTCGCATCGTGAGAAAACTGGCATGTCCTAGTATAAAAATGTCGAAGACATGTGACATCTACAAACCCGCAATGGGCCCGTCTGGTAGATTACAGCCCACTACCTGTCGAAGAGAAGAGGGTTGTCCCAGCAGTGGGAACATAATAGGCTGATTATGCTAAGAGCGCTTGTATAACCATTTAAGCTGCCTTTTACCTTAAGCTTCTCGAAACTCGTGAATTTTCCGAGAGTCGAATCGAGTTTTAGTACTGAACATTATTACGGTCTGCGACCGGCACTGAAATCCCCGAGGTCTAATTCTAATTGCAGTGTTATGCTAGACTCTCCTCGTTTCCTATCGGAAAATCATTTTATACCCAGTATTGGAACTGTGCCCGATACATGATAGTAAGATTGTCACTTATCTTGGGATATTTAACCCTGAAATGCTGGCGTTACATGTATAATTGACAGTTTCTGCACTACATAAACTGTCAACTTTACATGTAACGCCACTAGCGAAAAATTAAAAACATGTCGGGAGCTGACATGAGGACGACATGACTCATTTATCAAAAAGTTACGTTTTTGTAATTAAAATAGTTGTTCGCTGCAAGGCAAATGGAAATTTTAATTTTAATCCAATAAAAAAATAATCAAATACAAAAGTATACTTACACTTGTTTAGTTCTTATACCGAGTGTAGGGTACTGCTACTATTTATTTCCATATAAAACAATGAAATATGCTCCATGTAACGTGACGAGGGTTTTCATAACATTAGTTGTGTAGTTACAGTGGCGGACATCATGAAGTATGAATATTTAATTTTCTAATTTTTTTTATGATTAGTAAACCTACTTTTACCTATGAATGTTTACGGCTTATGTGTGGAATATGTTTTTTAATCGCTATGTTATATGTGTTATACAAAGTGTTTTTTTTATATCCCATAACTCTAGGGTTACACGAATATTCCATAAGAAAAAAATATACAAATAGTCCTAGAAAATGTGGTCCAAAAATGCATAGTTTCGAAGATATCATCAATCATAATTAATTTAGGTCAACAATTGTCACCCGTATGACGAATCTTTACTTTTTCTACGTTGCCAAATTACCAACACTAGACACACATATGTGTATGTATCTAAGTTTCATTGATAAATACGAGTAATTCATCTTCATTCAAACCAATAATTCATATTTAAAGCTAAAAAAATGCGGCGTCGACATATTTCACGTAAGGGTGTTTTACATTAATAATCGTGACTTAGTCAAATTATTTTGTACGAAAAATGAAAACAATAAAAAAATGTTAATTGATAAATAATTCATATGCCAGTTGGTTCTATGATTACGGTCTCATTCATAGCCTAGAATTATGGGTTATCAAAAAAAAAAACCTTGTATTTTTCGTGTTACGTTTTACAAACAATACTTATACCTTAATTCACACTATGTAGCTTCTATGGTGCCAATTCTCCAAATCTCAGAATACAATAAAAATACCAACAAAATCTTTCAAAGTATTTCATTATTTTGAAGAACACATATTCACTCTCATCTAGCTATAAAACCATAATAAAACGTATGAACTTTTTGATGCCACGCTTCCTGTGCAAGCTGTGAAAAATCTTTTAGAAAAAGAAGGTGAATATGTCAACTCTCGACACAAACTCGTATTGTTAGTTTACGAGAAAATGACAACAGTAGATTTAATAAAACAGCGTGCATGCATACTAGCCGCCTTTTTATGATTATTTAAAATATAAAAAAGTTCTTTTAAAATTTTATGGTGATGCAGAGGAAATGTGTTACTACGACACTCGTAGAAAGAGAGCTGGCAGTGTGCCACTAATTTTGCACTTCTTTGTAATTTTTTTGATGCGTTTT
Source organism: Antitype chi (assembly GCA_947359405.1). Classification (NCBI taxonomy): domain Eukaryota; kingdom Metazoa; phylum Arthropoda; class Insecta; order Lepidoptera; family Noctuidae; genus Antitype; species Antitype chi. The sequence continues at coordinate 19,118,795 of OX375813.1, forward strand.
TATTAAAATTTAGGCGAAATAAATACTTTAATGCGCGTGCATTAAATTAGCATACAACATAATTACAAGGGGCTTCTGGCTAAATAATAATAGACGCACGGGTCGATTGATTAGGTTAAGCTATGTTTGACGCGGTTGGTTCGTGGATGGTGACTATCTTTACATACCAAGACCCCTCCGTGCCTCGGAAAGCATGTTACGCCATTGGTCCCGGCTGTCATTTGTGCATCTATGACAGTCGTTACGGGTCATCAGAACCCCGAAAGTCTGACATCCAGTCTTTCCAAGGGGTATCGTATTACCCAGTAACTGTGTTGGGGAGGTCAGATAGGCAGTCGTTCCAATTAAAATACTGGTCTTCAGCTGCATCCGGTTAGATTGGAACCCGACCCCAACATAGTAGGGAAAAGGCTAGACAGATGGTTGCAAGATACAATTGACAGACGCTTGGAGAACTATAATCTTATTTACAGTTATTTTAGAGCATATTGTAACTTTCATCCTCTATGGTTAAATCTTTTTGATTTCTATTCCAACCTTTTTGAGCTAAGAATTTGGCGTCAATTTTAAACTTTGTGTTAAACTTGGTGTTTTTTACTGTAATGGGAGTGTAATTTTTGGGTGCCTTTATTTAATCGATTGGAATCGCTTGAGATAGCTACGTACGTCCTCTTCCTCGTGTACCAAAATAATTTACGTAATGATCTAATTACTCACCAAGTTTAAGTCGTTTAAATTTTTTTCTTTAAGATTCAAAACTGCGATTATACTTTGGTATACTTAAGAACATTATTCGTGTTCTTGTGGCAAATGTGTAATTTTTTTCTTAATTCTACAATATGTGTACCCATACAGGGTGTAACAGAAACCCTATTGCCATCCTTAAGCACTAAATATAACAGCTGGTATAGAATAACTATACACAATTTCAGCTTAAAATAAAATACTCTAAGAATTGATACCAAATTTTCGGTTTCATATGTTTCTTAAATTCAAATCATAACAAACGTGTCACCGCACTACGTAAGTCAATAACTTTCCACGTTACTTGCCAATATCACGATAAATCTCTTCCGAGTGATATGTTTATATCAATTTGAAAAGTTCGGTTTCTGGTATCAATGTATTAAAAATTCACATAATTTCCGAACATGTAGAGATAGGATTTAAAAACCCTTCCAATATCGTCTGATATCATCCAAAGTAGTCGTGCCCTTGGTATGTATATGTTACTGGCCAAACCCGATTTCAGGCCAAACTAGTTTGTCCTAGGCCAAACAGACTTAATCCTGCGCGTGATATGTCGCAGCCAACTAGCTTAATTAGCCGTTTTGTTAACAGCCTTTGGAAGTAACGCTCGCCGGGCGCTGCTGCGGCACCGCTCGCTGCGCTCGCTCGACTCGCGCCCTTTTGGTCACAGTTCTAACCTAACCTAACCCATTTAATCGGGGTGCCCAGTTTGGCCTAGTACAAACTAGTTTGGCCGGTAACATATACCCTTTCCGTTACACGTTGTATATTACAGTTTTTAAATAGAAAATCTTCATTAAGAAAGCTTTGTTTTTACTATCTACATTTGAACAAAAAAGCCTGTAAAAGTTTTAATTTCCCTCCATTCCATACAAATTATACGTATACAAGAGACGAGCGTGTCCAACTCACATTTGGATGTAATGATCACGCAGCCAGGTTTTCCGATTAATTTAATGTCTACCACTGAACGCTGAAGTTCTAAGGCCAGAAACTTTCAAAGTTTATTATAGGACAGGCTATTTCATACACAAAATGTCCTATAATTTAGGTAATTAAAACACGTCATAGTGTTTCGTATTTAATGAGGACCCGTAAAACCTTAAAAGTGATAAAATCTGTTAAACTCTAGCATTAACGTGACTAAAAGCCGGAAAAACATTATAGTGACAAAGAAAATGTTCGTAATCTGCGGTAAAACCTACGGTAATTACCTTAGTCATTATGACAAAGGAAAGAAGTTATCAATATTAAAGTAGGTACATTATAATCCTAACTTCCTAATAACTTTTTTTTTGAACCGACCTCCAGAAAATCACTACAAAGTGAAAAATAACTTTAATTTCGGAAGTCGGTGACTTTGGATATTTATTTTAATTTTTGTCACCGCCTTCCAAAATTAAAGTAATTTTTCACTTTTGTAGTGTTTTTCCGGAAGTCGGTTCTTTTTTTTAAGTTTGTATTTTCACTTTTTAGTTATAGTACACACTAATTCGAAATTTCATCATCCTTGGGGTCAAATCAATGCATATTTATGCGATAGCAGCAATCGCGGTTGATTTGCTGTCATTTTTTGAAGAGTTCCGTTGTTTGTCTCCGAAACTCATCATCAGATCTATATGAAATTTATATGGGATTATTTCGGAATAAACCCCTTTCGAACAAAAATTTTGCTAATCCGTCTATATAATGACGGAGTTATGCCCGAACATACATTAAAAAAAAAAATCCCTTTCGAAAAAAAAAAGAATTCTACAAATCTGTCAATAAATTATAAGTTATGTCTGTTATGTATTAAAAGTTATGCCCGAACATACATTTACATGTCAAATTGATAACCTCTTAATTTTTGAAGTCGGTTAAAAAATATTATAAATGCGAAAGTAAGTTTTTTGTTATGCTTTTTTGGATAAAATTTGGCAAACAGATAGACCATGACCTGGGTAAGGACATTGCTTACTTTTCATCCTGGGTCTCAGGCAAAGGCGCGGGCAACAGCTAGTATATTAAAGAGCAAAGATTTGATTTTATGAGTTTTTTCGGCTTTCACGCTAAATCGGCTGAACGGATCTGCCTGTAATCTGGACATGGGTAGACCATGGCCTAGCAAAGGACAAAGGCTACTTTTTATCCTGGATTGCTGACGACGTCACGGGCAACGACAGCTAGTACAAATATAAGCAAAACCCAGCACGCGGTTTTTTTGCTGGCCCGCAGTGTACTTCTAATAATGGATTCTGAATGACACAGCCGAGAAGTCCAGTTCATTACTCGTTCGCCAATCATTTATCTTAATTAAAAGGGAACCGAGACGTGTGCGGAACTAAAAATGTTTTGACTAAACCCTAAACTTCTATAATTACTACGATAGATGAAAACTGGCGCCCTCAAAGCCAATTCGACTTTACATACACGAGAGTTTGAACTTTATCACATAAGTCATAGAGTTTACTATAGTTTTGTGATCAGATGAAATCTGGTGCCTAATACAAAACCAATACGAGAAATAACGAATTGCATTTTGGACTTTATTGTGTAGAATATAGGGTTTATGTGTGGAAGTTTATGCTTTAGTTATTGGAAATAAACTTTAGAGTAAATTCCTTTTTGTTTTGGGTATCGCTTAAGGGTATTGTTATGTGTATTATTCTGCTTAGTTTACCGTGAAATATATTCTGAACTTATGCCCAGAAGTAAGTACTCGCTTTGTTATTTTCAGCGATCCATAAAATAATTTATCCAAATATATGGCGTAGGTACTTTGCCTATCCAATTTTGCGTTATCTTTCTTATCCGCTAAAAAAATATTATCATTGAAGTTTTATTATTTAAAGGTGATATTTAAAACACTCCTCATAGTCGGTGACGCCTAGTTACCACGCACTTCAGTGATATTTTTTTACCTTCTGAATTTTAGTAGAGATTTAACCATAAATCGTTTAAAATAATTTGAGAAAAAACAATCAAACTCATTCTAAGAAGAAGAAGAAGAGTATTCAACAAAGTAACTGTTAAACTTAGTATTCCAAAATTACTTCATTGTTACCCGATTCAAAGGAGGGTAATGTGTTTCTCAGCCATGTACTCGTACCTATGTTTATACGTAGACACGTGTCCGAGGGCAATGATTCTACGTCAATCGATTTGTCATAATATTGTAAGTGTCACTAAAGATATGACAGTAATCAAAATATGGCGACAACCAGACGCCATATTGTAAAAAAAGAAAGTCGACGAACTAAGTCAAGTGGAATAACATTGAATAGGTCTTTGAAAATGATCTCAGTTTTCACTAATCGTTTTTGATTTAATAACTATTTAGAATCTATAACGATTTAATGTTGTTAGCAACCATTCTAACTTACATTTTCAAAACTTATAAAGTTATAATTTATTAATTAAAATTTGTTTTGTTTTTGTTTTAAGAATGGTTACTTCCAACTTTAAAGTTCTTATATATTAAGTCTTATAAACGTGTAAAATTATTATGAAGTGTTTAAGAGACAGCTAGTCTTTCGACATTCATATGTTTTTGTGACAATCAAACAATGTTTCTTTCTGTATATCTATGTTTATTTCTACTATTTATGGATAGGGAAAATACTTTAAACTCTTCCTATAAACCTTTGGATTTGAAATGTCCTAATTTTTTAGCAGAACAGATAACAAAAACGGAAATCCCTTTGATACGAAAAGATTTACAGTGCAAGCTAGTTTTATCGGCGCAAGAGACGTTTTTACAGCATTATATCAGTTTTACAACTGTCATAAATGATTAAAACACTATTTGCGTTCAGTTTGATGCCTTTCATTTTACTTTGAAGTGCCTACTGGCGACAATTTCAGTAATATGACTCGCCTTTTTATGATGTACTGGATGTATGAAGTTGTGTGTATCTATGTTTGCAAAAACTAAGTCAAGAGTACCCAGTACTCTCACTAAATCTGGTCCATTTCAAACGTCACATCAGACCAGATAAGTTATCAGCAGTGATAGGAATAGGTAGTGCCTATTAGCCTAAACTTCGAAGAACAGAGACAAGAAACGGAGACTTCCTTAGGACTAAATTATTTCCGGCACATCTGTCTCGAAATTTCGAGACAACACTTAAATACATTTAAAAAAATGTGTTATTTGGAATAAGTAATTCGTCTATATTTATCTAAAGTTTGTCTATAAATGTGATAGTTTGTATGGATGTCCATTACTCAGTTCCACTGAAAATGCTGATTTTGGTAGTGATATAGATTAAGGTGTGGAATAGCACATATGCTACTTCCTATTTAAAAAAAGTATAGTTCCCATGGGATACAAAAACAATGGAAAAAAAAATTCAGAAAATTTTATGGTTGTAACGACTGTGTATGTTATTATTTTATTATGATATATCTAGTCGCAAACTTTAGGTAAATATAGACGAATTACTTATTCCAAATAACATTTTTTTTTAATGTATTTATGTATTGTCTCGAAATTTCGGGACAGATGTCTCGGATAAAAATTAGTCCTAAGGAAGTCTCCGTTTCTTGTCTCTGTTCTTCGAAGTTTAGGCTAATAGGCACTACCTATTCCTATCACTGGTTATCAGAATAGATAACTAATTTGTATTAAAGACACAGAACATCAAAGTAACACATTTGCCATATACCAACAAATAAAATGAAAACTATAAAATGTAGTCAAGGAAAAATGTAATAATGTAGCAGTGCAAAGCATCATAACAAAATAAAAGGCTCCAGGCATACAGGGTGTGACAGCTGACATATGCAGTGCCTCCAAGCCGACGACGTAGCGGCCAAAAAGTAGATTGCGGTGAGGTGCATCGCAATTGAGGTGGGCCGCGATGTCGAATGGGAGGCATCACGGCTGAGAGTTACAGGCTGCGGCGGAGGAGGAGTGCCGGTACTTCTGAGTAGCGCTCTTCCCTTCCGTGGCCTGGACGGGGCCGCCACCGTTTGATGGCGGACGCGGTGGGGCCGCAGGGGAAGAGGAGTGTCGGTATAGCGTTGGCCGCTCTCCCTATCCTCCGCAGCCGAAAAGTGGTAGGCGGCGGGGCCACTGCGCTGACCCGTCGCAGGGGGACCAAGGGTGCCAGACACGGGGTCGTCTGGGGCCCTTATGCTACTTGGTTCCTGGGGTGGTCACGGCGTGCCATGTGTCCTGGTGCGCTGAACTGGTGGGGTCCGCAAGGGCCGATGCCTGCCAGGGGTGCTGGTTGTTCGAAAGAGATACCGTCGCCCCTGGCACACAGGCAACTGAGGGAACACGGGTTGGTTTTAGTCAGTAAAAGTTTGACACGCCCGCTCCACCCAGAGCGGGAGAAGTTATTTGACGATTTGAACCCTCATAAAAAAAAAATCATCACATAACAGTTACGACAAGATTTACAATACGAAGCCACAAAATTAAATGATGAACTATAAATAAGGATACATTATAAATGTCACAATAATAGCCATTACTGTGTACAGTTTCAATATACGTTTTCCATTAAAATTAATTGTTGAGATCCTCAAAGTAACTGACCATTTTAATATCAGTCCGTTTTCCTGCGATTATAAAAACCTTAGACCGTCCTTGCATTGTTCTGAACGCAGATTTGTATCAGTGCTAAATAAGAACACAGCATTTGCAAAGGAAACAATTATTAAAGCAATTAAGTTTTGTTTTTTAATAATCTTTGTTGCAGATTTTGTGTTATTGTGTGAAGCTAGATGTGTGGCAAGGATGACTTAAGGTGAATCTAGTCCACCTTTTTCTCATCCAAACTTCGGGAGTGTATTACTCCACTGTTCGACAATGTACATGAAAAAATAAACATGTCATGGTTTTGTCTCATTATTTATATTGTCTGTATGGAAACAGAATACTAAAATAAAAATCCGTTAAAAAGTTAGGAGCCAACAAAGATTCGTTTTTCTTGCTAATTTAACCTAACCTTGGGCGTGTTTAAGTAATAAAAGAAGTGTAAAATCTCCAATACCAAGTCGGTACCGACAAAGCTCAAATATCAATAAACTTGATTGGTCATTGATTTATGCAGTGTTTTTTTTTTTTCATAAAATCCGACCTTCCGAAGGACTTTTCTTAATTTTTTACCCGCCTGTGTTACTTTAAATGATCCTGCGTCTCACTCAATAAAGTTTTGCGTGTAGACTAGCGTCTAACTGCTCATCACTGCTCACCTCTGTCGGAATCGATGCCTTGTGAGACAGCGTGCTTTTTAGCAAGGCCCACCAGTGAGTTCGAGCCCGCGACTAGATTTCCCTTAAGTGATGTATTATTTCTTAACCTTATTGGTGATGTTTTTAGTTGCTCCATGTAAAATACTGGTAGATATTTAGCTGCATCCGGTTAGTCTGGAAGCCGACCCCAGCATAGTTGGAAAACGGCTAGGCAGATGATGAAGATTGGTGTTCTTCAGAAAGGTCAGGTGCGTAGGACTCGCAACCGGCGTGTGTGTATGACCTCAGGTCTTCTCTAAGTCAAAACTACAGACCCTTCCGAAAGTAATTGTGTCGAAAAAACCAAGTGTCAAATTCAATATTTGACCCGAGGCGGCGCACGTGAGGGAGAGGCAGTATATGCGCCCTCACGGGGCTAGCCTCCGCAGGAGACGGCCTGGGCGTCGGGAATCCCAGACTGATTCCCGGCCACCATAGGTGCGGGCTTGCGGACGGCGAGTAATAGGTAGCTCGCTGTCCGGTAAGGACCAAGCCCGGGTCGACGGCGCGTTGTGTTCCACGCGCGCCTCAAGAAGATGTCAGCACCAACTGGTCGGGTCCGCAAGGGCCAATGCCTGCCAGGGGTGCGGGTTGTTCGAAAGAGATACCGCGGCCCCTGGCACACAGGCAACTAAGGGAACACGGGTGAGTTCTCCTGCTCCACCCGGAGCGGGAGAAGTTATTTCATGATTACCCACCCAAAAAAAAATCATACATACAGCCGCAAAAAATTAGTTTTTTGTTAGTGCCGTAGGCTATCGTGCGCATAAAGTAAAAAGCTGCTATTTCGGCATTATTTCAAGCAAACACTTCAATTTTATTTATTTGTATAGTTGTATGTATTAGGTACTTGGTCCGTGATAGCCTTCGAATGTGTCTGGATAACTAAACTTTATTACTTATAGCGATAACATTTTCTAGGTCATTTATGATTAGAATAAATTGGTATTATAAAAAGTATAATTCAGACAGACAGCGTACCCCTTATCACTTAAGACGTAGGGTACCTAATTGAATCAATTGATGTTATTGTGTTCCAAAAAATTATACTGAACGACTGTGATTGTAGAAGGATCCAAGTCAATTACCGTAATTGAGTTGGATCCTTCTACAATCGCAGTCGTTCAGTATAATTTTTCCCATATTTCGCAAGTGTTCTGTGAACTTCTTTCCTGTTTAATTGTCACGTCAAAATCCTTGTCAATTTAAAATAATAAATTGGATTTTGTTGGTCCTCCAATTACTACTCTGATTTACACGTCTATTTAGCGCTTAAGCCGCCCTATATCCCTAATTCTGCAAAATTTTGGACCACTCAAACATATTACATAATGGCCGTCATTACAAATTTTCCCATTCACTACGCACGCTACCCAAATTACTATTATAATAATACGCCGGAACGTAATACGCCAGCTTTATGATACAGCCATGTGCTAAAGTATTTGGCAACTCTTTATTTACTAACTTTACTTTGTTAAAAAATATATTTGCGAACGGATTATTTGTCATTTTTATTCAGTGACTAAATTTGCTCTTGCTGTAATTAAATCAAGTTTAATATACTTGAACAGCAAATACATGAAATCGTATTCACGAAATCTTACCTCGAATTTATATGAAAGTATTTTAAAACACATTGTATATAAATAATTGCATGTCCCAATAATTTGTAACCTAACGAAATGTTTATTTTATTTTTTTATTTTATATTTACGCTGTACCTACTTAACCAGATGAAATTGTAATTTATATGATGGATATGAAATTAATTAATTACTGTTACTGGTGTATAACCGTTGTAATTAATAATAAATAAAACTAACTTTTGTCCTTGGCTCCGCCCGCGTGCGTGGTCGGAAAATATTTCACGGGTACTACTGGGATTATATGTACTTAAGAGGAACAATTATGTGATACATAGTTTTTATATAACTCTATTGGCTTATGCGGCGCGCGTCAATACCTACCTAATGCTCCTAGTTGGCATGATTTTTCCCGACATTTTCAATAATCACCGCCATATTTCAGCCAATTTTCACAAATCATTAATGCGTTTTACACTTACACCTTCCTCATAAATCACTCCCTCTATTGATTAAAACCGGATGAAAATCCGTTCAGTAGTTTTTGGGATTATCGTGTTCAGACAGACAGACGTGGTGGGGAAACTTTGTTTTATAACATTCTAGAGACGCTTTACACTTTTGTACATGCCTGTATAACTGTAATAATATAAAGCAGGGGTCGATGTTTTTTACATTTTTATACGACACGCTTCCGACCTGTCACGGTGGGTCAACATTAGCATAATACGTACATTAATACGTGCCAGGTTTTACTTTCGTTGAATGATGTAAGTTGCGTAGTCCGACCGATCTAGGTCGAGATTTGATGGCATTAAAATTAGAATGATTGACAGTTTATTATTTTAAGCTGATTGTGAATTTGATATTGTAAAGGGATCATTGTTTTTTATTTTGTGGGAGTACGTTTATAATTAGTTTGAAGCAGTAATAGATAACTTTAGTGATGAAGCTAAACAGTTGCGTATTATTATTTATAAAACGCTTTTTATCTTCGTTATTTTTAAAGTGTACGCGCTAAAAATAAAGAAGTAAGTTATACACAGCAATAAATTAATAAAGGCTCTGTTTCTTAAGAAACCCCTATTATTGAGTTAACACCACAAAAAAGTTTGCGTGTTATTATGAGGAAAATAAGAATTGATTCAGCGTATCGGAACTCTGAACCCACGATAAGTTATATGACGTGTTGGTGTTATCTTTCTATCGATAATAATCAAATGATCCCCTGGATTAACATGATGTACGTTTTCCGTCGTTTATTTTTATGATGGCTAGATAATTAATTTATCATTTAACTCGCATGGCTGCAAATCTTAAAAAATATTATTAATTCTCGCTCATCTTTTTTATTTGAAAATAAACAAGTTTTAGGCTTCAATGATAACATTAATAATAATAATGTGTGACATAATCTCCGGGTGTTCTCGTCTAGCTAACGAAGAGTACTTGCATGGGCACAACCTTGTACCCAGGATTATCCACCAGCAACTTGCTCTGAAATATAGCCTTGTGGAATCAGAAGTGCCGTACTACAGATACGTGCCCGACCCAGTTCTCGAAAATGGTCATATCACACTGTACTGGGATCGATGATCCATAGTCACTGGCAGGACTATTGTTGCCAATAAGCCTGATATAGTGGTGGGGGATCGAGTAGAGCGGCGTGCAATGATCGTTGATATAACGGTCCCGCATGACAGGAACCTCGTGAAAGCCGAGGAAGATAAACAAATCAAGTATCTTAACTTGGCTCGCGAGGTTGTCGACTTGTGGGATATGGACGCAGCGATCATTGTACCGATAGTCGTTACAGCCAATAGTTTGATAGCCAAGAGCCTCGACCAACACCTAAGGAGGCTATCGTTGGGCAGCTGGATCAAGGGCTTGATCCAGAAAGCGGTACTCCTGGACACGGCTCGCATTATTAGGAGGTTTCTCTCGATACCGGTGGGCTATTATTTTCTATATTTTTAAATATTTTATATTATAATATTTAAAAAAATAATTTATATGTGTATTTAATGGAATAAAGTAGATAACGTGTGATGTTTTTATCTTTGCAAAGTTAATTTAAAAATATAAATACAATCTTGCTCATTAAAATTCGTATTTTAATTTTCATTTTGCTATTGAACAAAAACTAGCTACAAGTAAGTAAGTTTAGCAAGTTTAAGTTTTAATTGGTGTTCTTAGTACACATGTTCTTTGTCAATAAACCTCTAAAGAAGGTTAATTTATATTTAATTGATGTAATAATCTTACAAGGTGAACTTTAAATAACTGAGAATCAAAACACTTAAAAAACCCTAAACAAAAAAAAGTCTGTAAACTCGTGATTCGTACGTAATTATTTCAAATTAAGATTAAAACAAAAAATCAACATTTACACAAAAAAAGGCCATGTTTAGGTTACAAATAATAATAAGTTACAAATAAACTTGAATTAAATTATCCTCGAAAACAAGAAAGTGTTTTTCTAATCAGCCAGTAAGTATATCATCGTATGAACCATAGATAAATAACGTATAAAGTGAATATATGTTTAATAATACGCAACTTTTTTATTCAAACACTGATGGTAGGTTGACGTAAAAAACCACATCAACTATAAAAAAGAACACTCAAAAACATGGTAATATAATTTCTTAAATATTCATTAAAGCTGAAGAGCCTTGACTGGCCAAAATTAATGGGAAAAAATCTACTACGAGCAACAATGGACGACCTTGGCCCGTTTCAAACACGTAATTATTTTAACGGCACTATTCTTGTGCTAACTGTTAAAATCATCACGTTTCTGTTCTCGTGATTTTAGTGGTTTTTAAGTGCGATGATTATCATCATAGTGATCGTAAGCGCTACTGGTGGGTATGAGGTCCTGGGTTCGATTCCCAAGTCGGGAAAAGTGTTATTGGGTTTTTTATCTGGAATTTCTCAGTAGCAACCTGGAGTCTGGATTTGTGCCTGGTTGATGGCAATAGGCTCGCCCCTTATTATATGGGACTTAAACATAACTGGCGAAATGTAGGTCTACTATAGGTACTACACCTTTACCAACCCTTCCGGGAGTCAAGGCTTGATGTCATGTTTATCAACATCTAAGTAAGGGGTGTATTAAGATTCCTGAGTGTATGAAATCTTTTCTCATCGGCTTCGTACTAAATGTTGTTGCGTTTTGGTTACCTAGTGCTAATTTGTATTAAATGCAAAGAATCCTACGATGAGCTTTAAGTAATTAGTACTCCATCATATCTGATGTTACGAGCTGTGATAGAAAGTTACACAGTGATCTACGTTTTGGAATGAGCTTTAACTTTCTGACTTACTAATTTACTGTCAATCTAAATTGCATGTTAATGGTACAATTGACGTAAATACTTTTAGTTTGAGTTTTGTGGAATAAAATTCATGCAGTGCTTAAGTCAATCTAAACGATTCAAACCTAGATGAAAGAACGAAATATTGATTTATTTGTCACGAAAACATGTGCATACAATAAGATAAAAGCACTGAAATAAAAACTTTAAACTTAAAGATTACTATACTAATGAACACAGCACATTCACAGGCATTTTCTGCCAAGTTTGATATCAAGTGTTACTTCCTTTACTTGAAGTTACCTGATGGATACCTGAAGGTCTGCTCACCTCAACACAGTAACCAGCGCGATCAATAACCCTATATTTACACTTCAATTTTTACAAGTAGCGATCGTATCGCCGTTTGACAGAAAAGTTGATGGATTAACAGCAGGGTGGGTCATGTTATTAGTCATGGTTGAGTGGGCAAAAATAATTGTAACTATAGGTTTAATAAGTGGGCACATGGAAGTGGCTTTTGTGATTTCCGGTGGTTTGAACAGTGGTTTTCAGTGGTAAAAGAGTGGTCGTTTGATTTTAATGTATAAGCTAAGGTAAAACATACGTCTAAGCGCACACCTTTAACCTTTGAATGCGGAATACAAATAAAAACTATTATTTTAGTTTTGTATCGTAACCGCGGAAATATGGAGAATACAAGAGGAATATAAAAAGAATACTTAAAACTGAATGTTTGGACGCAAACCTTGTAGTTTTACAGAGCCTACTTTAATAATATCTTTCTTGAATAATAATACGCCAAACTTAATTCATAATACGCCCGTATTTAACATTTCCCGTATTGAAAAACGTTCAAAATCTCAGCGACATTCAATATCAAACACTTGTCATAATGTAGGTGAAAATTGGTATTATGTTATTTGTTGTAAGAAAAATAAATGGTAATTCTGAAGACAATAACAATAGACCAAAAATTCCTTCTGTTCACCCATCTATGACTTACTTCTCTGTTTCCCTTTCATTAAAACATGACCAAATCAAATCATAATTCATAGTTGAACTCTGCTGCTGTAATTACATTACTTTTAATTTTACCCTGACGTCAATCAAAAGCGAAGTTAATTGTTTAAGCGCAGCGGTCTGTAAAATAATCCCATTGTTTTAAAATATAAAGTTCTCACATAAAGTATATCGTCCAGTAACGATGCGATATGGTCGTATCATCCATCAGTGATGTCAGGATGTGGGGATTCTGAACTTCTTATGTAGAATTTTGTTTTATAAGGTAATGCTAGATTTGTAGTTTTTTTTTAAACACATAGTTTACATCAATGATTAAAGTGCTATTTACTTTTTAAAGAGTGTTTGTTGAAATCATCTAATTAATGTTATTATTTTACGTTTTATATCACAACATCTTTGTCAACTCGTTAAACTGCCCCCTAACTGTTTACTGCCTTCAGTATCTACCTACGCTTATCATGTGATGCTTAATCTTATTTTTCCTTTTAAAATATTTAAAACATCATTTTTACCATAAACGTCTTATTTTTTTTTTTTTTTTTTTTTTTTTTTTTTTTTTTTTTTTTTTTTTTTTTTTTTTTTTTTTGTCTTAAAAGAATAAGATAAATAATATTCAATAAACGGGTTTGAAGATAAATTTTTACCACTTTAAATAAGATGAGACATAAATAAATATAACTCGATAAATAGTGACGATCCTGCAGGTCACCCTTGAATGATGTAACCAATATTTTGTTTTAAAAGTGTGTTCGTGTTGTTTGTTGCCCATTCTTCTCCAAGGGTACAACTACGGTTTTGAATGAACTTACTATCTTCATCTTTTTACTGACCGACTCCCTGACAACTCCAAAGTGCCTACAATTGATTTAATTTAAATAAATGCTTAGAGTTTGATTATCTATTTCTTTACTTTCTTTGTTACATTACAACCATCCACCAAGAACCGTACTGCTAGATATTCAATGAGCTTGCAACCACTGGTTAAAATTAGAAGAGAATAAAACAGACTAAAGTGACAGTTTTATTTTATTAGATAGAAACTGGATGACCCACTAGACATTTTCCTGTCATAATTTCAATATGGTCTTTATTTACATAGTTGTCATAGAAAATTCAACACGGAGTTAATCATAAAAAAAAACACTTTTTCCAATTTTCCGATTTTTCCAATTTTCTAGGAAACTTTTCCAATAATTATTTCCATAAAAACCTAATTCGAACTGTTATAAACATTTAAAAACAAAAGTCGTTCTCAAGTGATGCGCTTATCAACGCACAATATTTCATTTTTATTTATATAGATAGACAAATATAATGTCTTGATCGCGTCCATCGATCTTCGCAAAGTATTCACTGTCTTAACGTAACTAAAACTACAAAGAAACAGCTATAAACAAGCAGAGTGTAATATAAAATAGTTTTAATACTTTAATCCAATAATAATACGCCGTAATAGTTCGTAGTACGCCGCCACGTCGCGTCGTAAAACAGGTTAACTTGATGTACTTAACTCTCAACTTTGGAGCTGCTTAAACAACATGTTGTTTTCATAAATGTTTAAGGATTATACTTAAAAGTTTAAGGCTTCATTATTTCATTATCTTTATACTAAATTGCAGTGACATAAGGCCATTAACATCGTTCTACCAAATTGGTTTATTTTGATAATAGGGTCTACAAATGGAAGGGCTTAAAGATAATAAATGCACGGGTCGATCGAAGGTTAAGTTACGCTTTCCGAGGTCGGTTCGTGGATGGGTGACCATTCATTAGATACATATCGAGACCCACGGTCCTTAGAAAGCACGACAAGCCGTTGGTCTCAGCTGTCCTTCGCAGATCTTAGACAGTCGTTAAGGGTAGTTAGCAAAAGTCAGACGATCGATCTGGGGTTGGTAGGTCAGATAAGCAGTCGCTCCGTGTAAAATACAGATATTCAGCTGCATCTGGTTATCCTAGAAGCGAAACTTAAATAGTTGGGAAAAGGCGAAGCAGGTTTTATGAGACTTTTTTATTTTTGCCTTCAATAATTTTATGCTTTCAGGATTCCATTTAGTCGATTCATCCAAATTAAAAGGCACAAATGAACCGTGTTTAATTGCCATTCGATATTGTTGCTAAGCCATGCCGGGAATCAAGTGACTCAGTGTTATTTGAGCTACCCCATGACGAAAAACTGTATACCAAGTGCATAGAAAGTCCTGTGAAAAACATTTTAGAATGTGAAATATATATGGAAATCTGCCAATAAAAATAGACAGTCTATTAACACACTCGTGAAGCAAAAACATTCCAGTTTAGGAATTCAGATTCTTAAAAAGAAATAAAGTAAAAGAATGAAAAATATGATGATATATAATGAAATGAAATAAATGAATAAGAAAAAGTGAAAATCCGTGTTTTCGACTTTTAATTTACATAGCGTGCTTTCATTTTGAAATAGCTGTCAGTGGAAAAACGACTTAATTTACAAAAGGATAATCAAAGCCTTTGAGAAAAATAGGTACAGCAGATTATAATAACATGGAATTATGTCCGTACCTACATTTTCGTTAATTATTAGGAATTTCCTTGAAATACATTTTCTTTTGTTTTTCTTAGGCAGGTACAATGATTTTCATACTGTTTTTCAAACCTTTAAGTTTCAATTCGAGGTCGAACCTTTTTGTTTCTTTAGTTTTTAACGTATATGAAAAGTATAGAATGATTCAGTAATTATTTTTATAAATTACTTGTTTTTGCCTGCAGCTTCGCCCGCGCATAGGTCGAAAGTTATCCCACGGGAACGTACTACAGGTATATAAAGTTTCCTATGTGTCAATCCAACTTATAAACTATCTGTGTGCCAAGTTTCATCCAAATCCGTTCGGCAGTTTTAGCGTGGAAGAGTAACAAACATCCATGAATCCATCCTCACAAACATTCACATCTATATAAATAAAAAGAAAAGTCTGACTGACTGACTGACTCATCAACGCCCAGCCCAAACCCTTAGACCTAGGAAGCTGAAATTTTGCACAGAGGTTCCCTTTATGATGTAGACAAGGAACATGGAAGCATTTTTCGAAATTCAACCCCCAAGGGGTTGAAAGTTGCCCGCGGGCAAAGCCGCTGGCAAAAGCTATAATGATGATAGGACTCCCTTTTCCGCACGTAGACTCCCATTCGGTCCGTTGTGCGTGCTGGCAAAAGCTAGTTCCTAATATTAAATAGCTTCCGCCCGCGGCTTCGCCCGCGTGGAAGTCGGAAATTATCCCGTGGGAACGTACTACCGGGATAAAAAGTATACTATGAGTTAATCTAGGTTATAATCTACCTGTGTGCCAAATTTCATCCAAATCCGTTCAGCCGTTTTTGCGTGAAAGTGTAAGAAACATCCACCCATGCATCCTCACAAACTTTCACATTAATAATATTAGTAAGAAGGATAATGCCAAGGTCATGAACAACTCTTCACGACTTTTGCTGTTTTATTAGTATTAAGTATAACTAAACTAACTAGGCCCCAATTCTGTATGGTAATTATGATTCCCCGCGGAATCTTACTACGTTCAAACTACGTCAATATCGTGTTTTTTTTTAAACCAATGTAACGGTAAGGAATCGAAATGTCATGTTCTGTATGTTCCAAGACAATTTGTCGATATTATTAATACGATATTAGCAGATGTCGTCTGTGATTGACGTGGTTTCGAGTAAGGAATCGTTAAGTGGTCATAGTCAATTCAGGCCGTGTATGGGGTGTTTTTTTATCTGGAATTCTTCAGTAGCAGTCCGGAGTCTGGATATGTGCCCGGTTGATGGCAATAGACTCGCCCCCTATTAAATGGGACTTAAACATAACTGGCGAAATGTGGGGTTACTTTAGGAACACCCCTGCCTATCTTTTCGAGGGTACAGGCGTGATGTTATGGTGTAACATACACATAAATAATAGTTTAAAAAACTAAAAAACATGCTATAAAAACCAAACTAAAAAAGGAGAAAATAATTTAATTCAATTAAAAAGCGTGGGGTGCTTTTTTAGGTATTTTTATAATCAATTAATGTCAAGCACCCCACGCTTTTTAATTGAATTCAATTATTTTCTCCTTTTTTAGTTTGGTTTTTATAGCATGTTTTTTAGTTTTTTAAACTATTATTTATTTTCTATTTTTTAGTTTTTGTTTTTTTTTTTTCATTTTTCTCAATTTATTTAAAAAAATAATTGAATTGTCATCGGTCCTCGATAAGTTTACAAAGTTTCAATTAAATCTGACCGTGAAGTGTGAAGTGGGTCAAAATCAAAATCTGAGCGTCTAAAGGAGTCAGTTACAAACATACATACAAGTGAAGCTAATATTAAGCGTGTAATAAAGTTTAACAATCTCATAACAAAAATCCAGATTCAATTATTTCGTGAATAATAAGTAGATTCCTACATCTTATGTTTTTTGCTTATCGCAAATGATCATTGTTCTTTTGTTTTCATTTTATTTACCAAAGCCTGCTGTGCTCAACGAGACTTGTGAAAAGTTTGAATACAATATCTTTCAAGTGCCAAGTAACCTCTGCCAAAATATATCATTGAAATCTATTCGGTAGTTTAACCTAGAAAACGATAGAGATGCTTACGATATCTGGAAAAATGCTTGCTTAGAAAATGGACTATTCTAACTGAAACTGTCCGTAAACTTAATCTCAACTGTCCTTATTTGACAATCGTGTCAAATAGCTATAACACGGCTTAATGACGTAGTCTGTCAATCTTCTTTAAGTGCACATGTTTTCGTGACTATATGTATATTAGTAACCCCTAAAAAACATCATTTTGCGTACCACACTATAAATCAGGTTCTTAACCATTTTCAAGAACATTGCTAATCCATTGCTTCATAAAGGGTGAAACTACTGGTCTTAAAATAATAACATGTACAGGTATATAAAAAGAAAATAATCATAAGGCATCAAATAATACGCCCGCATCGTTGTCAATGGGAAAAGTGCACAAAAGGCTGGCAGCATTGCCACGTTGTATGGCAATGCTGATTCTTTGGCCGAAATATAGCGATGGGTCCTATGTATATGGGCCAAAATGCAAAATTACAACTTTACAGGAGAGGCTTCCAAAGTTTAAATTTACTATAACTTCAGATTGATAAAACTGAACTTTACGATTATTTGCTTGTTTGCTAAGACAACTATCCTCCTCATTTATACTATAGTATTTTATATATACATATATAGGTTTTTTTTTTACGTCACATTGACCCTTCTACGTTAGTTTTTGTTTAAATTATTTTTCTTTAAAAACACCCTAAAAGGGCCAATGTGTCATATTGGCCATTATACGCGTATTACGCTAATTAGCATAAAGTATATATTTTTTACATTTTTTACCTATAAAATCAAGTAACAATTGAAGTAGTTGATAATTAATTAATAAGAATATAAGCTATTTAGATATTTAGCTATTTATGTCACATTGACACTTATACGTTTTACAATCTGCTAACCTACGAACTGAGATTTCATTTAGATCATTTGATTAATAAAAAAACACGCAGTAGTTTCATTCATTTATTGAAATAAAAATTGAATTAGCCTTAAAACTTCACTCATGGACACGTATTCAGTCTTTTTTGGTATTTTCATGATAAAAAAAACTAACAAAAAAAAAAAACGTAATAAGGAAACTGTAACTGGAGATCTTAGTTTGATTAACAAAATAATGTACGTCACATTATTATTTTCTTAATAAAATTACAAAAAAATAACAAAATTTTAAACCTATCTGGTGAAAAACAAAATTAAAAAAATCTCCGTAGTATAATCAAGTAAGTAATAAAATTACCAAAATCAACAGTACTAGAAATTCTTAATAAGTCTTCATTAATGTTCTTCATTATTGCTTTCATATAATAATGTACTTCACATTATTATTTTCTTAATAAAATTACAAAAAAATAACAAAATTAAAAACTTATCTGGTGTAAACAAAATAAAAAAAATCTCTGAAGTATAATCAAGTAATAAAATTACCAAAATCAACATTACTATAAATTGTTAATAAGTCTTCATTAATTTTCTTCATTATCGCTTTCATTAATTGACACAATGTCATTCGTTGCTACTAAATTTTCATAATAACTGTGGTATGCAGGTGGGATAATATTTTTTCGACATAAATCAAGCAAATCTTTCTTTTTGGAAGGTTGTATTGGTAACAGCTGATTGTAACATAGTTGCAGAGGAATATCTGTAGGTCTATCGGCAATTTGCCTTCTTGTTCGTACTGGCTGATCTAAGATTTTAATATGATTTTCAATAGCATCTTCACTTAAATCATTTTTATAGTATAAAACGTATGGTTCATCTCGGCTTACACGAATTTGTTTTATTTTAGACCAAAAAATTGTTTGTCCTTCTGAGTTTTTAGTCCAGTTAAAGGGTGTATTTGTCTGCATCTTTTTGAAGTCATAAATCATATTT
The DNA here is from genome assembly GCA_947359405.1 of Antitype chi. Taxonomy (NCBI): domain Eukaryota; kingdom Metazoa; phylum Arthropoda; class Insecta; order Lepidoptera; family Noctuidae; genus Antitype; species Antitype chi. The sequence continues at coordinate 19,138,173 of OX375813.1, forward strand.
TGAGCTACGTCTATGACGTTATAAGGACTTCCTTTTGATTTTGCCCATCGAATCAATGAGCTCCATTCAGAGGGTGTGTAAATATTCTTATATTTTGAAGCTCTTTCAATAGTGGCGTGTATGGAGTCGCCTTCATTTTGAGTGTGGCCTACTTCAAGAAAAGTATGCTTTATATTCAAATTAAACTGTTTAGCAGCGTACAGATACATAAAAAACATAATCCTGTTTCGGTTTTGGCCAGTACAATTGTCTGACCAAAATCTGAAGTCGTCACAACCTTCTTGACTTTTTAATTTAATTATATCATAGATACAGCTCGCTATTTCGTTCGAACCCTTCATTGCAATTTGTTCATTCCATAAGTAACAGGTACCAATTAACTTCCCAATATCAAAAATTGATAAGTTATGTACTTTCAACCTTTTACTGTGTGTGAGTACAGTGTGGCCGTTGCTTCGTTTAACGTATAAGTGTCAAATCAGCTGATTGGTCCAAACTACGAAACAAACGCGCGGGAACTCCCCACGTATAAGTCTCTAACTACTCTTAGGACCTTGTACGTTTAAATTCATGTTACTTATGCCGTTATACTGTAATAAAAAATCGTGTTTCTATGCAGATTTTTTTTTTTTTAATAGCTCACTTAATTCATTACATCTATAAGATGCGTTTACCATAAAAAAGTCAAAATGCCCAAATTGTTAGTTTGGCCCATATACATAGGACCCATCGATAGGCCAGCCCTTTGGTCACGTGAAGAGTCAACCAACCGCTTGGAAATGTCTCGGAAAACTAACTGGGCACTCGGACCCCATGGAGTGAACCTAGAGTTTGAACCCCAAACGGCTCGAACATATAGGTTCCAATAAGATTGAAATATTTGCGCTGCTTGAGGTTTCCACACCTGCAGCAGCCGCCCCAGCACAACCCGCCGTACTAGAAAGATGGGATGGCGCAAGGGTCTCGACACATGTTGCTTAATGTGTTAGAAAAACTTGTCTGCTCAACATCAACAACGCAATTAATGGAAACCTTTTCTACTGTTAGTGTGTTCCGCAAACTGCTTTATGTCATTCAATGGTTACTAAAATTTTTCCAAAAAAAAAAGCAACCGACTTCCCGTAAAACACTATGCAAAGTGAAAATTACTTTAATTTCGGAAAGCGGGGACAAAAAAGTTAAATACATATCCCAAGTCACCGACTTCCGAAATTAAAGTTATTTTTCACTTTGTAGTATTTTCCGGAAGTCGGTTGTTTTTTTTTTTGGAAAAAGATTTTGTTTTTCACTTTTTAGTTATAGTACCTACCCCACACCAATTCGAAATTTCATCATCCTTGGGGTCAAAAAAATGCATATTTATGCGATAGCAGCGATCGCGGTTGATGTGCTGTAATTTTTTTAAGAGTTCCGTTGCCTGTCTCCGAAACGCATCATCAGATCTATATGAAATTTAAATGGGACCATTTCGGAATAAACCCCTTTCGATAAAAAAAATATTTTTGTTAATCCGTCTATATATGACGGAGTTATGCCCGAAAATACATTAAAAAAAAACATGTCGAATTGATAACTTCCTTCTTTTTGAAGTCGGTTAATAAATAACCCTAATTCATATTATACCTACCTAAATTATAAAAGAACAAAAACATAATTCTATGTTTACTCATTGGAACAGCGTAGTCATTGGGAATTTCCCAATAGATTATACGATTTTCCCAGTCAATACATGCTTGTAATGCGTAATGTTATTTAATTACTCATGCATTGCTTATAATAACTTTATGTATAAGTCTATCTAATCAAAGTATTACCGGGGATTCAATTTACTAGTTTTATAAATGTAGGTGTAAGCATGTGAAATAGAAAATGTCGTAGCAAACTTATTTCTAAACCGTTTGCTTTGTATCTCGCATCGACACGAATTGTGGGAGAGTATATGAGATACTTTTGCATGAGCCATTGGGAAATAAAAGAATATTAGCCAGTCAGCCAAGTGGTAGCGGGGACTAGAAAACAATAAATCATGGACTACATTAAAATTATGCCGTGAGTTCTGCCCGCGACTTTATCTAGTTCCCCGATCCACACCGTCGCATCGCATCGTTTTGCATTCTTTCTTACTCTTTTTTATTTTTGCTCGATTATTTTCCACCACAGTAGGACAGTATTGTGAAGAGTCGCCTCCTTGCCTTCCTCAAGAATTAGGCTACGAAATGTAAAAATATGTTTTTTTTTTTATATCCGACTGATAGTTTTCTTTTTTAATCGACATCAAAAAGAAGGAGGTTATCAATTCCATATGTTTATATATATTTTTTGTTCATGTATGTTCAGGAATAACTCCGTCATATATAGACGGAATAGCAAAATTATGTTTTTGTTCGAAAGGGGTTTATTTCGAAATGGTCGCATTTAAATTTCATATAGATCTGATGGTGAGTTTCAGAGACAGACAACGGAACTCTTAAAAAGATTACAAATTAACCGCGATTGCTGCTATCGCATAAATGCATTGTTTTGATTTGATTGACTTTGAGAATACCCCAAGGATGATGAAATTTCGAATAGGTGTGGAATAAGTACCCGTTGTCACTTAAAATTAAAAAAAAAAACTAAAAAAAACAACCGACTTCCAAAAAGACACTACCTACAAAGTGTAAAATAACTTTAATTTCGGAAGTAAGTCGGTGTCTTTGGATATGTATTTTATTTTTTTGTCACCGCCTTCTTTTTTATTTATTGTTGGATGAGCCTGTTCTTGGCCTCGATTACGCTTGTTCAAGAAATTAACGCGTTGAAACAAATAACCAAAATCTTCATTATCGAATAAATTATTTTACAACTGAAACGATTTTATTCAGCCCCTGATGTTCCTGAAACCATTGTGAGCGCATTTGATTCAGAAACAATGACTGCTCAGATTTAATTGCAGAAACAAGATACCTACACAACTAACGTAACAATTTAGGAAGCTTCTGCACCAAATTAAATTTAATTAAGGAAATGTACACTGCGAAAATAGGTTTTAACGTTTGCTACGTTTTCACGTCTAAATAGAAAATAAAGCAATGGCTGTGTGCATCCTACTTACCATACTTATCCTACTATACAACTTCGTTTTTGTTTACCCTAAACCCGAAAAGGGGTCATTGTACTCATCATTTTGAACACCTTTTTTTAAGGGAACAACCTTGAAATCGCGAAAAAAAATCAGTTGTTCCATACATTTTGTCGATTTAAGTGAACACAAATGTATGGAACAGCTGATTTTTTTTCGCGATTTTAAGTTTTTTTTTTATCCCGGTAGTAAGGTCCCTTAGGATAATTTTCAACGGTAAAGCCGCTGGCAAAAACTTAGGTTAATATTATAATCATCACAAGAGTCGCAACTATCATTAATAGACGTATATCACATCAATAAAAAAGAGAATAAAACATATATAAGTGCAGAAACAGCTGTTTTTCAACCGCAAACCACTTGCCGATCATTAGGTCGGTAGGCGCGGGCGCAATGATTCTCTGAAATGTGACGTCATCAACGCTGTCTAACAGTCGGTTTCAATGGCTTTTTGTGTTTATTTAGGTAGATACTCTATTACTTACGTCTAAGGCCTCCTACAAGGTGGACCGATGACCTAGTGAAGGCCTCAGGATTCGGCTGGATGCGAGAAGTAAAGAACCGGTGGAAGTGGCGGAGCTTGGGAGAGGGCCTTGTCCAGCAATGGATATCTTTCGGCTGAAATGTGGATGATGATGAATGCTTTCTGTATATACAGGGTGAAATTGAAAACATGCGACAAACCGAAATGGGAGATTGTACTCATCATTATGAACAACTTTTACTAAGGGACCAATGATGCAATCGCGAAAAAAAAAACATCTGTTCCCTACATTTATGTTCGCATAACTCGTCAAAATGTAGGGAACAGCTGTTTTTTTTTGCGATTGCATCATTGGTCCCTTAGTAAAAGTTGTTGATAATGATGAGTACAATCTCCCATTACGGTTTGTCGCATGTTTTCAATTTCAACCTGTATATATATTTTTTTTGAAAACGCCCCACACTAGGAATTTCTCCTGTATTGTGGGTGCGTTTACAAACATTTAAACTCACAAACACAAACAGCCAGACCTGGAACAACTACTTGTAGGTCATACAAATATTTGTTCCGTGCGGGAATTGAACCCGCGACACGCAGCGCAGCAGTCAATCGCTTAACCACTGCGCCAACTGTTCTGTCATGTATTCATAGTTAACAAAGTGGAAAACGTAACTTTACGTGGTCGTTTAATTATACTTTGCCAATGGATATTTCATGGTAGGTAACTAGGCACTTAAAATATGTAGGTCTTTTTGTTAGCTCGTCCGTTTTTGTACTAAAACTTAGAATGGTGTTTAGTTCTGTGCCGTATTTGAGGTTTTGGTTAATGAATGAACGTGCGTAAAATTAGGTCCAACCAAGTTTTGTAAATACGTCCCAGAGTATTAATGTTTGGGCCACAGAAATCTTCCATGCAAGTAAAAAACCACAAGTACAATAAGTACATATTTATTTATTTAAATATACTTTATTGTACACCACAAAAATACATAACAAAAACAAGGTACACTACAAAATAAACAATGGACGGCCTTATCGCTTTCCGCGATCTCTTCCAGGCTACCTTGGCATGGTCAGTGATTAGTCTGGACATAAAATGGGGATGTTGTTGGCGCAAATAATAAATATACTAAAATAGATACATAAATACATACATACTAAATATATAAGGAACGAAAATAAATGATGACTTTACATAGTAAATTACAGTTAGGTATGAGAACTAGATCACAACGACAGGTAATGATCCTTTACGAGTCTTTAAAACACATATAACGACAGCGCGCGGTTTAATTTCAACTGGCAATGCATAAATATAGTTTATTTCGGGGTACCAAATAGTTAATATCCTATTATTTGCCGAGAATAGCAATTTCATAAGCAATAACTGCCGTAGCAGTCGATCGATCAGGTTTAGCTACGCTTGCCGCGGTTTGCCCGGGGATGGGTGACCATCTTTACATGCCAAGATCCCTCGGTTTCTCGGAAAGCACATTAAGCTGTTAGTGCCGGCTATCATTCGTGGATCGTTGACAATAGTTACGGGTCGTCATTAAACCCGAAGGTCTGATAAACTAGTCTTACCCAGTAACTGGATTGTGAAGATCAGATAAGCAGTTGCTCTATGTAAAATAATGGTATCCAGTTGCGTCCGATTAGACTGGAAGCCGACCTTAACACAGTTGGGAAAAGGTTGAAAGATTGATTGAATAGCAATTTCCAGAAATAGAGTACAATATTATAATTATTTTATTTCTAGCCAGTAGGAATATAATGCCGGTTTAGGTACTTCATTCATTAATTGATAACTAGCTGTGCCCGCGACTTCGTCCGCGTGGAATAATGTCTTTGGGTCTTTGGGTCTTTGTATCTTGTCGCAAACTAAAACATTCACATAAACCTTACATATTTCCATACAAACTTTCATCCCCTATTCCCTATTGTTATTTTACACCCTTGAGGGATTTTTTTTACAAACTTTGAATGTCATTTAAAATTATATCGAATCAACTGCCTAAAAAATAAGTTTTAATCTTCTAGCTCTAAAAATGACGATACTTCTATACAACTTTTCACCCCCCCTTTCAACCTCTTTTTTCGCATTAAAAAGTAGCCTATGTCCTTTCTCAGGCTGTAGACTATCTGTGTACCAAATTTCATTTAAATCGGTTCAGTAGTTTTGGCATGAAAGCGCGACAGACAGACAGACAGAGTTACTTTCGCATTTATAATATTAGTAAGGATAACAGATCTACGTGCACAAACCTATTTTTTCCTCAACCACGAAGTGCAAGATAAATAACCACTTATTGTCATACCATTATAAATGGTTACAATTTACGTAATGCGCTGTGTTTCTCTTTAATTCATAAATCTTCAAGGAAACTGTAGCATTCCAGAACATGACTCGGTAGGGTTTTTTTTTCTCGGAAATAATATTAAAAAGCAGGACTTTCCCTGTTACAAAATGTCCATCTTTGCCTGAGCTGAGTGTATCGCTCGATTACATTGTCAACTAATTCTGTATTTGTCTAACAACATAAGTGTCAAATCAGATTGACATTAAGACACCATTTGCAAAGATTATGGCATATTCACATTATGACATTACATTTTCCCCACTGAAAGCGATATAATAATAAACACGTAAATGTCATTTACAAAATTACCTAAAAATACATAAAGTAAGATCTACAAAAGTAAAAAAGTATCTACCTACACAATAGACACAGACAAACATACAATAAGCATTTGAAAATGTCTATTGAGTCCGTTTCCGCGTTGGCATGGTTGATATTTTTGTTTTAATTAATATTAGTTCACATGACACATGAAACCATTGTTGTAGACAGAATTAGATTAGAGCTGCCCTAGACAGTGTAGGCACAGTCAAGAGCAAACATATGTGTAAAAAGAAAGAAAAGTATTTATTGTGACTCGCACACATCGTCGACCGTAGGTTCAATTGAGGTAAGAGACAAAATACCCAAAATGAGATGAGTATACAGTTTTGTTCAGAATTTTTCGCTCTATCGAATGGTGAATATGAAAAAATCCTAGCTTAAGAAAAATGTCCCTTAACCTAATGATTTTTGGTTCCAAATTTAGAATCAGCCTCATAATAACAATGTATCTGAAAAACTATGCAATATAGGAACTTGAAATGGTGTAGTTATCGCCGCCAATCCACTTCAAATAAGGTAAGGGTCTTCCCAATCAACGAATTGTCAAAAGTGTGTACTTCATTTTCTGTCAAAAATCTCTTTACACTGTATTTAAAAAAAAAATTATCAACAAGTCCTTTACACAATTTTTTTATTGATAGATTGGATCCAACGTAGAGGTCAATTTAATGTAAGGAACGGGACTACAAGATACTTGGTCAGTAAGGGACATTACTAACAAAATACGTTGTTGTAAGGGACATCTATTTTCTTAAATAACTAACTTATTTAAATAAATGTTACACATGTAGATAGAACACTAAAATACAAGATAATGTCTGAAATCAGACCCGAAAAAGGTTAATAACAAAAAAAGTTATGGGCGATTTAGTCCGAAAAAAAAACATTGTCGGCCTCTCCTGAAAAATCGTATTTTGTCCCTTACCTCAATTGAACCTACGGTCGACGACATATCTATCACAGACTAAAAACACAATATTGTTTATTAGAGAAAAAAAAATGAAATTTAAAAACTTAACGAATTTCTCAAGGCATCGCGATCGGTTCAAATGTTGAAATGAACACAAAAACAAAGGAAAAAGTTGCAGCGGAATTGACGCGCAACCTTGTTACCATGGTTTCAGTATATGATTCTTGACCCCCAGCGCTGAAATTTCACGTCGGCTACGAAAAAAAAAAATACTGTTCCAATAATTAACTGAGCACCAAGATACAGACTAATTAGGTTCACTGGCAAATAATATACTGTTAGTTGTAAGTAATATTTAAGCTACTCATTATGTCGTCCCACCTTGATTTTAACCTATGCTTGCTTACTGTATTACCCTGGACAGTCAAATATTGCTGTTTTGTAAGTCAAAGTCAAGAGTCAAAGCATTTATTTCAAATAGGCACTTAAAAGGCACTTTTGAACGTCAACATTTACATTAAAATAGAATTGATTCTAGTCGACCCTTCCAAAATGTAGTTTCGTATGGAGAAGAATGGGCAAGAAACTCCACCGTTACTCTTTTAAAATGTTCCAAGTACAATATTTACATTCATTATACGATTATGTGTGAAAACGATGCACCCAGAATAAATTTGGACCACGTAGGTATTGTACTAGGAGATATTAATTTTTTTCTGACGTAAAATTTCAACGCAGGGGACTTATCATAATCATCTACTGAATACCTATATGGTAAATATTTGAACCGTTGACTGAACAAAATCGTAAGTATTGGATGTTATTTCTTTTTGCGACATTCTTTTGTTTTCCTTCATTTCATTTTCCATAGTAAAATAGAATCTTCATTTCTGAATTGCAGTCTGTGTTGAATATACCTTAAATGCACTAGGATAATTTTGTTATCATCATCATTTCAGCCGAAAGACGTCCATTGCTGGACATAGGCCTCCCTCAAGCTCCGCCACTTCGACCGGTTCTGTGGTTTCCGTATCCAGCGGATTCCTGCGGCCTTCACAAGGTCATCAGTTCACCTTGTGGGAGATAGGATAATATTTTTCTTTGATTCAGCTATACCATCAGTGGTAAAAAATATTCGCGTCGGCTTGAAAACCTCCTTTTTGTCATAACCAGAGATCGGATATTCGGATGCATATTCACCTAAAGTTGAGATGGAATGCGCTTTTGTATCGAAAAGGTCTTAATTTAGGTAAGTAATTTGTTTATTTTTTTGTATCGGGTTAAACATTAATTTAAAATTAATACACATCTGAATAGTTATGCAATCCAAGAATCCCGGGGTTTAATAAATATTACAAATAATTTATGAAGCCGCTTCCATACTTTCATAGCTAAAAATTATCTTTAGGTAAATATGCATCCGAATATCCGATCTCTGGTCATAACACATCACGCCGAGAATCCCCGTTAAGTTAGGCAGAGTGTATCTGTAGTACACCCACAATTGTCTAGTTATGTGTAAGTCCTATGTAATAGGGGTCGAGCCTAATGCCATCAATCGGGCACAAGTCCGTCCGTACGTCGTCGGTAAAAAAACGTTTTATTCTGAACTTGAGTTTTCCTTCAAGGAAAATGACTTATTGTAAGAGTAGATTTTCCTGCTTACATTAATAAAGCCTTCAAGGTTTTCTAAGTCGACGATAAAAAAGCTAAAATAAATTTAAAACTTTTCCTCATGAACTAATCAAAAGCGTTCGTCTTCATTTACATTAAAAAGCCTTAACTTCATTAACTTAACGAGATAGTAGCAATGAAAATGTCACATCGAGTTCCTCACGAACAAAAGTTATAATTCACGCTATTGTCTCAGTCTTTTCATAATACAAAATACATCCTTATTAATTCGCAGCTTTGTACAAACGCGCCCCTTTCCTCAAAACTGTTTCACCCCCCTTGGTAGGTACGGAAGCACGTGTATCGTTTATCCTGTTCTAGCTTGTACTACACGTGATCTTGCCCTCTCTTTCTACTGCCGCCGATCAGCGCACGCATTGCAGGTGAACTGATGATTTTCGTTCAGTCGTGTTCTGAACGTCGCGTGGGTGGTACGCTGTCGCGCGCTCTCCGTTTCCCGCGAAAATTTTACGTACGATTTAAAATCGCAATTTTCCAAGAAAAGAAGTTATATCGCGTTCTGCTATTGTTAATGTTTAGTTGATGTGTGGCGTTGATTAATTTGTTTAAAATTGTACTGTGGTTTTATAGAATTGTGTGCTTCGACCGCTAGGAGCGGCTTTTCGGATTAATTTTTATTTCGTGTTCGTTTATCTAAAAGTGAGTACATGTTTTTTTTGTATTTTTGTAGGATTAGTCTAAGATAAACATTAGTGATCGCGCTGTATGAAAAAAATCATATGCTTCCTTAATGTAAACAGCAAATGAAAGCCCTGATAATAAATGTCTAACATTTATAAAAATTATGATAGAACTTTAATAACGCAATTTATAATAATTTTCGGTAATACCTATTCAATATAACATTGAATAATTCCAATGAGAATTCCTGTATTTACAACAGTTTTCCTGTACATTTAACAAAATGATCTCTAAAATTGAAATCCACCGCTAACTCGCCAACGATAACACGAATTTACAAATGTTTATTTTTTCAAACCCAGGAACATCAATGTATAATGACAGCAATAGAATATTCATTCGCGGACCCGAAAGTTTAGTTCATAAAATATTAACGCTGTATCTCCACGGGGTCGGTTCAAATTTGCGTCTCGGACTTAATAAGGATCGTAGAAAATCCAAGTTCAGGCAAGTACAAATGCTATGTTCTAATATATAATCGAATTAATGGTGATACCAAACTTCGAACTTTGAAGTCTCGTTGTGCGCCATTCTTATATTTGAATAATTTTGATTCCAAACTCAAACGTGTCTATTCCAACTGACGGATAATTCAATTTTGTTTTCATTTCGTGTTCTATATTAAATTTCATAAAATTGAATTTGAATCGGAAAACAAAATTAAAAACGCGTTTTGTATTGTTTTTATACTCGATCGTTTTTGTCCGCGATGTTATATCTTGTTATCTATGTATTTTAATTCAGTCTAGTAATTTTTGTGACGGGCTTAATGCCAAATTGTTTTTATTCTTTTTTTCCAGAACATTAAATAGCGTTATATTGCCTTCAATTGTTTACAGCTATCTGCAATTCGCGTTGAATTTGTGTAATTGGAGCAGATTAACGAAACTACAACTTACAGCAATGAATTCGAGACATGTTATTGTTAAAACAATAGAAAGTTATGACACATCGTATAGTTTATTGCAATCATTTATTTTCGCAAGACGACCGTGTCTGTGTTGACAAAAATTCTCGTAAATAACATGCCCGATTACTTCCGACGCATGAAAACTATAAAATTAAAGTAATAATCCATGAGAGTGTATCTAAAAAGACGTACTGAATGATAGCAACAGGTGCATGTGTCCAGCGTAGAATCGAATTAGACTGTCTAACATTAACAAAGAGCTCTGCTCATACGAAACTATATAGGTACTTATATCATTATCATATCAGCCGAAAGACGTCCACTGCTGGACATAAGCCTCTCCCAAAAGGGGGATTTGCGATAATCGTCACGCTTGGCAGGCGGGTTGGCGATCGCAGTGTGGTAGTCAAATGCATAGAGAACGCCGCTGCCCATTCTCTAGTAAGTCCCTTAGTCGCCTTCTACGATATATGTAATGTACCTATATGATAATACCTAAATTGTCTTTACAATCATATCTTAGCGTATGCAGAAAATAATCCCTATTTCATCTATGCCGCCGTCCACAAGCTATAATGCCGTTAACTCGCTTAATAATATGGTCAACATTTTCGTTTTTTGATGCCATCATAATCAGAAAAAAAATCTCTATCTTCCTGTCTAAGCAGTATTTTCTACTATATAAGGATGCTGAGAAAAAAAAAAGCGCCGCTAACTTGCCTTGTTTGATATGTTTACTACGCTAAAATGCAGGGAATCAACATTACTAAACTAAAAAGTGACTAAGGGCTTATAATTTACATTTTTACTACATTTTTTTACCATCCGTTTCATAATTAAAAAGCCTGCATTTCATATTTTTCTGTGCTTTTTTTGCTCCATAACTCGAAATATGATTTTGTTGGTTAACGGCATAATAGCTTGTGGACGGCAGTATAGCTGTCCATATAAACTAGTGGACGCCTAGTGTTCAAAATTCGTTTAAAACTTGAATGTATTTCTAATGTATTTTTTGTATAAAAATATTAGCTTTAACTGTGCTAAATTTTATACGCCACATTTCGCGTAATTTTCGTGATACTTACAAAGTTATTGCTTAACGTTATGTATACAATGGATAAATAAAATTGAAGTGTCTGTTTGCAATGTTAAATGCATATGAAGGTCTCTGCCAGGTGTGCGGGTCGTTCGAAAGAGATACCGCGGCCCCTGGCACTCAGGCAACTGAGGGAACACGGGTGGGTTTTAGTCAGTAAAAGTCAAACACGGCCCTCCTGCTCCACTCAGACCTGGTGAAGTTATTTGATAATTTCCCACACAAAAAAAAGTATATACGGTACCTAGTTAAATAAAAAACACATTTATTTTTAAAATATGTCTGTCTTTCTGTTCCGGCTAATGTCCGAGGCTACATTTTGTCCCGGTAACGCTCCCATGGGATTATGTCCGATATCCACGCAAACGAAGCCGCGGGTAGCAGCTAGTTTATTAAATAAGTCTTTTCAATCACATCTTGCCATATATTATAAAATATGCAGAAATCTCTATTTCATCTCGTCTAAATTCATTAGTATAATCATCGTACGTACTCTGCGCTCCTCGCCTTATTATGAAAACCCGACGAAGCAAATTTTTCTCAGTATTCACTTCATTTCTATTCTCGTCTACAGTTTATTCACTTTTTTTTTTATAAAAATAGGGAAAACGTACTATCATTTGTGACTTTCTTCATTAACTCGCCTGGCTAGATTATTTCAACAGTTAGTAATACAATGTTTTCTATTTTTATAACTCCAACACATTGTGCAACTACGTATTCATTGGTTTCACATATTATATGTCGAGATGCAATGTTTTGAGTTTCTATTCAAAGTATATGCAGACAATCTCTAACCTTGAACAATTCAATTATTTGACTTGCAAATCAATAACGTAGAAAATAAGACAGTTATTATCCAGCAGCAGCTCAAATAAGATCGTTAACGTCTCAAAAACGATATATAACAAAAAATTGATTACGGAAACGAAAACGAAACAGTGAACAAACCACATGTCGGGAGTGTTGGTACCGTCGAATTCATTATGCTATAAATAACAATCACAACACGACTAGCAGACGGACAAAAAGACAAACTAAATAATACTAATGCATGCCTAACGATTGTCGCTTTGACTAGCAAAGCCGAACTAGAAACTCGGGCTATTTTGGACACACATCCGCGACAGATAGTTGGCCGTCGACAAACTTTCCGAATTTTATTTTCGTTTAAAAAAAAATACATTCTTCTCTCCTCAAACCTTTTGTTACAGCATCGGTCTTCATATATTTTTTTTTAATGGGTCCACGTTGCCAAGCTATAGTTAAATCGGAATTGTTTTGAAGATTTATAATAAGTATAATTTGTGAGGTATACACCTGCTATACCCATTATTATCATGAAATACTAATGGTCTGGATTGCTCAACGCTTTTGTTAATGGTGTGATAATTAATCTATATATATTTAACAGCGCATTGTTCTGAAAGTTAGTTGTGCTACTGCGACGCGATTTTACAAGTCGAAATAGTTTTAACGTGGTACGATCAACTGTGTCATCTTTAATTTCTATAAGCAACTTTAACCACGAGTACTGTACTTATTAAATATATCTCAAATAATAAACATCTCTCTCAATGGAGAGAGATGTTTATTAAAAAAAAATCATTAAAATCTGCAAAAAAAAAAAAAATTGAAAAAAAAAAAAATTAAAAAAAAATAATAATAATAATAAATTAAATTAAAATTTGTTTATTAAAATCTTGTAAAAATACGCTTTGATATTAAATGTAATATCAAAGCGTATTTTTACAAGATTTTCAGTAAACGAGAGATATTTCATTCCTATTCCTAATTTACTTATTGGTAAAGTAACTCATGGAAAATAAAGATGTCATAGTTGACGGTATACTGGATCATTGTGGCCTGATTAATTGCTGACTGTTATCTAAATCCTATGATCGTGGAAACATTTATTACAGTTGACAAAACATGATCTTACTATTGCATAGCTATTTTAGTCCCTACCATTGTTTTTCTAGTACTATATTATCTGATTGTGGCAGCAAGCAAGTTATCTCTATTTAGATTTATCACGAATATTCAACCAAAATGTTATTCTTACGAATTTTCAAAATTAAATCCTCTTGCATTTTCCATCTAACATTTATTTATCGTTCTAACTCGAATAAATACGATTACAAAACTCACCTGCTGGCTTTCGTTGTTTTGAACCGAATATTTGTTTTTTTAAAGTCCGAAGACCTTTTGTGTGGATACCATTCCATCCATGACATGAATTCCATGATCTAATTCACGCAGAAAATGTTAGAAATCCCGACGCAAACGCGGTTTTCGTTGGAGTATATATAGTTAAACCAAAACTGCACTGTTGGCATTAAAAATTAAACTAAATTCGCGAAGATTCCTTTGGTTTGGAGTGGATCTATTCGCAAGACTTTGATGTATCATTGAAAATGTTCCAAACCATTTCGAAAGTTATTTTATTGCATAAACAAACTGGAAATTAAAGCTCAGAACTGAAAATATTTAACTTTGATGTCGTAATATTATTAGTTGGAAATGTAAGCCAAATATTGATATGATGGATTGGTCGAGTGATGAGTAAAAATTTGATCAGGAACAAAAATATACAGATGTCAGCCGGTCGCTCGTACGGCATGCAGTTCGAGGAAAATTCAACTGTTTTAGTCATATAACATAACATGTGTGAACATAATGCAAAAATGGGATTAGGTTCTTATGCAGTTGTAGTTTTTTGTAAGAAACCTATGGACCTTTTTAAATAAAATACTAAAATTCAAATAATTCCGAGGATCCTGAATATAAGCTATCTCTTTCGTATCTAAAAAGGAACTCCAGTTTTTTAGGTCCATCAAAATCAGTTATTTTAATTTGTAACGATGAAAACAAAAATATCCCTATCAAATAATTAAACAACAAAAATATGTAGGCACAGCAATAATGGAGAGGTAACGAGCAATATTATTAATGCCCCATTTAACCTCAGTAAAAATAACCCCCAAAATGAAATTGCCCGAGGCAATCTAGGAATTTAAAGAATACTTCGCGACCTCGTTACGGTTGTAAAAGAAAACAAAGAAATTGGTACTTTTGATAACAGTTCTAAAGAAACGTCTGTCAAAGATGATGTCACTTTTGTCTTCAGCTTCAATGTTTGACTACCCTTCATGTACGACATAATAGAAATAAAGGAATATGTATCCGTAGAACGTTTGTTTGCTTGTCATCTGTCAAAAATTCAAATGATTTTCGCGACTAGCCCGGTCGGAATTTGTTCAGGTCAATGCTTTTTCATTGAACTTTTTTTCAGTTTGCTCGGAAACACATTTTTAGTTTATCGGCTTTCGATGAATATGGGAATGAAATCTCGTTATTAATGTATATTTGTTCGAATTTATTGAGCGTATCTATCTATCTGGAATTTCTCAGTCTGGATTTGTGTCTTGTTGAGGGCAATTAAAATCGTTTTGACCAATATTTACCTACTTGTCGCATCTAAAAATATGTAAAATAAAACATTGTGAGGATAAATCTTAATTTTCCTGTTAACAACAAAAACACATAAATAGAGATAACATCGCTTTAAAATACAAAATAGTTTAGTTACTTACCTCTCTTAACATTTATTATGGGTATATTCATAAGCGATGATTAAAGTTAAATTATGTTTAAACGTCCAAAATTTATGGTTAAATAGTCGCTAATCATTTTAACCATACATTTTTGACGTTTATAAATAAGGGGGTTAATGTCATCAAATATTTAATTTACTACTTACTTCATTTAGACCTCTTTGGTCTAGTCGATTCCTGTCGGGCAAAGTTATATTAGGTTTTCTATATGGAATTTCTCAGTAGTACCATGACAAGCGTGATGTTATGTTCATTAAGACCATCAATGTAATTACTTCATTCATGTACTGCGGTATAAACAAAAATACTAGCTTTAATAACTTTTATTTTCAATTAATATTCTCACGCACATATGGCATGCTATAAGCTGGTTATCCCATTTAGATCTTAAGGTCTAATTTCCTTTGCCTTTGCATACAGTAAGACGCTTCTTTCCAGTAGTTAGCTTACTCGTTTACGTCAAACAGATTTTGAACTTAGCTTATTTAATCAGGATCATCAATATCAAAAAACATAAATTGCAGCATTATTTACTTAGGAATCAGTTTCTTTCTTTTCAACTGTATTGTTTTTACTTTTATTTATGACATTACATAACATAACGCCTATATTCTCCGTAGAGTTAGACAGAGGTGTTCTTTGTATACCCATTTTTACCCAGTTATGTTTATAAGTCCCATAGTAGTATAATCATCAACCGGGTAAAAAAAAAACATACGCGCCACTACTGACAAATTCCAGATTAAAAAAAAACTATTGATTGATGCGAGAATCTTACCCAGGAGGTCTTGCTTTAAGTAGTATCTTTATCATTTCGTCCACATGCGCTAAATACCTCCTATCTGACTCCGGGTGTATTTTACATAGTAGAGGATCCCAAGTAAGAACGATCTTCGCCAATTTAATAACCAGGTGTAAATTATATTTTAACAATATTATTTTTTATAATTTTAATTAATATATAATTTTCACCTAGTTATCAAATTGGTGAAGGTCGTTCTTACTTGGGATCCTCTACTATGTAAAATCAACCCAGAGTCAGATAGGAGGTATTGGACGCTTGCTGACGATATGCTTTATGATCATCTGCATAGCCTTTACCCATCTATGTTTGGGTCGGCTTCCAGTCTATCCGGATCTGCTGCACTGTCGGACAGCGATGATTCAGCACCGTTCGATTTGCGCTCAACTGTCAGCCTAGCTGAATAAGCCCCGTTGCGACTGTGGGTCGCTTTCGCCTTTTTTACACGCTTTATATTAGCTCGGGTTGTATGTATGTATGTAACGGAATCTTTGAGCGCGATTTTGACCCACTTTAAACGGTCAGATTTCATTGAAACTTTGTAAACTTGTCGAGGACCGATGACAATTTAATAATTTAAAAAAAAATTGAGAACAAAAAAAAAACGTTTTGTAGTTAGCAGAACTAAAAAATAGAAAATAAATAATAGTTTAAAAAACTAAAAAACACGCTTTAAAAACCAAACTAAAAAAGGTGAAAATAATTTAATTCAATTAAAAAGCGTGGGGTGCTTGACATTAATTGATTATAAAAATACCTCAAAAAGCACCCCACGCTTTATAATTGAATTAAATTATTTTCTCCTTTTTTAGTTTGGTTTTTAAAGCGTGTTTTTTAGTTTTTTAAACTATTATTTATTTTTTGTAATATAATCCGTGTTTAAAGATGTTTATACACGGACGAGTGTATAGCCTGTGGACCAGCTGAATACCACATGGAGCGACTGCCTATCTGACCTCCACAACCCGCAACCACAACGTCTGGGTAATACGATACCCCTTGGTAAAACTGATTGTCAGATTTTCGCGCTTCTTACGACCCGTAACGACTGTCTGACAAAGATTCAGAAATTACAGCCGGGACCAACTCGTACGGGTCTTGATATGTAAAGATGGTCACCCGTCCACGGACCAACCGCGGCACGCGAAGCTTAACCTGATCGATCGATCTGAGCGGCTGTTATTACCTAACCACCTACAAGCTTCATCATCATCTTCAATATCCCATCAATTTTCACGTGAAAATATTGAAGTAATTAATCCATTAAAATTCAATTAACTATGGGTATAAAATCCCGCCGATGATTGTTATTCCAACACGATATTGTATACTTTATACGTTTATGTTTATTTCAACGATCTATCATATCCCATAAACATGCACCTACTGTGCGCGCACGCATTTAAGGGGAATGTAGTCGCGGGCTCGAACTCACTGGTGGGCCTGGCTAAAAATCACGCTTTCGCACCAGGCTTCGTGTCCGACAGAGATAGTATCAGTGATGAGCAGTTAGACGCTAGTCTACACGCATAGCGTTATTGAGTGAGATGCAGGATCATTTATAGTAAAAAAATTGCAAAAAAATTTAGAAAAGTCCTTCGGAAGATTGGGTTATATGAAAAAGCCAATGCATTAATCAAACTTTTCGATAATTGAACTTTGTCGGCAAGAAAAACGAATCTTTGTTGGCTCCTAACTTTTTAATGGGATTTTATTTTAGGATTCTGTTTCCGTACAGACAATATTAATAATGAGACAAAACGATATCATATTTTACTTTGGATGTGCCATGTCAGACAGTGGAGTAAAACACTCCCGAAGTTTGTATGCAAAAAATGTGGACTAGGTTCACCTTAAACTCACGCATTTTAACTTCGGGGTTTATTTATAAACGTTCGATCGATCGATCGACCCGAGCAGCTATTGTTACTTAGCTCTTCTTTCAGACTTCCTCTTATGTACTAATTTCTTATTTTATCCATTCGTGTAAGACCACACAACAACATTATTTTAATAAAATGCTCATCGATAGATAAGGAAGCACAAGCATAAACACAATATAGGTAAATGTTACTGGTTTGAGATAACCTTGAACTAACATCACGAAATCAGTCATCCTCACATAATCCAACTTATCAAGGCCTTGTAAACTATAGATTAACACTTAATCCAAACAAAAAAGTAATTATTTATGTAACAAAAATGTTGATAAAAATGATTAACGTATTAACGTAACATAGCTATACCACAGAGTAGACATTTATTTCATTCAGAAATTTAAAGAAGACAGTTCTTAACGTATTGAGTCGTTGGTCTACTGCTCGCAATCGCCACTGTTGAGCATCAGATCTTGGGTTAGTTTCCCGAGTCGAGCAAAGTGTTGTTTTATTTATTTTACAACTTACATCTATCATTACAGGGTTACCTAATGCGATAGTGTACTTATCTAAACTCTTGTCTTAAAAACACGCTTTAAAAGCCAAACTAAAAAAGGAGAAAATAATTTAATTCAATTAAAAAGCGTGCGGTGCTTTTTGAGCCTCAAAAAGCACCCCACGCTTTTTAATTGAATTCTCTCAATTTTATTTTCTCCTTTTTTAGTTTGGTTTTTAAAGCGTGTTTTTAAACTGTTATTTATTTTCTATTTTTTAGTTCTGCTTACAACAAAAACATGATTTTTTTTCATTATCCTCAAATTTTTTTTAAATTACTTATTGAATTGTCATCGGTCCTCGATAAGTTTACAAAGTTTCAATGAAATCTGACCGTTTAAAGTGGGTCAAAATCGCG
The DNA here is from genome assembly GCA_947359405.1 of Antitype chi. Lineage (NCBI taxonomy): Eukaryota > Metazoa > Arthropoda > Insecta > Lepidoptera > Noctuidae > Antitype > Antitype chi. Next base: position 19,156,963 of record OX375813.1, read on the forward strand.
CTCTAAGGAGTCGGTTATATACAAACAAACATACAAGTGAAGCTAATATAAAGCGTGTAAAAATAGAATTTTTACTTTTTTACCTGATATTTTTTTTTCACAAATTAAATACAAAACAACATCTTATAACGTTCACACAAAGGTCCATTTTCACAAACCGTCTTTAAAGTCGCTGCTCTAAATAAGATTGGAAGATGTACACGTGCTTAAACAAAATACACAGTACCTACATTTGCAGGGCAAGGTTCATGCACTTGTATATCTGTAGAGCACGACGCAGTAACAGGTTACGAGACGCCCACGGTTACCATAGTAACCCATTTAGGATCTATACACTACGCTATTGTGTGAACAGGTGAATTATTTTGTGAATGAATGGATCTTTAGCGGTGGTTAGGTATAGTCGGAAGATACATAGTTACTTTTAGATATATATGAAAAAGTTAACTAAATGAAAATGATAATTCTGTAAAGTGACTATCAGAATCACTTTTACACGTTATTTTATGAAATAAAAAATGTAAGCTACATGGAGTTGACATTTCCTATTTGACTATCACTGAGAAGAAATGGCGAAACAAACTCAAGGGTCGAAGTCTATTTTGAATTCCAGACAATCTTGGTCAGATCATGTGAAGGCAATGTGGATTAGTGCTCCAAATGGTTTTTTTTTTTTTTTGAGGATGGGAAATGATCAAATAACTTCTCCCGCTCTGGGTGGAGCAGGAGGGCGTGTCAGACTTTTACTGACTATAACCCACCCGCGTTCCCCCAGTTGCCTGTGTGCCAGGGGCGACGGTATCTCTTTCGAACAACCCGCACCCCTGGCAGGCATCGGCCCTTGCGGACCCCACCCTTTGGTGCTGACATCTCTTTGAGGCGCGCGTGGAACACAACGCGCCGTCGACCCGGGCTTGGTCCTTACCGGACAGCGAGCTACCCATTACTCGCCGTCCGCAAGCCCGCGCCTACGGTGGCCGGGAATCAGCCTGGGATTCCCGACGCCCAGGGCTTCTCCCGCGGCGACTACGGCCGTGAGGGCGCATATACTGCCTCTCCCTCACGTGCGCCGCCTCCCTCTTCGCGAACATTACTGCTTCGCAGAAGGAGGTGACGGCTAACCATTCACTCTCGCTCCGTACCATGGCCTGCACCAGGGCCGGACGCGAGAGCTCGCCGCCGCCGATCGCCTCCACGAGGACACGGCGGTGCTCCGCCCAAGCTGGGCAGACCGCCACCGTATGCTCCACCGTGTCCTCAGGGCGATCTTCGCAATGGAAACACCCGGGCGTTTCCTCCCGCCTTATACGAAACAGGAACCTCCCGAAACAACCGTGTCCGGTGAGGACCTGCGTCAGGCGGAAGGTGAGGACGCCATGCCGCCTCTCAAGCCACTCCTCAAAGAGGGGACTTACCGCCGCTATCGTGGCGTGCCCATGCTCCAAATGGTCTATTGTGGAAAAAAAAAAAAAAACCATACAGATCCAAGCAGACCAGTTGCCATAGTGCAAACATTTGTCAGAAATGGTTTATAATATATATTTGTTATTTTGATGTCATGTTATATTTTGCCTGTCTCTAAAAACTTAGTCGTGTCTGGCTAAACACATCAAAATTCGCTCAACTTGTGCTACACTGCCCATAACAGACCCATTTTCCAAATAAACTGCTGCACACCTTTTTAACATTAATTACTACTTTTACAAAACTTTGTAACAAGGTCAAAAATCCTTCGTTTTCACTGTGCGTAACTGTGTATTGCGATTGAACCTTACTTTCATCACGATAGTTGTATTCACCACATAACAAACCACCACTAATGACACCTATTTTCAGAGAAGAACCTATACAGCTGCCTAGACCACAGGGCAAAATATTCAACAAATCCACGTCCGTTAAAATAACTCCACCGCAGAAACTCTACACTTTCTGACTGAAATACTTTACAATGGACATACAATTTTCCATAAATATCTCCGAGACCATGGCGGACACTTTTGCTTACAGTTTGCCTTTAACATCTTTATTTATAGCTCAATTATTACCATTATCTAGTAGTGTAACAACGACGACTATTTCATTATAATTTAAAGCGTTTGAAATTGTTAAGGGCGGTGTTCACTGTGGGAATGGGAGGTTAAACGGTTTTAATATTCGTGATTAAATTTAGAGCTTAAATATAGTATAGTGTCTATTCTATTATATAAACGGATTCGGTTATTATGGATTCCTTTGCCGAAAATTACTAAATGGGAGATGTAAAACGAGGTCAGTGCTCTAGCCGTTGACATCTCACACATTTTGTATATATTTCTCCATCGTTTTTCTCTATTTATAGTTTATTTAAACCAAAAATAAACTGATGCTAATGGCTCCAAACATAGTTAGCACTTAAAACTAATTTCGTCTGAAACTTTATTTACCTCGTCACGGAAAAAGCGATTAAAAATATGGTTAGTAATATTAGTTTTCGCCGTTAAATAGTTCAGGCGATTAAAAAGTTACGTGCTTGTCAGTAAACGGGTGGCTAGCCATAAAAAAAAAACTTTGTCTAGGAATTTTAAATTTGTACTATTCTGTTATTTCTGTTGTATGAAAAACTTTTTAATTTATGTGTAAATAAAAATGAAATACAACCTTATAAATGTGAAATATCCTTTGGTATTCGTTCTAATAGTGATTTTGGACTAAATTTAATTTCAGTTCTCTATGAAACGTTGGTAGGTATATGCTTTTGTTAAAATTATTACGAAATGTAAGATTTAACTGTCTGACTACGTGACTACGAGCGGGTTAAATAAAGGGCTTGCCATGTTGATAAATTAAAATAAATTAACAATAAACATGAATTCTTGCCACTAAACATCGCTCATAAAGATGAGCTTTATTTCAAAACGAGCTTTATTTCAAAATATCCAGTTACTGTAGTGCCTTAGTGTCTTTATTTATTGAAATTGGCTGATACATTTAAACCACACAAAAATACATTGCTTACGGAGTTATAAATATGGCCACAATTAGTGGACAAACGCAAATATTTAGGCCAAATAATTTATACAATTAGGCCTACTTTTATTCCGCTCTCAAAGAACTTTAACAACTTGTAATGATGTCGAGAATAAAAATATAATTACACTGTACTATGGTTTTATTCAAGTTTGAAATCACTTGTAAAATAAAACCAGCTTAATCAACTGTTTAAGATCGCAGCAATTTTGTCCCGTCAATGTTTATTTTTTCTAATTTTCATTCAAGAATCTCGATGCATAGCTACTATGAAACTGGTTTAGAAATAGTATATTATCGGCTATTTTTGTACCGCATAAATTCTAGCATGAAAAAAGGCGGGCTTGCGAAAGCCAGTTATGTATATAAGCAGGTGATCGGCTAAACTGTGTGTTAGCCGCGTTCGCACGCATGCACTAAGCTTAACGTCTATTAATAAAATACCTATATGGACTTAAAAGAACTATTCTATATATTATACGGACATTCTGAAATATTTTATCCTACATGGTGGAATACCTTAAAGGGCATTTCCTTCGGTTAATTGGTCTTAGTCGCATACCGTTGGCCATAGAGATGGGAGTTAACGAAAAACTAAAGCTTATAAAAAATGATTTGACTCGACTTCTAATTCGATTTATTCGAATGTCAAGGTGATAAACTGGTGATTTAATTCTAGAATTAAATCCGTATCGACTAAATTAGAACATGTCATGATTTGAATTAAAAATGAATTCGATATTGTTTTCGCGTCGAAACGCAATGGCGTAGAAAAAACCTGATTATTAAATCATACGGTTGGTATTGTTAGGTGTCAACTCAGAGATCGACAGAAGCTGAAATGCGGGTGTGAGTTTTATAAATAAAATATATGGAGACGGAACTGTTCGACAAATCTCGGCTAAAGTCGTGTAAGCCAACATCGGTAACGTTTGGCTTAACAGTTCCACGAACCAATATCCTCACTGATATTTTATTTATATTTTTAGAATAGACATCTTTTTCTGTCGCTCTATTTGAGTGTTTTCTCGGTCTGGTAGATTTTGTATATTGATCTAGGTTATTTATTCAGCCAAAAACATTAATGGATTTCTGTCTGAATACTTTCTTAATTTTTTGGAATTGTTATTTCACTTCCCCGAAGCTTTTCGAAGCTTTTAAATAAATAATATGTTGTGAATGAACACATGTTGACAGATATGTTATGTCAATTTAATAAACGTAGGCATTGCATGTATTTTTCGTCCATGGCATTTTATGTCGTGTCCATTATAATTAAAGGCAGCTTTTTCAATGAGTCACACACTCACATAAATGACCTTTTTGTTTCATGTCCAAAAGTTCAATTAAACATGTTGTAGATACAACTTGATGCGTGATAAAGTCTGGTCGTACTTTTTTATAATTCTTTATTTTATTTCGAAATAAATAAAACCCACTGCTAAACGATGAGCTAGGCAAAAACGCTACACGCTGACTATGGCTTACATCTGTTTTCTCGACTCATTAGTCGACATGCACGAATTACCTCGCCAGAATCGGGCGAAACTACACTTTTAAATAATATAATATTTTATTAAATCGAAAATTCCAGAAATTCGTAATAATTCATGCGAGTCGACTAATTAATAAGACATTTTCTCGCTCTCTCACAAAAGAAAAGTCAAAGCAAAGAAAAGTAAATAAAGTTAGTTTCTATATTCAAATCACATAATGAACTAAGTGACCTATTTTCGACTTAACTCCAAACATGAATTAACTCTAACTATAAAGTAGGTACTTATTTTTAACACGCTTTATATTACCTTCACTTGTATGTTTGTTTGTTAGTTTGTTTGTTTGTTTGTATGTAACCGACTCCTTTGAGCGCGATTTTGACCCACTTTAAACGGTCAGATTTCATTGAAACTTTGTAAACTTGTCGAGGACCGATGACAATTCAATAATAATAAAAAAATGAGAAAAAATAAAAAAAAAACATGTTTTTGTAGTTAGTAGAACTAAAAAATAGAAAATAAATAATAGTTTAAAAAACTAAAAAACACGCTTTAAAAACCAAACTAAAAAGGAGAAAATAATTTAATTCAATTAAAAAGCGTGGGGTGCTTGACAGTAAGTGATTATAAAAATATCTCAAAAAGCACCCCACGCTTTTTTATTGAATTAAATTATTTTCTCCTTTTTAGTTTGGTTTTTAAAGCGTGTTTTTTAGTTTTTTAAACTATTATTTATTTATGCCCACATTGTGTTCCGCTGCTTGGAAAAGGCCTCCTATTTTTCCTTCCAAACCTCTCTAGTTGGTAACATCTTCTGCCATGACAGCCCCGCAAACATGTTAATAAAATAACATTACTGTAAAACTCGACACCAACTTTCATACCAGAATATCGACACGCGCAATCGCCCATCCCTATTCTGATAATAGTTTTCACAGTGTAGCAAAGCAATAAATACCCTTCTCTAAGTTGAATCGTATGTCTTAAGATCAGATCATTAATTATGGCGTTGATGCCTCTGACTAATTAGTTTGGTTTTATCTGTTTGTGCACGCACTGTAGCTTCGGGTGGTGATTTTTCTAGCTAAGTATATAAATAGAAATGGTAGAATTAAATGTTGATTTATAGGTTTAGGTATTTTATTCGTTTTATAGCACTGTGTGACCTAAGTTCGCACTTAAATTCGCTTAAACACGCTACCCTGTGGCTTAAGTAGTCTATTTTTCAACAGAAAAGTATGACCATAAGTTAAGTCACACGTGCTATATTGTACGATACGACTTATTTAATCCATTATTGCACGCGTTTAGCACCTAATTTCACGCCGTGTAATGATGGACTACCGACTTATGTCGCACGTAGGAAATACGGAAAGAGTTGTGGATTTGAATTAATACTTACCGGCGAACTCGGCGTCTCGGCGTCATGTCCAGTCGTCCTAAATCCAGCAAAATTTCACTGCACATTTATTTCTACAGGTGTTGGTTAATGTTATTGTTCGTGTCTTGAAGGGGGTGTAACACAACATCACGGAAAGACCGTACCTTTTATAGTACCTAATGTACGATTGATGACGAGGAAACCGGCATGTCCTAGAACCAAAAATCGATTGATATGTGATATCTACCCACCCGCACTGGGCCTGCGTGGCGAAATACAGCCCATTCTCTCTCACCAAGAGGAAGGAGACCTATGTCCCAGCAGTGGGAACGTTGTAGGCTGATTAATGTTCTCAAATTCTCGAACAACTTGCTCAATAACACATTTCTTTTATGCTTTTCAAACAGCGATATTATCTTTATGTTTTACTTCACAGGATTCTTTCGAGCCATAATAATGTAAACCTATACCATTATTATTAACTATATTCTCTTTACCAAACAAAGAATATTATAACTAACTATAGCGTTATACATTATTTGTTAAACAATTATGTTCTTTTAAATATTTCAGCTGTTGCAATAAGTTTACACATTATTGCATAGCGGTTAGAATTACTTAGAATATAAAATATTGCAGCCATGTTTTTTTTTTAAAGAAATAAACATATGTCATGTGATAAACAATCGTCATTTATTGTTTTAAATAATATAATTACATACGGTGTAAGGGACAGACTAACTGTTTCTATGAATTTAGTAGGTACATGATTTTAGATCCGCCAGTGTTGTTGGTCGTCGGTTATTAAAAAAAAACAGCTTTTCCAGACCTTGTTTATTTTGTTAATTCACTTACGTGTGAAACAGCATTTCTTTTTTACTTTTCAGATTGTCTTCTACAAATTTAATGATCCAATTTGGTTACTTCATCCGATGCCTTTCAGACATAGTACCTAAATTTTATAACTATTTTGTTGAAATTATGAAAAAAAAATTGGCAACTTCAGCAGCAGCTGCGTAAATATTTAAAGGTTAATTAAAAGACTGCGTTTTTCAGCGGAATTCATTTGTATGTAAGTCATTTCCGTTTGTGTACATTAACTGTTTTCACAAGAATTAAATTACTATACATTGCACTTATTAACCCGTCGCACATCTATTAGCAGATACAATAGAAATTCTATTTTTATCGGAACGCATGGTGTACACTTGACACGTGAGGGGTATTGACATACACATAAATAAACTCGAGACTTCTTCTCAAGGGTAGGCAGAAATTACAGAACGCCACCTACTACGATACTTACATACTCCTTTTGCTTCGTTTACGTAAATACATCAGAGGCCCTAGTGTGAGTTTCATTTAACCACCTCGATCGCGCGTTCTGCGCTCCGATTGGCCCTGGATTGGTGAAGGACCAATCGGAGCGCCAAACGCGCTCGATGCGTTTGATCGAGGTGGTTAAATGAAACTCACACTGAGGCCTCTTAGGCCCTAAGGCCTTAGTGCGAGTTTCATTTAACCACCTCGATCAAACGCATCGAGCGCGTTTGGCGCTCCGATTGGCCCTGGTTTAGTGACAGACCAATCGAAGCGCCGAACGCACACTAGGGCCACTGCCACTGGTGTGAGTTTCATTTAACCACCTCGATCAAACGCATTGACCGCGTTCTGCGATCCGATTGGCCCTGGATTGGTGAAGGACCAATCGGAGTACAGCCGAACGCGCTCGATGCGTTTGATCGAGGTGGTTAAATGAAACTCACACACGGCCACTGGTCATACAAGCACGCTGGTTGCTATGCACGTGACTTTTCTAAAAAAACATCATTAATAATTAGTTAATATTTTTAAAATGGTTAATTTTGAAGGCTATCTGTGAAGTGAATGGCTTATCGTCGATTGACGCGAATTTACTCGCTGGAATGAGGCGAATCGACACTTTTGAATAACATAATATTTTCTAGAGATGACTTGCACGAAGTTATTTATTTGTCGGCCAATCGACAACTTATGAAATACGTATTAGGCTATTGGCAACGTTTTGAACTATACGAAATAGAGTTATGAGTAAAGGTCACTAGCAAGTAGGTACATGCAATGAAGTGCAAATAATAATTAATATATAAGTGTCGATTCGTCCGATTTCTACGAGCAAATTCGTGCAAATCGACGAATAAGCTAAAATCGTTGTGTGTGTTCTATTATTTTTGTCGTCTTTATTATAGCGACCACACGCATTGCTTTTGTTTCTTAATTTTATTACCTCCGATTACTATAAAAATAACATTATAAAGCAATAAAATACCTCGTAAAAATTACCCATATTATCACCAAAACACAGGTTAAAAGCGTGACTCTTACTATTTTATAACATTTATCAAAAGTGCCGCCATTCAAATGAAACCTTTTTGAATTCATTTAACTGACTCGTTTAAAAAAGTTAAAAAGACGAGTCACGGCTTGATGATGCGGGTAACATCGGTAATTAATCTAGTGTTAATTAAATGTATACGACTACTTTTATGTGGGGTAAGTAGGGAGTTTACTATAGGTACATTTGCTACTGGCGATATAAATGTAAAACATGGAAGGGCTCATTCTGTATTTGTTTCTTTGGTTCCTATACTCCATTTACAATAGCATTAGACAGAAGTTAAAAAGTTTATTTTTAATGTACACTTCGTAACAAAATTACATTAAACGTGTTGCAGTTACGATTAATGCCAAAAAAATTAAAGTGTCAAAGCTAAAAACCTAAAAGAAGCAGAAGTGAACAACACTGAGTAACTAAATTAGCTGATGACGACGAAGTTTTACCAACGTATCGTGGGTCGTAAGTTGTTATTTAAAACAAAGTATTGTAAAAAAATAATCCTTATAATCTTAATTAGATTTAAATCATCATGTGATTGTTTGTTTCATTAATTCGTTTTGTTGTAAGTTTGTAATGTGTAATGAAGATTTTATTATAAATAGGACATTTTTTTAAATAAAAATTACTTTTACTTCGTTTATCTCAGTATTTAGTACTGTCTTAAATCTACCTAAAAAGTTAGAAATTAACTTTGAAGTAAAATGTTTTGCACTCCTGCTTCTACGAGCCTCTTTTTTCTAAAGCTATAATAAATGGGGTATAGTTAAATCACACAAGGAGTTTCACAATAAAGACGAGATAATTAAGCTTGTATAATTACCTACACGGACCTGTTACATGGGTGTTAAACATAACAGGCGAAATTTGGGCGTACTATTATGTAAATACACCTCTTCCTAGTCCTTCGGAGAAATCAGGCGTGATGTTGTGTGTAGCTACTAGATGTGCCCGCGACTTCGTTTGCTTGCATATTGGTAGTTTGGAGTTCATGAATTATTTTTTTTTTGCGCGGATCCCTATTATTTCTAGTAACTGCTTATAACATCAGCTAACAGCCAGTAAAAGTCCTGTCACAAAAAAAAATATGCCATAAGTAGGTACCGTTTATACTTTCATATGCATTTTGGAAAATATATTATTATGACATTACAAACAGACCCTTCAATTTCATTTATTTGTGTAAGTAGATGTATATAATTATGAAAAAGCAAGCGATAACCAAAAGTACTTAAAGAAACTAGAAATCAGACAATAATTTTAATCATTTTCAGAAAACTATTTACTCATGCTGTAAAAACATAATAAAATAAATCATAAAGTACTTAGTATTCATTTATTCTTAGTCCAAGTGTTTAGGATCTGTGCATAAACTCAAATTCAATTATTTTATAATGCTTTGGAGTTTATTTAATATTTCCATAACCTTTAATAATTTCAATTCATGCATCTTTATTGCATTAATGCTGTGTATCTGTAGGTAGTAATCTTGGATGAAAGATGAATGATTTCCCGCAAAGATTGCTCTTTGACTAAAAGCTGACGTACGATCGATAAGTAACCTATGTTTAAACCTAGGCTTAAAGTGTAGATATTTTTAGCTTCAAGCCGATTGTTTTTTTTTCGAACAAATTAACGAGAAAACGCCTTTTCGAGAATTCTAAATTCAACTTAGCGTCTATTCTAGAAGGTCCCAATGTAAGATCTATCTCTTCATCTACGAACACCTTATATCTATGCCTCACTATTTCTTGTGAACAAAGAAAATAAATGCCAAAGCCATTCCTTTGGAAAAAAGAAAGAATGAAAGAAAAAAGAAAGAAAATGTGTTTATTAGCCTTACTGCAAAAAAAACAAGTTCACCAGCACCCTGATTGTATAACTCATTATCAATCAGAATCTGAATCACTTTGAAGGATATTGCTAATCCATTACTTCATTATGTTCGAAGAAAAAATCTGCTCAGCAACGTAAATGGTAATGCAATGAATATTGTTGAACTGTCAAAATGAAAGCTATTCACTACTGTTAGTGTGTTACACAATTACCCCGCAGCAGGCTTAGCACGAGAACCATACACAAGCGTTTTGTCGTCGGAAGAATAGACAAAAATGACGTTTCCGTATAGACAGTTGACAGTTTTTTACCGAGAAATGTAGACGAGCGATTCCTATTCTACACTAGACTAGAAATAGAAAGTGTCGTGCTAAGCCTGCAGATATAAACTTCTCCAATGCTGGGCCATTCTCATCTACTCTGCAATTTAGACCAAATATTTCTTAATCTTAACAATAAGTATATATTTTGTTATAATCTTAATACAATTCTAAAAACTACCTACCAGTATTAAATGAGCACTTTAAACTAATTCATGATACTTCTGTCTGTTCTAAAATACTGTGGACAGACAGACAAATCGAAAACAGTTGTTAGGAAATAAAATAGACGATAAATAAAATTAATCGCTTGCCATCGAGCATTTGTTACAAACAGACTGACCGTAATTTTATTTAAACATTTATATTTGTATATTCTAAGGGATTTGACAAACTATTTATTTAAATAACTGCTTTTGTTAATTTTGAGTTGTTGATAATTATTATGACGTTTATTATAATATATTTTAGTGACAATTATTACAATGCGAGAGATAAAATATTTTATTTTTATTTATAGTTATGTTGTATTTAAGTCGCCCTAACTCATTAAATTATTGGGCACGCCACAATTGCGGCGGTAAGTCGCCTCTTTGAGGAGTGGATTGAGAGGCGCCACGGCTTCCTCTCCTTCCGCTTGACGCAGGTCTACACCGGACACGGCGGTTTCGGGAGGTTCCTGTTTTGCATAAGACGAGAGGAAACGCCCGGGTGTTTCCACTGCGTAGATCGCCCTGAAGACACGGTGGAGGTCTGCCCGGCTTAGGCGGAGCACTACCGTGTCCTTGTGGAGGCGATTGGCGGCGGCGATCTCTCGCGTCCGGCCCTGGTCCAGGCCATGGTACGGAGCAAGAGTGAATGGGTAGCCGTCACCTCCTTCTGCGAAGCAGTAATGCTCACGAAGAGGGAGACGGCGCACGTGAGGGAGAGGAAGTATATGCGCCCTTACGGCCCTAGTCGGCACAGGAAACGCTCTGGGCGTCGGGTATCCCAGGCTGATTCCCGGCCACCGTAGGCACGGGTTTGCGGACGGCGAGTAATGGGTAACTCGCTGTCCGGTAAGGACCAAGCCCGGGTCGACGGCGCCGCGTGCGCCTCAAGGAGATTACAGCACCAACTGGTGGGCAAACTTTATAGTCAATAATATAAGTCTGAAATCACCAACCCGTTCTGAGGAGCGTGGTGATCAATGCTCGTGCCTTCACATGCCGGTTTCCTTACGATGTTTTTTCGTTTAAAAATTCATAAATCTCTATCTACCATACAAACGGTCACACTTCCTCAGACAACCGACATATTTCAACATGGTTATATTTAGCTTGCCATCGCGCATGGCGTTTGGATTTATAACCTAACGTTTGTTGCTTTGTATACAAACTGTGGATCTTGTGTGATTTAAAAGTTTGCACGTCATAATATATGGCTGCTCGAGGTAATTCTGGTTCCTTCTGGTTTTTTGAAAAGTGATTTTCATGCTGTTGTTATGTTTCGTTTGAAATGTGTGAAGAATTCGCGTTGTATTGCTATTCTTAATTATTTAATTCTCGATTTTTTTTGTGTGTATTTGTAGTTGTATGCGCATTGAACTTTGGGTCAAAATAACCACTATTTGCTCTACGAGCCCATACCCAGCCAGGAGGCGTCGCGAGAGACCCCGTAGATAGCGAGACGCGCTGGAGAAAACAAAAGACTAGTGGTCCATTTTACCTTAGATCGAAAGAGCTGGAAGTCATAGGGAGAAGCCCAGCATTGGGATGATGCAAGCTAATACTAGCAGTAGTAGTATTTTTATAATAATACGTAACCAAAGCAAAGATTCTATTCCAATATCCATCCAATATAACTGCAACAAAACTGGGTGTAGTACTCGCAGCCGTAATGAATGACCAGTGGCCCTAGTGTGACTCTCTTTTCACTATCTCGATCTAACGCATCGATCGCGTTCGGCGCTCCGATTGGTCCTTAGCAATCCGGGGCTAATCGGAGCGCCTAACGCGGCCGATGCGTAACGATCGAGATGGTTAATAGAAACTCACACTTATGCCTCTAATGTATGAATCTAAACAAAGCAAAAGGAGTATGTTAGGATCGTAGTAGGTAGTATTCTGTAGTCTCTGCCTACCCCAATAGGAATACGGCGTGATGTGTCTGTAAGAAATCTGGTAGAAAGAAGTAAAAGTAAAAATCGTTTATTTCAACATTAAAATTACAGTATTGAGATATCGTTGGTCCCAAACTAGGCAAAGCCTGTATCTTGTGCACCATTATACATAGAAAACATTTTAATTATTTTTAAACAAAAGTTGAAATAGGTGACAGTTAAACTAGTAGTTAGCCTCTTAGAGACTGTAAAACTAAAATAAAAAAATAAAAAACTCAATTTAGGTAAGAAAACTAAAATTCATTTATGAAAGATCAGACTTATAATTTATATAATTTTCTGCTGTTCTATATTGTATTTTATGTGTGTGTGTCGTGGTATTCGGCAATTTTTAGATACTTTCATATGCCTACGTAGATTCTAATTTAACCTTGACCATATCATATTCTTATTCTCAGCGTATCGATGGCAAAAAGTTCAAACATCTTTAGCCCAAACTCACCTGTGCGAACTCCGCTCACTGATGCAGTCATAAGATGCACAAGTAACAGACCACATCATCGATTCTTATACAGGTTGAAATTGAAAACATGCGACAAACCGAAATGGGAGATTGTACTCATCATTATGAACAACTTTTACTAAGGGACCAATGATGCAATCGCGAAAAAAAAACATCTGTTCCCTACATTTATGTTTGCATGACTCGTCAAAATGTAGGGAACAGCTGTTTTTTTTTTGCGATTGCATCTTTGGTCCCTTAGTAAAAGTTGTTCATAATGATGAGTACAATCTCCCATTTCGGTTTGTCGCATGTTTTCAATTTCAACCTGTAGTCTTGATACACGCAAGGCTATCCCCGAAAAAAAATCACACAATTTTATAAATACACGTGCCTGCATGTTTTATGAAAAACTTCATATATCGTACTTCACAACAAATAATAAATTCATCTTAATCTAGAAGAAATCAACAGATTTATTGGTTTCTCTCTCGTCGCTCACTTATGTTATTTTATTTTGTTTAAAAGTTTTATACAAAATATAGTGTCTCCGATATTTTACATCTCTTATATTGGTGCGAACTGTATGAGATTAGCCTATTATATAACATCACGGCTTGTTTCCACGATGGGTTGGGCAGAGGTGTAAACTAGTAGAGTAGTACACCCACATTTCGCCAATTATGTATAAGTCCCACGTGATTGGGGGCGAGCCTATCGCCATCAACCGACCACAAATGCAGTCTCTGGGCTGCTACTGAGGTATTTCAGATAGAAAACTCAATAAAACTTTGCCCGACCCGATTGGGAATCGAACCCAGGACCTCAAACTCAGCAGTACCTACTGCTCGCTACCACTAGACCAACGAAGAAAAACATCTTTCTAGATTTTACGTATAATTTGTAATTATATTTTAACGTGCCTCTAATTGCCTCGTGTCCTACATTGTCCCGCACGCGATCGACAGGTATTTTAATGCATTCACCTTAATTTTCTTAATTGTATTATAATATTCAAGTAATTAATTCAATAGTAATTATGCTGCTTCATTTTGAACACGTCGTTAATAGTTAAAGCCATTAAAAACGTCTTGTTTGTTTTTGGACTTAACATTCTTCCGTTGAAAATGTGTGACAAAAATAAAGTTATTTAATGGGAATTTCCTTTTAATTTGGCTTAATTTTACTGTGATAGTGGAATGTTAGCTATATATGCTGTTATAGAGTCAATTTTCATCGTTATTTTTTAAAGTATTGGACACAATTCTAAACACCAAGAAGCAGGAGAAAAGAAAAGAAGCGTGATGTAAAATTATAATATAAAAATAGATACAGGAAAAGTTTTTATTCAGTGCGCAAACTGTAACCATGAATTCAGCATATCGTTCTAGACTCCCCAGCGAAGAAATTTTTCGTACCTACCTCCTTTCAACCAATATCCAGTACAACTATTTTCTTAATGTCAGCAAACTTCGTGTTTCATCAGTCGTCGGATTTCTATCAGTTGCTCTATGCACTTGGTGCAGACCGGACGCTCTCTATCAACTTGGAAGTATATAGAGTTGTTTATATACTCTTTTAACTTAATGTAATTTATTTAAAAAATGGGAGGAAAGCTCGTTTGTATTCGGAAATGCCATGATTCCTGAAGGATATATTAGTTGAAAGGAGCTCAGAGGAGTACAGGGAAGGGATTTTATTGTACTCTGGACTTTCTAGAATGTTGCATTTATTACCACAACACACCATAAGCGCAGTTTTTGAAACACCCTCTCGATACGTTACATCATTTACTTAATAAAAATATGAAAAAAGAGAAAATGAAAGTGGTCAAACACGCGCCGTCATATTTGACAAACAGTGCAGGACTTGTTTAACGAGTCGCTTGTCAAACATATATGTTTGTGAGACCGTCAGACCTTGTTGACAAACGTACAGTGAAACAGCAAATAAAGGTGATCCATTTGTTTGCCCTTTGTTTTAAAAATAAAACGAAAACGGAAAGGGTGCGTTTAGGTATTAAAAGCTTGGACCGGAAGGTTTAAGATAATATTGTTTTTCTGTATCAACTACTCACACAAACTCGATTTTTTGTAGGGGTGGTCACAAGGGTCACCAGAAAAAAAAATACAGCAATATTTGTAGGTACAGTTAGCAAAATAGCCCCACAAGCTGTAAAATTTTTAGTTTAAAAAAAAAATCTTTTTATTTTTTTAAATACCCAGAGGTTATTTTTTTATTTTTCTGGTGACCCTTGTGACCACCCCTATCACCCTCCTTCCCAGCTACGTAACCTTTTGGGACATCCTGTATATAGCTTTAGCCAGCGGCTTTGCCCTTATGGATATTCGGAATTATCCCACAAGAACGTACTACCGTGGTAAAAAGTACCATATTATGTGTTAATCCAGGTTATTTAATAAACGAAATGTGAGAATTTTTATCCGAATCTACAATAGTGAGATGACCTCGACTCGTATCCTGCAACGGCAGATAGGTCAAGAAGGCCCTAGAAAAGGATTCCTAATAGGAGTTGAGACAGGCTTTTGCTCAGCAATGGCACGGTGTAGAATAATAATAAAAAAACAACGTTTCTTTAATCCAATCTTACGAAAAGAATGTAAAAGCTTTCAATACACACATTTAGATTCAAATAGGGATTATAGAGATTAAAGTTTTCTCGTTAAAATAATACACTAGTATTTTGTTAAAAAGACGGGTATTAATGATAATGTGGGCGATTTCTTTGTTTTTCTTCAGAATTCCGATGTGCGTTTGATAGTGTAGAAAAAAGTGGTTCATTGGTTTTGTACTAAATGTAATTAATCTTTAAAACAGAGGATCCTTATCTTTGTTCATAGTGCTCAGGTTACTCAATCACGCAAAAACGGCCAAACGGATTTCAATGAGATTTGGCACACAGATAGTTTATAACCTAGATTAACACATAGACAGACAGGTGAATACTCTCTTCCCTCATTCTTATAGTCCAATGGGACGGCAATCCGACACGATTTGAGAGAGATCAGGCGTGCGACCAACGGCTTAACGTGGTTTCCGAAGCACGGAGGAATCACACCGCTGACTTCCCAACTCCAGGCTGTTACTGACAAATTCCTAATAAAAACACCCAAGCACATTTTGCCCGACCTGGGAATCAAACCCCACGCTCAGTAGTCGCGCTTGTGACTACGAGTCCAATGGGACAATTAAGCTAAGCCATCGTTATACTCTTATTAAAAATCAATAGCTACACGCGGCGTCATAATTTTATGACACATTAAAAATCATAAATTTGCCTATCACATTAAAATCGACTTTAAACCTAACTGCCAAAATAAATTAAGAAGCTCAAAATATTATCAAAGAAATAGAAATAAATCGGAAACTCATCAACCACATGATCATGACTCTGTGACGTAGTAATTGACGTGAAATTACTTTCTGACGTCAGATGCGCACGCGTCGGTCTATAAACCAAATGAACCAGATGTCGATTTGTTTGGTGTAATCGTGCTAATGTATTTGTTTTAGCTTATTTAAAGTAATTAGAAGTGAAATGTATAAATAAATAGATGGAGTAAATTGAGATATTTTGCTAAATTCCGTAATTTGAACTGCTTTAGTGCTAAAAATATAATGCTTTTTTTATGAATGGCGTTTCGGAGTTAAACCTAGGACATTGTCGGCTGGTCAACCGGACTTGCATGTGGCTGCCTTAATAAATTAAGGCCTATAGCCAGCACCCTAATTGCGTAACACGCGATTAATCATAATCGGTTTCATTTTGACATTTCAACAATATTCATTGCGTTATTAACGTTGTTGAACACACACAATTTTCGAACATATGAAGCAATGGTTTAGCCATCTGTTTCAAAATGAAACAAATTATGATGAATCCTGAGTTACGCAATTAGTGTGCAGGTCTTAAAATCTTAGAAAACTAAGCGATTACACAAATGGTACCGCGCAGGGGCTTTGGACCTTGTCTTAGGGCGCCGCTTTGGGGGAAAAAAATTGAAAGCAAAATTGAATCTCTTTAATATAGTGACAGAGGTTTTTTTTTCGGGTGGGAAATCATCAAATAACTTCTCCCGCTCTGTAAATGTTTTCTAGATGTCTTTTTCATAAAATTCTGTAAGTAAATAAACTTTCATGTCGTTACTCTAGCATAATTAGGTTATACCCAATTACACGAATAAATAATATTCCCAGAAAAAGAAAAATACTAAAGACTTTGTTCCACTTAGTTCCGTTGTTTTGTACCTTGCATGATTTTTCCTTCAGGCGCCACTTAACGGAAACAAAATGCCTGGAAATGACATATAAAGAATAGGTCTTGTAAAAAATAGGTACTTCCAGCTGCGATAACGACTGTCAATTTTTTTATTGACATTTAAATACCTGGTTTTTTAGATAGAAGTCTGAGCAGTGATCGTTGAAAATAAGATATATAAAAAATCTTTTTCTCAGTCTATGTTTTTGATTTCTTCGCGGTACAATTTTCGACATTCGAGTACAAACAAAATGAAAACGTGCAAAGGCCTACAATTTCACTGTCATAGATTTTGCCTAGAACACGCTAAGTGGTCTTTTTCAGAAGTGCAGCTATTTATTTTTGTTTTTTTTTTACTAAATTAGTTAGTAATGACGTCTAGATTTACGAGTTTCTTACGTACTTTAGGAGCTATTTTCTACTTAATCTGTGGTATGTTCCGGCAATTTAGTAAATTGCTGAACCAGTGCAGTTTGAAGAAATATTTTTATTTTTAAATATTATGAAACTAGGTATAATTTCATTTCATAAAGTAATTCAAACACTACGCAACTTCGATTTTTTTGTAGAAAAACGCCATTATGCTGCCAATTATGACATGACAGAATATCGTAATCGCCATTCACGCATGAAACCACAAAAACGACAATTCGACCTTCGCTTATCTTTTAAACGACATCATTATTTCAAAGGGACAAAGGTCATGGGTTTTTCTTCAAAAGATTGCATTTTGACCTTTCTGTTTCTTTTGAATGGATAATCCTATTCATACGTGGGTAGTCTTGGAAACTGACATAAATATGCAGTAGGTATTATATTTCTGAATGTTATTAAATGTAAGCAAACACGGTTTTTGTGTTTAAAGTTTATACATTGCTTTTCGCGTTGGCAACTGATCGGACTAAATTCGTTGTAAATGAGCAATGGATATAATTAATTTGCTTTGGCTGAGCGGCAAATGGTGTACCTAAAGCAATAAATGAGCGTCGCAGCCATCCTAATGCTATTTCGTATGTAAAAACGTGATAGGAATCGTGCTTTTTATCTTAATATGAGGTTATTCAAACACCTGCAACGATCAATATATTGACGCAAAACATTTTAAAAGTCAAAGTCTGCTGCATTTAAGCTTGATAATAATATGTGGACCTGAAAAAAATGCAATAATCGCATCCTTGCGCATGTATTTATAGATTTCTATCAAATATTAATAATATTAAAACCACATGAAATAGGTACAAGATTTTATTAGTTTCTTATCGCAACAATTGTATTTTCCACTTTATTCGTACATTTTTATTTTATTATTTATATGTTACATAAAACATGATAAAATAATATTATTATATTGGCTAAAGCGATAAGTGTGTTGTAAAATTCAATTGAGGGAATCGAATTATTATATTGCTCGCAGGTCATGTATTTACAATCTGATACTATTTTATTGTTTTCGTTAACACCGTGACTTCATTTTATTGCATTTTCAAATACTAAATTGCTGCTTAATATTATATATGAAAAGAGATTTGTTGGCCTATTATGATATGAAAGGAGTACAATATCGGAATGACTATAATAATTTTAACCTAATTCTGCAGTTTCGAATTTACATGATTAACCACGAGTTTTTTTATGTTTTTTATCGAATACGCCTATCACCCCTACATTCTCGGCATTTTGCGTCTGTTTTATTTGTTATTGACCTACGCTACAAAGACTAAATAACAAAATTCTATTAAAAAGCGTGGGGTGGGGTGCTTGATATTAATTGATTATAAAAATATCTCAAAAGCACCCCACGCTTTTTAATAGAATGAAATTATTTTCTACTTTTTTAGTTGTGTTTTAAAGCGTGTTTTAAACTATTATTTATTTTCTATTTTTAAGTTCTGCTAACTACAAAAGCGTGAAGTTTCAGTTTTGTTTTGTTTTAAATTATTTAATTGTCATCGGTTCATGATATGTATGCAAAATTTCGATTTAATCCGACGTTTTGAAGAAGGTCAAAATCATGTTTAAAGTTTCCGTTACATAGGCACATATTAATATACGTATGAAGCTAATAATAGGCGTGTTAAAAAAGCATGTAAAATAAAAAACCTGAGAACACAATTTGTCCCACGTTTTTTGGGAACTCAACACATTTTTTTTTCTTTCACTTAATCATACAAATGACATTGCAAATTCAAGCCACTTCCAGTTCCACTATCTCTGTGTAGTGGCCATTTCGCGACATTATGCCACTATTTGGGTCACCGGCGCAGTCTGCGATGACACAGGGTGCGCTTTATTGTTCACCTACCCTACATTATGTACCTTTGCTACATTTTGTGATATTTTCTTCTTTTTTTTCGCCCACCGAACTTTGCTAATGGACGATATGTGGGTCAAGTTTTTTTGTTAGAACTTTTATGAGCGCTGAGCTTTTTACGGTGTATGGAAGGAATAAATCGGCTGCGGGTTTTAGTTTTTATTGTGATTGGCATGTTCGTAAATATAGGATGGTGTTTCTTTTAGACGTCGATTTAGATTGAGGAAGCCAGACGTTAGGCGTCCCACAGATATAATATTTCGTCAGAACAATTTCGGTAGTTTTATTTATTCTTTTATGAGAAACCCTTTCGCAATTTTTCAGTATTAAAACTAAATAAATATCTCTTTAAGCTTGTACCTTATATCGTGATATATGATGGACATAAATCGTCTTTATTAGTATAGTCAAATACAAGTTGTTTTGATCCCCATTAACGATGTACAATTTATCACTTGCTTCGGGCAATGGGCACCCATTTGGTGATCTATAGCCCAACTCTGGTCTTAAGGGCTTATTATTTTGGGTTCAAGTGTAGGTTAACTGACGGTTCACTGGTTTCTCTTTCTGTAGAAGCCACTGATTTCCTATTGGTGCTACCGTTGTATCTCGGTAATGAGGCCCTTTTTGAAAGTCAAATTCTTATGCTTATTATGAGTGTGAAATAGAGCTGATATGGAAATCTTTAGAGAAGTCCTTGGAATAAGAAGCTGTGTAAGAAGGGACTTAATGTTGATAATTCAAGCAAAATATTTTTGAGTAGGTTTAATATAGAAAACACGTAACATAACGCCTTGTTTCCCCTAAGGGTTGGGCAGAGGTTTACATGCAGTATACAAAAAAAAAAGTTTTTGTGCCCATCTTAGAGGATATTATCTTGATGAGAAACTTAGAACTTAGTTGTCCGAGATAGGCAGTTTACACGTACCTAGTGAGCAAGCTCGAGTGATCAATTCTTGTTCCTTTTCTGTATGAGAAAGTCAAAGTCAAAGCATTTATTTCAAACTAGAAGTGTTGTACAATATTTTATATACATTCAATATTAAATTTTATGTGAAAATGATGCACATAGAATATAGACACTGAGACATGTATTTATACACTTCTTTGGTGCTCGAAACAGATGTTTCAAATAAAAGACCTAGTTTTAGCTAAGCGTGAATATCAAATATGAATGTTTCTTTAAATACAATTTAGCTATTGTTGTAACTTATTTACACAACTGATTTCATAACCACAATTATGAATTCGTTTATCTGGGTTGCTCTTTCCAGTTGTTTGAAATCAGATAATCTTTTTAAAATGTGTACGGTTTAAAATCCATTGATTGTTCATAAACACGATTTTTTTTAACTCTTTTGCATTGTGTTTCTTGACTGAGAGGTAGTGTTTGCTTCCCTTCACACATTTAATTTTTTATTTAGAAAAAAAAAATACTTTAAGCAAATCAGTTGAAATTATTTTGGGCACTTCATCGTTTTCTATTTGTTTCGTCCATTTCAATTGACGTGTGCAAACAAGTGCTTTTATTTGGGTCCAGTAAACATTGTTTCGGTACGGATTAGTTAAGTATTATAAATAAATTTTAAACAATAATAAAATCTTTTTTGGAATATACGTTAGGTTGACGCATATATTTTTTTAGCAATGTTGCCTTTTTCACTTACTCATTGACCTCGTAAAATAAATCGAAAAACTACATAAAAAGAAAAACACGCACAAACAAGCTTCATTCTTATTACAGGCCTACTTCAAATAATTGTCTAACCTAACAAGTAATTTTTTGCGTAAGTACATACCTAACATTAAAGGATGAGCGACGATCACACGGCTCCCGATGTATCTCAAGCGTGTCCGACACACTCGACGATCCATCGGTCAGGGTCAAGAGGATTGTTCAAGTTTGTTCGGGCTTAAACATAACAACATCCTGTATACACTGTTGCTAAGCTCTCTTTGGAACAATTTGGTGATTTATCCAAGAGTATTTATCCAATAATGGCAATGATACACGGTTCAACTAAACGTTTTAATTTGGATGAATCAACCAAATTCAATCAAAGATGATTAATTTAGTTGTTCCGTGTATGAGTGTCTTTATATGACTCTGCTAAATTACCTTTTACCCTTTCATCAGACAGGCGCGACGCGCACACTTGACACTTGTAGAACAATTTCTATGAACATTTCATGGAATTTCTTCTACAAGTGTCGCGTCGCGCCTGTCTGAAGAAGTCTTTATAATAAGACCTTTATTAATAGGATTGTTATACTTTTAATAAAAATAAACTGTCTAATCCTACTAATATTATAAACGCGAAAGTTTGTAAGTATGGATGGATGGATGGATATTTGTTACTCTTTCACGCAAAAACGGCTGAACGGATTTGGATGAAATTTGGCACATAGATAGATTATAACCTGGATGAACACATAGGATACTTTTTTATCCCGGTAATACGTTCCCGCGGGATAATTTCCGACTTCCACGCGGGCGAAGCCGCGGGCGGAAGCTAGTAATTTATAAAAAAAAAACTATTTATAAATTATATCTTTCGGATGTGTCTCAGGAACCGTGTAGCTCAGAATTTTAGGAGCTCAACGACTCGACGAAATTTTTTAGAGAAGAACCTTACAGAAAGCTTACAGTAAATCTAGGAAGTTCATATTCAATTGACTGACCATCTAGACGACTGGCTGATGTGATGAAGCAGCCAAAACACTGTATATTTCTTACAATCCAAGATTAGCGTGGCAATGCTGTACATATATTATTAGACGGTAGTTCGTACTGGCTGGGAGCCAATCAATACGCGATTGTGTTATGTTTCCAAGGCACACACAAATTACCGACTGTCCTTATAATTTTCGTAATTATAGTGCTGTAGTAATTACGAGTTGTATATATTATGTCATTAGAATTTTATGGGAAATTATATCGTGTGTACAACTCAGGGTTGTCAAACGCTCGGTGTGTGGAAAAAAAAATATTGTGTCTCTCAGAAAGTGCAAGATATTGACTGCACTTTAGGTACTACGGAAGCTATTCAAGCACATTATCTATTTTTTACACGCTTTATATTAGCTTCACTTGCATGTATGTTTGTAACTGACTCCTTTAGACGCGATTTTGACCCACTTTAAACGGTCAGATTTCATTGAAACTTTGTAAACTTATCAAGGATCGATGACAATTCAATAATTAAAAAAAAAAAAATTAGAAAAATGAAAAAAAAAATTAAATAAAAAAAACACAAAAACAAAAACTAGAAAATAAAAAATAAATAATAGTTTAAAAAACTAAAAAACACGCTTTAAAAACCAAACTAAAAAAGGAGAAAATAATTTAAATCAATTAAAAAGCGTGGGGTGCTTGACATGAATTGATTACAAAAATACCTCAAAAAGCACCCCACTCTTTTTAATTGAATTAAATTATTTTCTCCTTTTTTAGTTTGGTTTTTAAAGCGTGTTTTTTAGTTTTTTAAACTATTATTTATTATTTAAATAAGTATTTGTGAAAGTTTTTAAGTTCGTTACTCAATCACTTAATAACGGTTGAACGGATTTGGATGAAATAGTTTATGACCTAGATTAACATACATGATACTTTTTATCCCGGTAATACGTTCCCGCGGAATATTTTCCGACATCCACACGGGTGAAAGCTAATCAATCATAAAATTGCCTTTACTATTAATGATGAAGTAGGCAACCCTATTTCCTAGCCGTTTCAGGCGTGTTTCAATCGTGCAATATGTAATTATATCTGAAACTTATGTAGTATCTACTCTGATGTATTATAGTTAACACCAAACGAATTTCACTATATTAATTAACAACAATATGTGTAATGTATTGTAGTTAATTCTTCATGTACACAATGATTATTAGAGTCATGTGCTGTAATATAAACATAGCTTTATACAGGACAAAAGACAAAAAGTGATCTCCTGTTGAAGCTTGTTTTATTCTGTGTAGTTATATCAAAAAACAAAATCAAACTATTTTGTTTCACATTAACCTACATGGGCGCTTATGAAACGTCAGAAGCTTGGTGTACGATTCCAATTGGTCGTTACCTATGGAGAAGAGCCGGCAAGACTAAGATTTATTTCTAAAATAATTGGCTTATGCAATGTTTTCAAAAAACAGATTCAATAGGTATGGGCGGACAGTGTATAGACTTACAGATTGATAATGTACAAAAAAATTAAGTGGTTAATTCCACAGGGACTTATTTCAAAATTTGTCCAAAATCAAACCCGGTGACGTACACTGAAATAAGGAACAAAAACAATCTCTCAGTTTAAATTTAAGTAAAGTTGATACTGTAACTCAAATCTGCTAAAAAACAACACAGATAAATAATACTAAACACTTTTATAATTCACTTCTTTCTGTTTGAGTTTAATTACTATGTTTTGTTGGTATATTGGCGTGTGCTGGCTATCTGATAAAAGACAATTAATTTAATTTTATGCTAATTACTTACCTATTATTGTACCTATAGATTCAAGTTATTCTAACTTAACCGACAGCTGTTCTGCTGGGGCGTTTGTTGCGCCACTTCTTCTTCGCAGCTAGGGTGAAGGGCGGGCGTTTTGGGGGGACTGTCTTATGTAATTTTGACGTTCAAAACGTGCTGACTCTCAGGCACTATCAGCCTAGTTTGAATAATTGACTTTAGATTTTGATTTGATCCCATTATGTTGGTTATTTTAAATTTATATTTAATTGAAAAAACTTAAATTATTTATTTTTTGTGTTATGTTTGCCATCGCACACGCTAAGAAGAATAATTCCATTTCCAGAAAAATATCTACCTACCTACTATGTACAAATACCTACATGTGTTTGTACTTAAGAGTGGAACGAGGTACATAACAATAAACCCACAAATAGGAAACAATTCGAGACTTGTATCGATATCAATTCGTTATTCTATTAAGGCCGAAAAAAAAAACAATTTGTTTGTTGGCAGTTAACTATGCAAAACAAGTTTTTACTGATCTTTGTAAAAAAACGTTACAATAGGATTTAATTTTCTACAACCTGTTAATAGAATTGTAAAAAAGCTGGACGGAACCTCTTCGTTTAATTGATTACTAGAACCTGACGTTGGTAGGATGGTTTTTTTTCAATATTAATTGATAGTGTATTGCATAATAACGCGAAAGACAGTCTATTCTTAGACAGAGAAAATACGATAACCCAACTACTGAAAAATTACCCTCTAAAAAGTATGACACAAGAAAATATTCTCATCTGAAATTCGTGTTCGTATGCCACTTAAGCTATATATTCTAACAGTGTTAAGCGATTATAGGCTTTAGGGCAAAGTGGCATACGACCTCTGATTTTTCAGTAGGTAGTCGGGTTTTAGTTTTTGAAGTTACTTTTCATTTAAATGGTTGTGGGAGTTTTTTTTAGTCGTATATCATCAAATAACTTCTCCCGCTCTGGGTGGAGCAAGAGGGCGCGGCGTGTAAGACTTTTACTGACTAAAGCCCACCCGTGTTCCCTCAGTTGCCTGTGTATCGCGGTATCTCTTTCGATCAACCCGCACCCCTGGCAGGCATCGGCCCTTGTGGACTCCACCAGTTGGTGCTGACATCTCTTGGAGGCGTGCGTGGAACACAATCGACCCGGGCTTGGTCCTTACCGGACAGCGAGCTACCCATTACTCGCCATCCGCAAGCCCGCGCCTACTGTGGCCGGGGATCAGCCTGGGATTCCCGACGCCCAGGGTGTCTCCTGCGGCGCATATACTGCCTCTCCCTCACGTGCGCCGCCTCGTTCTTCGCGAGCATTAGGTACTCTTTCCCAGAAAGAGGTGACGGCTACCCATGCACTCTCGCTGCGTACCATGGCCTGGACCAGAGCCGGACGCGAGAGATCGCCGCCGCCGATTAGCTCATAACGAATTAAGCCCTTTCATTTGATACCCAAATCGATTATATTTTTTATTTTATCAATTTATTTTAAATTAATTTTAATATGACGTCAAATCTAGGCTAATAAGTAGTGATATATATGTATAAGTCATGTGTGAACAGATGAACATAGGTATCTGTTCACACATGACTTGACACATGAATTACGATATGTGGCCTATGTATATACACACATACCGTTCAAAATGATAACCCTCCTTGCTTCACCGTAGTCGGGTAAAAAACTTACTATTTCTGTCCTTAAAATTTATTAACTGTCAGAATGCGCTAATACTGCTCTTTGTGGGATCATACAGTCATTAAATAATTTATCTGGTCTACCTACCTAATCTCTTTCGACAAGCTATGCGGTAGTCTATTCCGAGCTAGGTCGCACACGCCGCATATCTGTTCCTATTAAAATACGTCAAAACGTCTTCGTATATCAAACTTGTCAGAAGTTACTAACGACCATTTATGAGTTGATGACATACGTTCATAGCTGTCAAAGTAATGTCGTAGTTACACTTGGTCCTTTGCCCGCATTCGGGTGTAGATGGAATGCGGGCAGTCAAGTTTAAATTACGAAGTACTACCCGTCTTCGGGGAAGTTCGTTCAGCTTCGTTGTCTATAGACACCTGAATTCGTCAAGAGACGCAAGCATAGCATAATCAGCTTATAGTGTTTCCACTGCTGGGACACAGGCCTCCTATCTGTGAGGAGCGAGCCCAGTGCGGGTTAGTAGATGTCACATGTCTTCGAATTTTTCGTTCTAGGACATGCCGGTTTCCTCACGATGTTTTCCTTCACCGTTTCCAGATCAGTGGTGTTGAAATAATTCACACAAAGTAAAACGCCTGTCTGGATTCGAACTTACGACTAGGTTCGTTAGTCGCGGCTGTTACCACTGGGCCACGACTGTTCTCCGCAGACGCACAGACGCAAAACCTTCCGTAAATATCGTATCGGATGTTCTTATTCGGTGATTCCCGCATGCGGGCTAACCTAACCAAGTGTAATTCCGCCTTTCTTCATGTTTGCCGTCTCACTTTATATTCAAATGCCTTATTTGAAGGAACACCGATAACAAAAGAATGATACTCATGCTATGAGCCACATCGAGTTACTTACACTGCGAAGGTTTGTACGTTACTGCGAGTCGATTAAAAAATTATATACGTACGAGTATCTTATAATAAATATGAGAGAATTCGGTTTATGTAAATCAGGCATTGTGTTAATATTGTTGCCGATTAGTTTAGCGAGCGATGTTTTTAGTTGCCAGTCTGTATTTATATGTTATTGATGCAACTTTAAATAAAAATAAAATGTTTTCTTTTCTAAGTATTTTTTTAATTCTTGAGCAAGTACGTAGTTGACCTATTTAGTAGTCATGTGGGAGAGGAAAAATATAAAATAAATGCATATAAGAACTTTTTGTAGGCTACTAATGTTCCTACGTGAGTTAATATCAACAATTTAGTAGAATAACAAGCAACTTGTCACGTAAAGTTATTTTTTTTCGTATGTCTATGAATACTCTTGCGTGATCCTCAAAGCTATAATTTCACGCATGCCTTTGCACCAAAATTGAAGTCTATTTCCGAGCTACTTTTTGTTGCCACACTGTTGCTTTGAAACTGGTCCGTCTGACCTTTTAAATTTTGACATTCCCTATACTTTGTAGCATTTCCTTTGTATGTTGTAACACGCGATCCAGCTATTAACTGACGTGTCAATAAACGGAATTATGTAGCTTTGTTTTGTATTCATTGATGTTTTTGTTAGGCTTCAGTTTTTGTTTGGCTTTAATTTTCAGTAATGTATTGCGTAAATTCATTTCGTAATGGAAGGAAGGTTAATTTTGAGTTGACATTATGAGTGAACCTCGTGGGATCAAGCGTCATGTGTTTAGCTATGTTATTTTAAAATTCAACTGATGTATATAATCTGTCTATAATGTTCCCACTACTGGGACACATGTAGCGTTGCCAGGCGTCCGGATAAAGCCGGACACAGTTAGGCTTTTTGGTTGCGTGTACGGCCGAATTATAGTGTCCGGCCTATCCGGCTTTTATCAGGCTTTTTAAATTTGACATTTTTTTTTTACATTTTACATGTTTTGGTTTTCGCTCGGCCCGCCTATCCTTGTATCGCTAGCGCTTGCGAGCGGAGTAGCACTGTCCGTAATAAACAAGACTGATTCATTAATTTTTGTTGTTTCATTAGAATTTTAGAAGGTTTTATGGTAAATGATAGAAAATGCTTGTTTTCCTTTTTTTTTAACGTAATGTTATACTAAAACTAAAAAATTAAGGGTGTCCGGCCTTTTTACCCAAATGTCCGGCTAAAGAGACTGGTCTGTCCGGATTTAAGACCTGGCAACCCTAGACACAGGCATTTTCTCTGTGAGAGGAAGTGGGCCATAACCTCCATGGGGGGCCAGTACGGGTTGGTAAAAGTCACATGTCTTCGAATTTTTGGATCTAGGAAATGCCGGTATTCTCACGATGTTTTCCTTCAACTTTTTAAGAGCAGCTGTTTAGAGGGACTGATATATTACAAAGAATGTAGTCTTGAATACTACAATTGATGCTTCTGTATATGGATTCCGTTTGTATATTATTTTAAGTCCACTGCTCTCAAAACGGTGAAGAAAAAGGCCTGAGGAAACCGCCATGTCTTGGAACCAACAAAATAAATCGAAGACTTGTGACATTATTAATCGCTGTGGTTTACAAATCGACTTAATCATGATTGCTTTACTACTTTATCTTTAAACGATGCTAAAACACGGAACTCAAAAACCACATCTGCACAATACTCGGGCAAACCAGACGAGAATTATCTCCCATTGATACCTACCAACCTTTTGAAGTCCAAATATACGTGCAATAAAATTTCCATCCAACAATTATTGGCCTGGATCTTTTGAAGTGCATTGAACAAGTGGCCGATCAGATGTTTTACGATCGACAGGAATAGAACCGTTTTGTGGCAAACGTGGCGGTAGTTAGGGAACAATAATTTTACTATATGAGGAGGTCTCGTGGCTAAGTGATATCAGCAGCACAGGTTCATCAATAAGATTAAGCTACGCTTGCCGCGGTTGGCCCGTGGATGGGAGACCACCGCTCCGTGCCTCGGAAAGTACGTTCAGCAGTAGGTTCCGGCTGTCATTCGTGGATCTTTAATAGTCATTACGGGTCGTCAGAAGCCTGAAAGTCTGACAACCAGTCTTATCAAGGGCGTTCCCCAGAAACTGGGTTGTGGAGGTCAGATAGGCAGTCGCTCCATGTAAAATACTGGTATTCAGCTGCATCCGGTTAGACTGGAAGCCAACCCCAACATAGATAGGAAAAGTCTAGTCAGATGATGATGATCTATATACTTAGACTGCTTCACAGACCACACGAAGATTCTAAATTAAAATCTCGTTAACATGATAGTAACTTCCCGCATAATTAATTAAACGATGCGTTGTTATTATGTAGTGCAATGCCAGTTTTCGTATACTTCAGCTGAGTTTATATCTGTCCATTAAAATAAATTGTAACCACATCCTGAAAATTGTCATGAAAACAGGCTGTTACAGCAATTATCCCCGACTGAAAAGCGTAATTAAATGAACTGTCGTTTCATCAATGAAAACGCCAAGTACCCACATTAAAATCGAAATAAAGTATTATCAAAATCAAAATATTATATATCACCTACATAGGCACTTATGAAACGACTGAAGCTAGGTGCACGGTTACAATTGGTCATTTCCTATAGAGAAAAGCCGTCAATAAACTCCACGTGATAACAGGTATGGAAGGTCAGTAGTATAGGCCTGTCAACAAGTATCAGATACTTAATAGAGTAGAAAATGGTATACAAATCTTCTGTCTACAAGGCCTACGACGTGCTTACATTCACAAAATATAAAAGAAGAATAATTTATTCAAGACTGAGAATCACTTTTTGAACCCCAACATTACATAAGACAGTCCCCCGGCACGCCCGCCCTTCACCACGTCTTAATATTTTAGCTTGAACGAAGAAGTGACCCAATAAACTGCCCAGCAGCACAGCTGTCTATTAAGTTAGAAGAACTTGATTACGAATCAGTAGCATCAAAACAAACAACAAAATCCTAGTATTTATTTCCAAACCTGTTTAAATTAGGTCTTGACGCATTTCATCTAGTTTTATGGCCGTTCTGACATTTGAAACTAGTAGAGCATAACCTTGGCCCAATGCAGTAAATTGATGGTCTTCTAAAGTTACGTAAATGAAGCATAATGTTAAAATTATTATGCACTGCTGATTAAATGCGTGATTTGATTCCGTTCATATTTTGTGGTTGATTGATCGGCGAGGTTGAGTAAAAGTTACATTGGTTAAGTTTTGAGTAACCGTCCTTTTACATATCGAAACCCTATCAGGTAACTATGATGTACCCAATACATCTACCATAATAATTGAGATTCGCGGGAGAACCAAGGTAACCAACATAGCCCGAAGAATTGCCAAACTTAAGTGGCAGTGGGCGATGGGGCCGAAATGTTCTGGAGTGACGACCGCTTACCAGAAGACGTAGAGTTGGAAGGCCTTCCACGTGGTGGACTGAGAACCTTGTGAAGGCCGCAAGAATCCACTGGTTGCGGGAAGCACTGAACCGGTCAAAGTGGCAGAGCTTTGGGGAGGCCTATATCCAGCAGTGGACCTCTTTTGGCGGAAATTGTGATGAATAATCGATAAAAGTAGCCCAATAAGTAACCCTATCTGGAAATATCGATATCCCTTAGTAATTTCAATTGTAGACGACGTGAAACTTCTTTAAAAAAAGTCTACTTACCTGGTTATACAAGTTCAAAAAATGTATTAACTCCCAAAAAATATTCAAGTAGGTATATAAAATCTTTATAAAAGATTCTCCGACTATAAAAACGCCGATCGTAACCCACATACGACCAATGTCAGCTGTCACCGATTACGCGGTGTTACGCAAACCGGCGCGTACGCAGGCCCCTCCCCACATTTCTACTGACCTCGAAGCAACCGGCACTTTCGCTGGAAATGATCTGTAGACACTGGAAGTGGTCTGTTGTCGTGCTCGCATGTGTAAAATGATGGTCCTTACTTGCTTCATAAATGATTCTGCACCTATGTTTACGATGTAGGTTTGTCTCACACATAGGTGCAGAATTACGTGTGAAGTAGATAGAGGATGTTATTACGTTTATTGCTGTTATTATCTTCGTACACTTTTTTTCTTTTACAAGAAATAGCAGTGTTGTGTTAATTAATTGGTACAAGTGTAAGTGTGTTACCTACATGACTGTACACTGCAGTGCAATCGCAATAAAAAAAACGTCATTGATTTGACATGATGGATGGAGTCGTGTTGTTAATAAAAACACAGACCGCTTCCAGCTTGTTTATACATTTCGGTGGCCTAGCAACATGTTTTGCTAAGTTGTCTGACATTCGAAGACGCTTGAACTCAATCGAACAAGGCACCAGGTGTGGTGGTACCCACAGGTATAATTTGAGTAGCCCTTTCTCGCTGTTGTTTTGTATGGCAAACAAAATTATATATTTGTTTATTTTTTGCAGTGTAAAAGACGACTTTCGGTTTAAAAATGATAGGAATGTGTCAAGACTTGTGGCATCCGAATTTTAAATTATTTAAACATATTTTTGTAAGTTTTTTTTATGTCATAACTGTATCAAGCTAGATAGAGTTTTAAATAATATAGAGGTAAAATTTATGAGTTTGTATTAGGGGTAATCTCCGAAACTACTCACCCGATTTCAAAAATTATTTCACTAATTTGAAAGCTAAATTATTGCCGAGAGCCATAAAATATATTTTATGGGATAGTTGGCTTCCTCCCGGGCGGACTTGCAGACAGAAACTAGTCATTATTAATCAGCAATTAGCGCCATTTGGTACTCAAATATTCTTTCTAACCTGTATGATGCCTAATCAGCGAAATAATGTCATACAACGTTATTATCAGTGTTCGACTAACCACATAAATAAAAGCCAATATTTACAAAAGAAGCAAGGTCTTGCAGACTTGTCGTTGGTATCGGTACTCGTTATGTCGAAACCGGTTTTTAGATACTAAGACGATCGGTTAGTCATTGCGAGAAATACAATGTTTTTCGGAATGGTTGTATGTTTTGTTTGTACGTGTTAGGGAAAAGTGGTTATGTGATGATAATCCAAGCCTGTTGATGGGTGAGGGCTTTCTCTTAAGACCGTCCGACCCGTCATAATTTTTGTTACCCTCGTTATAACAAATTTTCCTCCAGATATTTTGAACACACAGGTATCTTGTGGTTCCGTAACTAAATCTTCTAAGTTTTACTCAAAAATCAAGATTGAAAAAAAAGCAATAGCTTCATTAATTCAAAATACCCATCTCTGTTGATGAAATGAAAGCGTTGCACGCCTCGCACGCTCATTTCTATGCATACAGCATTACATCAGGAATACAGAAAAAGAAACATAACTATTGTATATTTACAAATTTTGCATTAAAACGAGAATTAATGAGCTTGTGTCATTTTGTAGAAGAATTCTGTTGCTACTGATAAGGTCGGGGTTAGACTGCAAGCGGGGAGAAAATCACAAGCGTGAGCGATTCAAACCTGTGTTTTAAAGATTCATTTTTGGTGTAATTGTTTTTTTTTTTTGGGAATTACATCTCTCAGGTCAACCTATAAGGTTATCGGCTGCTTAACCGGGCTTGCCTGTGGCTACCTCAAATAAATTTAGGCCTCCAGCTAGGGTTTAAAAAACTTGAAACTAGAGCGTCCACTCGCTAAGGGCAACCCTTATGGGATACGGAACTCGTCTTAGGGCATCGCTGGTAGCAAGGGATAGGTTGGATCGGAATGAGCTGGAGTTGGTAGTGAAAGCAGTGGTTTATATTGTACTTACACACTAGTAAATCTGTCATAAATAAAATTTGTCATAATGGTCAAATCTTTTTACTACAAATGTTAAATTCAGTCACTGACAGACAATACACAGCCTTAACTACAGCCAAAGAGTTTATTTTAATGAATGAGTTATTTTTTTTAATTCATCCTCTAAATTAGTTAAATACCTAGGGAATAAAAGCTTGTATGGAAGTTCGTCATTTTTGTTCATGGGTAATTCCATGAGGTATACGGCTTTTTAGAAAAAGATACGTGAATGTGATGTTGACTGTGAAATCGAGTGCATGCAAAATCTCCCAAGCAGCACAAATAGCTGTATAGCCACTGGACAACAGAATTTTTGAAAACTCGACGCTGTTATGCTGTTTGTACAAGGGCTGTCTATCCCGCTACACAGCTCCTATAATTCTACATTTGGCCCCAAATTAACCAGCGCTGAGAATTATAGTAGCTTGTTAAAAGCATTCCAGAGCATTGTAAGAGATGTACATGGGCTGCACAATAGCTTAGACAGCTGTCAATAGGCCACTATCCAGCTCCTTTAATTCTCTTAGACAGCCACTAGATGGTGTATGGTTTCCTTACGGCGATTAATAAATCTACAAAGAAATAGCAACAAAATACTATTTGTGTAGTGCAAGTGTAATGTCAAACTCTAATCTGTGGGCAAATATATAATTTCCAATTTAAGGTAAGTAATTTTTCACGTTTCTTTGTATCTCTATCGCTAAATTGTACTGCGGGTGCCAGTTTACTGTTAATATATATAGGTGTTATTATCAAATATTACACGCGCCACAGAAATAATATGGTTTTACTAAAAATATTATACAAAATAAATACGGTGTACGAATTATTCATGGATTTTTACAAAAAAATAACATTTTATGAGCATTCATATCTATTTGTAGCTAAAAAATAATGTATTTTTACTTTAATAGCTGAAAATTTTACAGATATCAGTAATTTTTTTCATATATAATCGGCTTGTTTACATTAAAATGGCGTTAATTTGTTATCCAGCAATCATTCTAACTAAATTCTCTTGAAACTCTCTTTTCTGTGCAATGGCCATATTTAATTCTATTGATCAGCTGAGAACTTTACGCTAGCTGTTCAATGGTTTTCAGTTATTCTAACGACTGGTGAAAGCAGCAAAGTGAGAGTATACAACAGCGTCTTAGGGATCTCTAATATTGATAGAAAACTATTTCGGGCATTTCGTACTCAAGTAGCTTAGGTACTTCACTTGATTTTGTGATTCTACTTATTCTTGCCTGTTATGTCAAATCAGAGAGCCATTACTTGCCATGTTGCTTAGAAATGTATGTTATAAAGTAAGATAAAAAAACTATAACTTAATTTAACCTAGCTAAGTGAATATTTAGCTAGGTTTAACTTTACGCTCTCCCGGCCGTGTGAAAGAGATGAAGCGAATTTGGACTGTCGCTTATTCGCGAATTTGCTTTGTCGCGAAGGATTTGTTAGCGCCATTTAAATTTAACCAATCATATTGATATATATATATATATATATATATTATTGAAAGGAGTTATTCAAACTTGTGTTAGCCAGTTGTTGCCAAATCTTTACCATATTATCTTTATATATTGTGAATTTGTTACCCGTCACGCGCTACGCACCGCACGTATTATTATTGTTTCAATTTTGTTTACGATTTTTTTTTTGTCTTGTAAATTGCGAGTCGTACACACTCTTGCACACTTACACACTTCTGCAATTCAATTATGCGAACGAAGAGAATAACTTAGTTTGTTTTATAATTTATCAATTAATAATAGTGTACATATTTTTTGTGATAGTACCTGTAATAGGTGTAAATATTTTAATACTATAGAGCGTTTTACATATTGGCACAAATACTAAGTAAATCCGCATACTTAATGATCTCTTACTTCTGACGTAGTAGGTAAAGATGCTAATGTTATTGCTAAATAATTGTTCTTGTTTTCAGAAAATAGAAATGCCGTTCAAAAAGTGAAGACAATAGAAAGAGGGGAAGGAAAATTATCTGTCATACCAAGTGCTTGAGAAAAAGGATGGATGGTTGAGATGATATATTAAAAACGTCACTTCGAAATTGATGAAACTAGAATATTCAAAGCATCATACAGATTGGACAAAAATGCAATGCATAGTGAAACGGTCATCCATTGCAACATATAACAATGCAGAAAAAGAATTAAGTAGCATGTTGAACCATAGTGACACGTCAGATTACCCAGATGATGGAGAAATAAAACCAACTAATGGTTTAACATATATAATTACCAAAGCCAAATCAAGAGTATGTGATTAATAAAATAAAACGCAGTAAATGTATACCATTACTTTTATTTTTACTGACCATTCCTTAGCCAACAGCTATAAATTAATAAAACTTTTGAGCGCCACTGACACGGCTTTATTGTTTTGTAACGGCCACACAATATTAAAATTTATCTTCTCATAAAGACGTGGCGCTGAGGGCTTGAAAATGCACATACCTGTTATAAAAGCCCTTGCGGGTGAATCGCAAGTAAAACATCTAATCTTGACTTTTATAATCTCGCTTGTTGATAGAAGGATTCCGTCATTCAATAACTGTTTCATTTCAACTACAATGGTGCCGATTCTCTTGTACACCGAACTAAACTAACTAAACTATCACTAAAATTCCTTACTTTTGGCTATGAGAATCTTAAAGCTATTCTGCAAAAAAAAATCTCTAAACTTAAAAATAATTTTGACACAACTAAAATCGAATTTGACAACCGCGGATCCTGCAGGCTTAGTAGCATGACGGTTTCTATTTCTACTTTACTGTAGAATAGAAATCGCTTGTCTACATTTCTCGGTGAAAAACTGACAACTGTCTACATGGAAACGTCATTTTGTCTTGTCTTCCGTCGACAAAACGCTTCTCTACGGTTGTCGTGCCAAGTCTGCAGGTGGTATTTTTTTTTCTTTTGGCTTCGCAACGTGGTACTTGTGTGCCCTACGCAATGATTTTTTTAAGAGCGAATGAAGCGTGCGCAGGAGGGCAGCCTCGACGTTTTTTATGGAATTTTTCACTTATTGTATGAAAAATAAAAAAAATATTACCTACATGTTGAGATTATGGGGCATAGGGGTTTCATAGAGGGGGTCGAATTTATCATCATTTTTGCGATAGGACACACCATTTTCGAGATATAAGCAAACGAAAAGAAAAAAAAAAAGATACAATACTGTTTTTGCACCTGAAGTCGAAGTGTTGGTGTGAATTTTAGTTCATGACCACTAGTTTTATTCCACACTTTTTTAATCGCGATTAAAAATAGTCAGATTTAGTTAGAAAAATTAATATAGTCAAAATTTTTGGTGAAAAACGGCAAACTCAGAATAGCAAAATTACCATCTTCACTAAATTAATAATTCAGTGCAATCTTATTGCTGTCAAACTAAAATATAGTTAAGTTGTGTCACTTTAGTCAATTTCAGAATGGGAAATCGTCGTTTGACAGGATTAAACTAAATTTTGGTGATTTTTAGTTTAGTTTAGAGAATTTTGTGCCAACAGAATCGGCACCATCTTCTAGATAAAGATCAAGATTCTTCGGTTTTCCAACACCATAAATAGTTGGGTATTTCAAAAACATTACGGAAAATCGGCCAGAACTCATATTTCGAATTTTTATATAGAGGCAAGCAATCAAAGGTTATATTCAAACCAATGCTCTTAATATTTTCTAAAACGTCTAGCCACTTATTTAAAACTATAGTTAGCGGATTGATTAGTCCATTGTACCAGTATTCATCAACAGATTCGATTTATTTTAAAGCAATTATTCTAGCTTGTAGAATCGTTCTCGGATCATTTGGTAAAATATCTGGAAATCTCTTATTCACAATTATTAGTAATTCCTTCAGTGCATCTTGAGCAACATTTCTCTTTATTGCCCATTCTTTTATATTTTCTTTAAATAAAATGTTTACCATATAAATATTTTCTCCCTCATGTCTGGTTTGATTAATTACTTTCAGTATTTCTCGTTACAATTATTTTTTAGAAAGGTCACTGACCGAATCCATTAATTGTACGGAACTATGATCATTGGTAACAAAATCTATGTGATTAAGTCGTGTTGCGAGGTTATGACAAAATTGACGTTATCATAGCACTACTAACCTATGTCTACTCTTCAATAATGCTAGAGTCTGTGAAATAGATAATATTTACACTATAAGCTTTGGAATTAAAGTGGAGTAACACTACACTAATTTACAGCTCATGCAGTCTTAAAATGCTTTTAACCAGCTAGTGTTAAGCTCATTGAGGAAGCATTATAATAGAATTTGTGTACTCCATAAAAAAATGCCAATGGCAAAATTTTATTCTCTAATACAGTTCAAAGCTTAGAAACGGTGTGACGTTACCCCGTTATGCAGCTGTTTACAAACTTTGGTCTTCTTAACCAGCTAGTAGCATTATACGTAGCCAAAAGCTGGACAATAGTTCTTTCAAGTTCTACTAAAATGCATTTTGTTGTTTTTTTGTCCATTGTACAGCCATTAGTCAGCTGTGCTGTTTAACAGTGTAGAGATCGCCCCCCATACAGTCCCAAGAATCGTCTTATCCATTAGTACAGCTACATAAGAGCCTTTGACTGTAATATAGCTTGTTTATGGATGTAATTTCCGCTAATGTGCTGCTTGGGCTGTATCTGTATGTAAAAGAAAAAGCCTTCTAAAGGCAGCAAAAGTGTTATAACCAGTCATTGATTTTGGGCGTGTTTCAGTAATATGATAAAAAAGAAACGTACTGAACGTATCAATTCATCTCACGATCCTCAATAACACGCGTTTGGGCTCTGAATTGGTAGCAAACGGCTATGCCTTAGGCTATACGCAATATCACACGTCTGTTTACATCAGACGTATCAATACAATATTAGATATATCTGTAATAATAAACTGTTATTAAGGACACACATAGCATACATATTCAGCCGATAATGTGTCCACTGCTGGGACACATGCCTCCTCTCGGTGGCCACCACGCAGGCCCAGTGCGGGTTGTTAGATTGCATATGTATTCGAATTGTTGATTCTAAAACATTCCGGTTTCGTCACGATATTTAATTCACCGTTTTGAGAGCAGTGGTGAGGACATTAAATACACAAAGTAAAGGGCCTATCTGGGTTCGAACTCACGACCGTAAGTCGGGGTTGATACCACTGGGCTACCACTGCGGAAACGAAGTAATAGTACAGGGAAGTGATGCGGTACAGGGTGGATCCGGGAACAAGAAATTTCACACCGATAAAGTCGCAGGCAGAAGGTAGTTGCTTTATAATTTTGATCGATGTCATGTAAATGTAGAATAGAACAAAAATGAAACATCACAATAAATTCCATGAAGTTTCAATTGAAAATGTTCTACTAGAGCCGCATCGCGCTGTCGGGTCGCGCCTTTCTGCGGGAACCTTGAAGCGTCTGAACTTTGGTGTGGATGTGGCCTAAGTCTTAACAAGTAGCGATAACCAATAGTCAAGTAGACAGGTATCAAAACTCGTTTCCCTTTTATTTTGCCTTCAAGCGATGGGTCTTCAAGCCAGTAAGCAAGTAAGTAGCCTACTTGCTACTTATCAATTGGAACTACTAGAAAGCCTTTAGGCTATCAATTATATTCTGTGTAAATAATATGGAGATATTATTCTAGTTTCAAGAAGTTGAAACTAGAATAATTACGGTAACAGGAATATCTAGGAACATAGTCTAGTCACCGTTAACGATTCGATGTTGAACTGTTTTTTCATGGAAATTGTAACATTGTGTTACTTAACAAGTATCAGTTGCAAGGTTAAGTCAACTTGGCAAATGTATGAGAATTGATTGTACTTAAACGTTTTTTGACGTTAGGTATCGAGTCTAACGGACTATAATAAATCAAAATAAGTTCTATTACGGACCGTAAATTCATGTAAAGCCAGGGAAATTAATTGTTTAGCAAAATATCGGTTATTACTGGCTATGTGGCTATAGCTGTAAGCGCTATGTTATAAGCTAAGAACTTCATAGTCGCTTTTGTTACATTACATATAGTAGTGCCAACTTAAGGTGCGGTAAGACTATTTTTTTTTTTATATTTGACAACATCGCATCGCGGCAACAAATAAGGTTCAAAACAGCGATGCGTTTGTTTTTAGTTAAATCGAAGCAAAAGCAATTGTGCATTTTAATTAAATTTATAAATGCACGGCTCAGTGGAATAATTTGAAGGCATTTGTTAAATTCCTTTATTGTAATTACATAAACTATGATAGTAGTAGTCTTAGTAAAACGACGGAGAGCGCTCTCTTAAAATAAGTGATAAATTCAAAGTCCCTAATTGATAACAATATGTTAGTGCATTCTTGGAATTTAGTAAATTGTTGGCACACATTTAGCTCTTGAAAATAACTAGTTTAGCTAATGTACTGCCGTAATCTGATCTAGATTGCTAACAGGCGACTATTCCTAATATCTTTGTTATGTGGAGTGCTTTGTCGCAGAAAATATGTCACTCGACGGGACAGTACATTTATTGTTTTTGCCGCTAAGGAGTGGAACTCCTTGCCGTACTATTTTTTGCCGCTAAGGAGTGGAACTCCTTGCCGTACTATTTTTTGCCGCTAAGGAGTGGAACTCCTTGCCGTACTATTTTTTGCCGCTAAGGAGTGGAACTCCTTGCCGTACTATTTTTTGCCGCTAAGGAGTGGAACTCCTTGCCGTACTATTTTTTGCCGCTAAGGAGTGGAACTCCTTGCCGTACTATTTATTAGAATCCTAGCTTCTACCAGCGGCCTCGCCCGCGTTTTGGTCGGAAATTATCCCTCGGAAACGTACTACCGGGATAAAAAATATCCTATTTATTAATCCAGGTTATAAACGATCTATGCTGTATTTGGGTGATTGAGAAACAAACATCCAAACTTTTAAATTTATAATATTAGTTTGATTTTATGTAAACAGATAAATTACAATTGTATCTACACTAATTGAATTGTACAAAATAAAACATTCAGTAGCCTACTTTAATATTATAAATCTGAAAGTTTGGGTGCTCAGATGTTTGTTACTCACTAACGCAAAAACGACTGAACGGATTTGAATTAAATTTCGCACACAGAGCACACTTTATAACCTGGATTTTCACCTATGATACTTTTTATCCAAGTAGTACGTTCTCGAGGGATAATTTCCGACCTACACCTCCACGCAAGCGAAGCCGCTGGCAAAAGGTAGTGTAATATAAATTTTTCTTCGTTCGAAACTAAAAAAAGAAAAACAATTGAAACTGGTATTCATTTAAAAAAAAATCACTTACTCCGCTCCCCGCTCCTAACTTGCACCAAACAACAATATTACAACATTTCACTATTAAGTTTTGCACCACCGAACATCTATTGACCACATTGCATTGCACGATGCACCTCGCATGCATTATCTTCGATCATTGGTCAAGTGTTTCGACCGGTACAACAGCTGTTTTTTTTTACAAATAAAGTATACATAACAGACGTTGAATTTCTTGTTTTTTTTTTAAATAAGTACCTAGTTTTACTAGATTAGGTAGGTAGAATCAGGTATTATAGCGAAAACTCGAGACGTAATTTTCTTGTTAGGTGTGTTTTTTTTTGTTTTCAAAGTGGGTCGATTATGTAAACTGTATTGAAAAATTAAAGAAGCTTAATGCGTTACGTTTCTGGTACTTGGAACATGCCTAGCACCCATACCTACCCTTAATTCCGTAAAACATTGAATTATTTTCAAGGATATTAATAATCCATTGCTTTATCATGAAAAATTTGTCTGCTCAACAACGTAAATAACGCAATTACCGTTGTTGAACTGTCAGAATTAAAGCCATTGCGCCTGTTTGTGTGTTACGCAATTAAGTAACCCGCAGGTACCGAAACTGATAAGTTTTATGAGCTACCATGTTACCTTGTAGCTGGGTGGTCAAGGTTAGATAGGTAGACTGTTTAGGTAGGTAAAGTTATTTATTAAAGATAAGTAGACTGTCCTATTTATCAGCTATGAATTTAAATTAAAGAAATATGATTTTTTTAAGAAGACCATTAATGGACTTTTGAACGTCAAAATTTACCAATAAAAAAGCCTCTTCCAAAAACTTGTTTCGTTTGAAGAAGAATAGACAAGAAACTTCCTAAGCATAGTCAGTCAATAAAGCACTGAACCGAAATCTTTGCTTACAATTCCAGCCTGTTTGTTACACAATACGGAGATCCTATTGAAATCTAGCAAACCACCTGTAGAACCCGTTTCAAAACAGCCTATAAATTTAATCAACCAAATCCAAAGTTTTCAAAACAACCTGGTATTACATGAAGCGAATAAAAACAGAAGATTTTGCTGAAATCAACTCACAAAACATCCGCCGGTTCGCTCGTAAAACCCGGAATGAATCCGGCCCGGATCGCCGGTTCGCCGGTAGCATTAGCCGTGACTGAGTAATCACCGTCCGGGGTCATATGACGCACCTGACGTATTCAAATTTACCTCATAATGTATTGAAATTGGTACAAATATGGAAGCTTAAAATGGCGGCAGAAAACGTTTTGTTTTTGTTTACTTAGATATCGGAGAGGCTTAATGAAGTGGGGCTTAAAATGTATGATGAAAAGTTTTTATGAAACTACAATTCTTTGGCCTCGTTGGTGTTGTGGTCGCAAGAGCTACTGCTGAGCATGAGGTCCTAGGTTCGATTCCCAGGTCAGGCATAGTGTCATTAGATTTTTCTTTCTGAAATTTCACAGCAGCAGCCTGAAGTATAGATTTATGCCCGTTTGATGCTCGCAATAGGCTCGCCCCCTATTACATGGATGCCTTAAACATAACTGCTGAAATGTGGGTTTGTTATGTAACACTTTTTATGTAAGTACCTACGTAATTGGGTTATTTTTGTGAAGCAAAGCATTCGGCTGGATTTATAAAGTAAAGTTATATTATAAATAGCAACTGTTCTGCTTCACCATACATTGTTTTCCATTTTAAGGTCTCTTAACTTTAAGCAACGTTTGTATAAATATATAAAAGGGTATTTATTTAAAATAGATAAATTCACTGCTACGTTTAAAAGTTATGATTTTTGTTCAATAACAGTTATCGTAAAGTAGTATACCTTCCAATATCTAAGTAAAACGCAGTAACTAATTAAAAAATATGTTCAGTTAAGGCATATCGTGTGTTCAGATTAGCCCGTTCTTATGTAAAATGATTAATAGCGTACATAATCCATTTTCTCCAATTATTTAAACTTGTCCGGATTGATTAAGTTTTGATACGAACATTGATATTTTTAAATTAATCTTACTTTCGTTTTCACTTGAAGGGAAATTAACTGATTACGATAATGATTTATTTTAATTTTGGTTTTCAATTCGGAAAAGAAGATTCTATTAAACTAAAAGATTCAGTTTGCCTGATTAGCATACCTACTTAATAATATTTAGACAGGCTTCATTTAACATTTTAGGCAGATAATCGTTATTTATAGAAATATTTAAAATGCGACTAAAAATGCGTCATTTTCATACAAATTGACATTATTCATTGGTCAAACCAGTGCCTACTAAATCTCAAACGGCAATAATATTATCTGTATTTTTTTATAGGACTTACGGTTTAGTAATAACAGCCGCACGGGTCGGCCGATAAGGTTAAGCTACACTTGCCGCGGTTGGTACGTGGATGGGTGACCATCTTTATATACCAAGACCCCTCCGAGCCTCGGAAAGAACGTTAAGCCGTTGGCTGTCATTCGTAGATCTTTGACTGTCGTTACGGGTCGTCACTAACCCGGCAGTCTGCTAACCAGTCTTACCAAAGTACTGTAACGATGTTGGGTCGGCTTCCAGTCTAACCGGATGCAGCTGAGTACCAGTATTTTACATTGAGCGACTGCCTATGTGACCTCCACAACCCCCCCCCCCCCCCCGCCCCCCTTACGGGTCGTCACTAACCCGGCAGTCTGCTAACCAGTCTTACCAAAGTACTGTAACGATGTTGGGTCGGCTTCCAGTCTAACCGGATGCAGCTGAGTACCAGTATTTTACATTGAGCGACTGCCTATGTGACCTCCACAACCCCCCCCCCCCCCCCCCGCCCCCCTTACGGGTCGTCACTAGCCCGGGAGTCTGCCAACCAGTCTTACCAAAGGGTTTCGTATTACCCAAATCTGAATCACTAAAATATGAATATTTTTCATTATTAATTAGTCAGACAAAATCAGTAACGCTATTCCTTGAAATAGTTTTTC
This sequence comes from Antitype chi, assembly GCA_947359405.1. Taxonomy (NCBI): domain Eukaryota; kingdom Metazoa; phylum Arthropoda; class Insecta; order Lepidoptera; family Noctuidae; genus Antitype; species Antitype chi. The sequence continues at coordinate 19,199,755 of OX375813.1, forward strand.
AATAACAACATTTAAAAAGGGAAGTCGAATCGAAAGATCGAATCAGAAATGAAGAGATCCAGTAACTATGGGGCATTGTTCAGATTTTTTTAAATGTTGTAATTGAAAAACTATTTCGAGGAATAGCGTTACTGACTTTGTCGGACTAATTAATAATGAAAAATATTTATATTGTAGTGATTCATATTTGGGTAATACGAAACTCTTTGGTAAGACTGGTTGGCAGATTCCCGGGCTAGTGACGACCCGTAAGGGGGGGGGGGGGGGGTTGGGGAGGTCACATAGGCAGTCGCTCAATGTAAAATACTGGTACTCAGCTGCATCCGGTTAGACTGGAAGCCGACCCAACATCGTTAGGAAAAGGTTAGACAAATGATGATATTTTTATTTTTCTAATCGCGATGAAGAAACCTACCCAAACAAGCGGACTCTTTAAATCACGTTATAACAAAATGAATCTTTATAATATATTCTTCTACGCATTGCATAACGACATCAACTACATTTGTTTTGTTTATTTAGCATACAATCTCTAGAAATCTACATTTAATATTCGACCCAAGGTCATACCTAAAGGTACGTTCGCACTAGCGCAAAGTTCAAATAACCGCGTGCGGTAAGTGAATGCGGAATTTCAACAAACAATAAAAAACAGGTTTCATTTATCACAAGTACCTTTAACTATCATTGATATCTCATATTATCTGCGAAGGTATTATTGCAGATAATTTATATGGTATTATAAGGAATGACACTTCAAATGTTTATTTCATGATAGTGCGTGCTTAGGTACTTGGTAAGTACCTATCGTTTATAACCGTGACGTAAGTTAAGGATAGAAGTGTGTATGAGTAATTTGTGCAGTAAGACATGGTTTGAGACCGCGTATCATGTCATACTTTACCTCCTTGCCATTTTACGATATTTTATTGCGAAAAAGTAATTTTAATTTTGAGTTCCGTGCTTAAATGGGAATGATATTGGTAATTTTATTGATAGATAACTATTTCAGCTTATTAATTAATTCGCACGAATTTTCGAATTGACACTAAAATGACATCTCCAGAAATACGTATTATGCAATTGGTACCGTTTGAATTATGTAATATATTACGAAAAACGTTAATATTTCTAACAAGAAAATAGGAGAAATAGAACTAATCTTTATCATTACTTTATTGCAAAAAATTCAAAACATGCCAATTGCCTAAAACGTTTTTCTGGAGTTGTCTATTTCCCAGTTCTTAAATGATAAGCAATTTATTTCCATCACTAAGAAAAAGATAGTTTAAACAAGGCTTGGTTATGAAGTCGTCTAATTAATGTCACTACAGTGACTAGATCCGTCCACATATCCGACCCTATCTATACGGGGTGTGGTACAGACCATCAAACTGAACAGAAAGCTCCATGGGACCAACATCGTAATCAGGAAATAGTTATCAGTCGTCCCATACATTTGGGTCCAGTAGGTATTAATTACCGCAAAAAACACTCACAAACATAGACCAAAAATATCACCAAGTCCATGTTTCAGCTTATAACAGCTGTTCTAACCTTGAACCCATGTTTGTAGGTGAGCGATGAATAATTCAGAGTGCTCGCGTTCCGCGCGGAAGCGAGCGAAATCTAACACATTGACGGCGAAGCGACAAGAAATAGTAACTGCCAAAGTTAACAATTTACACAAACTTTTATTACAACAAAACACCTTGAATTTTTTGACAAGGTAGAGAAACAGACAGAAAAAGTACCGTTTATTTGTACACAGTTCGTGAAATACAATAAAAAAGTTAAAATAAGTGCCTTACGGCTACGTCAAAAAGGTTTAAGCCAGACAGATACTGTCTGACGCTAGTTTTCTAATGAACCTTAAGTTAAATAAATTTTTCCAAGTAAAATTTTATTTATTTCATAACAAAATACATGGTAAGGGAATGGACAGTTAGAATAATTGGACTTCATAAAACGTGAATTTCGCGAAAAATGTCAAATAGGAGTTCAATTCATCGTCGACATGCGGAATAACAGACCGGTATGAATAGAGCTTTATATTTGAAGTTTTTGAGTTGTTTGAGAATTAATGATGTGTGTTGTAATGCAATGGTAAATATTCGTTTTTTTTTTTGTTATGGTTATAAGTAATAATACACGGATTTATTTAGGCATGTCTTTTAATTTAAAAGAATTAACTGAATTTAATCATAAAGGGAAAAGACGTAAGATTTATAACAAAAAAACGCGCACAAATTTACTCGCCCAGATCAGGCGAATTGACACTTAAAGTAATTTATTATTTGCTATAGGCGACTCGCTTGAAGTTAATTTAATTGTGGACGAAATATATAAATTTACTATATTATGTACTTACTTGCAGTTACCTTTTTCATTACTTTATTGGATAAAATTCAAAACGTGTCAATTGTCTTTTACGTATTTCTGGAGTTGCCGATTCGCCCACAAATAAATTAACTTAAGTTTCAGTTTAATGATTCAGAAACTGGGTGTAAGTCAAACAAAACACGCCTAAATATCAAACAATTCTAACCTAACATCGCCTAGAACTAGTCTTGGTCTATTATATTGAGTACTACATTACCACTTATCTTCGTACATCAAGTGGGGCCTTGACAAACCTGTATATTATTCGATGTGTGCAAAACTGCAATGTCTATAAAAAATGGATTTCTATCGATGGCTGGTTTTCTAAGTATTGATCTCGCTGTTGTCTGTGTTTTCCTTGAGGATATTAAATAATTGTTAAAGGTAGATACTTTACTCATTTTAAGATGATTGACTTTGTCATGACGCATACGTATACTTAGTCACCAAAAGAAATATGTAACCAACGTTGCAGTTGAAGTTTATTAAGAAAACGATGGATGTTTTCGAATGTATAATTTAATAAATTAACTGTTTTTTTTCTACTATTCTTATTAAATTTTATTAAAAAATAGCCATTGGTTTCTTTCTAATGTTCAGCTTTATCCGATGACCCTAGTTACCTACTTATATCGTTTCAAAAAAACATATTTTTACGCTATTTTATACTTTGCCTAACTTTATGCCAATCGAATATGCAGGTTTGAAGCAAAACTAAAGCAATAGCACCTGATCTAAATATCATACACCCTAAAAAAATTAACCGACTGTTGACGCATAAAACGTAGGTGCATCGATTAAAGACACGCGCTTGCTACCGCGCCCGCGGCGCTTGTTATATAATAAATATGATTCAACTCTGACCCCGTGGCCATGAGCTATACGCTCAAGCGACGAGCGTTTTGTGAGCGCGACTGCTTAAAAAACAAATGAAAAAATTTGCTTAGAACATGCCACCAGTCATCGCTACACGACTAGCGGAGCGAACAGACGGAAACAATTGACGAGCGCGCGCGACGCTTGAAACAAGTCGCGTCGCTCGAGGCTGTGAACTGAGCCTTAGCGCCGTCGGCCATTGCACTTGCGTTTGACCCAGTATTGTCCATCGTATATGCAACATAGTCGCTGCGCCCGCGCCACGTACGTTGAAAAATTCACTGTAACTATTATGACATCAAAAGCAAATACTATTATATAGACTCAAGTTCTTCTAAATTTACAGACAGCTGTGCTGCTGGGGAGTTTGTTGCGCCACTTCTTCTTCCCAGCTAAAGCACTAGCAAGTGGTGAAGGGCAGGCGATATGGGGGAACTGTCTTATGTAATTTTGGCGTTCAAAAAGAGCTGACTCTCAGCCTAGTTTGAATAAATGACTTTTGATTTTGATTTTGAAATACAAAGTAAACGCTCAAATAAAACCTACATTTCTATTTACCTACGGTTGTGTAATAGTTGTAGTTATAAAATCAATGGAACTACATTTGATAAAGTCTGGAATCCTGCTGACCTTTATTCGTTAATGTAATGGCAGATGCAGTTATTAAGGTTAATGATTCTCGCATATCTTAATATCGTTACATGTATTCCAAGACCAATACTACTAATATTATAAATGTGAAAGTTCGTATGTTTGTTACTCAATTACGTAAAAACGGCAAAACGAATTTAGATGAAATTTAGCAAACATATACTCTGTATCCTGGATTAACACAGGATACTTTTTATCCCGATAGTACGGTCTCGTGGGAAAATTTCCAACATACACGCGGGCGAAGCCGCTCGTGAAAGCTAGTTAAACATAAATAAAGCTAGAATCTTGTGATAGTCTTCAAGATGTCTAAATAACGCAGTAGTCACGACTTTAACCGTCTTCATTTAATCACTAGTAGGTTTATTTCTTGATCATTTATCTTGAGGAAAACCTTTATTATTTTCTAGAAAAAAAAACAATGCTCAGCTTTGTAATTACGCTTACTTTCAACCGGTATATTATAAGTACTTATCCTTGGAGTACCTACCGCTATATTAAAAGTACTGTGGTCCCTGGAGTGCTCTGCTTCGCGAATGTTGCCTCTTGAAATTTTTATATGGAATGTATTATGGTTTATCCACCGGCAGACTAAGCACGAGCACTGATTTGTCGACGGAAGAATAGACATGACTATTAACTAAATGATGTAAAATAGGAGAAGATAGCTTTGGTCGTCTATTAATTATCACAGTTAAGCGTTCAAAACTAATCATGATTTTGTAGATAACCGTATATACTTTGTGGCTGTCGAGTAGAAAGTTTGTTGTCTATGTGATTTTTGCAGTTCGGGAAGAAACTTTCTTCTGAAATAGTCTCAACATATAAAAGGACTTAGATGAAGATCGTGAGAAACGAAAGTCAAAATGACAGATTGTAGAAGGATTTATATGGTGCGATGTTAAAAATGGAGAAACGAAATGTCACTTTGTATAGAAAGAGCTGTGTCTATTCTTTGTAGAAATAGAAGGCGTCATGCTAAGCCTGCTGGCAGTGGTTTGCGAGCTAGTCCTTGTGGTAGGAATCAATTTCGTCTCTCCATATTCGTCGTGGTATAACACGATGTTACCCAGCATTTAATGGCACCCAATCAGTGGTTCATATAGCCTACAGCTTATTTGAGTGCAGCATTATTTCACTATCGATTCGCACGAATTCACTCGCCCGATTCGGGCGATTAAATTCTATTTTTAACCGACTTCAAAAAGGAGGAGGTTCTCAATTCGTAGGAACCTTTTTTGATTTTTTTTATCTATGTTCCCCGATTACTCGAAGATGGCTGGACCGATTTGGTTTTTTTTTGTATGAAAGGGTATACTTCCCAGGTGGTCCCATGATCATCAAGTCAGGATCTGATGATAGTGTTTTTTTGGAAATCGTATTTTTTTATAGACTTTTTTGCGTGTAATTGCTGTAGCCTTTTCTAATACCTTTATTACATTGAGGCCCTGGTAACTTTAAATATTGTCGTTATGAGCGATAATAGTTCTTATTGCGATCTGATACGGGTTAAAATCTGTAGTAATAAATTCTAATAATAAATGAGCAAGCATTGTCGGAAATATGCAAATAAAATCGTGTAAAATTAGTTAAGAACTATTTAATAATAAATAATCCATCACTAGATGCAGTTTGGCATTTGGAATTTTATGGTATATTTTTAATTATAATTATAATTGTTATTGAAGAGATAAACGGTTTTAAAGATAATTAAGAGGTGACTTTGATGATTTTTTGATGCATTAAAGTATATCTAATTATGTTTTGAGTTCCATCACTGTATTTAAAAAAGACTTGAAAATATCATATATTTTTTTGCTCTCAAAATTATTTACGGTTAAAGAGATACACTGGTTTAAGAAACCACCTTTTTGAGCGTTTTCAAGAAATCACCGCCTTAAATTCAAAACGTGCCAATACCCTAATGTGTATTTCTGGAGTTGTCAATTTGCCCACACATAAATTAACTTCGTGCGAGCCGCCTAAATAAAACTATATATTAATTAAAGTGTCGATTCACACGATTCGGGCGAGTAAATTCGTGCGAATTTACGAACAAGCCCATTATTTGCGTTTATTCATAGCTTATTAATTTTGCTACCTAAGGCACATTATAATAACTTTTCCTCAAATGACACGGGCTTCTATATTGTTAGAAAATCAATTTAAACTAACACCATTAAAATTTTGATCGATATTCCCTACATAAACCAATTAACTGGCAGCGGATCATATAATTTTAATAGATGGTAGGTACATTAGTTTATGAGACACGTGCGGGTCAATCATAGTAGCTATTATTGAATCGCCTTAGGTATTTAAACCTATTATCTATTGCTATTACTTTTGATACGATCGATATTAAATGTGGCGACTGGTCGTCTTGCTGACCATGGTTTTGTTATTGTTAATTGTATTAAGTTTTTATTAATTTTAGTCCAGAGGTCCTAGTTTAACTTTTGTTACTTTAAGTTATAGCTATATTTGCATAATGCAGAATTGCATATGTAAGCGGGCATGCCCTTTATGCCTGGAGGCTATTATTTAGATTGGAAGTTCTGTTTCCGTTTTATTTAAATTTTCTATTATTTTTAGTTTTCAATTTTTGATGGTATATTGGCGTGTGCTAGCTGACATATGGCAAATTTTATGTTTTTTTTTTGTTTCGTAATTTTTATTACCTATTATTGTATAGAATCAAGTTCTTCTAACTTAACAGACAGCTGTGCTGCTGGGGAGTTTGTTCCGCTACTTCTTCTTCCCAGCTAAAGCACTAGGAAGTGGTGAAGGGCGGGCGTTTTGGGGGGACTGTCTTATGTAATTTTGACGTTCAAAAAGAGCTGACTCTCAGCCTAATTTGAATAAATGACATTTGATTTTTTTTTTTACCAGTTTGTCGCCAGTGGTATCGGCCCAACTTACGAGTTGTAGGTCATAGATTCGAACCCAGACATGTGCATACTTTGTGTAAATTATTTCATCACCACTGCTCCTAAAACAGTGAAGGAAAACATCGTGGAAACGCCATGTTCTAGAACCAAAAATTCGAAGACATGTGACATCCACCAACTCGCACTGGGCCCGCGTGGTGGATTAAGGCCCACTCCCTCTCACAGAGAGGAGGCATGTGTCCCAGCAGTGGGAACATTATTTAAAAATGTATTTTATTAATCATAAATGTATTTTTATTTTTATCTATTCTATATTTTAAAAATTGTTTATGATTGAATGTGTATAGGTACTTAAGTTCTGAAACTATGGACTAATTTTATGTCTGAAATAAATAAATAAATTAAAATTAAATTAAATTAAATTATAGGCTGATTGTGATTGTTAAGCAACGTGGGCTTTCTTAACCCTTCAATCAGCTTTGCTGACTCTTTTTACAAATTTCAAAAAAGGATGTTCTTGTATGTATGTTGTTATGTCCACGATTTTCTTTACAATAGAAGAATATATTTTAGCGCGGCATTTACAAGAATTATATCGACGTAAGATCGTTCATCCCACGCGGGCTGGCAACGGCGCATTTATAGCGGTTTTTTGTGATTATTTCTTTTTCAGCCATGCACTAGGTCGTTGGTATTTTCAAGTTTGTAAGCAATTTTTATTACAGTTATTTTGGTATTTAAAAACGACATACCGTCAATTATTTTCTATTTGCATTACTTAGTATGTTGTGTGGTGTGAAATGTTTTTCTTAAAGAGTAAGTGCTTGGCTGAAAAAAAAATCTACTTTTGTTTGTATTTAATGAAATAATCACGAAAAACTACTATAAATGCGTTGTTGCCAGTCAGCATGGAATGAACGCTATTAAGGCGGTGATTTCTTGAAAACGCTCAAAAAGGTGGTTTTTTAAACCAGTGTATCTCTTTAACCGTAAATAATTTTGAAAGCAAAAAAATATATGATATTTTCAAGTCTTTTTTTGCGTACAGTGACGGAATTCTAAACATAAATAAACATAGTTTAATGCATCAAAAATCATCAAAGTCACCTCTTAATTATCTTTAAAACCAGTTTATCCCTTCAATAACAATTATAATTATACCTAAAAATATACTATAAAATTCCAAATGCCAAACTGCATCCAGTGATGGATTATATTTATTATTAAATAGTTAATATCTAATTTTATACGATTTTATTTGCATGTTTACGACAATGCTTGCTCATTTATTATTCGAATTTATTACAACAGATTTTAACCCGTATCGGATTGCAGTAAGAACTATTATCACTCATAACGACAATACGACGAGTAAATTTAAAATTACCAGGGCCTTAAGGGGAAAGCCCGCGAAATTTAAATTTCCTTACGTTTTTTGCAATCTCCATATCAGTCAGGCTGTATTTTGATGAAATAATGATTCGCGACCGTATCTAACACTAACTTAAGTATTTAAAGAATAATAATAATTAAAATCATCAATACAACCAGAAACTGACCGCAAATTCCAAAAATACGTAAAAAAAATTAAATTCGTGGGCTATAATTGATAAATTTGATCACCCTCCCTAAAAAAAAAAAACAACACAAAATCCACTGTCATTTTGTGTGACAAATGTTTATTAGGTGTGTCCTCGGTACTTTAAAATGTGACACTGAATTAGACAAGATACTCATCGATCTAAGTCTAGGTCATTAAAGACACTGAAAGGCAAATAAATAGACCTATTTAGTTAATTCACACGCAACTGGCTGGTTGGAGGTTACTAATAGGTCGCTTTGTTATTTTAATGGCTCAGTAGCCAGTTATTACTGTAGGAAAACTTTGCTATTAGAGAACAACAAACAAGTAGATACTTAGTATTTTTTTAAACGTTGCTCCTCACTAGGAATTTCTCCTGTATTTTGAGTGCCATTTAATAAACTCACATACACAAACACACAGACCCGGAACAACTACTTTTAGGTCATACAAATATTTGTTCCGTGCGGGAATCGAACCCGCGACACACAGCGCAGCAGTCAATCGCTCAACTACTGCGCCAACCGTGCCGTTACAATTATTGTGATTACTATCAAGAACTGCACCTAATTGCGTAACACATTCTCAATAACAATCTGAATCGTTTTGAAGGATATTGCTAATCCATTGCTTCATATGTTCGAAAAAATTGTCTGCTCAGCAACGTAAATAACGCAACGAATGTTGTTAAACTGTCAAAATAAAAGCCTTTCTTAATGTTAAGTGTGTTACGCAATTACCCCTCTGGTTAGTTGGTAGTTCTAGTTCCAAGGGCTATCGTGTTACCCAGTAACTGGGTTTTGGAGGGCGGATAGGCAGTCAGATGTAAAATACTCGTTCAGCTGCATCCTGTTGGACTGGAATCCGACCCTCGATGATGATGATGTGGTGAAGGGCGGGCGTTTTAGTGGACTATCTTATGTAATTTTGACGCTCGAAAACTGCTGATTCTCAGCCTAATTTGAATAACTGACTTTTGATTTGATTGTATGGAACAAGCATTAGGTTAATTGTTCCTCTTTAGATATTTTATTTTTAATAATATTATATTATAATCAGAGGCCGGAGTAGGTAGATTGATTTTATATACTTGCGTCAAGATATTATAATATGGACATGCCATTTTACCCATAATGTGCGTCAAGCGTCATTTCTAATTCAACAGTAAGGGACAAAATACGGTGTAACTATTCCAAAGTATTTTTGTATAAAATAAAATACTGATTTCTTTCACCATTAACTAACACTGGTAGCGTAGATTGATATTATCAATACGTGTTTCACCTTAAACACAAATTCGTGCTAATTTCAAAATTCCGGAACAAATATCACAATAAATATGAAGTTCCGGTATTTTGGAGGCATATCCATATTATCCTCTACGTTTGACGTCAACGACCTTAAATCAATCTACCTACAATACGTAACTTAAAAGAATAAAAGCTAAGAGTCTCAATAACTTTAACCACGTCTAAAGTAACAAATTTTCATAAAAAGAAGAACAGTACTTTACATTCCAAAAATAACTTTTAGAGTAGTATCCAACTAGGACGCAACTAGTAATTTATAACCAGTGATAGGACTAGGTAGTGCCTATTTGCCTAAACTTCGAAGAACAGAGACAAGAAACGGAGACTTCCTTAGGACTAAATTTTTTCCGAGACATCTGTCCCGAAATTTCGAGACAACACATAAATACATTTAAAAAAAATGTTATTTGGAATAAGTAATTCGTCTATATTTACCTAAAGTTTGCGACTAGATATATCATAATAAAATAATAACATACACAGTCGTTACAACCATAAAAATTTTAAATTTTTTTTTGGAGAACATTTTGTAAATGACTTGTTGATCGTAATACACAATGAATCACAATGTTTGAATAAGAAGCAGTACACGTTTCGAAGTAAATATCTTCTTTCTAGCTCACTCTCGGCTACGTTTAATGAGATTTCTAAAGTTCAAGTGAAAACTATCACATTTATAGACAAACTTTAGATAAATATAGACGAATTACTTATTCCAAATAACACATTTTTTTAAATGTATTTAAGTGTTGTCTCGAAATTTCGAGACAGATGTGCCGGAAATAATTTAGTCCTAAGGAAGTCTCCGTTTCTTGTCTCTGTTCTTCGAAGTTTAGGCTAATAGGCACTACCTATTCCTATCACTGTTTATAACCCAGTACATAAATATTAAAACAACAATAAATGTTAATTTACTCTTAATATCAAAACTCGTCGAAACCGCAGCGAGTAATCCCACATCGCGGAAATAATCGTAAAGCCAACTTAAACGGACGAGACAACCCTGATACGATTAATAATCATAGGTTTAACAAATTAAATACAGGTTGATTTTTTATTTAAAATGGTCTCCATTTAACCACTATCTCAATATAATATGGTGATCAATTTTGCGGTCAACTGTTGCACTGTCCCCTTGCCGAAAAGTACCCATATTACTGAACTATATATTAAATCCTTTAGAGCTAGTCGTAAAGTAGTAGTCTTTTATTTGGACGATTTTAAATTAGAACTGCTTGCATCACAAATCACTAAATGCATTTAGAGATGAATGTACGTGTTTAAAATATCATTCTATTTCTGTTATCAACAAACGATTGACGGAAATATAACGATGTTTTTAAATTTGTTTAGCGTTAAAATGTATAGCTATTTGGTGATTTGTGGTGGCGGCGGTATGTCTAGGTAGACACGATATAAATAAACTTATACAAAAATAATTAATTGTGTAAAAATACAGGGTTCTTAACGAGCTTTTAGAATAAACACAATTACAAATAAAAATCTAATGTTGTTTTTAGAATTAAATTTTAAGGTAATTAAAATTTTAGGTTAATATCCTAAAATTGAATGTACCATGCAATCCAAAATACAGATATTCTATTCTGTTCTATTCCAATCTTTTACCAGAAATAACAGACATCATACCATAAAACCCCACCTTATTCTTCTAACATTGTAAGTAAACCCAACACTACACCACGGGTCATTTAATACCGCGTTGTTGGTAATATTGCCTGCAAAATCACATACTATTTATCGCCAACCAGTTTTTAATTGATTCGATGAAGACCCTGTTTTATTGTGGAATTCTTTGATATAGGAATAAACGATTCTGAGAGTGAATGTGTTTGGGAAAGTAAGAGTGTTTAAAAGGGAAAATGTTTGGATAGGCGTGACGTTGTCTAATTTCTGGTTATAAACACATTACAGATTAATTGTAAAGGTAAGCCCAAAATGCACTGTGCCCGCGTGGTTTATTACGGCCCACTCTCTCTCACAGAAAAGGGGTATGTGTCCCAGCTTTGGGAAAACTATAGGCTGACTGTGCATGCTTAAAGCTCCCGCAGACGGGCGCGACGCGACTTTGGTCAAAAAAAATATGGCTAGATTTAAATTAACGACTTTCAATACAGCGGCAAAACATAACCTCAAAAAGAACTGTCAAATTCAACTGTCATTTGTTTTTTTTTTCATATTTTCAGATTATTGATTTATTTCATTTATCTGATGCCACAATTTGCACATTAAATCATGAGATTGTTTTTTCTTATAACCGTACCTATCTGCGGCCTAAAAGTGATATATTACCGAACTTATTATGATCACTATCTCTCCCCTTTCACTTAAGAAACCGACAAAATATCTAACTTTCACTAGTTTTCCCACGATGCCACATCAAAATAACACATCCTCTATATAATTAAAGTCACCAAGACTTACCATAGTGTATTCTCCGTCACATAGTATCATAAGTTTACGACGAATTTGAAGCTTGCGCCAAGTTCGGACGATAGAAAAAATGTCAAGCTTTCATTGGTGAATAAATCTTATGATAGGCAATAATTTTCTGCCGGCCCTTAGGAACTAAGGGGAAGTGTACATTGGAGTCATAAAATGTTTTTCCTATTAACCCTTCGCATGTCAAGTGTACACCATGTTTACCGATAACAATAGAATTTCTATTGAGTCTGCAAATAGACACGCGACGGGAGGACGAGACTGCACTATCGGTTTCGACGCAGTTGATTGGTTTTTGTTTTGTTTTTTGTTGAAATGTCAGACGTTGTGTATTTTTTTGAGTGTAATCTTGCGTGTCACACTTATTTTGAATTATTGGAACAGTGACATAGTGTAGCTACTATGTGTATCTATTGTTTTATTGTAGGTATATTTGGCAACTTTTATATTAATAAAATATTATCAGATAGGCTTTTAATATGTAATTTAATATTCATAGAATGTATAAGCTAACAAGCTTTAAATAATATTAGATACCAATGTGTAAAAAAAACAAGAGGGAAAAGAATAACAGGGCATCAAAAATGACAAGAAAAGTAACTGAAGAAATGTGGTCGCACCTCTGTCTAACCATAACCGGATACAGGCGTGATTTTATGTTATTTTAAGTTAATTAAGATTGAATTAACCGACGTATTAATACGTCGGTTTTATTTCTTAAAATATTTAAATGAGAAAACTGTTTCGATTTTAAAAGTTTTTACATTTTCGATTTCTCGAAAATCTTACCGATCATCATCGTTGATTCGATAGAGTCGAGATCTCATTAATTGAAATCTCGAACACTTAAAACTTTTTTACAAAAACCGTGGCGTTTATTCGCCATGCGATCTTACCTTTACCTGCATTTATCGCCATACCATATATGGTTATGTCTGCTAGTCGCATCTATCAATGGTTTTTTTCTTGCCTTTCAGGTAAGTCCAGATCAACCCGATCTACTGGCTGGGACGTGTTTATGCCAGGACCTGCAGCTGTTTCCTCGCGCTTATGCTAATATTGTACGTTTAATATTTTATGTTCATTAATTCTGTTTTGTTGATGGTTCGCTTTTTAATAAGCTGGGTGTTTGATGTGTGGGTGCTGGATACCTGGGTATTTGCATTAATAAATGTGTTGGCGTAATTGAACGGGTAAACGAAATATTAATAAGTTTTTTTTTTTTCATGGAAACTTGTTTTCTTTACGGACAGTCTAGTCGGGAAAGATTTATTAAATGAGAAAAAAGTTTACTATAAATTAGGTTTATTATAGCGTGTAGTTTTATGAAAAACTTCTTTCCCAATACTTAATTTTGCTGATAGTTTTAAGATATTTTTAGCGTAAGCGTAGGTAATTATGTTTGAGAACATGGAACTACTGTATATAATGTTTGATATGCTTTTGAATTATTCAATACAACATCAAAACGAACGAAGTAATTAAGGTTCCTGCCGACCAGAAAGTTGCGACTCTAGAAAATCAGTTTACATGACGTTGTCATAGAAATTGTTCGAGTTGCATCACACCTGTCTGCGGGATCCTTTACAGATCGATGTCAGAAATAAACGGAGGGATATAGCTGAGAACTCTATTTATAGTTTTGGTATTCTGTGACAAAAGTGCAAAAAACCTTCAAAATTTATTGCAACTACATATTCATTCAATCTCCAGAAAAGGATTGTTGTACAAGTGCATTAAATGATTATCAAGCCAGGTTTTGTGCGTCTCACTTTCAATTGACTTTCAAATGACGGCGCGGTTGGCGCAGTGGTTAAACGATTGACTGCTGAGCTGCGTGTCGCGGGTTCGATTCCCGCACGGAACAAATATTTGTATGACCTACAAGTAGATGTTCCGGGTCTGGCTGTTTGTGTATGTGAGTTTAAATGTTTGTAAACGCACTCACAATACAGGAGAAATTCATAGTGTGGGGCAACGATATCAAAAAAAAAAAATCTGCCGTGTGTAACCCAATCTTTATAGTAATGAACTATTATTACCGTAGTTAATTTCACTGAGTAAGGAACATGAAGAAGGTATGGTATTTTTATATTTCATTTGAACAAACTATAATACACAAGGGATTACTAAAATATATACCCTCTTATTTATAAACGTTGCTTAAAGTTTCGTAATGATTAGCGTCTGTTTAACCATACATTTTTGACGTTTAAACATCTCTTAACTTTAATACCCTCATATTTATAAACGTTGTTTAAAGTACAAGCTTCTCATACGTCTTCAAAACCACAACCATATTCCCTTAACCAATAGCCATTCAATACATAAAAAAATTGCTGAAGACAATAAGATGCTATCTATAACACACAGGTACACCTGCATAAACTCACTTCTTCTGTAGGGAGTAAGCAGAAATTACAGAAAGCCACTTGCTACTACCCTTACATACTCCTTTTGCTTCATTTACGTTCATACATCTGGTCATACACGCACAACAATTGCGAGTACTACGCACCTGACCTCTCTGAAGAATCGCCCTGAGGACACGGTGGAGGTCTGCCCGGTTTGGGCGGAGCACCGCCGTGTCCTCGTGGAGGCGATCGGCGGCGGCGATCTCTCGCGTCCGGCCCTGGTCCAGGCCGTACGGAGCGAGAGTGCATGGGTAGCCGTCACCTCCTTCTGCAAAGTAGTAATGCTCGCGAAGAGGGAGGCGGCGCACGTGAGGGAGAGGCAATATATGCGCCCTCACGGCCTTAGTCGCCGCGGGAGACGCCCTGGGAGTCGGGAATCCCAGGCTTATTCCCGGCCACCGTAGGCGCGGGCTTGCGGACGGCGAGTAATGGGTAGGTCGCTGTCCGGTAAGGACCAAGCCCGGGTCGACGGCGCGTTGTGTTTCACGCGCGCCTCAAAAAGAAGTCAGCACCAACTGGTGGGGCCCGCAAGGGCCGATGCCTGCCAGGGGTGCGGGTTGTTCGAAAGAGATACCGCGGCCCCTGGTACACAGGCAACTGAGGGAACACGGATGGATTTTAGTCAGAAAAAGTCCTGCTCCTGCTCCACCCAGAGCGGGAGAAGTTATTCAAACCTCTCTGAATAGCATCACTAATTAAGTACTATATTATATGTACTTCTAGGGCATGACTAGATGCTGTAACTAATGTAGATGTCTATGAATAAAACTACATCCAAGTCTTTCCGTGGTGCCATTTGAAATATTAAAGACTTCAATCTGTTATTCCTAACGCAGGAAATTCAGATGTTTTTCTGTTATCTATTACGATAGTGGTCGCAAGCGGTACTGCTGAGCACGATGTCCTGGGTTTGATTCCCAAGTCGGGCAATGTGTTGTTGAGTTTTTCTATCAATCAGGAATTTCTCAGTAGCCTGGAGTCTGGATTTGTGGCTTGCCCCTATTTCATGGGACTTGAACATAACTGGTGAAATTTAGGTCTACTAAAGGTACACCTCTGCCTACCCCTTTGGGGAATACAGGCGTGATGTTATGTATTATGATATTATAAATGTACACACATTTGTGCGATGTGAAACTTCTGTACCTCCCTTCTTTGCGCCTGGTATTTACTTAGAACGATAGTAATCTTCACACTCTCGACCATACAATATGGCGAACTATTATATTACTTTAACCTCAACACTTTTTACGACCGTTTATAATTAAAAAAAGGCGATAATTTTAGCGTAAACCGGAGTCAAATTTCATTAAGAATTACTGACAAGCTTGTTACAATTAATTATAACTTTAAAAAATATAATTTTCAGTGTAGTTAGTTACTAAAAACGCAGAGAGATTTTTTGTGACACTATCTTCACATTTTCTCCAATGTTCTTTGTGTTTTGTCTTCTCCGTTCAATCAGTCAGTAACAACTCCAGAATGTCACGCCAGCATTTTTAGGCTTGCCTCGGTAACGATACCTAAGACAGATTTGCCCAATTACGTTAATAAAAATAAAAAACTGTCTCAGAATTGGTAGTGATTGTGCACAGAAGAATACTCAAAAGGAAACAGCTTGTGCTAATAGGGTCAGTAGCTTAGCATACTGTTAGCAGCAGATGTAACTAACATTCGTTTGCTATATACCAATAAACGCAGCTAATCCGGCGAGCATTTTGTTTCCCGATCACGCTTGTATTCCTTCCCCAAGGAGTTGGCAGAACTGTATATAACACCATCATTTCACTTAAAAATGTAGTTCATTACCAGTGAAAGCCGGCTTACCTATTTATCTGTTGCTATGCCAAGACTTCTTCCACTATTTCTCGCCAGACTTACAATCAGGGCTCTGCTTCACTTATCATCTATTTTATTCATTCACACAATGTTAACTAAATCCTTGCACTAGAGCTCGAATTCAAAATCCAGCTTACTACTTTATCCCCAAGGATCCTCAGAATTCTCTCCCATGTAATTGCCTGCCCTTTAACTAGCATTGAAAATATAACGTTCTCACATACTAGAGTTTATATTACGTGCGTTAGAACCGGTTCCAAATTGATTTATCACAGTTAACTGTTCCCGAGGCTTAATTTAATGTTCGTAGCTACTTGTTGCAAATACTCGATGCTAGTGCTCGATTCGCATTAGCTGATGGGTAGGGCTGCGAGGAATTTTATTTGAATACTATAATATAAATTCATAAATGATCAATTTTTTTTTGTAATTGCGGATATCCTTCAGTAAAGAGTATTATATCCATTTATGATTAAGGGCCGATTTTTCAATCCTCAGTTAAAAGTACCAATAGCTAACTAGAGAATAAAGTTATTAGACTCTTTATTCGTCGGTTAAGTGGTTGTCAATTTTTCAAATGATATTTAACCAAGGTTTATCTATCCGACCGAATATCGCATCTGTGAAAACGCTAACTTCAGGGAGGTGAAACAAATATACAGAATAAGCGAATGTTAGAACGGGACGGACTAAACGTGATTCAAACAGATGGCAGCGTCGTCATTTCACTTTTCAAAATGTTACGAGGTTGTAAGTTTGACTGTGTGGTCTTTTTATTTGTGATTTCTGAATTGATAATAATGGAAAACAAAAAGAGGGAGCGCGTTCAGCAAACTTTAATAATGCTGAGGTTCAATTATTTGTGAGTTTAGTAGCGAGGTTTAAGAAAATAATATAAAATTAAAAGACAACACAAATACACTGGTTTCTGAAACAAAATGTATTTTTTTAGTAGGTAAGGTACCGTGCTTAATTCATTACGTTGTGCAAGTCAATACCAATAAACATATGTGTTCAAGCTTATAAAAACTCATCTTTGTGTCTTGCTCTTTATTTTATCTTTTACCAACAACAGCAAATATTGCACTGATACTTTGGTAAGTCTGAATCGACGATGGAATTCTGTTGAATCCCACGCGATAAACTGTTCGACCCTCGGTCTTACAATTCTTTCTTTTCTTTCACTTGGATTAACATATTAATTTATTATGGCTTCTTCCTCAATTGCCATGTCGTCAATCAATACTATCGAAAATATCCATTTCTTATTATTTATTATAAACCACGAAGACTAACCTCAAATTTAGTAACGTCAAAGTAATTTAACAATGGAATAAGCGGTTAACTGGCCGTCAAAGAGGCAAATAGATTTATTCCTCAGTTAAGTGAATTATTCGACCAATAAAGCCTTTCTGACGATTGAACAACAGACTTTTTTGCTATCTATCGAATAAACCCTATCTGTCTGTTTAACTGAGGATTGAAAAATCGGCCCTAAGAATTATAAGTGCAAAAGATTAATAAAGTAAATAATATAAAGTATTTTTTGCATGTTAATCTATAAATATTCTAGTATATAATTGCTGGAAATAAAACTCTTGTGTATTGTCCAGCATCAGTAGTGGACCCGGTAAGGACCAAGCCCGGGTCGACGGCGCGTCGTGTTCCACGCGCGCCTCAAAGAGATCTCAGCAAGAGTTGAAGGGGGGCCCGCTAGGGCCGATGCCTGCCAAGACCGGATTGGATTTATTCGAAAGAGTTACCGTGGCTCTAGCACAGGCAACTGAAGAAACATGGGTGGGTTTTAATCAGTAAAAATCTGACACGCACTTCCGCTCCGCCCAGAGAGGGAGAAGTCTTTTAATGACGTCCCATCCAAAAAAAAGGGACGCACGGAACCACGAATGGCGGAAAAAAGGGAGCCCTTTACCTAGCAGTGGGTGTAAACCAGCTGAAATGATGATGACGATATTATATTGTTATTTTCAATTAATTTAATTAAGTACCTATAAGTTATGATGCCGTGTGGTGCCGGACGTAAAAGAATAGCACCATCCCATTTCTTCCCGTCGGTGTCGTAGAAGGCGACTAAGGGACTTACTAGAGAATAGGCAGCAGCGTTTTCTATGCATTTTACCACCATACTGCGATCGCCAACCCGCTTACCAAGCGTGACGATTATGGCAAAACCCTCCTTTTGGGGGAGGCCTATGTCCAGCAGTGGACGTCTTTCCACTGAAATGATGATGATGATGATGAAGTTATTATTTATGTACACATAATATTTTAATTTTTAATAGTATACAATTTTAAAAGAGAGACACATAAGTATAAAAAATAAAACCAATGCTAGAATAATCTCAGACTGATGTAGTTCTATTTTCCCATCGTAGCCTTAGAGCTTAAAGATAACAGTTCTATTTTTTATTTAACCAGCCACTATTACTCAGAAATCACCCTTAATTACATTTGGCATATGTCTGATTACCGAGATAAAACTGCATACAAGAAAAATGGCCGCAAAGGAAATCCTAAGATAAAATAAAGAAATTAATTGAAAGCCGGGCGTCCTGATAAGCTGAGATAAAATTGTAGCACAACCCTGCAGTGATAACGACTGGTTGTAATTAATTTTACTAGACTATTAAACGTTTAATTGCAACAGCCAATGGGAGTGAAGCAGTTTTTACATAATGCATTTAGGTATTTAATTCTGTTAATGTAGGGAAGATCTTGGGCTTGAACTTGTTGTAATTCAATTGAGATTTATTAACACTTTGTTTAACAATGTAGGAGTATGAGACTACATATAATAGGTCTTTACCTATGAAATTGCCGTTTTGTATGAAAAAATTTAAACGAATTTTTTTCATGTATTTTTTATTTGTATTAATCGAAGTAATCACCCATGCAATCAATGCATCTTTGCCATCGCAGTGGCAGTTTATTGATGCCCTTCTTAAAGAAATCAGCTGGACGGGAGGCAACAAATTCTTCAAAGGCATTTTGTACTGCCTCTCGGGTATTGAATTTTTTTTCCCGCCAAGAAGTTATCCAAATTCTGGAAAAAGTAGTAGTCTGTAGGCGCAAGGTCTGGTGAGTAGGGCGGATGACGGAGAGCTTCCAACCCCAGTTCTTGCAACTTGGAGACCGTCTGCTGTGCAGTATGAGGTCGCGCGTTGTCGTGCAGGAGCAGCGGAGACGAGCGATTGACCAATGCTGGTTGGAGATTTGCCAGCTTCTCCATCATTGTGTTCAGTTCTTCACAGTACACATCTGCAGTAATGCTCACCCCGTTTGGTAAGAAGCTGTGATGAATCACACCGGCGCTAGACCACCAAACAGTGACCATCACTTTTCTAGGGGTAAGTTTTCGTTTAGGGCATTGTTTAGGTGCTGAACCAGGATCCAACCAACTTGCTGAGCGCTTGCGGTTATCAAACAGAATCCATTTTTCATCGCAGGTAACAATGCGGTTCAAAATTCCTTCATTTGTGTGTCTGTTGAGCAGTGCAAGGCACGTCTCGACGCGTACTTCGCGCTGACGATCATTGAGTTCGTGGGGCACCCATTTGTCAAGCTTTTTTACCTTGCCAATTTGACGCAAATGGACCAATATTGTTTTGACGCTAACGTCGAAAGCTGCTGCTAATTCAGCCGTAGATTGTGTATCATCAGCTCCCACAATCGCCTTTAATTCGTCATTGTCGACCAAAGTCTTCGGACGACCGCGAGGTTCATTTTTCAGGTCGAAATTTCCAGAACGGAAGCGAGCAAACCAATAACAGGTGGTGCGTTGGTTTGTAGTGTTAGCTCCGTAAACGTCGTTGATGTTGCGTGCCGCTTGTGCCGCGTTGCTGCCACGACGGTACTCATATTCCATAATTACTCGAATTTTTAACGTATCCATGATGACGAAAAAGATTGAAATGCGATGAAAATGTAACACTAATCAATAAACAAATGACTACTTTTGGAAAAAAAAATCCATGTTTTTAAAATAAAATTAATTTGAAATTAGAATTCTTACCCAAACAAAAATTATTTTGATTTGAAATGGCCAGTACTGCAAAACGGCAATTTCATAGGTAAAGACCTAATATCTTCACGGTGTGTTACCTTGTGGGGTAGGTGAGGCCATAAGTTTACTGAGTGTTTATTCGAGTTAGGAATCGTTGATTATATTTTTTTATGAAACTTATCTTTTAAGTTGGACCTATTCTAAAGGAATAGTGTTGAGGTAATGACATCATGCTAGTCAAAACTCAATGGGGCTTTAACTAGCATGAACCTTTGTGCACATTAGTTCTACTACTTATATATTATCCTATCCTACAAATAATATAAATGTGAAAGTTAGGATGTTTGTTACTCAATCAAGTAAATATAGGCCTACGCATTTGGATGACATTTTGCACACAGATAGTTAGTAACCTGGATTAACACATAGTTTAGTAACACCTTAAACGGCACGGTTTGCGCAGTGGTTAAGCGCTTGACTGCTGCGCTGCGTGTCGCGAGTTCGATTCCCGAACGGAACAAATATTTGTATGACCTACAAGAAGTTTTTCCGGGTCTGGCTGTTTGTGTATGTGTGTTTAAATGTTTGTAAACGCACCCACAATACAGAAGAAATTCCTAGTGTGGGGCAAAGTTATATAAAATAAATAATAGTTTAATAAACTAAAAAACCACGCTTTAAAAACCAAACTAAAAAAGGAGAAAATAATTTAATTCAATTAAAAAGCGTGGGGTGCTTTTTGAGGTATTTTTATAATCAATTAATGTCAAGCACCCCACGCTTTTTAATTGGATTAAATTATTATCTCCTTTTTTAGTTTGGTTTTTAAAACGTGTTTTTTTTTCTCATTTTTGTTTTAAATTATTAAATTGTCATCGGTCTTCGATAAGTTTACAAAGTTTCAATGAAATCTGACCGTTTAAAGTGGGTCAAAATCGCGCTCTAAGGAGTTGGTTACATACAAACATACATACAAATATACAAGTGAAGCTAATATAAAGTGTGTAAAAAGAGGAGTCTCTATAATCATTGCTTTTGTGATAAACTTTTTCTGTTCGATAAAACTTCCATTATCTCCCAAAAATAACGCCTGATCCTCAATATTTCCCATAACACGCAACATACACGCATTCAAGCCTAAGGGTGATAGTAACTAACGGCCCTTAGTTAGACCCTTACGCTCTGAAATAGCCAATAATCATCATTCTTCATGTTAAATTGATAAGCAGGGGTTATTCGATGTTTAAGTACGATTCACTGAATCGATTATCTACCTAATACAGGGATCGAGATTACGAGGTAGAATGTGAAATAAGTAGTTTGGATTAAATTAGGACGGGAATACAATAATGCGTATAGTTTAGCAGAAGCATGAGCAGCCTATAATGTTCCCACTGCTGGGATTCAGGCGTCGTCTTGGTGAGAGGGAGTTGGCAGTATCTAATCCACCACGTGAGCGCAGTGCGCTTTGGTAGATGTCTTTGAATTTTAGTTCTGACCTTAACCGTTTTAAGACCAGTGGTGATGAAATTTTTTTTTTTTTTTGTCTGGGTTCGAATTCACTACTCATTAATCATAAGTCGGGGCCGATACCAGTGAGCCTTTCCTGCCTCTGTTAGTTTAACAGAACTTAAAAGGGCAAAATTAACAAGTCCGTGATAAGGTCTGTCGTACTGTATGGATTGGAATGCTGGGCCGTTAAGAAGACTGATGAAAAGAGATTGCATGCAGCGGAGATGTGAATGTTGAGATGGATGTGTGTAGTGACAAAAATGGACAAAGTTAGAAATAACTATACAGCGTATAACATAATTAACGTAAGAACTCATATACCGCTATTAGAGCATTGAGTTAAAAGCATAATAGAATGAGCAAAACTATTTTTTAACTGTTGTTATTAAAAAAAACGTGTCGACCCAAGCATTAATTTATGCATTTTAAATTGAGTTTTATTTCATCTGTAATAAGATTGAATTTTTTTTGGCTCAATCAGTGGTAGGTGTGGCAAAATACATAATTAAAAAAAAATACTTACATCAAAAATTAGCATTACTTTATGTATTAAATCAGTCAATCCCGGCTAATAAGACACGATTAATTTTCTATTGTATTGGAACCGATAGGTTCCGTGCCTTAACCGGTTAAGATTGAGCAGAAATGGATAATATCTTACCCAAAGAACCCGCAGTTAAGTTACATCAGAATTAACTTTAGTTTAACCATAAATTATTCGTCGTTTATAATTGGCAGTAAGGGTTTTTAGTAAGGGGGTTAGGGTTTGGTACAGCCCTAGTTGCATAAAAAAAATATGCTTGGTTACCTGTACTGCCTGTACTGTAGCCATACAATTATTCTAAAGACAAGGCCGTGCCCGCAGCCATAGCCTCTATTATGGCGGCAGCGGAGGACATCTCCACCGGACCTCCGTCGGACAGTATGTCCGAGATGCGGGCGGAGGTCGCCCGCTTGACTGCCGCCATGGAGCTTCTCCGAAAGGAGAACGAGGAGCTCCGAGCGGACCTGGCCGGACTCCGAGGAGCTGGCCCCAGGGTGGAGCCTCAGAAGGGGGCGCGGCATGGGCAGGGTGGACCCGCTCTTGAGGAGGACCGGGTACTGACTCTGGTGCGGCAGGAGCTGGCTGCCTTCCAGAGCCGGTTTTCCGCCCTGGAGGCCATAGTCCATCGCCCCCCCCTAGCGGCGAGTCGGCCGGCCTCCGGCCAGCAGCAGACGGGCGCCACGTATGCCACCGCCACTTCAGCCACGGCCAAGTCGGCACCGCAGTCGGGACGGACCCCGGCGAAACCGGTGCCAACCAAGCCCAAGAAAGGCGGGGTGGCGGCGCAGGCGGCGACGGCCCCAGCCGTGGTGCCAGGAGGGTCGGCCCCGCCTCCCAAATCTCCTCCAGCCGACGCCGAGTGGCAGGTGGCCGGGGAGAAGAAGAAGGCAGGCAAGGCAGCTAGGGCGGCCAAACGGAAGGAAAGGCGGCAGCGGGCAAAGAAGCGTAGCGCCGCGGCTAGGCTACGCGCCCCGAAGTCCGCAGCTGTAGTTATAACACTACAGCTGGAAGCGGAAAAGAAGGGCGTGTCCTACCGCGACGTGATCGCCAAGGCGAAGGCGGCGGTGAACCTGGCGGAGCTGGGGGTCACCAATGGCATCCGGATGAGGGTCACTGCGACTGGAGCCCGGATGCTGGAGGTCCCCGGTGCGGCCAGTGGCCCGACCGCTGACGCTCTGGCCGAAAAGCTCAGGGCGTCCCTTGATGCGGACGAGGCCCGAGTGTCCAGGCCCACCAAGTGCGCTGACATGCGCATCTTGGGCCTGGATGACTCGGTGACGGAGGACGAGGTGGTGGCCGCCATCGTCAGGACTGGGGAGTGCTCCGCCGAGCAGGTGAAGGCGGGCACCATTCGTCCTGACAGCACGGGGATGCGAACCATCACGGTGAGCTGCCCCGTGTCGGCGGCCAGTAAAATCACCGGCGAGGGCCGTAGGCTCCTGGTAGGCTGGGTTTCCGCGCAGGTGAAGTTGCTGGAGCCCAGACCTCTGAGGTGCTTCCGCTGCCAGGTGGGGCACCACGTGGGTGTGAAATGCACCTCGGAGGTGGATCGCAGCAGTCATTGCTTCCGCTGCGGTCAGCCCGGTCACAAGGCCGGCTCGTGCAATGCCACGCCGCACTGCTATGTATGTGCGGCAGCTGGCAAGCCGGCCGAACACCGGGCTGGAAGCAAGGCCTGCGCTCCACCCGCCGAAACCAGGAGCCGGGGCAGGGGCAAACCCTCCGCCACCGCCGTCACCGCCGCAGCTGCCGCCACCGCCGCCGCCGCTGCCGCCTCCACCGTCGTCGCCGCCGCCGTTCCTAGCGCGGCAGGGCCCACACAGGGGGCCCCGGAGGGGGTTGAAATGGACTGCCATTAATGGCCCCATTTCGCCTCCTCCAGGCGAACATCAACCACTGCGCCGCCGCTCAGGACCTGCTGCTCCAAAGCATGGCGCAGTGGTCGATTAACATCGCCGTGGTCGCTGAGCCGTACTTTGTCCCGCCCAGGGATGACTGGGTGGAGGACTTGAGCGGCTCAGTGACCCTCATTTCGTCGGCCGCCGCCGGTACCCCCGACCCTCGAGGGTGCCAAGAGGGGAAGGGGTTGCGTAGCAGCCCGGTTCGGGGAGATTGTCGTGGTAGGGGTGTACTTCTCCCCGAGCCGAACTCTCGCCGAGTTCCACAACTCCCTAGCGGAGTTGAGAGACGTCGTCGTCGGGTTCCGTTCCCTCCCCGTGCTCGTCCTCGGGGACTTCAATGCCAAAAACTTGGCTTGGGGTTCCCGTCTGACGGACGTGCGGGGCAGGATGGTGGAGGACTGGGCTCTGGAGACAGGCCTGGTCGTCCTGAACCGGGGATCTGTCGCCACGTGTGTGCGGATGCGGGGTGAGTCGGTGGTGGACATTTCGTTCGCTAGCCCCGCTCTGTCGCCGCGTGTCGTCGACTGGCGCGTCATGGAGGGGGTGGAGACGTATTCCGACCACCGGTACATCCGGTTTGACGTCTCCGCCCAGACCTCGAGCGCGCCGGTCCAACGGGCCCCGTGTGGTCCGCGGTGGGCGCTGAAGCGGCTGGACCGGGAGCTCCTCCTGGAAGCCTCGATCGTGCAGGCCTGGGTGTCACCACCGGACAGGCCTGCCGACATCAACGACGAGGTTGAGTGGTTCCAGGAGGCCATGTCCGAGGTTTGTGACGTGGCAATGCCTCGGGTCCAGCCAGGACGTGCTTCACGCCAGGTGTACTGGTGGTCGCCGGAGCTCACAGCTCTGCGCGAGGCGTGCGTTGCTGCGCGTCACCAGTACACCAGGCACCGCAGGCTCCGTGTCCGCCCTCCGGATACGGAAGCCATTCAGGCGGAGCTGTACGAGGGGTACAGAGCGGCGAAGACCGCCCTCCGAGCGGAGATCCTGCGGGCTAGAATGCTAGCCCGCGAGGAGTCGCTGGAGACTCTGAATAGAGACCCGTGGGGACGCCCCTACAAAACGGTGCGGAATAAAATCCGCCCGTGGGCTCCCCCGCTGACGCAGAGTCTCCGGCCTCAGCTCGTGCAGGACGTGGTGAGCGCTCTGTTCCCTTCGCGAGGGGAGCACGCTCCCCCGCCCATGGCTCCGCCTGCTGCGGTGCCCGATGCGGACCACACCGACGACGACGACGATGCTCCAGAGGTGACCGAGGTAGAGTTGAGAGTGGCGGTACGTAGGCTGAATGCCAAGAGTACCGCCCCAGGACCCGACGGCTTGCCTGGAAAAGCCTGGGTCCTGGCCTTGGAGGCTCTCGGGCCTCGACTAAGAGGGCTCCTAAGCGCATGCTTGGAGGAGGGCCGGTTCCCACTTCGTTGGAAGACGGGGAAACTGGTCCTCATTAAGAAGCCGGGGCGCCCCGCGGACTCTCCGTCCGCTTACCGGCCCATCGTGCTGCTCGACGAGGTGGGCAAGCTCTTTGAAAGAGTAATTGCAGACCGCCTCGTCGGGCGGCTGGTGCGGGTGGGGCCGGATTTGGCGGAGAGCCAGTTCGGTTTCCGCAGGGGGTGCTCCACGGTGGACGCCATCATGCGCGTGCGAGCCCTCACGACGGGGGATGCTGTGGCCCGGGGTGGGGTCGTCTTGGCGGTGTCTCTAGACATCGCCAATGCCTTTAACACCCTGCCCTGGAGTTGCATAAGGGAGGCACTCCGGTATCACCGGATGCCGATTTACCTCTGTCGTGTGGTCGAGGCCTATTTGACGGACAGGGCCGTCATCTACCCCGGTCACCAAGGAGAGTGGAACCGGCGAGAGATGTCGTGCGGTGTCCCACAGGGATCGGTTCTGGGGCCGCATCTGTGGGACATCGGATACGACTGGGTGCTGCGCGCCGACCTCCCTAGCGGCGTCAGCGTAGTCTGCTACGCTGACGACACGCTGGTCCTGGCGCAAGGGAGGTCGTACCAGGCGGCGGCCGACTTAGCGGCAGACGGGGTTGCGACAATCGTCGATAGGATCCGGCAACTGGGACTCGAGGTGGCCTTGCACAAGTCCGAGGCCATGTGTTTTCATGGTCCTCGGAATGCGCCACCGGCGGGTTCCCAGATAACGGCGGGAGGGGTTCACATCGGCGTCGAGTCGACGATGAAGTACCTGGGAATCGTCCTCGACAGCCGGTGGAACTTCGCGGAACACTTCCGACGTTTGGCTCCCAGACTGGAGCGGGCCGGGGCTGCTTTGAAGCGGCTCTTGCCCAATCTAGGGGGGCCAAACGCCTCCTGCCGGAGGCTCTACGCGGGGGTCGTGCGGTCCATGGCCCTATACGGGGCGCCGGTGTGGGCGCCTACATTGAGGCGCCAACCAGCGCGAAAGCTGAAGGCGTCCCATAGGGTTATGGCGATCAGAATGATCCGGGGATACCGCACGATCTCAGGTGAGGCGGCGGGCCTCCTTGCCGGATTACCGCCATGGGATCTGGAGGCAAAGGTCCTCGCGCATATCTGGGAGTGGCGCGAGGAGGCCAAACGCCGGGGCGTTACTCCGCTGCCGCGACAAATCGAGGTGCAGCGGACAGAGCTCCGGCGGGATCTCATGGCGACATGGAGAGCGCGATTGTCGCAACCCAGTGCTGGGCACGCCACGATAGCGGCGGTAAGTCCCCTCTTTGAGGAGTGGCTTGAGAGGCGGCATGGCGTCCTCACCTTCCGCCTGACGCAGGTCCTCACCGGACACGGTTGTTTCGGGAGGTTCCTGTTTCGTATAAGGCGGGAGGAAACGCCCGGGTGCTTCCATTGCGAAGATCGCCCTGAGGACACGGTGGAGCATACGGTGGCGGTCTGCCCGGCTTGGGCGGAGCACCGCCGTGTCCTCGTGGAGGCAATCGGCGGCGGCGATCTCTCGCGTCCGGCCCTGGTGCAGGCCATGGTACGGAGCGAGAGTGAATGGTTAGCCGTCACCTCCTTCTGCGAAGCAGTAATGCTCGCAAAGAGGGAGGCGGCGCACGTGAGGGAGAGGCAGTATATGCGCCCTCACGGCCGTAGTCGCCGCGGGAGAAGCCCTGGGCGTCGGGAATCCCAGGCTGATTCCCGGCCACCGTAGGCGCGGGCTTGCGGACGGCGAGTAATGGGTAGCTCGCTGTCCGGTAAGGACCAAGCCCGGGTCGACGGCGCGTTGTGTTCCACGCGCGCCTCAAAGAGATGTCAGCACCAATAGGTGGGGTTCGCAAGGACCGATGCCTGCCAGGGGTGCGGGTTGTTCGAAAGAGATACCGCGGCCCCTGGCACACAGGCAACTGAGGGAACACGGGTGGGTTTTAGTCAGTAAAAGTCTGACACGCCCTCCCGCTCCACCCAGAGCGGGAGAAGTTATTTGATGATTTCCCACCCAAAAAAAAAAAAAAAGCCATACAATTATAAAAAAGTTATTTCTTATACCTATATATAACTACACATATATGCTCAACGATTTTCAAATTGGCAACAACTTAGCCATGTAGATTGTAAACCGGCCGTTTTATAGCGGATCTTCGAAAACAGGGCTTCAATCTCACTAATGTTAATAAATTAAAAACAACAGTATTGTTGCAATAGAATACAAATTATTACAAGTATCATTTAAGAATACAAAACGTACATATCATGTAGTAGTCTTAACCTTGTCTCACCCATTATGGGGTTCTTATAGTGTACTTGGCCAATTGTATGTAATATATAATTGGTCGGGCACCCATAAGTGGCTAAGTACCCTATAATAATGCACGAGAGTCGGTCATTCATGACCACTTAACGACCATTTTGATATCATTAAATATTTTGTTAAAATTAGCGGTTAACAAAATATGTGACCCGAAAAAAGTTAAACTGTAGATGTGGGTGGATCAACAAAAAGTAATGAACATAAAGACTACTTTATGTAGGATGAGCCTACTGAGGAATAACCTCTACTTACTCCTATATCATCAGCTATCTGCCAGTGTAAGTCCTGTCAAAATCGATCCAGAGGTTTCGAAGATTAGTCGGAACAAACAGAGAACAGATAGACAGACAGAGAAAAACAAAATTATGAGTACCGTATATGCTTTCATTTGTCTAGTAAAAACACCTGTTATTTTTACATTACAAAGAGACACATTAATTTTATTTATTTGTATTTTTTATAGAGATCGAAAACCAATTTTTTTACAATATTTAACATATAAGTAACTTACACTAGATACTAAATTAAATGACTAAGCATACAAATAAATACAAAAACAAAAAGACACATAGGCGTATAAATACTTAATAATAATTTATTGATGTAGTTTAAATACAGTATGTAAAATTAATGATCGTAACGATGGTTGTTATGGTCAATGTACGAATAGTCAAGAACATCGATCAACAAGGAGGCTTGAATATACTTGAAGAGGCTCTCTTTAGACAGTTGAGTCAAGGGCTTGATGCAGAAAGCAGTATCCATTGACATGGTTCAAATAGTAAGATTCCTTTCTCTAGATCCCAATCTACCAGTAGCAGATTTAAGTATTTGTTATATCAGGATCATTTCTGATTTCGGTGACATGTAAATACTTTCAACTGTTAATATTTACGTCAGAGCTCAAAAACCGTCCAAAATCCGAATAATCTATACCGAAAATGTAGCATATCCTACTAATATGTAAATGTGAAAGTTTGTATGTTTGTTACTCAATCATTTAAAAACAGCTACGGCAGCGGCAGCGGATTTGGATGGCAAACACATAGTTAATATTTTTGATCCTGATAATACGTTCCCGTAGGATAACTAACGCCCGCCACGCGGGGAACCCGCTGGCAAAAGCTACTTCAGAATAAAAACTATCTTTGGACATACACTGAGAAATTGTAATCGTTGTTTTCCCGCGGCAGAACAACTTGCCATAAGGAGTATTTTCGAAGCATAGAGTAAAAGTAAACAAAATATGTTTTTGTTTTAAAATAAATAAAAAAATATTCATCAACTCAAAAACGTGAGAATCAATAGTAACATTAGAGGTAACTTGTAGGTACTACTCGAATCGCACGCGCCGCCGACAAAGGGAACAGCGATGCATAAATGTTCAAAGCAAAATAAACTCTCGCTTTTTTTTTCTCTCCCTTTTCACAATGGTTAATCTGCCATTTTTTGTTTCTAATATTTTATTTGTTTATAAAACAATTGTATTACCAAGACAAAACCATTTCGCTGCGGGAAAACAATCATTAAAATTTCTCGGTGTATAAAGCCAAAATATGTAGCAACGCCGATGCCAAGTCGTATTTCTACAGAGCGTCATTCCGACAAACTAGTCAACTGGTAATGACATTTCTCAGACCCGTAATGAGCATGAAGCAGCTACAACCTTTGTACGAGCGAGTAAAGAAATGATGTAATCACAAACGCACATAATATAGCTATCCTTTGTAATGTGAGGTCACGGCCAGTAGACTACGAATTAGCTTCTGTTACATTCAATTTGGTATCATTACAATCAGTTTTTACTGCATGCTTCTCATCATTTGATTTATTACTACGCACCTTGTTACTGTGAATGTTTTCTTGTTTGTTTTTATTAATGTTCTTAAGTAAATCGGTGTCGGTGTTCGAAATAGGTTTTGTATTTGCATTTACTTTTTGTTTCGCGTCATTAGTACTTAAATATTCATTGTGCTCTTTGTACCTGAGTTTGTAAGCAAGAAAGAATATGATGCTGTTATTGTCAAGGTTAAACTTTAAGTGGAATAACTAGTTAATTCGTTGATTTACTTGAAGCTTACGTGGCTTCAAGTAAATCCTAGTTTTTTTTTTGTTTAACCTAGCCATTATTACTGCGACGGTCTACGTGGTTTCAAAAACAAATACCTACTACTTAATCCCCAGATATATACTGTACTAGGTCCTTCCCGCGACTTCTTCCGGTTTGAAAGATCTGGTTGCCCCGACCCAGTAGGATCGCATCGTCTAGCCGCGCTATCATTTCGTTTTAATTCACCTTTCTTTCTGATTTAACCGTTTTTGCCCGGCACCTCGGAGATTTCTTGAAAACGGTAAAAAGGTGTTTTTTTAAAGTAGTGTCTCTCTTTAACCGTAAATAATATTGAAAGCAAAAAAAAATCGAGTCTTTTATGTATACAGTGATGGAACTCAAAACATAATTAAACATACTTTAATGTATCAAAAAAATCATGAAAGTCACCTCTTAATTATCTATAAAAGCAGTTTATCTCTTCAATAACAATTATAATTAAAAACATACCTATCATAAAATTTCAAATACCATTGCATTCAGTGATGGATTATTTATTATTCTAAGATAATATCTAATTATAAACGATTTTATTTGCATTTTTACGACATGCACTTGCTCATTTATTATGCGAATTTATTACAACAGATTTTAACACATTATGGGATTGCAATAAAAACTATTATCGGTCATACCGACACTATTTAAAGTTAACATGGCCTTAAACAGCCATAAACCTTTTTTTAAGAATTGGGCAACAATTTTCCTACTCCGAGCTTCAGAGATACGCGCGTTGAAACAAACGAACTCTTCAGCTTTAAGATTAGTTTAAATATCCATAACCGATAAATGTGTTTTTCAATAAGACGGTAAGTTTATACTTTTTTATTGTCATCACATTCCACTGGTCAAGTCTACGTCACTGTTTTATATAAGTCAAAGCCTGCCCGTAGTTTTTATTTATATACAGGTACATTTTCCTCGCCTAAAATATCATCGCATGCTTCCATACTCAGCAAATCATAAATAATATCTGCGAACATCTTAGAATCGCCAAAAAAATATGTCCATCGCGTGCCGGACGAACATATATTATTTTTCTTGCTTATATTGTCGCTGAGAAACTGTCCGCCATTTATTTTGACCAGCCAATTTGTTTGGCTTTGTTATTGATGCTGTATCTTTTTGCACACTTGTTGTTCCTGCCGTGTGTTGAATATTGCTAGCCTGAGGTTTTAAATTGAATTGATTTTCTGGAACATTGATTTGGTTACCAATTGAGAGTTACTTTTTGGATACAAGCATTATAATCAAAATTTTAATGGTTTTTGGAACAACTATTAGATAAATAAAATGATTGAAATGCATGATTCACTTCATCATCGCCTTTGAAAGCATTTTTTCCAACCACTACAGAGTAATCGTCCGCCGCCCTTTTTTGCTTGAACTCACGATTAATCATAATCTGTTTCGTTTTGAAACAGAGTGCTAAACCATTGCTTGATATGTTCAAAAAATATGTAAGCTCAACAACGTTAATACGCAATGAATATTGTTGAACTGTCAAAATGAAACAGATTATGATTAATCGCATGTTACGCAATTAGGGTGCTGGTCTATGCGAGTCTCATCCAGCTTCCACCCGCGATTTTTTTTAGATCATCTACCTATTTATCTGTTGCCATGCCCAACATTTTTCGACTTTTAGTTGGTAGCCATACATAGACAGTGGTAACGGCCGCGACTTACTTACTCATAGGTTTGAATCCAGACAGGCACTCTACTTTGTGTGAATTATTTCATCACCACTGCTTTCAAAACGGTGAAGGAAAACATCGTGACAAAACCGGCATGTCCTAGAACTAAAAATTCGAAGACATGTGATATCTACCAACCCGCACTGGGTCTGTGTGGTGGATTACGGCCCACTCCCTCTCACAGAGAAGAGGCCAGTGTCTCAGCAGTGAGAACGTTATAGTTTGATCATGCTATACTTATGCAGATTTTTATAAGCATCAATAAAGTTTTAGATATGTCTTACACATACTGATCATATAGTACTGCATTTTAATAAATTTTAACGTAGGTTTACACAAAACTTTCTCAATTTCTTGCCAGCTGGGAGTTCCTCAAGTTCCGCTCACATAATCGCTCGTTCATCGACTTATTAGTTTATCTTAAACATCTTAGTTCTTCGCTTATATAATATCTTGGAGATTCTTTCTCAGCGATATAACTGAGTTTTCCTTTAGCTTCAACTGGAGTTTTGTTTTCGGCCTGTTTTGTTAGGACTTCATTTTCTATGCATTGAAGATATAACTTAAGGTACTTAATCATCAGATTTTGTATACGGTATCTTCGTCTACAATTTTTTTTTCTACTTCTTTGAAAACTTCAAAAAGATTACATCATTTGCTGACGCCAACTATGTTCGGGTCGGCTTTCAGTTTAACCTGATGCAGCTGAATACCAGTATTTTACTTGGAGCTACTGCTTATCTGACCTCGACAAGAAAAATTATACTCAAGTGCTTAACACAAAACTGAGAATAGGTACTTACATCTAATAAACCACGACGATAAACTCTGGCAGAGGTATGCAATCAAAGAGCTTTATAAGGTTTCAAAATTAAAGATTGCTAAGTTTAGTACTACTGCGAAACCCATTAATTTGTCATGACTCCTTTTATTGCCATTAACGGTGCCTACATTCCAAGATGCAGTAACCATAAGTACATATGCATGCACCTATAATAGTAGATTTATATGCACTCAACAAAGCGTTTGACTGACTAGTTACTTCAGTATCAATAAATCTTGGCAAATTGTCTGAAAAACACTGGAAATCACTGGGAATATTACAGTCGACATTTTTTTCCATACAAACTTCGGGAGTGTATTTATTACTCCACTGTTCGACAATGCACATCAAAAATTAAGCATGGTATGGTTTTGACTCATTAATAATATTGTCTTTAAGGAAACAGAATACTAAAATAAAAAAGCCATTAAAAAGTTAGGAGCCAACAAAGTATCTTTTTTCTTGCTAATTTAACCCAACTTTGGACGTGTTTAAGTAAATGTAAATTCTCAGAATACCGAGTCGGTATCGACAAAGCTCAATAATAATCGAAAAGTTTAATAAACTTTATTTGATTTAGATTAGATTTGATGTAGTTTTTTTCATAAAACCCGAAGTTCCGAAGTACTTTTTTTAATTGTTTACGCGCCTGTTTTACTATATGATTCCGCATCTCACTCAATAACGTTGTGCGTATAGACTAGCGTCTAACTGCTCATCACTGATACTACCTCTGTCGGACACGATGCCTGGTGAGACAGCGTGCTTTTTAACCAGGCCCACCAGTGAGTTCGAGCCCGCTACTAGATTCCCCTTAAAAATGCATATTAATTGATCATTCATTTCTACAACAATGGATACTAGTTAATTATCACCGAAGTTTTCACTGGAATGACATCCCAAAGCTTTATACAAGGAAGGTTCAAAACCAACCACATTTAAAAATGCCCATATCAATGCACCTCATCAAATGTTATAAGTTTACAACTTTCAATATTACTTCCTCAATATAGAAGGACTATTATTGAGAAAGCTCTTCATCGGAATGACAAACATTTTATTTGTATAAGCGGTCCGATGATACATTACATAAAGTGTGTACGTGGGATACATACTGAGCCCCACTATGAATATTTTGAACCCCTGTGTTCTGAACTTTGAAGAGTAGCTATGAACTTTTATCAAATAGAAGTGTCATTTATCTACCACTTTTTTTATTAAACTAGTTCGCTCTTGGCTTAGTGCCAGTCAACAGTGTCCTTTTCAATTGCATCTTTTTCACTTCACTTGATCTCGCCTTTAGCAGTCTGGTCGCTTTTAACTACTTTGGAATCTAGTTATTCAGATTCACTACGTTTGCAGCTATTCCCAAAGACAACTGGAACTGTTGCATTTTTGCTTTTGGCAATCTTTACTTCTTTAGAATTGATTGCATAATTACTCAAAGAGAATAATGCTTGTAACTGTGTACTCGTAGTTTATTGTTTTTTTTATCATCATCCTTACAACGGAATTTAAGCTTTGGAATTGAGTGTGTATAAGACTGGGATAACGCTGTCTGCATATATAAACTTGAATCTTATTCTCCAATACACACATAAATTTCTTCAGAAAAAGCACACTACCAACCCATTTCAATATTTCCATTCACAAAGTTGCTTCCCCAACTAAAACTATTACTTTATTGAATTCTAACTCAGCAGAATTTTCGCGATAAACCCTTGCATTTCATAACTAGAGCAAAACGTAAAAACGTCGTACCTCAGAGTTTTGCACTTGCATAAAACCAGGTTCACATCGATAAGGTCTGACCTAACAAATTTATGCCCGACGCTGGAGGGAATTAGTATTCCCTTACCGTTCCCTCACGGATGAATCCCTCTATGAATATAAACTGATTGAAATATCGGCGTTAAAATATTTGTGTTAATTTGGGGACGAATTACTTTTTTGGGGGAATGTGTTATTTTTTGTTGGAATTTTGGGAGAAGTAGATTCTTTATTGAAAAGTGGAAGGCATTTTATTGAATTAGAGTCAGAGCTGCGAGACTTTGTTCTATTTTCGAGATTCCAGATTTAGTTCTTAATTACTTAATTGGATGGATTTTGCTTCCAAATTTTTGAAAGATTGTAAGTTCCGTTTGTAGTAAATCTTGTTCAAGACCTAAAATAATTCTCAGCATCGTAACATCACGCTTTGTTTCCTCGAAGGGATGGCAGAGGTGTACTTATACCCGCCCATGTAATAGGGGGCGAGCCTAATGCCATCAATCGGAGACAAATCCAGACTCCGGGCTGCTACTGATTATTTTCAGGTAAAAAAAAACCAATAACACTTTGCCTGACCTGGGAATCGAACCCAGGGCTTCAAGCACTTGGGACCACTAGACCAACGAGGCAATCGAGATAAAATCATTCTTGTCAGAATGAATACTTATCTATGACCATGAAGCATTCTGGAATATGACAATGTATAGTTCATTAACGTCGTTTAAAAAAAAAAAACATCAGATCAAAATGAAACCTTCAGAATTAACTAGTTTATAAAATAATTCCTAGATCCATATATGGCATCGTCTTAAGAAAATTCACAGGGGGTGCCCAGTAAGGAATATTTATGACAATACTGGACATTAACCGATCGAAGCTTTATTATCGTTCGATATACAATACCGCAGTACCCCATAGTGCCTTAGGCCATTGCATGACCACATATAGCAAGGATGTAACCAAGCAAGGATGCACCTATGTAATTAATTGCGAGATCATGTTAATAACACTCGTTATCGAAGAGACAACAACGTCCTGTCGGGCGAAAAATGACTATTTTTCTTTTGTTTTAAAGTTTTGTAGACGGGCAACTGTTGAGTGATGATTTGTGGCTATAGTGTTGCACTGCGTGTAAAAGCTTGCAAATCACCAGTTTTATCACATCAATATTACAATATCTAGACGACCACACGATTTCTTTTTGGTTTGACGTATTCTAAAAATGAAACCTAGCTAGATCGATTTATCGCCCCCGAAACCCCCTGCATACTAAATTACATGAAAATCGTTGGAGCCGTTTCCGAGATTTACATTATATATATTTATATATATACAAGAATTTCTCGTTTAATGGTATTAGATAACAAAATGAGCTACGACTAGGAAATCTAGAATTTCATATGCAAATTCCTAAAAAGGTCAGGATCATATTCTAAAATCATGAAATACATAAAATAGCGCAATAAGTGGTACAGTAATATTTTTACTACGCATTAAAGTATAACAGACCATTGGATATTAGATAACAGTTATTAAAATTAGCCATATAACGCGGATGCTGTTAAATTCTGACGTAATAATATCCCAGTATGAGATTTCATATTTGAGGCCTGTCCATTAATATTCAGCGACTTTTTAATGGCATGCGGGTGGTCCTGAAGTCGCTCGTCTGTACCCAAGCTAAATGCAAGACTTGAAACATGGTCGCTATTGTAATTAATAAATTATTATTCTGTTCGTTTGTCCTCGTGTCAATTTTAATATATGCATGTTTTTTTCTGTCTATTTTAAATATTACTGCCGTTAGTGGTTATTTTTCATTTGTAATACTTAATCATTATTGCTTAGTATTCGTTTATGAACTTTGTTTATTTAACGCGTCAGTCTATTGTCTTTTGAAATTATGATTTCCTTTTGCGATGAAGAATCTCAACCATTTTTTGATTGGTGGTTTAACTACATTTTCAACATATTACAATAAGTAATTTACCTTGAATCTTTTTTATGTCTACATATTTAGACATTCAGCGAAAATAGCCAAATCATCTCCAAACATTTGAACATCAATTTACGTACATACAATTACGACACCTTTTTACCAAGACTTAGCTAGTTTATTTCTAAATTTCATTAATTATTCTCTCTGTAATCCAATGAATTGTAATGGAAATCACTTCTGGCCGGGGTATCATCAGTCTGATTGCCCTATTGAGCAATTGTGAGCCTCGCAGTCTCGCACTTGGTACAAACAATAAAATTGTCTTGGTGTCTCTATTGGGGTCATGAGCAGTTTATAAATAGATTCAAAGGATTGAGCAATAATAGTCCTTATCGCCTTGTGTGAGTATATCGTTTATGATTGCAGCTGGGATGAATCTGGATGTCCCATTTAGTGAAAGTGTTATTTAATAGGTGGTTGTTGGTGGTTCTGTATTTGTGCTATTTTTACTTCTATTTCGACTTTGAACTTTAGAATTTTATACTTGAATACCCCTCGATAAGACTGGTTGTCAGACTTTCAGGATTTTGACCACCCGTAACGACTTTCAAAGATTCACGAATGACAGCCGGAACCAACGGCTTAACTTGCTTTCCTAGGCATGAAGGGGTCTTGGTATGTTAAGATGCTCATTCATCTACAGACCAACCGCGGAAAGCGTAGCCAAACTTGATCGATTGACCCGTGCGGCTGTTAATACTTAGCCACAAGCCCCATTGTTTTCAAATATTCGTATGTTGCCACATACGAATATTTGAAAACAATGGGGCTGGCAATGGCCGGCATGAAAATTAATGGACACTCTATGTAATTTTCACTTGTTTTATGTTAACTACCTAGACTGACTACGGCGTTGGTCAGGTGGTCGCAAGCGCTACAGCTGAGCATGTGGTTCTAGGTTCGATTCCCAGATCGGGAATCAGGAATTTCTTAGTAGCAGCATGGTGACTGGATTTGTGGCTGGTTTTTGATGGCAATAGGCTCGCCCCCTATTACATAGGACTTAAGGTGAACCTAGTCCACATTTGTTGCATACAAACTTCGGGAGTGTTTTACTACACTGTCTGACATGGCACATCCAAAGTGAAATATGATATCGTTTTGTCTCATTATTAGTATTGTCTGTACGGAAACAGAATACTAAAATAAAAACCCATTAAAAAGTTAGGAGCCACCAAAGATTAGTTTTTCTTACTAATTTTACTTAAGTTAGGGGTAGGGCGTGTTTAAGTAATAAAAGAAGTGTAAAATCTCCAAAACCAAGTCGGTACCGACACAGTTCAACTATCGAAAAGTTCAATAAACATTATTGGTCATTATTTAGTTTTATTTAACTAAACGGTTTAAGTGAACTATTATCCTGTAGCACAGGTGCGGTTATCCTCATGTAAAAGTGGTATAAAATTATTCTTATATATATTTTCTTTGTGAGATTTAATAGCGTAGGTTTTAAACCAGTTATTGACTATGGAATTTTAAAAAGTATTATAGGAGTCAGTTAAGATATAATGGAAAACTCCTCGCGCAGGCTCGAGCCTTCTCTGGTTGCAATTCAAACTGAGACTAACCGAATTGCGAGCATGCGCGAGTCGAATGTGTCGATATTCATACAAGTTTCTACTTTAGACTATGATATTACGGTCTTATTTTCAATGGACCCAGTAAATTGTTCCTGAATTTTCATTGGCTTTTTCATAAAACCCGATCTTCCAAAGGACTTTTCTTAATTTTATCGCGAATTTTTTACTATAAATGATCCTGCAGCTCACTCAATAACGTTGTGCGTCTAACTGCTCATCACTGATACTATCTCTGTCGGACACGAAGCCTGGTAGACAGCGTGATTTTTAGCCAGCACCCTAATTGCGTAACTCACGATTCATCATAATTTGTTTCGTTTGGAAACAGATGGCTAAACCATTGCTTCATATGTTCGAAAAATATGTGTGCTCAACAACGTAAATAACGCAATGAATATTGTTGAAATGTCAAAATGAAACCGATTATGATTAATCGCGTGTTACGCAATTAGGGTGCAGGTTCACCAGTGAGTTCGAGCCCGCGACTAGGTTCCCCTTAACATAACTGGTGGAATGTGGGTGTACTGTATAGGTATACCACTGTCTAAATATTCAGAGACTACAGGCGTGATTTTATATTATGCTAATTTTGTAAAATATGTATATTTGTTTAAAAGATTTTCATATTCATAAGAATGAAGGTTCTTCGTAGAGTTGGTACTTATAGTATTTTGTGATTCCAGTACACCAAATACCTACCTACCAAACAGCCTGAATTTTTGGAAACAGATTAATCAATCAATCTCAACGAAAGCCTTTCATGACGTGTTTTTAATGAAAAACAAAATTAATTGCAATGCACCATTTTCCGGCGGATCCGCGGATTGAATGATAATTCTGATTAAATAATTTTCAAGGGAAAATATTGCTTTCTATATGATCCGGCTTACTTAAAACTCAGCTATGTATTTTGGCAAGTTCGTTATTGTTGACAATTTTGTTTTTAACTATTTTGTATAATTCTGTTCTATTATGTTTATACGCAGACAGAACCTATAAGACCCCTTCGTGCCTCAGAAAGAACGTTAAGCCGTTGGCCCCGGCTGTCATTCATGGATCTTTAACAGTCGTTACGGATCGTCTGAATTCCGAAAGTCTGACAAGCGGTCTAATCAAGTGATATCGTATTCCCCAGTAACTGAATTGTGGAGGTCAGATAGGCAGTCGCTCCATGTAAAATACTGGTATTCAGCTGGATCCGGTTAGACTGGAAACCGCCCCAACATAGTTAGAAAAGGGCTAGGCAGATGATGACGCAGACAGAAACTAAGTAAAAAAAATGGTTCTAAAATTATTTAAAATAATTTAGCTATATCAGCAGACTTAGCATGCGCACCGATTTGTCGACGGAAGAATAGACATGACTATTAACTAAATGATGTACAATAGAAGAAGATAGCTATGTTTTTCTATTAATTATCACAGAAATGCGTTCTAAACGTATCATGATTTTGTAGATAATCGTGTATACTTTGTGGCCGTCCAGTAGAAACTTTGTTGTCAGTGTGATTTTGACAGTTTCGGAGAAATATTTTTCTGAAATAGTCTACATTTCTACGGACAAAGATCGTTAGAAAACAAAGACAAAATGAGAGATTGTAGAAGGATTATCTATGGTGCGTTGTCAAAAATGGAGAAACGAAATGTCACTTTGTATTGGAAAAGCACTGTCTATTTTTCGTAGAAATAGAAATCGTCATGCTAAGCCTGCAGAAGATATACAAAAAAAAAATCTAGTTACTTTCACCAATCCCAAAAAAATCTTAATTTAGACAAACACCTGGGAATCCAGACCAAGTCATTTCATTTACATTGTAATTAAGTTATTTTAATTGGGCCATCCCTGTTCTGTTTTAGTATACTGTGTGGCAGGGACATTCAGCACGATGCTAGGACCGCTAGTGAAGAAATTTTACGTCGAATATTAAAGTAAAATTGTTGTTGTTCCATACATTTTGACCACGTAGGTACTGCACTTATTTATGACATAGTCAAATTTTTGACAATCGCTGGGGGTGGGTTTAGAATCATGTACTGAATCCATAGTTACAGTTTGCATGTCGATGTCCCTACTACCTTGTACAAATAAAAGTTTAGATAGATCCTCTCTTGGGGAAGTTTCATTACAGAATCATTGAAAAGCTTGTTTTACAAATGTTACTTTAGATTGTGTGGAACTGATTAAATTTTTTGTACAGTTTTGCACCTATGTGTTTTGAATTTGCTTCAAGATTAGAGATTAGATGTAAGAGTGATAGTTAGTGTAGAAAACTTCATACAGCAATTAATCGTTGGCTACTAATGACAGATATATACCTGTCATTAGTATTTGCGACCGGCAGATTTTACTAGATTTCATATAGCGAATGTTTATAGTATGTTATCTCTCGAAGCGATGCGTGCATTACTTATGGTAATCCAGTGTACAAACACGCTGTGAATGTGTGCGTGAAGACGAGTAGCGTCATCATGCAACACACACACTCTTCCGGCTTCACCATTGTCTCGGACAGTACTGAGAGCTCCTGCGCTTACACACACATTCAGAACGCGTTAGTACACTTGGTTACCACAAGAAAAGCGTGCGTCGTTTCAGGAGGTAAAAATACAATACTAGATTTGCAAATACTGTTGGAGTGTTGGCATTTATTACCGGGACTACCCCTGTAACAAGAATATCTACTACACCAAACCGACCCCTTAGATTATCAACAAATTCAGATGCACGTGCATATGTTTGCATAACTAGTTATCCAAATTGATCTATTTCCTGATGTCTATAATGATCATACAATCAGTTGAAAGGTTTCTAGTTGACCTTAAGTACCTATTATTTCTGAAATTGAATATGTAGTCTCGTCTCAATTAATAACAAAACAGCTTTAAAGGACGCGGTAAATTAATACATGTTGGTAATGTCGACCTCGTAAATTATTTACCACTCTAGGTTGAATGTCACTTGCAACGCTTGCACGTCATAAAATGTCGTCGTCGTCTTGGGCACCTGTCTCTCCGCCGATGAGCAACCGACTAACCGATTTTGTAATATCCAACTTGATTTAAAAGAGTGTCCGTGTAGTTTCTTGCCCGTTCTTCTCCATAGAGTTCTACGTTTTGGAATGGGCAACTAGCTTCAACTTTCCAACTAATCGACTTTTTGACAGTTCAAAAGTGCCTTTAAATGGTTTAATTGAAATAAATGCTTTGAGTTTGAGTTTATCGACTATTTTCTTGCTCAAGGCACAAATAGGAGTTTGTTGCGGCTCTTCTTCTTCCCAGCTAAAACACTAGAAAGTGGTGCAGCGTGGACGATTTGGGGGACTGTCTTATGTAATTTAGACGTTTGAAAAGTGCTGATTTTCAGCCAAATTTGAATGAATGACTTTTGATTAAGATATTTTGATTTTTACAATAGAGAGATTCCTCGCTAGCCACAGTTATGAACACTCAGTGATCAACTACTAATATGAAATGTAACTTTTTTACAGACACGGAACCAACATCTATTATAAGCTCCTTAAGCGAGAATTTTGTCGATAGGGACTCGCTTCCTCGTCAGCGGTCAAACAGGTGCCTTACTAAAGGTTTAATTTACTAGGAATGGTTGTCAAAAATGATTAACCAGTTACGAGGTTGACTATACGTATAATACATCGCTACACATGAATATTAATGGACAATTCATTCCGGTCCTAATTATCTGTTTTGATTGCTCATTACTACTCTTAATAATCTGTTATTATGCATACACTTTGCTGTGCAAAATGCCTAGTGTGTTACTAAATATTCTGATTTTAATCAACTGCCTTAATGGTTCCAAACTTGTACTGTAGGCTGTGAAATGTGAGTTGGTGGGTTTGATTCCCGGATTTTGTTGAATTGGTTTCGCTGCCCGAATGACCATCCGGAAGTCTGCTTCTGTACATTTCTGTGCGTGAAGTATTAAATAATGGGGAAAATGTCGTCAGGAAAGTTCTGAGTATGAATGTCGATGACAATAAGTGTAGGAGGAGATCAAAGAAACGATGGATGGACTGTCTGAATGATGATATGGCTAGAAAAGGTGTGACTACGGAGATGTCGACTAATAGAGAAGTGTGGTAGAAAAATACATGTTGCGTCGACCACAAATAAATTGGGATGAGGGCAGGTGACTGATATCTTCAGTCACCTGCCTTTATCCCAATTTATTAACCGACTTCAAAAAGGAGGAGGTTCTCAATTCGTCGGAACCTTTTTTTTTTTTGTTTGTATTATAATGATACCGCTATTGGTAGGTCTCTGATTCAGCATTTAAACCATTATTTAAATCATCATCATCATTTCAGCCGAAAGACATCCACTGCTGCTCCTCCACTTCGATCGGTCTTGTGCTTCCCGCATCCAGCGGATTCCCGCGGCCGTCACAAGGTCATCGGGCCACCTTGTGAGAGGCCTTTCCACTCTACGTCTTCCGGTACGCGGTCGCCACTCCAGAATCTTTCGGCTCCATCGGCCATCTGTTCTGCGAGCAATGCGCCCTGCCCACTGCCACTTAAATTTGGCAATTCTTCGGGCTATGTCGGTTGCCTTGGTTCTCCTGCGGATCTCTTCATTCCTGATTCGATGACGTAGGGAAACTCCGAGCATAGCCCTCTCCATTGCCTTTTGGGTGACTTTAAGCCTTCTGATAAGGCCCATTATGAGCGACCACGTTTCTGTGCCATA
Organism: Antitype chi; assembly: GCA_947359405.1. NCBI lineage: Eukaryota > Metazoa > Arthropoda > Insecta > Lepidoptera > Noctuidae > Antitype > Antitype chi. The sequence goes on from OX375813.1 coordinate 19,242,562, forward strand.
GGTCATCATTGGCAACACACAATGGTCAAAGACTTTCATCTTGAGACACTGCGGTATTTGGGACGAGAAGATATTGCAAAGCCTCCCGAACGCTGCCCAGCCAAGTCGGATTCGACGATTGACCTCTTTCTCGAAGTTTTAGAATTAAATTAATATTTCAAATTAATTTACAGCTGTTTTGGAGGTAATCATAATATATTCTGAATCATAAGTTCATAACATTTATATTCTGCTTCACTAAAATCTTTGGTAAGTTTTCGTTCAATATTTTATATCACTTGCAACTTTTGATACAAAAGTCCTCAAGTTAAGTTAAGTTAAGTTTATTCCTCAAGTGAAGTTGGGAAGGACATCGCCCCAGACGCAGAGATGGATGGAGTAAGGCTTTGATAGAAAACTTCTCCAAAAGACCCTTCCAGATATTTACTCCTCATTGTTAGACTTACATAATATCTTAAAGATACTCGTATAATTATTAGACTTCTAAAGAGACCTCTGTGTTTGCTTCGGTATTTTTTCTAAGGGATCAGTTAGTCATGGACTAAGGGCGCAACTTTTATTTAATTGTTTGTTACTAAGTATCGACATTAAAAAAACTAACATGTCAATAGCGTATACAGTAATTTCGTGAATATAACCACAAACAGCTAACATTTAAGATAACTACCCAATCCATAAATTGAAAACGTGTGCATTAGAATCATAAATGTTTACCTCTGACACGACTGGCCACGATTGACACACAAACAAACCGACAGATGCTAGATTTTATAATGGATTGCACATGTTTAGCCTTGGAGTTAGTTCCAAGAAATTTCGACCCTAACATGGAAATGGTATATCTACGGAAAAGAGACGTGACTGAATTTTTCGAGATTTCTTCAAATATATTATCGATATCGTAAAAATCTAATTATTAACTTCAAAACGAGTTTGTATTCGCATACTTTATAAACACAATTTCGAAATGTAAAAATATAATCATATTATAACACTTTTCCTCTAACAATATAATGTTACAAAACATTTTTTTACCAATACGGTACTGGGCAAATCCAATCAGTGTAGTTTTAAGATATTGATTTTTGTATGGACTAGCTACCAGTCAAAATGTAATTGATTATGCTAACGATTTTTCATTATATATCTATTATTATAGTTTGTTTGTACATATATATTAAAGATGCATAAAAACGGTAACAATAAAAAAAACATTTAAACGAGACTGTGACCTCTGAGATTGTTTCGGCTTTTCGTCTAGGAGTAGTCAGATAGGAAACGCTGACCTCATCTACTTTTTACACGCTTTATATTAGCTTCACTTGTATGTTTGTTTGTTTGTATGTTTGTATGTAACCAACTCCTTTGAGCGCGTTTTTGACCCACTTTAAACGGTCAGATTTCATTGAAACTTTGTAAACTTGTCAAGGACCGCTGACAATTCAATAATTTAAAAAAAATGAGAAAAAAAAACACGTTTATGTAGTTAGCAGAACTAAAAAATAGAAAATAAATAATAGTTTAAATAACTAAAAAACACGCTTTAAAAACCAAACTAAAAAAGGAGAAAATAATTTAATTCAATTAAAAAGCGTGGGGTGCTTGACAGTAAGTGATTATAAAAATACCTCAAAAAGCACCCCACGCTTTTTAATTGAATTAAATTATTTTCTCCTTTTTTAGTTTGGTTTTTAAAGCGTGTTTTTTAGTTTTTTAAACTATTTTTTTTTTAAATATAATTGACGTGTAAAAGTGTTTGTATAAACCTACTTGCCGAAACATCAAATCATTTCAAAACCAAGTCGGCCGGAGCAGAGGCAATCTCCACAGATAGAGGTTCATGGGCGGTGATATCAAGTGCGCATGCGGCATTGCCCCACAGATAATGGCCCACATCCTATCCTGTGCCGCATGCCCTGTCATCTGTGCACTTGACGGACTTATGACTTCGTCAGTGAGCGGAGTTCGCGCAGTTCATTTTTGGGCCAAACTTGTATGAACATTTAGGTATCATTGATACATACGCTAAGGAGAAATAGGTACCTACTATCAATCTACCTAACCCTTTCGCACCTATGTTGGGGTCAGTTTCCAGTCTTAACTGGATCTAGCTGAATAGCAGTATTTTATATGGAGTGACTGCCTATCTGACCTGTACAACTCAGTTAATGGGCAATACGATACTCTTTGGTAAGATTGTTTGTCGACTGTCAAAGATCTACAAAATGACAGCCGGGTCCAATAGCTTAACGTGCTTTTCGAGGCACGGATGGGTCTGGATATGTAATGGATGGTTACCCTTCCACGGACCGACCGCGGCAAGGGTTGCTTAACCTTGAAAATCAACCCGTGTGGCTGTTATTATTTAGCCACGAGCCCCTCAAGAAATACTTACCTACTAAAGTATTTTTTTTGTTTGTATACCTATCTAAAGCTCAAGCAAGAGAATTCTAATAAATAACATATAAATACATAAAGGTGCGATATTACTTCGTTTTCTCTAAAGTTGCGCTTACACTAGCAACTAAAATTGCTCCATCCTGGATAATTCTCGTCAACTATGAATTCACGACTACATCAAGAAATTTAGGACAATGGTAACATGAAGTAACCTGTTGCCAGAGATACAGCCATAAAATACCATGCAAAATGCAACTTAAAAAACTAGGCAATACGCCCCCCCCTCCCGCCGCCTCTCCTGCCGGCCGGTTCCAACGAGGTAGAAAGAAAATTGACAAAAAAAAATCCAAACCGATTAGATATTCGGCAACTCGTATTGGTGACATTGACAAATGTGAAATATAATTATGGAGCAATCAGAAGCAATATTCCCGAAACAATTTTCGCATTTATTGTTGTTGCTCCAGATTAATCCACTTAATTGATCCAGATTAATCCATTAGCGTTGCCGAGCCATAATTGCTCAAAAAAGTAAGAGCACATTTACATAATCAGCCAATAATGTTCCCACTGCTGGGATACAGGCCTCATCTCGCTGAGAGGGAGTGGGCCGTAATCCACCTGGTACCTAGATGTCACATCTTTTCAAATTTTTGGTTCTAGGATGTGCCGGTTTTCTCACGATGTTTTCTTTCACCATTTTGAGAGCAGTGGTGATGAAATAATTTACATAAATTAAGTGCCAGTCTGGATTCAGACGTACGATCTATAAATCGTAATTCGCGGTCGTTTCCACTGTGCTACCACTGTTACTCACGCACACACACACATACTCTACATTAATAAATAAAATAAATAGCTAGGTATATCAGAGCAACTTTAATTAAATAACACTAGTAGTAGGTATAACGGCTTCTGCAATGCTGAACAAAAACTGGTTTATAATCATGTACGAAGATTGTTGTAATGAAATTCAATGTCAATTTTGTTACATAACTTAACACTTACATATAAACTTGGTCTAGAATAAAAGGATGTTGCATAATTATTTATTAGTCAGGTACTTTTGTTTCTAAATAAGTATTTATTTACCTAATTAGAATTATTAATAGGTGCCCACTTAATTGATTATTTTATGCCTGTAATGTTAGCTAACATTTTCACCCAGTTTCCGTCAGTAATTAATAACTTAAAAGTTACTTAACTAAAAGTGAAAATTCTCTATTTGTTACATTATTATGTTCTGGATTTTTTGCTACAAAAAAGTTGCAAATAAAATATGATCCCGGCGAATCAGAAAGAAATTAAAAATGTGAATAAATAAGAATTGGACTTTAATTATTCTTAAATATAAGGCGAGCTTCACGTTTGCGGTTTTATCTTAACTGAATTATAAATTTAAATGTCTTTTGTTCATAGCCTTACTTTATGAAAATGAATCGCGATGTTATTCGGTGTTTTTTGCCCACATCTGGCGCATGCATCGATTAAGCGTCGTTTAGTTGGTGCGATTTTACGACCAAAATGTCGCGGTTGACGGCAGTTGTTTAGAGGTTATTAATAATAATACCAATCTATTAATGTTCCACCGCAGGATAAAGGCCCCTTCTTATATAGAGAAGGCACAAGCATTAATTACCACGCTTCTTCAAGATGGATTTGTGATTAATATTGACTACCAACTTTTGCCCAGTGACTTCAACCGCGTGGAGGCCGGAATTATCCCACGGCACGGGAACGTACTACCGGGATAAAAGTCCTTTGTGTTAATCCAGGTTACAACCTATCTGTGTGCCAAATGTTATCCAAATCCGTTCAGCCGTTTCTGCGTGATTGAGTAACAAACATCTAAACAAATAAACTAACTTTTACATTTATAATATTAAACAGTGGGGCAACTCCAGGATTCCTCACGATGTCAGTTATGTCTAAGATAAACTTGACATTTATAAAATTGACAAACAAGGGTGAAAAATAAATTGATTAAATATAATAATACAACGACGGCTTTCCAACACAACATAATTATAATACGTATCCCTTGTTACTTTTTTTGTATACTCTGTTTTGGGAAAATTATTATGATACAGTAATTTATTTAAGCTTAATCCCCCGCTTAATCCATTAAGTGGATGCATGCAGTATTCATTATATTATCATATTCCAGAGACAAAAGCCCAATATTTACAGATGATTTTAATTGAAAATTGGAAGACTATAACATACCATGCTGCAGTTATAACTTTTGTATTTTATCAATGACATTCAACATCTAAAAAGCTATTCAGCAAACTGAATTCAGTTGCCCATAATTTTCAAACGAGTGCCTTCTTCAATTTAGTCAAACGCTTTCAACATGCCACGTGTCAGTGTTAAATTGTCGTTTGTCGCACAAAAAGACACGTTCTTGTCGTACTGTCGTACCGTCGGAACACACCTTTACGACACAATACATAATGTCCTTTACGATATGCATCTGAGTGTGATGTATTTATGCATTCGTTCAGCTCAAGGATTTTTCTTTTGTTAACATTTGTTATCTGTTTCTTTTGAGCTATGTTTAGTGTATTAATAATGTATTTTTGTTTTGGAGATTACATAACATCACGCCTATATTACCCGATGGGTTATGCAGAAGTATTACCATCTATGGGTACAAATCCAGACTCTGGGTTGCTATTGACAAATTCCTGATAGAATAACCGAATATCTCTTTAAAACTTTCTACATATAATTTAGGTTTATTTATAAACGTTGATTAAAGTTACGCGACGTTAAAAACGACGAGACGAAAAAAAATACGTAAAAAATTAATGATTAATCAGTCGCTAATCATTACTTAAGGTGAATCTAGTTGACATTTTTTCCATACAAACTTCGGGAGTGTATTACTCCACTGTTCGACAATGTACTTCAAAAAATTAAACATGGTATGGTTTTTTCTTATTATTAATATTGTCTGCGCGGAAACAGAATACTAAAATAAAAATCCATTATAATGTTAGGAGCCCACAAAGATTAGATTTTCTTGCTAATTTAACCTTTGGGCGTGTTTAGGTAATAAAAGAAATGTAAAATTTCAAAAACCAAGTCGGTGCCGACAAAGCTCAAAGATCGAAAAGTTCAATACACTTTATTGGTTATTGATTTATGCAGTGGTTTTTTCATAAAACCCGATCTTCCGAAGGAGTTTTCTAAATTTACGCGCCTGTTTTACTATAAATGATCCTACATCTCACTCAGTAACGTTGTGCATGTAGACTAGCGTCTAACTGCTCATCACTGGTACTACCTCTGTCGGACACGATTCCTGGTGAGACAGCGTGCTCTTTAGCCGGACCCACCAGTGAGTTCGAGCCCGCGACTAGATTCCTCTTAAGCACCTTTTATAAATAAAGGGGTAAATGTTTAACTGTATCTATCAGAAAATAATACATTATTTAAAAGTGTCGATTCGCCTGTTTCGAGTACATTCATACGAATCGACTAGTGTAATAGTTGCATCGCACATGGTTCAAAATCGTTTGACACTTCACATTACAGCCGCCATTTTGACAGTTCTTGACAAATAACGGCCTGCTTTGTAAGTGCATCGTTGGCTTTTAATAACCCATAGTTTATTAAAAGTACTTGACTTACAAAACAGCTTATTAAGTTCAAAGCTCACTCGTTTCTAAGTCCCATTCAAGTGTGAGAACCGACTGGCCTTGGTATAATTACTAAGTTAACAAGGTTATTGATACTAAAGCAATTAAAACAGGTACGAGTGCATCGATGGTGGATTTATTTGGGTTCATAACCGGTTTCTGGAAGGTCATGATATCTTTACCGATTTTGTGCAAATTGTGAACAGGTTTTTGTTTTCGACAAACACTTTGATGTCATTATTTTTGCTCGTTTTCGTGTTTTATTTAAAGTGCTTTTTTAGTATGACAACATTGTGAGGGGTCATGGGGTTTTCCGGCGTAATTGTAACTTGATATAATCATTCGAAGATGTATGGAACTACTGTGAAGTACATTGGAGGCGCCGCATGGTGCTATGGACTTGCTTCAAAGTACGTAAGAGATCTTAGAAAGAAAACTCGCGGACTCGGGAAGAACAAGCGTGTCGGAGAGATGAAACCTTATAATTTACTAGTTTCCGCCCGCGGCTTCGCCCGCGTGGAAGTCGCAAATTATCCCGCGGGAACGTACTACCGGGATAAAAAGTATCCTATGTGTTAATCTTGGTAATAATCTATCTGTGTGCCAAATTTCATCCAAATCCGTTCTGCCGTTTTTACGTAAAAGAGTAACAAACATCCAAACATCCATCCATCCATCCATCCATCCATACTTACAAACTTTCGCGTTTATAATATTAGTTTATTATTATTATTACCACACCACAACTACTAATAATAATACTATACTAGTTTCTTACATTATAAGAATATAATTTAGCAATTTTTTTTAAAACTAATCATTGTTAATCTTTTTTGAAATAAAAGTTTAATTGTGATCTCATTATTTTCAGTTTTATTTAACCTTAAAACTACTGCCATCTCTAACGAATTTACCCTAGAAGTACACTTCATAACCCATCGGTGCTTGCAGTATAGCTTATGTTTAATTCTGTAGGTACTCAAGTAGTGAGTGTGTAGTTAAAAGGCAGTAAAACCCCACTACTCTCTGATAATAATATTATTAATACAACCATATTTAATTTTGATTGTGATTACACACATAAAAATACCCTATAAACGGTGACATGAAGTTAAAAAAGCCGATTATTATGGGTTATAAAATCATTTGAAATATTTTCTTGATTCGAACGCAATAAAACATAATGGCACCATTAATTTATTGGTTTTATTTAAAAAAATATTATGAACACAAAAATGGTTTTTCAGGTAACAGGTTTCAGTAACTGGGTGGTGTATTCAGCTGGATCCGGTTAGACTGGAAGCCGACCCTAACATAGTTGATTATTGAGGACTACTAGACCGTTTAGGTCATTGACTTTTGCCGCTCTATCCATAGCTAAAGTAATATTATAGGTAAAATTTGTGAGTTTGTATCTATGGGATAATCTTCGGAACTCCTGATCCTGTTCCGAAAATTCCTTCACTAATGGGAAGCTGCTATATTACCGAGTAGCATGAGATATATTGTATGCCACTAAAATACTAAATCGCGGCAGATGATAGTCTTCACATACCACTCATATTTGAAAAGGATATCAAAACAAGTTGGTTAAGAAGCAGGTGCGAATGTAAAAAAAATATAGCTAGCCATTTTTTGTGCTCTTCAGTCAACTGAGTTTTAAATGGTTTAGCTTGTTAGACCTAGTGTTACTTTAAGACTATAGATAGATCTTAACAAAACCTGATTTCATCCTTCTTTGTATGGTACAATAGATTTTATAAACGAAAACTCGGTTGGAGTCCATAAATAGTTAAACAACCATGGATTTTTAACACTATTAGTTACCAACTATACTAAAAATTATAACATAGGTACCTAAGACCTATTAAAAGCACCAATACCTACTTGCACCGGCGCGTAGGCATTAAACGAACAATCATAATAATTGTCAATTCTGCGAATTAATCTTCGGTTATGACGTAACGATACACGCACGCTGAAGTTTTAACGTGCTCCTAATGTGTGTTATGTTGTTGCAATGGATTTCTTTATGGTGTGTTAGGGCTGGCAACATCAATACTCAATGGTCAAGATTTTATTAACATAACATATTATCTGTCATCATATTATCTGTATCATATTATCATGCCAGCCGGTGCCGGCCACGCCACTACTGCGGCGGTGAGTCCCCTCTTTGAGGAGTGGATTGAGAGGCGCCACGGCGTCCTCACCTACCGCCTGACGCAGTTCGTCACCGGACACGGTTGTTTCGAGAGGGTCCTGTTTCGTATAAGGCGGGAGGAAACGCCCGGGTGTTAGCACTGCGTAGATCGCCCTGAGGATACGGTTTAGGTCTGCCTGGCTTGGGTGGAGCACCGCCGTGTCCTCGTGGAAGCGATCGGCGGCGGCGATCTCTCGCGTCTGACCCTGGTCCAGGCCATGGTACGGAGCGAGAGTGCATGGGTAGCTGTCACCTCCTTCTGCAATGCAGTAATCCTCGCGAAGAGGGAGGCGGCGCACGTGAGGCAGTAGGTATCAGCGCCCTCATAGCCCAAGTCACCGCAGGAGACGCCCTGGGCGTCGGGAATCCCAGGCTGATTCCCGGCCACCGTAGGCGCGGGCTTGCGGATGGCAAGAAATGGGTAGCTCGCTGTCCGGTAAGGACCAAGCCCGGGTCGACGGCGCGTTATGTTCCACGAGTGCCTTAAAGAGATGTCAGCACGAACTGGTGGGGTCCGCAAGGGTCGATGCCTGCCAGGGGTGCGGGTTGTTCGAAAGAGATACCGTGGCCCCTGGCACACAGGCAACTTAAGGAACACGGGTCAGTTTTAGTCAGTAAAAGTCTGACACGCCCTCCCGCTCCACCCAGAGCGGGAGAAGTTATTTGATGATTTCCCACCCAAAAAAAAAAACACAATGTAACATAAGTAAGCGATTTTACGCTTTAGGGCGAAGGGGCATACGACCATGGCTTTCAGACGATAATGTTTTTTTCCTGTGGGTATACTTTTTAAAGTGTTTTTTTCAATATCGAGTTTTAGTTTTAGAACTTACTTTTTTACATTCAAAAATCAGACTGATTGGTAGAAAATGGTCAAAAGAATAAGTGACTTTTGTAAAACGTTGAGAGCACATAAATTAGGTTTAAAATACCATAACAGTTCCGGCCCCTAAGACTGGCTGAAGCCATGAATGGAAACAATTCTGTTTTCATTGTCACAATCTATCACAGTGACCTCGTTTGGGGTTTTCCTGCATCTTTTCCTCAAACGCCCTAACTGAATTCTATGTTATCTTTTTTCTTTTCAATTTGAGTAACTACAAAAAAAATATATATTATGTAACTAGGTACTTACTTATGTGAAATATGTTTTTTCTTTAAGGGAAAACTGAACTGAGGTACTAATGCTTTTTCACGATTCTTTGACAAAAGTAAATGAAACATTTTATTTATTTTCTTCTTACATCTAACATTACAGGGTATCCCAATGCGATAAATGCACTTATACTAACTAATTATCCTGAATACTAACATTAATTTACCTACATATAACAAATTACAAACAATGCATTCTTTGTGAATTCACTCAGAGAACAACAGAATAAATCCGTCTCAACCGGTAAGAGGTTGAGCGTGCGGAGTCAGGAGTGTATTCGTTCGTGAAGTTCTCTAATTTGACCTCATTGAATTAATATAATTTGAGTGCACTTTAAAACTCGCTTTTTGTGTCTGTCTGTGTAACCGCGCTGTTTCTTCTAAACAACACAACGGATTTTGATGCGGCTTTCACCTTTATTAAGAACATTTATTCTGGAAACTTGATGAGTAAAATACATCAATATCTAAATTAGTTATAGCACAGAAATCTAGATCTACATATGTGTTTACAATACAACCTTCTAATTTCACATGCCTAATCCCATTGAAAGACTTTTTCATGAAATAGTATCCACTTTAAAGGAAAATCTGTACAAAATAATAAGTAAACGCTTTTAATACAGGGTACAGCCCTAGACTGCTATAGTTATTAGCATCTTATCATCGAACAATGGAGGGAACAAAAAACTAAAGAGCCGACGTTAATCTTTGTAGTCATCTCGCTAGCGATACGCCCACGACTTTGGCTGCTTTTTGTATATACCACGCTTAATTTCTTGCAGAATAAGTACAGAGGTATTTTGCATTATTGTAGTAAGATTATTAATAAGATGTTCTTAGACTGAGCCTCCCTCCCTCTTGATTATCTTAACAGCTTTTTCTCGTGTGATGGGAGAAGAGATCTGTCAGTTTATAATCGTCTTAATACTTAAACGATTTCTTACTTTATTCCAAGCTCCAAGTCTGCGAGCCAGTATTGTATTTTGATCTTTATTCTGACAAACGTAAAGTATACAGACTCGGGTTTAACTTCAGTTTTTTACCGATATGTAACAAGGAGGAGGTTCTATGTGGGTCTGTATGTATTTTTTATGCATGTTCATCGATATTATCACCGGTCGATCGATCAGGTTAAGCTACGCTTGCCGCGGTTGGTCTCATCATCATTCATCATTTCAGCCGGAAGACGTCCACTGCTGAAAATAGGCCTCCCCCAATTTGAGGGGGCTTGCCATAATCGCCACGCTTGGCTGGGTTTGCGATCGCAGTATGGTGGTAAAATGCATAGAGAACGCTGCTGCCCATTCTCTAGTAAGTCCCTTAGTCGCCTCCTACGACACTCATGAGAAGAGATGGGATGGTGCTATTCTTTACGTCCGGCACCACGCGGTTGGTGTATGGATGAGTTACTTAGTATCTTTACATATTAATCAAGATCCGTGTGCCTCGGAAAGCACGTTAGCCAGTCCGGGCTGCCATTCGTGGATCTTTGACAGTCGTTACGGGTCGTCAGTAGCCCGAAAGTCTGTCAAACCAGTCTTCAAAAGTTATCGTGTTACCCAGTGTTGACGGCGTGGTTGGCGCAGCTGTTAAGCGATTGACTGCTGCGCTACGTGTCGTAACTTCGATTCCCGCACGGAACAAATATTTGTATGACCTACAAGTACTTGTTCCGGGTCTGGCTGTTTGTGTATGTGATTTAAAAATTTTGTAAACGTGTGGATTTTTTTTTTTTTTGGGTGGGAAATCATCAAATAACTTCTCCCGCTCTGGGTGGAGCGGGAGGGCGTGACAGACTTTTACTGACTAAAACCCACCCGTGTTCCCTCAGTTGCCTGTGTGCCAGGGGCCGCGGTATCTCTTTCGAACAACCCGCACCCCTGGCAGGCATCGGCCCTTGCGGACCCCCCCATTTGGTGCTGACATCTCTTTGAGGCTAAACGTGTGAGTGCATTTACAAAAATTTACAGGAGAAATTCCTAGTGTGGGGCAACGTTTAATAAAAAAGTGACTCGGTTGTGTAGGTCGGATAGACAGTCGCGCTATGTAAAATACTAGTACCTACTCAGCTGCACCCGCTTAAACTGGAAGCCGATCCCAACATAGTTGGAAAATGCTGCTATTGACCGATTCTTGAAAAATTTCCTCGAGACGTCTCTGAATATGAAGAGGCCATTACCTTGCATTGGAACACTTAGACTGGTATTATTATTATGAAAATCATTATTTGTTAAAATTAAAGAGCCATGTTAGTAGGTAGATAATCTTTGCAATGATCAAGGTCAGCATTTCCCAAACTATGGGTCGCGAGCGAATATTGGGTGGGGCTTGAAAAATTGAGAGATACGTACAAGTGAAGAACTCATTAATTTATCAGAAGATACGTCACTGAAAAATTTATTCGATGGCAAGCCGCGAAATAGTGGGTCTCAGTTGCTGACAACTATCCTTGCTTGTTGCCTGAAATTGAAGTTGAAGCTAAAGCTATAAGTAATGACAGCAAAAAATAGTAAACAAATACGTCCTTCTCTTTGAAATACTCCTTATAATTAGTTATTTTTGATTCTAATTGAACGTTTTTTTCTTATTTGAACAGTCCTTCAATCATACCTAGTTATGCCCCTTCTTTTCGCCATGACAGCCAAGAGGTGAGTCCCGAATTTGGAAGTTTTGTTAGGTGGGTCGCGGTCCAGTCAACTTTGGGAACCACTGATCTAGGCAATAAAACACCCACCATCTGTCTCCTTTGTATAAGTTGTCGTAACCGACTTTAAAATTGCCTGAATTACTTTTGTCGGTAGTTTGTGTAATACATATTTCTTAGTTGAGTGCTTCCAAATATAGATATTGTATACCTTGGTATTCACAAGAAGTAACATAGGTAAGGAGGTAACCAATTAACTACCTCGTTGGTATAGGAGTCGCAAGCGTTACTGCTGAGCACAAAGTTTTGAGTTCGATTTCTTCGTCAGGCAAAGTGTTATAAGGATTTTACATCAGGAATTTATCAGTAGTCGCCCAGTGTCTAGATTTGTGCTCGGTTGATGGCAATAGGATCGCCCACTATTACATGGGACTTAAGGGGAACCTAGTCGCGGGCTCGAACTCACTGGTGAGCCTGGCTAAAAATCACGCTGTCTCACCAGGCATCGTGTTCGACAGAGGTAGAGTAAGATGCAGGACCATTTAGAGTAAAAAAATCGTAAAAAAAAGTCCTTTGGAAGATCGGGTTTTATGAAAAAGCCGATGCATAAATCAATGACCAATAAAGTTTATTGAACTTTTCGATAACTGAACTTTGTCGGTGCCGACTTGGTTTTGGAGATTTTACACTTCTTTTATTACTTAAACACGCCCTAAGTTATGTAAAATTTACAAGAAAAACGAATTTTTGTTAACTCCTAACTTTTGAATGGGTTTTTATTTTAGTATTCTGTTTCCGTACAGACAATATTAATAATGAGACAAAGTGATATCATATTTTACTTTGGATGTGCCATGTCACACAGTGGAGTAAAACACTCCCGAAGTTTGTATGCAAAAAATGTGGACTAGGTTCACCTTAAACATAACTGGTAAAATGTGGGTGTTAAAAGCCTTAACACGTTTGCATAACCTTTCGGGGAATACAGGCGTGATGGGACGTTATACGTTATGTATCCAAAAAATTCAGACGTTTGTATAATGTTGTTTTGTTATGTAACTTTTGTTGCTGACCGTACCTCGGAAAAGTAGATTTTTTTGTCAAATGCATTACAAAGCACACAGTATAGGCTAATTATATAACAAAAGCACGAACTTTTTGTATCAATAATTGTCGAAAATTTAATTACGTTTGATACGATCAAATAAAATGGCCATATATAGATCTATAAATAAACAAAAAAGTTTGACGAATCCGTTTGAAATATAAAAAACAAATCTCTTCCTTATTTTCACACGCAATAAGATTCAATATCGTTTGTACGTGTTGAAACCATTGTAGCAAATAATACTATGTGTTTCGATTCGGAATTAAAAGCAATTTTGTCTAACAAAAAATTATAGTACTAGCTATGTTTTTGAGTTCGCTACGGACAGCAAAAAGTTCTAATTACTTAATTCAATTAATGAACAATAAATATCTTGCTATGGGGAATTGATGGTGCAAAAACAGCAGAAGTATGTTCCCTTGGGTGCTCAAATAACTCATTAATTCATAATTGAAATTAGTTTTGTTTAACGTAGGTTAAAAGTATATACAGCAGGACCTCTTTAATCCGAACTCCGAAAGTTTACCCCCGTTCGGATTCGTGGAGCGTTCGGATTATTATAGTACAGAAAATTTATAGGGTATATTTTATGAAATAAAACTATTGTGAAATTATAATGTCTATAAACGTTACATTTATTGAACTTTTTTAAAGAAATCCAATATTTTAGTTACGAGTACAACGACAACAATAACAAATGCGCATGAGACCTACTCGACATTCGGTAAGCAACTGGCGAGACAGCGAGTGAATAAATAATAGTTTAAAAAACTAAAAAACACGCTTTAAAAGCCAAACTAAAAAAGGAGAAAATAATTTAATTCAATTAAAAAGCGTGGGGTGCTTTTTGAGGTATTTTTATAATCACTTAATGCCAAGCACCCCACGCTTTTTAATTGAAATAAAATTTTTTCTCCTTTCTATTTTTTAGTTCTGGTAACTACAAAAACGTGTTTTTTTTAATTTTTTTCTCATTTTTTTTTTCAATTGTTGAATTGTCATCGGTCCTCGACAAGTTTACAAAGTTTCAATGAAATCTGACCGTTTAAAGTGGGTCAAAATCGCGCTCAAAGGAGTCGGTTACATACAAACAAACATACAAGTGAAGCTAATATAAAGCGTGTAAAAAAACGTTGCCTCACACACTAGGAATTTCTCCTGTGTTGTGGGAACTCACATACACAAACAGCCCAGACCCGGAACACCTACTTGTAGGTCATACGAATATTTGTTCCGTGCAGGAATCGAACCCGCGACACGCAGCGCAGTCAAGCGCTTAACAACTGCGCCAACCGTGGCGTCAAAAATTGGCCTTTTGGTATAAGTAGGTACTATATAATACTTACTTTCAAGTGCTGCATTTAGTAAAAAGCTATCATTTTGACATTACAAACAGACACTTCCATTTGATTTATCTGATTGTATAGATAAGTCCAGGTTTGCTCACGATGTTTCCTTCACCGATGTAAGGTCCAAGATAAACTCATATAAACAGGATAAGTTATTAAACTTAAACCGTAACCATGAATTCAGCATATCATTGTAGACCCCCCCCAGCGCGGAAATTTTGCGTCGGTTTTACAAAAAAAAATCAGCTGTTTCATAGAAAAGTGCAATACCTACGCGGTCAAAATGTATGGAACAGCTGTTTTTTTTTTTGCATAACTGACGAAAAATTTCTGCACTGGGCCCCCAGTACAGAATTTTTTCTAGAATAATATGCTGAATTCATGGTTACAGTTTGCGTATTGTATAAAAACTTTTCCTGTTTATCGTTTCATTTTTTTTTAATGTAGCATAGTTTTTAAGCCGTTCTACTTATAATATTATTAGGGCCGAGTAGTTCTGAAAAAAAAGTGTTTTTTTTTTTTAATTTAAACCATTCATCAACATCATCATTTTTTTTTTTTTTTTTGGGTGGGAAATCATCAAATAACTTCTCCCGCACTGGGTGGAGCGGGAGGGCGTGTCAGACTTTTACTGACTAAAACCCACCCGTGTTCCCTCAGTTGCCTGTGTGCTAGGGGCCGCGGTATCTCTTTCGAACAACCCGCACCCCTAGCAGGCATCGGCCCTTGCGGACCCCCCCATTTGGTGCTGACATCTCTTTGAGGCGCGCGTGGAACACAACGCGCCGTCGACCCGGGCTTGGTCCTTACCGGACAGCGAGCTACCCATTACTCGCCGTCCGCAAGCCCGCGCCTACGGTGGCCAGGAATCAGCCTGGGATTCCCGACGCCCAGGGCGTCTCCCGCGGCGACTACGGCCGTGAGGGCGCATATACTGCCTCTTCCTCACGTGCGCCGCCTCCCTCTTCGCGAGCATTACTGCTTCGCAGAAGGAGGTGACGGCTAACCATTCACTCTCGCTCCGTACCATGGCCTGAACCAGGGCCGGACGCGAGAGATCGCCGCCGCCGATCGCCTCCTCGAGGACACGGCGGTGCTCCGCCCAAGATCAACATCATCATCACCTTACATTTTAAATACCGTCCACATACTTACGACCAGATATCTACTTACGACCAGATACCTACTTACGACCACAGAATCATTTAACCAAAGGCAAACCTTAGTTGGCTTGACATAATTACCACCAAAACCAACGCTTGACACGAGAAACCTTACAAATGTAATCACGGAACATCAAATCAATGTACTTTGTGTGCCTCCGACCTAAAATAGGGTGAGAGCATCAGTCATCGGCCTAACGCCCAATCGATGCATGACGTCATCCGACTCATTATCGCGTGATTAACACCACCATGCTTCTATAACCTTGATGTTAACGTGGCGGGTAATTATTTTGTAGCATACAAAGATAAATATAATATGGGAAGTCTATTTAACCTAAAAAAGGTGTCAGTTCTTTGTTTGTTATATATAAACTGAGAGTCATTTGAGAGTAGTCAGTGTTCACTGCTTGCGAAGATGAAGATTTATCTAATTTTGCAGATGTAGGTACTTTAAATTACGCATTTTTTTACCTATTTCATTCTTCTTGAGACGTCCTCAAAAGTGTTACTCAAATTGTGGTATTTTTTTCAGCATTATTAAACTGTTTAAAAACACAACTTTCTCACGTACTTACCAAGTTACCATAATTTAACCAACTTCGTTAAAAATCGGTCCATTAGTCATAGATTATAAACGCACTTTTTTGTCTCATTGATTATTTCAATTACGACAGTGTTGCTATAATTATCAACTATTTACTGTCGATGTAATAGCTATGGATCTTAAAGGCCGCTGTTTAATTAAGATGGTAATTGGAATGTTAAATAAAACAAGTTTGTTGCTACTTTTTTACTGGCTTTGTTAGTTGCACTGTAGTTTTTTGCTGTGTCAGCGATGTAAGTGAACAAGTTTGTGAGTGTTTCTTGAAGGTTTTGATTCAGTTGTTTTTTTTTGCTTCCCGTTGTAACATCTTGTGAAGCTTAAAAGCAAAACGGAGAACTTACCTTTGTACATATTTTTCTGTTCCTTTCTTCTTGTCTATTTATTGCGTGCATAACTGGTTAAATAAATAAATAAGTGCAAAAATGTAGTATTCTGAATACCTAACCTACCTAAACTGAACTACTATAAAAAATAAGAAGCCTGACTCACCAGTCCCAAAACTTTGGAAAACGAAAATGCACACACAAAGTAATGTAAATAAAACAACAACATAAAAATCAGACTTTAGGGAGGAACATCCTGCCAATTTTACGGGGCACAGGTATTCGACCCTTTTCAATCGATAAAACTGTCTATTTATATTTCGGCCCTTCCGGCAACAGTGTCTCTCACCCTTCATAAAGTCTGCAATGCACAGCCTTTGTCTAATTTACTTATTTAAATGACGTCCCGTATTTTAAATCGAATGTTTCAAGTTACCGCATTACCTGTATTATGTTATTTTATTTTCATAGTGATATAAACGTTTGCTTGACAACTAAACTTTTATATTCAGATTTTGAACTAATTCTTACCATTTTTTTTTAGCCTGCTTTGTGTCCCACTGCTAAGTAAAGACCTTTGAGGTGATTTGGGGGAGGCCTATAACCATCAGTGGGACAGCATAGACTAAACAAATTAAAAAATCTTAGGTCCAAACTAGAACCTTCAAGAATACTAAAATACTTAGAATGTTAGAACGTAACATAGGTAGAACAAATTGTAAGCGAGGCTAAAAAAAAAATGCGATGAACTCATGACTGCGGTCTACACAAGTTTAATTGGCTTATTTGCGTCTACTGCTGTATAAATACTGTATAATAATCAGTTGTGATGCACATATTAGGTGATGTAAGTAAAGGCGCATGCGCATGGGTAATACCTAGATGGTACACGGTTTTATTTGGATACAGTACTCTATATTCATGTCTACAAAATAAAATATGAAGCGAATAATGAACAAATTTTGGGGCGAAACAGGAACATAAAATCTGGGGCGAACTTTTTGACGTGAATGCGGAATAAAACGTCAGGAGAGCATGTTTGAAGTAACGTCATGTTATGTTATTTAAATAAAACTATGTAACTATAAACTTACCTACTAAAGTATTTATTACGTTTACCATCCAAAGGATGTCTGGACATCAATACGATTAACATTAATTTTGTTGTATTTTTTAGCTTTTCTCGTGGTTTGCAAAAACCTAGTTTTACTTACCTATCACACCAAGTTCTGAAATTAAGATTACGATCGTTTAACCAAAATCAAAAGACATTCATTAAAATTATGCTCAGAATGCGCACATTTTTATCGTCAAAATTACATAAGGCAGTCCCGAAAACGCCCGCACTTTACCACTTTAGCTAGGAAAAAGTGGCGCAACAAACTCCCCAGCAGCACAGCTGTCTGATCTGGGGGCCGATTCTACTAATTTGCAACGTTACACGTTAAACTGTGTTTCCACAACAGTTCGATTTCGATCGCCGTTCGATAGTTACGTAAAAAGTCATTCTACTATTTTATAAGCAAAATGAAAACTAAACTTAAAACGAATTGCAACTGAACTGTAGCGGGAACACAGCGGGTAACCCGCGTTACCAACATGCCAAAATAATATGTTTTATTAATACCAAAAAGAAAAAAGTTGAATCTAAAAATGTTACTAAACACGAATATGTGGCACTAAAAGTATTTTCTATAATTAAAAGACATAATGATCATAATTTTATCATTAACTTTGTTCTATAGTAAACGTCACGCTCATGTTCGATTTTGTTAGTAGAATAGGTTTTGACATTGTTTCAATCGATCGTTGGCGTAACTAAAACGTAACCGCAGCTGTGTCGCAGCTGGCCCGTTGTTCATTTTAGTAGAATGCGAAAACGCTTAAAAGTGGTGATTCGGTTGCGGTTCTATTGCGTTTTTTTAACAAATTTGTTAGTAGAATCGGCCCCCTGATGGTATACAATAGTATGTGGACGTACCCTAAGAATTCTTCCGTAAGAACATTTGTTTAGAATTTAAAGATCACAGTAGGAACGTTGTTTGGTTGGCTGCACAATATTAGCATAATGTAGACTAGTACGTATCCTTGTTTTAAGTGTTTTTATGTAAAAAATTACGGACATAGGACATTAAAGATTTTCAGATAATTTTCAAGGTAATATTAATACAAAATTAACGATCCTGACTATTTCTCATGTTTTTAAATTGTATGATATCAAGGCTTTTGCGAATAACACAAGTATTACAAGTACGTGCAAAGGATCAGGGCCTCAAGTCTGCTATTACAATAGTGTCAGAATGGTCTATCATTGATTTCATAATTGTTGATTTTGACAATTTTGGTAATCTACTAATAAAATGGCGTCATTATGACTTTCCAATGGTCAGCCACTGACACTCCATTGAAAGAAATGGCATTTATTGGTAATCTCGTACATCATGACAAATGAATGACTGACTTAGTTTACGAACTTCCTACTACTTTAGATTGCTTATAACACTAATAAATAATATGTAAAAATATATATAAAAGAAATCTGGTATGAATAAATGTTCAAATTTAGTAGTAGTTTTTCGAAAAACATTTCTACTAACGAGTTATATAATAATGGCAATACGAAAATGCCATTATGACACAATTCTATTACGAGACCATTGACCGACCAATGATTGATCATTATGAATTTAGCAGATTTACGAACTTTTAGCAAAATGACAAATTAATGACAATGGGATCGTGTTGGAATGACGAATTTATAAAAATAGCAGACTAAGGCCCCAGATTGAGTTTGCACATTTCTTAGGCCTATTAGTCGATTTGCACGAACTATCTCGCCCGAAATGGGCGAATCGATACTTTTAAATGATATATTATTTGCTGTAGGCGAGAGCAGTGGTGGCCCAGTGGTAACAGCCGCAACTCACGAGTTGTAGATCGTAGGTTCGAACCCCGATAGGCGATTTACTTTTTGTAAATTATTTCCTCACCACTGCTCTCAAAACGATGAAGGGAAATATCGTGAGTCCTAGAACCCAAAAGATCGAAGGCGTGTGACATCTACCAACCCGCACTGGGCCCGCTTGGTGGTTTTTTTTTTTAAACAAAAACTTTGCCCTACACTCCTTCTCATCGAGAGTATATCTGTGTCCCAGCAGTGGTAACATTATAGGCCGATGATGTGTGTGTGTGTAGGCGTTTCATCATTTTTGGCGATGGAAAGTCGCATCAGGCTCACAGCTTGTATCGCTCATTAGCGATAAGACCGCCCATGAGTTTTCTATCTATCTATCTTGTATATCAATAAGGTTTTATTATTACAGATAATATAACTTTTCTAATAATAATTCTCTTTTTCCACAGGTAAGCACCAACTTAACAAAATACTCAACTACCGATAACGACTGTTACAGTGAGTACTGAAAACTTTAGCCTTTTTGGCTATGAGCCAGTAACTTCTCATCCGTGATATCACGAGCTTTAAACTAGTTCTTAAATGGATAAAGGAAATGTACATCTTAACTTGAAACTTTATAAAATACATCAAAATATTTGGCACTTGAACAATTTTACTTGTAAGTAATTGGTTTTCTGGATCCTCTCGTACATAATATGATCACTGTATTTTGGAGATTTCTGGCTATTGTTGGTAATATAACGTTCTCTCACGATTCTTTCAAATAGTTTCAGATTTTGGTACCTATATTAGAAGGCCAATTCTCGTAATTAAAAACGTTCAAAATCTAGTCGCAGTCCCATCTCAACGGCAAGCAAATGTCAAAAATGTATGAAAAATTGAGGTATTTTTGACAGATTGACACTGAGATCAGACTGTGAACGTTCTTAAAATTACGAGAATTGCCCCTCTGGTGTAGACTACAATAAAACAATGAATTAAACATCGTACTTATGTCAAATGACGTACCCAGTGTGCATACAAAAATTCAACCAAATATAAGATCTAATAGTTTAGGCACTATAGCTAGTAAAAGATTCATAAAACCCATAAAGAGCTCACCACTACTATTTAGTTGGTTAGAAAAAAAAACATTGTTTGGATTTATTTGGCAGTTCCTAAATTTTACTATGCATTCGTATTGTTATTGTTTTCATTGTGGTCGTCTTTATATAAAGGTTTATGTGACTATTAAAACTAACCCTAAGTTTTAAACCTGCAACCTAGACTTTACTATAACCACGTAAAAATTTAACGACCTCCAACTACTACTATTTACTGCAATAAAAACAAAAACTCGTTGTGCACCCAACCTTACTTACTATAAGGTGTAAGCACCAGTTAATAGCACAGGAAATAAAACACCTATTTGTTTTTGCATTGAATCCAAGTAAATAAATCGAATAACATCAGACTTCGTGCTACTGATGACTTCATGGCTAAAGTTCCCAGGATACCATCACTCAGCCCACGATCATTATAATTGCTTCTATAATTATCATTTTGCTAAGGCTTTATGAAGGAAAAAACAAGAAAATTGATCATTATTATAATCGTGAAGGGTTATTATTTACGTCCGTTTAGTGTTAATCAGTTAGTTATCTTTTTCACGGTTCTAGGTAGGTAATTTGTCCTAGGTTTCTTAGTCATTCTGTACAGTGATCTTCTCTAGTTTCTGGTGTTATAAAGGTAGATTGGTATATTACAGGATTGTTAACATAATCATAAGAAGAAGTATGAGAAGCAAAGGATTAAGACGTAGGTTTGAAATATGTAATTCTGTCAACGAAAGCTTATCATAGCACTGACGAATTTCTGAATATTAAAATTTACCTATTTTGTGTATTCCTAATGAATGACTTTGACATTTAATTGAGTTATTTTATTCTGTAATTAATGTCTCTAATCTACATAAATATGATGAGTTGATGACACTATTCTGAAGTAACTTTTTATTTTTTATTTCTTTTTTGATTATTCGTACGACGTTATGGCAAAACATGACTGAATGATATAATATCATGTTTGATATAATTCATGTTTTGTACAAATAAATGATATTTATTTATTTAACCTTATAAATTAAACGATTAATATTTTTGTTTTAATTTCGAGACTTTTCGCGCTGACAACATTTACTTCGTCATCAACTCGTTGAAAATCCATAGATTTAATATAAAAACCTCGCCAATACATAGGATGAGATAAAAAATGTCTCTTTAAGACCACACACGCAACCAGGGGCCTTAGTCTGCTATTTTTATAAATTCGTCATTCCAACACGATCCCATTGTCATTCATTTGTCATTTTGCTAAAAGTTCGTAATCTGCTAAATTCATAATGGTCGATCATTGGTCAGTCAATGGTCTCGTAATAGAATTGTGTCATAATGGCATTTTCGTATTGCCATTAATATAAAACTCGTTAGTAGAAATGTTTTTCGAAAAACTACTACAAAATTTGAACATTTATTCATGGCAGATTTCATTTATATATATTTTTACATATTATTTATTAGTGTTTTATGCAATCTAAAGTAGTAGGAAGTTCGTAAATTAAGTCAGTCATTCATTTGTCATGATGTACTAGATTACCAATAAATGCCATTTCTTTCAATGGAGTGTCAGTGGCTGACCATTGGAAAGTCATAATGACGCCATTTTATTAGTAGATTACCAAACTTGTCAAAATCAACAATTATGAAATCAATGATAGACCATTCTGACACTTTTGTAATAGCAGACTTGAGGCCCAGGGCTATCAAGACCCTAGATATGACCATTCCAACACGTTGTACATTGAACTAAACCCCTAGAATGTGCACTTGTAACGTCAAGTACAAGCTGTAATTACAGTAAACTAGTATTTCTGTTTACTTCGGCTAAGATTATCTGGTGTCGTCTCATTAACAGCCGTTTGTATGCAGCTCTAGAAAGTTAGAACAAGCTTAATTATATTACGTATAATATTAGATTTTTTATTGTGATTTAGCTGTGGTGATAAAATTTTATTTTTGATGCCATGATCTTCGTTAATAAGTAAGCTTTTCACATCTTAACTGATTCTTGAAATCTGTGATTGGTACTTAAATACTCAGCTAAAATGTAAGGATCATGGGTACGTAAAAACTGCAGAACTACAGAAACTACGATCCTTACATTTTAGCTGAGTATTTAAGTACCAATCACAGATTTTCACAGACTAACACAGTCTTCCTATGAAGACTGTGTTAGTTTATATGTGTACGTATGTATTCTTTGAGCTCAATGCGCTCAGCTGATAAAAAGCATTGAATAATTTAAATAAAACTCCCATATTTTCTGTTGTCTATTCAAAATTGAAATTGAAATTTAAAAATAATGTATCAAAAAACATTTTTCGAAATTTTCTAAAAAAAATACACTCTGTATCTCAATACAGGATGTATTTTTTTTTTCAGATAAATTATTATAACTTCAGCCCGCGACTACGTCCGCGTGTAAATTATAATGAGTTAATGTACCTTAGGATAAGTGCATTTGTTGATTTTTTTCTGTTCGATAAATAAAGATATTTCAAAATGAAATGAAATGACGTCCGCGTGTTTTTTTGTTTTTGCATAAAATATATTATTATTATCATATGACACTCGGCAATACTGTAACTTATCATTACTGACAGAAATTTCGAAATTAGATTACTTGTTCCGATGATTGCCCCCTACATACAAATATTAAAGTAAAGATAAGTAATAATAATAAAGTAATAACATTAATAGCGAGTCTATTATAATAATTACGCTAGTTATAATAAATCAAAGAGAACGACTTCCATCTACACATTTAATAAATAAAAAAAATACAAGTAATCGCATCATAAAAGTAGCTTAGATCGAGTACTAGCAAATTACACGTATTATCATAAAAATGCCATAGAGCTATGTATTAAGCTAATCTACTTGCATTCTATAGAAAATACGAACATTTGTAAGCAAAGCCAGGAACGACATGTTAATTTAGTTTTATTAGTCCGATAGAGAATTTTCCGAACGGCATTGATAAAAAATATTACTGTTTTTATTGCGTCTTTCTGTAACTTAACTTCAAATGTGATATTTTATAACTTACCCTTCTATCTGAATTTATCCTTCAAATATTATAAATGTGAAATTTTGTATGTTTGTTACTCAATCACGCAAAAACAGCCGAACGGATTTGGATACAATTTGGCACATAGATAGTTCCTAGTTATATTTTATTTTATATAAATTGATTGTATTTTAGATTTAAAAAACCAGTAAATACCTACATGAATTTTATAATATAGTAGTTTTGCTAAATGTTTAATATTTAACAAATGCTTCCTCTCTAACTTACTTATTTCGCTGTGCCCGACAGGGTCCATAGGATCTAATTATAAGTTTACCACCTAAGAATACCTACATGTGGAATGCAATAAAGGATTGAGTATTGAGTTCCTGTAGAATAGCTTCCGACCACCACGCAGGCGAAGCCACTGGAAGAAACTAGTACTTAATGTAAATTAAAGTCTATCATGTCTCTCTGTGTATTTTACGTCGATGGTCCTAGTTTATCATTTGTGGCCTCAAGTTGTAACTCGGGTAGTAACAGCTATGTGAACATTGCATTATGTAAGCTATCACGCCCTTAATACCAGGAGCCTCTTATTTTTTTATTATGCTTCTTTTTTTTTTTGGATGGGAAATCATCAAATAACTTCTCCCGCTCTGGGTGGAGCGGGAGGGCGTGTCAGACTTTTACTGACTAAAACCCACCCGTGTTCCATCAGTTGCCTGTGTGCCAGGGGCCGCGGTATCTCTTTCGAACAACCCGCACCTCTGGCAGGCATCGGCCCTTGCGGACCCCACCAGTTGGTGCTGACATCTCTTTGAGGCGCGCGTGGAACACAATGCGCCGTCGACCCGGGCTTGGTCCTTACCGGACAGCGAGCTACCCATTACTCGCCGTCCGCAAGCCCGCGCCTACGGTGGCCGGGAATCAGCCTGGGATTCCCGACGACCAGGGCGTTTCCCGCGGCGACTACGGCCATGAGGGCGCATATACTGCCTCTCCCTCACGTGCGCCGCCTCCCTCTTCGCGAGCATTACTGCTTCGCAGAAGGAGGTGACTGCTAACCATGCACTCTCGCTCCGTACCATGGCCTGGACCAGGGCCGGACGCGAGAGATCGCCGCCGCCGATCGCCTCCACGAGGACACTCGCCTATCATGTCTCTCTGTGTATTTTACGTCGAAGGTCCTAGTTTATCATTTGTGGCCTCAAGTTGTAACTCGGGTAGTAACAGCTATGTGAACATTGCATATGTAAGCTATCACGCCCTTAATACCAGGAGGCTCTTATTTTTTTTATTATGCTTAGTTTACATTTTTGTTCTTTGTGCTCGAGTCAAGTTTTCATTTTATTTGTTGGTACCAACAAATAAAATGAAAATGTTTGAATAATTATTTAATTAAGTTTCTGTGTCTCGTAATGTTTATATTACTTTGTCTATGTGTGTATAGAATCAAGTCTATCCGACTAAACAGACAGCTGTGCTGCTGGCGAATTTGTTCCGCTACTTCTTCTTCCCAGCTAAAGCACTAGGAAGTGGTGACGGGTGGGCGTTTTTGGGTGCCTGTCTTATGTCTTTTGACGTTCGAAAAGTGCTGATTCTCAGCCTAATTTGAATAAATGACTTTTGATTTTGATATTGTGTGACCAGGTTGTACTTCTACAACGGATTTTGACGCGGTTTTCATAGTTTACACAGTTAATTCCGTAGTGGTTTTGTTTTAAATCATAAAGAAATCTCAATGTTTTGCCTATGCCGAGCGTAGAAGGGGCTAGTCGCTAGTTATTAAGAAATGAGATTCGTAAATTCTCAGAAAAACTTAATTTAAATATATTTTTTGGAGACTTAGTAACACCTAAATAAGTACTAACTCTCTCTCTAATGTGATGCTGCCCCCAGGCTGATTCCCGGCCACCGTAGGCGCAGGCTTGCGGATGGCGATTAATGGATAGATTGCTGTTCGGTAAGGACCAATCCCGGGTCGACGGCGCGATGTGTTCCACGCGCGCCTCAAAGAGATGTCAGCATCAACTGGTGGAGTCCGCAAGTGCCGATGCCTGCCAGGGGTGTGGGTTGTTCGAAAGAGATACCGCGTCCCCTGGCACACAGGCAACTGAAGGAACACGGGTGGGTTTTAGTCAGTAAAAGTCTGACACGCCCTTCTGCTCCACCCAGAGCGGGAGAAGTTATTTGATGATTTCCCAACCAAAACAAAAAAAAAATGTAGTGCTGTCCCTATAACAATGGGGCACTTAATATCTGCATGCTACAGAAGTTTATGGACGCTGTTGAAAGTGCCAAGATCACGTAGTAGCAGATCAAGTAGCCGGATTCTAGACTGGCTGTATTTAGATTGCTATCGAGACGTTAAGAAGAAGAGGTACTAATTGTAACTGTTTTATATTATTATAGGTTTATTCAAGAATTTATAAGTTGTACCATTCAACCTGTATAGGTACCTAGGTAGGTACTGATAAACCAACCTATAAATGTGGAAAAAAACATCCTTTCATACATATAAATTACTAACACAACCTTATCATTTACAAAATGACTTCATTCCGTCTTCGGATGACCCTTATCATTAAGTAAGGTGAAAGTCCCAATTCTCGTCACACACGTCCCATCTTTTTTTTGGTCACAGCGTAACTAGGATGCCACGGAATGGAACGGATGTATACTTGTAATACCTAGCATTATAAATCATTGTCTTGTAAAAGAGACGAGCGTGTGCAGCACTCACGACTTTTAGTTTAGCTGTTAGTGATGCCATTAGGTATGTGTAGTCTGTGGCGTTCATGTACTTAGATATTGTTGGCGTGATGATTAATTATTAGTTGGAAGCGGATGTTAAAAATAGAATAGGCAACACGCCATAAGAATGACGTCACTGTAATTATTTCTCTTTGAAGTAATTTTATTTGAATCAACTTGATGATTCGTCTTAGGCTCATTTCAGATAAATAACCGCATGATCCGAACTTAAAAATATTAATTCAGTTTGACACTATTTCCAAATAAAATTGTTTTACAAAATAATACTTCAATTAGGTATGTTTAAAAGGTAATTCTTGAAACCGCAGTTAAAACCACATTGGGATCGCAATTATAATTTGGTAACATTTTAAAATTATAATTAGCTGCGCAGTCGTTCTTATTCGCGTTATTATCAAAATTATGAGTTTTTCCCACGTCGCATATAATGTCAATTTACTTTTTGCTCACGATGACATCATTTTTACCTATATTATACTGGTTTTCCATTTTATGACTAGTTAAGTGCGCTGGTGCACATTGGAATATAAGTAAATAAACAAATGAATAACCAGAAATCTTTATTTTTGCCGTTGTAATTTTTTAGCTTAGGTAGCTATAGCTCACATAATTATATATTTTGTGAACAAAAACACACCAAAAATGTTAATGTGTAGAGAGAGCATTATGTTAATGACGTGTACCATTGGAATGAAAGTCATACAGAACATTAATGTCCATAATCTTTATGTTTCATCTTTCATGCTCCGGACCACATAATTCGGACTTAGTACCACAATTTCTTATACCACATCACATAGCACACGACACAATCACGCAATTAGCAAAACCTCCCTCACAAAACAACATTAACGACAGAAACATGATTACAACAACACAAAAATAATAATTCTGTGAAGAACGCTTATTATACGTCTCCACGAGTCCGTGACGTCATCGGGACGTGTTGATTGCACCTCATTACTGTGTCCCGTGTCGTCTGTAATTGAATACACGAGGACGACAATATGAACATTCACCCTGTCCCTTAAGAGTGATCACTGCGATTAGGTTTAATTTTTGTTTTGTTTATTTAAATTAATGGGTTAGATAAAGATTCATAATTACGTGATGGTAGCCTTTGGGAATTTTATTTATATTTTAAAATAACAAGGGAGTGTTAATTTTAAAATTCTTAGAGTTTGACGTACTTAAACCTCGCTCTAACCGCGAGTTAAATTTTGTAGTCAAACAAAGGTAAAAATTATTCTAAATTTGGCTTCTTGTTTTTATGTTCGTGTCGATGGTACTCGTGCTCTCTTTTTAATTTTTAATTTTTTTTAGTATGTGGCCATGTTACAGTTAAAGTTGGCTAAACCCACAAAAATCTAAAGCTTTTATTTGTATAAACTTACTAAAAGAAACCAAAATGTGACAGCCTTTCCTAACTTGGCTGACTTGTCTTTCCAAAGTGTCAAGAAGAGATGTATCTACTGATTTACACAAATAGTTACGCTAACTCTACTCCGGCGCTTCCACCTTCACATCTACTAATATAAGCCTCTTCATACTTCTGATTGCTCCCGGCAGTCATCTTAGTCGTTACGGAGTCTGTCAACCAGTCTTTCCAAGGATTATACCCAGTAACTGGGATGTTAAGATAAAATAGGCAGTCGCTTCATGTAAAATACTGGTATTCAGCTGCATCTGGTTAGGCTGGAAGCCGAACACAACTTGGTTAGGAATAGGGTAGGTAAATTGATCGATTTCTGTTCAACAGTACAATTTTTTTTTTGGACTTAGCGTAGCTACAAATTATGGGACCTGACTCTTGCCTGGCGTTCCATATTCATGAATGTGTCTTTGAGGAGTGGCTTGAGAGGCGGCATGGCGTCCTCACCTTCCGCCTGACGCAGGTCCTCACCGGACACGGTTGTTTCGGGAGGTTCCTGTTTCGTATAAGGCGGGAGGAAACGCCCGGGTGTTTCCATTGCGAAGATCGCCCTGAGGACACGGTGGAGCATACGGTGGCGGTCTGCCCAGCTTGGGCGGAGCACCGCCGTGTCCTCGTGGAGGCGATCGGCGGCGGCGAGCTCTCGCGTCCGGCCCTGGTGCAGGCCATGGTACGAAGCGAGAGTGAATGGTTAGCCGTCACCTCCTTCTGCGAAGCAGTAATGCTCGCGAAGAGAGAGGCGGCGCACGTGAGCGAGAGGCAGTATATGCGCCCTCACGGCCGTAGTCGCCGCGGGAGAAGCCCTGGGCGTCGGGAATCCCAGGCTGATTCCCGGCCACCGTAGGCGCGGGCTTGCGGACGGCGAGTAATGGGTAGCTCGCTGTCCGGTAAGGACCAAGCCCGGGTCGACGGCGCGTTGTGTTCCACGCGCGCCTCAAAGAGATGTCAGCACCAAATGGTGGGATCCGCAAGGGCCGATGCCTGCCAGGGGTGCGGGTTGTTCGAAAGAGATACCGTCGCCCCTGGCACACAGGCAACTGAGGGAACACGGGTGGGTTTTAGTCAGTAAAAGTCTGACACGCCGTCCTGCTCCACCCAGAGCGGGAGAAGTTATTTGATAATTTCCCATCCTCAAAAAAAAAAAAACCCGCATACTCACACCCAAGATAAACTTTTTGTCCATTCCCCCATAAAGAAATAAAACAAAACTCATAATAATATGTATCTATGCGTAAAATATACGGGTCAAATTAACCTCCTTACTTGAAGTAGGTTAACAAATTGCCCACTTATCTTCGCCCCAGCTCGTAAAATCGACTGAGGGCGAATTGGGTCAGTGTTATGGTAGGCTTTCGGACTGGTAACCATGCTCACCTTATTTTAACAAGGGGAATGAACCGTCAAATGCTAGCAGCCAGTGTAAAACGGTATATCTTTGTCTCGACAGTTTAAGAGGTAGAAAATTGTGAAGCAAGAAATTGGATGTAAAACAGCATCAGCCGTTTTTTGAATTCAGAATTTGAAGTTGAGAACTGTTTAAAATCTCATTTAACGTTACATAATGTGAAGTCCCGCGAAATTCTAAATTTCTCTGAGAAAAAACAAAAGAAATTTTGAATTTTGCGAGCTACATTGTCAGTCACCATATGTAATATTTCAGTTGAATTTGACAAGTTCTCAACTTCAAATTTTCCATTCAGACTGGACTATACAACGAGTAACATAATTAACGCAAGACCTCATACACCCCAATTAGAGTATTGAATAAAAAACCTAATACGATGACCAAAACTATTTTTTTAAAAGCTAACTGATATTATTAAGAAAAACGTGTCGACCCAAGCATTACTTTATGCATTTAAAATTGAGTTTTATTTCTCTTGTTATAAGATTGAATTTTCTTTGATTCAATCAGTGGTAGGTAAGGCAAAATACACAATAAAAAAAAATTATATCAAAAGTTACTGAAATCGATTCAGTAGTCAATTAGGAACAAACTACTTTCAGGTCTTGCGTCTATTCTGTTACACCTTGTATATTTATGTCTCTGTGTCTGAATAAATTCTCACGACCCAATGTATCCCTCTTAAGGTGAACCTAGTCCACATTTATTGCATACAAACATCGGGAGTGTTTTACTCCACTGTCTGACATGGCACATCCAAATTTAAATATGATATTGTTTTGTCTCATTATTAATAATGTCTGTACGGAAAAGAATACCAAAATAAAAACCCATTAAAAAGTTAGGAGCCAACAAAAAATAGTTTTTCTTGCAAATTTTACTTAACTTTGGGCGTGGTTAAGTAAAAGTGTAAAATCTTCAAAACCTAGTCGGTACCGACAAAGTTCAACTATCGAAAAGTTCGATAAACTTTATTGGTTATTGATTTATGCATTGGCTTTTTCATAAAACCCGATCTTCCAAAGGATTTTTCCTAATTTTTTCGCGATTTTTTTACTATAAATGATCCTGCATCTCACTCAATAACGTTGTGCGTGTAGACTAGCGTCTAACTGCTCATCACTAATACTATCTGTGTCTGATACGAAGCCTGGTGAGACAGCGTGATTTTTAGCCAGGCCCACCATTGAGTTCGAGCCCGCGACTAGGTTAGATTAGAAAAATCCTTTGGAAGATCGGGTTTTATGAAAAAGCCAATGCATAAATCAATGACCAATAAAATTTACTGAACTTTTCGATAATTGAACTTTGTCGGTATCGACTTGGTTTTGGACATTTTTCAGTTCTTTTTCAGTTTTTTTCTTTTAAACATGCCCAAAGTTAAGTAAAATTAACATGAAAAACGAATCTTTGTTGGCTCCTAACTTTTTAAAAGGTTTTTACAAAACGATATCATATTTTACTTTGGATGTGCCATGTCAGACAGCGGAGTAAAACACTCCCGAAGTTTGTATGCAAAAAATGTGGACTTGGTTCACCTTAATAAATTTACCTACGAGGCTACGCAAAGGTGCACTGTGCATTGTTAACCTAAAGTTCACATTACATATCAGGTCATATGCAAATGTAATAATTGATTAGCTTAGGCTATTGTGTTTGTAATTGTCTGTATTGTGTGCTTGCTAACAAGGACTACTAGAATACTCAATGGTACCTAATATTATCAGTTATGAGACAAAAAAAAATGAATAATTTCCAATATCCAATATTTTTTTTCCAATTTTTTGTTATCCACTGCCTCAAATTGAACTTTGCTTTATTCATTATGCATCTAGCTTCTTGAATGAATACCTGGGTCTGTTTAGTGGAATCTAAGCTGGTTACTAAATTGTCTACATAGAATGATTTGGCTAATATTTCAGCTGTATCCTTTTGCTCTGTTATTTGATTAAGGTGATGTGAAATAGTTGCAGAAAGGGGCTTCCAGTTAAACCAAAAACAACTCTCCGGTATCTGTACACCTTAAGCTCTTCACCTGATCCGTTCTTCCACCAAAAAAACCTGAGGTAGTTCCTATCTTGTAGCGTCAATTATTAATTTTATCAGAATTCTTCGGATTTTTTTTTTCCGAAATTAAAATCAAAATCAAAAGTCTGAACGTCAAAATTACATAAGAAAGTCCCCCCAAAACGCCCGCCCTTCACCACTTCCTAGTGCTTTAGCTGGGAAGAAGAAGTAGCGCAACAAACTCCCCAGCAGCACAGCTGTCTGTTAAGTTAGGAGAACTTGATTCTATACAATAGTAGGTAATTAAAATTATGAAACACAATAAAAAAACATTAAATTTGCCATGTCAGCTAGCACACGCCAATATATCATCAAAAATTTAAAACTAAAAATAATAGAAAATTAAAATAAAACGTAAACAGAACTTCCAAACTAAATAAAAGCCTCCAGGCATAAAGGGCATGCCCGCTTACATATGCAATTGCAAACATTACAAATGTAGCTATAACTTAAAGTAATAAAAGTTTAACTAGGACCTCTGGACGAAAATTAATATAATAATATAATAATAATAATAAATTTATTGAAATAAAAACTCAGTTTACAGAAACTTTGTGTTCGATAACAACTGCATTAGTATAATACTGTGTCGCAGTCATTAACGCCCACCTCCACAAAATTGAGACAGAAGCAAAAAAGACTAAAAACTAAATTAAAATATAAAAATGAAACATTAAACATTAGAACTTAAAATTAAGAAAACTAAACAATATTTTCACTGCGTAGTTTTATGTGAGATTGTGTGTCTGTATGGAAGGTTTGTGTGTTCTGTGGGTGGAGTATATGTGTGTGTGTGTGTGTGCGTGTGTGTGTGTGAGGATGTTTGTGGGAGATGTGTCCGATTGCGCATATTATACATATAAAGGGTAATTGGAAAGTGGATTTAAGTTTTTACATATGTTTCTAATTCTTCATAAGTGAGTGTTTGAAGCCATTTATCCGTGATCCTACGACATTCCTGCAAGGTCAGTGGGTATATATTGAGCTGTTTATTGACACGATTATACAAAGTGGAGCTAAGAAAGTGATATAAGAATAAAAACTTAATACAATGATGTCCGAGTGATGTCTATTATAGGTAATAGGGGCTGGTGGCCTAACCTTTTCCT
This sequence comes from Antitype chi, assembly GCA_947359405.1. Lineage (NCBI taxonomy): Eukaryota > Metazoa > Arthropoda > Insecta > Lepidoptera > Noctuidae > Antitype > Antitype chi. The sequence goes on from OX375813.1 coordinate 19,274,979, forward strand.
AACCTTGTTGGGCCGGGGTTCCAGTCTTTCCACATTGAGCTGAGTATCAGTGTTTTACATGGAACAACTCCCTATCTGGCCTCCACAACCTAGTTAATGGGTAATACGAAACCCCTTGGTAGACTTAACGGCTTCTGACGAGCCGTAATGAACGAATGACAGCTGGGACCAACGGTCACCCATCTACGGACGAACCGCGGCAAGCGTAGCTTAACTTGATCGATCGACTCTCTCACAAGCCTCTCCAACTCAACTTGTTCAATGACTACAACTACGAAACACAGTCCATTTCAACTAAGACATCTTTGAGAAGACCTAGGCTGAATTTATGACCCATTTCAAGGCAGAAACCATATGGTACTTGCGCTTACCACAAATCAAAATCAAAATCAAAAGTGATTTATTCAAACTAGGCTGAGAGTCAGCTCTTTTTGAACGTCAAAATAAAATAACATAAGACAGTCTCCCCAAAACGCCCGCCCTTCACCACTTCCTAGTGCTTTAGCTGGGAAGAAGAAGTAGCGCAACAAACTCCCCAGCAGCACAGCTGTCTGTTAAGTTAGAAGAACTTGATTCAATACAATAATAGGTAATTAAAATTACGAAACACAAAAAAAAAACATTAAATTTGCCATAATGTCAGCTAGCACACGCCAATATATCATCAAACATTGAAAACTAAAAATAATAGAAAATTTAAATAAAACGTAAACAGAACTTCCAATCTAAATAAAAGCCTCCAGGCATAAAGGGCATCCCCGCTTACATATGCAATTCTGCATTATGCAAATATAGCTATAACTTAAAGTAACAAAAGTTAAACTAGGACCTCTGGACTAAAATTAATAAAAAAACTGAATACAATTAACAATAACAAAACCATGGTCAGCAAGACGACCAGTCACCACGAGCATAAATAATGCCTAACGTTAATAAAGATTCATATGGCACTACGTAATAAACTATCACCTCGCCCCGGTTTCGCTCGTAAATTGTTATAAAACACACGGTCTATAACAGTTATGAAGCAGTTAATATAATTTTGTGCTTTAATACATTGCAAGAGGCGTGTTTTGTTAATAAAATTGGCGTTTATTATGTCACTAGGGACCCGGTCCTCCTTTGTACTGGTGCAATGTATCTACTGATAGGAAATGTACAAAATTCATGATTTCTGAGCTAAATCTAAATTAAATACTTAGGTATGAATTTAGCTAGCTAGTGCTTTTACAAGTGGCTTTGCCCGCGTGGATTACGATAATTATCAAACGTGACGTGTACTACCGGGATAAATAGTACCCTAAGTGTTAATCCAGGCTATAATCTATCTGTGTGACACATTTCATCCAAATCCGTTTAGCCATTTTTGCGTGGGACAAACATCTAAACATAGGTACAAACTTTCACATTTATAATATTAGTAGCATATCCATACACCTTCCGGAATACTTTCCCTAAATGATGGATAACACCGCATCAAAAAAAAATTTGTAATTCAAAAGATCTATGCGGTTATAAAGACTGACACGAAAAGTGACTTAGTTTTCTAATATGTATGTACCCCTATATATACAAACATTCCAAACAGCAGGAATTTTTATATACTGATGTGTTATTTCAGGTATTTTTTTTATTTATAAAACGTTAGCTGATTCTAGCTGTGGCAAAAATGTTGATGCCAGGCCAATCAGGTTTATGGATTATGTTGTAAACGCAAAACATAAGTGCCTAAGGGTTCAAACATCTGTCTTTAAAAACTTTTAGTTACCTCCTTACTGAAGTCATATCTCTATAGGTATCATATTTATACATGTTATAAATTTGAAGTCACTTTTCGTGACTCTTTGGTACCGCGTTGTTCAACTCATATACGCAACGGGTTTGGAAGCGGTCTTCACCATAATTTAGAGATCTTGTTTCGGTAGATTTTTGAGTATAATACATTAAAGAAAGTTATATTAGTATAATTACAATATCCCGGTATTTTTTCAAGTCCTTTAAAGCGTGCGAAGCAGGGAGAGCTTGCTCTCACTACTAATACATAATTGCTTTGTTTACAGTTGCATTAAAATCAGTCCCAGTAAATTGTTGTTCGGTAAACCACATCACGCTCTACCATTTCGGTGAACCACAGATAATGGTGTGTCAGGATGTCGACTTGGATTTATTAACTAGTAGTATTACGGAAGTAAAGAAGAGTTAAAAAAAAAACATAAACGAACTACAAACAAAAACATTAACTGCTTTTAAAGATAATTAAGAGGCGACTTTAATGATTTTTTTGATGCATTAAAGTATGTTTAATTATGTTTTGAGTTCCACCACTCTATGCAAAAAAGACTTTAATTTTTTATTTATTTCTTGCTTTGATGATATTTACGGTTAAAGAGATACACTGCTTTAAAAAACCACCTTTTTAACCGTTTTCAAGAAATCTCCGCCTTAAACATGACTAGCGAAATGTAGATTTAATATACATAGTACCTCTAGCTAATCGTTCCGATATTACAGGCGTGTTAGTCCGTTTATGTCATAACTACTAAGTATTTCTTCATTAATATCTACAATTTTCATGTCATTCACAATATATTTTTTTATAAAATAATACATTTTAAATTAAATCTCCCTTTACATTACTTATCTTTACTTTTTAAAACGAACAGAACCTCCGTTCCACAAATAAATTATCATTTGACGTCAGACCCCGCAAACCCTTTGCATATTCATTAAATTATAATTTATAATCCGATATTTTTACGACTGGACCCTTTGGCTGCAAAAAAAAAAAATGCGAACCGACATATTCTCATCAAAAGCCGACTTCGAAAATGTTCTTCTAATCAGAGTCCCTTAATGTTATAGGTACCAGAGTATATTAGTGTTAGGGAGACAATACATGTGTTAGAAAATCGCTGCGATTTGTTTCGAACGTTATTTGATTGGTTTTGTTGGGTTGAAAGCAGAATTCGATTAGCCTGTGGCGAGACGGTGCCTCCTTGCCAAACCCTTTTGTTCCACCCGCAGAAAATGTCGCACCTGCACCCTAATTGCGTAACACGCGATTAATCATAGTCGGTTTCATTTTGACAGTTCAACAATATTCATTGCGTTATTTACGTTGTTAAGCAGGCACATTTTTCGAACATATGAAGCAATGGTTTAGCCATCTGTTTCAAAACGAAACAAATTATGATGAATCGTGAGTTACGCAATTAGGGTGCTGGACATGAGCAGCCTTTGTTTTCCTGGAAGTCTTTAAATAGACTTCGGACTCAGGTAGGCCGAAGTAAAGAAAACCTACTCAGGTGAAGATTCACCGATGACTCCGCCTTGGAGTGTAAATGTGGTGCTGTTCCACAAACAATGGGGCATTTAATATCTTGTCCAGCGTGTCCTGCTGTCTGCACGCTACAGGAACTGATGGACGCTGCTGAAATTGCTAAAATCATTGCCAAACTCTGGGCAGACTGTATTTAGATTGCGATCGACACGCTAAGAAGAAGCTTCGTCTGACAAAGAAGTATGAAAGAATACCTTGTTTTTCAAAGATTAAATAATTGACTCCATTACAGTAAAAAAATAAACACATAAACCTACATGAAAAGCTAGGTGCACGGTTCCCATTGGTCGTTTCCTTTTGAGAAAAGCCGGCAAGAAAGTCCACTCAAAGGTCGTCGGAACTTGACTTAGACAGTCATCAATTCAAATTTATTTTGTTCATACGCAACATTATATTACTAGTTCCGAGTAGTTAGGATTTAATAGTTACTACAATGTTTCTACAAAAATAATCACTTATGTAGGTACCTAACTTAAACAAAAAAGTTTATTGTAAACCGCCTGTTGAGACTCGTTGCCTGTTGAATTGAATTATTAACTTGTTTCGATCGACTATATCAACGACAGCTCGTATTTACCTATCTTCTTTTATTTTTTCCCTGTACTGAGAGGTCAATTTCTTTTGTTTTATGCCAATTATCACGCGCTGAGATTTATTGATTAATTGATTTATCGTCAGTTATCAGTGTCGGAAAACAACGCAGCGTTTTTTAGCAATCTACCTATCCCCTTAATGCCGTCCAAAAGTAAATGTCAAACCTTAAATTTATTTCGAAAAAAGTATCCTTATTGTTATTTATTGTATGCGAAATAAGTTTGGAGGAAAAAGTCGTTGCGGCTGGCCGCAATTTGCAAACATTATGCATCACCCGGCCCGCACCGATTTACGAGGCAACGCCATCTTTTTCTGTTGCTTTTTTCAACCCATTGTGTTACCTAATAAGCTGGATAAAGGGCGAAGGGATTAATAAGTCCCCATTTAGTTGGCACAATAAGACCTTTAAAATATATTCTTTTGACTTTGGTGTTGGCCTTGGACTTACCCTTTAGACCTCTGGCCAACGCCCTACATAAGTTTAAAGCTTCGTCATAAAAATTTAATGAAATTCTTCACAACAAGAAAATTAAGAATTTATGCTTCTTTGATTTAGCTATTATTATCTGTCATAGGGCCGGCAGTGGACGTCTTTCGGCTGAGATGATGGTAATAATGAACGACCAACAATTTTTTTGTATTATATTTATGGTTTTTTTTTATATTGACATGTAAAGCTGTCTTAAAAGATCTTTTAACTTACACAAATAAACATTTCGTTTCATTTCTATTCACTAATGGTAAATTCTATCACTCAACGCAAACTACAGAAAAATACTTCGCAACAAGAATCTAAAAACACAAAAAGAGAAGTGGCGCCGTCTACAATGCCACAGGCGAACTACGCAAGACTCACGTCACACAAAATCCTGCATCGCGCAATCAGAGTTTACCGCGCGACTCGCATAGGTACAACAATAGAAGTCAAAATCGGTTTATCGGACTGTAAAAAAGGTTTAGTTAAATGTCTAATCTTATTTCAAATGGAGTATAGCAACCAACAAGCATAAAACTTTTGGTAACCACTCTCATTTCAGAAAATAAAGACAAGATACGACCCCTCCATCTCCCTATCCAATTCTTGTCCAAATTGTATGAAGGCTCATAAAGTAAATGGACTAGCTCTCTAGGTCCTACCTATTTTATTACCTATAAACCTAAAACGGTTGACATCATTTGATAGGACACTTTTTAGGGCACTTTACTTAGGTTACATTACATATATAAGTGCCTGTGTACGCAGCATAAGTGGTGTATTCAAACTGAACCAAACTAATTGAAGAGAAAACCATTTTTAGGGTTCCGTACCCAAAGGGTAAAACGGGATCTTATTACTAAGACTCCGCTGTCTGTCTGTTAGTCTAAGTACCTGGTACTTATTGACTGGCCTGCACTGTCCTCCCATACCTATTATCACTGTAATTTGAAAACATTGTAAAAGCCAATTATTTTTAAAAGAGTAACCGTGGAGTTTCTTGCCGGCTCTTCTCCATAGGAAACGACAAATTGGAACCATGCACCTAGCTTCTGACGTTTCATAAGTGCCCATGCAGGCTTATGTGAAATAAAATATTTTGATTTTGATTGAGTCCGACGGTCACCAGGCTGTATCTCATGAACCGTGATAGTTAGACAGTTGAAATTTTCTCAGATGATGTATTTCTGTTGCCGCTATAACAACAAATACTAAACAGAATAAAATAAATATTAAAGGCGGCTCGCATACAACAAACGAGATTTTTTTGCTCGTTTTTGCTTGCAATTGATAACGGCAGCAAGTAGACGCTTAAAATATTTACAGAATATTTAGTCATATATTCACTTTAAAAATAAATAGTTAAATTAAAATAAAACAAATATTTAAGGGGGCTCCCATACAGAAAAACTGATTTTTTTGCCGTTTTTATAGATAATGGTACGGAACCCTTCGTGCGCGAGTCCGACTCGCACTTGGCCGGTTTTATAGTGTGTGTGTTGCTGAATGTTATAATAGACGTGCATATTATATATTCTCTATTTGGTAACACACACATAATTAGAATCCACTAGACCACATTAATCGAACCGAGGACCGATGCCCAGCTCTCCAGCTCTAAGCAGAGCATGAGGCGCTGAGTTCGATTCCTAGGTCGGGCAAAATGTTATTGAGTTTTATTTTCGTAGTAGCTGCCTGGATTCTGGGTCTGGGCCCGGATGATGGCAAAAGGGTCACCCTCTAATACGCGGGAATTATAAATTACTGGCGAAAAGTGGGTGTACTATATGTTGACCTTCTGCACCCTACACTTCGTTTAATCTTTAAATATGTGATGGATGAGGATGAGGTCTATGCAAACTCCATCAATTAAGTTTGTGTTAAGATAAGATAAGATAAGATATTTTTATTTGTTTAAACATGGTGTACATGATACATTACATGCAAGATAATTACTACCATGTCATAAATAAAGTTCTAACATGTTCAGCCGCATATAGTGGCGTACAAATTGGTAGGAACAGATGGTGCATAAACCGCGATAATATTAATCAAAATTACATTGAAGACATTGAAAACATCATTATTAATTAAAGATTAGGCATCATTACAATTCAAAAGCATATTTTTTATAAACAATACAATGTCAAAGTAGTCATTAAATAAATTCGTCAATAAAAATATGAACTACTGTCATTAAAATGTCCATTTTAAACAACAATTACACCAAAAATCCAAAAAAAAATACATTACAATAACATGTCAAAAATACAACATTGTCATCTCAAAAACGAAGAAAATTATCCTCTTTCATAAACTCTGCAGTATACCTCTGCGGGTAGGACTCTCATGCAGACATACGTTTTGAATTCCAAACGACACATTTCACGATCTTCTTCAACCACTGTCGTTACTCCTGATGCCTTCTCAGACTGACGTCACATCAGCAGATTACGCCCACCACGCTATATCCGCCAGGATTAGGCCACATGACCTTATTAGTCAGCACTATTAATAACTACCGGGTTGTATCCGTTCCCCTTGGCTAAACACACGACCCTGCAAACGGCTACAAACCTTATATTATTAGTATTTCAACACAAACATACGTATATACATATGGTTATGTTTTCCGGCGCTACCCAGTGGTTTAACAAGGGTTTACGCGTCAGTGGGCACATACCTCTATTATATGACCTCTGAACGACCGTCATTATGACTAATACGTGTATTTTTGTTTGTATGCAGTTTCTTCATACTTCTTTATTTAGGTTTTGTTTTGTAAGTAAGGAACTTGTTTAGAGCTGGGCCCTAAATCTATATGACCACTTAATGATTCCTTACTTCGCAACCACGTCAATTCCTTAGATCACATACGACAGCTGCTAATAATCGGCAAATGGTCTTGGAACAGAATATGATATTCCGATTCCTTACAGTTATATTGGTTTTTACAAAACACGATATTGACGTAGTTTGAACGTACTAAGATTCCGCGGGGAATCATTATAACCATACAGAATTGGGGCCCAGTGATGGCAAGATGGCCACGACTGACGAGTTGAAGGTCTCAGGTGCAAACGCCGACAGGTGCTTTGCCGTGTGTATATTATTTAATCACCACTGCTCTCAAAACGGTGAAGGAAAACATCGTGAGGAATTCGGCATGTCTTAGAAACAAAAATTCGAACACATGTGACATCTACCAACCCGCACTGAGCCCGCATGGTGGATTACGGCCCACTCCCGTTCACCGATAGGAGGCCTGTGTTCCAGTAGTGGGAACATTATTGTCTGATTATGCTAAGGAACTTATGTAATATAATAAATTGTATGATAATGGGCCTGGTGTTTATTGGTCGTTACAGAATCGGCCTATTAAAAAACAAGGAACAATTTTGAACTATTAAAATATCGATTGAGTATTGAAGCACAAGAAAAAACTAGCAACGTCTATTATTTTCCTATTAATCTTCCAATAAACTTAATAAATTCTCGCTAACAAGCAATAAAATATTAAACAAAATTGTTTCAACAATAAAAATCTTTCAACGAAATTGTTGGAACAAGGGCACCTCTAAATCCGTTCTTTGCCCTTCGATATTAAAAAGAATACGTCGTAACTCGTAAACTCGAATCGAATGAACCAAAATATTCGAGTTGACCCATAAACGAAATGGGATTCGTTCCCACGAATTTTAATCATTAAAAAATAACGTTACACTAGTCCACATTGTTATGTGGGAGGAACTGCCCATAAATTCCGGTCCGATAATTGTACCGATCCCTATTTGTAAGCGATTAGTCGAATTTCTAAATCGATGTATCGATTTGGTGATACGAATCATTGAGGCGTGGCGGACGTTTGAATTCCGAATGATTGGAATGAATTGGGGAATGTTCTTTATTTGAATTTCAAAATATTGGCTTATACAACTGTCATTGACTGACATCCTAGAGATGTGCTTTCGGCATTGTGTGGATACCGGGTATACGAATGGGTACCGGATACATATACAATATTATGTTAGATACTCATGTGATGGAGATTCGAACCGAACACCAGAAATATCTACTTTTATACTCCGTTTTCTACAATTCAGAAAAATTATGTCTTTTAGGTAACATAAATGAGCTAATTAATTGCCTACTAACAATCGGGTCTTTAGAATCAGTACTTTCTTGTGTTGCTAAACAAACATGAACCTTATTCATACAAATATTCACAGAGCCCTAGGAGGGCCTATAATGACCTTATTGGTAGAGTTTCTTTAGAACGGTCAGATGAGTAATACTCGCAAGCGGGCGTGCGTGTATGTAAGAAAAAAAAAAATTATTTGCATAAATAAAAAATTAAATAAAAAGTGTAAGGTGCGATGTAAGAAACTATCATTTAAAGTTTGCCTCACGGCTGCGCCAAAGTGGCTTAGTTCAGAAAAAAAGCCAGTCAACTAATGCCTGACACTGATTTTCAATTGGATCTGTACGACCAGCAGGCTTAGCACGAGCACCGATTTATCAACAGAAGAATAGACATCTCTATTAACTAAATAATGTACAATAGGAGAAGATAGCTATGTTTTTTCTATTAATTATCACAGTTATGCGTTCTAAACGAATCATGATTTTGTAGATAATCGTATATACTTTTTGGCCGTCGAGTAGAAAGTTTGTTGTCAGTGTTATTTTGACAGTGTGGGAAGAAATATTCCTCTGAAATAGTTTTCAGTTATATGGAACTAGACAAAGATCGTTAGAAACGAAAGACAAATGACGGATTGTCGAAGGATATCTACGGTGCGATGTCAAAAATGGAGAAACGAAATGTCACTTTGTATTGAAAAAGCACTGTCTATTCTTCGTAGAAATAGAAACGAAGGAAAAGGAGTATATAAGGACCGTAGCAGGTGGGGTTATGTAGTTTCTGCCTACCCACATGGCAAGAAGGCGTAAGTTTATATATGTATGTGTATTCACAGAGCTCATGAATATTCAGCAACTAAGTACTTTGACGATTCCGTATGATATTACACTCGACATATTGTCGAAACGGTCTGGTTGTAATACTTTCTTTCTACAACTTTGTTGACAATGTGCCAACGGGCCAGTTATAGTTCAACCTAATTCCCTCAATTAACTGTTAAAATACAGAAACCAGACGTAATGGTATTATGCACAATTGACTTGTGTTTAAGAGTAGATATCTAACGGATTGAACCCATGCGTTACCTACGTGAAATTGTATTTTAAATTGAGGAGTTTGGAGGTCTATCTCAACTTTTAATTTTCGTTCTTAAATTCTTTTCAATTTCCATGTAAATATATTAGTTTTGGCGTGTGAGATTGTATGTTTAAAAGCAAAGGCTATTTAGCTATAAATATTATTTTAATAATCGTTTTAAATCAGTTGATTAATCTGAAACTCAATTACGAGTTTGAGGATAAATATCCATTATTATTTGTCATGAAAGCCAAATTATTGGTTTTCAGAAGATACATAGAAATGTTAACAAACAAATACAAAGCGATGTTTGATTAAACCGCATTTATTCACAAATAACTGCATCATATTGATATCCGAACAAAACCATCCTGAATAATAGGGTTGCAAACAATGCGGTACCAAACAATCAAAACCGAATAATGAATATCGAATCAAATATCTCGATCATCAAACAATACTCGGTACCGATCCCAGATGGCATTTGGGCGCATTTAGCATTCCGTAATGAAAAGACCCAATCAGGCATGGGAAGCATGATCCTAGGTAATTGGGTACCGGTTTCGGTTTTCATCAATATTGAGACTATTGTTCCGTCTGGAAATTGACGATAATATTGGAATGGAATCCGGGTTCCCAGAATTATATCGGACAGTAATTTTTAAGGTATCTTTTGGACAAAGGGGAAAGGTCAGTGGCGCTATTCAAAATATTCCTTTGCTATGAAAAGGTTCTTTATAAAATTAGGTTGAAAGATTTTTATGTTCTTTATAGAATGCAGCAATACCTCAGACTCAAATACCTTTTTATCTTTTTCTTGGAAAAAACTCTATTAATTTGTTGTCTGATTTTCCAAACAAATAAGTTAATGATTGCCTGGTAATCTAAACTAACTGGTAAGCTTATCCAATCAACAAGACTCAGGAAAATTGCTTTATATTTTAAAAGTTACAGAAATATGTAGTAAAGTCTGAATTTTCGTGGATAATATTATAGAAATAAAGAAGATACATTTATTTAGTACAGACTAAAAAGGCACACAATATACAGCAAAAAAATAAAACGAAAATAAAAAATAAACCAAATTCTTGTAACAAAATTTCACGACAATCAACTTTTTACCCGACTGCGCGACTACAAAGCCAATGGATTCACGGGGGTTTTCCACATGTGTATTTATGATTTTTTTTAATGATGCAATTGGTGCATCAAATCATCATTCTTCTGCCCTTATCAAATTTATTTGTGGTCGGCGCAACATATCTGTTTCTTCCACACTTCTCTATTAGTCGTCATATCCGTAGTCTCACACTTTTGGTGACAGTTGGTGCATCAAATTTGAGATTGAATTAAAATAACGGCCACAATTTGCTTGAAAAAATGAGGTTGCTTGGAACTTTTTAGCTGTAGTCGGGTTTTCTCTTTTTTTTAGCTATTTAATATTTTTAGTTGCAGGCAGGTTTTTTTTACCGTGTAATGACACAACCTCAATCTCGGTACCACACTTGTGTGTCACATCCCTACGCTCGATGTCGACGTCACTCGCGTCCAACGAGCGAACAAAACTCCTATTGTCCTGTTAATAGCCCATCGATCTGTTAAGTCAACTATGACCGACTTTGTGGATATTTACACCAACCAACACAGTTCCAGCTGAGTGGAGCCATTTTGATTTTATATTGAAAGTTATAAAGCGTGTCATATTTTGTATTGTCATTCACTTTATTCGCTTCGTTTAGTGATTTATCTGTTGTGATGTCAGCATCAACTGATGGGGCCCGCAAGGGCCGATGCCTGCCACGGGTGCGGGTTATTCGAAAGTGATACCGCGGCCCCTGGCACACAGGCAATTGAGGGAACACGGGTGGGTTTTAGTCAGTAAAAGTCTGACAGGTCCTCCTGCTCCACCCAGTGCGGGAGAAATTATTTGATGATTAACCAACCAAAAAAAAAAAAAATATAGAAATCATAAATAGTTTCTTCTTTCAACAGTTACACAGGTCTAGCTATAGAGAACTTCTCATTTCAACAGACGGAAACACATTATTTTACAATTGCAGTAGTTGCACACGAATAGCTGTAACGAATGTGAGTTCAATGAAAAACTATTTTTGCAAGCTTTGTTTGTATCTTTTCAACAATGCCTCTAGTAGTGACCCACCCCTGATTTCTTTATTATTGCAATGATTAATAGGAATGTGTATGTACACATAACCCTTGTAGAATAAATTCTCTAAATGATGATGAAAATTGGATCAAAATCTGTTGCGTAATCTAGAAGAACAACGCGGTCACACAGACAGACACGAAAATCGATTTTAAATTATAATTGTTTATAGAAATAGAAGCTTTATTAGGGATTTGCCACGTTTTGAATTTTACGTAGGTAATAAAGTTAGTGTACTTTTTCTCTTAACTTTTCGCTGTTTCGTTAACGTTTTGTTCAAAACGTGCCGGTTGCCTAATGGGAATTTCTGAAATTGACGATTTGCCCACAAATAAACTAATCCGTGTGCATCGCCTACAGAAATATGATTTAAAAGTGACGAATCGCCCCATTCGAGCGAGAAAATTTGTGCGAATTGACTGATAAAAATGGTTTCTAAGCAATGTTACATCTAGAACCTTCCTTTACTTCTTCAAAACATAAGGAAAATACCGTAAAAATATACAGCCATTCTCGTATAAACCAAACAACTAAACATTCTTTGATGTTACAGCCACCACACACTCAACCACTCGGAGTAGCCCAGTAATGTGTATTCAAATAGACACTTAAGCCAATTTACAAAAAAACTTTCCCATAGAATTGCTTCCTTAAACGGGTGTACTGCCAAGCCAATATCATTACATTTACCCTTTAGACCAACATAGAGGAGGGGTAAGAAGGCTCAAGCAAAGGGGTAGGTAATAAGGTATGAAAGGGTAAGTTCGGCGCTGGGATAAGACCGTACGAATAAAAATCTACGCCATATTGTTTTGCCTGCCTTCTGCATATTGTTTTTTTTTTAAATTATTATTATTTTCTATTAGGTCATTAGTTATTGACATGATCTACTCATAACAATATGTTTTATGATGAGTTGTATTGCTCTATTTGGTTAGCTAGCGACCTCGACAATTGATAATTCTATTCTTGCCTGAGCAACCGGCAGCAAGTTCGTCATGCTCCCGCAGATGTCACTGCTTGCGGTAGCGTCGGGGGTCGGGTTATCTCCTTCCCTCAAATATGGCGAGGGGGTAATGTCTGATCTTTGCATTATGCTCGTGAATGGGTGCTGCTTGTGGTGACTGGTCGTCTTGCTGACCATGATTTTGTTATTGTTACTAATAATTACCTACCTGTTTATTTATTTTGCGTCGATGGTCCTAGGTTATCATTTTTAGCCTCGAGTTGTAACTCGGGATAGTAACAGCTATGTGAATATGATCCAGCATTGCATATGTAAGCTATCACGCCCTTTACACTAGGAGGCTCTTTTGGTATCTTGCTTTATTCAATTTTTTTTTTTTTATTATTTGTGCTCGAGTTAAGTTTTCATTTTATTTGTTGGTATATTGGCATGGCTGGCTGACATATGTACGACAAATTATTTAATTAACATTCTGTGTCTCGTAATGTTTATTACTTTGCCTATGTATGCATAGAATCAAGTCTATCCAACTAAACAGACAGCTGTGCTGCTGGGGAGTTTGTTGCGCCACTTCTTCTTCCCAGCTAAAGCACTAGGAAGTGGTGAAGGGTGGGCGTTTTTGGGGGACTGTCTTATGTACCTATTTTGACGTTCGAAAAGTGCTGATTCTCAGCCTAATTTGAATAAATGTCTTTTGATTTTGCCCCGACAGTCAAGGTAGAAAAAAATTGCGTTGAACACAATCATCATTCTCCTGTTCTATAACCCAAATTTAAATCAACACTCACACAGTCCATCCATCGTCTCTTTGGTCTTCTCCTAATCTTACAGCCATCGACATTCATACACAAAACTTTCCTCACGACATTTTCCTCATTTCTCCGTATCACATGCCCATACCATGACAACCGATTTACATACAACATTTCAGTTACTGGTGCCACTTACAGACTTCCTCTTAAGTACTCATTTCTTATTATATCGATTCATGTCACACCACATATCCCTCTTAGCATTCTCATCACAGCTGCATGCAATTGCCTTTCATTCATACTTTTTATGGCCCAAAATTCTGACCCATACAAGACAGCTGGTCTGATCGCAATTACCCGGGAATTTGATTTGTACGGATTTACCCCACCGCCGAACTTACCCCGACACACTCTTAATTATTACTATGCTCAAGTAGGTATGTGTGGAAGCAGTCTTAAGCAACCCTACATTGATTCTACCCTTTACTATAATCGCGTTAAGGGCCTTGATATTACGAGCAAATAGTTAGGAAGATCTTAATGAAATATAAAACTCTTCATGTGTATTGGTTTGATTCACGGTTTGATTAGAGTCTTCTCATTTTCACAACACATGACAAATGTATGTCAAAATAAGTACATATTTGTGTTATTATAACATGTTCTTGTTGTTAATGTACTTTTTCAAAATGAAAAATGCTGGTATTTCTAGAGAATCGCTCTTATTCATTAAGAATTACTACTGAGCCAAACGCAAAGACGTATTTATAGACCAAAAACTGTTTTTTCAAGTTCCATTATTATACATTAAAAGATCATTAAGAAATAGGCATAAGACTACAGATTAAAATTAAAATTGACGCATAGCTAAAAGTTTTTCTTAAACCTCGCATCCGGTTCTCAACCTTGAAATATTTAGCTCACTATTAATTGAAATTGATGAATAACTATGCAGTGTTGCCACAAAACAAAAAATACCATAATTATTGTTCCTGGAAACACCGTAAAATAGTGAAAGAACGACTTTTACGTCTGTCATTTTGACAAACTGGTTACTGGCGGTCGCTGTCAGAGTTTGTTATATAAACTACATAAATCCATTATTTTTGAAAAAATCAACTAAGAAACCTGATTTTTGTTTTACGCAAGTACAAGGAATTTTGTTTAGTTTAGTGGCTTGTGGCTAAATGATAACAGCCGGGTCGATCGAAGGCTAAGCTACGATTGCCGAGATCCTTTCGCGGATGTGTGACCATCCATCCATTACATATCGAGACCCTATCCGTGTCTTGGAAAGCACGCTTAGGGGGCGTCCATTAATTACGTGAAGCTTTTAGGGGGAAGGGGTCTCGAGGTGAATCTCACCCAATCTCACATGAGGGAGAGGGGGGGGGTCTCGGCAAATATCACGTCATTTATATTTTTTTCGGCAAAGAAACAATGTAAAATTGCGAGAAAACTGGGTTAAATTAAGTAAAACATGTTTTCCGCTAATATGGCTAAGTATTACAAAATCATATTTATCGCGGTTATAAGAACGCCACGAAGTAGCACAGCAGCTCCTCAATTGTTAAACCACCACCGGCCAGCCAAGGCAGCCAAACGCAATGCATAAATCCATCGCAAATAGGCACAGATTATCGGTTTTACACAAAAAATACGCATTTTGAAATATTTCATGTGAGATTACGAGGAGGGGGGGACGGTCGTGCCAAATCTCACGACATCTCACCAGAGCGGGGATGGGGGTCAAAAATTGTCTCACGTAATTAATGGACGGTCCCTTAGCGGTTGGTTTCAGCTGTCATTCGTAGATCTTTGACGGTCGTTAGGGGTAGTCAGAAGCATAAAAGTCTGACAACCAAAGTTACCAAAGGGTATCATATTACCAAGTAACTGGGTTCAGGTTCACTGGGTGGGGAGATCAGATAGGCAGTTGCCAGTCACTCTAGAGTGAACGACTACACGCCGATAGACAATACGCTGACAGACTGAACACCGACAAGACTTTACTTCGACCGGACTCTTAGCCGACAGGATACTTCGCCGACAGGACTCTTCGCCGACAAGGCTCATCCTTGCGCTATTACTAAATAGTCAAGTAACTGCCATTAACTTGGAAGTAGCGCTCGCCAGCCGCTGCCGCGGCACCACTTGCTTCGCTCGCTCGGCTCGCGCACGGTTGGTCGCAATTCTAACTTAACCTAACCTATTACCTACCTGATGAGCCCTGTTGGCGAAGAGTCCTGTCGGTGAAGTATCCTGTCGGCGAAGAGTCCCGTCGAAATAAAGTGTTGTCGGTGTTCAGTTTGTCGGCGTAGTGTCTGTCGGCGTTTAGTCGTATACTGGTCGCTCCATGTAAAATACTGGTATTCAGCTGCATCCAGTCAGACTGGAAGCTGACTTTAACATCCTTGAGAAAAGGCGAGGCAGATAGACTGATTGAATTGTTCAGTTTAATATTTGTTTCCTTTTGAAGCATTTCAGATTTTTTAATTATTCACACAATATGTAATTAATTGATTAAGGTTTCATTTAATATTGTGTGATGTTTATTTTATGAAACAAAACATACCTATTCCAACTTTTTTTCAGTTATCATGAAACACTTGTATTAGTTTGTCAAAACAAAAATTATAATAAAAATTAAAACAACAAAAAATCTAAAAAATAACGTCGTTTATAAATTACATCACAGCTAGCTGAAAAACAACTACAATTACAATTCAGCGAATTCACAATAATACACTCAAACGCAATAGAACCAGTCATTATCGTTTTATTTTCTTTGTTAAAATTCTTGGACGGTGCTCAAAACATTGATCTCATTTGGACGCTACTTAAAAATAATACGGTTACATAAAATGCTTTTAAATCTTATCAGTAGAAATCGCTGAGGAGCAAGTATTAGTAAAATGATCTTAACTACCTGTGAAGGAATCCTTTAATTAATCGTTAAATCCTTTTATACAAGGTGTAACTTAAATAACGCACAACCTCTGAAGTGGTTATTGTACTCATCATTATCAACAACATTTACTATGGGGCCAAACCTGAAATCGCGAAAAAAACATCAGCTGTTCCATACACTTGTATTCACATAACTCGTCAAAATGTAGGGAACAGCTGATTTTTTTTTCGCGATTTCAGTTTTGGTCCCATAGTAAAAGTTGTTGATAATGATGAGTACAATAACCCCTTCAGAGGTTGTGCATTATTTAAGTTACACCTTGTATATTCGGTCTAAGATATTTTGATGAAGATGGAATTCTAGGTCAGGGTTGCTGACATTCAATTCGTCTTTCGTCGTTATTATATTCATGTATATACTATAGCTTTTACCAGCGGCTTCGCCCGCATTACCAGGATAAAAAGTATCCTATGTGTTAATCCAGGTTATAAACTATCGTTGTGCCAAATTTCATCCAAATTCGTTAAGCCATGTTTGCGTGATTGAGTAACAAACATCCAAACATCTAAATACCCAAACTTACAAACTTTCACATTTTATAATATTAAGTAGGATTTTATTTGTAATCTGCTGGAACAAATATTTTTAAATCTTTACACTGTTTTACAATTAACATACACTACTAGTAAAATGTTAAAACGAAAAATGAAAAAAATTACAATGCATGAAAACATGCTGCACAGAACAGATAATAGACATCATGCTGACTGCCTCGTTGGTCTATTGGTTGCAAGCGCTACTGCTGAACATGAGATCGTGGGTTCGATTCCCAGGTCGGGCAAAGTGATATAAGGTTTTTACACGCTTTATAGGCTAGCAATTTTTTTTTTTTTTTTTTTTTTTTTTTGTTTTTTTTTTTTTTTTGTTTTTTAGGTATTCACGCGCTTCACTTGTATGTTTGTTTGTATGTTTGCATGTAACCGACTCCTTTGAGCGCGATTTTGACCCACTTTAAACGGTCAGATTTCATTGAAACTTTGTAAACTTGTCTAGGACCGATGACAATTCAAATTTAAAAAAAAAATAACACGTTTTTGTAGTTAGCAGAACTAAAAAATAGAAGATAAATAATAGTTTAAAAACTAAAAAACACGCTTTAAAAACCAAACTAAAAAAGGAGAAAATAATGTAATTCAATTAAAAAGCGTGGGGTGCTTGACATTAATTGATTATAAAAATACCTCAAAAAGCACCCCACGCTTTTTAATTGAATTAAATTATTTTCTCCTTTTTTAGTTTGGTTTTTAAAGCGTGTTTTTTAGTTTTTAAACTATTGTTTTCTATCAGGAACTTCTCAGTAGTAGCTCCGAGTCCGGTTGATAGTGATAGGCTCAACCCCTATTACATAGAATTTAAACATAACTGGCGCAACAGATATACTACAATAGGTACACTTGTACCATTTGGGGATATTTTTTTTTTGGGTGGGAAATCATCAAATAACTTCTCCAGCTCTGGGTGGGGCGGGAGGGCGTGTCAGACTTTTACTGACTAAAACCCACCCGTGTTACCTCAGTTGCCTGTGTGCCAGGGGCCGCGGTATCTCTTTCGAACAACCCGCAGCCCTGGCAGACATCGGCCCTTGCGGGCCCCATCAGTTGATGCTGACATCTCTTTGAGGCGCGCGTGGAACATAACGCGCCGGCGACCCGGGCTTGGTCCTTACCGGTCAGCGAGCTACCCATTACTTGCCGTCCGCAAGCCCGTGCCTACGATGGCCGGGAATCAGCCTGAGATTCCCGACGCCCAGGGCGTCTCCTGCGGCGACTACGGCCGTGAGGACGCATATACTGCCTCTTCCTCACGTGCGCCGCCTCCCTCTTCGCGAGCATTACTGCTTCGCAGAAGAAGGTGACGGCTAACCATGCACTCTCGGAGGTGCTGGCTAATTATGCACTCTCGCTCCGTACCATACCATTTGGGGTTTACAGGCGTGATACTATATTATGTATATTACTTACGCAACCATTTTCCGCATTAATTAAATTTCACACTAGTCATACCAATTAGCTTTCAGCTTCTATTCTACAAAAAGTACACTCGTGACAAAAAGTATGTGTCAAACTAGTTAAAAACACGGTAGTCACGCTGCTAATTGGAGTCCCTTTCAATTTCACGCCCCTAAGCGGGACATGTTATGCAAACGAGATCATAATAAAATAGTAAACCAAAAGTTTTATCTTGTAAAGAATATGAAATGTGTTAGTATTTTTAAGGTCGGACTATTTAACCAAAAGCATTTGTAGCGTCGTTCTTGCTATTATCCCAAGTTTATTTGGACTTCACGCAACATGTCATTTTCATTCATACTTCTCTATTAGTCGTCATCTTGGAAGACACCCTTTTCTTGCCAAATCCACTTTCATACACAGTCTTTCCATCGTTAGACATAGACATTCAAACCCAAAATTTTCCCCCCGAAATACAGTAAAACATAAATGAACACTTATTTTTTTTTAAGTGTCGTCACTGTTCACAGTACATTAAAATATCTATATATATTCTTACATAAATAAATGAAAGAAAATACAAACCGTCACATCAGAATAGGTAACTCAGTCTATTTCTATACTTAAAACGATACAAATTAAACTACTATCCATCTTTTACATTGACGCGCGTTTTTCGAGCGTTTTCTGTGTTTTCCGCTCCAGTAACTGCGTGCGCAGACAGTCGCAATCTCTTTGATATATATGAATAGACGTTTCCGATATTATGGCTAAACAAATGATGCTTTTGGTACCGTCTGGTGGAAGGAAGGTGTTATTTGCGTAAACACTTTTGTTGGTGATGTTACATTTTCGTGAAGTATATTTATTTTGGTAGTTTTTTCCCGGTTCTATCATATTTTAGAGGTACTGGAAGGATCTAGCATTCTTATTCCAAGTATGGGCATGTGATGAGGACGGATCAGGAAACGTCGTGCGGAAAGTTTTGAGTGTGAATGTCGATGGCTAAGTATAAGAGTAGGGGAAGACCAAAGGAGCGATGGATGGACTGGGTGAAAGATAATTGCTAGAAAGTGGGCGACCCCATATAAATTCGGATAGGGGTAAGATAGTGATGGTTATTTAATTTATCGAAACTTGTATTATGGCAATTGTAATTGTATATAAATAACCTTTTTAGATAGACTGTGAGCATTCTGAAAAATTACGAAATTATTAAAGTTAAACGCTGAAGAGTTTGCGGACCAACCGCGGCAAGCATAGCTTAATCAAGTTAAGGCTACGCTTGCCGCGGTTGGTCCGTGAATGGTGATCATCTTTACATACCAAGACCCGGTGTCTCGGAATGCACGTTAAGCCGTTGGTCCCATGCCGAGTAAACTTTACATTCAGTTTTCGTTCATAAGAACAAACTATTAGCATTCGTAACAGAATAAACATTGAACAATTCATTATTTTCTTAAACATCCTCATTCATATAAGAACGACTATCACACCATCGGATTCCTTCACCACATATCCGTAAGTAGTCGATGAGCATCCGGATATACAATAAATCCTCCGATTCACATCTAATGTGACAGTTTCGTGATACGCAAAAGGTATTTCTCTAAAAACTGGCTCCTAGACGCCATATATGTTTCTAACTAATACAAATACTAGAACCAGTTTGCTGCATACGATCATGTAGGCTTCACATGTCACTCTGAGTCTCTGCAACTATTTTATATCTTTATTTTGTAGAAGATTTAGACCAGAAAAAATAAATTATCACGGGTATTGCGAAAGTTCTTGTTTTAGAGTCGATTTTTCAATATTCAGATAACTTTTATTTGAGAAAGAAAATATTGCGGTTTGACAGCTTTTGTATAGAAAATATGTCAAATTGACATAATTATTCTTTAGACAGAAGTTGTCTGACTATTGAAAAATTAGCCCTCAAGGGGAACCCAGTCGCGGGCTCGAACTCACTAGTGAGTCTGGCTAAAAAGCACGCTGTCTCGCCAGGCATCGTGTCTGACAGAGGTAGTATCAGTGATGAGCAGTTAGACGCTAGTCTACATGCTCAACGTTATTGAGTGAGATGCAGGATCATTTATAGTAAAACAGGCGCGTAAAAAATTCAGAAAAGTCCTTCGGAAGATCGGGTTTTATGAAAAAACCACTGCATAAATCAATGATCAATAAAGTTTATTGAAGTTTTCGATATTTGAGCTTTGTCGGCACCGACCACGGAGTAAATTCCGTGGTACCAACTTGGTTTTAGAGATTTTACACTTCTTTCATTACTTAAACACGCCCAAAGTTAGGTTAAATTAGCAAGAAAAACGAATCTTTGTTGGCTCCTAACTTTTTAATGGCTTTTTATTTTAGTATTTTGTTTCCGTACAGACAATATTATTAATGAGATAAAACCACACCATGTTTAATTTTTATGTACATTGTCGAACAGTGGAGTAATACACTCCCGAAGTTTATATGGAAAAAATATTCACCTTAATAAAACTATTTTGAGATTATATTACTTAATAGCTTCTGTGCCCGACCCACTGCGTCGCATTGCATCGCATACCCGAGCTATCATTTAGTTTTTTTCTTGTCGTTCTTTCAGACTTTTTTGCTCGGCTTCTAAGGGTCCTAGCGTGATGTTAAATAACCTATAACCTTCCTGTAAACTTTGGCTATCATAGGCAATTTGTTTTTTATTCGATTGGTAGTTCCAGAGATTAGCGCGTTCAAACAAACAAACTCTTCAGCGTAATTAATTAGTATAGATGATACGTGTGACAATAAATTATTATTACAGACCCCAAATAGAGAGAAGAGACTTCAGAGAGCCATAAAGTCAAGGCTGCAGCTCATATGTAACATGTAACATACTTTCGTCTCTGGTGAACTACCAACGCATACGATTTGCATAGCGTTTGAGTCCACTCCTTCTACGGAAGCTCATAATTATGAAAACTCAACTAACAACCTCCTTCTTTTGTCCTCAGGTACAAGTGAAGTGTTACAACTACATGTTAAAAAAGTCCTCTCAACGATAACAGTGTTAGTGTTCATGTGGGGTGCCAGTAGCTGATCGCACTGGCGTGGTACGGGCCCGGCGGGGGCGCGATGCAGGCGGGAGGGGGGTGGTTCCTACCCTGGACCATGGGCCTGCAAAAGTTTGCAGTGGCCCTGCCCATGGGTGGGGTGGTACCACTGGTACCGCCACTCCTGGCTGCAATGCCCCAAGCCCCTCCGCCGCTGAGGCTCATCGCGCCGCCTCAGATGCAGCATCAGCAGCCTAGCAGAAAGGTACGGGTTTTTTATAAGAGAACTAGTTGCCCCGGCGAACTTCGTACCGCCTCAGAATCAATTAATGTTGTGTTAAACCTATTTGCAAAACATCTTTACTCATTTCGCATCATCTCCTACAAAGTTAGGACAACCTAATACTTCGAAGGCACAGAGCGTTTTCTAACTGACACACCTACGTTAGGTCCTACCTAGTAATGACAACCTGGTACTTCGAAACCATAAAGCATTTTCTAGCTGACACACCTATGTTAGGTCCTACCGAGTTATGATAACCTGGTACTTCGAAGGCATAAAGCGTTTTCTAGCTGACACACCATTGTTAGGTGAGAGCTCCTACTTATGTCACGTCACACGGGAACACGGTCGAACGGGAATGGCTAATTTTTCAATCGTCATTATGAAAAAAAAAAAAAGTTTCCTTTGTCCATCTCCTGGTTCTAAGCTACCTCCTCACCAATTTCCAGCCAAATCGATTCAGCCGTTCTTGTGTTATAAATAGTGTAACTAACACGACTTTCTTTTATATACCTATATAGATTGTAGAAGGTAGAATTGTAAGATTTCCAGAATTTAAAATTCAGTAAAAAAAATATAATTTTGTTCTACGTTGAACGAGCCTCTGGTAGACTCAGTATATCCCTGTGGACACCGTTTAATGCAAAAGAGTTCTTCTTAAAATGCAAACTACATTATAATCCACCGTTTTAAGTTGCCAAGATCATTTCCACTAGGGTTTTTTTAAATGTGGTCATTCAATTTCGTTCAAAGTTAAAAACGAGTTCAGTGTCCAATATTATACATATATTTGTAAGCCGTCTACTCGTATAATGAAATTAATAAGACATCGAAAAACGATAACTTTCGATAAAAACTTACTTACACCTGTCGCTATTATATGGTTGAAATTAAGTTAAAAGCCATCTTATCTTAGTTGATACCAGTATTTTAGCTACATAAACTCATTAAGAAACTTAACATTAAGCAAATTGCATCCTATTCATCCGTACCCTCAACTTCCCCGTTTCCACGGTACTGATTTCTTCAAGTCTAACAGTCTCCTTCTGCCGATCAATTTGTTGGCGTAAATTCCCTCATTTGGTCTGATTGATTCGATCTAGTGACTTGCGATTTGTTGAAAACGTATTAACAGTTAGGGCTAAATGATTGCTGTCATTACTCAAGTGTTCAGCGTTATTTTCTTCAAGCTTTTATTGGGATTCTAGATTGTACATTTACATTTGAGTTAAGTTTTGCGTACCAATGGTAGCATTTTTTATTTCCAAACTGGCTAAATAAATAGTTTCGTAAACTTATTTTACCTGTGATAGCTTCTTCCAAATTGGGAGGGAAGGAGACTATGCGAAGGTTTTAAGTACTTCATTATTGGTAAAGATAGAAGTCATAATTTTAACTTACAGCTGTCCATAAATTAAAGGAATCGACCATTAGTGGTTGCTGTCTACCGGTTTTATTTTGGACCCAAATTACAGGTAGACTACCTCGATGTCATAGTGTACGCTCAGAGAATATTACCGATATTTCCCTCAATCTTTGCCACGTTGTTCGTTTAGTGGTAGCAAGCGCTGCAGCTGAGCGTGAGATCCTGGGTTTGATTTCCAAGTCGGGCAAAGGTTTATTGGATTTTTCCATTAGGCATTTCTTAGTAGCAGCTCAGAGGCGGGATTAGATCCCGGTTAATGGTATTAGGGTCACACCCTATTCCATGGGACTTACACATAACTGGCAAAACATGGGTCTACCTACTATGGTCTACCTTTGCCTAACCAACTCCAATTACGCTTATTATGGTTATGTGGAGAACGATTTCACAGGATCTCATGTTTCAAGTCGTTGAGCTATACCTCGAACTATATATCTTGAATTGAAATAGTTTCTTGTTCATCCCTCTGCTAGCTTATGTAAAGTATGATATTCCTAGATTTAACAATGATATTCCTGCCCTCTTCAGCAAATTCTCTTTCATTTCATTTATTCATGACTAGATTTTGAATTTGATCCGTGAGGTGCCGGACGTAAAGAATAGCACCATCCCATCTCTTCCCGTGGCTGTCGTAGAAGGTGACTAAGGGGCTTACTAGAAAATGGGCAGCAGCGTTCTCTATGCATTTTACCACCATACTGCGATCGCCAACCCGCCTGCCAAGCGTGGCGATTATGACAAGCCTCCCAAAATTGGGGGAGGCCTATGTCCAGTAGTGGACGTCTTCCAGCTGAAATGATGATGATGATGAGATTTTGAATATTAGAGAGAATCTAGAGATAATTCGTCTTCGTTGATCGTTTGATTCGGGGTAAAGCCACATTGTTGTTTGCAATCAATAGCTTGGTGATAGACCTATTTTGATAAGTTTAATTTTGGAATTGTCTACGTACCGTCAAACGGGGTGAATAGGGATGCCGGGGTGGATCGGGACGAATCTCCATAAAACAGATTTTAACATTGAAATGGTTGCTAAAAAGGACTACTAGGTGTTTAATGTAATATAACTAAAACTAATTAACGATTAAGCCGATTAAGCGCCCTTGTTGGCAACAAACTATATTATTTTAGCATTAGAATCAATTTTAAAGTTTCGTCCCTATTCACCCCGTTTGTAGGTAAGCCAAAATTACTGGCAATGAGGCACACACTGCTCTAAATGATAAAATGTTCATTCCAATCCTTATTATGCACAGCGGTCCTATTGCATCAGAAACCAGAAAAATCCAGCAGCTTTTATAAGACGACTAAGACATGAATACGATAAATTTTTTATCTGTTTTCTGGAGTCCTTGTACGAAAGCTTAATAGAAAAATACGTCTTCTGACAAGGGTTTCATATCAATTACTAAAGGTGATTTCGGTCTGGATCACCTAGACTGGAATATTGGACCTTCGACGGACAATGGATATTTATATAGGGATACATTTTGGAGGAGGTCGAGGATTTTGTCTTTATTTCGTTTTGTCTTAAGGGCCTAAGTCCCGTTTGGTAGCGTAACACGGTCACTTTATGAACCGTACTGCTCATTAGCGGCTTGTCTTGAAGATTTGAAAAATATATGATTTTGCTATAGATTCATATAGATCATTTTGTCGAGGGGACTTTTTTTGTATGGTTAATACTTTTGCTGTAAAAAAATATTTTCCAACACGCAATATTTTGGCTTCTATTCCATACTCCTACTAAACGGCTTCGTTATTTGAAAAAAAAATACACTGAAAAATAGATAGTTAGAGGTAGCACAGAATCGCTAGAGCACAATTGTAAATTAATCAACATTTGCCAAGGAATATCCCCATTTTGAGATAAAGGCTCAGAGGTGCCCTGCGCGGGCGCGGGCGGCAGTCGTGCTTTAGCATTCAGATGGGAGATGAGGATACTATGGGTCTTAAGCCTTTGAGCGGGCTATACTTTGTCACTTTGGTCTCTGAATACATCTTATTGTTCGATACCCTAAGTAATTGGTTTAACATAGTTGAGAAGGCTAGGCAGATGAAAATACGGTATGATAAAATACGGTATGATAAAATACGGTATGATAAAATACGGTATGATAAAATACGGTATGATAAAATACGGTATGATAAAATGTTCGTTTAATCTCACTATATTTTGAATGGTATCGCTAGCTTTATTATTAAGTAAAAGCTATTAATCCAGGACTTTTACGAGCCCTTTATCACTTATCCGCACTACTTTCACTCGTACAAGCGAAGCAAAATGTACGGGATTATGGTTGCACTTTTCATTCACGAATGTAACGGTAGTCGTACACTTTTTACGACAAACACGTGACCGCTCAAACAAATAAAACAATGGAATTAGTAATTCAAATTACTTCTTCCTTTTTGGAAATTGGTAAGTAAATCAAGTTACTTAATTGCTTTTTGGTAATTGGTGAGTAAATCAAGCTACTTCTTGCTTTTTGGTAATTGGTAATTGAAATTACTACTTGCATTTTGGTAATTGGTAATTCAAATTACTTCTTGCTTTTTGGTAATTATTAATTCAAGATCCTTTTTGTTTTTTGGTCATTCAAGTTACTTCTTGTTTGTGGGTAGTTACTAATTCAAGTTCCTTCTTGTTTTTTGGTCATTCAAGTTCCTTCCTGTTTTTTGGTCATTCAAGTAATTTTTTGCTTTTTGGTAATTGGTAATGCAAGTTACTTCTTGCTTGTTAGTCAATAACAGTTCACTGCTTAACATGTGATTGAAAAGCTCTACATAAAATAATAACAAACCTGTATTCCCCGAAGGATTAGGAAAAAGTGTACCTAAAAGTATTGTACACCCATAGTTCGCCAGTTATGTTTAAGTCCCATGTAACAGGTGACCTTATTGCCCTGTTTAACTGGGCACAAACCCAGACTCGTAAACGCCTTTTGTTCTGGGGTTCTAGTACAGAAATTCCAGTAGGAAAACTCCAATAATACTTTAACCGAACCGATAATTGAACTCAGGACCATGTATGTGGTAAACATTGCGTAATTTTGTTTTGTATAACCGCCAAGTTCTTTCATAATAGACACTTGCTAAACGAAAAACAAAATATTTTTTTCTTTGTGAACTTTGCAACGGCGAGGTAATTATTAATTTGTAACGCATGTGTAAGACAAATCGTAATTATCGTGTAACTAAAGATAATTTTGAGGAAGTAAATTATCCCCATTGGTTTTATTTGCTGCTAGCATAGATTTTAGCAAGTTCCTGTGAGTAGGTATGTACTTTAAATTAGCTTGTCTATACCAATATTATAAAGTGGTAACATTTCTGAGTTTGGATGTGCGAGGAAATCTTCGGAAATACTGATCCGCTTCCAAAAAATATTTCACTAATGGTAAGCTACAGCTAAGTACCATAGGATATAGGACAAAGAGGGCTGAAGTTCTTAATTTTGACAGTTAAGGAAGACAAAAACTTCTGAAAGTTCCTCTGCACTCTTAAAAAAATTGACGGACAGGAAAAAAGTTAGGATTTCGGACGATTTTCACGTTTTTCGCGTTTTATTTATATTTTCACGATTTATTAGCTCAAAGAGATGTCAGCACCAACTGGTGGGCTCCGCAAGGGCCGATGCCTGCTAGGGGTGCGAGTTGTTCGAGAGAGATACCGCGGCCCCTGGCACACAGGCAACTGAGGGAACACGGGTGAGTTTTAGTCAGTAAAAGTCTGACACGCCCTCCTGCTCCACCCAGAGCGGGAGAAGTTATTTGATGATTTCCCACCCAAAAAAAAAAAACTATTTACTAGCTTAGAGAAAGCAGTATCAGTTATGTGTACACGAATGACATCATATTTTGAGTTTGCCGTGATCATTTTCTGTTCCCTCTTAAAATATTTTAATTCCCTTCCTTCTGCTAGGCAAACGATTTTCCTACAATATCCTACAATTTCCACATTACAGAATCAACATAAAATAAAAATAAATTCTAATCACGCATCCTCAAGTCATCTAGTGACAATGTTAACATATGCAAAAATGAGCAGCTGCATAACTTTTTATACTTATTTTATGCAAACACATTTTCTATTCAGCCTTAAGTAAAACCAGGTGCACTAACTGTCAAAATGAAGGCAACAGCCCGTCTTTTACTAGAAATGTGTTATTTTATCTTTGTAAAGATCCAGAAAGATGTGCACAGACTAATGTCCTCCCTTGCTGCCACCATAACAGGCGTGTCATCTCTTTCTTTTATATTCCGTCTCCCTCTTACAATGGTGTCATGTTTGCTATTATTATCTGTGGGACTAGTTTAACTTGTACAGAAATTAGTGTGGTTCATGTTATGAGCGTCAGAGATTTAAATAGTATTTTGTGTATAGCTTCCAGTTGCAAATGAGTTTTTAGGTTTTTAATGGTTTATTTACACCCGCTAAAATATAAATAATTACCGGTTCGAGGAAGTGGAAACTTTGATGTTGCGTTAGAATTTGCTCTTATTTATTAATATAAATAAAAATAAAAGTTTATTTGGAACAACTTAAGTTTACAATAATTTACAAAGGAAAACGAAGATAGCCACAAAAGTAAAATACTGTGGCGCAGCTATCAACGCCCAATCTAAAAAGAAAATATACACAAAGACAGTGTTCTAGAGAAGACAAAAAAAAATAAAAAAGACAAAGAAAGTTACTTAATAATTAATTGAGGAATGACATTTTTTAAAGGGAATAAAAAACAGAAAATACTAGGTGGAGGTTACTTTGTAGTATAAGTGTAAACTGGAGGTGGGGTGAAGTGTGTATGTGTGTGTGTGTGTGTGTGTGTGTATGTGTGTATTTGATTACTGTGTTTATGATACCATAAGTTGCTCAGTTTCTTGATAAGAGTCAATTATAACACTTTGTCCGCGACGTCATCGTCCGCGTGAAATTTCTTGTTTCAACATAAAATATATCGTATAGCATTGCATCGCCTACCCGCAATATTACTTCGTTTTTTCTTAGTTTTTATTCAGACTTTTTCTTCTTACTCGGCTTTTTCGGGTCGTAGCGTGATTATAAGCCTATAGCCTTTTTTTATTGGGCTACCAACTGCAAATAATTTTTTCAAGTCCGGGTTTCAAAGATTACCCCCTCCATACAAAATAATATCTCCCGGGTCGACGGCGCGTTGTGTTCCACGCGCGCCTCAAAGAGATTTCAGCACCAACTGGTGGGGTCCGCAAGGGCTGATGCGCGCCAGGGGTGCGGGTTGTTCGAAAGAGATACCGTCGCCCCTGCCACACAGGCAACTGAAGGAACACGGGTGGGTTTTTCTCAGTAAAAGTCTAACACGCCCTCTCCACCCTGAGCGGGAGAAGTTATTTGAAGATTTTCCACCAAAAAAAAAAACTAATGGTACCTCATTATAATATAAGTATAGATGCTATTACACCATGTCAAGTTTGCTGCAAATGCTTTAGAAACAAATACCTAATGAACTAACAAATTACCAAAATTATTTTCTAACATACATACATGAACGCACGCCTTCTGCCCATAGAGTTAGGCATAAATTACAGATGCCACGATCCTCTCATACACATCTATTTCAAAATCAGCCAACCCGCATCCCTTATAAATTGCGCCATACCCTAAGTAATTGGTTCTAGTCTAGTCTATGTAAGGCATTTAATAGTCCAGGCATCGTGTCATCGGATTAACTACGTTTGCTGTACATAGGCTACCCCTTAATACGGCCAAGACTCTGTTGCGAAGCCCTAATGGCATTACAGTGTTGACAGAATAAATTCGGTTCCGGTTATCGTGTGTGAACTTGGCTGTTTACACTACCGTGCACATATTTAGGGTATGGTACAATAATAGTACTAGTAGCGTGTAGTATAGTTTCTGCTTATCTTTATAACCGAAAGAGTAAGTTTACTTTTTTATCCGGCTACGGTGACGCAAGGAGGGTTATGATTTTAACCGGTATGCATGTGGGTATGCATGTATGTTTAGTTGTTTACTCATCTGTTCCGTTATAACTTCTAAACTTCTAACTTTTTACATTAGGTATCGATTGAAGCGTCTTGATCTCCCGCTAGTTATAGGCTATGTGGCATCTCATTGAATTCAATATGGCGCCCTCTATAGGAAACATGCCTGAAGTAAAAAAGGCAAGATGAGAATATTTTCGTTTCATACTTTTTACAACGTGATTTTTCAGTAGTCAGTTTTTAGTTTTTTGTGGTGTAGGTTTATGTAACCATTTATGAACACACACACATATAAACAGACAGGAAAAAAAACGACAGAAAACTACTCACAAACGTAATGCTGATTATTGATATTTTTTAAAGGTATATTCCAGCAGAGTGGGAACTTAGTATTTTTATGTTATATAAGCAAAGTAATAACAAAAATCTACTTTAGCATGTTGGACAGAATTGGGATTAAGTTCAATAATAGACGTAAGACACGCCCGTTTACTCCGTAATCAAATGTTAACATGGACTAACTGCGTCCTTAACCCTTCGGAAATTACCCTGAATTATGTTACCCTTAATTCAAAGGGGTTTCTACCAGACAGACTTGAATTATTAGGTAATTCTTACAATTAATTCCCGAAAAATGTGAACAGTAAATCTACCGTTAAATATCGTGTCACCTTTTGTAACTAGTTGAAATACCTACTTTTACATAATTCTATCACAACTTGACAAAACATCGAGATTTATTTATTACTACTATCTGTGCCCGCGGATTTGCCCACGCGAACGTCGGAAATTATCACACGGAAACGTGATACCGAGACAAAAAGTATAGTTACTATGTAATTCCTCTGTTACTCCTTATGATACCAGCTATCTGCCAGTGAAAATCCTGTCAAAATTGGTCCATCCGTTTCGGAGATTAGCCGGAACAAACAAACAGACAGACAGACAAAAGGAAAATAGTTGTTTTTTGCACATGCATTTAGTAAAAAAGCTGTTATTTTGACTTTTCAAACAGACACTTCACTTTTATTTATTTGTAGAGATATAACTATGTAAGTTTAATATTAATTTAGCAAGTATGTACACTAATGGTAAAAATTGCATCAAAATTCGTGACACGAAAAGTGACTTCAATCTATTTACATTACTTTCGACACCGAATCATCCAAAACTCGGCCCTCAGCCAAAACTAAACCTTGTCAAAGTTCCTTTACAACTTCATAAAAACAAAACACAGTGCATTATTTAGAATCCTCGCTCTGAAATTAAAACGTTAAAGGATCGCAGTTGGCATACACTATAATAAAGCAGTGTTTACATCATAAATCATAGGGTAATTACCCCCATGGGACTCTGCTACGGTCATTACCCCACTCACTTGCGAATTAATGACTGAAGCTTTCTTTGGGCGTGTTGGCGAGCATTTTAAAATGGATGGCGTAAGTAGAACGTTTGAGGGACACGTGGCTACATAGTAACAGCCACACTGGTCGACGCTTGCTGAGTCCGGCCCATTTATTACATACTCCGTGCCGAGAAAGGACGTTAAACCGTTGGTGCTGGCTGTCATTTGTAGATCTTTGAGATCTGTTACAAGTAGTCAGAAGCCGGAATGTCTGACTACTGGTACTCGTATAACAGCTGGATCCGGTTAGACTGGAATTCAACCCCAACATAGTTGGGGAAAGACTTGGCAGATGATGATGATGATGAAGCAGAACGATATGGTTAAATTGCGGTATGGGTGTAGCCCGAAGAATTGCCAAACTTAAGGTGAATGCGCAGTGGTAGAGCGCGAAATTCAAATTTTGTTACGTTTTTTGCAATTTTCAGGTGAGTGTCAGCTTGTTACTTGATCAAAATATGATTTGCGACTATAACATGTACGTATTTACAGATTTATAATCATTAGAATCAATAATACATCTTTCTAAGTTAGATTTGTTCCATAAGAACAAATTTCTTATGGAAAAGTGCTTGTGGAAGAAATCTAACTTATAAGAGATATATTTGACATTCTAATGACTATAATTTGTAAACACGTACCTGTTATATTCGCAAATCACATTTTGATCAGGATACAACCTGATACTGACCTGAAAATTGCAAAAACGTAAGAAAATTTGAATTTCGCGGTCTACCACTGCGCATTCACCTTAAGTGGCAGCGGGCAGGGCACATTGCTCGCAGGACAGATGGCCGATGGGACCGAAAGGTTCTGGAGTGGCGACCGCGTACTGGAAGACGTAGCGTTGGAAGGCCTCCCACAAGATGGACCGCTGACCTTGTGAAGGCCGCAGGTCTCCGCTGGATGCGAAGCGCAGAACCGGTTGAAGTGGAGGAGCTTGGGGAAGGCCTATGTCCAGCAGAATCAAAATCAAAATCAAAAGTCATTTATTCAAACTAGGCTGAGAGTCAGCTCTTTTTGAACGTCAAAATAAAATTACATAAGACAGTCCCCCCAAAAACGCCCGCCCTTCACCACTTCCTAGTGCTTTAGCTGGGAAGAAGAAGTAGCGGAATAAACTCCCCAGCAGCACAGCTGTCTGTTAAGTTAGAAGAACATGATTCTATACAATAATAGGTAATAATAAGTGGACGTCTTTCGGCTGAAATGATTATGATGATTGTAAGGGAGTTGTTGTGTATTTTGTTTTCGTTCTGGTTTGCTAGCCTACAGTTAGACACGTGCCTCGGAATGGTCCCGGTTGATCTTTGACAGTAGTTATGGGTAGTCAGAAGCCCGAACATCTGACAACCAGATTACCAAGGGGTATACAATAACTAGGTTATTGAGATCAGATAGGCAGTAGCTCCATGTGATATTCTGATAATCAGCTGCATCCGGTTAGACTGGATGCTGGCCCCATTATTGATAGTTGGAAAAAGGCTAAGCAGATTATGAGGTAGAATGCTTAAGACAGGTGTATTTCGAAGTTTGGATATTACACTTTGAAATTATATTGAACTCGCCACCGAAAGAAGCACTTATTTGAAGTTATTTTATCCAACAAAAAAAGAAAAATAATAGTAAACCATTCAAAACTTTGTAAGTTTCGTAATAATCTAGTCGTAACATATATTTAATGTTTATTTAAATGCATAAAAAAACATTATACTTTACAAATTAGCATTAAAACATACGACTCTGGTATGAAACCATCATTTATTAAAAACGCAACAGCGTCTTAAAATATTTATTTAAAAATAAAAAAACACAATAAACTCTTACAAAATTTTACGCAGCATAAAAGTATGAAATTGCACGCCTCTAGACGTAAAACTTAATAAAATAAAAACAGCCGTAGAGTGTGTTAAAAATTCTTAATATTCCACCACGCTGGCTTTACGCCGTATTATTAACGATTTTTTCATGAAACCACGCCCTTAACAATCTAAAAGATTAATCCATTTAATTCTTAACACTGCTACACATCTATTACCTACTTGATTAATTTTGTTGCAATTACCGTCACTTTTAGTGTTTAAAAAAAGTCGACTACTAGTGAAGGGATTAAGCGAAGAGTCGACTCGGAATATGAGTCAACTTATTTTGCACCAGCACCCTAATTGCGTAACTCACGATTAATCATAATCTGTTTCGTTTTGAAACAGATGGCTAAATCATTGCTTCATATGTTCGAAAAATGTGTCTGCTCAACAACGTAAATAACGCAATGAATATTGTTGAACTGTCAAAATGAAGCCGATTATGATTAATCGCGTGTTACGCAATTAGGACGTAACGGGTTCAGTCTTTGTTTCCAAATTTAAAAGTGTACCCTTTTTTTTTTTTGAGGATGGGAAATCATCAAATAACTTTTCCCGCTCTGGGTGGAGCAGGAGGGCGTGTCAGACTTTTACTGACTAAAACCCACCCGTGTTCCCTCAGTTGCCTGTGTGCCAGGGGCGACGGTATCTCTTTCGAACAACCCGCACCCCTGGCCGCTACGTCGTCGGCTTGGAAGCAAAAGCCCTGACGAGCGGCCCCACCTGGGGGTTCCTCTTCGCTTCACCGTGGGAGCGGACCACGGCTACTGAGCCCCCCCGCAACGACAATGCGGGAACCCACTGGGGAGGAAAAGTGTACCCTTAGGAAGATACGGTACTTGATCAAAGCGCGCGGTCCTACTGATCTTAGTCCAATGGACACAGTTGCTCAGTCACACGCGGACCAGCGTCTAAAAAGCGCATGATCCGATGTAGACTCTCATACTCATCAAAATTGTTTCTCGATTACTGTAACTTAAACTAAATTTTATCCCTCTTATTTATAAACGTTGCTTAAAGTTAAGAGACGTTTAAACGTCCTAAATGTATCTATGGTCAAATAGACGTTAATCATTGCTTAACTTTAAGCTACGGTTATAAAACGTACAACCACGTTAGATTTTAGAGTTAGATTAGAATTATTGATGGACTTCCAACTATTTCATAATCATCAAATTCTGGATGACGAATAAGCTCGGATATTTTTTTGGTTTGACGTTTTACAAAAATGAAACCTAGCTAGATCGAATTATCGCCCTTGAAACCCGCTGCATACTAAATTTCATGAAAATCGTTGGAGCTGTTTCCGAGATTCAGATTATACAAGGTGTAACAGAATAGACGCAAGACCTGAAAGTAGTTTGTTCCTAATTGACTACTAATCGATTTCAGTATCTTTTGACATAAGTTACAAAAAAAATGCCATACCTACCACTGATTGAGCCAAAGAAAATTCAATCTTATCTTAGAAGATATAAGACTAATTTTTTTATGCATAAAGTAATGCTTGGGTCGACAAGTTTTTCTTAATAATATCAGTTAGTTTTAAAAAAATAGTTTTGGTCATCGTATTATGCTTTTAACTCAATACTCTATTTGGGTTGTATGAGGTCTTGCGTTAATTATGTTACTCGTTGTATATATATGTATATATATATAAGAGATATGGAGATATGTAGGTATATATAAGAATTGCTCGTTTAAAGGTATTAGATTTAAGGCGAAAAATACCCATTGTACGTCTCCCTAAGTATTACCATACATATCTAATCAGTCTATAATTTTCTCACTGCTGGGACACAGGCTTCCTCTCTGTGAGAGAGAGTGGGCCATAATCCACCACGCAAGCCCGGCACCACGCGGGCCCAGTAGGGGTTGGTGGATGACACATGTCTTCGAAGTTTTGGTTATAGGAAAGGTTCTTTACGATGCCCTTCACCGTTTTAAGAGCAGTGGTGATGCATCATCATCATTTCAGCCGAAAGACGTCCACTGCTGGACATAGGCCTCCCCCAAGCTCCGCCACTTTGACCGGTTCTGTGCTTCCCGCATTCAGAGGACTTAATGAAATTAAATACACAAAGTAAAATGCCTGCCTGGGTCCTTACGACCTAGTTCATAACTCGGGCCTGAAACCACTGGACCACCACTGCTAATAAGTAATACCAACAATTTATCTATTTAATATTTACTAGCGTAATTGCATGAAATTGATCCTACATCAATTAATTACATCTTCAATCCACTTTTAATAATTAATTAATTAACCAATGTCGTCATGGCACGCAATTTGCGATTTCTTTAATTACAGCCAGGAGGCTGTAATTAAAGAAATCGCAAAGTGCTTTATAGGTACCTGTGTTAGTGAGGACACTAACACAGGTACCTATAAAGGCATGTCTCCTGGGCCCAGTTCTTAAAATAACTCAGTATTAATTAGGTCTCCAATGATCGTGAGATGAATTGTCCTGATATCGAGACCTAATTACGAGAAATATACCAGTTTTAATGACAAAAAAGTGGTCAACATGAATGGTTCCGTAGCATCATCTGCCTAGCCTTTTCCCAACGAAGTATGTCGGGGTCAGCTTCCAGTCTAACCGAATGCAGCTGAGCACCAGTATTTTGCATGGAGCGGCTGCCTATCTAACCTTCAAAACCTAGTTACTGGGTTCTGTACAATATTCAAAACTGCACATTAAAAAAAATACATTTGTAAAAAAATGCAAGAACTCCAACAAAATCTCGTTGTATTTCCTTTGATTTTAAACTTCATATTATTTTTATTAATCGTTGTGATAGCGGCCATACTAGTACATACTCTGTGACAATTTCAAGTGTCTACCTATTATGGTTCAAAATATACAGCCTTCTGACACAAGGAAGGACGTTCGAACCGCGGAGAAATAGGGTCCCGTTGACACCCTTTGCGTACGGAACCCTAAAAAGAAATCAGGTTCGAGACTCAATGTCTGTTAATAGACTGATCTAAATTCGCTCGCCCTTCGGTTTTATTCGACTCGACACATGTTCTACAAAAATCGTAATTAAAAATCGTAGGTAAGGTATTTTAAAGGCCCTTTTGCGTGACTTTTAAGTGTGTGCCCGAAAAGATAATGTGCATGATCTGCACCCTAATTGCGTAACTCACGATTCATCATAATTTGTTTCGTTTTGAAACAGATAGCTAAACCATTGCTTCGTATGTTCGAAAAATGTGTCTGCTCAGCAACGTAAATAACGCAGTGAATATTGTTGAATTGTCAAAATGAAACCGACTATGATTAATCGCGTGTTACGCAATTAGGGTGCTGCTTAAACTTTACCTTAAGCGTAAAGGCTTGTTTACACGTAACTAGTCTTGAGTCGAGTTACTTTCTGATAGTATTTTTTTTTGCATTGAACCATGTATACTCGTAACTACTTACTGCCGACTGCTAAACAGATCTATTCATTTATACATATTTTTTTGATAGAATACTAGCTTTTCCCGTGGCTCCGCCCGCGTATATGTCGGTTATCGCGTAAAGAAGTCACCTAGATCCTTCTCCATATCCCAGGCTAAATCTCTGCCAAATTTCATGACGATCGGTTTAGCGGTGTAGGCCTGAAAGCATAACAGACAGACAGAGTTACTTTCGCATTTATAATGTAGGAATTAACGAAGTAAAGCTTACCTACATGGAATATTTTGAAAAAAAATGTACTAGCCACGAGGTGTGTGGGAATGGGTCTGATGCCGAAAATACAGTTTTTAGAATTACATACTATATTATACACTGTTACAGACTTATTATGGTCGCGAATTAAACTCAAACTCAAAGCATTTATTTCAACTAAACCATTTACGGGCACTTTTGAATTGTCAAAAAGTCGATCAGTTGGAAAATAGAAGCTCGTTGCCCATTCCAAAACGTAGATCTCTATGGAGAAGAACGGGCAAGAAACTCCAAATCAAGTTGGATATTACAAAATCTTGAGAACAATATTCTTGTTGATTCTATACCTATGTGAGAACCATTCTTTAATCAACAAAAAACCTGATAACGACCTGAAAATTGCAAAAAACGTTAGAAAAATTTAATTAAGTGGGCTATGCTGCTGCGTTCGCCTTATTGCATATCTCTAAATAAATATCACCCATGTGCCTACCTCACAGCTTACTCTCAGTAATTTACACAGCTTGATAGCAAAGTTGTTGAATTATGTAAATGACAAAAATTGCGCACATTTATTGTACGATAACACACAGACGGACACATTACTTGTGATTTCTAAAACGATTTCGGTATACCAGCAGGCTTAGCACGAGAACTGTAGAGAAGCGTTTTGTCGACGGAAGAGTAGACAAAAATGACGTTTCCGTGTAGACAATTGACAGTTTTGTACCGAGAAATGTAGACAAGTGATTTCTATTCTACGGTAGAGTAGAAATAAAAATCCTCATGCTAAAACTGCTGAACACGTATGATTTTACTGTGTATGGAAATGTATAGGTATAGTGGAATACTTACTTACCTTCGTCTGGAGACTGCCTTATTTTACTAGGCTTTAAGTGGGATCGGGGATCTTGGGGGGGCGGTTCTGGATTTGTTTCTCGTTGATGCCCTAATGGCAACTCTCTCCCTATTACAGAGGACTTAAAACTCCTACGCTGCCGGAACACATCAACACACCGTGAGCAAGTTGTACTTAAGTGATTGATCGTGGTGTGGGTTGTTCAAAACAGATACCATGGTCCATGGCACGCAGGCAACTGAGGGAACATGGATTTTTTTTTTTGTGTGGGAAATCATTAAATAACTTCTCCCGCTCTGGGTGGAGCAGGAGGGCGTGTCAGACTTTTACTGACTAAAACCCACCCGTGTTCCCTCAGTTGCCTGTGTGCCAGGGGCCGCGGTATCTCTTTCGAACAACCCGCACCCCTGGCAGGCATCGGGCCTTGCGGACCCCACCAGTTGGTGCTGACATCTCTTTGAGGCGCGCGTGGAACACAACGCGCCGTCGACCCGGGCTTGGTCCTTACCGGACAGCGAGCTACCCATTACTCGCCGTCCGCAAGCCCGCGCCTACGGTGGCTGGGAATCAGCCTGGGATTCCCGACGCCCAGGGCGTCTCCCGCGGCGACTACGGCCGTGAGGGCGCATATACTCCCTCACGTACGCCGCCTCCGTCTTCGCGAGCATTACTCGCAAAAGTAGGTAGCTACCCATGCACTCTCGCTCCGTACCATGGCCTGGACCAGGGCCGGACGCGAGTTTTTGTCACTAACACTATGAGTCGTTGCTTGAAATTAAATAAATAATAATAATAATTGTACTTCAGAAATGTCAGATGCGTAATACTTGCAACTGACGTGCTTGTATACGAACGTAAACGAGTGCGTGCATTTAGTAAAATGCTGTTATTGTGACATTAAAAACATACATTTAAATTTTATTGATTTGTATGTATAGATAAATTATAACATTTTTACACCTTACTTATAATATGTATAAAAGACGTCCATATAATTTAAACTGTCCGCTAAAAGCCGACTAGCCTGACTAGCTCCATTACTTGTAAGCAAGTAATTATAAGAATATTCTAATTACGTCTGAACCCGTTCTTAGAAGCGCACAATTTATACGTAGATGTACGATAAACATTACTGACGCGCAGGGTGTTAATATTCTTGTAAATTCAAATTATGTCTTAAGACTTTATCTAGATAATGGTTCGGATCAGAAATGAAGAGATTCGTAGGAGAAACAAGATAGCCGACTTTAAGTGGCAGTGGGCAGGCACATTGCTCGCAGAACAGATGGCCGATGGGGCCGAAACGTTCTGATGTGGCGACCGCGTACGACGACGACACGACGATAACCTTGTAAAGACCGCAGAAATCCGCTGAATTCGAGAAGCACAAAACCTGGAGAAGTGGCGTTGCTTGGGGAGGCTATGTCCAGCAGTGGACGTCTTTCGCCTGAAATGATAAATCGACATAGACACGGATGTAATAAAATCGCTGTGGATTTTTTTAGCGCACTAGATTTTCAGCGCACGCACGGCTTAGCGCCGAAACTTGAAAATCGAACAGTAAATAAAACACACTGTTTGATTTTCGAATTCGTCTTTTGAATTCTCAATGCTCGGCTTAAGGCCCTGGTAATTTTAAATGTACTCGTCGTATTGTCGTTATGAGCGATAATAGTTCTTACTGCAATGCGATACGGGTTAAAATCTGTTGTAATAAATTTGAATAATAAATGAGCAAGCATTTTCGTAAAAATGCAAATAAAATCGTATAAAATTAGATATTAACTATTTAATAATAAATAATCCATCACTGGATGCAGTTTGGCATTTGGAATTTTATGGTATATTTTTAATTATAATTATAATTTTATTGTTATTGAAGGGATAAACTGGTTTTAAAGATAATTAAGAGGTGACTTTGATGTTTTTTTTGATGCGTTAAAATATGTTTAATTATGTTTTGAATTCCGTCACTGTATGCAAACAGGACTTGAAAATATCATATATTTTTTGCTTTCAAAATTATTTACGGCTAAAGAGATACACTGGTTTAAAAAACCACCTTTTTGAGCGTTTTCAAGAAATCACCGCCTTGACACCGAGAGCTGAAAATACGATGCGCAAAAAAAATCCGCCGGATTTTATTACGTCCGTGTGAATGTCAACTAATCACAACTGGATCATGTGAACGGATATTATATTTTAATTTACTAATAACTACCCGCATAAACTAATAACTGTCAATAAATGCTATAAGTATATATTTGTCAAATCATAATAGTTGTAGTAAACGAGGCAAAAGTGGTATGTAAGGATCGGAACTGGTGGCGCTCTGTAGTTTTCTGCCTACATCCATAGGAGGAAGGCGTGCATTTTAATTTAATTATCCTATGATAATGTGTATATTTTAGTACAATAGATATTTGCACACCTATTAAGGTAGGATATGGTCATAAGAACTTTTATTATTGTATGTATCACCTCATGTAACTACCCATATTCAAGCAAATAAATGATTTGATTTGATTTTGATTTGAAACTTTGATTGTTTTGACAGCCGAGCTATGCATTACAGCCGGTGATTCATTTGTGTACGGTAGTTTGCTGAGTTTTCTACTTAAAAAAAAGTGATTTTCCTCGGTTATCAAATTCGTTGCTGTACCCGAGCTGATTGTAGAATCTTTATGACGTAAAGTTTTTGAATGCAATTTTGAATTCGGAAATAATTGTAGTGTCAATCGTTCCTAATTCAAGAACATAAGACTATAGAAGTATTCAGTGATACATGGTAGTAGACTCCGGTGGTGTCCTTGCGGTGGGGTTGGTGCTGGGTCCACAGTTGAACTATGACATGAATTTATTAAGGTGAACCTAGTCCACATTTTTTGCATACAAACTTCGGGAGTGTTTTACTCCATTGTCTGACATGGCATATCCATAGTAAAATATGATATCGTTTTGTCTCATTATTAATATTGTCTGTATGGAAACAGAATACTAAAATAAAAACCCATTAAAAAGTTAGGAGCCAACAAATATTAGTTTTTCTTGCCAATTGTACTTAACTTTGGGCGTGTTTAAGTAATAAAAAAAGTGAAAATCTCCAAAACCAAGACAGTACCGACAAAGTTCAATTATCGAAAAGTTCAATAAACTTTATTGGTCATTGATTTATGCATTGGCTTTTTCATAAAGCCCGATCTTCCAAAGGACTTTTCTTAATTTTTTCGCGAAGTTTTTACTATAAATGATCCTGCATCTCACTCAATAACGTTGTGCGTGTAGACTAGCGTCTAACTACTCATCACTGATACTATCTCTGTCGGACACGAAGCCTGATGTGACAGCGTGATTTTTAGCCAGGCCTACCAGTGAGTTCGAGCCCGCGACTAGGTTCCCTTTAAGGTTTTTGTTTCTCATTGTAGGAGATATCTATTTTGTCATCTTACACGGTCATCCCATTCCTTATGTTCTATCTTAAATTCCTTGAATCCATAGCGAAGAGGGCAGTGGTGGCCCAACGGAATCGGCCACGACTTATGGATTGTAGGTCGTAAGGTTCAAACCCTGACAAGCGGTTTACTTTCTGTAAATTATTTTCATCACGACTGCTCTCAAAACGGTGAAGAAAACATCGTGAGGAAACCGGCATGCCATAGAACCAAAAATTCCAAGACATGTGACATCTACCAACACACACTGGGCCCTCGTGGCGGATTACGGCCCACTCCCTCTCACAGCGAGGAGGCCTGTGTCCCAGCAGTGGGAAGATTAAAAGGCTGATTAAGTTATGTACAGCTAATATCTATGATGTCACCTTTCGGGGTCACCCTATTGATTCAAGTTATTTGAGATAGCATATAAATGCCGTCTCAAATAACTTGAATCCATAGACGACATAAAGCCTTAATAAAGAAGAAATTAAGGCAAAACGAGATCACAATACCAAGAAATGAAGAAATACATTGCAACCTCTTACCACTCAAATATTTTTCCTATTTTTACCTCAAGATTAGGTGCGAATTTAACCCTTTTGTACCGCGTTATTTAAGACCAAGTTTCCATGCAAGATGCAGGTGCAAGCTTGATCTTCTTTTTTCGATATTTCTGGTATAACTGCGAATGCTGTTTACATTATACAAGATTGGGTATATCGCCCACAATATGCTAGACTACCTATACGATTGCGTGTGGCTGTTGTTTATTAATTGCTTCATTGATTTTTTTATATTTCTTTGCAAAGTTGACAGACTTGAACTAACATCAAAACTGGTTGTCAGATCTGTTACAGAAGGTTCTTTAGTTTCATTGTAAAAACGGCTTAACAATTTGTACGCTTATTATGTACCTATCTCTCCTACGTAGATACTTTGATGTTATATCCTATGAAAATACATTTATCGCTAAAATATCAAACATCCTTTGCAGTGTTTGTAATCAAAATATAATAAACCGGTCAGAATTATTGGGTAAAATGAAAAACCCATTAATGTAAATTCTGTGAAAAGTAGGAAAGATAAAAGCTTTTCATTTAATATTAAACCACAATAATCTTTTATTCAACTCACAAAATATAACACAAAGCAAATTAACGCTGTATTATTTTACCAAATCGAAATGACAGCTATTTAAAATTCGAAACACACGCTCACAAGCGAGCGACAGGTTAACAAGCGAGAATCGAGTGTTAAAACGATTGTGAATCGGTTATCGTTAATCGATTGATACACAGCCTAATTTGCGTAGAACCAACCATGTTTAATTAGAATTGAAAATGCGATTCGTGGTTTCTGATTGTTTTACGTGTTGTACATCGTTAATTTGTTAGATTTTTATTGGTCTTTTTCTTGTTGTAATTGTTTGTTTACAGGTTTTTAGGTACCGCAAAAGAATATTGCGTGATTTTTTTTTTTTTTATTTATTTATTAGGTTCACCAACAATTGTTTACACTGGTATTATGCTTAATATAACATGTAACATAAATAATGTACTAGTGTAACAATCACTTATAGGTAAACTCCGCATGCATTAAAGGAAGTAGTACAAAATAAACTAAACTAAAGTAACTAAACAAAGTTAAAAATGCTTAATACTTAAAAACTAACTTATTAAAATATTAACTAAAACTAATCGGGCAAATACTTATGAAAAGTGGCTTTTAACTTTCCAAAACCATCAAAGTGAAGATCGATTTGGTCGCTGCAATTATTTATGACATTGCATAATCTCGCATAAGGAGAATTTGCGCCTAGTACCGTTCTTCTCAGCGGTGGGCGGAGTGGTGTTATTGGACTACGAGGAATTCTTGAGGGTGCACGGAAACTGAAATTGTACAATATCTGTGGGCAGTCAATTTTATAAGTCAGAACTTTGCACGCAAACATTGCGTCGTTAAGGCGACGACGTTTGTCCAGCGAAACCATTTTAAAGTATCTCAGTCTGTTACTGTACGAACGTATTCTCTTAGCAATGCCGCTAGAAAACGCCAAGTGCCAAAGAAATCGCTTTTGAACGCGTTCTAGACGCAACGAGTGTGTAGCGTAGTGTGGTCGCCAGATCACACTACAATATTCCAATATGCTTCGAATTAAGCTATTGTAAAGTAAAATTTTAGTTTTACGACATCTAAACTGTTTGGCATTTCTTATAACAAATCCGAGCATTTTAGAGGATTTTTTTTATTATATTATCAATGTGAGGGACAAAAGTTAGTTTCCGATCAAACGTTACACCAAGGTCTCTTATTGCATCCTGTTCCACCACTTTTACTCCATCGATATAATAATCTTGATCAATGAGATAGAGTTTTCTGGAGAATTTAATATGATAACATTTGCTTGTATTTAGATGCATTTCGTTGGTTCGGCACCAATGCACAAGCCGTTCAAGATCGCTCTGTAGTGCTGAGGCGTCGTCCTTCGATTTAACGATTTTAACAAATTTCAGATCGTCGGCATACATAAAAACTTTAGAATAAAGAAAGCAGTTTAGGATGTCGTTTATGAACAGAATAAACAAAACTGGCCCTAAATGAGACCCCTGAGGCACACCAGAAGATGTATGTCGTAAGGTTGATTGGAAGCCGTTGATGACAACAAAGAAAGATCTATCCTTAAGATACGAACTCAACCATGAAAGCAACGTTCCAGTAATGCCATATGCTTCCAATTTGCTGATAAGTATTCCATGTGAGACCGTATCAAACGCCTTGCTAAAATCTGTGTATATCACATTGGCTTGGAGACCTGAATCTATAGCCTTCGTTACCATTTCCGTGAACAGTATCAAGTTAGTACTTGTGGATCTAGATTCTACAAAACCATGTTGCTCTTCACTCAAATACAGCTTTAGGTGGTTTTGAATGAGGGGACAGATAATAGACTCAAAAACTTTAGCCATGGTTGATAAAATAGATATAGGTCTATAGTTAGAAACAATGTCATCATTGTTAGATTTGTGGATAGGTACAACTTTAGCTAACTTCCATTTTGCAGGAAATACTCCAGAAGCCA
This sequence comes from Antitype chi, assembly GCA_947359405.1. Classification (NCBI taxonomy): domain Eukaryota; kingdom Metazoa; phylum Arthropoda; class Insecta; order Lepidoptera; family Noctuidae; genus Antitype; species Antitype chi. The sequence goes on from OX375813.1 coordinate 19,318,444, forward strand.
AAGAAACATTGAAAATTAGGGATAGTGGTCTAACTAGCTCAGCCGCACACTCATAGATAAAAATTGGTGGTATTCCATCAGGCCCAGCTCCCTTTTTGCAATCCAAGCTTTTCAGCTTCTTGTATAAGGCCTCACAACCAATAACAGGCTGAGATAAACATAGACTATAATTCTGAAGATTATGTAAGGATACATCTGTGTTATTATGAATATTGCAACTGTCCCGAGCAGGGCTGAAAACAGAAGAAAAATGAGATGCAAAAAGCTCGCAAATTCCTGTTCCATCAGAGGATGTGGTAATACCGTCTGTCATAGTTATAGGATACGTGCTTGTCCCTCCTCGTTTAGCTTTTACATAGGTCCAAAACAATTTCGGGTTACCTTTGAGATCCACCTCTATATGCTTAATATAGTTGTTATAGCAGACAGTAGCAAGGTCATCACAGCGTTTACCAATAATTTTTAATTCAATTTTATCCAGTGGATTATTATAAATCTTATAGCGTTTTCTGATCTTATTTTTAGAATTTAACATTTTAATTAGGTGACGGTTAAACCATGGTGGATATTTCCTGTTTTTAGGTACTTTAATTGGTATAAATTTTTGTATTGCCGAATCAATAATGTCATAAAAGATCTGTAACATCTCATTGACATCGTGCTTACCCTCAAACAATTCCTCCCAGTTAAGTTCCCCTAAAAATGTACGAATTGGTATATAATTCGTTTTACGAAAGTCAGGCTGTCCACTAACAATATTATAAGGAAGTTTGGCGGGTTTGTTCAGGGAAATTTCAACATCAAGGGGTGGATGATGCGGATCAACATTACATATTGAGTCGATACTTTGATTAACAGAGCACAATGGGTGATTACACAATACAAGATCAAGTATGCGACCGGAACTATTAGTAGTATAGTTACATTGGTTGAGCCTGTTCACATAAGTAAAATCCAGCAAAGCAACACAGGTATTAGGAAGCTTGAGGCTATAATCTGAGTTACTGGCTATTTTCCAATCGATGTTACCCAAATTGAAATCGCCAATGATACATACACTTGAGTCATTAAGTTGTTCGATCGCCGCATTACAGTGGTCCAAGAAATCATCTAAGTAAGAAATGCGTACAGGTGGTGGTAGGTATACTGCACAGAGAGCCAAACGACGAACAGACTTAGCCACAGGTAGATCTAAGGTAACCCAAAGGTCCTCACAGCAACTTTCGTGATGACTTGATGAGCGACAAATTTTCGTTTCTGGTCTATATGTCACACTTTTCATCGAACCCATCGGACTTCTAACACGGTCCCCAACACTTGACATCCATGGGCATCCTGACTCCCATTAAAAAAAAAAAACATGCTTGTAATTAAAAACCTACGAACATGCTAATAAATCTTGTTGAAACATACAGCTGATTTAATGTTCACAGTTAATTTAGTTGTATTCACTTAGAAATACGCACATTTAAAATGATCCCTCCGCGAGGGCTCCTGGCATCTCATATGCGACTTTAGTGTGCCCTCCAGGAAGGCTCCCGGCACTGAACGTGTTAATGTCGTCAAAACCGTGATGTTGATTTTGCATTCACCTATATTCTGTGTATAGGAAAAAGCTACGATGCACTTAATCAACATTCTTATTATTAAAATGATTAAAAGCCTGTGATGTCCCACTGAAGGGCAAAGGCATCTGCCCTCCTTCTACTTCTCTCTGTGTAAAGCTGCTAAGGACCAGTTCTTGTAGAAGCAGTCCAGCTCATTCCGCCATCGCCATCTGGGCCAATCGCGATGTCGCTTGCCATTAAGAGGGACCCATTGGGTCGTAAGTTTGACCCATTTGTCGTCTGACAAGCGGCAGATGTGTCCAGCCCAATTCCGTTTTGCGTGGCAGTTTTCATCAAGTGATATCAGAGGGGCAATTCTCGTAATTTTAAGAAAGTTCACAGTCTGATCTCAGTGTCAATCTGTCAAAATTGCCACGATTTTTCATACATTTTTGACATTTGCTTGTCGCTGAGATGAGACTGCGACTAGATTTTGAACGTTTTTATTTACGAGAATTGGCCTTCTGTTATCTTTGTAATGGAACCGATGGTCGTTAAGAACATTGCAATATTAAAATGTTTTCAATATTTGTCGAAGTCTGTATCGCAGTTGGCCGGTTTTTTAGCATTAGCGAAGTTGAACTTTAGCAGAAAAAAATATTGAAGTTATTTTCAGTTTTGTAAATAATTTTCAACCACCGATTTCCCGTAATACCTGCATTAGAATTCACGATGGGATTGAATGCTAACATTTCTACAGAGCACACACTTCTATTTCAAAATCAATTTCATTTTGCTGCCCATAACTATCCCATCATTTCCGTGTATTACATGCATCATAGGTTTTTCAATAAAACATTAGTAATCTGTCATTATATCTCATTGAAGTGGACCTAACCCATCCTGCACGGCCCTCCAACTTAGTTTTGCGTAACAAAAACTTAGTTTATTCACAGGCACGCCTTTATTGTTATTGTGTTAAATGTCAATATTGAATGGTGTTTTTTTTGGTTGTGTGCATGTTTATCGTGGTGAATCGATACAAATCGCGGGAAGCATTCATGGGGAGTCGTGTGCTTGGAAACCAATTTCCTGTTCTCTTTCATATTGAAATGTAAGTGCCCTTCTATAAGTATACCAGACGTGGGATTTATAGTCCCTAGTGTGGGTTTTGTGTGGAACTTTTTTGGGGCCGCATTTGCAGGGTTGAGTGACGGGTCAGTTTTGAATGGGACACATTCAAGTGTGTATTTGGGTAGTTGTGACATCGTGAGTTTGTTTCGGTATTTCTTGTCAGAGTTGTCGGTTTGGAATCACCGAACTCATCTAGTTTTAAAACATAATTAAATTTTGACGTTTACAAGTTTAAAAAAAAAAACAATTTACGTAAATTAATAGTATTTAACAGTCTCATTTGTGTTAACTGACGGCTTTTTGATGTACGAGTTAAGTAATAGTTGATTAGACTTTTAATTGTTTAGTGGACGTTAACAAATTAGTGGAGACAATGCCTCAAGCGGCGATGACGGTAATTAACTTTTTTACAATTTTTTTTTAAATCTTTAGTCGTTCGATTTACTTCACCTATGCGGCTATGCCCCAACTTATATGAAATAGTATTTTTTTAAATGGAATCCTTGGCGCGCTTTGTGCTCTTTCTGAACAATGAAGAAACTGAACCGTCACGATCGGGCCGGTGACGCTGAATCGCGTACACTCAGCTCCAGTCGTTATCAGTTTTTGTTTTTGCTTTTCATACAAGTTCTTACTTCTATCATGTGGTCACACATCCCCTTTTGTTTAAGCATTGGTATTGGTATCAGTATTCCTGTTAGCTTTTCAAATACCAAATAATAATTAATACGCATGAAATAAGAGCACCAAGTAGGACGTAGCAAGGACAACCTCCACAAGTGGGGCGGCCCAGACCTCCGGTGTGATGCCGCGTCTCTCCACAGACAAATGGCTCACCTCTCATCTTGCACCGCATCTGTCACCTGCAAACGTGAAGATCTAATGGCTGCTTCAGCGCACGGTATTCGTGTTGCTGAATTTAGGTCCAAACTAATTTTAAAAATATACTTTGAATAGTTTTTCGTGTTATTTTTGCCACTGACACGCCAAGAAGAAATAGGAGTGAGCTCACGTCTATGGTGCTCTTGGTTACCAATTCGACCCCTTACGTGTTGGGCTATTGTCATATTGTAAAAATAATAACAAATTATTGAGTGTGCAAGTCACCCCCTGCTATTTTGTAAATGTAACGTATATTGAACAGGCAGGGGCCAAAGTCCTTTTATAAATGAAATGTTTATTTATGTAAGTAGATCTTTTAAGATACTTTTACGCGTCGATTTTGTTGGTCAATATTTAAAGACTAGATGGCGCTGGCATTTCCTAGCTGACTGATCCCTGAGAAGAAATGCCGAAACAAACTCAGAGGTCATGGTCTCTTTTAGATTCCAAACATTATATTATTCGAAATGTATGTGATTCTAACAAAGCAGGACCATGTCTGGAAGGAAGGAAATACAGTTCTAGGTAATCCACTTTAGCCACAAGTGGGGTATCATTGAATAGGTCTGTGAAAATCTGCTTAAGTTTATCCAATCATATTCCATTTAGGATCTATAACGATATTTAAATTATCCCGTCACAGTGCCTACGAAGTTGACAAATGTTTCAAAAGATAAGTTAATGCCTTTGGGTACAATTAGCTCCACAATTTATAAGGATTCGCTTTTGAAAGGATTTGCTTGTGAGGGCGATTGTAGATAGTGCCTAATTGATGTTATCTCCGAAGCTAATAAGTTTAGTTTTGTTTGTTATAAGTAAATGTTTTCTTTCAGTGTATTTTCTTTCTTTGACCAAGGTTATGTATGGACTTTAAAAGAGACTGACCTCTTAGTTTGTTTCGGCCTTTCTTCTCAGAGTAGTCAGATAGGAAACGCCGACCTCATCTAGTTTAAAAAAATTTGATTGACGTGTAAAAGTGTTTGTACAAAACTACTTAAAGAAATAAAATCATTTATCATTAATTTGCTACATATTTCATCCCAATCTTCAAATTAAAATAGTTTTTAATAAATTAGAAAATGCCTATTCTCATAAACGCCTCTAAGTCAGTTGTATTATCAACGTAAAATTACTGTGACATAACAAAAACGCTTAAAAAAGAGAAAAAATCTATAACTTTATAAACATCAAAACATCTGTTGAAAAACACCCGTTATTTAAAAAGAAACAACGTAAAAATCAAACTGCCAACAGAATCACTTAGACCAGGATCTTGCCCGGAGCAATTTGCAAAATGTATTCAATAAAGCCCATACTCGGGAGATGGGCAATTTGTTCCTTTGATCATTCAATCTATCTCGTCCGGAGATTCCCCTTTGTTAAGATTATCAATCGGCTGCCGATCTTACCGTGGTCAGTTTTGATTAGCTGGGAATGGATAAAGTAGAACTTGTTGGTACGATGATATTTTTGTTGGGAAAATATTTGTAAATTGTGTACCTAGTATAGTATCCATACTTATTTATTCTTACTAATATCATAAATGCAAAAGTAACTCTGTTTGTGTGTTACCTTGTCACGCCTAAACCACTGAACGGATTTTGATAAAATTTGGCAAGGAGGTAGATCGCATCCTGGGAAAGAACATGAACTACTTTTTAACATGCTTTTATTAGCTTCACCTGTGTGTTTGTTTGTAACCGACTCCTTTTTTGGACTTGAATTTGACCCACTTCAAACGGTCAGATTTCATTTAAACATTGTAGTCACGCTTTTGTAGATAACGTCAGTAGTCACGCGTTTCTGATCTTTCTCTAGGTCCTTATAAATGTAGAGTATTTCAGAAGAATATTTCTTCCCAAACTGTCAAAATCACACTGACAGCAAACTTTCTACTCGACGCGACGGTGACAAAGTATTATCTACAAAATCATGATTCGTTTAGAACGCATAACTGTAATAATTAATAGAAGAAAGAAAAAGAAAAGAAAGAAAGAAAGAAAAAGTATTTATTGGACTCGCACAGGAATATTACTAGCTTAACTACAACACAATACAATTATTAAACGAATAAAAAATAAACTAAAACACTGCTATGCTACTTAATTAAATTAAAATTATTAAACAACAAAAATAAATAAAAAGCAACAGCAGAACATAGCTATCTTCTCCTATTGTACATCATTTGGTTAATAGTCATGTCTATTCTTCCGTCGAAAAATCGGTGCTCGTGCTAAGCTTGCTGGAATGATATTGGTTATGTTAGTGTGGTTTCTATTGTATGAAGATTTTCTCGTTTTTTTTTCTTAATTTTGGGGTCGTATTTTTAAAGTATATTTTAATGAGCCTCAGCTAACATATTACGCTGAAAGTAACTCAAAGTCTACTAATGGATCTTTAAATAAGAAATGTCATGTAGGTATGTCCGTATGATTTTCACAGTGGTATCTGAAACTGCAAATGTTTCAGGGCCACGCGTGTTTATAGTTTCGGTAAAAACGACATAGTTATAAAACCGCATACTTCGTAAACTAGAACTATAAATAACCAAGAATGTTACATTTCATAACTGAACATAAAACACGAAAATTTAAAACAAACACATAAAATTCAAACATTTATGGATAACAAAACGCACATACCAACATACCTACGTATCGTAAGAACAAATAATGAGATATTATTGTGAATTTACAAGAAATATTATGTTTGCGTACTCTCCGGCGAAAGTTAGTCAAAAAAGTACTACAAAATGGAGGGCCACGACAAAAAGACGCCTTCTCCGATAAGGGTCAACCGCTATGCCCTTTAATATTTTTTTTTTCAGCGAACCAAACGAAGGACGGCCATGTTTTTGTGCGACAAAATGGCCGCTGCAAAGTTTTGGCGGGAATTTGGTCGGAAGTTTTGTTTGTCTTCCAATTAGTTTGGCTGCTTTTGTGTCTTTGGTATTCAGAAATTTCGCCGTATTTTTACTTATGTAACCAAATACTTAAAGAAAACTAAGGGACTTTACCTTTCTTTACTATCAAAATGTGATGTAGAACATTGAATGAACAGAAGTTTGGTTGACGACGCCAAAGTTAATTAAAAGTAATCTACTTAGATTCGTAAAACTTCTTGTATCTACGCAATTCTGATCATTACTAAGTATCTAAGTAAAACTTCAGTTTTATTTTACAAATTAAATGTAGGACTACTAACTAAGAATCTCCCGCCATGTTTTTTGTACGCGATTAAACGGCCGCCACAAATTTTTTGCAGGAAAAACAATTTAGAACAGCAGAACCGTTTGTGTTAAATTAAATTAATAAATTTTCTCTGTTTGATCGAACATAATTGAAGCTATTGATTATATTGAATTCTGTTGGAATTGTTTTAATAATAGTGAAGCTTTTGTTGAATTTCAATCGATGTAGGTTAATTATACACGAACAAGAAGATAGGTATATTCCTTTATTTGAATACATATTCATCGTCTCAGCTGACGATAATGTTTTAACAACACCATCCTGTCGGTAACAGCTGTTTATAAACAGGCTTCGTTCAAAGATATCAATAATAACTCTCCATAATGACAGTTAAGGCTCCTACAAACAGGCGCGACGCAACTCACGTAGAACAATTTCTATGAAAACTTCAATGAAATTGAAGACATTATTTTTAAAACCTCCATAGTCAAAATAGTTAGTTTTACAGTAAAGTAAAAAAACTTCTTCAGATCTTTATATTTTACTTTTTATATTATACCTACTATTTATTATTATTTGCACTATACATATTTCTAAAAGACAGAAATATGCAAAATGGTATTTTGCATATTTCTGTCTTTTAGAAATATTTAAAATCCCTTAAAATCTTGAGCTAAACTTGAGAAGGAAGTGACAAAGGTTGCTTTTGAAGGAAAACTGGAATTTCAAATGGGACATAGGTGGTTCTTGAAGGAAATATTGTAAATTAAAAGACAAGGAAATTGTATTATGTATTTATTGCTGATTCATATGAATAAAAAAATCACTGACACTTATTCCTTACCACTACTGTTATCCAGAGATATCAACATCAGCACTTACATCACCATCATCATCCCATTTTTTATTCATAATGAACCGATGTCACTGACATAACTGCTTTTTGCCGAAACATATAATCGGTACAACGAATAAAAGCAAATTTCTCATTACTAATCTTGTTTTTGAAGAAATATAAAATATAATCAGAAAGCTTACAAATTCCTCTACAAGATGGCGTAACTAACTCATAACATGGAATTTTTGACAAAGGTGGTTTTTTAAATAAAGTCTTCAATTGTTCTACAAGTGTCGCGTCGCGCCTGTTAGAAGAAGCCCTTAATCTTCTGATTATTATTTCATTTAAGTCAGTATAACTAGAACATGCTAAATATTTATAGGAACATTGGATTACAATGGCAGACAGAATCTAAACTTGGACTCTTGAATTTGTTTCGCCGATTCTTTTCAGGAGTAGACAGATAGAAAATGTCGACTACATTTTTTTTTATGGCTTGTAAAAGTGTTTTCGATATTCAATTTATAGAATAAACCATTTCATTTCAAACACAACTACATTATTACAATCTTCAATGAACTACATTTAAGATTTTTGTTAAAACAACTACCTACTGGCATTATCAGTATAGCTAAATCACTAGGTTCAACTGGAGATTTAAGGCAATTGTAATCAATTTTCTTATAAGGACATTGCTGCAGAAACTCACAAATTCAGTTAATATCACAAAGGTCAACCAATAAAAAATCTCTGCCAAAAATAAAAGAACACAGAGGACTCTCTAAACCTGTCTTTGTTCTGTCACTCGTGCACCGGTCATAATTCGATTAATTTGTCCGTCTGCAATTAGTTGATTCTCGTTCGTTGAATCGATTTTTTTACTGAGTCGTCTCGATTACGCTGGCTCGCAAATCGATACGTGATTGTATTTAACGTTGCGTTTGAGGTGTAGTGAAATTAGCCGATGAGTTGAACACTTGTTGTCTACAGAAAGATATACTTCAGTAAGATATTTTATGTGTTATACTTACAGGTGGTTCAGAATTATGTGCTGTACTCGTGGTAACAGTTTGCGCGTCAATGTCCCTGCCATCACGTATACTTTGCTACTTAGCGGTTGATGTTCTATAAATTTGCAGATTAAATTCGGCATTCTTCTGCAATTTTTAAGCTCATATAATTCCTACAGGGCGAGTAATTTTCTTAGTTAATAGATAAGGGTGAAATGGACCTTTTTGGCGCAGCACACTGTTCTTGTTCAACATTTCACTTTTTTTTTTGTGTTGCATGATCTGTTGCTTAATAAATGTTATTCTTTCCTTCTTTGTTTAATACTCGTAAATACTAAGAAGAAAACGTGGTACGTAAAGTTACCTACCAGGTTTTCTTCTGCTAGTTTAATCTGTATCAAATACAACTGTTTTTTTTTTCTAAACAATCATGGACGCCAGACCACTGCCTATTTCACATGACATTTTAAAAAGGCATAAAGGTCATAATTAACTAAAAGGCAGAGGCCTATTATGTCACCAATTTTATTTTAATATTATATTTCATAAGAGAAACAGCCAATTCAAATCAATTAAGTACAATATTGTACGCTTGCTTTATTATTTAATAACATCATCCGTATCGATAAAGACAAATTGTTATCTTATTGCATAAACACGACTTCTTACCACAGACAATTTTCAACTTTCTCCGATGACCGTTAAAGTTCATATTAGCTTGTAAGGTGGACTCACTCAGGGGACTACGGACTACCGTCATATAAATTAAAACATAATGTAAGTACCTAAGTAGAGAAGTTTTGCTAACAAAGTTATCTTGGGAACTGAAGTAAACAGCCGTGAAATGCGTCAGGGGTCATTAGGGCCAAGTGGGGCAGAACTGCCAAAGAGATTGCACCTATCTTGTGAAATATCTTCCTTTGAACGAATTTTGTTGGAAAAGTGGCTCGTGGCTAAGTGATAATAGCCGCTCTAGTCGATCGAACTAAGCTACGCTTGCCGCGGTCGGTACGAGGATGGGTGACCATCCATAAAGGTGCGCTTACACGGGCAACTAAAATTGCTTCATCCTGGTCAACTACATCCACTATCCAGCAATTTAGGGCAATGGCAACATGTAATAACCTGTAGCCAAAGAGACAGCCAGACAATATCTTTCAATATGGAGCAACTTAAAAAAACTAGGTAATACGCCCCCTCGCCGCCTCCGTCGCCGGCCGGTTACTCTCGCAAAAACGAGACGTACAAACGAGATAGAAAGAAAATTGACAAAAAAAATCCAAACCAATTGGATATTCGGCAACTCATGAAATATACAGGTTGAAATTGAAAACATGCGACAAACCGTAATGGGAGATTGTACTCATCATTATGAACAACTTTTACTAAGGGACCAATGATGCAATCGCGAAAAAAAAAACATCTGTTCCCTACATTTATGTTCGCATAACTCGTCAAAATGTAGGGAACAGCTGTTTTTTTTTTGCGATTGCATCATTGGTCCCTTAGTAAAAGTTGTTCATAATGATGAGTACAATCTCCCATTACGGTTTGTCGCATGTTTTCAATTTCAACCTGTATAGAGCAATCCAAAGCAATATTCCTGAAACACATCGGCAATTTATTGTTGTTGCTCCAGATTGTTCCACTTAATTGATCCAGATTGATCCATTAGTGTTGCAGAGCAATAAGAGCACCTTAAGGTCTATAGTGTGACCCATCCGTACCTCAGAGAGCATGCTAAGCCGTTCGTCCCAGGCTGTCATTCGTAGATCGTTGACAGTGGTTATGGGTAGTCAGATGCCCAAAAATCTGACAGTCTTACCAAGGGGTATCGTTGTACCCAGTAACTGGGTTGTGAAGGACAGATAGACTCTATGTAAAAAACAGATATTCAGCTGAATTTGGTTAGACTGCAAACCGACCCCAAAATAGTTGGGATAAGTTAAGGCAGATTGAGTGAGTAGTGCGATCATAAGTTTGGCCGATTTTTAGGTAGGTCATTTCTGAGTCATCAGCATCTTTTTTATTGGATGAGGTCTGAAAAAACTGCACCCTAATTGCGTAACTCACGATTCATCATAATTTGTTTCTTTTTGAAACAAATGGCTTAACCATTGCTTCATTTGTTCGAAAAATGTGTCTGCTAAGCAACGTAAATAACGCAATGAATATTGTTGAACTCTCAAAATGAAACCGATTATGATTAATCGTGTGTTACGCAATTAGGGTGCTGGTCGACCACTGATTCCTTAAAATTCAATAGATGTTGATGTAATTATTTTTACACAAAGTTACCTGCTTAGTTTGATGTACAGAATAGATAGTTTACTATCTTAATTGTTTATCAAAATACTATAATTACTAGTTAGTAATTTTAGTATTTTCACAAATTATCAGTATAGTTATACTACTTATAAAAGCAGGCCTCAACAACACCATTAGTGATGGGAAAAGTTAAAAAAAAATCTGAACTGAATATTCGTCATCCAAACTTCACTGACTCTCCTATCTGAATCAGGGACACAGTCACAATTTCGCAGAAGCTCGCTATACACATAACCATCTTATTTTAATTCCTCAGCCGTCGTCACAGTTTAGCATTGTTGACTTTTTTCGGTTTCCAGAGTCGTTAGGAGCCGAAAATTCGTCTTTTACGTTTTTTTGTGGCTGTGGTCCGCCGCCGCCGTCGCCGACTTTCGTATCGAATATCAGCGTGGCGTTTTACTTTTGACTTTTTACTCGCTTCCCCTTTGTTAGACTTTTTTTTGTCGATTTTTGCAAAGTATTGGCATGAATGTGAGCAATGTCGAGTACTTAAAAAGCGGCCAAGTGCTAGTCTGCCTCTCACATGAAGGGTTCAACCGTGCAATATTGAACACTAAACACGTTTGATGTACGGGGAATTAAATTTTTAAGTTTTTTTATTTTTATTATTTGTTTTTAAATAATTTTGAAACTTGACATTTTCAAGTGTGTATCTATTACAGTTCAAAGGATACAGCCATGTGATAGACCGACCATGGTTGGACGACTGAAATCTCGCACGGCACGTTTAATCATTTTTCAGACTTGTTAGGTGTCTTATTTTCCCGATTGAAAGAATACATGAATGTCATCGATATAAAATATCGATGACATCATGAATTGGTTTATATTCCATACTTTTTATGTTTCCTATATAATTCTTCTCAGTATCCCACAAATTATCTGTCAAAACAATACTTCCTATCCCTATTTCTCATACTACGAACTGAATAAAAAGAAAATAAAACATAGGCAGGTATTCACTAAAGCGGTTACAGGACAACAAAAACCAATTGAAACTGAGGCTAAACTCATAAAGTATCGGTTTTTGTGTGCCTCATACGTCATAACCCTTTTCTTGCGAAACGTAAAACTTATTTCTTGGTTTCTTTAAATTGTCGTGTTTTGTCAGTTCGTGTCCTACTCGTGTAACTCACATTGTTGTCGAAAACAGGATTTTGCAGAAGCTTTAAAAGTAATTGGACTTGCTTTAGACAAAAAATACGGTCTTCTATTAAACGAATCTGTATACATAAATAAAATTGGAATGTGTGTTTGTAGGGTTACGTATTATAATACCTAAGTTTATTCTAACTATTTTCAAGATAACTGCGGTCAAAAGACCTACCTTTTAAAATATCTAAAGATCGTTTCACCGATTTTTGTAATAACTAATGAACGAAATCCATAAAGGAGAATTCAGCTACGGTTTATTCAACCACAATTAATTAAACTAAAGTTGATTAAATGAACGGTCGATTCACCTAGGTACTGTTAAATTAATCTGTGGTCTTGTGTTTGATTTACTGGTGATTTTGTTATTATATGTCAATTGGATGATTAGCTAATTCGAATGTTCGCGAAAACCCTAGGGATATTGCGAAAACACGGATAATTAGACAATGGTAAAAACATTTCTGCGAGCAACTTGGAAGTAGCGCTCGCCGGCCGCTACCGCGACACCGTTCGCTGCGCTCGCTCGGCTCGCACCGTTGGTCGCCTTTTTAACCTAACCTATTTCACTCAGTTCAAAATTACGAATCATGCAATTTGCCTGCTAGTGGATAATTAGTCAATGGTAAAAACATTTCTGCGGCAGATTGTATGATTCGTCATTTTGAACTGGGTGAAATAAGATAGGTTAGGTTAAAACTGTGACCAACCGCGCGCGAGCCGAGCGAGCGCAGCGAGCGGTGCCGCGGCAGCTGCCGGCGAACGCTACCTCCAAGTTGCTCGCAGAAATGTTTTCACCATTGTTTAATTATTGTAGGCGAGTCGTCCATTAGGTATTTCATACATAGTTGAAATATCAAACATCTTAAAAAAATCATTAGATTAATCGTTCGTTAGTACGATTAATTTTAGTTTAATCAACATTAAGTAAGATAAACAGTAGTTGAGTCGACCAATATGCATTATGAACATATGTGAATCAACCGTAGTTGTCTTCCTGCCAGGGGTGCGGGTTAATCGAAAGAGATATCGCGGCCCCTGGCACACGGGCAACTGAGGGAACACGGGTGGGTTTTAGTCAGTAAAAGTCTGACACGCCCTCCTGTTCCACCCAGAGCGGTGTTTAATTATGTTTTTTGATCACTCTATGCAAAAAAGACTTGAAAATATCATATATGTTTTTGCTTTCAAAATTATTTACGGTTCAAGAGATACACTGATTTAAAAAACCACCTTTTTGAGCGTTTTCATGAAATCACCGCCTCAAGCAGTTGGGTTGGTGTTCAAATATTTTCAAACTAAGTTTAAAATGAAAGTAAAGTCGTCTTCCTTTAGTAGTGGCCATGGCCAAAAACCCCATTGTCCGGCCGGCGTTGTCAGACGGCATGCGGCACCGCAACAGTTTACAATAATGATTTTTGTTTAATAACACATTGTTCTTCCTATAGGAGTCTTAACACTCGGAGCTCGTAAAAGAGCCATATGGCACAAGTTATAGAGGGAAGATATCATCGTGTATAATATGTAGTTTTCTTTAGGATAAGATGTAGTAATTGCTGTGGTAGGTTAGACAACAATTGAAAACGAAACAATACACTTTAACAAATCGTAAAACGATATATCGCACCTTTAGAAGTATAGATACCTAATGCGAAATTAGCCGCAAGCAAAATTATTTAGAATTCATTTAGAATTATTAGAATTATAGAGACCTATTTTGGTTGCGGCTAATTTCGCATTAGGTCTCTATACTTCTAAAGGTGCGATATATTTTCTTTAACAAGATATTATTTCAAAAGCTCGCCATATCGAAGCTAAGACAATACAAGAATGGAATGTGTGAAAGATGATATGGCAAAGGGAGTGAATACCGAGATGACGACTATTAGAGATATATGGAAGAAAAGTATATATTGTGTAGACCCCAAATAAATTGGGGTAAGAGTAAGATACTGATAATGATGACCGAAGCTAAGAAAAGACAGACGAGACGGCAAGCTTACAGATCAATATGTATAGGTTGTAACCTAGGCTGAAGATAAAGAAGATGATCACTTTGTTAAACAATTAAAGTGTTGACATAAAGTAGAAGATATTTCAAATCAAATCAATCATTTATGAAATGGGAGTGTTGGTTCGCTGTAATCTGCATTTATTTGGAAAACTGCGCTCTCGTCGTTATCAGAATACCATTAATGTTACCTCTCATAAAACCGCATTTTTCGGCAAAAGTGTCTTAGGTATGGACCCAAAAATATATAATAGTATTCCAGCAGTTATTAGAAATAAAGAGTGTCTGGGATCCTTTAAAAGGTCATTGTTTAAATTCCTTCTAGATACATGTTACTACTCCATCATTAAGTTTAATACTGATAAACAAAGGTATGACGATTCCGACTTGCTAACTAAACTCATATGATTTTCATTTATTGATTTACCTACCTGACATATTTTAAATTGATTTTTTTATTATGTGTTGGCATGCCACCTTCTAATTATAATTGCTTGTTTGTGTTCATTTTGTACGCCATATATTGGCAAAATATAGTGCACATATTTTAGAAAATACTAACTGTAATCATACCTGTGTTTAACAAATAAATGATTGATTGATGTTTAATTTACATAAACCTATATGGGCACTTATGAAATGTCAGATGGTGCATAGTTCCAATTGGTTGTTTCCTATGGAGAAGAGCCGACAAGAACCTCCATGGTTACTCTTTTAAAAACGGCCTTTACAAGCGTTTGTTCCTCAATAACGCATTAAAGGCTGAACTGATTTGCCTATTGCATACGGATAAATTAATAAACGGCCTGCATTAGGACCTAAGATACTTGATATTTGGGTACCTTCATGATTGAAACCTTGGGTAACAGTAATATACTTTACATATATTTCTTTATTTCTTTTTTCCACACCATACTTTCCTGTTGGGCCTCGTACAGGCCTTTTTATACTTTTGTCGTGTTTGGAGGACTTTTTAATTATCTTCCTGTGTGACACGTTTCTTTCTTTCTCCTTTTTCATATTCAATGTTCTACAATATTAGTGTAGTGTTTGGCATCTAAATACCAATTAAATTCACATTCTATGCTAAGACTCACATTTATTATAAGTAATTCACAATTACAATCAAATTTGACACCTTACTGTTCAGCCATATTGGATCGGCCACCCTTCGTTCTCTCTCTCACTCAGTCCTTCACCTACAATCCATTCGTTCTGCCATTCATTCCCACGTTCGTGTATTAGTATCAGTCCGCTCCCCGCCGCTCCTTTAGACCACAGCACCTTTTAACTCGTCAACTTGACCTTGTCTGGAACAAGCGTCAGGACCACACATTACTCCAGCACTTATTTTATTTTCGCCTCTTTTTACCCTTTCTGCGGGAGTGAGACTTCACTTTCAATTTAGATATTGAAGGTGGAATTGAATAGACGTTTTTGCGCAGTAATTTTTGCGGATTTAGGCCCCAGCAGACAGGTGCGACGCGGCAGAACAATTTTCAAACAGCTTCCGTAGAAACTGTTTTGCTAGGGTCGCGTCGCGTCTATCTGTTCAAAAGGCCCACGCCACTAAAAACTTTCCTACCACTAAAAAGGCCCTCGCCTAATACTTTCGTGTAATCTTGGACTGCCTCGTTGGTCTCGTGGTTGCAAGCGCTACTGCTAACCATGAGATCCTGCTTATAGTTCCAAGGTGGGGCAACGTGTTATTGGGTTTTGGCATAAGGAATTTCTCAGTAGCAGCTCGAAGTCTGTGCCCGATTGATGGCAATAGGCTCGCCCCCTATTAAATTGGCCTTAAACATAACTAGCTAAATATGGTCCGTTCTATAGGTAGAACTCTGCCGGAGATTACAAGCGTGATGTTATGTATGTCTTGAAGGTCAAAAGGTTAAAAATTATGAATCAGAACTTGTCACTAAATAGTGTTTTACACAATGGTCTTGTATTGAAATCCCTTATGGAGAGGCTATCACTACATTTATGGCTGATCTTTTAAATAGTCAAATAACTTTTATCTAATGAATAAATCTAATAGTTTGGCATAATTCCTAAACAAAAGCTGTCAAACCGATATATTTATTCCTGCGATAAAAAGTTATCTGATTATTGAAAAATCAGTCCTTAAAGAAATAAAATAAGATAGAAGGAAACGCATTATTTATGGTAATACAAAGATTTAACATGATAAGGACATCGACGCTTACCCCTGCGATTTCGCTATAATGCACGCAGCGAAATGCGAACACTTTTTCATATTTTTGGTTAGTTTTCGCATGCATTTGCGTCGGAATGCTAGCGGCGATCACGGTGGAAATTAAAACGCATAACACTACGTGCTTCGACATAAAATTTTCAACGCAATTAACACCCAGTTTTTGGTGGCAAACAAAACGGTAAAAAAAACGTATTTCACATGCAATTTTTTCCATTCGTTTGGCGGCCGACGACTAAAAATTCTATGCTTTTGCTACCATAAAACCGTCTGCCTGTAAAATCGGGTTTTCACAAGCTACGAGTGGTTATGCATTGTGGATTCGGGTCAAGCATATAGGAACGAATAGCTGGAACGTACAGTAGTACTTGAATGTTTACCTTTTCCATTTTTTTCATTTGTAACTTTAAAAACAAAACTCAGTTGCTTTTTCCGCTCTACGGTTTTTTTTAACAGACTCGATTTGTGTGGTGTTTCCTATCAATTCAACTTCGTAAATAAGTATTTTTCTCAACTTTATTTACAATGATAAAGATGATAATTATGGGTTATGGCTAAGTAGTAAAAGATGCACGGTTGATTAAGTTAATCTGCACTTGCCGCGGTTGGTCCGTGGATAGATCACATCTTTAAATACCACGCCACGGGAAGCACGTTAAGCCGTTGGTCCCGGCTGTCATTCGTGGGTCTTAGACAGTAGTTACGGCTCCTCAGAAGCCCGAAAGTCAGACAACCAGGGGGTTGTGGAGGTCATATAGGCAGTTGCTCCACGTAAAGTACTGGTATTCAGCTGCATTCGGTTAGACAGGAAACTGACCCCAACAAGGTTGGAAAAAGCGTAGGCAGATTGATTGAATGATTAATAAAAATGATATGGCTAGGGGATGAAATCCGTTCAGCGTGAAATCAAACAAACAAACTTACTTTCGCATTAAAGTATGTGGGTACTTATTCATCGCTTTCGAATCGCTCATCGATCGATCAAAAACGGCAAACTTTCAAATTTATTTCCTTGCGTAATTTGTTTCGCTATTAAGTACCATGCATCTAATTGAATCACAGTCTTAATGCGTCTATGCACCTGATTATTTGGACCAACATACCTAAAGGGCATACCTTTGTGGTATGCCATGTATTTCGTCTGTGTGCTAAATATACAAATCTATTCGTGATTAAAGACTCGATGATTGAGATAGCTATGTGTTGACAATCACGTTGGTATTGGTTGACTGCTTTGATCGCATGGAAATATCAAAATGGTTGCATGCATTATGCCGATATAAGACTCTAACGTAAAAGCCGGATAATTGCCACACTTTTTGAAATCATTTTTATCTCTCAGTACAAAAAGTAAAATCATTTTTATCTCTCAGTACAAAAAGTAAAATCATTTTTATCTCTCAGTACAAAAAGTAAAATACTTTATTTTTAAAACTGTCCGAGACCTTTGGTTTTGTGTCTACAAATTTATGAAAAGTTAAAAACATTATCTTTAATATTTCCTGAGTACTTATTAGCTATATTTCGGGGTTAAAGATATCTTTATTTCCCATAAGAAAGAAATTTCACTTACATGAGAAATATTTACAAAATTTAAAAACATTATTGATGTAACGTACAGTTTTGGCAAGTTGAAAGTAAAAAAATACAACATTCAGAAATAGTCAAAAAGTAGAAATAAAATATCAAGTTCAATATATTAGCGACTACCCTAGTCGCTAATATATTGAACTTGATATTTTGAGACATCTATCCCAAATAGGGGATACTTGCCCAATCCATATAAATTACGTTTAGGATAGATATCCCGCCGAGAAACAGAACATCTATCCCGCAAAAACTTTGATCGCAATTTGCCTTCCCATGCAATCGCACAGACACATGCGACACGGTCAACTTAGTGGTAATTGGAGAGTCTTTCGATAGATTAATAAAATAGCATGCAATTCATCCGCGAAACTAGAGTAAATACAATCGGGGCAACTATACCCCTGGGGCAACTATCCTGGTTTTACCCTACCACTTTTTGTTTATTTTTGTGTAGTTGCTTAGTTTTAAAGCCCTGACTGGAGGTCTTAATTTATTGAGCCCTCCATAGGCAAGTCCGATTAAGCAGCCGACAATCTCCTTTTATTCTTGTTCCGGATTTATCCTCATGGATTTACTCCGCCCTGGGGCGGGTTGACAGCCTCCTAGGTTGACCTGCGAGAAGCCATTCACAAAAAAAAACATTTTTGCTTTTCATAGTGATTTTTTTAAATTATTATTACTAAATGGGCCAGCTCTTGACCTCGATCACGCGTGATGAAAAGCGATTGATGAGGTCTAAGATGGATCGAGCGTGCCCAGAAAATGCCTGTTCACTCTTGTTTTAAAGGTAGACGGGTTAAAAATGGAAGGGATCTCAGACGCAGGCAGAGAGTTCCACACTTTGGCTGCGCGCATAATAAATGTGGAGGAGTAGCGCTGAGTAGGACTGGTGCATATTTCTCTCGGAGTGAAACGTCTGATCACAAAATGATTGTAAGTTAAAATTAATCCAATAGTGAACCGATCGATGATGCTTGATTTCGGCATCTTCCCAGTTTCCAGTCTGACCAAATGCAGCTGAGTACCAGTATTTTACATGAATCAACTGCCTATCTTACCTCTACATAACATTCTACAGCCTAATTAGGTAAAACGACACCCCTTGGTAAGTCAAACCTATTTTATTAAAGATCCGTCACAAGACGCTACCAGATCTGCAAGACATTTGCGTGAGCCCTAGACAAAATACTCAAATTGCGAGACAGTAAAGTCTTGTATTCAAAGCTGCAAGAAAAACATAACTCCTCGTTAAAACAACTGCAAGAAATCTTAAATGTGACAATATAAAGTGTTAACTGGGTACCATCTGCTGGCGGAGATATTAAATAATTAAAAAGAGGCTATAAAGAGGCTGTTTGCCCACAGCGGCTATATCTTATAGCCGAGATAAATAGCCTATTAAACTAAGTTGTTGTCAGAATGCATAAACGCTACCAGATTTGTTTTTTGTTTAAAGTGTGTGAGACTTAGGTGACAGTTTGTCTTATCAAGGAGTATCGTGTTACCCAGTAACTGGGTAGTGGATTGTGGAGGTCAGTTAGCAGCCGCTCCTGTATAATATTGGTATTCAGCTGCATTCAGTCAGACTGAAACCCGACCGCAACATAATTGGAAAAAGACTAGGCAGATGATGTTTTTTTTTTTAATGCGATCAACACACACACACACACACACACACATAAAGTCCTGCTGTAGCGTACTACATTAGTGTACCAGTAACATTTAATCGAAGTCTTGGCAATCGAATTAACAGTTCATTTAGCAGGACTTCCTCGATATAAAATGTATACCTATCTATAAGGTATGCTGGCGGTACTCCAAAACAATAGGTCAGACAGACATTCTTTAATATAGATTGGTTAGATTACCTATCTGTCTATGGACATGATAAAGAATTGACACTATTAGGTACCTGGATAGGGTAGACAGACAAGTTTTGTAGTTGAATAGAATTTCTGGAATTGCGAAATTGAGACATATTAGTCCAAGAAATAAATTAATCGGTGGCTTTTGAAAATAGAATCGTTTCTCCAAATCTGTGCGTAGTCGTCATTACTTTCAAAATCAAATCAAAAGTCATTCATTTAAACTAGGCTGATGTCAGCACTTTTTGAACATCAAAATTACATAAGACAGTCCCCCAAAACGCCCGCCCTGCACCACTTCCTAGTGCTTTAGCTGGGAAGAAAAAGTGGCGCAACAAACTCCCCAGTAGCACAGCTGTCTGTTAAGTTAGAAGAACTTGATTCAATATAATGATAGGAACGTAATTAACGTTACGAAACACAAAATATAAAATTAAAATATTTGCCAAATGTCAACTAGCACACGCCAATATATCATAAAATATCATTAAAAATTTTACTCAAGCAGAAATTTATAATGAAAACAAACAGAACTTAAAACCTAAATTAAAGCCTCCAGGCATAAAGGGCATGCTCGCTTACGTATGCAATGCTGCATTATGTTCACGTAGCTGTAACTAGAAGTAGCATAATATGTTAAACTAGGACCTTCGGAGTAAAATAAAGAAACAGTTAATACTATTAACAATAACAAAACCTGGTTTGGTTGTATACCAGCACCTGAAAGATTATCAGATCCTCTCTCTTTCTCTCTCTCTCCTGTAGATTCCCGTGAAATTTATACCTACTTCCTCAATTGATATCTGGAGTGTTTTCGGCTTTATTTTAGTAGTTGTTAATTGGATGAAGCAGGTATCAATTTCAAGGGAGCCACGAACTCCAGAAGTCAATCACAGTTATTGTTAGACTATCTTTTGCCCGCGACCTCGTCTACGTGAACTTTCTTGTTCCCTCGACCCACCCTATCTCATCGCAACGATTGCCTGCGCTATTACTTTGATTTCACGTTTTGCTCGGCTCCTTGGGTTCAAAGCGTAATTTTTAAAATCTTATAATCTTCCTCAATAATGAGGCTATCAAATGCAAAAAGATTTTTTCAAATCCAACCGATAGTTTCAGAGATTAGCGCGTTCAAACAAACAAGCTTCAGCTTTATTATTAGTTACGTCCACATTGCTACCGAACTAGTCACCAGTTCGTTCACTCATTCCAATGACTGAAGACCCCATATTATTTGACAATATCAGTCCTGGTACCAATAAATCATTCACTCAAGACTCTGAATCACGTTGGGAATGCCGTCGGCATACGCCTTGTCGTAGACCGCCACATGCCTTCATTGCTGCCAGCGCGAACGTCTGGCTTGCTAGACTATATTGAAAGTCTGGGAATAGCTGAGCGGTGTAGGTAGTAGTGATTGAAATGGAGATCTTGTGTAGGAATTGCAGAAGAAAAATTAATTGAAAAGGGAAGAAATTAAATGCAATAAAGGTACTAAGATACTCGTATTTTTGATAGATCAGATGCTCTTAAAATAAAGTTAAATGCCTCAGGATTTAAGTCCGACTTTGTACAGCACATCAAGCTACCCCAATCTGTCAAATTTCTTTGATAGATTTTCAACTTTATTACAGGAACGTAAGGTTCATGTTCAATTATGAAAATTTTACAGTTTGAGGTGGCTTGATGTGCTGGCGTCTGTACAATTCTTCTTTCTGTTGTAAAATATGTTTTTATTTGTGCGTAAAGTTTCAATAACTAAAATAAATGATACGATTATGGTAATACATGCATGTTTTCTTCAGTACCGACCGTTCTTTGTCAAACAGCTACAGAAGTAGGAAAACACGTGTTGATCATAATAGATCGAGAATATCTATCTATAGGCAATTTTGGCCATTTTAAAAATGGTAAGTCATCTAGCTTGTTACAGTCGGAACTGAAAAATTATGAAGATTAGATATATCCACAGTTTTTTTTTAATTCTATTTTTTTAAGAATATTCAGCATGTTGGGTGTATGTATCAATATAAATACTATTTCAATTCACAAATGTCTGCAACTCATATTTCAAGCAAGTGCCCGTTACTATCACAATAAAGAGACCTCGACACATCGTAAACAGTGCGTTAAAGTGCCTATAGAATTAAGGCCAATTCCTATATTTAACGGACCGATATTGGTTAAAATTAAAACTCTTGTCATCATCTGCCTAAACTGCACCCTAATTGCGTAACACACGACTAATCATAATCGGTTTCATTTTGATAGTTCAACAATATTCATTGCGTTATTTACGTTGTTGAGCAGACACATTTTTCAAACATATGAAGCAATGGTTTAGCCATTTGTTTCAAAACGAAACAGATTATGATTAATCGTGAGTTACGCAATTAGGGTGCTGCTCCCAACTATCTTGGGGTCAGCTTCCAATCTAACTGAATGCTGCTAAATACCAATATTTTACATGGAAAGACTTAATATCTAACTTCCACAACCCAGTTACTGGGTAACACGATACCCCGTGGTAAGACTGGTTGTCAAACTTTCGGGCTTCGGACTACCCGTAACGGCTGTCGAATATCTACGAATGACAGCCGAGACCTGAATACAACTCAACGCGCTTTCCGCGGCACGGAGAAGTCTTAATATGTAATGGATGGTCAAACATCCAAGAAAGGACCGCGGTAAACGTAGCTTAGCCTTTAGTCGGTCCGAGGGGCTATTATTATTTAGCCACGAACCACGACCATAAAAAACTGGCCAAAAACGTACCTATAATTAAATAAAAATAAAACATCATACATTGTTTAAATAGTCCGCGTTTTTAAGACTACCCACGTCGCTTTGTCTCGATAGCCGATTACAGGAATCGATAAATTGAAATCAAAGCACGTTTGTATGCTTGTAAAGTAAGCGGTAATGCCTCGGCAATTAAAGCTGCGCAGGCACACGGGCGATTTTTTTGTTGCAAAATCGCAAATATGTGCGTGTGTTTGTTTTTGTTCGGGAACGATTTTAAACTCATTGTAAGACTTTAATTACCGTACAGTAGAATGGACTAATTAAAAACAAGAAGGATAGAATTCTCTAAGCCAGAATGAAACGCTAGATACCGCGGCCCCTGGCACACAGGCAACTGAAACACGGGTGGGTTTTAGTCAGTAAAAGTCTGACACGCCCTCCTGCTCCACCCAGAGTGAGAGCAGTTATTTGGAGAGTTCCCACCCAGAAAAAAAAAAATAAACATTCTAACAAGCCTTATTACGCAAAAGTAAGTAGTTATTGTAAGTTTTTACAGACGTTTCATACCTAAATTATGTAAATTAGGCACACATAAGAACAAGAAGAGCAACGTTAGTCCATTATTGCCAAAATTGCATTTAAAAAAAACGTGAGTAGCCTTCATACGACAAGAAAAAGAAACAATCGCTATCTACCACTGTTTTGACGCTCATGTAGCAATTTGACTCAATACTCCATGATTACGAATCACTGCTAAATAACACCTAATTATTCAAATTGACTCATTATTAAATGGTACGAAATAACACCGTCAAACAATCGATACTAATTTTAACGTTGTAACAAAAACGGGGTATCGTATTACCCAGTTACTGGGTTGTGGAGGTCAGATAGGCAGTTGCTCCATGTAAAATGCTGGTATTCAGCGTCATCCGGTTAGACTGGGAGCTGACCCCAACATAGTTGGGAAAAGGCTAGGCAGATGATGACTTTACCAACGTGAACTAATCACCAAAACTAATGAAATAGATAAAAATCTTTTTCATCATTGCAACTTTGTTCAAAACTTTAAATGAAGGTGATATGTACAGTGGGCTGCATCAATCGGGTACCCCAGTTGTATTAAAATTTTAAAACAACTGGGGTACCCAATTGATGCAGCCCACCGTACATTAAGGCATCCAAACGACTTAATTATGTTTTGGTTTTTGAAAAATAGTAATAAAATAGGTATGTTCCACGAAAAATTACAAAAACAGCTGATCGATTACGGGCATTGACCTTCGCCCGTCGAATGATGAAATGTTTTTTTTATTTTATTCAGTAGTTTTCGATATCAATAGGTACCCGACACGTGGGTAAAGTATTGCCTGGCATAATTTGACCCTGTATATCCTATGCCACTCAACAACACTAGCTTCCCATTAATGAAAGAATTATAGGAATCGGATCAGAGGTGTAGACAAGCAAGATCAAGCGTAATACTCGCAACTGGCGTGCGTGTATTTTTTTTTTTTGATGTTGGTAAATCATCAAATAACTTCTCAGACTCTTTTTGTCAGACTTTTACTGACTAAAACACACCCATGTTCCTTCAGTTGCCTGTGTGCCAGGAGCCAAGGTATCTCTTTCGAACAATCCGCACCCGACCGGATGTATAAACATAAACGAAGTAAGAGTAGTAGGTACCTATATGAGGATCGAAGCAGGTCGCGTTATATAGTTTCTGCTTACCCCCATTGGAAGAAGGCGCAAAATTACTTTCAATTTAGTAAAATTTATAGCATAGTGTAGCTGTAGATGGAGGACGTCTTGAATTACTTGGGCACCCAAAATTGCGCACATCGGATGTCGGAATTGCCTCTTTCTGTATTTAATGAGCGCACATCACGGGCGTCTTCGTCTGTGGCCCAATTTAAAAGACTTGGCTACCATTTTGATTTAGTTTGTCTTTAAGAATATTGCTTGGATTATTAAAAGTAAACAGAAAATATTAAAATGGGTCCTAAAAATTAAAGAGACCGATTTACAGTAGATCAATAATTCCTAATTCCTTGGCTTTTTAGTAACAATGCTGAAAAAATATATCTTCTTGTTTTTACATTTTCTTCCATTTATTTTGTATCCCGTGTACTGTTTTTACTTCACACCACCATAATTAAAAGTAAACCACTTTCAGTATTATTTCAATATGGTTTTATACGAAGCGCCGAATTTACCCAAGAAATTGATTTTTTTAGGTTTTTTTTTTTGCAAATTGCAGGCCAGTGTCAGGTTATATGTTGAGCAAAATATGATTTTCGACCGTAACACGTATATATTTAAAGAATTATGTTCAATACAACCCTCTTTGTTCATTTAATCCCATTAAATGGCTACCTTAACGCATCCTTTTTAAAGTTAGAGATGTTATTACGTCAAAAATATAGCAACGCATAAAAATGAGCAGTGGTGGCCTAGTAGTATCGGCTCCGACTTACGAGTTATAAGGTCGTGTCTTCGAACCCAAACAGGCACTTTTCTTATATATTAATTTCATCACCGCTGCTCTCAAAACGGTGAAGAAAACCATCGTGAGGAAACCGACGTTGATTGTAGCCCACTCCCTCTCAAAGAGAGGAGGCCTGTGTCCCAGCAGTGGGAACATTATAGGCTGATTATGCTATATAAATAACGGAGTACAAATTTATTTTAATTCATACAACCTTTTTAGAACACTACTCTGTCATAAGCTTCTAACTTACACCACACACAGACTTGCTGATATCAAAAGGGAGTCACGCGATTTTGTGTGATCAGGTGTCTTTGAACTGGTGCACGAACATATTTTACCGTGTTCGAGTCAACACCGTCAGGTTTTGGCTGCATTCCGTCAACAGTTGCGCAACTTTTTCATCGCCCGTGTACAACTTAATGCGGCAGTTTTGATAGTGATTTATGGTTCTATTTGTAACAAAATGTAGTTACTTAGTTAGCTGTTTTACGGAATGTTTTTGTACGAAGTAGGTACATGAATGAGGAAAGATATAACTAGAGTAAGGTCTGGATTCTACATCCCCGAAGGGTTAAGTAGAAGTGTTCCTGGTAATTACGTTTAAGTTCCATGTAACAAGGGGCGATCCGATTGCCATCAACCGGGCACAAATCAAGACTCCGGCTCCTAATGAGAAATTCCTGATGGATAAACCCAAAAACAGCTGTGCGATCCAGGAATGTAACCTAAGACCTTTTCCCCAGCAAAAGCGCTTAACCAACGAAGCATTTCAGTTACTGACTTCAACAGTATTGTATGTTGTACATGTTTTTAAAAAGCTAAAACTTATGAAAGATTATTATAACCTCTTCGTTTTAAAAGACAAGCAGTGTATGAGCCAATTAAAAAAAAATATTTTAAAACTTTGTAAATCACTGCTACGAAACACCGCTTAAAGTTTTGTTCTTGATCTATAAACAAGATATATTGACAATTGTCCTTTATTATCTGTCGTTCAATTGACAACTAAATATAGACTACTGCACTACCTGAAAAAGTCATAAAAATGTTTGTAGCTGTACCGTAAACTAAACTTTGTGTAGAGGGACTTGAAGTTATTTTTCCAAAACACATATTCGTTTAATGTGTCGTGTCGTTGTTGAGTTCATTGATATCAATCTATATTGTAATGTATGGTTGTTGATTGATAGGTTCAGGTCAATCTATGTATACATTAAGATATATCTTCACAAAATAAAATTGAAGTGTCTGTTTGTAATGTCAAAATATAAGTAGGTACCTACTTAAATAGGATAAAACTAGGATAGTTGCTCCAGGAGTATATTTGCCCCGATTGTTATTACTCTAGTTTCGCGGATGAATCGCATGCTATTTGTATGTATCGAAATACTCTCAAACTACCACTAACTTGACCGCGTCGCATGTCTCTGTGCGATTGCATGGGAAGGCAAAATGCGATCAAAGTTTATGCGGGATAGATGTCCTGTTTCTCGGCGAGGCATCTATCCTAAAGTTATTTATATGGATTAGTCAACTATCTCTTATGTGGAATAGATGCCTAAAAATATAGAGGTCCGCAAAATCGCTAATTCTCTGGAAATATTAATTATAATGTTTTTACTTTTCATAAATTTGTAGACAGGAAGAGTAGAAATCAAGTATTTTTCTTTTAGCACTGAGAGATATAGACTGATTTCAAAAACTGTGGCTACTATCCGGCTTTTACTCTGCTGTATGTACCTATACCCCATTTGTTATAGCTTTAGAAAAAAGAGGCTCGTAGAAGCAGGAGTGCAAAACATTTTATTTCAAAGTTAAGTTCTAACTTTTTTAGGTAGATTTAAGACAGTACTAAATACTGAGATAAACGAAGTAAAAGTAATGTTTATTTTAGATAATGTTCTATTTACAATAACATCTTCATCACACATTACAAACCTACAACAAAACGAATGAATGAAACAAACAATCACATGATGATTTAAATCTAATTAAGGTTAAAAGAAAATAAAATATATATTTTTTACAATACTTTATTTTAAATAACAACTTACGACTTATACGTTTGGTAAAACTTCGTCGTCATAAACTAATTTAGTTACTCGGTGTTTTTCACTCCTGCTTCTTTTAGGTTTTTAGCATTGACACTTTAATTTTTTTGGCGTAAATCGTAACTGCAACACCTTTAATATAATTTTGTTATGAAGTGTACATTAAAAAGAACCTTTTTTAACTTCTGTCTAATGCTATTGTAAATGGAGTATAAGCAAAAAGACAATTTTTATGTGTGTCTATTTGTTACACGGCACGCCTTAAGGTGAAGGTCTCTCGCGGCGGCTACGGCCGTGAGGGTGCATATACTGCTTAAGCTACATGGTGACTGATACATACATGCCGTCTGTTGGGACAGGTCAGCTCAAAGCTGCAATGGCTCTTTCTTCAAGAGGCCCTTCCAGACATGGCCCTGCATTGTTACACTCACATAAAATTCAAATAATATAATGTTTGGACTTTAAAAGAGACCATGACCTCTGAGTTTGTTTCGGCTTTCCTGCCCAAGGAACAGTCACCTAGGAAATGCCGGCGCCTTCTAGTGTTTAAAATATTACCATACCAACAAAATATTGACGTGTAAAAGTGTATTATAAGATCTACTCACATAAATCTACAAATCTGCTTTGATTTTTTTTGTTGTTTTAATTTGTATTAGTTAAGCGTGTATTATTTATGTTAAGTCATTATTAGTTATTTAGTACCTACCGACCGTTTTTTGTTGTTGTTTAAGTTAAGTGTTTATCCGTGGAAACTTGTAAATGGCCTTCAGCTTCATATTGTTTAATAACATTGTTTATGTTAGCTGTAAGTTTCGCAAATAAAATAAAATAAATAAACATTTCATTTCAGATAGGCAGTGCCCTCCAAATTAAATACCGGTATTTAGATGCATTTGGTTAGACTAGCTTGGTAGATTAATATATGTACACAAGAACGATTAGTATTGATATCCACGAGCCTGATCGTCTTTGTATGTGCCCTCTTTACTCACATAATTTTGCAAAATCTGTGCGAAGCTTTTGAATAAATACCATAACAACAATTCAATATTTACGCATCATCAATTTAAATTTAATTTCATGCTTTAATCAATGTATTTAATGACATAATAAAAGGTCTAATGAACATCTTTTGAAATGATCATGATAATGATCATCATACAAAATGTGCCTACAGTTAATAATAATTTACTATAAATTTATTTTATCCATTCTCGTACAAAGATCTTGACCCATAAAAGGTATAGTATCGTATTCACATACGTGGAATGCTAGTAATGCCCCTACTTGGTGAAGCGTTCACTAAAGTACGGTTCCACTGCTGCGATTTATATGAAAAATTATAAATAAACATCTCACTTGAAGCATCTGTTAGTTTTGTCGTACAAAAGGTAGTTTAACTTAACGAGTATGTGAAAAAGTAGGCAATATAATTTTTTTCTTAAATCTGAATTTCGTGCGCTGTAACGCTTCTGGTATCGGTTTGTTGTTTAGAAAACGATTTGGCATGTTATTTTAAAATGTAAACATAATGATGACAGTACGAGATTTATAAAACAATGGTTAGACCTACTACTGTCTTTTATGGATCAGAATATTGGGTCACAAAAGACGTGAATGAAAGCAGCTGAAATGATAATGCTTAGATGTGTGGTGTTACATGAATTTATAGAATACTAGCAGCGCTCCGCGGTTTCACCCAAGTAGTCCCCGTTCCCGTGGAAATACAGGGATAAAATATAGCCTATGTCACCCGGGGATAGTGTAGCTTCCCAACAGTGAAATAATTTTTCAAATCAGTTCAGTAGTTTCGGAGCCTATTCAATGCAAACAAACAATCAAATCTTTCCTCTTTAAAATATTAGTATAGACTAGCTTTTGCATGCGGCTTTGCCCGCGTGAAGGTCGGTGTATTAAACATATATACCTTCCTCTTGAATCATTCTGTCTATTGCTAAAAACCGGATTAAAATCCGTTGCGTAGTTTTTAAGATCTAAGCGTGGAAACATAAAAAGCGACTTTGTTATTTACTATGCAAAGAAGAAGAAATTAGTACAGAAGAGGCAGTCTGAATGTGGCACCGGTGGTGGCTGATTTTTTATGTTAAAGTCGATTGTCATTGCTTGGGCATGTGATAGGAGGCATTATTCATGACTCCGATCACATGCCACTGACACATTTTCCTATAAAATAAAGTTTTGAGTATGACTGTGAGTGTGTTCATTTATAACAAACTGAGAAAGAGTGAATGGTCTGTGTGAAAGATGATAAAATTTTGGCAGGAAGAGGTTAAGTACTAACATGATGACTAATAGAGAAGTATGGGAGATAAAGACATTTTGTGCCAACCCCAAGTAAATTGGGATGGGGGGGGCAAGCTAATGATGATGATGAGGACGTGGAGTACTACAATATTTTAGTAGAGCTAAATAGTGAAAAATAAATCTCAATCATTGTTAAAATTTTAATTTTAAAACAATTTAAGTACAATTAGTCATAAATAAATATACATTATTCACAAAAAAGTTCCAATACCAACTTTAAACTAAGCACTTTTGTTCAGTTTTGATTTCAAATACGCTTCATACGCTACCAGTCCGGGAAGATTTCCTTTATTGTACCAATCTTCTTCTCTTAGCGTCTTCAACCATGCTTGCAATTTTGGATATTTATCATTTACGGGCACTGACATAGCTATTGAAGATATGCTAGCCACACATGATATATCAGCTACCGTTACATGGTCGCATGCAACAAACTTGGTTTTCTGCAAATATTTTTCCATAACTTCATATGCGGCATTCACCTGTTGTTCAGGTGCTGTTTGATCTCCACCTACAATTCCGTATACTACCGCCCTGATCGCAGAACTGAGGATCGTAGCCTCGTAAAACATCCTTTGTTCGATTGTGGCACGTATTCTTAAGTCTTCAGAGTACAATTGCATACATTGATCGCTGTCCGTCACTATATTTAAAAGCCAGGTACGAAATTATTGCATGACTGTCACCAAGAACAAAATTATCTTCCTCTAATAAAGGAATGGTGTGTACGGGATTTTTCTCCAAGTATTCTGGTTTCTTGTGTTCTCCAGCCTGTAGATCCACATTTTTGGTCTCATAGTTTAGTTTGAGGGCTTCTGCCGTCATCAAGACGGCTCTTACTGCTGGACTGGCGTCCATTTTATATATTTTTGGCGTCATGTTGACGATGTCAAAGTGATTGTTTGCGGGGAACTGATAGATATTGACGACAGTTGCGGTTTATATCTGATTGTAACAGCATGGTGAGTTTGCAATATCTGTGCAGACATCTTCAGATAAGGTCGATATATAAAACGTGTGATGACGGGGCTATAACAGAAGTTTCTTTAAATGCTCCTTATGAAACGAACCGTCACGGTTAGCCGTGACATCTTATCACCACACCTAACAAGTTAATCTTCTGAACATTGTGTGCTCAGTGCCTATTCCCTTATCACGTTCAACTTTATGTTATGATACCAATACATATTGTTATATCTAAACTTATCAAATCTTATCTTTTCTTCGTGGGGGTATGGATAGATTGTCACTTTTGATTTAAGCACTATTACTACGTTCGTTCAATATCGATTTCATAAACTCTTTATATATAATCAGCCCAGGAAGGTTACCCTGTTTGTACCAATCTTCCTCCTGCAGCGTATTCAACCATGCCTTCACTTTGGGAAACTGATCATCCACTGGCACCCAGAAATCCGTAGAAGAGATACCAGCTACACATGATATATCAGCTACCGTCACATGGTCGCATGCCACAAACTTAGTTTTCTGCAAGTATCTCTCCAAAATTTCATATGAAGCTTTGACGTCTTTGATTTGCTGAGGAGAAGGTTCTTTTTGGCCATGATAAAAAACTCCATAGATTAGCGCAGTGGATGCCTTATTGATTACCGTAGCCTCGAAAAACAATCTCTGATTGATTGTCGCACGTGTTCTCAAGTCACTAGGGTACAATTTTTGTTGTTGTTCGTCACCATATTTTGAGACCAGATACGCAATGATTGCATGGCTATCAGCAAGGAAAAAACCATCGTCTTCTAATAAAGGGATTGAGTGTGCAGGATTTTTCTCCAAGTATTCTGGTTTATTTTGCTCACCGGCCAGGATATTCACATTTTCAGTCTCGTAGTTTAACTGTAAAGCTTCAGCCGTCATCAGAACGGCCCGAACCGTAGCACTGCCGTCGGCTTTGTATAGTTTGAGCGTCATGTTGACTGTGTCAAAGTGAAGGATACCACTGAACTAAGTAATACTTGTGCCACCAACGGTTTATATCTGATCTCGATAATACAATGACTATGCATAACTAGTGTTATTTCCGATTAGGATTTAATACATAAAACTTAGCATGACGAGGCAACTTACGATGTATTTATTGAGGAATAAGATTTATCTCATCAGGCTGGTTTGTTGGTCGATGACTATAACCTAACGATATATATTTTGGTGAGATTAAACAGGACTAGCTTCTGCCCGTGACTTCGTTCGCGTAAAATTTTGGCCCCCCACCCATTGCCCACCCGCACTATTACTTTTATTACACTTAGCGTTCTCTCCGAATTCTTTTTTGTTTTGCTCGGCTCCTAAGAGTCGCAGCGTGATGTTAAATAGACGATAGCCTTCCTCAAGAATTTGGCTATCAAATTCAATAAGATTTCCTCAAATCCGACTGGTACTTCCAGAGTTTACTTCCTACGAATAAACTCAAAAACATACAAACTTTACATCTTTATAATATTTCTTAGCTTTTGCCAGTGGCTCCGCCCGCGTGGATATCGGTTATCGCGTAAAAAAGTAGCCTATGTCCTTGTCCATATCCCTGGCTATATCTCCGCCAAATTTCATGACGATCGGTTCAGCGGTTTAGGCGTGAAAGCGTAACAAACAGACAGACAGAGTTACTTTCGCATTTATAATATTAGTAGGGATAGTGTAGATAACGTTTGACAAATATGATGTAGCATGACGAGGCGTTATATTTTTCTAGAATAATCATTGCCATGACTAAACTGTGCCATGAATTTATTAAATACACAATCTCAGTTGGTAAGGAAATTCATGGAAATTAAATTGGAATCATCGCATCTGCCGTATTAATTATAAAATCAAAACTTAGTTTCTTAGCTTCTTCTTCTTCTTCTTCTTCTTCCCTTGGCCACCCAATGCTGAGTGTAGGTCTCTTCCAAATCTCTCCACTTTTGGCGGTTTTGTGTCGTGGCTATCCAGTTTCTTAGCTTAGCCTAAAATAAATATAAGCCTGAAAACGAAAATCTGCCTTTAACCAGGATGACCTCTGCCATGACCTTTCACCTTGTCTTTACCATAACGTTTGCTAGAGGTGAAGCTTTTGCCTCTTCGGGACTATATTGTACATTCAACTCGGGTCATGATTCTGGGTTCACTAAATTAATTTATGCTGCGTCTATCAAGTCATTATTTCCTTAGTTACCTACGATAGTATCATTATCGATTGTTTTGTCACTCTTATCACGGTTCTTATCTTTATTTTTGCGGGGAATGTTATTATATAACATTCAGATAATCTTATTTTTTTATTGTATTATATCTTCAACTTGTAGTTAATTACTGTCCGTATTTATATTATATAATACGCAATTATTATTTGTATGATTAGTTCAATTCCTTTAATTCATTTCAACATATATTTTTTTTTGGTTTCCGTTGCCAAAGGCATTGCACAATGTTACTAAGGGTCCACTGTGTTTCCGTCCATATGTCACAGGGCTGTGTCTTTTGAACCGTAAAAGGTAGACACTTGACATTTTTACAGAGTGTGTATACTACTATGACCGCTATAAAATAAAAATAAAATAATAAAACGGTGATACAGAACGCTGTGGGCGCGTCCGACTTGCACTTGGTCGCTTTTTTCATTATAGTTTTAATCAGTTCTGTTGAATGCATCTGCTTAAAAATTCGCAAAACTAACTAACATGAAATCCTTCTCATATTCATTATTCTTATTATCTTATTTATTGAGTTCAACAAAGATGACACTTTTAAACGTTATTTTTTCTTTCATCTTGACTTCAATTAGAAGTATAGAAAGAGAATAATTGCTAGTGTCTCGAAGGAATACTATTTAAAATTTAACATGTATAAACAGGTGTTGTCCATTCGTCTGTCCACCGCTGTGTTGTCGTCTCCTAAGCTATTTATTGACCATTACTAATCGCAGGTTTGTGTAACCGCGAGATTAAAAGTCGTTTTATTACGGGCTATAAAAATCTTTATTGTTCCGCTTTCAATTGTACGTCTTTGTAGAAGTTTGAAGTTTTATTTTTTCGTAATTTTTCCTCTCCAGGCAACCTTCATCGTCTGAACAGATAAAATATGCCTTAGAATTTACACAGTCTCCTGCGTGACCGTCCACGTCTTAGCACCGTACGTCATGGTGGGCAGAACAGACTGGTTATAGAGTCCGTGTTACCTATATGTCATCAACATTATTTCAGCTGAAAGACTTCCATTGCTGGACATAGGCCTCCCCCAAGCTCCGCCACTTCGACCGGTTCTGTGCTTCCCGCATCCAGCAGATTCCTGCGGCATTCACAAGGTCATCGGTCCACTTTGTGGGAGGTCTACGTCTTCCGATACACGGTCGCCACTCCAGAACCTTTCGGCCCCATCAGTCAACTGTTCTGCGAGCAATGTGCTCTGTCCGCTGGCAGTTTTTTGGGCTATGTCAGTTGCCTATACGTATAAATATAATACGATACACGTGATTATCAGAAATGAGAAATCTGACAATTAATTACTACATATCTGACTGTAGCATATATATTGTAAACCTATTATCCATGCGAAGCGTGTCTCCAAGCTGAGCTTGTACTAATTGTTCGTTCCAAATGAGTAATGAGCAGGATTTTATGTGTGTTTCATTTGTTTGTTGGTCCAGTCTTCACAGTCGAGCTGGCTATAAAATCAGTACTGCCGCAAAATATCCCTAGTTACTGTAGAATGTTTGTAAATAACGAATCATTTAATGTTACACTAGCGTTTGATTTGCCGCTCTACGCAACTATTTTATACCATTATAAAATTATTTGTTTGTGAAGTTCGTGTCTTTGACAATGTTTTTAATCTTTACTTAAATTTTGCACTATCTTGTGACCACCAGAATTACTCTCCTTGATTATTGACCTACAACATTTATCAAACCAACCATCATTTATCAACGTAACCAGAAAATACAACAGTATTTATTTTTTCAATAAACTTTATCTCGCTTTGACAAATATTACTTAAATACAACAAGCTAACCCGAAAATATGTATAAAAAAGGGGAGAGCGCATTGGGCATCGAATACTTCGTCTGAATCCCTGTCGATGGGAAAGCATCTTCAAGCGGTTGGTCAACTCTTCTCTTTTTTTAGGCCAAAGAATCAGCATTGCCATCCAACGTGGCAATGCGGACAGCCTTTTGGACACTTTTCCTTGTACTGTAACAAAAAAACAATGTATCCGATTCAAATAATAACGAATATTACTTTTCTTTCTCTTACAATGTCGGTTTAAATACTCGCTGTTCTATTTCAGTTAACTCATACAAAATATTCTTAGAACTTTCGGCCTGATTAGCAGAAAGCTACTGTTATGTCATTCTGCTCCGAAACTATTGTTATTTTTGGCCACGGCGCCCTTGCTCTGTCGACTTGTTGATTTGTCGCGAAAGAGACGGAATACGTTCGTCTCTTTCTCGCTTAGACAAACTTTATGGGTTATGTTATGTCCTATTTCTTTTTGGTGGTTTTTTGTCACGCTGTTCATTGTTGTAGTTTTGATATTTAGTATTTTGCGGTTAGAAAGAGATGGCGATATTGTACGTTGTCTCTTTATTAAACAAAATGGACAAAAAAAAATGCTATTTCTGGTGACTCTTAATCGTTAATAGATTAATTCTAAACTAGATGACTGCCGAGATTATGTCGCAGTAATAGAGAAAAATTGAAGAAAAAAAATTGTGCGCCAACTATGGGCAAGTGTATGATGATGACGAGATTTATTCTAAGCCTAAGTTAAATCGTATCACATATAATTTAAACCTTGCAGAAAAACAAAGTATATATTTTGCAACACTACGAACGCCTGGAAACAAAACAAAAGTAATTTATTTTTCCGCCTGATGTGTTCCGAATACCCGCGTCTTTCAATCTTGAGACAGACAGCTAACACATTTCTTTTTCATTCATCTGTCATCCACATTTTGACATAAAAATATCGTATGAATTGTTTATGCCATGACGTTGATCACGTTCTTTATTCAAAGATATTACTTTCATGAGAAATTTATAAATATAATTATAATTACCCATGGCTTTTTAGGCATAATTTGAGAAAAGAACAATACTGTTTTTTAAGGGTTCCGTTTTCGAAATACAATCCTAATGTCGTTTTTTCTGTCTCGAATAACGGTTTTAAGTAAGATGAAGAGTGCAAAAGTTTTACTGTGATGTGATCTCAAGTCATAAAACCGAACACACTTTTATTTTTGTGCGACATTAAAGGTTGAAATATTACGTAAAAACGCCTTCTCATTTCATTGCATTTGAAATATAGTTAACAATGTCATATCCAAAGTAAAATTAAAATAGGTTATAATACTCAGAATTCACATAATACGACTAAGTAATTGATAATTCTTCATAAAATAGCGCCTTCCATTTTCATTTTAGCAAAAACTCACATCGCCGTCAGTGAATATTACTAAAGGCGTCTGTCGTTTAAAAATGCGTCGTTTTGAAGCGAAAATTAATCAAGCTGAGCAAAGCTTTCGACGGCTCAAGACTTTAACTTGTTTGCTTCCCTACCAATTTGTCAATATCCAAAGTTTGGAGCTGCGTTGCTCAAATATTTTAGTCACTAAAATCAATCAATGTAGATACTTTCTCAATGAAAATTCGTCAACTCGGTTTATTAATTGCAGTCCACTGCTGGACATAGGCGTCTCCAAATTTGCTACACAGTATCCCAATAAGGTCAAAAATAGGGTTTAAAAAAATTCCTATCGAACCTATTGAGAGGTTCAGTCGTATTTTTTTGTAAAACCCAATGTTTTGCTGAAGTGTAATAGGGTATACGAATAGCATAATCAACCTATAATGTTCCCACTGCTGGGACACAGGCCTCCTCTATGAGAGGGAGTGGGCCACGCGGGCCCAGTGCGGTTTGGTAAATGTCACATGATCAGTTGATCTCTCGTGGGCCACTCCACTTAATGAAAAATCGGTTCTTATTGCGATACTTGTAGTTTTTAATCTTGGTATTACAATTTACAATTTGACGATGTAAGAAAACTTTTGATTCGTGCAGTAGCTGTCAACGCAATGACCATAGATAAAAAATTATACGCGCGCCCGCGCTCCAAATGACGTTAGGTTTGCTCGGATACGGTTTCAACATCACAGTATGTCTATGAATTTTAGTAGGCAAGGAAATATGAATGAACGAATGGAATTTGTAAAAAATAAAATCTCGTTTAAGATTTTTAACTATTCTTGGTAAATGATTTAATTTCTTTATGTAGGTTTGTACTCGTACAAACACTTTTACGCGTCAATCATATTATTAAAACTAGATGAGGTCTTAGTATCCGTATTATATATTATAGTAACAATGTTTACGTAAAAAAGTGTGTGCTTATGAAAACTTACGACTAGATCCGACTATACCCGATTCACCACAAACCCGAGCGTGACGGTTCAGTTTCGTTCACTGTTCAACCAAGAGCAGAAAGTATGCCTAAAGAAGTTTTCACTCCTGAGCAGTCCCAAACGCCCAGAAAAGGCTATTTTTTTAAAATCCCTCCATAATCTATCCATCAGAACTTTAACAACCGCTGTCTATCAACATGTAACACCGAATTCATTACTTCGAGGTCAAACTCTTTCAATTAAAACTTTCGTAAAATTGATGTTGGTTTCATTCGGTCATGTTTATATTGTCAACGGAAAGATGAACAAATAGAATTATGATATCAGATTGTTTGAGTAAGTTTGAACTGATGATGATGGCATATTTAATTAGGCTTTTGTGATCTTAAATACAGGGTGACGCGGTAACTGTAACTATTAATTATTTGGCCCATTGGTGTGGGGTAGGTATTATAACCAAAAAGTGAAAAACAAAAACATTTTCCAAAAAAAAAAAAAAACAACTTACGTCCGGAAAAACACTACAAAGTGAAAAATAACTTTAATTTCGGAAGTCGGTGATTTTGGATATGTATTTAATTTTTTTGTCACCGTCTTCTGAATTAAAGTTATTTTTCACTGGAAAAAGTTTTTACTTTTTCAGCGAATAGTTAAGAATCATGTAGGTACTGTTTCCATGGTAACAGTTGCCGCGTCGATGTCCCTACCATCCTGTATTGTTTAATTTTGTTATTTTTTTGATGAGTTTTCTTCAACAAATCGTATTTCCAGACGGAACAACCTAATAACACTTCGCCAGACCCAGTAAATAAAACCCTTTTTTTTTTTTTTTTTTTTACGTGGAGAAATGCTCATGCATACTGCGCTGCCACGGGGAGATAGCGCAGTTATGTGGGACTCTAACCCACTAAAACTCCACGGTGTCCTCCAGTGCCGCTTATGGCGGGAACACGGGAACGCGAAAGCCATCCGCGAACCCGCCGCGGCTGTCCGTCACCGGACCCTCCTCTTGGGGGAATGACCCCCATCACCGGCGCACCAGAACACACGGCACGCCGGACCACCCCGGGCACCAGACAGCGCATGGGTGCCAAACGACCCCGTGTATGGCACCCTTGGTCCCCCTGCGGCGGGTCAGGATAGTGGCCCCGCCGCCTACCACTTTTCGGCCGCAGGGGATAGGGAGAGCGGCCTACGCAATACCGACACTCCTCCTCCCCTGCGGCCCCACCGCGTCCGCCATCTAACGATGGCAGCTCCGTCCAGACCGCGGAAGGTGAGGAAAGTGGCGATCTCCATACACCACTCCTCTCC
Organism: Antitype chi; assembly: GCA_947359405.1. Taxonomy (NCBI): domain Eukaryota; kingdom Metazoa; phylum Arthropoda; class Insecta; order Lepidoptera; family Noctuidae; genus Antitype; species Antitype chi. Next base: position 19,356,533 of record OX375813.1, read on the forward strand.
CGCCGCGGCCCACTACCCCCAGCACCAGTTGCTATGCCGCCCCGCGGCACCGCAACTGGTTGGCCGCTACGTCGTCGGCTTAGCGGACAAAGCCCTGACGAGCGGCCCCTCCTCGGGTTCCTCTTCGCTTCACCGTGGGTGGGGAAAACCACGGCTACTGAGCCCCCCCGCAACGACAATGCGGGAACCCACCGGGGGGGAGTAAAATAAAACCCAGGCCATCTAACTAAAATCCATTAATCATACCCGAATATTCCAATAACAGTATTCTCGTACCCAATTCCAAGTCTGCTCATCCATTCGCGCATAACCGGCTTGATACTGACGTCACTTTCTATTTACATCGCCTACACGTGTTTCTCCCAAATATCAGCTGTTCGTAGCACGGCTACGCTCGTAGCGCGTAGGCCGGCTCGTAGCGTATTGATCGTAGCGGCCGCCCCACGCGTCTACGACTCTAAGCTTTTAACGATTATTTTCTTTTATGGGTGGATTTCTTTGGTTTATTGTACTTTTTTATGTTTAAAATAATGCTTACTTTGATTTTTCTTTCAAACAAGATGTACCAATGTCATGCTGAACGTAAAATGCCTTGATTTTGCGGGTTGCTATCACACATGTGTAACGTGTACTATGGGAAGTATGCCATTTATATTTCCAACATTTTGTAAGAACTTTTCAACTTATAGTACTGCTATTTCAGAACAATCCTAAACTATGAAAACTTAATCATACTGCCTAGCCAACCTACCTATCCGAACTATGTTGGGGTCGGATAACCCAATGCAGCAGAATACAAGTATTTTATACGGAATCACTGCTTATCTGACCTCCACACAACCAAGTTATTGGGTAACACGATACTCCTTGGTAAGACTCAACTGGTTTTGACATTTGCGCTTCTGACGACCCGTAACGACTAAAAAACTATCAAAACTATTTAGTGAAATGGTATAGTCAGCGTCTAAAATATTGGGACGAACAGACTGTTCAAAATAATCTAAACAACTATGAAAATTAAATATTAAGTCAATGACACAAGGAATGTTTCAGAATGAAGACCGTACACGACACCTTTCATTCTGACAAGAACTTTTTCGAATTGAGATAAAGTTTAATTTTCTTAGTTGTTTATATTATTTTGAACAGTCTGTTTGTCCCGATATTATTGACGCTGACTGTACATCGACAACAAAACAAACAAAAAATATATTGGTTCAGCTGTTTGGCAGCAACCATGCCACAGATAGACACACAATATATACACACGTTAAACTTATAACAGCCCTCTTTTTCCGTCAGTGGTAAAAAAAAACTTAAAAACATTTCCTATTTCTAAATGCCTTTAGAGACGGTTGCTAGGGTCCTGTACAATAAATCAAGCTTGGAAAGTGAGGGCCACTAGGGTTCAATAAGACATAGTAAGTTAAAGTAGACAGCCGATAGACAGGACCCTCTGTTTAACAGAAACATACCTATATTTCCAAGCTAAGATGTACACTGAATTTCTAGGTTAGTAAAACATAATTTGTGGCTACTAAAAAAGGATATTACTACTTGCTCTGGAGTCATCATCATTTCACCCGAAAGACGTCCACTGCTGGACATAGGCCTCCCCCAGGCTCATCCACTTCAACCGGTCTTGTGCTTCCCACATCCAGCGGATTTCCGCGGCCTTCAATTTTGATTTATTTTTAGTAAATGCATATGAAAAATTAAACTGTACTTATAACAAAAACAAAAGCAATTACATTTTTGTCTGTCTGTTTGTTTACATACCAAGACCCCTCCGTGCCTCGGAAAGCACGTTAAGCCGTTGGTACCGGCTGTCTTTTATGGACCTTTGACAGTCGTTACGGGTCGTCAGAAGCCCGAAAGTCTGACAACCAGTCTTACCAAGGGGTATAGTATTACCCAGTTACTGGGTTGTGGAGGTCAGATAGTCAGTCGCTCCATGTAAAATACTGGTATTCAGCTGGATCCAGTTAGACTGGAAGCCGACCCCAACGTAATTGGAAAAGGGCTGGGCAGATGATGATGTTCTGACTAATCTCTGGCAGACTAGACTTTTACTGGCAGATAGCTGATGTAATAAGGAAAAATATAGACTGAATAATTTCTGACATCCACCCGGGGAAGACTCAGGCACAGCTAGTAATTACTATAAGTCTAAATCTCCTCACGATGTTTTCCTTCATCGATGTCAGAAATGTTCAAGATGAACTCAGAAAGTAAAAGTGAATGTAGTGTGAAGTTATAAGTATATAAACTATTTAGGTACCAATCTTATTTATTATTCATTATGATATAATTTGTATAGTTTTTTTTCAATCATTGTTCCTTTCAACCTAAGCACCTGCCATCTAATCTCTTCACCTCCCTTGGTTGACTGGTAGAGAATGGCTAAGGCATTAAGGTAAGCCTACGACGGACGGACGTCTGTCCACTGCTGGACATAGCCCTTCCCCAAGCTCCGCCACTTCGACCGGTTCTGTGCTTCCCACATCCAGCGGACTCCTGCAGCCCTCATAAGGTCATCGGTCCACCTTGTGGATACCTATTGATGATACGTAAAAAATTCTACTACATGATTAAAGTTCTCATTATTACCTATATCTAACTATCATAGTCAATAGCAGCTTTTGTGTTCTAAAATTTAATAGAATATAAAACTAAAAACGATCACCGTTTTCGTTAATATACATCCTATTCACTACCTACATTAATATATTTCAATCCTAAGTCTCGACATACATCACGATCAAAATAAAATTACACCCCAATTTTTTCCCGAGAAATGACTGACGATAAATCATGACAGTTATGCCTGACAGTTTTGCTTGACCCACGTATTGTGCCTTTCTGAGACTTATGAGCTTGATGGATGGGTTAGCTTCTTGAGGATAGTTATATAAGGCTTTGTGACTATGAAATATAGTTCTTATTTCGTTACTTTCCCATTCTTAAAAGACGAATTTAAGTAGCTTTTACGAATGCGTTCGTGAAAGTTCGTCGCAAATAAGATGGGCTACATATTATAGGTATTATTCTCGTCTGGTGCAAACATTTTCTTTTTGCATTTTTGTTCTCTTTCATATTACGCACTAGCTTTTGCCTATTTAACTCCGTTAGGGGTAGAATTTCAAAAAATCCATCCTTATTCCTTGTCTACATTATAAAGGGAACCGCTGTGCAAAATTTCAGCTTTCTAGGTCCAAGGGTTTGGGCTGGGCGTTGATGAGTCAGTCAGTCAGTCAGGACTTTTCTTTTTATTTATATATTACAACGAGTAACATAATTAACGCAAGACCTCATACACCCCAATTAGAGTATTGAGTTAAAAGCATAATACGATGACCAAAACTTTTTTTAAAGCTAACTGATGTTATTAAGAAAAACGTGTCGACCCAAGCATTACTTTATACATTTAAAATTGAGCCTTAATTCTTGTGAAATAAGATTGAATTTTCTTTGGCTCAATCAGAGGTAGATATGGCAAAATACATAATTAAAAAAAAAGACTTGTATTAAAAGTTACTGAAATCGATTCAGTAGTCAATTAGGAACAAACTACTTTCAGGTCTTGCATCCATTCTGTTACACCTTGTAGATAGCTAGATGATAGATGAATGGAATCAGTATATTTGACTTCATCTTCATCATCATCCACAGCCCGACTTCACCCACCGCTTGGCTTAGGCCTCTCTTTTTTTATGCCAATCCCATGGTTCTGTGCCAACCTCGTCCAGGTTTTACCCGCGATGGCAACAATGTCGTTCGCCCATTTTGCCGCCAGACGTCCGAAATCTCGTCTTTTGTATTCGACATACAAGTATTATAATATTTAACGGCCCGAACACAAGTACCACCAACCACACCACATCACATCACAGAGACCATTATGGGCAAGAAGTGGTTACGTGGAATAGTGTCACTGCAGCTTTTTGCAGTTGTGGTAACTGAAAAATTTCAATGTGGTTGCGTTGTCGCTAGTAATTGCGATGTGGTTAGGTTGTGGCTCGAGTTTGCAGACAGATCGACTTGGGTTGTGACAGTCAATGCAACGTTGTGTTTGCTTTGAGCCTGTTGAATAATGCTCGGTTCCTATAAACTAATAATAAACAAAAACTAACCGTTTTGCTTACCAAAATGGTAGCATTTTTATTGCCAAACTGGGAATACAAACAGATTCGCAAGCTAATTTAAACTATGATACCTACTTCCATATGGCAGGGTTTACTATGAAAAGCAATAAGTTCTTTGCTTTATAATTGGTAAAGATACAAGATTCTTAATGTTAACCATTAACGGTTCGTATATTATAGGAATCTGCCATAAGATGGCCAAATGTGGTCCGTGTGAATTGACTATTCATTTTCGTAAAAATATTTATACTTGTCATGCTGACACTTTATAAATATTATTAACGAATTTTCCACTCCAATACAATCCCCCACTATTGTGTAACCTTACCCAACCTAGCTACACACTCAATTCAAAACTGTTACCCATTTGACACATAACCCTAAAATGGCAACGCATTGTTCACTCAACCCTCCGCTGACACGTGTGCAATCACACCCTCCCATACACAACATACACCCCCACATTCACATCACACACCCCCACATTGACTGTTTGTTAGTCAAAGCTTATAGCCTGCTAATTGCGTAGTACACTGTCCGTGCCGTGCTTTTGAAATTATGTGTCAGGTTTGGGCTTCTCATAATTATTGTGACGTGTTGTGATGACGTTTTATGTTTTGGATAGATAGACCCCTTATTTATAAACGCTGCTTAAAGTTAAGTAATGATTAGCGTCTGATTAACCATACATTTTTGACGTTTAAACATCTCTAACTTTAATCATCATTTATGACTATACCTCAGAATGTATAGGTTTTTTTAAACGTAGGGCTGTCATTTTTTTTACGTTAGTAATACTATCGTCAGATACAACTTTAGTAAACATGAGGACAACACATTCATGTCATATATAGAATCTGGCAAATTTTCTTAAATTGGTCTAAATATTCTACTGTTTGATCACTATGGCCAAGAAAATTACGATAATTGTGTGTGGAAAGTTTTATTCATCCATACGAGTAAGACTGCACTTGGTATAAGGACTAATCATTCAATTAATTGCGCTGTTTGTAGGTGAACTCAATTTATTTTGATTTTTATAGTTTTGAATGTTTCATATTATTGTATACTATGTTATATTATTAATTCATTATATCCAGCATTTAATATAATATTTTTGATCATTTATAATTGATGTATTAGATTACGTTCTGTTTTATTAAATATAGAAAAGAGTGAATTCAAATATTATTTGAAAATTTTGTATGTCGTAAGGTAAAAAATGTCGTGACTATTTTTAAAGAATCCATTTTATTTGCATACCCACATTATAATCAAACAAATTATTTCTATTTCTAGTTAAATATAGACACTCAATTTGTAACCAGGACCACGACACCACAACAAAAGTATCCAAAAATATAAAAACAAAAAACATTCTTTCAAACACAATTGTAATTTGTTTTACAAACAAAACATTCACGAAACGAATTGCGATGGAAAACAGTTTTGCTTAGTCGACTATTTTCGTTCATTTATTTGCTATCAACCCTAGGTTAGTAATTCCGACCAATTGTTTCGTTCGAGCGTTTTGATTGGTGATTCCGATTGGTTTCGAAATTCGAACGTAGATGTGCTTTATTTGAATTAAATCGGGTTAATTGGTTGTTGATAGAGATGTGTGAATGCTGTTGTGGTCGGGATATCTTTCTTTTTCGGTGTTGACTTTAGGGATGTCCAATATTGAGATGATTGTTGATAATTTAGTATTGTGCTGTGGTGTTGATAGTTTGGTGGATATGGGCTGTGTATACACGGGTAGAGTACTTTGCGACATCATTTGGTTGCTTTTTTCCGGAAGATCAGTGAGCAAGCAAAAGCATCAATTTCTCGTAACATCTCTGTAAAAAAGGCTTTGCTTCGATACAATTAAAGGCTAAAATTGGACACTAGGTTTACTAATTTATACTGACACTTCTCCTATTTCGTGAAATTATAATGGATACCTTCAACATCATGATCATCTGCCTAGATTTTTCCAAACTATATTAGCGCCGGCATCTAGTCTAACCGGATGCAAATGAATTACAGTATAATACATGCAGCGACTGCCTATCTGACCTCCACAACCCATTTACTGGGTAATACTTCCGAGAGAGGCCCCTTGATAAGACTGGTTGTCAGACGTTCGGGCTTTGACGACCCCTTGTCAAAAATCCACGAATAACAGCCGGGAGCAACGGCTTAACGTACTTTCCGTGGCACGGTCTTGGTATGTAAAGATAGTGACCCAACCACAGACCAACCGCGGCAAGCGTAGCTTAACCTGAGCGGTCGAATCGGCTGTTATTACTTAGTCACAAGCCCCTTAAAACAACAGTCAAATAATAATTCAATGATTTCCAATAATTCTTTTTCCTCCCATTCTTATGATCATCGCAAAAGTCCGATCATAAAATTTGAAATATTTCATTATAGGGACGTACCCGCTACCTACAGGTTGCTGCATTAATATAACATTCCGTTCCCTCTGGACCTTCGTGGCGAGGGGCTAGGGGACGATCTACATTCCTACTCGTTCCTCCGACCTTCAGTTTTACATTGACCTTTATAATGTTGTGTAGTACAAAAGCGGAACTCTTTATGTACCTGGTTGATAAGTCAATTGTGTGAAAGAAAAAAAATCGGTTAATTTTACATACATACATAAACTCGAACTACAGAACTCCACCTGCAACGATCCTTAATCCTTTTGCTTCGGTAAAAGGTTTTTTATACATTTTTGATCGGTTCAAAACAGTCATTTTAAGGCTTTTTACAAACCCAAAAATGTTGTAAGTTCCTATCAAACAGACGACGGCAATTCTCCCGACAACTATTTGCTGTCGCAAGGCATTTAAGTAATTGAAAATGTGTCTTTTTCGATTCGACAATCTGTCGAATGGTTGTGAAATCATGTTCAATGTTTTTTTTTTTGAGGGTGGGAAATCATCAAATAACTTCTCCCGCTCTGGGTGGAGCAGGAGGGCGTGTCAGACTTTTACTGACTAAACCCCACCCGTGTTCCCTCAGTTGCCTGAGTGCCAGGGGCCGCGGTATCTCTTTCGAACAACCCGCACCCCTGGCAGATCTTTCTGAGGTTGGTCTTGTTTACCTATTGCTGTGATGAAACGAGTCTTCACAGACTCGTTTCATCACAGCAATAGGTTACTACTGCTACTACTGGCTACTGGCTATTACTGTTTAAACAGGAACTCGAAAACGACTAATTTCAGTGTACAATTTAGAAAGCTATTTGGTTTTTTTAACATTTTTTTTCTTTTTTTTCAGGGAGAAAAAGACAACGGAAAGAACTGCATATTATCCTGCGAGAAGAGGAAAGCAGATGATACAGACATTAACAAAGACTTGAAAAAGGTAAGATATTCTTATTTATTTAACCATTTAAGCACACACATATAAACAGACAAGAAGAAAGGAACAGAAAAATACGTACATAGGTAATGCTTATTTCTACAGAAATCTCTTCCAACACACCTGCGACGTGTAATAACAGTTGAAGGAAAATCATAAAATTACAAATTAAACTCTAATTACCTATACAGGATAAGTTTTTAACCAGTGCGCAAACTGTAACCATGAATTCAGCATATCATTCTAGAACCCCAGCGCAGAAATTCTTCGTCGGTTATCCAAAAAAAAAATGGGGGGGGGGTGCTTTTTGAGGTATTTTTATAATCAATTAATGTCAAGCACCCCACGCTTTTTAATTGAATTAAATTATTTTCTCCTTTTTTAGTTTGGTTTTTAAAGCGTGTTTTTTAGTTTTTTAAACTATTATTTATTTTCTACTTTTTAATTCTGCTAACTACAAAAACGTGTTTTCTTTTTCTCATTTTTTTTTTAATTATTGAATTGTCATCGGTCCTCGACAAGTTTACAAAGTTTCAATGAAATCTGACCGTTTAAAGTGGGTCAAAATCGCGCTCAAAGGAGTCGGTTACATACAAAAATACAAACAAACAAACAAACTAACAAACAAACCAACAAACAAACAAACATACAAGTGAAGCTAATATTAGGTCTTTACCTATGAAATTGCCGTTTTGCAGTACTGGCCATTTCAAATCAAAATAATTTTTGTTTGGGTAAGAATTCTAATTTCAAATTAATTTTATTTTAAAAACATGGATTTTTTTTTTCCAAAAGTAGTCATTTGTTTATTGATTAGTGTTACATTTTCATCGCATTTCAATCTTTTTCGTCATCATGGATACGTTAAAAACTCGAGTAATTATGGAATATGAGTACCGTCGTGGCAGCAACGCGGCACAAGCGGCACGCAACATCAACGACGTTTACGGAGCTAACACTACAAACCAACGCACCACCTGTTATTGGTTTGCTCGCTTCCGTTCTGGAAATTTCGACCTGAAAAATGAACCTCGCGGTCGTCCGAAGACTTTGGTCGACAATGACGAATTAAAGGCGATTGTGGAAGCTGATGATACACAATCTACGGCTGAATTAGCAGCAGCTTTCGACGTTAGCGTCAAAACAATATTGGTCCATTTGCGTCAAATTGGCAAGGTAAAAAAGCTTGACAAATGGGTGCCCCACGAACTCAATGATCGTCAGCGCGAAGTACGCGTCGAGACGTGCCTTGCACTGCTCAACAGACACACAAATGAAGGAATTTTGAACCGCATTGTTATCTGCGATGAAAAATGGATTCTGTTTGATAACCGCAAGCGCTCAGCAAGTTGGTTGGATCCTGGTTCAGCACCTAAACAATGCCCTAAACGAAAACTTACCCCTAGAAAAGTGATGGTCACTGTTTGGTGGTCTAGCGCCGGTGTGATTCATCACAGCTTCTTACCAAACGGGGTGAGCATTACTGCAGATGTGTACTGTGAAGAACTGAACACAATGATGGAGAAGCTGGCACATCTCCAACCAGCATTGGTCAAATTATTAAGCAAATTGATATTAATTATTAAGCAAATTGATAACCTACCGCTGAGTTTGAGGTCCTAGATTCGATTCCCAGGTCGGGTGTTTTTGGGTTTTCTCATCTGGAGTTTTTCAGTGGGAGCCCGGAGTCTACATTAAAGCCTGGTTAAAGACAATAGGATAGCCCCCTATTAAGTGTGACTTAAACATAACTGGCAAAGTGTGGATGTACAGACGCTAGCACATCGAGCTACCCCAAACTATCACATTTTCCCAATTTGAACATGAACCTTAAACTTATGTGATAAGGTTGAAAATCTATCAATGAAATTTGACAGATTTGGGTAGCTTGATGTCTGTACCATACACCGGTAACGTCCTGCTGGTTCCGGCCGGAACCAAAAGTAAAACCACCTTCAAGCCCCGCTGGTTCCTATCGGAACCACCCAGCATGCACCACCATGCAGGCGGTTTTTATCTTTATTCTTAATATAAATAAGGTTTTATGTCGTCTGCGATAATTTAACAATGTTGTCAGTTAAATATTCTCGTCGACTAAATGATTCAAAGACAAAAAAAATGTCTGTGAACAGAAAAATAAAATAGTCAAACTTGACGTTTCGAACGCGCTTGGCAACATGGCGTTTCCGTGTTATGCTCTCTAGTTTTATCGTGTTTTTTCTTATTTTTAGTGCGGTTTCGACATTCAAGTGGATTAATATTCATTTAAAGTAGTTATTACATCGTTGAAGGTAGTTATTTGCATAAAATAGCGTCATAAAAAATTTATTTTCGACAAAACGTGGTACGTAAACAAACCGTTCGTGGAAGTGTTCCTTGTGTTGTGAAATGTGATTGTTTTAGTGTTTTACAGTGCAAAAAGTGGTATCCAGATGGAAATAATGGTAAGTTATTAGTTGTAAGAACTATATTATTTAAAAAAACTAGCCAATTTAACCTAAAAATTGTTTTATAAATCCTTTGAATGTTCGAGTGCACAAATGGCCGCTGACCTCCGCGCGGCATGAATTTTGAGTTTCAAGATTATGAAAATGTTACGTAGGATTCCCATAAAATAACTGCTGATCGATTCTAAGTCTATTCAATAAGTAAACTCCAAAATTTAGAGAAAATTGAGACGGTACTTTTATGAGTTAGCGACATAATACAGTAACATAAACACTTTCGGCCATTGTTTCTTATCTCCATTGTTTATAATTAAAATTCTACGTAAGACGAGAACTAATTAGCCTTAACACATGGTTTGTTTAGATAAGAAACCATAAAACAAAACTTTAAGTACCAAGAAGCAACAAAAACTCGAGCCGACCTTTTTTTCTGAAGTGCGTCGCAAAAAATTCTTTTGTCTAAACGCCGCGGGCCTAGCCGGACTTTGTTTACATAAATCTTCGTCTTTGAAGTAGTTTACCGGTTAATAATAGAATATAGGTGTGTTTGTTGAATATACGGACAATTTAATTTGGTAGTCAATTAGCTTAGGTAACAATGCATTTCTCTGACTTTACTTGGAGCAGACAAAAATCACTAGACTAACGAGGCAGTGGAATTAGACTTGTTTTTCTGAAGGTGACCGCAAGCGCTACTGCTAAGCATGAGATCCTGGATTCGATTCCCAGGTCAGGTAACGTGATATTGGGTCTTCTCAGTAGCAGGCCGGAGTCTGGATTTGTTAGAATAGAATAGAATAGAAAACATTTATTCGACACAGACGCAACACAGCAGCAACAAACATATAAAAAAAAAGAAAGAGAACAATAAACATAACAATAAAGTTGCAGTAAAATTGTGCTGAGCGTGCCCATACCGAAAGGGTTACCATCTCAGCATTTGCTGGGCGTCAGACACCCAGCGCTGGTTTTCAGTTGGCACCCCGCAGTGACACACGGACGCAGGCAAATAAAATAGATACATACTTGAATATTAGTAATAAAAATGTTTATGAATACGTAAATAAATAATGTTAAAGATTTTGTTGTGTGCTACTCAGTTCAGGGACTATTTTTTTAATACCTACGAAACTACAATATCAAATAGCGCCTGTCACCTGACGCGGGGTTAAGGGTTCCCTTTTAAGTGCAAGCAGTGGTGGCCCAGTGGTAACTACGAGGGCGTGACTACGAGTTGTGGGTTCGAACCAAGACTGGCGCTTTACTTTCTGTGAATTGTTTCATCACCACTGCTCATAAACCGGTGACGGAAAACATCGTTAGGAAATCGGCATGTCCTAGAAACAAAAAATCGAAGACATGTGACATCTACCACCAGCACTGGGCCCGCGTGGCAGATTACCGGTCCCTAACTCTCACAGAGGAGGCTTGTCTCCCAGCAGTGGGAACATTATAATCTGACAATGATGATGATGATGGCAATAAGATAGCCCCCTATGAAGTAATACATAGGTACACCTCTGCTTAGCCCAACGGGTAAACAAAGCATGATGTTATGTTAAGTCCAGTTTCAATATTAGCATCACCGTAAATCCACTAGCACCTAACAATAACTTTAAAAAGCCAGTTCTTAAACCCGTAAACCTCCACACCGTCAATACATTCAGACATATTTATTCGTTAACTCCGAGTAAAACCACGTGCAAAAGTCAGCGAGCAATAAATTGAAAGTTCCAATAGAAACTGAATACTAAAGTGGACATTACCATATGAGGTTCAACTCGAATGCCGTTGATAAATCAAATGGGAACTAAGTTATGTGTGTTTGTTTGTTGTTAACTTCGAAGGGAAGAGGAAATATTGATAGGAGCTGTCTGTGTGTGAGTAAATATGGGTTTCAAAATATATTTTTAATTCTAGTTTACCATATGGCAACGGTGCGGTTTATAAGAAGGTGTCACATCATATCAGCCGAAAGACGTCCACTGCTGGACATAAGCCTCCCCCAAAAGGGGGGATTTGCCATAATCGCCACGCTTGGCAGGCGGGTTGGCGATCGCAGTATGGTAGTCAAATGCATAGAGAACGCTGGTGCCCATTCTCTAGTAAGTCCCTTAGTCGCCTTCTACGACACCCATGGGATGGTGCTGTTCTTATACGTCCGGCACCACACGGAACACGGAAAAGAAGGTGTAGTGACTACTCAAAAGAGTATGCTTAGAGCATTTTGTTATGTTGAGGGATAAATGGAAAGACGATTAACAAAAAGTTACACAATTAGGGTGCAGTGGTTCCAAGACCAATAAAACAATGGATGAACTACGTGAAAGATGATATGAATAGAAAAAGGGTGACCATCGAGATGACGACTAATAGAGAAAATATGGGAGAATAAGACAGGTTGTGCCGAACCCAAATAAATTGGGTTAGTGGCAGAAGAATTAAGGTGGATCAGTAGTTCCGAAGATTACCTCCTACATACAATCTCTCAAGGTATCATCATCATCATCTCAGCCGAAAGACGTCCACTGCTGGATATAGGCCTACCCCAGGTTTCTCCATTTCGACCGGTCTTGTGCTTCCCACATCCAGCGGATTCCCGCGGTCTTCACAAGGTCATTGGTCCAGCTTGTGGGAGGCCTTCGCACTCTACGTCTTCCAGTACGCGGTCGCCACTCTAGAACCTTTCGGCCCCATCGTCCATCTGTTCTGCGAGCAATGTGCCCTGACCACTGCCACTTAGGTTTGGCAATTTTTCGGGATATGTCAGGTGCCTTGGTGCCAAGGTATAGATAAAACGAATGCACCGATTACAAGGCAGATGTGAGTAGAAACGCCAACAGGGGACGCCCTTGAAGGACATTATAGTGACTTTATGGGTGATGTTCTTCAGAAAGATCAGGTATGCAATACTCGCAACCGGGCGTGCGAGTATGACCAGACGCCTTAGTGTGAGTTTCATTTAACCATCTCGATCAAACGCATCGAGCGCGTTTGGCGTTCCGATTGGCTCTGAATTGGTGATGGACCAATCGGAGCGCCGAACGCGCTCGATGCATTTGATCGAGATGGTTAAATGAAACTCACACTAGGGCCTCTGGTGTATGAACTTAAACGATGCAAAAGGAGTATGTTAGGATCGTATCAGGTGGCGTTCTGTAGTTCATACCTACCTACATCGGAATAAAGGCGTGAGTTCATGCATGTTTGTAGAAGTTTGGCTCTTTATGAGATTGTAGTTCTCACAAAGTATTCACAATACCTTTATATCAATCATCATGCATTATTCAATAAAACAGTGATGACTTCTACAAGCTTATCACGAGCACCGATTTGTCAATGGAAGAGTAGACATGACTATTAACTAAATGATGTACAATAGGAGAAGATAACTATGTTTTTCTATTAATTATCACAGTTATGCGCTCTAAATCGAATCATGATTTTGTAGATAATCGTATGTACTTTGTGACCGTCGAGTTGACAGTTTGTTGACAGTATGGTTTTAACAGTTTGGGAAGAAATATTCTTCTGAAATAGTCTACATTTATAAGGACCTAGACAAAGATCGTTAGAAACGAAAGACAAAATGACAGATTGTAGAAGGATATCTACGGTGCGATGTCAAAAATTGAGAAACGAAATGTCGCTTTGTATTGAAAAAGCACTGTCTATTCTTCGTAGAAATAGAAAACGTCATGCTAAGCCTGCTGGTAAAGGCTATCTATCCTTCACTGTTAAATAAATAAATACTAACTTTGCTATTGCTAAGACATGAACACATTTTATGACTCACACTGTCTCTTAGTTCTAAAACCGTAATAAAGTGACTTCCACACGTTTGCACTCGTCATAAAATCGATAGTTGAGTCTGAAGTCAACAACCTACAGAGGCATATCTAAGTGAGAATACTCATTCTAGCATTTATTTATATGACTGACAAGCCACGTGGTCGAAGCGATTTCCCAAAGTTAAAAGTTTGTCATGAATGCCGATGGAATGTCTGGGGATAGGATATAATGTTTATATAAGTGTATGAGGATGAGATATCATTTGTGAATCTTTGACAGTCGTTACGTGTAATCAGAAGCCCGAAAGTCTGATAACCAGTCTTACCAAGATGTATCGTATTACCCAGTAACTGAGTTGAGGAGGTCAGATAGGCAGTCGCTTCATGTAAAATACTGGTATTCATTTGCATCCGGTTAGACAGGAAACTGACCCCAACATTGTTGCGGAAAGGCTAGGCGAATGTTTAATGACTAATGACGAACTTTGAAGTCCTATTTAACCCCATAAGGGGGTGATTTTTTTAAATTGATCCCTTCGTGCTCATCATCTATACAGGGTAAGTTTTTATCCAGTGCGCAAACTGTAACCATGAATTCAGAATATCATTGTAGACCCTCCAGCGCAGAAATGTTTCGGCGGTTACACAAAAAAAATCAGCTGTTCCATACATTTTGACCGCGTAGGTATTGCACTTTTCTATGAAACAGCTGATTGTTTTTGTAACGGACGCCGAGCCTTGTGTATTTAAAGTGAATAGAACAATGAAAGACTATAAACTAAATGTGTTAATGTGCGCGAGAGACTTTATTAACGAGTGATTATGTGCAAAATATCATAGTTTATGTAGAGAAATACTGTAAATAATTGTAATTTAATAAAGGTTCCCCTTACGGTAAAGGCTCGACATACCTAAGCTTCGTGCGCAATCTATGTGAAAACGGTTCTCACTACAGTATAGTTTCGTCGTACTTAAGCTTAAGTGTATCGAGAAATGTACTGCTCTATGATTGGTTGACGCCCAGTGGGCGGGATTTATGTTAGTTTATGATTGGCTAGAGCCCTTAGCAGAATTGTATATAATGAGGGCCATTTTGGGCCGAGAGGCAGTCGGTCTCCAGCTCCAGCATTAGAAGAATAAAAGAATAATACGAAGAAAGAAGTGTTTAATTCAACATTTCCCAAAAATAATACAGTCCACTTCAGTCTGGTCCTTCGAGCCGGATAATCAAGAACGAAGAACCCGCGGCCACGATTACCAAGAAGAAATCTGAAGGAGCAAGAAAAGGAGATCGGCTGTACCGGTGTGAATCCGACCGTTATTCAGCAACGTGTGCACGTGTATCGGCGCCGACCAGAGTTTAAGTAGTGCCGGCGCCCACGGAACGAAGAAAGAATAACGTAGGTGCACCAACGCCGACCAGAAGCAAGTTAGTACCGGTGCCCGGCGAGGGAAGAAAGAAAAACGTGCGTGTGACGTCATCGTGTCGAAGAATCGTCGAGCAGAGGTATCAGCGCGTCGTGTGACGTCATCGAGTGGAAAAACACCGGTGCCCGGCGAGGGAAGAAAGAAAAACGTGCGTGTGACGTCATCGTGTCGAAGAATCGTCGAGCAGAGGTATCAGCGCGTCGTGTGACGTCATCGAGTGGAAAAACACCGGTGCCCGGCGAGGGAAGAAAGAAAAACGTGCGTGTGACGTCATCGTGTCGAAGAATCGTCGAGCAGAGGTATCAGCGCGTCGTGTGACGTCATCGAGTGGAAAAATACCGGTGCCCGGCGAGGGAAGAAAGAAAAACGTGCGTGTGACGTCATCGTGTCGAAGAATCGTCGAGCAGAGGTATCATCGCGTCGTGTGACGTCATCGTGTGGAAAAATACCGGCGTCCGGCGACTGAAGAAGGAATAACGTACGTGTGGCGTCGTCGTGTAGAAGAGTCGTCGAGTGGTGGTATCATCGCGTCGTGTGACGTCATCGTGTGGAAAAGTACCGGCGCCCGGCGATTGAAGAGGGAATAACGAACGTGTGACGTCACCGGGCCGCGTTATCGAGCGAAAGTATCATCACGCCGTGTCGAAGCGTCAGTGACTAGAAATATCTTCACGCCGTGTCGAAGTGTCAGTGACTAGAAATATCTTCACGCCGTGTCGAAGTGTCAGTGACTAGAAACATCTTCACGCCGTGTCAAAGTGCCGGCGAGTGGAAGCATCATCACGCCGTGTCAAATTTCGGTGAGTAAGAGTGCCATCACACCGTATTAGTGTTGTCAAGTGACTAGAAAAATATCACCACGCCGTGTCAAGTGTCGTCGACTAGAATAGCGTAGCATCGTAGTGAAGATCGTCGTGTTGTGTCGTCGTATAGTAGCAGAGCCCTAAGCTTAGAAGATGGTGGTGACACGAAGCCAAGGAGATGCCGCCGAGATTGAGGAACGGGAAGCGCGCCGCCGAGAAGCGGATTTCATTGAGCGAGAAAGGATGAGAAGGCTTTCACTGGATCCTCCGGCGTCACCATTTTCAAGATTAGCAGACACTAGCACGGCGGGGCCATCCGGGCTACAAACAACGGACGCTACGGTGCAACGAAGAATAGGATCACCGACTCGATCAGTTAGGTCGCAACGATCCACGACAAGTGTGACGACGCGGCTACGGATGGTGGAACTGGAGGCGGCAGAGAAGCTGGCCGCTATCAAAAAGAAAGAGTTAGAATTAGAGGCGGACCTAGTCAAGAAGAGACTAGCTACGCAGGTGTCTGTGATCCAGGACGAAGAGAGTGTACCAGAAGAAATTGCTCCTCCACGTGAAGAACCCCATCAAAAGGTGGACGCTTGGCTGAGGACGAACCCCATCAGCTCACGAGAAGAGGAAGGAACCCGGGACATAAGAGAAGAGCCCAAGCAGATACGTTTCGAGGTACCAAGAACGAGATCACCGACGCCAACCAAAAGGAATAGCATCGAACACCT
Organism: Antitype chi; assembly: GCA_947359405.1. Classification (NCBI taxonomy): domain Eukaryota; kingdom Metazoa; phylum Arthropoda; class Insecta; order Lepidoptera; family Noctuidae; genus Antitype; species Antitype chi. Next base: position 19,373,235 of record OX375813.1, read on the forward strand.
GGCAGCCACATTGGAGAAGATGGCCAGACCCAGGCCGCGGCATACGGACCTACCGACTTTCTCCGGAGCAGCAAACGAGTGGTTGCCGTTCAAAGCAGCAGTACGAGACACAACCAACATGTATCAGATATCAGCAGCGGAGAACATCCAGAGGTTAAGAAGCTGCCTCAAAGGGGAAGCAAGAGACGCTGTGGCTGCCCTTCTGCATACGGCCACCGATCCAGACGTCATAATGAAGACCCTAGAGCAGTGTTTTGGCAGACCAGAAGTTATAATAGATCGCGCCCTGGAAGACCTCAAGAAACTCCCGAAGCCTGGTGCGTCAGCAGCTGAGTTAAACAACTTCGCTATCAAGCTACAGAATATCACCTGCGTGTTGAGCACAATCGATAGGAGAGGCTACCTGTTCAATCCCATGATGACGCGAGAAGTACTAGACAAGCTTAGCCCACACCTTCGATCCCGCTGGTGCGACTTCGCCTACGATCACGAAGGGACAGCAGAGCCGGAGATCATCGTGATGTCACGTTTCTTGATGCGGGAAGCGGATAGGGCGCTGCGATACACATACGCCCCGTCTGCAAGCGCCACGAGTCAGAAGAGAGAAACCCGACCCGTCGTGACACTTAAGAAAAAGGCAAGCGTCTTCGCCACCGTCGAGGGAGTAGAGGAAGAAAAGGACAAGTGCCCCATTTGTGATCAAGCTCACTTCTTAACGCAGTGCCCTAAATACAAGGCGCTCACTGTAGATGAGCGATGGCGTCTCGTGAAGGAAAAGAAGATATGCTTCAAGTGCGTCCAGAAACAACACAGGCGCTCGAGCTGTAAAGTGAAGGCATGCGGCGTAGGTCAGTGTCGCCGCCCACACCATACGACTCTACATCAGGAGCGAGAGGCAAAGACAGAAGAACCAAAGGAAGAAGCGGTCCTGTCCGTAGCAACCAGACCGGGAGCCGGACCAAGAGCGGTCCTATTGAAAATGTGCCCTGTCATCATCTCCGGACCACGGGGGGAGGTGAAGACCCATGCTCTCCTGGATGAGGGAGCCACTATCACCCTCGTTGATGAAGAGTTGGCAGCAAGCATCGGAGCAGAGGGACCGACTCAACCTTTACATTTGAACGGGGTCAACATGTCGCAGCAAGAGATGGAAAGTCAACTGGTGAACATACATGTCAAAGGATTGAAGAGCAATGATGGATACAAGGTTAGAGCAAGGACTATGAAGGACCTCCGACTGCATCAACAATCAATCCCTCACACCCTATTAGACTACGAGCACCTAAAGGACTTGACACCGGAAGAGGTGTGTTACGAACTGACACGCCCCGGGCTCCTGGTCGGAACAGATCACTGGGAGTGTATTGTGTCTCGCGAGCTAAGAGTCGGCCGTCCTGATCAACCGGCCGCATCAAGAACTCAACTAGGATGGGTGGTGCACGGAACGGCGCCACGAAAGGTCATCCAGCAAGAAGGAAACGTGCTGCACATTTACGAGCCCGAACGAACGACGGGAACAAGCGGCCAAGAACTTCACGAACTAGTTGAGGCGCACTTCAGGATCGACGCGCTCGGCATACAAGGAAATCCAAGAATTAAAGAAGCGGATCAACGGGCTGTCGACGTAGTCAAGAGGACTACAAAGAAGATCGACAGCGGATATGAAGTCGGGCTGCCATGGCGACGAGACGACGTCATCATGCCACCGAGCTACAATCAAGCGCTACGCCGGCTGAAGAAGATCGAGCAGAAGATGGACGCCGACCCCAGGTTCGCAGCTGAGTACTCCAAGCAGATCGACAACCTCTTAAGCAAGGGGTACGCAACGCCGTGTGACGGAACCGAAGAAACGAGCGCCGTCTGCTGGTACCTGCCGCACTTCGCCGTGCAGAACCCGAACAAACCCGGTAAGCATAGACTTGTATTTGACGCGGCGGCCAAGAGCAACGGGGTGTGCCTGAACGACGAACTATTGGAGGGACCCGACCTGCTGCTGTCATTGCCCGGGATCCTGTTCAGATTCAGAGAAAGAGGAGTAGCCATCACAGCGGACGTGCAAGAGATGTTCCTGAGGATCAGAATAAGGCCGGAGGATCAGCCGGCGCAACAGTTCCTGTGGCGAGGCGACGAACGAGAACGACATCCAAGGAAGTACAAGATGACCAGCATGATCTTCGGCGCTGCGAGCTCCCCGTACATGGCCCACTATGTACGCAACCATAACGCGGACGTATATGGGCAAGAGTACCCGCGAGCGTTAGAAGCTATAAAGGAGAGTCATTACATGGATGATCTGGTGGCAAGCTATGAAAACGCAGAGGAAGCGCGCAAGGCGGTCGACGAGACGCGGGCGGTACATGCGCACGCGGGCTTCACATTACGAGGATGGAGCTCCAGCGACCCGACAGTGCTGCGCGACGTGCCTCAGGAGCTACACGCTACCTCCCCCAACCAACTGGGGGGAGAACAACCCGAGAACAAAATACTTGGGCTATACTGGAACGCGGAACGAGACGAGCTGGGATTCAACACATCAATGAACCGAGTTCCGGCCGAAGTACGAACGAGAACCCGCGCGCCGACCAAACGAGAAGCGCTCAGCGCGGTAATGTCCATTTACGACCCACTGGGATTGCTGAGTCACTACACTATACGGTCGAAGATTATACTGCAGAGCTTGTGGCGACTACAGACGACGTGGGACGAGCAGATCCCAGATGAAGAAAACGAACTCTTCGCGTCCTGGCTAGCACGGCTCCCCGAGCTCGCCCAACTTCGACTGCCAAGGTGCTACATAAGACAAAGGTACGAACGCATCGATCTTCATATCCTGTGCGACGCCAGCGAACAAGCCTACGCGACCGTAGCCTACTGGAGGATAAAGAACGTCGACGGAAGCCTGAACATCGTGTTGGTAGCCGCCAAAGCTAAGGTAGCGCCTCGCCGAGCCCAGACCATACCACGGCTAGAGCTACAAGCCGCTGTCATCGGAGCAAGACTCGCGAACACTATAAGAAGAGAGCATCGAGTCAACGTCGGCCAGACGACCTACTGGACCGACTCATCTACTGTGGTGCATTGGATCCACCACGACGTGCGACGCTACACGCCTTTCGTTGCGCACCGGCTGGGAGAGATCGCGGAGCTGACCCAGAAAGAAGAATGGCGTTGGCTACCCACCGCCCACAACATAGCCGACGATGCCACACGGCTAGTCGACACACCTATCAGCGCAACGGACCGATGGTTCCAGGGACCAGACTTCCTGCTACTGCCAGAGGAGCAGTGGCCTGCAACAGCGACCGACGGGCCGGAAGAAGAAGAAGTCCTGCATGTCAGCGAGAAAACAGAAAAGGACAGTTGGTTGCCGAACCCTACCCGTTTCTCCAGGTACGAAGTTTTAGTAAGAGCTGCCGCACGAGCAATCGCCTTCACCGACATCTGCCGACGAAGAGCGACGACCATGGAACATCGCCACATTCAACGTGCCGAAGCCGAGCTGATCCGTCAAGCACAAGAAGAGAGTTTCAGCGAAGATATCGAGAACATCCGGTCCGCCCGTCCGATAACCAAGACGAGCCGACTGTACCGTCTGGATCCAGTGCTAGAAGACGGCGTCCTAAAGCTACGGGGCCGGATCGAGGCCTCCTCCGCACCCCCGGAGACGAAACGACCAATCATCCTGGATGGTCGTCATCAACTGACCAAGCTCCTTGTACTACGGGAGCACTGCGCAGCGGGTCACGCCAATCGAGAGCGCGTGACGAACGACCTACGACAGCGGTACTGGGTCATCCATTTACGACCCACGGTACGCGCCGTCGAGAAGAACTGTGCCTTCTGTAAGAGGCGGCGAGCCACGCCGCAGACACCAGCTACGGGGGATCTGCCGCGCGCCCGCCTTGACCCGTTCCACCGCCCGTTCACTAACTGCGGGGTGGATTACTTCGGGCCAATGACGGTCAAGATAGGGCGCCGTCGAGAAAAGAGGTGGGGCGCACTTTTCACGTGCCTTACCTCCCGCGCCGTGCACATCGAGCTCGTCCCGTCACTCTCTACAGACTCAGCTATCATGGCGCTGAGACGGATGGCGGCCCGCAGAGGCTGGCCGAGGGTGATGTACTCCGACAACGCGACCAACTTTCGCGGGGCGGATCAAGAGTTACGCAACGCCTACGCTGAGTGGATGCCTGCCCTGCGAGACGAAGGGCTACAGCGCCGCATGGAGTGGCGCTTCATACCTCCTGGCGCGCCCAACCAAGGCGGCGCGTGGGAGAGAATGGTGCGCTCTGTGAAAGCGGCCCTCAGCGTCACGCTGCGAGAGAAGACGCCGACAGAAGAAATCCTGAGAACTCTACTAACTGAAGCCGAGTTCTCCGTCAATGCGAGGCCATTGACCCATGTCAGCGTGAACCCCAGCGACCCCGAGGCCCTGACCCCCAACCACTTCCTACTGGGGTCGTCAGGGGGACTGCCATCAACGGGACCCTGCGACGAGGCCGACCGGCGAACATGGCGAGTTAGTCAAGCACTCGCTGATAAATTTTGGCAACGCTGGCTGCGCGAGTACCTACCCACTTTGGTACCGCGCGGCGAGCCGCAAAACAACGTGCGTCCGATACAAGACGGTGACGTGGTCCTCGTGGTCGACAGCACCCTGCCCCGCAACACTTGGCCGATGGGGATCGTCGAGCGCACACATCGCGGGCCTGACGGCAGCATCAGAGTCGTCGAGGTGCGCACCAGAACAGGCGTTTTCCGGCGCCCCGTGAGCAAGCTCGTCGTCGTCATGAAGATAGAAGAGGCTACGCGAGCTGCGCCGGGGGGAGAACTGTAACGGACGCCGAGCCTTGTGTATTTAAAGTGAATAGAACAATGAAAGACTATAAACTAAATGTGTTAATGTGCGCGAGAGACTTTATTAACGAGTGATTATGTGCAAAATATCATAGTTTATGTAGAGAAATACTGTAAATAATTGTAATTTAATAAAGGTTCCCCTTACGGTAAAGGCTCGACATACCTAAGCTTCGTGCGCAATCTATGTGAAAACGGTTCTCACTACAGTATAGTTTCGTCGTACTTAAGCTTAAGTGTATCGAGAAATGTACTGCTCTATGATTGGTTGACGCCCAGTGGGCGGGATTTATGTTAGTTTATGATTGGCTAGAGCCCTTAGCAGAATTGTATATAATGAGGGCCATTTTGGGCCGAGAGGCAGTCGGTCTCCAGCTCCAGCATTAGAAGAATAAAAGAACAATACGAAGAAAGAAGTGTTTAATTCAACATTTCCCAAAAATAATACAGTCCACTTCAGTTTTCTTGTATAACTGACGAAATTTTTTTTGCGCTGGGGATGCTTTACCTTCTTTATTTCTGAGGTAACTTGCGAAATTCAAATTTCCTTAAGTAAATTACCCGGGTAAATTGTTCCGTGTGGTGCCGGATGTAAAAGAATAGCACCATCCCATTTCTTCCCGTGGGTGTCGTAGAAGACTAAGGGACTTACTAGAGAATGGGCAGCAGCATTCTCTATGCATTTTACCACCATAGTGCGATCGCCAAACCGCCTGCCAAGCGTGGCTTATGGATGCGTAGCTTATGGGTGGATTATGGCAAAACCCCCCTTTTGGGGAGGCCTATGTCCAGCAGTGGACTTCTTTCGGCTGAAATGATGATGATGAAATTATCCGGGTAAATTGTTACATAACATCACGCCTTGTTTCCCTGCGGAGTTGGGCAGAGGTGTACCTTTAATACAGACGCCAGCACATCTAGCTATCCCTAACTGTCAAAATTTCCCAATTGAACATGAACCTTATCCTTATGGAATAAAGTTGAAAATCTATCAAAGAAATTTGACAGATTGGGGTAGCTTGATGTGCTGGCCTCTGTACACCCACATTTCGTCAGTTATGTTTAAGTCCCATGTAATAGGGGGCGAGCCTAATGCCATCAACCGGATACAAATCTAGACTCCGAGCTGCTACTGAGAATATACAAATATAAAAAAAAGCCAATAACTCTTTGCCCGACCTGGGAATCGAACCCAAGACGTCATGCTCAGTACTAGCGCTTGCGAGAAAAAAAAACGAAGTTCATAAATACTTTTTACACAATAAAATGCAGCCATGCACACACAAAGAAATGTCCCCCGTTAATGTCCCACCATGTTCGAATTAAAAAGCAATATGGCGGTAATCCCGGTGATATGACGTCAGAGTTTATCGACCAATCAACGCTTAGCCTCAGCTGTTGTACAGTTTTAATCAGGACACCAGCAGATACAGTGGTCGTATTAAATGTTATTGTTTTCTGACTTTGTGATAAATTAAAATATAAACAAGTTGTTTTGAAATCTTTGCTGCAAGATATTATTGGTAAAAACATAGATTGTTAGGTAGGAAATGCAAAAGCAAAGATTTTTTAGACGCTCTTTTTGAACAGTTAACAAAACTTAAACGTCATTTTCGGGTCGGTGACGCTGAATCGGGTATACTCGGCTCCAGTCGGTGGTGACGCTGAATTGTTTATAATCGGCTTCAGTCGTAAATTTTCCCTTCTATCGTGTGGTTATAAAGTACACATTGATTTTTTTTATTACACCATTTTGTGCTAAATCTGAATTTATTTTGTGTTATTGCTTGGAATAAGTATCTACTAACTCAATAGCTGGGCCAGCAACAACATTCTCTTATAAATTTTCTTGAAGATAACTATACTCCATTTGAAATAAGATTAGACATTTAACGAAACCTTTTTTACAGTCCGATCAACCGATTATGAGTTCTATTGCGTTGGTGGCATGACAAATGGCAGCTGCAGTAAACAGTTGATATTGTAACTACTTTTTTCCTTTTTATGCCATCCATATGCCTACGGTATGGAAGTCAGAATCAGTTGAACGGACTGTAAAAAAGGTTTGTTTAAATATCTAATCTTATTTCAAATGGAGTATAGGTAATCCTAATGGCCTTTGGGTTCCTTCGCCAAATTCACCAAAACATTTTGATAGTTTTTTTCATAAAAGTATATCTATCACATTTACAACTCCTCCGTTGGGTATCTACTCACCCCAAAAACCAATCACTCACCCCGATTCAAAACAAAAGTTTCTGACTTTCACCATCAAACTTTTACTAGTTTCGCTTATCAACTACAACTTTGATATTAAAAACTAAATCGTAACTCCTAAACTATCTTCGGTTCCAAACAAAGGAATAGTTTTGAAACACGAATCATAAACGACAAAATGTTCTGCGAATAAAAATCGGTATTAGGCTAGGAGTCTTCGACGTGTTGGCAAAACGATGTTGCTATGGTGTAATACAGGGTGAATGTTTAGACAATTTAATTCCGTTTTTAACATGATATCATTATGCCTGTGATCCCCGAGGGTTAAGCAGACGTGTACCTGTAGTAATTTACCCATATTTCGCCTGTTATGTTTAAGTTTCATGTAATAGGGGGTAAGACCGGGCACAAAACCAGACTTCGGGCAGCTACTGTGAAATTCCTGATAGAAAAACTCAACATAATTTTGAACCTTGCACTAAAAGCTTACGACTACAATGAAGCAGTCACATTGTTAAATAGTGTATAATTATGTAGCTTTTTACCCGACTGCGCCAGAAGGAGGGTTATGTTTTTTGTTTTATAAATTCGGTAAGTAACTGTATGTTGACTTAGATGATTAAATGATTACAAATCAACTTGAATAAATTTTCTAATGTGATTCGTATTATTTACTTATTTACTATAAATGTTTTTTGTTCATAATCATAATCAGCCTATAATGTTCCCACTGCTGGGACACATGCTTCCTCTCTGTAAGAGGGAGCGGGCCGTAATCCACCACGCCGGCCCAGTCCGGGTTGGTAGATGTCACATGTCTTCGAATTTTGGTTTTGGACATGTTGGTTTCCTCACGATGTTTTCCTTCACTGTTTTGAGAGCAGTGGTGATGAAATAATATACACAAAATAAAGCGCCCGTCTGGATTAGAACGTATGAGTTGTAATCGGATGCAGCTGAATACCAGTATTTTACATAGAGCGACTGCCTATCTGACCTCCGTCACCCAGTTACTGAGTAACATACCGATTTGTATGACTAGTTGTCCGACTGTCGGACTTTTGACTACCTGTTACGAGTTCAGATTGGATAAGATTATTGCTATAGTCGATAAAAAACACAATGACGAAAATGTAAACACAAACAATAACAAAAGCTTTCAAAGTTTCTAATACACAGTATTACTCCTCAACTCAATAAAAAGGCTGTGTAACATACTCGATTGTTTCGCTTTAAAAAAGAAACTTTTCTAATTTTCTCGTCACCCCAACGCGTCCATATAGGTTAAAGTTTCTACCGGCTCGTATTGGCTCCAATGTTTGGACAATTTGGAAAATCCATACAATCAGTTGGACCCAACACTGGAACCAAAGAACACGCACACGCCTCGGTGCTTTAGGCAACACTTTTCATACAAACCAAGCATGTTGTTCACTCGCATTGCGACCCAAATGACGTATAGAAACTGAAAGTTATGAAGGCAGTCCGTGAAAAAAGTTGTGCGCTCAACGCAATGTTTTTTGGAAATGTCATCTGGCAGGTCACCTAGGAGGTTGTCGCTTGCTTAACCGGACTTGTCTGTGGCTGCCTCAATAAATTAAGACCACCAACCAGGGCTTGAAAACTAAGTGATTACACGCTAAGGGCATCCCCTGCGGGGTACGGACCTCGGCTTAGGGCGTCGCAGGAAGACGGCTGCAAGAGACGGGCTGGGTCGGAATAATTATTATTTAGGGACGAATTTGACGCTACAGGCTCAGTGACGTAGGCTGGCTCGAGCAAGTGTCGGGGGTTCAATGCACTTTCCAGACCAGGAACTGCTGGCAAGGCGATTCCGTGCTCTGTGACTGGAACCAATATTTGGCACACCCTATCCCAATATGCCAACTTGTTATGAACAGAACTTTTCCAACACACGTTTCAACAGAAAATTCACCGCTGTTATCTGTTATAGTTTCAAAAGGAATTCTCGAAAATGTTTTTCGTAGAGGACCGCCATTCTGGCAGTCCTTTGTCTTTTCTGACAATCTTTTTTATGTCTTATATGTTTAGTTTTATTACACAACAACGTAATTTATTTACTAAACGCGGTGCAGTATTTTTATTCGTTATTAATGTTAGCATAATTGCGAGAAAAATGTTGTGAGGAAAGTTTGGAGTAAGAATGTCGATGACAATAAGAGTAGGGTGAGACCAAAGAAACGATGGATGGACTGTGTGAATGATGATATGGTTAGAAAGGGTATGACTTACGAGACGACGACTAAAAAAGGAGTATGGAATTAAAAGACATGTTGCGTCGACCCTAAATAAATTGTGATACTGGCAGGAGAAAGTTTTTTTTTGATTTCCAGAGTTGTCTTTCTGTGTCTCAGATTATAAAACAAAGACAGACCGCGCGGAACACCAAGAGTGAAGTCAAAAAACCAAATACTAAACCGTTGCATTGTATCTTACATTCAATGCGACGCTTTAGTATTTGGTTTTTCGGCCTCACTTTGGTGTTCCGCGCGATCTATCTGCCTTTGTTTTATAATCTGAGTTCTGTGTGTCAAAGTGAACTATCAGTCGGCACCAGTACCTTAAACTACCAAGTAGGTTAAGTTACTACTGTATAAATATGACTTACTTGGACAGCCTGACAGATGCATGACCTGATGATGATGATTGCGTAGGCTACTGGGTTCGATTCTCGGGTCGAGCAAGATCTTGGGTTTTTCCAGTAGGAATTTCTAAATAACAGCCCTGGGGTTTGGAAGTTGGCGGTATGATACCTCCGTGCTTCTAAAAGCACTTTAAGCCGTTGGCTTCTGCGGCTGATCTCTCTCTGGTCGTGTCGGATTGCCGTCCCATCGAACTATGAGAGAGGGAAGGAAGAGTGCGCTTGTGTTTGCGCACACACTGGAAGGCTGGTCTCAGATAACATTGGTCGCCATGGCTTAAATTAGGTTTGGAGGGTATTAAATGAATGCATCGTCTGACTTGTAAAGCCTTGTAGACTCATAAATGATTTGTTGGTAATTTTCCAATAGATTTTTCGAATCTTTGGTAACTTCTATTTTGTTAAGTACTAGGTACTTTTTGAGGGCTATACTGTCCTCTAATACCTATCAGCACTCCAATTGGATAACATTGTAAAAGCCAATTATTTTTTAAAGCGGAGTGGAGGTTCGTGCCAGCCTTTCCTATTTCTCGACCAATTGCAAACGTGCACATAGCTTCTGACGTTTCATAAGGCTCATATAGGTTTATGCGAAGTAAAATATTCCGATGAAAAAGTAAGAAAAATTCCCAAAGCTATTTCTACATATATATACGCTTACGTTAGTCCCACACACGTAGATAGTACACTGTACACCCCCTTTTACTTTTACTACAAAGCTTTATCTCCGTACAAATCACACAACTTTATAAAGGCACGTGAATACAATGGTTTTATTATTTTTTTCCTTTGTTTCAGGCAAAGTTAGAAACAAAGGCGCTGAAAGCGAAAAGGCCGGGCTTCACAGATGACCGGTACAACGAAACGTCTTATTATATGGAAAATGGTGAGTGTTTTTTTAAGTACAAAATTTAATGAACAGGTAAAGAAGAATATCTTGATAGAGCACCTGAAGGTTAGACAGCGGTATCCATATTTCAACATCCTAATACCTGTTTAAAAAGAAAAAAAAAGGGATAAGAAATTAATGATTGTTTATAAATGTGAAAATTACTATGTTTGGATCTTGGTTTCTCAATCACGCAAAAACAGCTGAACGGATTTGGCACACAGATACTTTTAAGCCCAGTAATACGTTCCCGTGAGATATTGTCCGATTTCCACGCGGGCGATGACGTCGGGGAACAAAAGCTAGTGAAAAATTATTTAGAAAACGAAAACCAAGACCTAAAAAAGACCAAGAAAAACAACCTAATGACGATGACATAGCAACAATAATTGTAATCAAAGAAGAAACAACACCAAATTTATAAATAACGATCAAAACTCACAAAGCAATCAATGAAACAACAGAAACCCAAACAAATAATTTATCAACAGAACATTATAATTATGTCTCTCTCATAAATATTATTTCTCAGTAATCTTCTCACAAAACCATCGCCTACGTCGTCTCCTCGAAATATTTTTTTTATTTCCTGTAAGTACGGTTTTGACAAACCCCGACTGATATTGGATTACATGAATACCTATCTTCAATAACGAATCCGTTCCTTTAAGTTTTTTCTTTCCATTGATTTGATTCTTATCTTTTTCTTCTTATTTCTGACATCTTTTTCTTTTCATTATTTGGTAGCTAAGTCTTTATTATGTGGGTAGTTGATGTATCCAATTTAATTGATATACTTTTGTTATGTGTTATTTTTGCTTTTGTATCTGTAATGTTTCGGTCTATATTTTCTACAACATTAATTAGGTCTGTGAGCAGCTTCATTGTTGTGGAATATTGATACTGACAGGTCTTGAATGCGGTTTTAATGTGCTGATCGCGTTCAGTTTTATTGGTGTAATTAGCACTTAAACCAGACTAGAGTTATGAGTACATTTCAAAAACTAACATTCTGCCATTGTCATTTTAGTTAGATTGACTCTACTAAGATCAAACACATAAATCGCGTAAAAACTTATTATGAACAGTATAGTAATTGAAAAAATCTGCTGAAAAGTTGAACCTGTATATATCCACTCATAATAAAAAATGGTCAACAGCGTATCAACCCATTACGTAATCTACGTTGACATTAAGTGGATGAAACAGCGGCCACACTAGTTTTCAATATAGCTAATGTCAGAAAGGCCCATTATGATCTAATGGCCTTAGTCATCTAACCGCAATGGCGCTTTCTTCATTCTACCCCCGTGTTGCTTTACGGCTATGCAGATATTTCGAGGTAACGACTTATAAATGGCGATATACCCTCCCGCTTTTTTAAATGTTGAAAATGTTTTTGGGTCGAGGTTTTCTTTAATAAACTGGAGAGTTTCATTATTTTAATTGAGATGTAAAGATCTGTAATAAAATATGAAATTACATAATATTTTTATGTTATAACGTAAATTAATAAAAGCTAAAGAGTAAAATACTCTGCTGTCTTTTCTGCATTACTATTTATCTCTGTGACTTTCTTTTGGAATTACTTGTCTTGTCAGCTCGTATATATATGCTTGCTGTTGACTGCGACTTCGTTTGCGATCCAAGATAAAAAAGTAGCCTATGTCTTAACACAGATCATGGTCCATGTATGTGCCAAATTTCATCCGAATCCGTACAGCTGCTTTAGCGTGAAAGCATAACAAACAAAGAACAGACATACTTTCGCATTTATAATATTAGTGAGGATTATACTCATAGCCTTTCCGAATTTCAGGCCTCAGGAAAGTCTACCCATACTACTTTACGTTTACAACATTCACCAAAGGAAGGTGGGTCGGTGAGAAAATCCTCGACGTTTTCGCGAGAGAGTTCAGAGCCCATCCTGCAGCTGAGTACGAGAGGTGCATCAGGGCGGGGACCCTAACCGTTAACTATGAAAGAGTTGACCCTGACTACAGATTGAAGCACAATGACCTACTAGCAAACGTTGTCCATAGGTAATGAAACAGCATTCTAATACCAACCGTCAACGGAACCCAGTAGTCCGCTTCAGATAGCTACAGCACCTTAGACTCAATGTACACAATCCCCAAACACATGAACATTTTTTTGTTTTACTTACACAATACTCGTACAAACTCAGATGTTACTTTGATTTCAGTATTGTAAATATTAACTTTATTTTTCTCGCCTTATATGTATTTATTTTACTTATCCTTACATACTACCACAGTTACTCCTAACTATAAATATATTTTTTTTATAATGTGACGTGCGTCGAAGCTTGTTTGTATTTCAGGTCTAATTAGTATTTAGTCCACTGTAACACAAATATAATCTTCAATAACGATATCTCGAGCACCGAATGAGCATGTGAGTGCATATTGGCCGTTTTCCAACAGAGACACAGCGTTCTGTATCACTTGATTTCTTGAAAGTTGCAACTGTTAATAGTCCGACACAGTGTCTAGTTGAGAACGGTATGCATCTTCACACGATACATCTTACAATTTCGCTCACGCATGTTCATTTGTTGTTTGGTTCTCGTCTAATCTTTATTTCATAAGTCACGAGAACAGATATTAATAAACGAACTCTGAGCAAAAAAATTATACGTCTAGTAAGTAGTAATAAGAGGAGCATCGGCGTCGTGATGCTTTAGAAGGTGGCTAGAAATTCTTATTCAAACATGAAACACAAACACAATGATTTCTACTTTAAACAATACTAATGTTCTCTAAACACTTCTTTGCCAAAGACTAAAATATCTAAACAATTGTATTTTTCTTCCTCACAAAAACGAAAATATCGTCTACATAAACGAAATTTTCGCCTTCTTTTATGTGGTTTTGCTCCGAGTCCGTTACCCAGAAGCCGTAAGCCTGACGTGTGTATCGTTGCAGGCACGAAGTACCGGTCACCAGCCAACCGATCACCCTCGTACATATCGACGAGGACATTGTGGTTGTCAACAAACCGGCCTCTATCCCCGTAAGTGGCAAATGAGACAGCCATGTTATGTGTACGCTTATCATACATCAAGTACTTGTATGTCACCCTTATGTGTCGCATGTTGTTCTAATATAGATTTTAGTAGTGCACTACCAAGCTTTCCATATACTTCATTGTTAATAACTCAATATCTTTATCCACTGTACTTTCTTTCTCTGACCAAAAGTTAACCGAATTATTTAGAAGGATCATAACGTAACTCACAAATTAATTTTGGTCTAATACTTTAGAGAGCAGATAGGCGATGAAACAGAATATCGCATTTAATATCTAAATCATATTATATATTTAGATTATAGGTATCTAATCCACTAAAATCCGCTTTCGTGCCTCTAAAAGCTAGCTTCTCAAAGTCGTTTGCGTTATCGTAGAGCAGTCCCTTTCGCAAGAAATACACTGCAACGTTATGGAGCTCTGATGGAGGACACCTAATACTATAAAGCACTTTCATATCGGCTTTTACGGAATAAAAGAGGAATGTCGAAGGTAGGTGTTAGAATTTACATGCAAAATAGGCGAAGGCGAGGGAAACTTGATTTTTTTCAGCACTCACTCAACTTGAACATCGGGCTCTATAGAACGTGTATTTTTAGATGTAGGTACTAAAATATTATTCTGTACTTTGCTATGAAGTTGCTTTTCAATCATAAAATGTGTTTCTTTAATAATACGATCAGGTAGATCTTAGAAATGCAAATGTGGTATTCAATAGGGTTTTACGTAGGTTCTCATAAATTAGTTTACATTCAAACTAAATCCCATAGAAAATTTATAGTTTCAGGTGCAATAGACCACCTTATTGATGTGTCTAAAGTAGCTTATCGTTGTCGTCAGACAATATGCTGACTGCCTTATCGTATACATATCAATGTGGTTTTCAATTACCTACCGTCGTTCTCAGCGGCAGACAGCCATAAAATAGTTGATGGCCGAACGGAATCCTTAGTAAGCTCTATTTAATGTGCAAATTGTACTTTTACGATTTGTTTCTTTGTTACCTCTGAGGAGAACCCATGTTTTCAATTTCTTGCTCCTATAAAAGAGCCTTTTGAAAGTCATTAGAAATCCCTTTAAGCATTAAAACGCTGTTTCAATGGATACGAAGCCTTATTTAGGACCCTATGAAATAACCTTATAAATTCTGTATTTAGGACATTAAATACATGATTAAATGACGAATGCCGACTTTCTGTTAAGACTTAATCCTATATAGAAAAACTAAAATTTGGTCAGAAATATATTTAGGTACCACAGACACTCGTATCGTTCAGAAATCAGAAACCCATTGTAACAGGTAATAAAATAATCAGCTCTTACTTAATACGATCCCTAAACTCTGGAGGATTTAGGGAACTTGGTAATACTAAGCGCTTCGCACCCAAATATTCTAAATCCCTTTGAACCTTTAGCGGGCCCAACATAGCTGCCAAAATGAAACAACAATGTCGACCAATTACTCGTGCCAGCGTATTTCTACGTAGTCTCTCATTAAGCCTCTTGTTACAACGATACAATATGCTGTATATATACATATCTAGACTTAGCACATATGCTCGTTTAGCTCCCTACCCACGTACCGCTTCAGTAAAGTGGAAATTTCATCGAGGATATTGCATCGTATGTTTTTGTTTGTGTTTTGAACACTGATTGGTATAATACGAATTGTTAGGATTACTTTGACTTTTGCCTGTTGCAAAATCAAAATATATTTTTTCCTTTACTGAAAAGTTGATAAGAAATTGCAAGAAAGGAATTTAATCACATTAAGTGACCTTTACAATTTCGACTCTGTAGAAATACGTCGCGTAAGTACTAAATAAGTAATACAAATTTAATAAAGACCCTACCAAATCACCTTTGAAATAATGACTAATAAGTACAGCATTAAGAAGGTCCGAATTCCCAACAAAATATTTAAAATTACCTCTCGTCCCAAACTAAATCGTAAGTAATAAATTCAGAACTTACAGAATCGGTCAGAAGAAGGAATCAATATAGATTATACGAATGTAATTGTGAGGCGGATGCCGTAGAAAAGAAATATTTCTCCAGTTCGAATGTAAAAGGGTCTAAATGATCGAGCGTCCCCCATCATAGTGATTGATATTACGGCTCAATGCTGGATCCCTAAGCTGAACGGTTCAAAGTAAAATATCGTGGTTCTGGCCTACATTCGCCTTTTAAAACATGGTAATCAATTCTATTAAAATATTGGATACCGGGATTTGGTCAATTTTCCCGTATTGCTTTATAGTTTTTACTGACTTTTAGATATTTAGTTTAGACACTATTATTACTAATACATTTAATTATTCTCTAGTTAATGCCTTTATCTTTAATTTTAATAGCTTATTTTACTAATCTATTTCTTATTCTAACATTACAATTTTATCATAATAAAACACAATTATACAGAGAAAAATACACGAAATGAATGCTTCATACCACTCAATAATTATAGTTAGTTGAAAACATAGCCAAGTCTACGTTCACAGGTTTAATTACTTACGTTTGTATCTTTCACACAAAAGTTCACGATCTCAACACAACCCGGAACACTGACGAACTTATTTTATGTGTTATCTAAGAGAATCCCGCCATCAAATCAACCCGGATTAGTACCCTTAGAAAATCGTTAATAACTTCATGCACAGTTGAACAGTTGTCCTTTGTATAGGGTCCTATTTTGATACTGAATTCAAACGTATTCAAGTTATGTTTAAGAACACTTCCATTCATCCAACCATTCTTGCACGCTACAGAAATATCTCCAAATTTTCCATTGAAAATATACTATTAATGAGTAGTCATTAATATTTCATTAGTGTATTAGTTAGAGTCTACAAAGTTACCTGCAAAATTCATGCATAAAAAATTAGGACCCTATATTCTGTGTCTCCATTGTACTGAGTATTTACATTGTCTATGATGTTGTAATGCACTTTGAGTATCTCATTAATGTTAATGCTCCCTGCCCTCTGTGCATATTAGAATAAGCCATTAAAATCATCTTTGTATCGCTGTTTTGTACCCTTAATGTCCCAACATTTTGTACTGTTCCTAATAGATTGTCAAAATATTACGCTTATAGATGTTAGAGCTTTTGTGCTTAACGTTATAATATATCCTCCATTTAATTTGGATGGTCATATATTACGTCTCCACTGACCAATAGATTACAAAAGCTTTTGTGATCGCTCCACAATATATGTAACTAGGCCTTTTATATAACCTGTACATCAATAAACTTCACTTTGAAGTCCAGTCGAAATATTTATAAAACACATTTAACTGCATTATTAAATTCTTAAGCAAAGTATTTTTATAAAACCTTAAGTTTGTATTTTGTTTGGTGTGATCACAATCCGAATTCCTGTACCAAACCAAATAATTTGTTTGCGTCAGAAGTGCATAACTTTGACGTGATACAGTTGTTCTCAAGAACAATTGCAACATCATAAGACTATAAAAAGTCCGTAATGAAACATTGTTGTGTCCGTGGTGGGCCAGGCACGAGACGCCAGTGCTCGCTAGTCCCTTGCGCATCATACACGTGGATGAAGAGCTTCTCGTGCTCGACAAGCCATGCTCGCTGCCGGTGAGTCATACGTTGGGACCGTTTTGTCATCATCGTCAGGCTCTGACTGGCGTTTGGACCCTGAAATGTACTACATCAAACTTGGGATATGTTGCTATAATTTAATACCCAACCACGTTGATGACCGCAACAGGCAGTTAATATAAGAGCTTTATACAAAATCCAAGCTAGCCCAAAAATATAAACCTTTGTGAGAACACAGAAAATCGTTGGCAATTAAATAATCCCTCAAGTTTGTAATACCTTTTTGTAACATCATGATTTTTGACACAATAGAAGATTTCCTTTTTTTCAACAAAGAAACGTTAAAAAGAAAGGCCGCTGAAAGTACAATGAGAGAGAAAATAAATCTGCGCAAAGATAGCTCACAGAAATTCGGTGGGTTCATTTTTTTTCGCGGTCCAAACAAAGTACGCTGTCAGAGTCTGACTAGATTGTGATCTGCACAAAAGTTTGAAACATAATACCACAAACAGAGTTGAAAATGTGCGGTCTTGTCGAAAATACCACTTGAAAGTGGTCCCGAACTTATTGCGAGCCCAAATATTTCCTATTTCATTTCTTTCAAGCGGGTACCGTGTTATCCAAAATATTTTAACCTGATCCAATTATTGTTGATCAGGAATAACTTTCCCAATATTTTCTTTTACATTTTGGTAAATTGAGTTGCAGTAGCTTACGTCGATTCAATTAGGAGTTGGTCGTACGTCCCCTTTTTGTCAATTCCGAAAACTTTATGCCCAAATAATGTTTACAAATTCTAAGGATGGAGCCGGTTTGTACCGCCTATAAATATATACAAACTCGAGTTTACTACGTAGAAGGTATTTATGAGATATTCGTAAAAGGGTCAACGATTTGCATGCAAAGTTTAGTTTTCAGAATTAAAACCCTTGAAAAATAGGATACTATATCATTACGATATTATGTAACCTTGCAGACATGCATGTGATATATAGTATGTTCATAATTTGTATTAAAACAGGACATCTTGTATTATACTTACTAAAATTATATCCATAAATCAGTTGGCTGATTTCGCTGAAAATCTAGTGCTTTCCTACTAGCGCTGTCTTCTATTCTATTTAGCAAATTACAAGAATGCAATTCAATCTCTCAAAATGTCAAAATTCTTTCCTACATATCTCGGTACTCGCTTCACTGTACTTTACCTACTGTCTTTGTACTATAGTTTTGCTTTCACAATTCCCTATGCATGTACTTTCATATCTATCAATATATTGATTTTGCTGTGTGATTTGCACTGTGGCGTTGTCTTATTGTTTGGACTGCGTAAGGTATTATATTGTTTTGTGTGCACATCATCATTTAATACTCATGTTTCAAATTTGCTTGCTTCATCATCGTTGCTTTTATTCGTTTTTAACTTTATTTTTGGCATCATCGGGTACCTTGTGACCATTATGCTATGTCTTTACAATACTATATAAGTTTTATTTAGTTTCTTGAATTTTGTTGAAATGTTGAAATACGTTATTATAAATTGTGATTCCAAATTGTATATTGTCATTCAAGTTCCTCACTTGGACAATATTTTTCTCCTATTTAAAAAGCATGGGAAAGGTTTAGCTCGAAGAGAATTTCGTGTAGTCTATTTCAAAATTAACGTCCAATTTAATAAAAAACTATTTCACTAGGTACATCCATGTGGCAGATACAGGCACAACACAGTCGTTTTCATACTCGCCAAAGAGTACAACTTGAAGAACTTGAGGACTATTCACAGACTCGACAGGCTGACGTCAGGTGAGAATGCTCTAAACTGTAAAATCTTTTATCGCAGCCTGAAAAGGATCCTTAAAAAAAAAATACACTCGCTCGGGTTTTTAATTGGTGTAAATGTAAATCATATTTTTGCTTTTCTTTAGAAATGTTGGATGAGATTTTGGTTTTGATAAATGTTAAAAGGTTGGTTTAATTTGGAATGGCCTTTTTTATGTGATTTCCTAAGGTGTCTTGAAGGTTAAAAAAAGCATCATTAATCTAGAAGACACGCTTTTGGTGATACAAATAAAATAGTTAATAATTACCTTATGCAGGAATAATCATCGACAATTTCTGAAGAAAAGTAAATTAGTGAATATTTAAAAAAGAGGCTTTTGGCGAGATGATAAAAGATAGATGATAATGATGACGATTGTATCCGAAGAACTCTAACAAATCTTTAACCTTATTACATTACACCCAGGTCTCCTACTATTCGGAAGGAGTCCAAAAAAGGCAAGACAGATGGAACATCAGATCAGGAACAGACAAGTACAGAAGGAGTATGTCTGCAGGGTGGATGGGGAGTTCCCTGAGTAAGTGACATTTTTCAACCAATTTTATTTGTACAAGGGCTTTTAAGGAATTCTTTCATCGTGAGATAAGTGTTATATAAGGAATGTAGTGGAAGGTGAAGGGGGTGATAGCCCAGTGGTTAAAACCTCGCTACTAATATTAGACCTTTTAAATACGTAGCTCTCTCCATATATATTTTCTCAACCGAATCATTTTTTTTTAAGTTTCTAACGTTGGTCCAGTTGTTGCAAGCGCTACTGCTGAGCATAACACCCTGGGTTCGATTCCCAGGTCGGGCAAAGTGTAATTGGGTTTTGCCATCTGGAATCTGTCATTTGCAGGCCGGAGTCTGGATTTGTGTGTAACATAAGTGGCGAAATATGGGTGTAATTACTAACGGTAAATTTATGCCTACCGCTTTGTTGCAGCTATCATGTATGAGTTTATAATTTTTCGTTTTTTATTGTTGCTTTTTAGATATACAGATATTGTTAGGTATTACAGTTAATTTTAATTCATTCAAAACTTCCATTTTTGTACAGTCAGTCGCGCGTCGTGATCACAATTTGACGCTGACAGCTCATAATTAGTTCCAATCTGTAGATCGGAAGGTCGATTCCCGTAATTAAAAACGTTTAAAATCTAGTCGCAATCTCATCTCAGCGACAATCAATGTTAAGAACTTGTGTAAAATGTAGGAGGGACTTGTGAAAAGTTAGAGGATTTTTTTTGACGGATCATGACTAAGGGAATACGAATGCTCTTAAAAATACGAAAATTACCCGGAAAGGCGGTTTTCTTAGGTCATGCCGCTATCATACGCAGAAATAAAGATCCTAGTTCACTGATTTCTCTATTTATTTTCACTAGTTTCACAGTACGCAATAAAATCACAAGTAACTTGTAGTTAAATGAAATGAATACAAGTGTTGATCTTTTCTGGAGCACTGAACTCAATATCGATCTTGTAAAACGCCTACAATAATATTGACGACGCTACCACTTATGTACGTTCGAAGGAATTTATACTTTCACTCGTCACAGGAAAGTTTGTTTTGGTACACAACATTTTAAATGGCTCGTCAGCTAAAGACGTCATAATAGTCTTTAGCTGACGAGCCAATCAGAATGTTTATTGATTTATGAACTGTCTCTTGTTGTTAGTAGTTGGTAAGGTCCATCGTCCACGACGCTAGGCAAAGGTAACGAAAATAATTCAAAATCAAAATATTTTATTTCACATAAACTTGCATGGGCACTTATGAAACGTCAGAAGCTAGGTGCACGGTTCCAATTTGTCGCTTCCTATGGAGAAGAGTCGGCAAGAAACTCAAAGGTTACTTTTAAAAATAATTGGCTTTTACAATGTTTTCAAATTACAGTGATAATAGGTATGGAAGGACAGTGCAGGCCTGTCAATAAGACAATACAATACATTGTTGAAGATGTTGGCAAAAAATATGCCTACTGGGAGCTTTTCTGGCGTGCCCCGCGTAAACCAATAGAGTTATATTTAAAGAAGGTATTACGGTCTAATCACGGTACTAAGTTCTCGTGGGATATTTTCTTACACCCACGCAGGCGAAGCCGAGGACTAGAACTAGTTCAAAAGTAAAAAAAGCTAAGAGCCAGCCAGTCTCAATTACTAGTGATATTCTGGCTACTCATTGGTGATTTGAGATTTGTGGCTGGTTACTTTTGAATAGCGTTATCGACGAGGGGCCTAAGTGCTTCTAGTTAAGTTGCATCTTGGGATGTTCCCGTCTACAAATGCGTTTTTAAATAAATACTTACATAGCGATAGGGTCTTTAAGTATTTATTAAAGTAAATCAGCACGCAATCAGATATTTTATTTAACTTTCAAATGTTTTATTATTGTTTAAAAAAGTTAAATATTCCTTTACATTTAAAACCTTACAATTTAGTATGTTTTTAAAAGAAATCAGAAAATACCTACAGTTTATAATTTCGTTGACCTGAGAGAGAGCGATTCATTTATTTCATTCATTCATATTTTGTTTCCTATTGGTCCCTTGATAACGAGTTTTCAGTAGGTTTGCAATTTCCAGTCGAATCAACAGCTTCTTGTCAAGCTAGGTGTAAATTCGCACTTCGTCACACGAAAATAGCAGTGATAGCCTAGGATTTTTTTAGTTAAAATGTTCGTCATTGCTTGAGGGTTTTTTTTTGTCTTTATTTTAGTCATTTTTCTCATATTTTATTTTCATTTCTTTCATTTCGGAAAATAAAAGTTTAAGAATTACAGATTGAATGAATGTACAGACAAGGAAACGAATTGTTATGCAAATTGACGCCTTGCCTAATTAATTTACGCCAAGATAATTTTCTTAAATAATTAATATAATAGTATATCTACAGTGTCTATATTATCTATACTAATATCTACAGTCCGAAAAAATAATTTAAAATAAATATTATATTTATTTTAAATTATTTTTTGGTGTGTTTTTATACCAACGAAATTTTCCACATAACTTAAAATCATTATGACAGTGACTTTTTGAATACCGGGTACAGTTTGGTAAAACTTAACACAAATAACCAGTCCTTCTGCAAATCAAACATGGAATGTAACACTGCACAAAGTCAATAATTTAATTTAAATTACAGTGACGAAATCGAATGCCTTGAGCCAATCGAGGTGGTGAGCTACAAGATCGGAGTGTGCAAGGTATCTCCGAAAGGAAAGGATTGCTCGACGGTGTTCAAAAGACTGGGCTACAACATGGCCAGCAACACGAGTGTGGTGCTATGCAAACCGAAGACTGGCAGGATGCATCAGATTAGAGTACACTTGCAGTATTTGGGTAAGTTTTTTTTTATACTTTACATGGCAGAGACATCGATGCGCAACCTGTTGCCATGAATT
The DNA here is from genome assembly GCA_947359405.1 of Antitype chi. Lineage (NCBI taxonomy): Eukaryota > Metazoa > Arthropoda > Insecta > Lepidoptera > Noctuidae > Antitype > Antitype chi. The sequence goes on from OX375813.1 coordinate 19,395,707, forward strand.
CAGCATATGATTCTACACCAGGCGGTCTAGAACCAAAGGTAGAAAATTTTCGTCAGTTATTAAAAAAAAACATAAAATTTTGTTGGCGTAGGTAACTGTTCTAAGAAACAACTAGTTTTTTTTTTTATAACCAACGAAGAATTTCTGTGCTGCGATCTAGAATAATGTATTATAGTTTGCGCGTTGATATGCTTGCCACCCTGTATAAATATGCGGGCTTGTGGACGGCGAGCAATGGGTAACTCGCTGTCCGGTAAGGACCAAGCCCAGGTCGACGGCGCGTTTTCTTCCACGCGCGCCTCAAAGAGATGTCAGTACCAACTGGTGGGGTCCGCAATGGCCGATGCCTGCCAGGGGTGCGGGTTGTTCGAAAGAGATACCTTGGCTCCTGGCACACAGGCAACTGAAGGAACACGGGTGGGTTTTAGTCAGTAATAGTCTGACACGCCCTCCTGCTCCACCCGAACGGGAGAAGTTATTTGATGATTACCCACCCTCAAAAAAAATAACCCTATATAAGTATTAAATCCATTAAATAATCCCTGACTGTAGATGAGCAGTGATGACCCAGTTGTATCAGGCCCGGCTTACTCCAACAGCGTACGAGGCAGGCACTTTGTGTAAACAGTTTTCATCACCACTGCTCTCAACACTTTGAAAGAAAATATCGTGAGGGAACCGGCATGTCCTAGAACCAAAAATTTGAAGACATTTGACATCTACCAACTCGCTCAGGGCTCGCGTGGTAGATTAAAGCCCACTCCCACTCGAAGAGAGGAGGCCTGTATCCCAGCAGTGGGAAGTGGGTAAGCTGATTATGATGGTGTTTCCCATACTGATTATTTTAGTTCTAAAGTTGTATTTCTCTTCCACCAGGCTACCCCGTAGTAAACGATCCTCTATACAACCACCCAGTGTTTGGACCGCTTCGGGGCAAAGGTGGTGATACGGGAGGCAAGACGGACGAGCAGCTGGTCAGAGACCTCATAGCCATCCACAATGCTGAGAACTGGCTCGGGGTGGACGCTGCTGATGATGATCTGTTGTTTTCTAAGCCCGTGTCGGATGATAAAGGTAAGTTTGAAATAGAAGGTCATCATCTGTCTCTTACCATTTGCCAATTATGTTGGAATCAGCTTCCAGTCTAACCAGATGCAGCTGATTACCAGTACTGATCTCCACAACCCAGTTACTGTTTAGCTCAATAACCCCTGGCAAGGCTGGTTGTCGGGTGTTGTTGTTTAGAATTTAAAGTGCAGAAACAAAAAAGGACTTCAAAGTTTAGTGACTCCTGATAATATCTGGTTAAGTTTTTTGGCAGATAATTTCATACAAATTCTTAGGTCCTTGAATTCTTCTTTTTCTGGACATTGTAAAACATTACGGCATCTATATTGGCATATCAATCTGACAACATTTGACTTATGAGACACAATTAATGATTTATTGTTGCGTTACTCCCGGGAGTCGCGCGTGCAGATATGGCAATTTAATCTTTATTATGTTTTGGTTAGTTAACTTAAAAATCCTTCATTATTGACCAACTTCTTAACTCGATTCGAAAGAATCATTAATCTGGCTATTACTCTACTTGAAGGTAGTCGAATATCGGCAGTCTGGCGGCAAAGCTTACTATATTAGTTTCAACAGTTGGTGAGGATGACTGCGACACTGGAATAGCCTCGAGGGAGTCTTCACCAAGACTGGAGTCACCTGCCCCAGGAGTCACGCCTTCGTCTATTATGACCCGTAAGTGTTAAATCATTTAGTCATAGAATCAATATCACTTTTTTTTTCCAGCGAAATAACTAAGAAATGGTTAAGGCCAGACGTTTTATGGGACTGTCTTATGTTATTTGTAATGTTCTAGAAGGGCTGATTCTTAGCCTAATTTAAACGAAGTAAACGAGTTTTGATTTCGATCTTATATCACAAATAGGGATTTAGCACCTGGTATTTTAATAGAAATATTCCGTGTGGTGCTGGACGTAAAGATTAGCACCATCCCATCTCTTCCCGTGGGTGTCGTAGGAGGCGACTAAGGTATTTACTAAAGAATGGGCAGCAGCGTTCTCTATGCATTTTACCACCATACTGTGATCGTCAACCCGCCTGCCTTGCGTGGCGATTATGGCAAACCCCCCAAATTGGGGTAGGCCTAAGTCCAACAGTGGACGCGTTTCGGCTGAAATGATGATGATTTTAAAAGACCCTTTTATTTCCACTAATTTTCTTTTTTATATGACTCTTCATCCACCAGCCCGCACTGGGCCTGCTTGGTTGATTACGACCCACTCCATCTCACCAAAAGAAGGCCTGTGTCCCAGCAGTGGGAACTACATAGGTTTATTATGTTATGTTACATCACTCTTGGTCTTTATTGCAAGACAGATTGTCGGTTTTCAAAGGATCAAACATTGCATTGAAACAAAATAAAAACACTAAATAAAATATCACTAAAATACCAAACCACACTAAAAATCACTTGTTATCTTAACCAGCCAATCCTGAAATAAGACAGAGAAATGGGCAAAGCAAGTGATAGAATGGTGTCCAAAATATAAAACAAGAAAAAAAAGCAGACAGTATCGTAGATGGGAAGATGATATCCAAAAGGCGGCAGGGATGACTTGGATGAGGAAAGCATGGGATCGATGCTTATGGAGAACACTTGGAGAGGCCTATGCTGGAAAGCAAGACAACCAAGGAACTGGTGTCAAATAAGAATAACATTATAATCAAAATATTCCTAGTAATAAGTAGAAATAAGATAAGTTATAACTTGTAGATTGTTAAAGGCTATTAATATTATTATCCTAACCAGCCCGTATATCCCCAGCCCGCCTGGCGAGCCCATCGGGCGGTGCGGAGGCGCCCGAGCCCGGCGCGTCTCCCGCCTTCAATGACGACTCCAATGATGCCAAGGTACCTAATGATACACTTATAGGGCTATGAGGAACAAGGTGTATAGTTCTTCGAACTCCGCAGAAAAGGGAGGAATCTCCGACCAGACGGGTGTCGTGTCTGGTGGGCTACTGCCCGACGGTTGATGTAGGAATGTTGATATGTATGCTAGCGGCGCGGATAACTTTGATTTGAAGTTTATTTAAAAAACCAAGATGGCTCTGTTAGTTCAGATTTTTGCCACGCGCCAAAGTAACTTTTTAGCGCTATACCTCGTTCCGTTTTTCATAAAGTTTATCTAACTAACCCTCACCTTTTTTCCAACAGTCAGATAAAGTGACAGTGGCAACGCAAACGGGCTGCACGCCGGCGGCAGCGAGCCATGCCAGTGGGCTGGCCAGTAGCTCGGCAAGTGGCTCGACTGACGCACTGTCCTCAGACCCGCACTGTTACGAGTGCCGCGTCAGGTACAGGGACCCCAGACCCCGGGACCTTGTTATGTACCTGCATGCCTGGAAATACAAGGTAAGGGCTGATTGGTTCTTCGACTTTCAAGGAAGGTATGCTATACTTCCCAGGATGAGCGACACTTTTAATTTTACATAGGTACTTACTAATTATTAAAAAAAAAATCGCACAAAATATTTGAAAATAACACAAATCTTCAGCGATGAATAAAAGTGTTTATCTTAAATGATTCTTTACTCTGATTTTAATCACTTATTTAAAAACTCATATTTATGTTACGGACTTTTGTTGCTAACTGTACGTAACTACACTTGTGGACGCTCTAAGTCTAAAGGGTTTTTTACAAATCCAAACCACGGGTTGCTAGTATGAAATTCCTGAAGGAAGAACTTAATAACACTTTGCCCGACCTAGGAATCCGTACGTCCTGGGTAACGCTTGCGAGCACTAGACCAATAAGGCTTTTAATATTAATAAGCAAAAAACTAATAATATCAATGTTCCGCAGGGGCCCGGCTGGGAGTACGAAACTGAGCTGCCGCTGTGGGCCAGCATCGACTGGGACGAGCCGGAGAGCTCATAGTTACTGGAATTGACATCTCTGGGGAAGCGCCTCGCCTCGGCACTGGTCATCACGAATTAGATCAATATATTAAATTCAACATAGAATAATTTACGGGAATTTTACTGAGGACCAATTTCACCAATGACGCAAAACTGAACGCGATCAGCACATTTAACTGCGTTCAAGAGCTGTCAGTGTCAATGTTCCATAACAATAATGACACTGACAGCCTTTGAACGCGGTTTAGATGTGCTGATCGCGTTCAGATTCTTTGGTGAAATTTGCCCATTATGTTGCAAGGTTTTGTATTGTCGACCTCATAACTTTACTATCCTGAAGTTCATTATTATAACAACGCCTATTAATCTATGTGACAGATTCAATTTACTGGGAATTGTTGTCAAAATTGGTAATGAATTTATGAGGTTGTAGACTTTACGTTTCGTACAAAAAGGTAATTTCATACTTACAATGTAAAAAAAATAAGCTCTGAAATATTCAGTAAATTATTTTTAAATTTGTTTTGCAAACACGTCAAATCGAATGTACCAATTTTATTCATTTGTTATTATTTGCAAACTCGATTAAGGCTAATTATATTTTTCCTTTTTGTATAATAATTAAAATTTTACACGTTGAAATTAGGCGTTGTCGCAAAAACCATTGTTAATGGCAGTAATATTTTTTTACATGTTATTCAATCCTTTTGCTAATTGCTGTTGAAATTCTGTTATATCAGTAACTACTTAAACAATGAACTCTATTCACTTGCAAAGACACTTTATAAATGTAAATCCTGCAGCCTAATTGCGTAATACATTTCGCCTTTCATTTTGACAAATCAACAAAATTCATTGCGTTCTTTACGGTCGTCGAGCAGACGAATTTTTCAAACATACGAAGCGACAGATTATTAATTTTCTTTATATGTTTGTAGATTTGTTTGTGATCGATTGTGTGTTACGCAATTTGGGTGCTATTCTGACTTGACACTGAAATAGTGATGATGTACCAAACTGCGAGGCGCCTTAAGAAATAGTGATCATGAACAGTCACCAAAAAAGATAAGTTACCAGGGTTGTCGGATATAGTGCAAGTTTAGTATGAAACCTATGGATGTATTCGAATGAAATTTTATTTGATAAACTAGCTGTGCCCGCGACTTCGTCCGCGTGGAATAGTGACTTTTTGGGCAGCATATTTTGAATTACATAATAATATACCGTCGTTTGGGTAGCAAAAAATTTACTTTACAGTAATGCTTCTCTGTATACGATATTTAACGTATGGCCATCGGGGATGAATGATTAACAAATGTTCGCCGTGATTCTTTAAATTGACATAAGTTTTTTATTTATGAACCGATTGACATGAAATAAACACTAAATGTTAAGTGAAGCTTACTACAATATATTAGTGAAAACCGCATCTAAATCGAATAAGCCGTTTCTGATATTAGCGTGCACAAACACACAGACAAACAGACAAACAGACAAAAAAAAATTTAATTACAATCTCGGGTTCAGCATCGATATAATAACAACCCCTGCTACTTTTTTTTTATATATTTCGATTGTACAGACACCACTTTTCTACAATTTTATTATATGTATAGATGAACTGTTTGTTATCTATTAATTAAATTAAATTTGATTCGAAAACATCTGTTGGTTTCATACTAAACTTCAAATATATTCTACGACCCTGGTTGCTTATCCCTTTTGGTGACTGTACTTAACAAACTGCGTGGCACCCTAAGAAAATTGCTTACTTGGCTGTTACTACGACAGTGCTCTAAGGTAAGTTTTGTAATTAACATAAGTGAGAGTTACTCTAAGGATACAATTACTTTAGCAGCGTTAAAATCGCAGTTCTGAAAAAAAAAAAACATTAAAATTTTTATGTCGACTTTAGAGCACATTTCGATTTTCTCTATAGCGTTTTTATTTTAAATTCTTTTAGATTTATATCATTTTCTCCGTTCAGTTCCTATCGGCCTAAAAGTATTTGGTCAAAGCTTTTTAGTAACGTAGTTAATATAAGGGAAATGTAACAATTTGTAATATGTACCATTAAAATAGTTATATCGCTTAAACGAGGCAGGGTCAGAACCACAATCATAAATGAATTATATTAAAATGATAATCATTTTTAAAAAGAATCAATGGGATAGCTCTTCTAATGTTACGACGGCATTTTGGCGAACTTTTTACTGAATGACCCACCAAATGCAATTTTATCAGTGACTAAATGACAGAATTTATTTAAGTCATTTTTAAATAAATTTTAACGCTGGGACATCTTTGGCGAAAATATTCGTGTAAGTCGTTCTTAAAATAACGTATGGAAGGGTTCAAATACTTTAATTTCAATTGAATATTGGACCACTGCTATATTTTCTTATTATCTTGAAAAAAAAACGTATAATAGGACCACTGTTTAATAGAAAAGCTATCTCTGTAATATTAGATGCGTACGTTTACAATAAATGCATAGGTAAATAAAATAACAATAAAAATATTATGTCGCATTTTTGTAGGTGGCGTTTCTAGCAACACCATCGTTTTGGCTTCCATAGTTTTGAAGTAGTGATTTAAATATTTGGAGAATAACCCATAAAAAATTTGTACTTTACATACATAAAACAAAATTTTAAAAATTCTTTACTGACGTTAGAGGCCAGTTGTGATATGCATTTAATGTATATATTATTTTTAACACCATCTTTTAAAAAGACAGCTTTCAAAACGGTTTTTTCATAAAACATGACAGAAGTAAAGACAGGGAGGATAATTCCGCAAGACAGTTCAAAGCAGCAGATCCTAAAGACATGTAAAAAATCGTTTGTTTTTTTTTTTTTTAAGTTTTCGAGTGTGTAGAGTTAAGTGAAAGGGCGTATACAGCTGTGGTTTTTAGTCAATTTTTTTAATGAGTTCTTTTGAACCTGTGTAATGTATATGTCCTTGCCAGGTCCAATTTTGTTTTACTTTTTCTACAATTGGATTGTTTTGGTACTCTTTGAAACGCGGGAAAGTGTATGATCGTTTGTATATCTATTAGTGTATTGTAGTATTAGAAATGTAAAAGACATTTTCTTGTGACACTTAAGTTTTTTTGTGTGCGATGTTTTTTTATAGTTTGTCAAAAAGGACTTGACAGAAGTAATTTTATGTCATCATAATTATAATAATATCAAACAAATTCTTAAAAAAAACACCTTATTTCATTGACGTAACAGCTTTATTACTATTAAATTAAATATTAGAACTTCAAAAAGCATTGCACACAATAATGCTCTAATATAATATATTATGTATTCTCACGAGCTTTCTTAATATTAGTTCGGTAATATGAAAAGTATATATTTTTCTTACTTAAAGCGTAGTGGTAGCAAGCGATATACATTGTTTTTGTTATTTAGTATGAAACTATCTATGATTTGGAATACATTCTTGTATGGTTTCCTATCCCTTAGACTCTGTTTTTAAAATGTAAATGTAAATGTAACTTAACAGATAAAGCTCGTTTTCGGCACAATTTTGCAAAAAAAAAAATCAATCAGTGATTATATTTTGCATAATTTATTTTGTAATAGTCGTTTTTTTTTTTTTTCTAACTAATTATTATTGTCATTGTGGTCGTAATTCGTGCCATAATGGCTTGCGTTTCTTTTTAGTTGACACAAGTTGTACTGTATTATTTGAACGATGACAAAATGAAAGACAATTTGTTATTTTAATAAGATTCTGTTGAATATTAAATCCCTCAGTTCCGGTTTAACGAGCTGACATGGTATCATTGTTTCATACTTTTTTGTTGTCTTTGATGTTAGGATTTATTCCATGTCATAGGAATTTTCATTGTTATTGCTATCGGCCATACATGTACATACGCTGATTGTTATTCTCCTATTAGTTCAAGCTGAAATCATGCTGGCAAATCATTATCTGTTTTGGGAACAAAACCATTGATATTTAAGAAACGGTAATGTTTGAGTAAAAAACAATTTAATTAAAAAAATAAGTCAAACAAAGTACCTCTGTTTTAGTTCAATAATCCAAATATTTGTGTTTTAATTTTTATATAATATAGATCATTGTAAAATACGGTAGTGTGTACAAAATAAGATATTGTCTGTGGCATATCAACTAGGTACCACTCGAATTTGTATGACGTGTTGATTAGTTGCAAGACCTTTGGAGATTGCACGTTCGGTACATAATAATTATGATGGAAAAAACTACAGAAATCAAAATGAAAATCTGCAACTTTTTGAAGTTTTCAATGATTAGTTTAAAATATATACAGGGTAATACGGATGTCGAAGCGCAAACTGAAACAATTAAATCTGCACATAATTCTAGACCCCTAGCATAGATACTTGTTGTCGGTTATCAAATAAATGATTTATTTAATTTTTTAAATTACTGCTGTTTTATAGAAAACTGTATTATATGGAACTGCAACATTTTTTTTTAAACCTTCGTAAATTTCAACGCAGGGCTTAAGAATCATGTACTGAAACCGTAGTAACAGTGTTGTTGTGTTTTTGATTTATAAAACATACAGACATACATACATCTTTTGGCCTTACATCCTTCAATCTTACCACGCAAAGTGTCACTACGGCCTTTTTCGTTTTGAACAACCAACTTGACATTACTTTCCAATCTCCTCTGCCTACAAGTAACGATCAACATGTCAAACAATTTTTATCCGAAAATGTATTGTTGTATTTTTACATAGTATGTAAGAGCCGTTCATAATATGTATTATAAATAAAGTGAATAACAGAACGGTAATTGAGCTTCAATAAAGGCTGGCGGAGTATTTGCGATTTTCTTTAAAGGTAGCGACACACTTGCGACTATTTAATCGCAACCCCAATCAAATATTTTAATATTTATCTTCGCTTTTTAGTGAACACTAGAATGGGTTGAAAACTTAAAGATTTTGTTCGTCGCGCTGTCGATTCATTTATTTATAAGAAAATTTTCATGTGCCTTCTCAAAATAATGGTAAAAAAATAAAGATAAAATTGTAAAATGTTTTTAATTACAGTTACATATAATTGTTACACTTTTAACATAAGTAGTGTTACATTTGGCACTGACGAGCTGCGTTTTGTAAAATATAGGTAGAGGACAACGTAAAACAAACTTACTACGAAATATATGGCAACGAAAGAAATACATTAATACCGACATTAGTTTTTAAATCCACTAAAATATTAGTAACAAAATTAATTATTTCCTGAACCCACTTAGAAACTCAGTTATTAAAGGCCTTGGTGGTACATAGCATAGGACTTATTGAAAAAAAAATTGGAGATAAAAAAATAAAAAATAAACCAGTTGTCCTCTACTTAACTTCAGATAAAGCTCGTTTTCGGCACAATTTTGCAAAAAAAAAAATCAATCAGTGATTATATTTTGCATAATTTATTTTGTAATAGTCGTTTTTTTTTGTTTTTTCTAACTAATTATTATTGTCATTGTGGTCGTAATTCGTGCCATAATTAATGGCTTGCGTTCCTTTTAAGTTGACACAAGTTGTGTTGTATTATTTGAACGATGACAAAATGAAAGACAATTTGTTATTTTAATAAGTATTTCGTAATTAAGAATATAATAGTGTTTCCTTCTTTAGATTCGTGTTATAAGAATTCATGTTTCCACTTAAATTTAATTAGAATAAAAGTCATCATTGAATTCAATGTTTTATTTTTTTCCATTTGAAATATACATTAAATAGGTACTTACCTAATTTTATCTGGATATAGACAATTCCATAATCTACCTAGTTTTTTTTTATTCGTTAGTTAAAAAAAACATAACAAATCTAGCAGTTTTGACCGTCATAACATTTGAATTCGATTCTGAAATTAATGTGTCAGCTAGATAACGCAATTTGCCTTTGCAGTACCAGGTTTTCATTACTAGGAGCTCACCGAACATAGGTGTGTCGGTCGGCTAGAACACGCTTTATGCCTTCTAAGTACCAGGTTGTCATGACTTGGTAGGACCTCACCTAACAAAAGGTGTGACAATTAGAAAACGCTGCATGCCTTTGAAGTACTAGTTAGGTTGTCATATAACTCAGTAGGAGCTCACCTAACATAGGTGTCAAAAAGTTAAAATCCATATACATCGCCGTCTCTGATAGGTACATGACATCATGGTGGTGACATTTGAATTCGATTCTGAAATTCATCAGTGTGTCAGCTAGAAAACGCACCTACGCGTGCGCCACCTGGCGCGTCACATGTACCTTCCAAGTACCAGGTTCCCGATAGGAGCTCTTATGCCTTCGAAGTTCCAGGTTGTCGAGAAGTAAATGATTCATCTGCCGAAGATTTCTCCAAGCAATTTTTGGTTATCGGTAATGGCCGTATTACAACATTTATTGATTCTGCGACGGTACAAAGTTCGCTGGATCAGCTAGTTTTCTATAAAGGGATACCATATTGGTATATTTTCATTTTACTTTTTCCTGCTGTATAATGTGTGCCTTTAAGTCGATTCACATGGACGTAATAAAATCGCGGTGGGGTGATGATGAAAAAAAAACAATAGATTTTTTTTTAAATATTTTGCTAACAATGCTTAAATACGGCCCTTATGTACTTAACCTTTCGATTGAACTCAATACAATTGAGTCCACTTGACACCTTAGAACACCCTTGTGAGGTTTAAGTGAAGTTTAGGGTCAGTTTGGTAAAGTGTCATCAGGGTCGAGCCTCCGAGGGATAAACAGAAGTGGCTGATAACTGACTGAGATTGGTTACAGAGAGGTTTGTTATCTGATCTTATTAAAGCGGTGCATTTTCGCAAATAGCAACGTTGCAAATATTAAAATATAATTTGACATTATCAAGTAGGTGGTGTGAAAATACAATAGAGTCCGCGCGTCGAGAGAATGCGTTCCGGACAGCAGGCTTAGCACGAGCACCGATTTGTAGACGGAAGAATAGACATGACTAGTACAATAGGAGAAGATAGCTATGTATTTCTATAAATTATCACAATTATGCGTTCTAAACGAATCATGATTTTGTAGATAAGCATGATGCATTTCGTGGCCGTTGAGTAGAAAGTTTGTTGTCAATGTGATTTTGACAGTTTGGGAAGAAATATTCTTCTGAAATAGTCTACATTTATAAGGACCTAGACAAAGATCGTTAGAAACGAAAGACTTAATGACAGATTGTAGAAGGATATCTAGCGTGCAAAATGGAGAAAAGAAAGGTCACTTTGTATTGAAAAAGCACTCTTCGTAGAAATAGAAAGCGTCATGCTAAGCCTGCAGCTGTCAGTGTGACAATTCAAGTAACGAATAAAGATCAAAATCGCAAAACACGTACCTATTCGTTTGTGTTCTCTCAACGACCGAACTGTAATTCTCATGGCAAGTCATTGATTAAAGGCTTTCCGAAAGTGAGGGTACATATATCTGATAAGGCGAAAAACGACGAGCTATTAAAAAAAAAAAAAAAAAAAGACCTTTTTTTTTAACGTTGCCCCACACTAGGAATTTCTCTGTATTGTGGGTGCGTTTACAAACTTTTAAACTCGCATACACAAACAGCCAGACCCGGAGCAACTACTTGTAGGTCATACAAATATTTTGTTCCTTGCGGGAATCAAACCTGCGACACGCAGCGCAGCAATCAATTCAATTTATCCATTAACAATTTACATTGTGTTTGAAATATTACTACATAATAAAATTAAAATAAACACTCATCATCATCATCATCATCATTTCAGCCGAAAGACGTCCACTGCTGGACATAGGCCTCCCCCAAGCTCCGCCACTTCGACCGGTTCTGTGCTTCCCGCATCCAGCGGACTCCTGCGGCCCTCACAAGGTCATCGGAATAATAAAATAAACAATCATCAAAATAAACACTCATAAAAACACTTAACACGACAACATTAAAAACATAAGTCACATACAATAATATTATTCGATGTCAAGCACTGCGCCAACTGTGCTGTCAAGCAGCTATGCCAAGTAAGTATGGTTGTTATAGAGATCACACCAGCATGATGATAGTGTTAACGTTGTCAATGTTCAGCACAGACGTTTGTAGACTAGAGGTGACGAACAGGGTGTAAAGTTCACACATCCTCCATAGAAATATGTAAATGGAAGTCAAAATGAAAAGCATTACCATAGATTGTCAGGTTATGTATGTGTGAGTTTAACTGCCCCGTTGGTCTCGCGGTCGTAAGCGCGACTTCTGAGCGTGGGGCCCTGGGTTCGATTTTCAAGTCGGGCAAAGTGATTATTTCATTAGGAATTTCTTGGTAACTGAGTCCGGAGTTTGGTCCGGTCGTGTCGGATTGCCGTCCCATCGGACTATGAGAATAAAATAAGAAGTGCACTTGTGTCTGCGCACACACTTGTGCACTATAATTTTTCCCGGAGGCTAGTCTCCGTTGTGATTGGCCGTCACGGCTGAAATACGGTCTGGAGGTCTATAGATGAGTATCACGCTACTACCGCAGGTCTCGCCAATCCATGAGCCAAATTTCAACCAAATCCGTTCAGACTTGAAAATTTATAATAGATTAATGGTGAAAAGTACTGGAAAGACCTAAAGTTATTCTCCTATATACAATAGTAGGGCTTCTTCTCGTGCCTTACGCCCGACATAAGATACCACAATAGAATGAATAGAAAACTTTTATTTCAGACAGGAGTCCATAGGGTTTGTAACAATGTTAAACTTCTAGTGTTATTAGGTTACAGACACAGATTAACACACACAATTAAAATTCAGCGTAGATCTTCATCCACCTCTGCAACATGCCGATTTGCGATTACACCGAAGAATATTGTTCGTGTTTCTGCGAAATCGCGTCATCAGGGGTGCACATCTATTCCTAACAATGGCGGAAAACCATAAATATTTGCAATTATCTACACCGCACTACAACGCAACGACAGCCGCAGCAGTCTGCGGCTGTCGTTGCGTTGTAGTGCGGCATTACTGACCTACTCTCAATGCATTACATTGAACACGTAGGTCGCTGTATGCCCGCTGAGTAAAGTATAACAGCTACATATTTATAAAAAAATCCTATACTTTATTCTCAGCAGCAAAAATATACAGTGCCAGGACTGATGACGCGAAAGTATAGAATGGATTACAAATAAAGCTGCTACCCTCTAACCTAACCAGAGTCAAATCACAACCTATTCTTACCCAGGCAACGTCAACCCTACTCAAACACAATTTTTTTTTAAATAACAATTAAAATGGCCGCCACATTTTCTTGTTATTTGTTTTAAAGAATGAAATTTTTAGATTAATGGTTGGCGTAGTGGGCGTTAAAAATGTAACATAACTAAAGGCCTGTAATCAGGTTTGCGTGACCAGCCCCCCTTTTCCCCCCTTCCCCATTCACCCAGAAGGAAGTGTTGTGATGGATGACGCCACGGTTACTGTGCATGTTATTTTTTGTTTCGCTAAGGGCTGCCACGGTCGGCTTTTTGTCTGCGTTGAGCCGGGTGCTGGTGGAAATTTATATTAGCACTGATATAAAATATTGTTGTTGCTAAGAGGTATGAGGTAACGCAGTGGTTTGAAAGTTTTTTTTCTTAAGTATTATGTTAACCTTATTTTCCAGCATTTCAAGAGTATTAGACACAAGTTAAAAAAAGTTTCTTTTTAATGTACAATTCGTGACAAAATTACATTAAACGTGTTTCAGTTACGATTTATGCCAAAAAAATTAAAGTGTCAATGCTAAAAACCTAAAAGAAGCAGGAGTGAAAAACACCGAGTAACTAAATTAGCTGATGACGACGAAGTTTTACCAACGTATTGTGGGTCGTAAGTTGTTATTTAAAATAAAGTATTGTAAAAAAAATATATTTTATTTCCTTATAATCTTAATTAGATTTAAATCATCATGTGATTGTTTATTTCATTCATTCGTTTTGTTGTAGGTTTGTAATGTGTGATGAAGATGTTATTGTAAATAGAACATTATTTAAAATAAACATTACTTTTACTTCGTTTATCTCAGTATTTAGTACTGTCTTAAATCTACCTATAAAAGTTAGAACTTAACTTTGAAATAAAATGTTTTGCACTCCTGCTTCTACGAGCCTCTTTTTTCTAAAGTTATAATGAATGGGGTATAAGTATGGATGATTTTTCACGGTTTTGAGAGCAGTAGTGGTGAAAAACACACAAAGTAAATCACCTGCCTAGGTTCGAACCACGACCTACAATTCATAAGACGGTTCCTTTACCACTGGGCTCTCAAATATATGAAGGAAAACATTGTGTTGAAATTAGCATGTGCTAGGATCAAAACTTCTAAGACATGTAACATCTATCAACTCACATTTGGCCTGCGCAGTAGATTACAGCCCACTAGGCTCCCTCTCGAAAAGGGTCAAGGTCCAGTATCCCAGCAGTGGGAACCATATAGGCGATTATAATGAAGGTGAATAAAGATAAACAATTCCCTTTTTCTATTATTTATTTAAAGCATTTGAATAAATATTCAAAACACGAGTAATTGCACCTACCACTGTTTGTCTCTGCATCACCCAAAGGTCGACTGGTAGAAAATGCCTTTGGCATTAAGTCCGCCTCTGTACATTTCTGTGCGTGAAGTATTAAATAAATAAATAAGTCATACGAAAATAAACACTAAAAAAAGAAAAATAAAATATATTTTTTTTTCATTGTATATAACGCTGGTGCCTGCCAACCCTATAGTAAATAATACTTAAGTCTGACATATCTCAGAATGTTCATATCACTAGATCTAACACGTCATAGTATAATCATGTTTGTTTTTTTTTTATAATAGAAACATGGAAAGAAAACAAGCTATTAATAGATTTTATTGAAGACTGGACTGCTTCGTTTGTCCAGTGGTTATTTACAAGGGCGACAGTTGAGCATTGGGTCTTAGGTTCGATTTGAAGATATTTATGCAACGACAAGAGTGATCAATCCTAAGGATGAGGTCAAACGAGCTAAATTTTATGATTGGTGAGTTGCGTATTTTAGGCCGCATTTGTTTACTTACTTTTAATCATTGTAAAAGTCCGATTTGTGGTACAAGACGACGGAAAATTGCTGAATTTAATTTGAAAACGAATTACGGGACTAATTTTGCGTGACCAAAATTAATTTTGTATGGCTTTACTTTTTGCATTGGATTGATGAAAACAATACAATTTATTTACACAAATTTCTACAATTTAAACGGTAAAATTGTCTGTCATACAAAATCGAAGTTAACGTCCTTCTATCTCAGCCTTATCGGATATCTTGTCTAAACTACGTAACTAATTTAGCAAGAGATACTGAAAGGCTGAAGAGGCTCGTGGCTGTTGCTACAGCAATGCTGCCTCCCTGTGCGAGCGCTCCCGGGCCGTGATCACATCAGGCCCATGATCCCCGGCTCAAGTGTAGGAAGGGAACACCGGGGTGGTTTTTAGTCAGTAAGAGTCTGACAGACCCCCCACGGCGCAAGACATCCATGAGGACTTTATACCCCGAAACAAATAAAAAAACAAAAATTTGGGTTCATGGCTAAGAACCTAACAACAGTCAGGTTAAGGTACGCTTGGCGCGTGGATGGGTGACCATCTTTAAATATCAAAGTTCTCCGTGCCTCGGAAACTGGTTGGTCCCGGATGTCATTCATGGCTATTTTATATCTTTGACAGTTGTTATGGCTCGTTAGAAGCCCGAAAGTCTCGCAACTTACCAACGGGTATCATGTTACCCAGTAACTGGGTTGTGGAGGTCAGATAGGCAGTCCCTTTATGTAAAATACTGATATTCAGCCGCATCCGGTTAGACTGCAAGCCAACCCAAAAGCAAGGCAGATAATGATGACTGAAAGGTTGTATGAGACTTGTACAGACCAGGGAAGCATGACAGATTGGAGGCGGACTTTACTCAACAGCGGGTGGAACAAGACTGCCAAAGTTGAGGATGCTGGTGGCTGAAGGACCAATCAACACAAAACCAAACCGATATCAAGTTATTAAAAGAACGCCTTGTTTCCTCTAAGGGTTGGGCAAAAGTGTCATCATCATCATTTCAGCCGAAAAACGTCCACTGCTGGACATAGGCCTCCCTCAAAAAATGGGGGGTTTGTCATAATCACCACGCTTGGCAGGCGGGTTGGCGATCGCAGTATGGTGGTAAAAAGCATAGAGAACGCTGCTGCCCATTCTCTAGTAAGTCCCTTAATCGCCTTCTACGACACTCACGGGAAAAAATGGGATGGTGCTATTCTTTACGTCCGGCAACACACGGATGAACAGGCAAAAGTGTACCTAATGTCAACCACATTTCTCCACTTATGTTAAATTCTCATGACGATCGACCGATCGATTCGATTTTTCTGGTGACGAGCCTATCGTCATCAACCGGGCACAAATCCGTCCGACCTTCGGTTAAAAAATAGTTTACAAAACTAAAAAACACACTTTAAAAACCATACTAAAAAAGGAGAAAATAATTTAATTCAATTAAAAAGCGTGGGGTGCTTTTTGTGGTATTTTTATAATGAATTAATGTCAAGCACCCCACGCTTTTTAATTGAATTAAATTATTTCCTCCTTTTTTAGTTTGGTTTTTAAAGCGTGTTTTTTTAAACTATTATTTATTTTCTGTTTTTTAGTTCTGCTCACTACAAAAACGTGATTTTTTTTCCTTTTTTGTTGTATTTTTTTTTTAATTATTAAATTTTCATCGGTACTACGATAAGTTTACAAAGTTTCAATGAAATCTGAACATTTAAAGTGGGTCAAAATCGCGCTCTAAGGAGTCGGTTACCTAAAAACATACAAGTGAAGCAAAGAAGCAAATATAAAGCGTGTAAAAAGCCTTTCATTCTGAGCTTAGAATTTTCCTTCAAGGAAAATGACTTTATGTAAGAGCAGATTTTTCTACTTACATTAATACGTCATTGTCATCAACCAGTCACAAATCCAGACTCCAGGCTGCTACTGAGAAATTCCAGATAGAAAAATCCAATAAAATTTTGCCCGACCTGGGAATTGAACCTGGGACCACATGCTCAGCAGTAGCGCTTGCGACCACCAGACCAACGAGGCAGTTATTAAATAGAAATATATATTTATATATGTCACCGGATGATTGTGAACACCGTTAGTTTAAAATCTATCTCGCGAGATTATAAACTGTCGATAAATTGTGAACTGCACCATACTGCGCGGCCCCTAGCACACAGGCAACTGAGGGAACACGGGTGGGTTTTAGTCAGTAAAAGTCTGACACGCCCTCCTGCTCCACCCAGAGAGGAGAAGTGAATCTATATTTTCATTCTTATTTCTTGTCATATTCTGGTAGATGTTTGGGTTCTGTTTCTTTAATGGATTCTCAGTAATACAGGATTTTAAATAAACCTACCTCAGGCTAAAGTTAGCTCCTTTTTCGTGCATTACTGTCTAAGTTTAACAGTAAGTTCATAACATATTTAGAGACAGAATAAACGTTTATCTCAGTACATTACTCATATTATTTAAATTATTAATATTAGGTCTTTACCTATGAAATTGCCGTTTTGCAGTACTGGCCATTTCAAATCAAAATAATTTTTGTTTGGGTAAGAATTCTAATTTCAAATTAATTTTATTTTAAAAACATGGATTTTTTTTTCCAAAAGTAGTCATTTGTTTATTGATTAGTGTTACATTTTCATCGCATTTCAATCTTTTTCGTCATCATGGATACGTTAAAAATTCGAGTAATTGTGGAATATGAGTACCGTCGTGGCAGCAACGCGGCACAAGCGGCACGCAACATCAACGACGTTTACGGAGCTAACACTACAAACCAACGCACCACCTGTTATTGGTTTGCTCGCTTCCGTTCTGGAAATTTCGACCTGAAAAATGAACCTCGCGGTCGTCCGAAGACTTTGGTCGACAATGACGAATTAAAGGCGATTGTGGAAGCTGATGATACACAATCTATGGCTGAATTAGCAGCAGCTTTCGACGTTAGCGTCAAAACAATATTGGTCTATTTGCGTCAAATTGGCAAGGTAAAAAAGCTTGACAAATGGGTGCCCCACGAACTCAATGATCGTCAGCGCGAAGTACGCGTCGAGACTTGCCTTGCACTGCTCAACAGACACACAAATGAAGGAATTTTGAACCACATTGTTACCTGCGATGAAAAATGGATTCTGTTTGATAACCGCAAGCGCTCAGCAAGTTGGTTGGATCCTGGTTCAGCACCTAAACAATGCCCTAAACGAAAACTTACCCCTAGAAAAGTGATGGTCACTGTTTGGTGGTCTAGCGCCGGTGTGATTCATCACAGCTTCTTACCAAACGGGGTGAGCATTACTGCAGATGTGTACTGTGAAGAACTGAACACAATGATGGAGAAGCTGGCACATCTCCAACCAGCATTGGTCAATCGCTCGTCTCCGCTGCTCCTGCACGACAACGCGCGACCTCATACTGCACAGCAGACGGTCTCCAAGTTGCAATAACTGGGGTTGGAAGCTCTCCGTCATCCGCCCTACTCACCAGACCTTGCGCCTACAGACTACTACTTTTTCCAGAATTTGGATAACTTCTTGGCGGGAAAAAAATTCAATACCCGAGAGGCAGTACAAAATGCTTTTGAAGAATTTGTTGCCTCCCGTCCAGCTGATTTCTTTAAGAAGGGCATCAATAAACTGCCACTGCGATGGCAAAGATGCATTGATTGCATGGGTGATTATTTCGATTAATACAAATAAAAAATACATGAAAAAAATTCGTTTAAATTTTTTCATACAAAACGGCAATTTCATAGGTAAAGACCTATTATTAGGATCCACATATATTACTGATCCATTTATTTACACTTGCGCCACACTATTTAGGAACATACTATAGTAAAAAATCTGTATATAAAGCAGTCTAAACCCAAAATACACAGTATTTTTAAAGCAAGCAGTAATTATAGCACCATTTCAGAAGCGCAAATTATTTGCGAATAATTTAGCCGGCCCGGCTGCGGTCGATGAAGCGGTCGCTAATGGCTGCCGGATGTCCGGATCAACCGGCAAATGAGCCGGACAGAATGCCGGACGGTGTGTACAAGACGGCAGTAATTACACCTGGGTGTTTACGTGTACCCTTGTAGGTAAACTTGGGTGTTTAAGTGGAAGACGTGTAAATTACATTTAGTTTACCTTAGTACGGTACCTATGGTAATGTTTCTTAAGGGTCTGTTGGAGTATATGTGGTTATTTCCGTAGAATTTATTTCAATGTTGGTTTTAACATAAATAATTAGACATTATGTACAAGTATATAAAGTAAAAAAGGGAACAGCTCACTGGGCATAAGAATTCGTCCGCATCGCTGTCAGTGGGAAAAGTGCTCAAAAGGCTGGCAGTGTTGCCACGTTGGATGGCAATGCTGATTCTTTGACCTAAGAATAGGCCAGCCCTCTGGTCATGTGAAGAGTCGGCCAACCGCTTGGCGATGTCCCGAAATTATTTACACTTATATTATAAAGAGGTATTTGTGAGTTTGTATGTAGAAAGTAATCTTCGGAACTACAGAATTGAGCAACACGATTACTGACGAATGCGTGCACTGACTGGACAGGTCCAATCAATCTGTGTGGTTCTTTCAAAAGATCATTTCAGACACTAATCACACGTCATGATCTGACCG
The DNA here is from genome assembly GCA_947359405.1 of Antitype chi. Taxonomy (NCBI): domain Eukaryota; kingdom Metazoa; phylum Arthropoda; class Insecta; order Lepidoptera; family Noctuidae; genus Antitype; species Antitype chi. Next base: position 19,415,339 of record OX375813.1, read on the forward strand.
AGATTATGTCTGGACTTTAAAAGAGATTGTGACAGAGTAGTTACATAGGAAACGCCGATCACAACTAGTTTAAAAAATATAATTGACGTGTAAAGTGTTAGTATTAACCTACTTAAAGAAATAAAATCATTTTTCATTTATCTGATTCCAAAAATTCTTTCACTAATGAGAAGCTACAGTATTGGCCAGTATCATAAGATATTATTTTATGGTAAATTACCAATATTATTGTTCAATTTAACAGTCAGCTAGGAATTGCCGGCTGCCCCTAACAATAAGATTGAGTAGGTACCTAGAGGTATATACTCACCCAGGTGTAAGGTACTTAAAATTAGGCGCGGGCTTGCAGACGGTGACTAATGGGTAGCTTGCTGTCCGGTAAGGACCAAGCCCGGGTCGACGGCGCCTTGTGTTCCACGCGCGCCGCAAAGAGATGTCAGCACCAACTGGTGGGGTCCGCAAGGGCCGTTGCCTGACAGGGGGGCGGGTTGTTCTTAAGAGATATCGCGGCCCCTGGCACACAGGCAACTGAGGGAACACGGGTGGGTTTTAGTCAGTAAAAGTCTGACACGCCCTCCTACTCCACCCAGAGGGGGAGAAGTTATTTGATGATTTCGTGGGAAATCATCAAATAACTTCTCATCCCTCCCCTCCCCCCTCCCCTCCTTTCCTCTCTCTTCTCTTCTCTTCTTCTTCTTCTCTTTTTCTTCTCTCTCTTCTTCTTCTTCTCTTCTTCTCTTCTTCTTCTTCTTCTTTAGATCTTAGATTGTTCAAAAAAAAACTATATGAATGGTTAAAAACGAATAACTTTTACACCATTAAAGAATTTACTGACGGGAAACATCCGCCCCCCCCGCGCCCCCTGTCGCGGCCCCTGGCACACAGGCAACTGAGGGAACACGGGTGGGTTTTAGTCAGTAAAAGTCTGACACGCCCTCCTACTCCACCCAGAGGGGGAGAAGTTATTTGATGATTTCGTGGGAAATCATCAAATAACTTCTCATCCCTCCCCTCCCCCCTCCCCTCCTCTCCTCTCTCTTCTCTTCTCTTCTTCTTCTTCTCTTTTTCTTCTCTCTCTTCTTCTTCTTCTCTTCTTCTCTTCTTCTTCTTCTTCTTTAGATCTTAGATTGTTCAAAAAAAAACTATATGAATGGTTAAAAACGAATAACTTTTACACCATTAAAGAATTTACTGACGGGAAACATTTTTAAATGTAACCAACAATATTTGCATGCTATTATTTAAGCTAAACATGTATGCTCTATAATGTACTTAAACCAACTTTATATACCATGTTTTATGCAAATAAATATTATTTCTATTTATTTCTATTTCTTCTTCTTCTTGTGTGTGGACACAAAAAAAAACTAGTTTTTTTTTAATGTTGACCAGCAAAATATTGACGTGTAAAAGTGTCTTATAAGATCGACTTACAAAAATAAACTTTTCATTTCACTTCATAAACATTTCATTTCATATACAAATGTAAAATTTGTGAGTTTGTATGTAATCTGCGGAATTACTGATCTGATTACGAAAATTCTCTCACTAATAGGAAGCTACAGTACAGCAATAGATTGTATGTAAAAACAAGAAAAAAAATCAGGCGGACGAAGTTGCGTGCAGCAGCGAGCGTGGAAAAAATTAACTACGATTGTGTCATTTATCTTAATGGCAATTACTGGGGCTATACCTCTGCCTACCCACCCAGGACCCACCCACCCATACAGGAGTGATGTTTTAGAAATAAGGAGTAATTTCAAAGACGTATTGACACTTGACAACTCTTATCGACTAGGATTAGTTTATTATCAAAAGTAGGTGAGTACTACTCATTTACTGAAGTACCTATCCACCACGCACACCTATGCAGGCTTATGACCTTGGATACAATTTCTACAGTGTGTATCAAAAGTATAAGGTCATATTTAAGGTTATGGTACAGACTATAAATCAAACTGAAAAACTCTCCGAGGGACTTATACCTGTGGCGGCATCTACAAGGCCATATGCGAACTACGTATTGATGACCTGACGTCAAACAGATCCTGCATCGCGCAGAGTTTACCGCGCGACTGGTATATATACATACAAGGCCCCGATATCAAGCGTCGGGCGTAGTTATGTCCCCAGTAGGATTAGTCGAATTCGCCGGCCGAGACATATTCGCTCCGATCCAGATGACCTCATTACTCTCCTCCAAGAATGCAGTAGGACCTCGAGTACATTTCTCAAACAAAAATTACCGTCATTCCGACCTCACCGCCGAGGTCCACGCGCCCCGCGAAGACCCCGAGTTAACGATGCTCCCCACTGACCCTTACTCGATGAAGTGCCAGCCTGCGCCGCAGCTGAGCCGATAGATTTAAACTCTCCGATGATAACTATGGGAACCCTTGTTCTTATTAAGGAACGGGGATAACCGCCACTTGTGTGGCCATTGGGACTAGTCACGAAGGTATTCCCAGGTAGCGACGGAGATTCACGCGTGGTCGAGATGAAGACGAAGAAGAGGACAATGCTGCGGGCCTACAACAACCTCTGCGCACTTCCTATCATTTGAACGCATCAACCCGGGGAGGATGTTCGGGCGCCGTCGGTTTTCTTCGTCAGGCGCCGGGTGGCTGCGCTGGCGACGGCGCGGGCGGCTGCGCGGTTCAAGGAGAGGGGCCGAGGGCCCAGCACACTTCACTAGCGAGAGCAACCGACGACACACGCGCGCCATATTTCTTTTATTGTGCAATTCTTTTGGATATACCTTAACAGTTTATACAGTCCACTGCTGAAATAATTAAAAGTCCATTTGAAGACCTTTTTTTTGATTGGGAAATAATCAAATAACGTCTTCCGCTCTGGGTGGAGCAGGAGGGCGTGTCAGACTTTCACTGAAAAAAACCCACCCGTGTTCCCTCAGTTGCCTGTTTGCCAGGGGCCGCGGTATCTCTTCCGAACAACCCGCCCCCCTGTCAGGCATCGGCCCTTGCGGACCCCACCAGTTGGTGCTGACATCTCTTGAGGCGCGCGTGGAACACAACGCGCCGTCGACCCGGGCTTGGTCCTTACCGGACAGCAAGCTTCCCATTAGTCACCGTCTGCAAGCCCGCGCCTAATTTTAAGACCCATACACCTCTATATACCTCTAGGTACCTACTCAACCTTAATGTTGCTTAATGGTGTTTTATAAATGAACATAACATAACATAACAACACGCCTTGTTTGCCCAAAGGGTGGCATACACATATGTACTTATATAATACTACACCTACATTTCGCTAGTTATGTTTTTAAGTCTCATGTAATAGGAGCGAGCCTATTGCCATCAACAGGCCTCAAATCCAGACTCCGTGCTGCTACTGAGAATACCCAGATAGGAAAACCCAATAAAACTTTGCCCGACCTGGGAATCGAACCCAGGACTTACCTTTATAAAATTAAATAAATATAATTCGCGTTTTATTTCAGGAAAAATACCCACAAAAATCAAATTACAATAAAAACATTTAAATAATAATCATAGAGGTAAATGGAATAGGTACACATTGTCTTTAAAAAAATCATATATTTTCGTAAATTTTTTGGTCTCGCTAATGTAATCCAATGCACAAATATGGGGGCTTCCTAGGTTTCAGGTGACATCTCTCAAAATGCTGTTAATGGAGCAACTCAAAGTTGCCAAAAAGACACGACCCTCGATCTCATGATGGCTTAAAGGTCCAGGACCGTCGCTTCGCCAAACATGCTCGAGGGACTGCAGAATCTTGGCAGATTCAAAAGGGTTCGGTAAGCATATTGTACTGAACCCTTAATGAACTGAAGTATATTGCTAATCCACTGCTCCATATGTTCGTAAAAATTGTCTGCTCAACAAAGTAAATAATTCAATAAATGTTGTTGAACTGTGAAAATAAAAGCCTTTTCTACTGTTAGGGTGTTACACAATAAAATTATATTTCCAGCATTTATCTGGTATTCTTCCATAGGTTTATACCTATAGAAGAATATGGAGTGTTTATAGACTCATACATTATCGTCATTTAGGTGCTTTTACCAAATATGTGGGGATCAGCTTCCAGTCTAACCAAATGCAGCTGAATACTTGTAGGTATTTTACATGGAGCGACTGGCTACCTGACCTCCACAACCGAGTAAGGATCAGTTCACCGGTGTGAACTGATCCTTACTCGGTAAGTGCGCGCAGCGTCGCATCGCGTCGCGTCTCGGTAGACGCGACGCGATGCGACGCTGCGCGCACTTTTTAAGATCACGATACAAAATAGATCTTATTTACTTCTCGATAAGGTATACAGGCTGCACAACACGGTGCATCTCAGCGTTCTTCGACACGTTTTCACGCTCGTAGTGAAATTATACCTTTTCGTGTTGTAAATAAGTTAGATATTCTGTTACTATCATAAAAAGTGCGCGTTGCGTCGCGTCTCGGTGAAAATTGACCCTTACTGACACGATACCCCTTGGTAAGACTGTTTGTCAGATTTCGGGCTTTAGACGACCCGTAACGACTGTCAAAGATACACAAATGACAGCCGGGACCAACGGCTTAACGTACTTCCCAACGCTCGAAGGTGTCTTGGTGTGTAATGATGGTCACCCATCCACCTACTAAACGCGGTAAGCGTAGCTTAACCAGAGTGGTCGACCTGTGTGGCTATAACTACTTACCTACGAGCCCGTCAAGGCTTATACAAAGACTCATACATAAATATGACAATTCAGTTTGAAAACACTTATTTTATCAGATTGCACTTTTGCAACTATCTTCACAACTCGATAGCCTGATACCATATCAATGTGTTATCAGAGCCCCTCTTATCAAACAGTACTGCTTTTGTCCATTCGTTGTATAAACTGGATCAATACATATAAATAACTGACATTAGTATAACGTGTTTTGGTCTAGTTTTTCATTGCATCTTCTGTAGAGTGTCGTGTAATATTTAAAGAGTTTTTTTTTTTTTTTTGAAGTGGTTGAGTATTTTTCGTACATTAGCTATGGAAAACATGGACGAAAGTTTGCCGGATATTAGGGGTTTTAATTTGAATCCTTCGAATACGAGGTAATTTTATTTATTTTATTAGCGGTCTTGCAAAATGTGAGAACTAGCATGGTCCAATATACCAATTTTTATCTTCTTTAAACTTAGTATACTTAAGCAGAAATTGATTTCTCAGAAAATTTTCAAGAAAACTACTTTTTGGGACAAAAAATATTACTATCCCTGTATTCCCATTTGTCCCACCGCCGTCATCCCGCCTGAAGGGACGAACGGGAATTTAAAAAATAATATTAAGTTTATTCCCATTCGTTTAGTGGTTCGAATGGGAATATTATTCTTAGAATATTAATATAATTAGTTAGTTCCATTCGTCACACTTATTAATAATATACCTATATACGGCTTGTGATATTAATCGTTTTATATTGCACTGGGTTTAGTTTTCAAATTACTTAGTTAGATCTAATAAAATTATTTTACAAAATAAATTGTTATAAATAAATCCTATATTCTTTACACAGCTCGAGTGGGATGCGCGGGCAATGCCGCGGCTTAAACCAAAAGAGTTCCGATGAACATAATTTGCATTAATTGTATTATTTTGGTTTTTAACAAATATTTAATAATAGACCTCAATTAATTACGACACGATTAAACTTAAAATTAATGTTAGCATCTACATAGTAATGTTATACAAAGTCAAAAGCAAAGTATGTAGTCGAAATTCACACTATCCGACGTCCGACCCTGAGACGCAGCATTGGACAATCTCACCTACCGCCAACGTGCTCAGGATGCTGTGAGGATTAGTAAGAATTCTGCAGAGGATAAACGCACACCATTTTCGAACGATGACTTGAAAGCCATCAATCCTTGCCTCAGCAAACATCTTTAGCTACAGAAACACTAACACCCGATGCTAGCATTCTGAACGCGTTGTTAAAAACAACTGATTCTAATAATATAAAAAAAAATAGTAAACTTTTACAACTTAAGTCTATTGGTCCCACCAAATATGTATTCTAAGTCTGGTTGATCAATGGGTAAAAAACAATTAATAATAATAATAGTTTTTTTTTACCATTGAACAACCAGACCTAAATTAAACTCAAACTCAAACTCAAAGCATTTATTTCAATTAAACCATTTAGAGGCACTTTTGAATTGTCAAAAAGTCGACCAGTTGGAAAGTTGAAGCTAGTTGCCCATTCCAAAACGTAGATCTCTATGGAGAAGAACGGGCAAGAAACACAAATTATTTGGTGGGACCAATAGGACTTAAGAATAATATTATTAACATTACTCCAGTTCGTCCCGGAAGTAGGATGACGGCAGCGCGACGGCTGGGAATACACGCTTTTTTCTATGGTATTTTTGTATGAATTATCATTTGGGCGGGCCAACTTTTGTTGGGACAGATCTAAGATCTTACATACTTTACCACATACTACTTGTGTTACATTTTCAGTAATCCCATCCGCATTCCTGACGAAGGACTGAAGTTTGACAAAGATGCGTCGTACTACGACATGAGCGGCGAGAAATACCTCATCGTACTGAACCAGCACACGTTTATGAAGACCAGATACTTCAAGTTTGTATTTTAATTTGCATTTTTACTGTCTCGTAACTCTCATAGGGGTTCGTGGAAGTATCAGGAACGTCGGTCCCTGGAAGGCTAACCATCAATTTCATACCGAGAGCATTCTGCGTCTCATAGCCAACGTCTTCGTTGGCCCCGGCTGCCATTCCTGGAATCTTAACGGTTGTTACGGGAAGTCAGAAGCATGAAAGTCTGACAACTAATCTTACCAAGCGTAAGGTGGTTCATAATTCACTACTGAATCGATTTCAGTAACGTTTAATATGGTTTTTATTTTTATTATGTACTAGCTTTTGCCCGCGACTTCATACGCGTGGACTTTAGAATCAAGTAGATAATCATTTTTTTTATAGCCTATTTTTTAAGTTAGACCTCTCGGAATACATCATTGAAAACTGCATTCAATTCCATGCAGTGGTTTTTGCGTGATGCGGTAACAAACATACAGACAGACAAAAATTCTAAAAACCGTTGCCGTTGTTTTGGCTTCTGTTGCTCTAATAAAGACCCCCTATACTATTTTTTCTTTAATATCTTTAATGTACAGACATCGGCCTGTTACAATTTTATTATATGTATAGATTTTGCCGTACCTACCGCCGATTGAGCCAAAGTGAATTCAATCTTATTTCAAACTGATTTTATTTTAAATACATAAATATTGCCTTAGTCAACACGATATAAGAACAGTTGGTGGCAGTTAGCTTTAAAAAAAACAAGTTTTGGTCATTTCGCTCTTAATTCAATACTCTAACTGGGGTGTATGAGGTCTTGCATTAAGAGGCGATACATATGGTAATTTTAAGAAAGAAAATAATTACCTATCCCCAAGTTTTTATTAAATGGTAAATTTTACCTAGTTATAACATGGAACACAGGCGGATGTCTTGTAGAGATAACTTTTGACCTCCGTTGAAAATTTGTATTCATGAAAATGGGGTTAATTTTGGTACTAAAAACGTGAATTTTAAATAGCAATAACTTTTTTATTTTCAATAATAATACGATTTCTTTTTACTTTTTCACAATGTATAGTGCCTCTTTCGGATCAGACGGGGTTTTTTGTTAGGTGCCTGTTAATGTATTTTTTGTTTATGTTTAGGTACGCCACCTTCATTAACAAAACTTTATACGCCTCCCTAACATATCGTGTTGTTGGGTTGTGGATGTCAGATAGGCAGTCGCTTCATGAATCTAGCTGCACCCAGTTAGACTGGAAGCCGACTCCAATATAGTTTGGAAAAGTCTGGGCAGATGATGATGATAATGATGACTAATCGTCTCTTACATCCATTCATAGTAGATATCGCTTATAAAGATAAGACCGCCCTTATAAAACCCCATGTAAAAAAAATACAATTAATAATTGTAATTTTTTTTTGGATGGGAAATCATCAAATTACTTCTCCCGCTCTGGGTGGAGCAGGAGGGCGTGTCAGACTTTTACTGACTAAAACCCACCCATGTTCCCTCAGTTGCCTGTGTGCTAGAGGCCGCGGTATTTCTTTTGAACAACCCGCACCCCTGGCAGGCATCGGCCCTTGCGAACCCCCCAGTTGGTGCTGACATCTCTTCGAGGCGCGCGTGGAGCACAACGCGCCGTCGACCCGGGCTTGGTCCTTACCGGACAGCGAGCTACCCATTACTCGCCATCCGCAAGCCCGTGCCTACGGTGGCCAGGAATCAGCCTGCGATTCCCAACGCCCAGGGCGTCTCCCGCGGCGGCTGCGGCCGTGAGGGCACATATACTGCCTCTCCCTCACGTGCGCCGCCTCCCTCTTCGCGAGCATTACTGCTTCGCAAAAGGAAGTAACGGCTACCCATACACTCTCGCTCCGTACCATGGCCTGGACTAGGGCCGGACGCGAGAGATCGCCGCCGCCGATCGCCTCCACAAGGATACGGGGGTACACCGCCCAAGCCGGGCAGATCTCCACCGTGTCCTCAGGGCGATCTTCGAAGTGGAAACACCCGGGCGTTTCCTCCCGCCTTATCCGAAACAGGAACCTCCCGAAACAACCGTGTCCCGTGAGGACCTGCGTCAGGCGGAAGGTAAGGACACCGTGCCGCCTCTCAAGCCACTCCTCACAGAGGGGACTTACCGCCGCTATCGTGGCGTGCCCACAATTGTAATTCATAAGGTGCACATAATAAAGACTATTCTATCGAATGATTACAGAAATCAACAGCCGTCCACGAGAAACGGTACTGACAATGATGTAAAGAGCCTAAAGAAGGTGTTCGGAAACCTCGGCTTTAAAGACGACAATATTATCGTGTTCAGAAACTTGGAATACGAGGGGATTATCAAAAATCTTACTGCAAGTAAGTTTTGTATTGGTTTGGCTCAAACTCAAAGCGAGCCGTTTGGGGTTGAAACACTAGAGGCAGTTCACGTGACCAGAGGGCTGATCCATTTTTGGCAAGGAAATCAGCATTGCCATTCAACGCGACAATACTGCGTTTTTGCATTTTTCCTATTGACAACGATGCGGACAAATTGTTTGATGCTCTATGATTCTTTATCCTCGCTTCTTTTATATACTGGTACATATTAATATTTTAAGACTTTAACTCAAAGCATTTATTTCAATTAAGCCAATTACAGGCAAAACAGAGACCGGAAAAAAAACTACAGCTTTAAAATAAACGGACAAACACGAAAAGCGACTTTAATCTTTATAATAACTATATTATAGTGTAAAGATATTTTTTAAATTCTAGTCGCCACAAAACAACACTCGACGACCTCATGCAGCTATGTCACGTATTACAGCTAATTTATCTTCAATTTAATGCTATCATGCCTGCTATGTGTAGAATCCGGTCAATCCTGTATTCAAGCTTTAATAGATTACTCGTATATCACTGGCCTTTCGTTATGCACGCATTTTCAACTGTTACCCACATTCGTGGTGAACTGACAGTTGACATTAGTGACAGCTACCTCACTCTGATTCGCATGAGATGGTGTTTACATGTCTACTAAATAGATACACTACAATATAAAAGACATCAATTGATAGCATAATATAATCTGTTCAAAAACAAACTAATATTTTTTATCACATTCATAACTTTCGTTTTACATGTACCCTATAAAAATATAACAAAATATAATAAAGCTAATTACTTATGTTTTCCACATTTCAGTCGCCACTAAAGACCACTCGAAGACCTCATGCATCTGTGTCACGATCCTCACTCACGGAGACAAAGGAGGCGAGCTCCATGCAGCAGACAGACCGTACCTACTGACAGATGTCATCGCCATCTTTGAGCAGCAAAGAAGTCTTGTCAACAAGCCGAAACTGTTCTTCGTTCAGGTAGTTTTGACATAGGATGTATTCATGTCATTTTTTATCTGCACGGTTCGATAAGGTTTTCGCGGTCAATCCAAGCAATCCAGGGCCGGATGACCATCTCTTTAATACCGAGATCCGTGTCTCGGTAAGCACGTTAATCCGCTGGTCCTGGCTTTCAATCGTAGATTTATTACCGTTTTTCGTTGATTTTTTGAGGCATTCGGGACCTGACTGCTTCTGAAATTCTGTAAAGAAGCCCAAAGATTGTATAACCATTGCTCCTAAATGGTGGAGGAAGACATCGTGAGGAAACCTAGAACCTAAACCTCAATTTAAAAACCACCAACCCACGGTAGTGGGATAAGGGCCAGCTGACTAGCTGGACCACTCTTACAGAGATGAGAACTAGCCTGGCCATATCCTTTATGATACTTGACTAAACATACCTTAAACCAGAAACTTCAGCCCAAATTTTTGTACCTTAGTGCCCACGATTTTCTTACGTATTTTCTAAGTTCTTAAATTTATTTATCTCCGACACAGGCTTGCAGAGGCGCTAATACGGATGCTGGCAACACTGTGCACTTAGACAGTCATAGTGAAAGTGTTCTCACTATACCTACACATGCTGACTTCCTGGTACTGTGTTCTACAGTTGAAGGTAAGAAATAAGCATAACCTCGTCTCATAGATTTGAAATTAAATTAAAAAATAAGTTTCGAACATCAAAAACCAATTCAAAATCCGTTGAAGTTATTTTCTAGTGCATTATCAATGCATGGGTGTACCCATACAAAAAACCCAAGATGCACAGTCTCAAACAAAAGTAACAATCAAAACTGTTCCCAATTATTAAATACGTCAGTGTTTATTAGTTTTGATAAAACACAATCATTTTTTTTACAATTTCCACTTTCCAGACGTATGATTTAAGTGGTTTTTACCACAGAACACATATACTCCTAACGGAGAAGAATGCCAACTCCATACAATATATTTAGTAGAACGGTTGTGTGAGCGCCATCTATATTCGCCCCTAGGAAAAAAACTCGTATGGCGGTAAATTCAAACGTTGGCTTAGCATCCCCAGCCTATTGAACATGGTTTTTGGTAGGTACATTTTCTTGTAAGAAAATTCAAATTTGAGTTTCTTACAAGAGAATGTACCTACCAAAAAACCTACAGAGTGGATATGGCAAAATAAAACGATCGTGTGTAAATAAATAGTTTCATATTTATTTCAACAGTTTCATTACAATTTATTATTATTGTGTTCATATTATTACATTCAAATAGTTTAATTACCATCTGTTTGCAGTAGCCTCAGAGTATAGACTAAACCATAAGTTTGTTTTAACTACATTTACATAGATCATACAACAAGGTTAGACAAAACCCAATTTTCATAATGTACTCAAACAGAAATGACAGTAGATTCTATTTGTTTATAAGGTACTAATATTATTTAAAAGGTACACCAACGACTTATTCACTAGAAACATTAACATAATAAAAATAACTTATGCATTGAGTTATGGCGAATTTCTCACTTACAGGCGTACACAGCACTGCACAATACACAGATCAGTAGAAATAATGACAAAATTATTTAGTTATTCACGGTACGTACAGTACAAAAGTAGGTTTATTATACATATAACGAGTCCTGAAGATACATGGTAGAATAGATTTGACGGCGCATCATGGAGTGACATCTTACATTCGCTGTCGTTTAATTATGTCGGATTAGAGTGACAATTGACAAGCTGTCACTCTGACGGAGCGTCACATCTGTGGTAGCGAGGCGGTACAGTCACTTCTGGCTGAAGGACCGCCGGCGCACCACATTAACGACGAATCGTTTAAATCCGGCACAATCTTAACCGTATTTTGATTAATTCTATGTGTAATCGATTACCAGATTATAATTGTAGTGGAATAAATGATTATTTTGTTAATTAGTGATAACTTCGTTTAAAGTAACCTTTTTTAACCCACGTGGACGATGGATCCTAACGACATAGGCCTGAATCATACTGATATAGGCCATCCTGAGCCTATATCAGAAGTGGGATCGAACGAACGTCATACGGAGGAGACGCAACCTTTAAATAATGACCCTGCAACGAAATTATTTACGAACATGGAGGTGCTGTTATCTCGGATATTTGCGAGGTCGCAACCCACATCTACCGTGAGTACCAATACACCTAAACTCATACAATTCGATCCTGACGATACAGAAGCGGATATTGAGGGCTGGTGTGACGTCACAGAGATCATAGTGCAGAACAAATGTCTTGAAGGTGTCGACTTGTTAATGGCACTCACTAGAGCGTTGAAGGGTCGTGCTGCTGCTTGTCTAACCAAATTAAACCTCAAAGAATTAACCTGGAGTGCTGTCAAACTAGCATTATTGGCTAGATTTTCTAAACCCAAACTGATTCAAGATCACTTTGACGAAATCTTACGGTTTCAAATTGGTGCTAAAGAAACCGCGTCTGAGTCGGCTATGCGCCTGTGGAACATGATCGAGCGCATACCAAAAACTGAGCTATCTGAAGAAGCGACCACTGGTTTCGTTACATCGGTGCTCTGTCAAAAGGATAGTTTGATACGAAGAGAATTGATCGCTCATGTAATTACAACCCGCGCTCAATTATTTCGAACACTTGGTAGCGTTTCGCTTAAACGACGAGGTGAAATCACTGATGCTAATCAAGAACCTGATCCGAAGCGACCACGGATAGCAGACACTAGATTCCCTGGAAAGTGTCACAGGTGTGGCCTGACAGGTCATCGACAGATTGACTGTAGAAAGCGGAAGGAAGATCCCGGTTCATCGAAGCCTCAAGATCATTCAAGTTCTACACGAAGCAAGGACAAGGCATCAGTAACCTGCTACACATGTGGAAAAGCTGGTCACGTGTCGACGGGTTGTCCAGACAAGCAGAACGGTAGTGGAACTGCGAGTAAGGAGGTCAACCTCTGCGATCATCGCCTCTCGAGATCCTCCTTGGAGACATCTTCCGGTGAGCAGTTTCCTTTTTTATTCGATAGTGGATCGTCTTGCTCACTTTTAACGGAAAGCCTTTGCAAAAAGTTTCCTGGTACTGTACGCAATAATCTTGTTTATCTTAAGGGTATCGGAGGTAATGACATACATTGCACTTCTCAAATTTTAAGCACGGTAAAAATCAGTGAGCCTTTAGTTGAAATAACTTTTCACATCGTTCCTGATTCTGTTATTTCTGTGCCGGTCATTATAGGTAGGGATATTTTAGATAAAGGTTTCTGCGTGACAATCGATGATGACAAACTCGTATTTAGCGTCAGAGAGCACACAAACTTTTGCGAAACCACATCGGGCGCTCCTGATTTTTCTCAAGTTGATACTGATTTAGTAAGTGGGGATAGAGAAACTCTCTTAAAAATATTGAGTAAATATTCTGATTATTTCATAGACGGTGTACCTACTAGGCGCGTCAAAACAGGAGAGTTAGAGATTAAATTAATAGATCCTCATAAAGTAGTCCACAGATCACCCTATCGATTGGCACCTGTAGAAAAACAGATAGTTCGCGATAAGGTACAAGAACTGTTAGATGCAGGAATAATTCGTGAGAGCTCTTCTCCTTTCGCTAGTCCGATACTTCTAGTGAAAAAAAAAGATAATACGGACAGAATGTGCATAGACTATCGCGAACTTAATTCGAATACACGACCAGAACACTATCCATTGCCTCGCATTGAGGAACAAATAGATCAGCTCAGTGGTGCTAACTTTTTCTCATCTTTAGATATGGCTAGTGGTTTTCACCAGATTTTGATTCATCCAGACTCCGTTGAGATGACGGCGTTTGTAACTCCGGAAGGGCAGTATGAGTATCTTGCTATGCCTTTTGGTTTGCGCAACGCCCCTTCCGTTTACCAGAGATGCATCACAAAAGCACTGCACGATCTTAATAACAAGCCATTAATCTACATGGATGACGTTCTCTGCTATTCTTCTGACATGCCGCAAGTCCAAAATGATCAAGTCGCTGACCTAAGTTGATAATATCTTGCGCGCAGACTCAGATACCACTTCGGCTAATTCTGAAACCCTTACCGCTGGGTCAGATACACTCAGCGTGTACTCTGACCCCGACACACTAGATGTACAATGTGAAGTCGAAATTCATAATGAGCAAGATTGTTCGTAACTAATAGGTATGTCCTAATCACTTGTGTTCAATGTTTATAAAAATGTGTCACGTAAAGTCACTTTGGAATTGGTCGAATGGACAGTGTCGTCCGGGCTAGCCCCGTGTGGGTGGTTGAAGGGATGCACTCGTCCGGTCCATGTTTGTGATTTTATGTCGTACAACTGGTCGAAGGGACAGTGTCGTCCGGGCCAGCCCCGTGTGGGTGGTTGAAGGGATGCACTCGTCCGGTCCATGTTTGTGATTTTATGTCGTACAACTGGTCGAAGGGACAGTGTCGTCCGAGCCAGCCCCGTGCGGGTGGTTGAAGGGATGCACTCGTCCGGTCCATGTTTGTAGTTTTGTATTCAACTGGTCGTAGGGACAGTGCCGTCCGGTCCATGCCGCTATTAGGGCTGGTCGAAGGGACACACTCGTCCGGTCCAAGTTGCAGAGTGAAATTATACGCATAATAGAAAGGAAAGATGACATCCGGTCCATCGGATGTGATGGTCGAAGGGATGTACTTGCTTTCATTGTGCTATAAATGTTATACGTACTCGTAGTAGTCATCCTGTTCGTCAGGTTGGACGAGCAGATAATTAGTGATTGAGACTTTGCTTTTTCCAGGACAACGTTAGCTGATACGCCCGAGGACGGTCGAATGTCAGTCCGGCCGTGACGGCGCATCATGGAGTGACATCTTACATTCGCTGTCGTTTAATTATGTCGGATTAGAGTGACAATTGACAAGCTGTCACTCTGACGGAGCGTCACATCTGTGGTAGCGAGGCGGTACAGTCACTTCTGGCTGAAGGACCGCCGGCGCACCACATTAACGACGAATCGTTTAAATCCGGCACAATCTTAACCGTATTTTGATTAATTCTATGTGTAATCGATTACCAGATTATAATTGTAGTGGAATAAATGATTATTTTGTTAATTAGTGATAACTTCGTTTAAAGTAACCTTTTTTAACCCACGTGGACGATGGATCCTAACGACATAGGCCTGAATCATACTGATATAGGCCATCCTGAGCCTATAGATTTATTAAGAATGTATTAACTTAACAAAAACAAACAACAATTTCAAAGACATTTTTATCATCTGACTGACATTACATTGAGTTGCCACCATGAATTATCAAAAAAAACTACTAATATTTTCGGTTTCATTTCATTTAGGACAGTATTACTATGATATTACGTAATTTGGACTAACAAAAAATTAGCATTACTTCAAGCAGTCATTCACTTTTTCATTATCTAATAAATATTTATATTTCGTTGGCAAATTTTCTGTCTAAAAACTACTATTTAGAAAGAAAAAAAAACAAGACAAACACAATGTACTTGTGTTACAACTTAAAAATAAAGTATTATTAGGGACCTAATTTTTTGGGTCCTTCAAAATATTTTTAATGTTGGTAATGTCATATTTCTGCCCCGGGTACCTGTCCTACATTGGCCAATAGAAAGTTGATACCCTGGTTTTTACAAAGCAATGTAAAAAAAGACTGAAAGATGACTGACAATACATTTGACACCGGTGCTCATTGCACCCTATTTATGAGGGCATTTTTGAGACGCTGATTGTGTATCTTGGGTTATTTCTATATCAATGGTACAAGGTACAAGTCATAAACTTAACTCGTATCGAGTCAAGGTATGGAATGGAGTAATGGAAGGAGTTGCAGGAAATTTCTAACATCATTTTCTTTGTTACTACTTTTCGCAGACCACCTATCGTACCGAGACATGAATGGATCTTGGATGATCCAAGCTCTCTGCCATATCATCGAGAACCATCACGAAGACTTGGATCTTTTGCATATGATCACCTTTATGAACCGGTCGGTGGCATACGAAAAGAGCACCTACACTCCTTCTAATAAGGCGTTGAACGATAAGAAACAAATGCCGGAGACAAGGTTCACTTTGACGAAGCTGTTGAAGTTCTGAGTCAGTTCCGAAGTCTATGTGTAATAAAGTTATTTTGTTGGTTTCCTGTTTAATTATTTTTGTCAGTTTTTAGTTTAATTTTTGGGTCGGTGTTTCTTTTTAATTTTTGTCGGCAACACAAAAATCCGTTTTATATATTATTTGCTAATTAGCACTAAGCAAATGAATATGGCAACTCTATACATGGACAGGGATCTTCTATTCTATTCTATATTTTTATATGGCAAACAAAGCCGATGTCGACTATTCTGCCAATGTCTAAAGTGAATTGGAAAAACGTGAGCGTCATTACAAAAAAAAAAAAACCGATAATGATCTTCGATGATACAGTTGGGATAGCTGGACAGAAAGACAGGGATCTTAATGGCGCGTGGCCAAAAATAACGCAGTTGGAGTGCCATGATCGAATGCCATTTAAGTGTGTTACGCAGTTACTCTAGTACAACTTGGTCAGGTGGAGGTATTCCGATGAGATTCAGTGCGACTGTGGAGCCACACTGCAAAGTATGCCCCATCTCTTGGCGTGCTCTCTTTATATTACCACCTGCACTATGGAAGACCGTTGCGAGGCCAACGATAACGCTGTCGACATGGCAGAATTCTGGTCGGAGTTTATTTAAAACCAACAATTGCAATCATCGACACGACGAAGAAGTTACCCTAGTTATCGTGCTACTGTATAAACTTCTGTGCTGTCCACCCGTGTACGAAACAGCATGACGCATGACACAAAATGATATTGCAGCTAGCAGCACAACAACCTATCATCGGCGTTTTCATAGGCGCCTTAATGCATTCCTTAACCTAAAAACCACATATTGACAGTGGAAATATGAAATAAAGCTATTTCTAATAAACAAAAGCTATTATAATATAAATGAATACATGAATGATAAACTGTGACTGGAATTGCAATAAAATGTAAATACTTAATTAATTGAGATTACTCCTACATTTGCCAATTACATTCACACATATAAAATAAACAATAAATATTGTATAATTATTATAATATAAATACATTTAATTTAATTAAGAATTATTCATGTTCTAAATGCTATTACTTATTTTATTTTAACTATCCATACTTATGTTGCTGTGCCCTTACATGGTCCATAACTGTATCCTAGCTTTAAGCCTATTTGTAACAACTTAATTCACATTATGGTATGCAAATAAATGAAATGAAATGAAATAACATAAGGCCTCAGGTTTTCAGGTGAGCCAAAAGAAGATTTGGTTTTTACAAAAGTAGTCGTTATTCAAAAACGCATGCATTAACAGTTTTAAAACTTTGTATGGTTATTATTAGCGTCAAGAAGGACCGAATACAGTTTTCAGCGAACTTATACCTTCTCTCATTTAGGCGCTGCGATGTTTTTTCGGGTTTTCTTAAGACCGCGATAACTATTTTCTTAAATCTAATTGGGGCACTAAGGGGCACACATTAAGAGCTACTCGTGTATGTTTATTCTACAGGGGCACATGCAATGGTTTTAGAGATATATGATTCTGCAAAACGTTACTCCAGCAGGAAATGCAATATCTCGAAAACCTGAAGGGGCACAAATTTTATTTTTGGGGGTACATTTTGGCACACATATAAGCTATCTGGCCATACACAATTTTTCTCTCTCCGATCATTCATTAGAATTTTCCTGCTAGAAAAACGTTACCCCAGCAGGAATCGTTTTTTCCGTTTTTTCCAAAACGACAGGGGGCACACATTTTTTATGTGGACACATTTACAGCAGCTAAGGCACCAATTAAATGTTCCACTCATATAACTCTAGGAGACACTTTCCTGCTGGGGTAACGTACACATTCCTACAGGGTATTTATTTTTCTTTCTTTTTCGGTAAAGGTCTGTTGTTGACAAGACATAACCTTTAAAACTTCAAATTGGAATATTTTTAATTCCTTGCTTCCTTTATGAGTATAACAGAAGACAAAATTATTCAGGAATACAAAGTCTATTTTTAGATAAATTTATTCATCGGTAGAAGCAATAAAAAAATTGTCGCTAAAAATTTATTTAGATGTTTGTTCTTTGATCTCTTAATAATTATATTTACAAACTCTAATGATCTCCCCTCATTTGATCTCTGATGCTCTTGTTTTATAATTTTTTCATGTCCGATCTAAACTTAACAGCCCATACCAATATTATTTTAATAAAGCTAGTTTTCTAGTTCTAAGGTGGCTCCTTAGTCCAGACGTCTGAATTGAGGAGCCACCTTAAACTACCTGTTACTTTGAAAGGGTTTTACTAAAAACTCCAGGATCGGGCCTACAAATTCGGGTAATCTACTACTATGGTAGTACCCGCGTTTAAATATGAAACATGGCTCCTCAATCCATACGGACACAGTAAATCACTAACACAACGATATAAATAAAATGCAATTTCTAAGTTAACGAAGTCAACGTTAATCGTTATCATTAAATAACGATTAACGTTAACGTCGGTTAGATTTAGCATATCCTTGGATTTAGCTAAATGTAACGCTCAACCGTTTAACGAAGTTAGCTTTTTAGTCAAGGATGTGTGACTAACGAAATTATAGTTAACTATTTGATTAATGGGCCAAGTTCCAATAATGTCGCGTGAGCAAGGCCTGCCTAGAATATGTAATGAAATATTGCGCAATACAATCAGTATTGCGCCTTTACAGTGCAATGAAAAAGTATGATGCAATAAAAAAAATATAACTAGTGCAAGTCATTGCGCAATCTTCAGTACCAAAACCGCAATTCGTCATACCGCGCAATACTGCTCATCTAGGGCCCGCGCATTGTGGTCACCATCGCTTATCTAAGAGCACTTACAAGCTATCGCAGTTGCTTTGCGATGCCAGAGAACATGCTACCTAACTTGGTTTCCAGACGTAATTTTCGGGTGACCACTGGAAATCAGCGCTGTGCTGTGTCTCCGTAGCACAGCATTATGCTGAGTTGAAGCCTTCTTATCACAGTGATGACGTGCAGCTGCTGACTATATGTGTGTTGTGCTCGTGATTATACAACATAATTTTTAGTATATGCGAAAGCTGAATATAGTTTGTTAAGAATAAGTAACTAATTCTATTCCAATAATTTTTACACCATGTTATATTTTACCTCAAAAAAGTTTTGCAAGTGTAACGGAAAATGTTATCACCAGTTAATTACAACACAATCGCCGTACGGTTAGGTACTTATTGCCTAATTATTATCAATGAGCACAACACGACGCTGGACGCGCTGGACGCGCGGGGGGCCGCGTGGTGACCATGTTTGTGTTAGACATAACTATTATTGTAACTTTGTGATTTTTCATGATACAGTTTTGAAATGTACATACATTCTTTACATAAAAATTCTAAACCCATGTTTCGGGTTTCGCATATATGCTATGGTTGTATAAGTACTATTATTTTTTCGAATTAACTTATTTTTTGTATGCATCTCTGTGACAAATTAACCCCTTTTTTCTTTCTTTCTTTCAATATGTGTATGTTATTGATTGGGCACCCACAACCTACAAAATAAGAACTCAGCAACGCTGCTTGGCGGCAGAAAGACTGTATGTTAATAATGGTTCCCCAGAAAAGGAATAAAAACACAGAATATCAAGAAAAACTTTCTATTATATTTACTGCCTCGTTGGTCTAGTTGGTCAGGGGCAAAGTATCACTGGAATTTCTCAGTATCAACCCGGAGTCTGGATTTATGGCCGGTTGATGGGAATAGGCTCGCCCCCTATTACGACCAAAGACGGTCATTCGTGGTGTGAGTTCCAACGCACCATGTACAGCACTGCTTGAAAGAGGACTTTTGGCCGAAAGGTGTCGTATATCGACGTTTCCGAGGACGGTTACGTGACACCTCGCAGCAAAACACGATGCCGACAACTTTACGTGTTTTGTTTATAGTTTTAAGCAGTTTATTAATATGAAGTAGTATGTTAATAATGTTTAAGATTATTTTTGTGTATTTCATCTATGGGCCTTAGTTGCCTGATAATAAAATGATTATTATTATTTCCTTAATTTTAACCTAAACACATATAAATTACATTTTAAATATTAGAATATAAAACATTTAAAAATATAAAAAATAGTAGCCCACCGGTATCTGGAACTGAGTCCAAGTTACCGGCGGTTAGGGCTCCAGAGAGAGGAACCTCCTAACAATGCGAGCCGTGTCCAGGAGTACCTACCGCTTTCTGGATCAAACCCTTGACCCAGCTGCCCAACGAGAGCCTCCTCAGGTGTTGGTCGACGCTCTTGGCTATCAAGCCATTGGCTGTAACGACTATCGGTACAATGATCGCTGTATATTATTATTATTACATGGGACTTAAAGATAACTGGCGAGATGTGGGTGTACTCGAAGTACAACTCTGCCGAACCGTTCGGATCAACAAAGCGTGATGTTATGTGTAATTTTATATAAATTCGACAAACATGTCACACGCATGTGTATGTCGAATTTCTATGGCTGTTGCATGGAAAAGCTCGAAATTTCAAATGCTTTGTCAATGTGAATCTTGTCTCCGGCATCTGCTTTTTATTATTCATCGGCGTCCATTTACAGCAAGTAGGCCGGTCGTAAGCCACTGTCCGGCTCATCTGGATAATAATATCTAGGAGATTCAGATCCTTATGATAGTCTTGGATGGCATCACAGAGCGCTTGGATCATCCAGGAGCCGTCCTTATCGCGGTAGGATAGGTAGTCTGTGGACAGTGGTACAAATAAATGATACTGGTATATTAAATTTTAAGGTCGATGTATGCGTCTTAGGTTTAAAGAATCTTTATTCTCATAAGAACATGACATACCTACAGTTCACTTAAATGAGACTTAAAGGAGATGTTTCAAAATGGGCCAGGTCTATGTACAGTAACTCAAAAAAAAGAGAAAAATCCGTAGAATTCGGATAAAATAATTCAATTAAATGTATACTGTTGTGGTAGTGAATTGATAATTATCAATTATTTTTATCGACTTTTAACATGGCGTATCACCGATTTAGTTACCCTGTGCTTATCAATGACAGTAAACCATTGATCATAGAAAGAGAACCGTTAGCTGTCACAACAGTGTCACTTTAGTGTCAGTCACTTTCGTCTCGTCGTCGGTCGTGATTGTGTTCGTTTTGTTTTGAGTTTCCGGAGTTCTTTTTAACAACCTCACTTTAGTTTTTTGGATTTAACGGTTCTTTCCCATCTGTTTACCTTATGCTTCAACCTCCACAGAAATAAACATGTCAAACGTCATTAATCAATCAAAATGACAGCTTACCGCTATGACGGGTTTTTGTTATGTGTAGCAATTTCAAGTGTAATTTCTTGTGTTTACCAGCAAACCAAGCCATTTTAAAGTTATTGGACAGTTTAGAACTATTTTAAATTAATTTCCCTATTTTTAAGTATAGTGTACAAGGACCTGGCCCAGGCTCCATACATTTAGGAACATCTCCTTTAACATTAATAGGTAATCGTCGTCTAAAGATGAAGCATGCAGATGTAGAATAAACAAAATGACAATAACAACGTATGAGATCAGCAGCAAAAAAATAAATAAAAAAATAACAAAAGTGTAGGTAGTTACATATAAAACAAGTTAACAGCTGGCCAATTCGACACCAAGGTACCCTCATAAGTACTGATTCTCTTTGCAAGGAACACAAACAACGATTAAGAGGCGATCTACTCTATGAATGTCTATGCTGTGTGCTAGCATAGTGCGCACACTTGTTCATTTGCTTGTGTGCAACAAGGCCAAAAAGTGTAGTCTCGGAGACCGATGATCATTTATAATTTTCGTTTCATAATATAAATCATTTTTTTATTTTATTTTTTGATACATGTTGTGTTGTCTTCGATAACCTTTAGGTTACCCTTGTTAGTTACCTTCAACGGAAGAACGCAGCACGAGGACGTCAGCATGTGTAGGAACAGTGAGAAAACTGCCTTTTTTCCTATCTGAGCGGTGACTGCTCCCAGAATCCTAGAATAAAAAAAAAATTTAGTTCCCTACTTAAAGAGGCCGTATACGACATTTTGCCGATTTCGCTTATTTACTTGGTTATAAAGACGTACTTTTACAGATAAAATACTGTGTTTCCATTAGTTTTAATGCACAACATTAAAGATCGTTTCAATTATTACGACTCGTAAATCTAAGTTATTCATAACGTCTTACAGCAAAATTCTCAAAACAGTCGCCGGTTTGAGGTCGATTAATCAAAATAAAATAAAAATAATAAAAACCAGCTCATTTATTGGATCTTAGTTGAAATGATCATTAATATGGCGCACTAGATTTGGCCAGCGGCTTCGTCCGCGGGGAACTTTCATCCCCTATTTAACTCCCTTAGGGGTAGAATTACGAAAAATCCTTCCTTAGACAAGGAATTGTCTACATTATAAAGGGAACCTCTGTGCAAAATTTCAGCTTTCTAGGTCCAAGGGTTTGGGCTGGGCGTTGATGAGTCAGTCAGTTAGGACTTTTCTATTTATTTATATTAAAACTTCTAGAAATACAGTATTTTAACTGTAAAATCGCTTCTATAAAATCGCGTAAATCAGCGAAAACGGTAAAATTTCGATCTCATAAGGTGCGTTACACGAGCAACTAAAATTGCTCCACCCTGGTCAATTCTTGTCAGCTATGACGTCACGACTACATCCAGCAATTTAGGGCAATGGCAACATGTAACAACCTGTTGCCAGAGATACGGCCACACAATATCATGAAATATGGAGCAACTTAAAAAACTAGGCAATACGCCGCCCCCCCACCGCCGCCGCTGCAGGCCGGTTCCTCTCGCAAAAACAAGACGTAGTTATACGTTTAAACGAGATAGAAAGAAAATTGACTAAAAATTTCCAAACCGACTGGATATTCGGCAATTCATGAAATATATGGAGCAATCAGAAGCAATATTCCCGAAACATATCCGCAATTTATTGTTGTTGCTCCAGATTGCTCCACTTAATTGATCCAGATTGATCCAGTAGTGTTGCCGAGCAATAATTGCTCAATAAATTGCCCGTGTAAGAGCACCTTTATGTGACTCACGAAAACCTACAAATTATTTAATTATAATACTTACCTTAAATAAATGGAGGAAACCACAACAATTAAGAAAATAAGAATCAGCTTCCCGTGGATCTTGCATAAACACCTTCTCCTCAGAAGAAAAAAGAGCCGTCTCAGAAGAGTAGTAAGTAGGCATAGTAAGAGCATTGTCACTCTGAGAGTTCAAGTGCACGGTGTGACCAGCATCCATACTGCCTCCTCTGCAAGCCTGTGGTGATGTAAAAATTAGGATTTGAACTTTAAAAATCGTGCAGACAACTCATTATCTGCCCAGCCAGATAAGACTGGTTGTCAGACTTTCAGGCTTCTGACAACACGTAATGACTGTCAAAGATCCACTAATAAGTACCTAGACAAAGTGACATTCAACCAGCGATAACAATGACGGAATCTACAAAAAATTGGATTGATATGGACTACCGAAAAGGTTATGTCAGTAACACTAACAGTAGGCATGGCTTTTGTTTTGACAGTTCAACAACATCCATTCGCCACAGGAGACGCCCTGGGCGTCGGGAATACCAGGCTGTGTTTCCCGGCCACCTTAGGCGCGGGCTTGCGGACGGCGAGTAATGGGTAGCTCGCTGTCCGGTAAGGACCAGGCCCGGAGCCACGCGCGCCTCAAAGAGATGTCAGCACCAACAGGTGGGGTCCGCAAGGGGCGATGCCTGCCAGGGGTGCGGGTTGTTCGAAAGAGATTACTGTGGCTCCTTGCGCACGGGCCACTGAAGGAACACGGGTGGGTTTTAGTCAGTAAAAGTCTGACACAACGAGCGGGTGAAGTTATTTGGTGATTTCACACCCCAAAAAAAAATCCAGTAACTGGTTTGTCGAGCTCAGATAGTCGCTCCATGTAAAATGCATGCCTATTGGTAAAATATGGCTGAACCTATCTGGTATCAATTTATCACCATGTACTGTACCCATATTTGCAAATAAACAACTTACTTACTTAAAATATTGGTATTCAGCTGAATCTAATTAATCTGGAAGCCGACCCCAATGTATAAAATTTATGGGAAATAGCTAGGCAGATGATAATGAATCGGAGAAAGGCATGAAGACTAGGTTAGGTCTACCTGAACAAAGAACAGCTTTGGCTTGTTGGTGAGACTTGTCTCCCTCTCGAAGATGGCGATGAGTTCACTCAGTAGGTACGGCTTGTCTGCTGCATAGATTTGACCACCTTTATCTCCATGCGTGAGGATCGTGACACAGATGCACGATGTTCTTGTGTGGTCTAAATTGGCAACTGGAATGAAAACACCATATTTGGCTCATTTTTGTTTTTACACGCTTTATATTAGCTTCACTTGTATGTTTGTCGGAGTCCTCGAATCGGAAAGCACGTTAAGCTGTTGGCCCGGGCTGTCATTCGTAAATCTTTGACATTCGTTATAGGTAGTTAGAAGCTTGAAAACTCGACAACCAGTCTTGTCAATGAGTAGCTTGTTCCCCAGTGACTGGGTTGTGTAGGTATGATAGGCAGTCACTTTATGTAAAACTAGCTGTGCTCGCGACTTCGCCCGCGTGGAATTTAACAAAAAAGTATATATATATTAATCAAAATAAATACAATTTCTTTTTAAAAAAGTAGCCTAAGTTACTCCTTATTACACCAGCTATCTGCCAGTGAAAGTCCCGTCAAAATCGGTCCCTCCGTTTCAGAGATTAGCCGGAACAAACAGACAGACAGACAAAAATTGTAAAAATAAAATTTTGGTATATGTACCATGTACACATCCATATGAATTTAGTAAAAAGCGGTTATTTTAATACTACAAACAGACACCAATTTTATTTATCTGTATGTATGCAGGGCCTGATATAAGGGGGGCAAGCCGGGCATTTGCCCGGCTTGCCGCTCTGGGCATTTGCCCAGAGCGGCAAAAATTAGGGGCGGCAAATTTAAGGGGTGCTCTTTAACAGACAAAAATTCATGAGAGTATGTTTGTAAGTATTTACATACGTGGGACAGTCACAAAGTTTTGCGAAAATAAAAATAAATGTTCTCTATGTAAATATTTTTTTCATAAATCTTTTCAAAATACTCTCCACTAGCGTCTATACAAAGTTTCGAACTAGTTTGAACTAGTTTTCGAAACACTTTTCCAGTCCGCCGCAGACACCTCGCTTACAGCCTGCTCGAACGCTGACAGCGCATCTTCCGGCGACGAAAATTGTATCCCTTTGAGCTGATTTTTATCTTCGGGAATAAAAAGAAGTCACACGGTGCTAGGTCAAGGCTGTAAGGAGAGTGACCCAGGAGTTTGATCGGCGTGCTGTCCAAGAAGCCTCTCGTTTTGAGCGCGGTGTGCGAAGGCGCGTTGTCGTGGTGAAGCAGTAGCCCGCGGAGCCCTGTGTTTGGTCGCTTGTTGCTCACAACAGAGAAAACTTCTGCCAAGCATTTGGTTGTATACCATTCAGCGTTGATGCTTGTTTGATTCCGTAAAGGTATTGACACCAAGTAGCCAGTCAAATTGTAAAAGCTCGCGATCAAAATCTTCCCCCCGCTTCTAGATCGCCTCACTTTGGCAGGCTTTGATTCGTTTTGAAACACCCAAGCCGTCGACTGGCCAATAAATCCAAGACTCCCTGTAATGATGTTGTAAACACGCCGAGACGAGCCTGCTTCAAATTTGTTTATTATATCACGGCACCATTCCACCCGGGCCTGCTTCTGAACATCGGTGAGGTTGTGCGGCACCCAGCGTGAAACTATCCTCCTCACGCGAAGATGCACGTGTAGAATTTCGTGAAGGCTTCTCAATCCAACCTGCAGTATGTGCTGAATCTCTTGATACATAACTCGCCTATTGTCATGGATTAAATTTTTCACTGCTAGCACGTTTTCTTCCGTAATAGCCGTCAAAGGGCGACCACATCTTTCTTCGACACCAAAGTTAGTCCACCGCGCTTGAATTCGTTATACCAACGATACACGGTTGCCTTAGAAGGGCTTTCATCCATGAATGCCATTTGAAGTCTATCATACGATTCGTCCGGTTTCAGGCGACACTTGAAATCGTAAAAAATCATAGCGCGAAAATTTTCCCGGCGCAGATCTATTTTTTTGTGAGACACGATAATTTAAATTAGCTCGCAAACAATGTGGAGGGAAATTTTGAAATTGGAACGTACCTATTTTTACTTACAAATAATAATATTTTCAAAATAGATTATAACTGGCCAGTCTCTCATACATAAAAACTTTTTTTCGCAATACTTTCTGAGTGGCCTGGTATGTAATACTTACTTTTTCAGAATCTGTAGTACACTAACGTATGTGAATATTATACAGTCAAAACACATATATAAATCATCCCATCTTTGGAATGGCAAGCTCATGAAGTCATGACTTATATGGTGTTAGTGTAAAGGGCGGCGAAAATTATTTTTGCCCGGAGCGGCTAAATAGCTAGATCGGGCCTTGTATGTATGTATGTATAAATAGATGTATAGATGTATAGTTAACTGGAATTGGAAATGGACTGGAAGCCGGCCGCAACATGGTTGGGTTTACATAACTCGAAGGGACCGAATTCTCGGGTGGAGCAAAGTATCATTAGAGTTTTAGATATTTATCACAAACTATTGGAATACAATCGAAAGTCAACATAAGTACAACGGAAAGGCCCTGGACCTGTTCTTTGTATGAGTTCATTTTTGTTAGTGACTTGGTGTTTATTTGGTTAGGACGCCATGGATGGACGAAAACTTACTTGCAGTAAGATAATCGATGATTTCCTTATATGTCAAGTCTGACAACACGAAGATTGCAAAGCCGAGTTCATGGAATACCTGTTTTAAGCGACGTACGTCACTGAATGTACCATTTCTTGTGGATGGCTTCCGCCTGTAAGATATATAATAAAATATATAAATCAATAGTATCTAAAATGAAGCAAAAATCAATTTTAAAAAAATCGACTGCAAATACCAAACATTCCAACAAAACAAAACAACTGCAATGAAAAACACACACAAACACATCACATAATTCACATCTACCTACAATGAAATTAATAAAGTAGGTTTGCATAAAGACTTCTTCCGACAGGCGCGACGCGACACTTTTAGGATCATTTCCATGAACGTTTCATAGACATTGTTGAAAGGGAGTAGCGTCGCGTCTGTTTGAAGAAGCCTTAAGGCGGTGATTTCTATAAAACGCTCAAAATGGTGGTTTTTTAAACCAGTGTATCTCTTTAACCGTAAATAATTTGTGTCCGTATGAATTGAGGAGCCATGTCTCAGATTTAAACAAGGGTACTACCAATATTTAGTAGTAAATTAGCCAAATTTGTAGCCCCGATCCTGGAATTTGTAGTAAAACCCATCAAAAGTTACAGGACGTTGAAGGTGGCTCCTCAATTCAGGCATCTGGATTGAGGAGCCACCTCAGAACTCGAAAACTAGCCAATGGATATTTCTGAAACTTTGGTAGGAATTAGTAGTGTTTATGCTTAATTTGTACACAAAAAATGGGTTTTGTACGGCTGAATTTGAGGCAGCTACAATGCTTTGATTTATCTGAAAAATCCATAAATTTCCCCGTGCTGTATCTCAGAAACTAATGAAGCAGTTAAAACAGATTTTTAGTATTATTTAGTAGTAAGTTTGTTTTAATTTGTAGTATAAAAATAAATCGCAAAGGATTCATAGCTTCGGAAATACAACACATTTTATGTGGCTCCTCAATCCTGACGGTCTATAAAAAACAAATGCACGTAGCTACTAAAGTAGTTGATCAACTCGAAGTTTGATTACGCCAATATTTAGTAGAAATTTCTACTAAATATTGGCGTAATCAAAATTCCTCTACATTCAGTATTTCAAAAGATATTAATAATTTTAACATTCCTTAAGAATTTTCTGTGTAGGGTGACCATAAATAATTCAAACTGTGTTCATAAACAGAACTTTATTTACACATGATTCATTCTTCACCAAAACAGTACTTAAATAAAGAAACACAACATATTAAACACAAAGAATGAAAAAGAAAAACAAACTAAAAGTTCAAATTAATAAATCAAATTACCTGTTTTAAAATTTATAATCTCTAAATATTATCTCTATATTCCCTTATTCTATCATTAATTATTAGCCTTCTCTAATCTTTATTTTAAAATATATTTTCTAAACAAAGTCGCTTATTTTGACTGTCGGAGCGACCGCGCTGTCCTTCTAAAATACATAACGGATTTTGATGCGGTTTTCAACATAATTGGTAGAATTTATTCCGCGAGGTTGTTTTTTAAGTAATACGTTTACATTTAACGTAAACGCATACAGACGCGTGGAAAGTGGTGGCCCAGTGGCAACGGCCGCGACTTACGAGTTATAGGTCGTAGGTTCAAACCCAGACAGGCGCTTTACTTTTTGTGAGTTATTTAATCACCACGGTCTCAAAACGTTGAAGGAAACTTAAAATAAAAAATAATAAAAAAATACATTTTTAATATGATGTTGATTGCTGAACAGAGATCGGATATTGAAATGCATATTCACCTAAAGCTGAGATATTGGCTAACATGGAAAGCGCTTTTGTATCGAAAAAGTCTTAATTTAGGTAAGTAATTTGTTTATTTTTTTGTTTTAACTAATACAAACAAAGCTGCCACGCTCAAATGGAATTGGGCTGGACACATCTGCCGTATGTCAGACGATCAATGGCCCAAACTTACGACCCAGTGGGTCCCGCTTAGTGGCAAACGACATCGCGGCAGGCCCAGACGGAGATGGCGGGATGAGCTGGACTCTTTTAATAAAGATTGGTCCTTGTCAGCTTTGGATAGAGAGAGGTGGAAAGAGAGTAGGGAGGCCTTTGCCCAGCAGTGGGACGCTATAAGCTAAAAAAAAAAAAAAAAAAAATACAAACCACCCCTCCTCCAGTACATATAAGATAAGATCAGATAAGATTCCTATAAATCAAAAAACGGAACTGTGTATAACTTTTTTTTTTCAAAAATCAACTGCTCTCAGGTTGGACGGAGGGAATACGGTTTAAGTCTATCTCTACGTTTAAGTATTAATTTTAATGAATAAAAAATGTTTTTTTTATTAATTTTTGTTTTAAGTTTCCTTCAACGTTTTGAGACCGTGGTGATTAAATAACTCACAAAAAGTAAAGCGCCTGTCTGGGTTTGAACCTACGACCTATAACTCGTAAGTCGCGGCCGTTACCACTGGGCCACCACTTTCCACGCGTCTGTATGCGTTTACGTTAAATGTAAACGTATTACTTAAAAAACAACCTCGCGGAATAAATTCTACCAATTATGTTGAAAACCGCATCAAAATCCGTTATGTATTTTAGAAGGACAGCGCGGTCGCTCCGACAGTCAAAATAAGCGACTTTGTTTAGAAAATATATTTTAAAATAAAGATTAGAGAAGGCTAAAAATTAATGATAGAATAAGGGAATATAGAGATAATATTTAGAGATTATAAATTTTAAAACAGGTAATTTGATTTATTAATTTGAACTTTTAGTTTGTTTTTCTTTTTCATTCTTTGTGTTTAATATGTTGTGTTTCTTTATTTAAGTACTGATTTGGTGAAGAATGAATCATGTGTAAATAAAGTTCTGTTTATGAACACAGTTTGAATTATTTATGGTCACCCTACACAGAAAATTCTTAAGGAATGTTAAAATTATTAATATCTTTTGAAATACTGAATGTAGAGGAATTTTGATTACGCCAATATTTAGTAGAAATTTCTACTAAATATTGGCGTAATCAAACTTCGAGTTGATCAACTACTTTAGTAGCTACGTGCATTTGTTTTTTATAGACCGTCAGGATTGAGGAGCCACATAAAATGTGTTGTATTTCCGAAGCTATGAATCCTTTGCGATTTATTTTTATACTACAAATTAAAACAAACTTACTACTAAATAATACTAAAAATCTGTTTTAACTGCTTCATTAGTTTCTGAGATACAGCACGGGGAAATTTATGGATTTTTCAGATAAATCAAAGCATTGTAGCTGCCTCAAATTCAGCCGTACAAAACCCATTTTTTGTGTACAAATTAAGCATAAACACTACTAATTCCTACCAAAGTATCAGAAATATCCATTGGCTAGTTTTCGAGTTCTGAGGTGGCTCCTCAATCCAGATGCCTGAATTGAGGAGCCACCTTCAACGTCCTGTAACTTTTGATGGGTTTTACTACAAATTCCAGGATCGGGGCTACAAATTTGGCTAATTTACTACTAAATATTGGTAGTACCCTCGTTTAAATCTGAGACATGGCTCCTCAATTCATACGGACACAATAATTTTGAAAGCATTTTTTTGCTTTGAAGGGATAAACTGGTTTTAAAGATATTGCATTAAAGTATGTTTAATTATGTTTTGAATTCTATCACTCTATGCAAAAAAGACTTGAAAGTATCATATATTTTTATATATGATACTTTCAAGTCTTTTTTGCATAGAGAGAAAACCAGTTTATCCCTTCAAAAACAATAATTATTATAATAAAAAATATACTATAAAAGTCCAAATGCCAAGCTGCATCCAGTGATGGATTATTTATTATTAAATAGTTAATTACTAATTTTATAAGATTTTATTTGCATTTTTACGACAATGCTTGCTCGTTTATCATTCGAATTTATTACAACAGATTTTAACCCGTATCGGATTGCAATAAGAACTATTATCGCTTATAACGACAATATTTAAAGTTACCAGGGCCTTAAGGCTGCTTCTACACCTACATTAAACGGTACAATATTTCTATTGCGCAATATTAAGGGGAACCTAGTCGCGGGCCTGGAACTCACTGGTGGGCCTGGCAAAAATCACGCTGTCTCACAAGGCTTCGTGTCCGACAGAGATAGTATCAGTGATGAGCAGTTAGATGCTAGTCTACACGCACAACGTTATTGAGTGAGATGCAGGATCATATATACTAAAAAATTCGCGAAAAAATTAAGAAAATCTTTTGGAAGATTGGGTTTTATGAAAAAGCCAATGCATAAATCAATGACCAATAAAGTTTATTGAACTTTTCGGTAATTGAACTTTGTCGATACTGACTTGGTTTAGGAGATTTTACACTTATTTTATTACTTAAACACGCTCAAAGTTAAGTAAAATTAGCAAGAAAAACGAATCTTTGTTAGCTCCTAACTTTTTAATCGGTTTTTATTTTAGGATTCTGTTTCCGTACAGACAATATTAATAATGAGACAAAACGATATCATATTTTACTTTGGATGTGCCATGTCAGACAGTGAAGTAAAACACTCCTGAAATTTGTATGGAAAAAATGTGGACTAGGTTCACCTTAATGAATCAGCTCATGCAGTCATATCAATGAGCGAGTGTGTTTTATTTTATTGCATGTTTTAGTTGACTTCAATGTAGTACAAAATATTGTGCAATCAATTTTCGTCCATCATTAATTTCGTCATCATCACACGTGAAACTCACCGAAACTTTTTGTCCATCATCGCACAACTTTTTAGTTTTTTGTTTTAGAAATTTGTTTTGTCTTCGCTTTTTTTATTTTTCTGTGTGAGGAAACTCGAATTTTAATTCAGCTAGATATTTACTTTCAATGCCTATATTTAACTATCATCATAATAATTTCAAATAATAGACGTCAACCGCTGGGCATAGACCCTCCTCGAGGCCTTATTCTACTTTTAATAAATAAAAAATAAAACTATATAGCGACCCACCACTGCTACGCAAGATTCTAAAAACATCTGGATTTATGTTATAGATAGGATCTAATACATACTTGAAATGTTTGGTCTTCTGGAACGTGTGTTGGTTCACAATGATCAGGAACTTATCGCCGCTCATGTCATAGAACGCCGCGTTTTTGTCAAACCTAATTCCTTCGTTTACCGGCTCACTGGGACATTTACTAAATTAAAAACAAAATGGTATATAATTAGTGTTGGTGCATCATTGATTAACGAAAAAAAAAGAAGGTTATAAGATGAACAGTCAAAGCTGACTGGTTGTAGGTTATGTTATTGAGGCAGCAGTTACATTTCCAGGAATATCAAGTGCCTTCGTTACTAACAAATTATGTATACTACGTAGAATTTTGAAATGTTGGGATTAATATGCATCTTCCCGGGATTTCTAATAGAAATTCCCGTATGACCAACAATATTACAAATAAAAAATAATATAAACCTCAAAGATAGAAATTTGGCAAAGTCGCGCGTGCAGTGGTTTAAATTTAAATTGTAAAAAGTTAAAAAACAAAACATTTAACAGATCACGGGATTTTTCTGCTCTTAAAAATTTATCCCGGAATTTGGGACATATCCACTTTATTCTTTCGTTGTATGAAATCAGTGTAAGTACATAAATAACTCTACCTAATTCCGACCTCTGCTTATAAGTAATGCAATCAAAGAAATTAACAGAAATATGGTGCTTACCTCGAATTCGTAGAGCGTACGTTGTAAGCTTTGGAGTCCACCTGAGCGGATGGCTGATACATTTTAACCAGCGGCATCGTTGACAAACGTAACGAACGAAAAATAAATTCAATAAATAACTCTTAATGTCGCACCGGAGTAGTTACTATTGTGTTTCTTCAATATGTCAGACAAGTTGCTACGTCACCGTAATTAATTTAAAAATAAAAAGAACTGTGCGTGCGATCCCGTGAACAATGCGAGGAAGAGTAGACCGATGTTAAAAAATGGACGTGAAACCCAGAATAAAAATGTAGGTGTTGCAAGTTGCAACATTTAAAAGATTTCATCATTTTACTGACAATCATTTAGTCGATTTTCATAAATTCATCTTTCATATTATAATATTATAAATGTAAAATTTTGTGAGGATGGATGGATTAATTGTAATTTTTACTCTTTCACGGAAAAACTACTGAACGGATTTGTATGAAGTTTGGCACACAGATAGTTTATAACCTAGATTAACACATAGGGTACTTTTTATCCCGGTAGTACGTTCTCGCGGAATAATTTCCGACACCACGCGGGCGTAGCCGCTGGCAAAAGCTTGTATTCTATAAACTATCTATCAATCATGGAAAAAGCAATCAACAAATTTACCAATCCGGCGACCGAACCCGGGACTCTACGGTCTACAAGCTTTTACCAGAAGTAAGAATTTTTTCCGCCCGATGAAAAGTAACTGCAATGATAAGCTTCTCGTGAAATCGAGAAAATATGTGAGTGTTGTTTATTGTGTCCGTATGGATTGAGGAGCCATGTCTCATATTTAAACGCGAGTACTACCAATATTTAGTAGTAAATGACCCGAATTTGTAGGCCCAATCCTGGAATTTGTAGTAAAACCCTTTCAGAGTTACAGGACGTTTTATGTGGCTCCTTAAAATCCTGACGGTCTATAAAAAACAAACATACGTAGCTACTAAAGTAGTGGATGAAATCGAAGTTTAATTACGCCAATATTTAGTAGAAATTTCTACTAAATATTGGCGTAATCAAACTTCCTCTACATTCAGTATTTGAAAAGACATGAATACTTAATTTTAATTTTCCTTAACAATTTTGTGTGTGGGGTGACCATAAATAATTCAAACTATGTTCATAAACAGGACTTTATTTTAGGACTGATTGGTGAATAATGATTCATGTGTAAATAAAGTTCTGTTTATGAACACAGGTTGTATTATTTATGGTCACCCCGTACACAAAATCGTTAAGGAAAATTTAAATTATTAATCAAATACTGAATGTAGAGCAAGTTGGATTACGCCAATATTTAGTATATTAAACTTCGATTTCATCAACTACTTTAGTAGCTACGTATGTTTGTTTTTTATAGACCGTCAGGATTGAGGAGAAAAAAACGTCCTGTAACTTTGAAAGGGTTTTACTACAAATTCCAGGATTGGGCCTACAAATTCGGGTTATTTACTACTAAAAATTGGTAGTACTCGCGTTTAAATATGAGACATGGCTCCTCAATCCATACGGACACTATAAATTATACATGAAGCAAAAACTATGTACTGCTTTTCACAAAAATTACCTGGACGGAGGAGTATGCAATTTGGCACAGTTACAGGAGTGCAGAAAGCTAATATTTTTGTATTATAATGCAGTACAAATATATTAAGTTTTGAATGAATTATGGGCGAAATTCGACCACTGGACGACTAGTAGTTACTATTTAAACTTAGAATAACTAATGTCTCGTCAAATCGATAAAAAGTTTTTAGTAAACATATTATTGAATCGATTTTTATTTAAAACGTTGATTTTGTAACTTTAATTGAATAAAAACTTTTCGTCAAATCAGTAATTTACAATGAAATGAAATTCAAATTGAAAAGTATCAATAGAATAACAAAAAATAAGTTACTTATAAATTAGATTAAAATATTGCCAAAACCAAAAATTTTGAACACTATTATATTATCTGTTCCGTATCGTACAAGCCAGCTCTTATCGGACTTGGTTCACACCTCAACACTTAATCAATTTCTTATCAAACAGTTTTTTCATCCATTGTCAGTGCGGCTAAATTAAAACAAAGAATTGTCATTCCTATACAATATACTATATCGTGTTTTGGTGGGTCATCATGTGCATAACCTTTTCAAAACTATGATGGGTCGGCTTCCGTATACCAGCATTTTTACATGGAGTAACTACTAATCTGATCTCCACAACCCAGTCACTGGGCAATACGAAACCCCTTGGTAAGACTTGCTGAATAGTTGTCAGAAATCGGGAGAAAAAAACTTCGTTTTTGTACAAAAATGCAATAAGTACTCAACAGGTGCTTTTGCGTCTATTTTAGAGGAGGACGTAAATAATTTCGTTTTCAGCAACCACTTAATTGTCATGTGTCGTGTGTATTTGTTATTTTTAATGTAATTTCAAACTCAAAGCATTTATTTCAAATAATTACAGGCACTTTTGAATTGTCAAGGTCGGTGTCAACATTTAGCAAGTCTGTCTGTATTTTATTGCATGTTCTATTTAAATACGTAAATAGTTTTGTGGTTATTTATATTTCCTTTTCTTTTCTACTCCAACACACGGTGTCTACATCTCTTTCTTTCCTATTCTCCCATCGCAGGTGTGCAGGAAGAGATTTGTTTTTTGAAAAGCTTCACCTTTGCAGGTATTTTCTGTTCTTTTCTTCTTGTCTGTGTATAAACTGAATTTTAGAGGTTTTGAACCATGAAGTAAGTGGCTTGGACGTCTGACATTCAAGAAGACCACATCTGCCAGGAGCTCGATTTCATGGAAAAACTAAACTTGTTACTGTTAAGATTTTTCTCAGTTGAAGTGATAAAGGCGGTGTTTGCGCGGAGCGCCTGCTAAAACGATCATACCACTAGTGAAGCTACGTGTTTTTAAGCGAAACACTATTTTCTTTTATTGATTTTCACCATCCACCGGCAGTTTTTACTTCTATGAATACACAAATTTTTACTGAAGAATCAAGTAGTTTTTTATTATATCTCCTGCTAAAAGACCTGGTAAAATCCCGAACATGGTCCTTCGAGCCGGATTAGAAGATTTCACGTTGGAAAAACTTCGATCAGCAAATATTAATACGGATTTCAAGAGAATTGGTGGATAAAACGTAATTACAAGTCGAGTTGGCTGTGTGACCTTCATCTTGCTGTGTCATTGCGAAGATTTGAAATTTTACGTGGTCTGGATAATCGAAATCATCATAAGGTCACCCAACACTCTATTATCAGATTGTATTTAGCGGTAATTTGTTGTTAATAGCCAGGTTAGTACAGAGTTATAAACCTAATCGTTGTAAAACCCTATCAGTGCTTACAAATTGATCAGACTTTACCTGATTTATCTTGTGATAATCATAGTTATTTGTACCTTCTAAAGAGTAGCTATCAAATAGCTGCATTATTATAACTTCATTAGGTAGATATCAGTTAAGTAGTGAGTCATTTATTCATAATCACATTAAAAGTTAGATAGGTTCATAATTTGCGCAGACATAGCTAAGCTTGGTAGGTCGTCAGACACACATTCGTTCTATAGCGATGCACATTGTTGTAAGCGCTGGTTAGATCACTGCTTAGTCACGGAATCAACCTGGCAAACAATAACTAGTATTAATGTTGACTATGGAGTGTATTGGTCGGATCACTTACCTTTAATTGTTAAATGTAATCTTGACATGATTCAAACTAAATGTATTTCTGACGATTGGATTTCTAATGACATTTTGTGGGGCGATAGAGAAATTGACGAAATAAGAAGTTATTCTGACTTTTGTAATAATAAGCTAGCTTAGAGAACTTCAGTTCCCCAATGAATTTTGTGTTTGTGCAGACAGTATATGTGTAGTAATTTTGAACACAGAAAAAATATTGACAATTTATACAATGACATTGTTAACATTTTATGTGAGGTTTCTGTGCAGACCAAGAAGGCGAGAAAGTTTAAGAAGGGTAAAACGGTAGTGGGGTGGAACAAAGTCGTGAGAGAGGCTCATAGTCAGGCTAGGCGCCTAGGCATATCAAACGTATGTTGGGCATGGTAAACCTGAAAGTGGGCCTGTCCATGAGAACATGTATCTCACACGGAAAGTATTTAAATCTAGATTAAAGTTCTGTCAAAACCACCAAGACCAGCTTAAAATGGATTTATTAGCCTTACACGTTAGGGATAAAAACTTTCGAGCTTTCTGGAAGGGCACTAAAAGAATGAACAGTAGGGTCAGTTTGCCAGTGACTGTAGGCGAGTGTGCCTAAGGATATAGCTAACCTATTTAAAAATCATTTTAAAGTTGTTGAGTCACCGCTTACTGACAGTTCTGTTCTTGCAGATGTTGCGGCCGTCACTGTCTGTGAGAAACCAATTGGGTTTTCTTCTAAAGATGTTAAAAATATTATTAATAACATGAAACGTGGTAAAAGTCAATATAAGACGCACACACCCTTGTAAGTGCAGAGTTCAATAACAAAAATGAAAAAATGTAAGCGCGGTGGTATACACACGTGGGCGGGGTTATTTGTAGTAATCTGGTTCTGTGACTCATGCGCATCTCTGTTGAACGTGGCCGAGTCTCCGGCACGGTGACCTTTTACAATTTAGACCGTTTAGACTTGCTAGAAGCATATTACGTAAATAATAAAAATACCTCGGCTGCGTTAGAATGGTATAGGATCAAATATCCAAATCGTCATGTGCCAACCAGAATGGTTATTACAAATATTTTAAGAAATCTTGCACAAGGTGGCTCTTTCAAGAAAAAATCTGTACGCCACCCATTTAAACTAGATGAAAATTTGATAATTTCTGTTCTTACACTTGTCGAAGCTTATCCCGAAATATCATCAAGAGCAGACGCTGAAGAAGTAGGTGTCTCACATCGTTTTGTACTAAAGATATGGAAGAAGTATGGTTATAAAATAAATGTTACCGACAGGAGCGACTAGTTCAAGCCTTACATTCAGGGGATGCCGCTCGAAGACTTACTTTTTGCAGGTGGTTAAGAGGAAAAATAAGCAGAGATTACCATTTTCTGAATTTCATATTATGGTCTGATGAAACAAATTTTTCTAATAATGGAATGTACAACCGGCGAAATCACCATTATTGGTGTAGAGAAAATCCTCTCAGGTTTCGCGAAACACATAATAATGTGGAACCGAGTGGTAATGGTGGAATTTTATGAAGGCACCTTGAATTCCAACATTTATAACAACAGAATATTAGAGAATCTTGAAAACCTCGTCGATGATTTACCACTGTCGGAATCAAGAAGAATGTTTTTTCAACAAGATGGCGCTCCACCTCACAACAGCCGCAGTACGTGTTCGACTTTGAACCGACAGTTTGGTGATCAATGGATGGGAACACATGGTCCTATTTCTTGGCCAGCGCGTAGTCCAGATCTGACGCCTCTTGATTTCTTTTTGTGGGGCTACCTGAAAACTGAGGTTTACAAAAAGCAATACGATAGTGTTCAAGAACTTAAAGACTCAGTAACCACAATTTTGTATGGAATTCATACAAATAAATTGTCAGCAGCCACTAGGTCGGTACAGAAACGAATCAATTTATGTATTCGTCAAAATGGCGGTCACTTCGAGCACTTGATATCCTAAGGCAAGAATAAGCAAGATTTTAAATAAGAATAACATCATCAAGTTATGTTAGTTAATAAAAAAAGAAACTTAATACGCCATCTTTTTGATATGTGTAAAATTCTACGTGATCATTTGTCTTTTGTTTTATTTTTTGTATTTCAGTTACACAAATTCTTTACAAAATGTAAGGGAAAAGTTTTTTGCAATTTGTGACTTTTTGAGTACTCCAACGATGGTTGGTCCCATAAAAGTTTTTGATCAGTATTAGAAATAGGATCGATTGGCATCAAAAAATGATTTTGTGTAAACTGGCTATTTTTTTGCTAACTGTAATTTTTTTTGAAAATCTGTGAATGGGGATCAAAATTCCATAAAAATTATAGATAGTCTCTTAAGACCATTTTCGCGTAGCTGCAACGGATAAGGTACTTCCCCTTACTGCCCCGCTGAAAGTTTCCATCCTGTATAAACCTCTAAATTGACTGATTAACAAATTGGCATACGCCCAAAGCCCAAACGGCTGAAGTTAGAGACACATTTTTGTGTGGAAGATTTCGTGGTGTAGGTAGGTGAGCAACAAGACAGTGTTTTGGATAATTCGAATTATACATATACAGGTTGCTATAGGGTGTAACCTTTTTGTATGAAAAAATTAACCGGGGTAAGACCGCGGGTATAATTTGCTAGTTATTTTAGACTGCTGCCCCACCCTGAGCCCATGGCTGGCTACGCCCATGAGGGCGCATATACTGCCTCTCCTGCACGTGCGCCGCCTCCCTCTTCTCGAGCATTACTGCTTCGCAGAAAGAGGTGACGGCTAACTATTAACTCTCGCTCCGTACCATGGCCTGCACCAGGGCCAGATGCGAGAGATCGCCGCCGCCGATCGCCTCCACGTCCTCGTGGAGGCGATCGGCGGCGGTGCTCCGCCCAAGCCGGGCAGACCTCCACCGTATGCTCCACCGTGTCCTCAGAGCGATCTTCGCAATGGAAACACCCGGGCGTTTCCTCCCGCCTTATGCGAAACAGGAACCTACCGAAACAACCGTGTCCGGTGAGGACCTGCGTCAGGCGGAAGGTGAGGACGCCATGTCGCCTCTCAAGCCACTCCTCAAAGAGGGGACTTACCGCTGCTATCGTGGCATGCCCAATAATTTGGAGGGTCAAAATATGTTAGAACGTAGCGAGTTTGAGTCTCTTTATTACAAATCCTTCTCTGAAGCTCAGAGAGTGCTCGATGATTATAAGAAAAGAGATCCAACTGATAGTGAGGTAGGTTCACGTTCTAATAATCACAGCTTTGTTAAATTACCGACTATTCAGTTACCAAAACTCAGCGGTACTTACATAAATTGGTTGGAATTTCACGATACATTTGTCAGCCTTATTCACTCAAATGAAGGCATAAACGACATAAACAAATTTTATTATTTGAGGTCATCACTAGAAGGTTCAGCTGCAGTGGTGATAAACTCAATCCAGTTTTCTGGCGCTAATTATTCAGTCGCTTGGAAATTACTCTGTGACCGGTTTGATAATAAACATCTATTGATTCAACACCATGTTTCAGCGTTATTTAATATTGAGACGATTAGTAAAGAGTCGTCTATCAATTTAAAAGCTTTAATCGATCACATCAATAAAAACTTGCGTGCCTTGGAATCCCTCGGAGAACCGGTTAATCACTGGGACACTTTACTCATTCACATTATAAGATACAAGTTGGACAATAAAACTTACCGTGAATGGGAAGAGTATCTAATCGCATTATCATCCCATTTAGAAAGAGTGTCTTTCAAAATGGCAGGAAATGAGTTGCCAGTCAATCGCTACTTTAAGTCGACATTCACACGGGCGCAATAAAATCGCGGCAGGATTTTTTCACGGACTGGATTATTAACTCTCGGTGTCGAGAACCGAAGAACCGAGCATTGAAAATCTAACAGAGTGCATCGCAAATGAGTCTCAGCGCGTCGAAAAAACACAGTGTGCCATTTTCAACTGTCGGTGCTGTGCAGGCAGTGCGTGAAGATCCAGTGGGCGCAAAAAATCCACCGCGATTTTATTGCGTCCGTGAGAATGTCGACTAAGACTAATCAGAAAAGTCTCCCAATCCCATTAGAAAAGAAACCGATATTAATCAAATTGTCATCAATCAAAAAATGGTCCTTTGCTCCGGGGAAAAAGTTATATCCGGTGGGGGAAATCAAGTTAGTTATCGGCGGTCGATTACCGGGATTCGCGGATTAATGGATAAGATTCAAGCGTTAAATATACGAAGGACTATTGCTATTCTGTAAAATGGATGAGGATATGGTTAGAAAAGGTGTGACTACGGAGATGACGACTACCTGATAGAGAAGTGTGAAGAATAATAAATATTGCGCCAACCCCAAATAAATTAGGATAAGGGCAAATGATTTAAAGGGAGAATGATGATGATATTACTATTCTGTAGAAATGTCATCGAAAAAAGTCAGGTGGTAAAGTGAGCTTAAAGTGAACAGCTTATCTATTCTGTTAAAATCTCACCGTGAGAACTTAGGTGGGGTGGGCTGTCATTCATTAATGACAGCTCACGTCACTTCACCTCTTCAAGTGAGCTCAAAACTCAAACTCAAAGCATTTATTTCAATTAAACCATTTACAGGCACTTTTGAATTGTCAAAAAGTCGACCAGTTGGAAAGTTGAAGCTAGTTGCTTGAGCTGTAGGGTAAAAGCCGGATAGTTGCCACACTTTTCGAAATCACCCTTTATTTCTCAGTACAAAAAGCAAGATACTTTATTTGTGAAACTGGCCGATACTTTGGTTTTCTATCTACAAATTTATGAAAAGTAAAAAACATCATCTTTAATAATTCCAGAGTATTAGCGATTTTTGCGTACCTCTATATTTTGGGACATCTATCCCGCATAGGGGATAGTTGCCTAATCCATATAAATTACGTTTAGGATAGATGCCCCGCCGAGAAACAGGACATCTATTCCGCAAAAAGTTTGATCTCATTTTGTCTTCCCATGCAATCGCACAGAGACATGCGACACAGTCAACTTAGTGGTAGTTGAAGAGTCTTTCAAGAGATTAATAAAATAGCATGCGATTCATCCGCAAAACTAGAGTAATTACGATCAGGGCAACTATACCCCTGGGGCAACTATCCTGGTTTTACCCTAATTGTGTCAAGTTTTCACGGATAGATTTTAACAGAATAAACCAGCAGATTATGACCAGAGGATTTCCTCAACCAGAGTAACACATTTGTTTTTGCTGGCTTTTGGTTTTTGGGCCAATATGGCTTATCTCCTTTTACACAATGGACTGTTGTCAGTCTATTGTAGAAAAAGAGATAAGCTCCAGTCACCAGTGCCATGTTTAGACTTCCTCTTACGTAATGCCGATATGAGAAAAAGAAGAACGAAAACATCAGACCATTATTTAATATTTTAAGTTATTGTAACCCTTATAAGCTTATAGCTTGGGGTCTACCGCGGGGGACTAACAGAAGGAAATGGAAAGTACGACAATCGAGCCTCAAACGATCGTGTCATCGCGGTGGATCTATTATGCCCTTGTGTACGTACATAAATAAATATGTATACCTACATATAGTTATGGATTTATGTACTAGTCCTTTCTTTCACCAATCTGCCTAGTCCAACCGAATGCAGCTGAATACAATGAGGCGGTGAGCAAAAGAATCTGCACCAATATGTGGTGAACTCTTTAAGCAAACCTTAGCTGTACAAGAATCATTGCATGTCTGGATATGACACTATACACGAGCAGAGCCGCGGGCAGAGCTAGATGAGGGCAGTTTCCACATTAATAACCGCTGTGATTGCCAATTAACTATCTGCGAAGCCCTCAGTAATTTGCTAATTGGCTGATAATTGTGGTCACTTGCTTTGAATCTATAGCAAGTCCCATACCTACATTAGCTAGGTTTCCAAGATTGATATGATCGTATCAGTGCCGAAGGGTGATTTCATGGGATAGGTAAGCCGGAGTCAACAAAAAACAAAACAAAAAAAAAACTGTTCCCGAATATTTTCAAGGGATCGGCTAAATATTAAATTGAATATATGAGCGTAACATGGGACGAACATTGACACAGGGCATGCATCGCGAATTTTAGTTTGTACTCCACCGTGCCACGCCGTCGTAAGACTGACCAACTAACTTCTTCCTACAACGATACTGGTCAAGTATTTCTAACAACTGTTTGGATAAAACTTCAGCGGTTGACCTCCGCTAACATCGTAAAAACCCAGGGATCGTTCTTTAATTCGAGTTTCAGATAATTTTCGAAAAAAAAACAGTTAATTGCTCCCTATGACCGACATCGGGAGTTTCGTCAATCATTACAGCCAGAAATTGAGCTTCATCTATCTCGAATCT
The DNA here is from genome assembly GCA_947359405.1 of Antitype chi. Classification (NCBI taxonomy): domain Eukaryota; kingdom Metazoa; phylum Arthropoda; class Insecta; order Lepidoptera; family Noctuidae; genus Antitype; species Antitype chi. Next base: position 19,457,972 of record OX375813.1, read on the forward strand.
AATGTGGTCTCGTAAAACGGATGCAATAAATACTATTTTGAATATCACTAGAGAGATCAGAAATCGCGGGGTTCTGAACTAAATTACAAACTTCTAAATGGGAGTCCATTACTGAATCGAACTTGCTCAAATATAATGAGACTTCGATACCGGTACCGCGGTGACCGGAATTCGGACTTTCATCGTTGCCGCGAAAACCTACTTCTTGTTTACCTAACAAAATAACTTAAACGTAAACGTAAATAATACTTTTCTAATATGAGCTTTTAAATAATAAAATTACAAAAATAGAGTCATGCTTGGTTAGCAACGAAAGTCAAATAAACACTTACCTACACAGCTTAGCGTGAGGTCCTGAGTTCGATACTCAGGTCGGGCAAAGTGTAACCGATGTCATCACAGGCACACAGCACGATTCTTATTTGGTTGTGCCTAGAAAAAAAGACAATAAATTGTATGACAGTCCAAGATAAAGTGTTTATAGGCAATTGTATCGAAAATTACACTTTCGGGTTTTGGATTAGTGAACAGCGTTTAAAGGACTCCAAAAGATAATATTGATCGGTACGGAAACGATTTTTTAGTTTCGGCTATGCTGCACTCCAATGGCGTAAGACACTTTCTTAAGGATTTTGCAATACACTGCTAGCCCAATGCTTCATATGTTTGAAAAAGGGATATTATAAATTGCATATCAAATAAATAATCGCCTATCAATACATACTCATCATTTATATTCTTATTTACATCTAATAACTTACTTCACTACAAATAAACTAAATGTTTAACAAAACTCAAACTGCAGATAATTCGAAATTATACATCAATATAACATTACTTTTTTCCTCATAATGCAATACAGTTAAATTTATTTTTGTACAAAAATACTACATACATAGCATAAATACTGACTGCACAGCAAATTTTCCATATTTCATAGCTTGCGGCACCCCGACACGGACAGGTTAGGTTCGAAGGGGATGGCGGGGTCTTTCAGACCCCGCCATCCCCTTCATGTTAGGTTACTTCAAACCCCGCACGCAGAAATAGGAGCCCCGCAAAGCGGGGCTCCGTCGAGCTATCATGGCAGGTGGTTAAGGGTAGTCTTTCCCTCCCGACGCCCTTTATTTAGAAAAACTGCTGTACATAATATAAAAATAGAAGCTATATTTAAAAGAAAAAGAGTTAACATGTATGACATGTGCATTAAGATTATTAGCTGTGCATTGATGAAAAAGCTTTTGAGGTGAATGCGCAGTGGTAGAGCGCGAAATTCAAATTTTGTTACGTTTTTTGCAATTTTCAGGTGAGTGTCAGCTTGTTACTTGATCAAAATATGATTTGCGACTATAACATGTACGTATTTACAGATTTATAATCATTAGAATCAATAATACATCTTTCTAAGTTAGATTTGTTCCATAAGAACAAATTTCTTATGGAAAAGTGCTTGTGGAAGAAATCTAACTTATAGAGATATATTAGACATTGTAATGACTATAATTCTGTAAACACGTACCTGTTATATTCGCAAATCACATTTTGATCAGGATACAACCTGATACTGACTTGAAAATTGCAAAAACGTAAGAAAATTTGAATTTCGCGGTCTACCACTGCGCATTCACCTTAAGGAAAAATCGCTGTACGCTGCGAAAATAAATAGTAGTGTGTTTAGTGATATTTTGAGTTGAATATTTTGCTGTGCAATCAGTAATTTTGATGGGAATTCGGAATCTTATTGCATAGAAAAAGGATATTTTTTGATTTGCGTTTAAATACTACCCTTTGAAAAATACGTCTCCTCGACTACGTAAATAACGCAATAAATGGTGTCGAAATGAAAGACGTTGCAATTGTTAGTGAATTACGCAATCAACTGTTTCATTAAAAAGTGCAATACCTACGCGGTCAAATTTATGGCACAGCATTATTTTTTAATAACATATGAAGATCTTCTCCGGTAGGGGCTCCAGAATCATGCTCTCGCTGCACTGGTTATTTTATCCTGTAGTTTTCTGTCCACGATTACGTTATAACGTTAACACAATGACGTATTATAAATAGACGCATCATACACGAACATTAGAGCACTCAAGAACAGCGTAAAACATGAATGTAGCTACCTACTAGTAACTTACACACAATCATACAGTTCGCGAAGAACAGGAAAGACCCATACCGATTCTTGTTGTTAGAAAGAGATAAACAAATACATTTAGTTACGTCACTAACGTTGGGCCGCGTCACTGGATAGTACGTGACTAATAACATGACAGGCAATTACCTTGCATTTATCTTGCCAATCCCAGTAACGCATCTAAAGGTTGTCATTGCGTTAACATGTATTTCCATACATTTTAATGAACAGAACGATATTTATTATCGTTATGTTAGATACGATAAAACCGCACATTCTGAGTTCGTCGACGTTTTCAGTGAATAAGTAACAATGTCAATTTAACTTGCGTTATGACTTCAGGAGCGGATGCCTCAGGGACCAGATGTTGACTGTTTAATCATCTAAAATTATAGAGGGGTTGTAGAACCCTCGCTAGAAAGAGATAGAAATACAACATATTTATTTATTTATTTAAGAATTACCAACGAGACACATTAAATTACCTTCTACATTAATAAAACTTGTTTAATAAATACGTTATCCTGTAACGCAAACTTAATTACAGGTACCTAACCACTGCTTAACATTACCGAGTATCTACACATGTTCTAATACATGAATAATTATGAATGCTTACATAAAAAAATGCTATTATTAAAGACTAAAATTGCATCAATTCCATGCAATTAAATCAAGCTTTGACTTTATTTTCAATATTTTGTCTTGACTGAATAATGAAAATTATTTAAATACTTTTTGCAGTCATAGTTTTATTTTGTGATCAACTGATCATATTTAATTGCAACACACTATTATTCAGAAACAGTAACAAAAAAAAAGTCAAATGGAATAATAGCATGTCAATCAGTCAGTGATTCATTATTAAGGAAGTCGGCAATTGTGTCAACATTTCAACTAATATTCAGTAACAATCTGAAACATTTTGAGGGATATTGCTGATCCACTGCTTCACATGTTCGAAAAATGTGTCTGCTCAACAACGTAAATAAGGCAATGAATGTTGTTGAACTATCAAAATGAAAGCCATTCCTAGTGTTAGTGTGTTACGTTATAACCCCATCGAAAAATGATTGTTTTTGTTTTTTTTCCTATTCGTTTTCGATATCCAACATGTGGATAAAGTATTGCTAGCTAATTTAATTTGACCCTGAATAGATGCAGTCGCACTTGCACCACATTTATGGTTACCAAATAAAGAGGATATTCCATAAATTTACGATCATTTTTGTACATTAAAATCTACGGTTGTCGCAGTTATGTGTTGGCTCAAATGCAACTACAGAATTAGTAAGATTATGCGAACAACGCGTAAATAGAAAAATGACGGCAATTACGCCAACGTGTAACGTGTTAGAGCACATTTATTTTAATCGATTGCTCCGCGTTAAACGAGAATTAAAAGAAGTTTTATTGTAATTACCTACATTAAGTGTTGTAAACAGTGAAAAAAAACATAGGCAGTCCGAAGTCCGTTCAGTCAGAAGTGAAAACTTAAAACTTTAGCAAAAAAACAACACGTCACATTGGCTTGCCGATGACGCGAACCTATTTTTTTATTTTTTTCTTTTTAAGAACTTTGCTCCACACTAGGAATTTCTCCTGTATTTTGGGTGCGTTTACAAACATTTAAACTCACATACACAAACATCCAGACCCGGGACAACTACTTGTAGGTCGTACAAATATTTGTTCCGTGCGGGAATCGAACCCGTGACACGCAGCGCAGCAATCAATCGCTTAACCACTGCGCCAACTGTGCCGTCACCCATTGAATGCTCCCACCAAAAATCTCTTAACGCAACAAGCTTTTCTTCAAATATACTATTTCAATTTTTCAACTACATTACGTAAAAACTATCTATTCATGAAATGTAGTGTCAAAATTATTCGTCTCTCGACATACAGAATCCACAGCAAACCAGAAAAGGGTTTACCACAGTATATCAAGTTGAAATACGGGATTAAGAGCTTGGTGCTACTAAGTTGGCCGACGTATTTGCTCATGTAAGCTCGAAGAACTTAGATTTAATAACTGAAGACGTTTTCGAATAACTGGAATTACATTTGAAGACGGTGACTTGAATAGATTTGTAATTGGAATCTTGCATACTTTTAAAATAGGATTCTATCTCCGGATACTGGATTGTTTATGGCATAATTATTTTCAAATATTATTCTGTCATCATTTCTTCAATTGGGTGCTTTCTCGTCGTCGCCAAAATCGGGAGTTGGGTCGTCCCAATATTAAGCCCGAAAATAAATGTCCCACGCGGGACTCAGTCCCGCTTATCGAGGATTGCTCTATGGTGCGGTTGTTATGAGTATAGTAAAGTGAAGTATTTTCATTAAAATACCTTTTCTTTGACTTTCTATCATCATGGTAAACTTAATTTGGAACTCAAATAAAAAGATAAGTAGTAATAAAGTCGGTTATTCAACAACATGATTTTTTACGTATTTTTACATAACACGTTCTACGGATAGCGGAGCTTTTAGTAACAGGGTCCCTTTGGCACCCTTTATGTACGGAACCCTAAAAACAAGATGTTGACATTACTTCCGACTTATAACCAGTAGCTAAAAGATTCTTTTTACTTTAGTATATGTTACTAACTCGCCTAACCCAGAAGTAACAAGCGACACATTTAACTTACTAATCTGCTTGGGATTAGTTACTTTGTAGCGGGATCACTGACCTGTCAGGGGTAAGATTAAACTGTTGGATCAACCGTCCTTTCATCTGAAAAGGGGATGCTGTGGGACGCCTTTGGACATGAGATAACTAACGTGTCGAAACGTTAATTATCTCCGATCGTGGATTAATTGAGGTGATCCTACTAATATTAGGTATAAATTTTAATGTGAAAGTTTGTAAGATTAGTTTTTTGGATATTATCTACTCAATCACGCAATGACAGCTGAACAGATTTGGATGAAATTTGCAACACAGATGGAGTATAACCTGGTTTAATACATAGGATACTTTTTATTCCGATAATACGTAACCGTGGTATAATTTCCAAGCTAGTATTGAAATATAATTAACATATTAATAAGATCATCATCATCAGTTTACAGCAGTCCACTGCTGGACATAGGCCTCTCCAATTGCGCGCCATCCTGCTCGATTCTCGTCAACTCTCATCCAGCTGCTACCAGCCACCCGGCGAAGATCGTCGCTCCACCTAGCCTGAGAGCGTCCTACCTTACGTTTGCCGATTCGTGGTCTCCACTCAAGAACACGTCTACCCCAACGGTCATCGGTTCTACGGCTAATATGGCCGATCCATTGCCACTTCAGCTTGCTAATTCTGTGAGCTATGTATATGTAACTTTGGAATTTTGTGCGTAATAAGCAGAGATCGGATATTCGGATGCATATTTACCTAGAGATAATTTTTAGCTAATTTTTAGCTATGGAAGCGGCTTTATAAATTATTTGTAATATTTATTAAAAACCCCGGGATTCTTTGATTGCATAACTATTCAGATGTGTATTAATTTAAATTAAAACAAAAAATAAACAAATTACTTACGTAAATTAAGACTTTTTCCGATACAAAACTTTAGGTGAATATGCATCCGAATATCCGATCACTGGTACCAGTGATCGGACTAGATCTTATTAGATCTAGAGATACAAAATTAGTGAAATTCTTCGGAAGTTTTTAAAAGGCTTGTGATCTCTACTTATCACTTAGAAGTTTTCTGGATCAATTTTTTTTAGTATGTATAAAGTTTCAAAAATCACTAGATTTTTCCAGCGGCTTCGTCCGCTTGAAAGCCGAAAAGCATCCTATGGGAAACTATCACCGGGATAAAAAGTATCCCATGTATTAATCCAGCAGGCTTAGCACGATAACCGTAGAAGAAGCGTTTTGTTGACGAAAGAGTAGACAAAAATTACGTTTCCGTGTAGACAGTTGACAGTTTTGTACCGAGAAATGTAGACAAGCGATTTATATTCTACGGTAGAGTAGAAATAGAAAGCGTCATGCTAAGCGTGCAGGTTATCATCTATCTGTGTGCCAAATTTGATGCTAATCCGTTCAGCTTTTGTTGCGTGATTGAATGACAAACATCCAAACAGCTAAATAATAGTAGGATAGTAGGACTACTTAAAAAACATACCTACGTTAATTGACTGACTTGGATACAATGATATACAGGGTGATTGGAAGATGGGTGCAAAGCTTTAAGGCGAAGATAGTACAGACAATTTAGAACCATTTAAGCCATGGTTGTCTTAGACGAAGTCTTACCAAATATTTTTAACCAAATTTTTAAGTTTTTTTTCGGAAATTCTCAAAATTTAATGTAAACTGCATAATTATGGCCAAATTGAATGATAAATGAATTCATTTTTTATTTATTTAATTAAAGTAATGTGTAAGCAATCAAGCAAAACATGTTTTAGGCTTCTGTGTCATTAGACATTTTTTTTACAGACATTTAAAGCTCAGAAAAAATAAAAAAATTGTACAATACGTCTTTTAAACCTTATTAAAAAAAAAATTTGGTAAGACTTCGTCTAAGACAACCATGGCTTAAATGGTTCTAAATTGTCTATACTATCTTCACCTTAAAGCTTTGCACCCATCTTCCAATCACCCTGTATTACCTTTATTCGCATTACTGGTGCTCAATATTGGCAAGATAAATGCATTACCTGTCGTGTTATTAGTCACGTACCATCCAGTGATGCGGCGCAACGCTAGTGACGTAACTAAATAAAATTACCTATATGTTTATCTCTTTCTAACAACAGGAATCGGTAAGGGTCTTTCCTGTTATTTGTGCACTGTATGATTATATGTAAGTTACTAGTAGGTAGCTAGTAGGTGGGGTATATTCATGGTTTACGCTGTTTTTAAGTGCCCTAATATTCGTCGTAAACGACGCGCCTATTTATACCTAATACGTCATTACTTGGATATGTGATTAATTTTAACGTGTTGTTAAAAAACTGCTAACCTAATAAAAATCTTGTTACATATCGGTGTTACAAACGGCCCAATATTAACTATGCGCAACACAAAAAATCTGCAACGCGATATGCGCCTCCGCATAGCGTGAAATACAGAGATGCTCCTCAAATAAGCTCCCTAATTAACTCGAAATGTCTAGTTCCAACCGGTTCCGACCGGTTAAAAGAGGTTTAATCCGGCACCTTTGTCTGTGGTTTAATATGTTCTAATATTTATGTGCGCGAAAAAGTGTGGTTTTGTTAGTTATGTTAATAACACGAACGTGCAATCCCCATTTCATTTTTGGGTGAATTTCTCAAACAGAAAATTTTCGTGGTGTCGGTGAAAACGCTACTGCAGAAAGTTAAAATACAGGTGAATTATTTTTTCTGAAAAGAAAATGTAGCTACTTACTTGAGGCAATAAATGAAATTTTAGTTTAAAAATATGTTAAACCACCCCCAATTAAACATGAACTTTATGATGCTTATGTAATAAAGATGAAAATCTATCAAAGAAATTTGATAGAATGGGGTAGCTTGATGTGCTGGCCTCTGTACGTAAAACTAAGAGATAGATGTCACTTTCTCTGTCATCTGTCGAGTCATCTTTCTAAGATTATATCGGCTATGACTAGAAGATAATTAGCTGCTGTTGTTGACGTTAGACTGCTTCTTCCTCCGGCAGAATACGTGAAAGGCTTCTGCTTCTATTCCTCGGATCCGGCTCGAAGGCCCAATTTGTGCGATGCCGATGGGTCGCATAGTGCTCTGGATTGGAGGGTGCAAATACGACAGGACACTACGGCAATGTGAAGATGGACGGTGGAACATGGTGGAAATACTTAAATGAAAATACTATAGACAAATCGACCGAAGGCCAGAAACCCTAACAGTGGCCCATCGTGGAATCCTGTACATGACACTTTACAAATTATTCGGTCCTGTCCGGTGAATTAATGGCTTTCTTCAGAACACCAATTTGTCTAGAAACTCAAACGGACGAGGGACAAAAACGTATAATTAATTTATATGTCTATTAGCAATACAAGAAAACTACAGAACTGCAAGATGTTTTGATGCTGGTGGGATAGTTAATACAAAATGTAGCGTTTTGAGAGCAGCTGTAGCCTAGTGGTATCGGTTCCGACTTACGAGGTGTGAGTTCGATCCTGAGACTGGCCCTTTACTTTGTGTAAATAATTTCATCACCACTGCTTTCAAAACGGTGAAGGAAAACATCGAGAGGAAACCGGCATGTCCTAGAACCAAAAATTTGAAGACATGTGACATCTACACCGCAACTGGGCCCGCGTGGTAGATTGTGGCCCACTCCCTCTCGATCGCCGCGATTTTATTACGTTCACGTGAATATCGGTAGGTGTCTTGATCTGTTTTAAGATCCAGACATTATTGTGCAAGGAATCACGATACTCAACATTGAGGGACCGACGTAGACGGAAGCGACTTGATGACATAGCATCGCGTATAATCGCCGAAGGGTAAGCAGAGGTCAAAGTCAAGTCAAAGTCAAAGCATTTATTTCAAATAGGCACTTAAAAGGCACTTTTGAACATCAACATTTACATTAAAATAGAATTGATTCTAGTCGCCCCTTCCAAAATGTAGTTTCGTATGGAGAAGAATGGGCAAGAAACTCCACCGTTAATTTTTTTTAATGTTTCAAGTACAATATTTACATTAATTATATGATTATGTGTGAAAACGATGCACCCAGAATAAAATTACCATACCAAAATAGGTAAACAGAATCAAATTGAAGCAGTACAGATAAATTAATTCTGTGATAGATACATGGTGTTCACACATTTACAAACATTTTAAAAGTATAGGTATGATTTTCCTACAATATTAACAAGTAATGAGTCAGGGTGTGAGTTAAAGTAATCACTGAGTGTAAATCAATGTCATAAATATAATTAATTATACAATTCAATTAGCAACCAGTTTGATTTTGTCTAGACTCTAGATTGTCCTATGGAGCAGGACCAGCATGTTTCCAAGCATCTTATCTTGGATATTCCAAGAGGTGTTCCAATATTACACTCACATTCCGCCAGTTATGTTTCAATCCCATGTAATAGGAGGCAAGATCATTTGTACACTATTGTCCACTCCGAACATGATATTCGTCATAGAGAGTTAACAGTTGCGCACATGTGACGTCACGGAACAGTCAAGTTGTACAGCTTGTGCCTATTACTTTATACCTTACCATGCTCGTACTACGGGTCTTAAGCCGAAAATACAGTTAAATATTTACTTAAATTACAGTGAATGAGTAATAACAGACGTACGGGTCGATCGATCAGGTTAAGCTACACTTGCCGCGGTTGGTCCGTAGATGGGTGCCCATTTTTACCCTTCCGTGCCTCGGAAAGCACGTTAAGCTGTTGTTCCCGGCTGTCATTCATGGATCTTTCACAGTCGTAACGGGTGGTCAGCATCATGGAAGTCTAGCAACCAGTCTTAGTCTTACCATGTGGTATCATATAACCCAGTAACTAGGTAGTTGAGGTCAGAAAGGCAGTCACTCCATGTAAAATACTGGTATTCAGCTCCACCTAGTTTGACTGGAAGCCGACACCAACAAGAATATCACCCATCCACCACAACCGCGGCAAGCGTTGTTTAACCTGATCGACCCATGACGGCCACATTTGTTTTCTATACTACTTTAAACGCTTTATATTAGCTTCACTTGTATATTTGTTTGTATGTAACCGACTCCTTAGAGCGCGATTTTAACCCACTTTAAACAGTCAGATTTCATTGAAACTTTGTAAACTTATCGACGACCGATGATAATTCAATTATTTAAAAAAAAAATGAGAAAAATGAAAAAAACACGTTTTTGTAGTTAGCAGAACTAAAAAATAGGAAATAAATAATAGTTTAAAAAACTAAAAAACACGCTTTAAAAACCAAACTAAAAAAGGAGAAAATAATTTAATTCAATTAAAAAGCGTGGGGTGCTTTTTGAGGTATTTTTCAGGTGTCAAGCAATCAGTTGACAGTTACAATTTCAAATTATTTGTCAAATTTAAATAACAATGATGTCACCGCGTCAGAACTGTTGAAACTGTAGACATTTAAATAGTTACCAGTGCATAATAACGTGGTTACAATTATTCGGTGTGTAGGCAGACAATCTCGTTTGACGATTCGATGTGTTGGTAAATTAGTTGGATGACTTCATTAATTTGGCAACATATTGATTTACAAACGACATATTTTGTTAGATTTAGGTTTTAGTCATACAACGTTTATGAAACGTTTTATTAATACACAATTTAATCAAAGGTTTTTGTAAGCTTATCGAGCAGTTCAACTAATAAATGTCTTAAACCTTCGATAAGCTATTTTTATGAATAGACCATTTTTCTTTATTTGTTTATGAATTTTCTTTCTTTCTGCAAAGTACGGATTGAACATAAGTTTTCTCTTATAAAGTATCTACTCCTGAAGATCGAGTAAAAACCGTAGTACCGTCAGCAACCACAGCCGAAGTAGAAATCTAGGCGCAAGCTACGGGAAACAAGATAAGCACGAAGTTTATGTGCCTAGAGTATTAACTCTAGGCCCAACAGTCTCCAGGTGCGTACTACCGTCCACACGGCTACACATCAAGCTATACATTTCCAGTATAAGCTGATCTCGCTTTGTATAGGATTTCCGTACAGTGCGAGATCAGCGTTTTTTGCTGACGCACGTTTCTGGTGGGGAACTTCTTAACGCGTGATTTTTTTTATTTGTCCGTCCATCGTTGAAATGTTTACGACGGATTTGAAAGCTTAGGATTTTTGAAGATAAATAAAAGTAACTTTTTTAGTGGTGCTATTGCCCGTTAAGGCAATGCTTTCATCAATACGAACTTTAATTTGGGGCGCGGGCGCAACACGTTTTATTTTTAGCCGTTAGTATCCAACCGCTGCGGGCAGGGCAAAAGTCTCTCCGAAACTCAGCAAATCCGATCTCTGCTCATGATCCATAACTGTTAGACAGTTGAATTTTTCACAGAATGTGTATTTCTGTTCGCTATAACAACAAATAAAAATAAAGTTAAAATTAAAAGGGGTCTCTCTACAAGAAACGTGTTTTTCGGCGTTTTTGGTTTTGTGGTACAGAACCCTTCGTATGCGAGTTGGACTCGCACTTGGCTGATTTTTCTTGTAAGTCTTTAATACTTTTTGCGTGCCATGCTTCTTTTCGTGACGAAACACTATTAAACCACATATTTCGGAACCAGCAAAGTAAAACTAATTTCTAAGTGAAAACCGGTGTACCCGTTTCATAAATCTACAATATTACACACAATAAAATTATATTTTACAAGCGTTCAATATGTTTTGTAAATTAATTTTATGCACGCTCCGAAGCCCACCGCCATTTCTTTTGATTACCATCAGGATCCTAATCTTTCTAATTTTACGTGTACCGGACCTAATTACAGTCACATTAATCATCTATTAATCATTTTGTAATTTCCTTTTTATAGGTTTTTTTGTGGGAAATTAATATAAAAGAACGTGTATTAAAATTCTTTATTGTTTTATTCGAGCGACTAGCTACGCTCCGCGGTTTTTCACCCGCATAAGTGTCGATCCCGTGACAGTATTTGGATAAAAAGTATTTTATGTCTTAATCCAGCTCATGGTTTACCCATGTGTTAACTTTCATTCAAATCTGTTCAGCCGTTTTAGTGTGAAAGCGTAACATACAAAAAAATAATCTTGTCTCTTTTATAATATTAATTTAGATGACACTCAGACATGCTGTATGCATGTATTAGTTGTATGTGCTGTAGATATTAGGCTCCTGCAAAGTCTCATAAAACAATTTCTATATAAACTTCATGGAAATTGATCTACTTACAAGTTTCGCGTCGCGTTGTCGCGTCACGGCTGTTTAAACAAGTCTTTACTCTATGACGTATGGCCCATTTAATCAAAAGTGTAAATATGTAGGAAAGTAGAGACATTTGAACAAGATTACCTGCGAACTCCTGCCAAATGCTTTGCGCTCCTATGGGCTCCACGTCATGTTCAGTCGTCCTAAATCCAGCTAAACTTCACTGTACATTTATTTCTACAGGTGTTGGTTAATGTTATTGTTCGTGTCTTGATTGGGTTTTTTTTATGGGTGGGAAATCATCAAATAACTTTTCCCGCTCTGGGTGGAGCAGGAGGGTGTGTCAGACTTTTACTGACTAAAACCCACCCGTTTTCCCTCAGTAGCGTGTGTGTCAGGGGCCGCGGTATCTCTTTCGAACAACCCGCACCCCTGGCAGGCATCGGCCCTTGTGGACCCCATCAGTTGGTGCTGACATCTCTTTGAGACGCGCCGTCGACCCGGGCTTGGTCCTTACCAGACAGCGAGCTACCCATTATTCGCCGTCCGCAAGCCCGTCTTGATGGGGTTGTAGCACAAAATCACAGAAGGACCATTTCGTATTACAAAAAAGGTTTAGCACGCGGAGCACATTGTTTAGTTCATGAACGATTAGTTGAAATTAAAAGACACGCGGACGTGTGGCGTCACTGTCGCCTGTCGTAGACCAATAGGATTGCTTAGCGAGTGGGCGAGAAGCAAGCCGGCAACTTAATCAAATCAAACCCTTTCCATTACACACAAAGGTTTGAGTACCTACTAGTGTTGTGGGGGTGAAAATCTATCCAAAATTCCTACGATTAAATGCGGTAGGTAATAACTATCTTAAAGAGAACGGTACGTAACAGTAAACTTTTCGTAACTAATATCTGAGTGAAGCTCGTATAAGTTACACCTTATCAGATTAAGCAATTTGCAACTGCCTATCAGACTCCACAACCCAGTTACTAGGTAATACGACACCCTTTCGGATTTCTGAAGACCCATAACGACTGTCAAAGATTCACGAATGACAGCCGACACTAACGGCACGACGACGTGCTTGCCGAGGCACGGAGGGGTCTTTGTATGTAAAGAAGGTCACCCATCTACGGGCCAACCACGGCAAGCGTAGCTTAACCTGGTAAACCGACCCATGCGACTGTTAGATGTAATTAATTATTGTATCATCAAAATTAGGTTTATTGTCTTTACGCACTTACCCGTTTGAGCCCCATTTTTGTAGTCGTACGTAAATACTCTGTACGAATTACATTTAATGTGTGAATCATTTTAATTACATGATGGAGCCTTTTCCTAATTAATTTAACTTTAAACTCCCATCTCCCAAATAAAACGGTCATTCATCTACGATCTGGCAACACTGACGTCGCATCCGTTCTGGCCGGAAGTGGCACCATCTGCCGACAGCTGACATCGAGCCAAATGCATTGTAAGCGGGTGCTCCATATTGTAGCGTTTATTAAGTATTAAACATTCGTCTGTGTTTGGCGGTAAGTAACTATTAGATGGTGGTTTAGGTATTAAAATAACATAAATCTAGGTATTATATTACATTTTACAGGGTTAAATTAAATTAGCGGGCAATACCCACGTGTTGGGTATCAATGGCGTAGCGTTAGAACGCCTCCCACAAGGTGGACCGACGAACTTTTGAAGGCTGCAGGAATTCACTGGACGCGGTAAGCACAGAACCTGTCGAAGTCGTGGACGATTTTCAGCTGAATTGATGGTGATGATGATTCAACTTACATAATTATTAAATAAATCTCGATAGTTTTTTTTTTTTTTTTTGGGTGGGAAATCATCAAATAACTTCTCCCGCTCTGGGTGGAGCGGGAGGGCGTGTCAGACTTTTACTGACTAAAACCCACCCGTGTTCCCTCAGTTGCCTGTGTGCCAGGGGCCGCGGTATCTCTTTCGAACAACCATAGTTGGTTGTAAAAACCGTGCGAAGCTGGGGGGCATCGCTATTTGGCATAGTACAAATTCTAAAAGAAATGACCTCCATAATGTAAAGAGATAGGTACTCAACATGACCAAATTGAAAACCATTGTTATACAACGCCAACGGTATATCCCTGAAACAATCTAAGACGGCTAAAACGACACGTCATTACGGTTCCGTAGTTAAAATAATAATAAAAACATCGTAAAATAACATCACGGCTGTAATCCCCGAAGGTTTAGGCTGAGCTGAATGCTCGAAAATTACACTCAAAGCATTTATTTCTACCAGGGGTGCGGGTTGTTCGAAAGAGATACCGTGGCCCCTGGCACACAGGCAACTGATGGAACACGGGTTGGTTTTAGTCAGTGAAAGTCTAACACGCCCTCCTGCTCCACCCAGAGCGGTAGAAATTATTTGAAGATTTCCCACCCAAAAAAAAAAAACGGCTATTTAAATGTCATACTGCAAGGGAGAGAATGATGATACTTGAATAGCCGTACTGATATTGTCATGATCATTACCTATATATATTAATAGTCCGCCAAGCTGAATTTTGACCATGGCGACCAATTTCAGCGAAAACTCATCGACGGGGGAGATATTATACTGAATTTCTCAGTAGCAACCTGGAGTCTGGATACGTGCCCGATTGATGACAATAAGCTCGCCCCCTATTTTTTTTTTTAGTATGGGAAATCATCAAATAATTTCGCCCGCTCTGGGTGGAGCGGGAGGACGTGTTAGACTATTACTGACTAAAACCCACCCATGTTCCTTCAGTTGCCTGTGTGCCAGGGGCCACGGTATCTCTTTCGAACAACCCGCACCCCTGGCAGAAGTGCAAAACTGGTCTTCGGAGCGACACGCGGTGGCTTCTCGGTTGTCGGCGTGCTGGGAAGTTGACCAAACTTGATCATTTAGAGGAAGTAAAAGTCGTAACAAGGTTTCCGTAGGGGAACCTGCGGAAGGATCATTTTCGCCCCCTATGACACGGGGACTTGAAACATAACTAGGCAGGCAGCGAAGTTGGTATCTTCGCACTGACTGTCCAGAATATGATTGACTCTCGAAGGACTTTACTGCTTCTTTACAGAACCCTAAAAAACATTTACATTCTAAAAAAGCTTAATACATTGTAACTTACACTTCCTTAGGGGATTTCTACGTTACTTTGGTATATTTTTGCTTTTATTCCAAGAAATAACCAAAATGTCTGGAGAAATTAATGGCCCTTAACTTACAAGCTTCTTATAAGCTTAGGGAGAAAAGCATTGTCTTCTAAATATAAAGGAAAACTGTGTTGTTTTTTGTGTTTGTTTGAACGCGCTAATCACTGAAACTACAAGTTGTATTTGAAAAACCCTTGTTGCCAGTTTTGCCTTTTTTGTCAGTCAATCACACAAAACCGACTGAAAAGATTTGGGTAAAAAGGCACACAGATAGTTTTGTAACCTGAATTAACACAAAGGATACATTTATCCCGGTGGTACGTTCCGATGGGATGATTACTGACGTCAACACGGACGAAGCCGCGGGCATGAGCCAGTAAAATATGAAGATATAGAAACACAGACTGAATTGAACTATTGGTGCCGATTCTGTTGTCACAAAATTCTCTAAACTAAACTAAAAATCACCAAAATTTTGTTTAATCCTGTCAAACGACGATTTCCCATTCTGAAATTGACTAAAGTGACACAACTTAACTATATTTTAGTTTGACAGCACTAAGATTGCACTGCATTATTAATTTAGTGAAGACGGTAATTTTGCTATTCTGAGTTTGCCGTTTTTCACCAAAAATTTAGACTTTATTAATTTTTCTAACTAAATCTGACTAATTGATTTAATCGCGATTAAAAAAGTGTGGAATAAAACTAGTGGTCATGAACTAAAATTCACACCAACACTTCGACTTCAGATGCAACAACAGTACTGTATCTTTTTTTTTTTCGCTTGCTTATATCTCGAGAATGGTGTGTCCTATCGCAAAAATTATGATAATTTTGACCCCCTTTAATAAACGCTTAAGCCCCATAATCTCAACATGTCGGTAATTTTTTTTTTTTTTGTATACAATTGTGAAAAAATCATTGTGTGAGAAGCGTTTTGTCGACGGAAGACTAGACAAAAATGACGTTTCCGTGTAGACAGTTGGCAGTTTTTCACCGAGAAATGTAGACAAGCGATTTCTATTCTACAGAAGAGTAGAAATAGAAAGCGTCATGCTAAGCCTGCAAGAGTCGCGATTGTCAAATTCGATTTTAGTTATGTCAAAATTATTTTTAAGTTTAGAGATTTTATTTTGCAGAATAACTTTAAGATTCTCATAGCCAAAAGTAAGGAATTTTAGTGATAGTTTAGTTCGGTGTACAACAGAATCGGCACCATTGTCTAAAGTAGCTAAAGTTTAACATTTATCAATACCGATATAAACGTCACATCTACTTCTAAACCACCCTAAAACGCTATTACGTATAAAATCAGAGCCTGATTGAGTCTGAACTTCCCCCTGAAAGTTGCTAGACCAATTTAGCATCGTTTAAAACATGAAAAATCGAAATGCGGGCGCCGAAGCCTATAATCGGAAGCCATGCTTCGGGTGACGGCGGAGCTTCCGGGGCAACGCTAAATTATGTTCAGAAGGTTGAGTTCGTACAAAAGAACCGATTTCTGGGGTCCTCAAATCTCAAAATGCGTTCACGATGCGACTTGCGTTAACGACCCGCGCCTGCGTCACCTATTTCCGTCCGTGGGACAGCAAGTCGCGTCGCTGCGATTCGTGGAATGCAAAACTTTTTTTTACGAAAATCTCTCCGACGGAGGAGTTTAAAATTTGGCACAGTTATTAGATTATATAGAGAAGGAGCGCAGAAGGCATTTTTTATATAATAATGCATTAGAAATACATACCTAACATTAATTTTAAATAAATAATAGTTTAAAAAACTAAAAAACACGCTTTAAAAAACCAAACTAAAAAAGGAGAAAATAATTTAATTCAATTAAAAAGCGTGGGGTGGTTTTTGAGGTATTTTTATAATCAATTAATGCCAAGCACCCCACGCTTTTTAACAAAAAAATTCACAAAAAATTATAAAATAAAAACTTTTTAACGGGAAGTCGGTGACTTTGACTTCCGAACTTAGATATTAAGGTTAAACAAAAAAGGTATATTATTTTTTGCTTTTCAGTTTTTTCGGCGGTTAATTTTTTTTGTTAAAAAGTTTTGTGTGAACAGTTTCCATGAACTTCTCATAGAAATTGTTCTGCTAAAGTCGCAT
This sequence comes from Antitype chi, assembly GCA_947359405.1. Lineage (NCBI taxonomy): Eukaryota > Metazoa > Arthropoda > Insecta > Lepidoptera > Noctuidae > Antitype > Antitype chi. The sequence goes on from OX375813.1 coordinate 19,475,227, forward strand.
CGCGTTGTCGCGTAAACTCGCCTAGCGCTTCTGCGAGAGCCTTGTTACACAGGTAAGTTAATATTTTCTCATGGGTTAATATGTAATTTATTTACTTATTTGGGAACTCAAAAGCTTATAATTAATTTACATAAGTTATGAATTTTCACCTTACTATTAATAACTCAATGCAGTTTCGTCAAAGTTACTAGCATCTTAGAGTCTGCATACACCGCACAGTGATGGCGAGATGATGACAATTATCTCTTAAGCCAATAACAGATTTTCACGGCATTGATAAAGCAAGGTTAACTCGAAAGTAGCGAAAGAAAAAAAGAAAAAACGTATACAAGTGCAGCTATCAATACTAAGCAATGTGCGATTGTTGACACATTGCTCACATTAAATGAAAAGACTATATTAATAAACAAAAGGAAAAACAAAATATTTTGTTTAACATTGTTAAACTTCTAAAATGACCTTCTGCAATCTGCCTGTGATACGCTCCTCCCGTGATCTCAACAAATTCACGAGATTTTCACACGCATTTACACAAGCAAATACGGGAGGAAATTGTGCTTTTTTGTTTAAGCGCTACTATTACTTTACATGGAAGACATTTTCTTTCAGTTTTACTGAATATCTTTTTTAGACAGTAGTTTTTTTTGTGTATGAGACTCCTCATAATAAAATATAGCTGTAACCGACTATCGCTTTCGGTTAGGACGAGGCCATATGCAGACTGTCTTATCTGACTAGCGATTGGAAGGACCACTGCTGGTGGTGTGATGGGGCTTGTGGCTTAGTTATAACAGCAGCATGGGTCGATCGGTCAGGATAAGCTGCGCTTGCCGCGGTTGGTCCGTGGATGGGTAACCATCTTTACATACCAAGACCCATCTGTACCTCGGGAAGCACGTTAAGCTCCTGGTCCCGGCTGTCATTCGTGGATCCTTGACAGTCGTTACAGGTCGTCAGAAGCCCGATAGTCTGACAACCAGTCTTACCAAGAGGTTACCCGGTAACTAGGTGATGGAGGTCAGATAGACAGTCACTGTCAGCCATGACAAATACTGGTTGTTTATGATAAATTAAACAAAGATTTTACTGAGTTTTTACAATATTTAATAATTTTTAATAAGTAACGCACAGAGGAGTTTTTTTAGATGATGAACGAGTGAAGTAATGAATGGAATGAATGAATGAAAATGAAAGTTAGTATTGAATGATGAATGTGTCGTAGACACTGGTATTCTGCTGCATCAGGTAAGACTAGAAGCTGACCCCAACGTAAGTTAGGAAAATACTTTCTATTTTTCTGGCTGATCTAAAAGACTGACTAAGGGATTCAATCAAGAGGTATCGTATTACCCAGTAACTGGGTTGTGGAGGACAGATAGGCAGTCACAACATGAAAAAATTTAATGGAAACTGACCCCAACATAGTTATTTCGGCAAACTCTAGGCAGATGATGATGATGATGATTGCAAGGATAACTACTGAGCCCGACAGGCCATCTTACCATTTTTCGAGCCATTGTAACACCAGTTAATCCGTTACGGATAACAAAAGGGGTATTTCATCCCAACTGACTCGGACAAATACCGGGGATATAGCTAGTACAATCAACTGCACGTCACTTGAACTACGAAGCCCTTACCGCTATGAAATAAACATACACATACATCAGTTTCCTGTTGTTCAGTGGACGTCTTTCGGCAGAAATGATGATGATGATCAAAATGATGAATGTAAGTAAGTATTTTGAAATTGTTTGTACTCCGTCACTTGTCCCTAAAGATTCATTAGAAAACCAGCGTCAGGCAGCATCTGTCTGGCATTAATGCTATTCTATTAAGGCATAACTGTTGATCTTGTGGGGTTAGTACTGGACTAATCATTAATGCTGTAATGGACCTTTTTGGCGCAGCCGTGAGTCACGTGACACTATTGTTGTTATTTATTTTCGTTTACGTTTATACATATGTGGCCCTAATGTAAGTTTTATTTAACCATCTCCCTCAAACGCTTTGAGCGCGTTCGGCGCTCCGATTGGTCTGTCACCAATTCAGAGCCAATCGGAGCGACAAACGCGCTCGATGCGTTTGATCGAGATGGTTAAATGAAACTCACACTAAGGCCTCTGATCATTCACGCACGCCAGTTACGAGTACTACGCACCTGACTTTTCTGAACAACATCACCAATAAGGTCACTATATGACACTTGGGCGTCTCCTCCTGGCGTTTCCTCCACCCACATCTGCCTTCTATTCTCTCAACATGACCAAACAATAGCCAGCTATGAGAGGTGGCGCAAAAGTCAAGCTGCTGCCATAGACGTGCAGTTGACTGTACAATAACAGGTCAGGTTGACGAGAGACGGCATAAGTCTACAAATCAACCAATAATCCTGGGATTGAGGTACAACCGACGTCAAAAGACTGTGACGTGTTGTAGGGCTATAAAGGAAGTGGATTCGATGAGGGTCATACCTACCTATATAGGTATAAGGTCTGTCTATTCATACACGAAATATCTGAAGGGGTCTGGGACAAAACCTGAAATCGCGAAAAAAAATCAGCTATTCCCTACATTTATGTTTGCATAACTCGTCAAAATGTAGGGAACAGCTGATGACCTATTGAGCTGAAATTTCACATATTTATTATGTTTCAAAGACAATGCATTTTTATAATGCATGACCTGAGATAATACACCCAAGATTTAGCGGTGGGTCGTTGCCGAATTATGGACGGACGAGACTTTCCCGACGACGAAAACGGTTGCAGAAAACGGTTGTCGTTGGAGCTGGTTTGAAGACAGTTTGAAGGATGAAAATTATCCTTCATGGAATTACGTTTTCGTCGCAGTTTCAGCGAAAAGTTGCATTTTCTTACAATTATAACGAATTGACAATTATATGCTTGGAAGAGTTTACCATCGCGTCACAGGGACAACTGGTAATACATTATTGACCGTACTTCAATGACTAAAAGTTCACTTTTAATTGTAAGGACTGATTTATAAACGATCCTGGTACGATAAGGACGACGGATGATGAGACAAGTGAGATAGGTAATTGAACTTTCTCCTACTGTTTTTTCGTAGGCATAAAATAACATAAATATCGCACCAAATAATTCAAAGACTGGTTTGTGCAACGAACGGTTTCACCGTCGCAGAACACAAAACGGTCATTGTAAACGGTTCCTCGCCGAAAGTCGCATTGCACACCATAACCAGGATTTCTATTTGTGAAACATAAGGAAAAGATATGTTGGCTTTTCACGATTCGCCCATTCCCATAAAACCTTACCAGCAATCCATGAGCCCCTCATAAACCCCTAGAAATAAGTATCTTACCTATAACCGCTGTTTTCATAGCCTAACATTGATTGAACCCACATCCAAACCATATTTGACACCTTCCCGTTTGGCTCCATCTTTCATACCATTGTTAATTTATTGGATCTCTATGTTATTTATTATACCAACAGAATGAAATTCAATAGGTACGGCAAATCAAAATATGTGATACAAGTGTGCTATGTTGGTGCGATAAGGGAGAAAACAAGGGTATGAAAATCCATTGTTAACCTGCATAGTTTTTTTTTTTAATGTAGGACAATTCAGTAGTTAATGTATTTAGTCCCACTATGCTACTTAATATTATAAATGTGAAAGTTTGTATGTTTACATTTTTAGAAGTGTTCATGTTTGTTACTCAATCACGCAAAAACCGACGAACGGCTTTGGATGAAATTTGGCACACAGATAGTCTAGATAGGGACTGCCAAACTGTAGCAGTATTCAAAAGAAGAGTGAAAGAACACTATCTCTCCACATTGTCATAATTGTATTTATTAATTAAATTACATTATAATTATATATATTTTAGTGGTATTTTGGTGTTATTTTTAAATTAGAGTTTAATTTGTAATTTTATGATTTTCCTTCTACTGTTATTACACGCGTTGTCTACATCTCTGTTATCTTCTCTCCTATCGCAGGTGTGCTGGAAGAGATTTCTGTAGAAATAAGCATTACCTATGTACGTATTTTTCTGTTCCTTTCTTCTTGTCTGTTTATATGTGTGTGCATAAATGGTTAAATAAATAAAAAATAGTTTGTAACCTGGAATAACACATAGGCTTTTTATCCCGATAGAACGTTCCTGTAGGACAATTTTAGACCTCCACGCGAGTGAAGCCACTGGCAAATTCTAGTATAGTTATGGCAAAACACATTTTTTTTTATCACCAAGCACAAAATGGTACTGGCCACATACTTTTGCTGATTAAAATTTCTTCACAATCTCAGTCCGAAGTCACAAATGAGCGCTGAATGTTGGTTTTTGTGTTAGGAAGCTTTTCCTCGTAGGTATAGTATAAAGTACTGCTTATGTACCACTTTGAAGAAAGTGCGATTCTCTACTCGTATGTATTAAGGGCCTCGGCTCAGCCTCGGGCCTCAAGCTACACCCTAGCCAGTAATCGGTCAGTTTCTCCCCTCGGTGAAAAATGTACTTGGTAGGTATTAATTCATAATACGTATTACTGATTACGTATTATTCCGTGTGGTGCCGGACGTAAAGAATAGCACCATCCCATCTCTTCCCGTGGGTGTCGTAGGAGGCGACTAAGGGACTTATTAGAGAATGGGCAGCAGCGTTCTCTATGCATTTTACCACCATACTGCGATCGCCAACCCGTCTGCCAAGCGTGGCGATTATGGCAAAAGCCCCCTCGTGGGGGAGGCCTATGTCCAGCAGTGGACGTCTTCCCGTCTTCTGAAATTATGATGAATGACGTATTACGGGAATTGCCACAGATTAAGACGATATTCGTTTAATATAAGCATATACATGTTACCAAAATACATAATAGTAGCACATTTGAAATCATATTCAGCACATTTAAACATTTTTTTTTTATTTACACACTTAGCCACAATCATAATAATTTTAAAATAGGAATTACAAAATAGTTTTGGACTATGCCCACGTTGATATTTGTTACCCTTTACAGACTAGGTACTTGTAGACCGTTGTTGACTCGTTGAGAACTGCGCGCAGACTGGGCTCCATATTTATTTCATTTTGAAATGTAATCCCGCAGGTCAACCGATGAGATTGTCAGCTGCTTAACTGGACTTGCCTGTGGCTAACCTTTATAAATTAAGGCCTCCAGACAAGGCTTGAAAACTAAAGCGACTACTCGCTAAGGGCACACCCTGTGGGGTACGGACCTCGGCTTTGGGCTTCGCTGGAGAAGGGCAGCAAGAATTAGAAATGAATGAATTAGGGATGAATTTAAAGCTACAGACTCAGCGGCGTGGGCTGGCTCTAGCAAGGGTCGGGGAGACTGGGCTCCATCAACTCGTGAACGCCTTTTACTAAACACTCGTTTGTTGAGCGGCCCGCCCGCGCCATCACAAGGCCGACGTGGAATAAAACACGTCGATAACAGTGCGTGAAGATTCACACCATTTTACCGCCGCCACAAAACATATCCATAATAATAATTCATATCCAATCGAACATTATTCAAAAACAAAAGAACAAATTCGACTCCCAAAAAATCTGACGTCACACACAGACCGGCACTCAGTTGCCCCCACATCCATTAGCTAATTGCAATTGGTCGCGACTCTGGCCACAGCTCACTGTTCACCAATCGAATGAGGTTCGAATTTTAAATCATAAAGTAAGTAACTGACATTTTGTTGAATGCGAGTGTTACGAAACGAATTTCGATAGTGATTTATGTTAGTGTTCTTATGAAGGTACTAGTTTATGGTTTTTAATTAATGATATTTTAATCGTTTCACAAATTTGGTCTAATTAATGCTTACTTATATGTTTATATTAATTTTGCCATTGGCATTGATTTAAAAACTAAAGATCGTCTATCGATATCTATTAGAACTACTCTTAAATACGATGTGATTGGCATGGGCTGCGCAAAGCCGTAACCTTGTGAGAGCGGGGCATGGTATTTTTTGAGGTACAAAGAAATAAAATAAAACTTCTATTTTCAAGAAAAATAATAACAAAATGCATTTGAATTTGCTTATACAGGAAAAGTTTTTATTCGCGATCAAAATGTATGCAACCACCGGCTGATTTTTTTTTGTAGAACCGACGATAAATTTCTGCGCGTAGGGATAGAATGATATGCTGAATTCATGGATAAAGTTTGCGCACTGAATAAAAACTTTTCCTGTATTATAGAATAAAAATAATTTTGTACATAATTAAATCTTATAGTAATAAAATTAGGATTATGTTTTCATTTCATCGGATACAACGCGCGCCGCGCCCGCCGCTACAAAGTTATGTCGCACAGCTGTATGAAACGCGTGGCCTCACGTCGTCTTTTTCAAACATTGAGACAAGCAGGAAAGAAAATTGTTTTAAATAATGTTAGACGTTGATTATAAGCCATATTTTTGACTTACCTTATCAAAGAATAATTAGGAGAAAAAAAAAATATCCTTTTAGTTTTATTATTAAGTAAAAGTAAGTTACATAATATGTATTGATAAATAATGATGTTGTAGCGGCCGGCACTACAGAAAAATACTTCGCAACAAATATCTAAAAACACAAAAAGAGAAGTGGCGCCATCTGCAATGCCACAGGCGAACTACGCAAGACTCACGTCACACAAATCCTGCATCGCGCAATCAGAGTTTACCGCGCGACTCGCATAGGGTACAACATCCCGACATCCACCGTCGGGCAGTAGCCCACCAGACACAACACCCGTCTGGTCGGAGGATCCTCCCCTTACCAATAGAGTATAAGCGAACTTTACACCCTGTTCCTCATACCTCTATAATTCCCGACTGTCAAGCAGAGCTTATTCAGCTCGTTTCCGTTAGCGTATTTTTCATTTAAGTGTTACGCAAATTTCTTACAGTTAAAGTTAAAATAAATGCATATTATCAATAATACGATACATAACAACTTATGTAACATCGGCAGTTTGCTAATTATTAGTCGTAATACGGCATTACGGCGAAATGCGTCGCCGGCCGCTGCAAAATGGCGGCAAAATGGCTAACGGTGTCTGTTGAAATAACTATTTCCGCGCAAAATCTCTATCAAATACACATTCTTGGCAATAAAAACTGTTTATGTAACGACGCAAGATTGTTAGATCGTTCCGTCATCGACTAAAAAAAATGACAGGTATTTTTTTAAGCTGTACGAGTAGGTACTTACCTGCAATGCATATTCGTACATCTATAGTCGAAAAATTTCAAGGCACGGTCAGCCTAAAAAAAATGCACGTCGACAAAAAAAAATTATTTTGTTTTCATAATAACAAAACGACATGACATAACATACATACATAACGCATACATTTTACATTTTCAAAAAATGTAAGTATTTGTTTTAATGAAATAAAATAAAATAAAGAATCGTTTATTTCAGACTATTAAACTGTCCATATTTTGTTAGTATAACATTATCTTAAAAACTATGTTAGTCGTGAGGAAATCAGTTGTATTTAAATTAAATTGAAAGAAGTTAATTAAGATTGTTGTTATAATAAAATACCAGCCGATATTCTGGAACTAAATGAAAATAAATTTAAATTATGCATTAAACGCACACTATCTAGACAAGCATATTATAAGTTAGATGATTATATTGTTGATAAAAATGCTTGGCTTAATGCTGATCCGACTCCACAGGCTCCTGGGCTTACTATTTAAAATTTTCATATTTGGAAGAGATGCGCCCCTTTTTTATGTTTTCTGACATTATGAACATTTCTGTTCCTATTATTTTTATTTTTTGACATTACGAATAAGTTTTTATTTTTACTGAATCAAGTATTATTTATTAAAATTTCAAAAGATGTTAAATATTTTTCTTTCTTTTTGGAAATCAAATTTTATTAATTTCTCAAATACATTGCAAACTATAATTTTATATAATTTAGAAGCATTTTGTTTAAACTTTGTAAATGTGAGTACCATGCATCCGTATAATAATTATGTTGTTTTGATGTACGTTGACTTGAAAAAGCGTGGCAGTCGAGAGTATGTCATGCTCACTTAAATGTCTCGCTGATGGTGGCGCGTGTGTTGGATCATTCGGTTCCCTACAAAATGGTTGAGCTGGATGGTGCTGATCCACGCGTCAAGTTCGTGAACGGGCGCCGTCGGTTGAGACTGGTCATCTCCTAACTTCCATGGCTTATTTTAAATCTTATATTTAGAATTGTTTTTTTTTTTTTTACATGGTTCTCACATATAGAAGCAACAAGAATATTGTTCCCAAGATTTTGTAATACTTAACATGATTAAAAAGAGTGCCCATGGAGTTTCTTGCCCGTTCTTCTCCATAGAGATCTACGTTTTGGAATGGGCAACTAGCTTCAACTTTCCAACTGGTCGACTTTTTGACAATTCAAAAGTACCTTTAAATGGTCTAATTGAAATAAATGCTTTGAGTTTGAGTTTGAGATTAAATTGAAATAAATTAGTATTAAATTAAAATAAATTAGAATGAAATGATGGCCGATGGGGCCGAAAAGTTCTGGAGTGGCGACCGCGCACCGGAAGACGTAAAGTTGGAAGGCCTCCCACAAGGTGGACCGATGACCTTGTGAGGGCCGCAGGAGTCCGCTGGATGCGTGAAGCAAAGAACCGGTTGAAGTGGCGGAGCTTGGGGGAGGCCTATGTCCAGCAGTGGACGTCTTTCGGCTGAAATGATGATGATGATGAGAATTAAATTAAAATAAATTGAAATTAATTAAAATGAAAAAAAAATGAAAGAATTTGTTGTGCATAAGTTAAACAAAAATTTTAATAAATGATTAAATTAAAATATAAAACATAGAATCAGGTGACATGCAGCCTGATCAGCCTTCCCACAGCTGCTGATATCGGCCTGCCTGCAATCATCCTTAGGATTATGTTGCCACTCCCTCACATTCGGCGAATGAGTGAGGCTGACTTTCTGCGCATTATAGCGTAAAAGTCATCCATCGGAAAACATGCCCGACGCACTGCAAAATCGAGGTAGTCGCATCAGAATCCTAAAAACGTTGTTATACTGTACTCTGAGAGCATTGTAGGCCCGCTGCGTGTAGTTGGTCCACAGGGCACTGGTGTAAAAACGTTGGCAGTAGGCTCTGAACAAAGTTGTCTTTACCTGTGCTGTGTACTTTGCAAACCAATGTACCAACAATGCTCTCTCTCAATGTCTGCGTCATTATGCAGGGTTTCGGTCACAGTATGCCCTAGATACCTAAACTGAGAGACCCGACTCAAAGATACCCCGTTGAGATACACTGGTGGTATATGCTTTGGTTGTCTAATATTGCCAAAGCTGCCACGCTTCAATTAGCGGCAGAAGCTCCGTGCGCCGGCGCCGTTAAGCTTCGGTTACCTCGGAAAGTGATTCCGTTTTATTATAACGTCCGTCAAGAAACTCTGTCATTTTCACCAGTATTTGACTTTAAGCTGTCAAAAAACTGTTATTGTGTCCATTCACCGCTTTTTACACGCTATTTATTAGCTTCACTTGTATGTTTGTTTGTTTGTAACTGACTCCTTTGGACTCTATTTTGACCCACTTTAAACGGTCAGATTTCATTGAAACTTTGTAAACTTATTGAAGACCGATGACTATTCAATCATTTTAAAAAAAAGTGAAAAATGAAAAAATTGAAAAAAAAACACGTTTAAGTAGTTAGAAGAACTAAAAAATAGAAAATAAATAATAGTTTAAAAAAAGTCAAAAACTAAAAAACACCGCTTTAAAAACCAAACTAAAAAAGGAGAAAATAATTTTATTCAATTAAAAAGCCTGGGGTGCTTTTTGAGGTATTTTTATAATCATTTAATGTGAAGCACCCCACGCTTTTTAATTGAATTAAATTATTTTCTCCTTTTTTAGTTTGGTTTTTAAAGCGTGTTTTTTAGTTTTTTACTCAATCAAAGCTGTACTTACTGCAATAAAGTAAGATGAAGAATGTAAGATGGTTTAGTTTCTGCAAAAAGATCGGCTTTGTTTCTTAGGTGTTTTATCTTCTCCACATATTAGTCAAGGTCCACGTTTCGGCAGCGTAATTATGTCATTACACTACACTAGAAACGTGTTTTTACTTAAGTACCTTTAATTTTCTTATTCATCATTATCTGCCTAGCCTTTTCGTAACCATGCTAGGGTCGACTTCCAGTCTGACCGGATGCAGCTGAAGATCAGTATTTTACGTGGAACGCCTGCCTATCTGACCTCCACCACCCAGTTACTGGGTAACACTATACCCATTAGTAAAGCTGGTTGACAGACCATAACATACTTTCGGGATTCTGACGATTCGTAACGAATGACAGCTGAGACCAACAGCTGAACGTGCGTTCACTGCCTTCATCTGCCTAGCCTTTCTCCATCTATGGTGGGGTCGGCTTCCAGTCTGACCGGATGCAGCTGATTATCAGTATTTTACGTGGAGATAGGCATTTATACCTGACCTCTACAACACACTACACGGATACTGGGTAACACTATAGGTACCCCTTGTACTAGTTGTCCGACTTTCGGTATTCTGACGAGTCGTAAGAAATGACAGCCGGGACCAACTGCCTAACGTGCTTTCCGAGGCACGGAGGGGGCTTGGTATGTAAAGATGGTCACCCATCTACGGATCAACCGCAGCCAGCGTAGCTTAACCTGATCGATCGACCGTCTGTTATTCCTTAGCCACAAGCCCCTCAAGATTTCTCAACCACTACTCCGCAAAAGAAAACGTTGACCTACATAAAAGAAGCAGTTCAAACAAAGTAATGCCAACATTAAAACAAAATCGTCTCGCTTTGTATTAAATAAATGATTCAACACAAGTTTCCTTCCTCGGTGACACACAAAAAGATAGGAACAGCTGTTGTCCTGAAGCTAGTTCCACTTGTAACTTTGCTACAGTTTTCAATATATTTTCGCAACTGCGGCCCGATTTTGGTGTTGTTGGCATTATAACCTCTTTGGATGAAACTAGCCTGTTTCTTGTCGCTGGTTTGCAAAGCATACCTAACAAGCCATGTGGCTGCTGCTGCGAAATTATATGAGTGCTCAATGGTAGATGGTATGTCGACAAACATGCAGATTTCACGGTGAACTTTGCTGGAGCGATGTAGGATTTGTGTGACGTCAGAAGGCCAATTCTCGTAATCAAAAATGTTCAAAATCTAGTCGCAGTCTCATCTCGGCGACAATCAAATGTCAAAAGCTTGTCAAAAATGTATGGAAACTCGTGGTATTTTTGACAGATTGAGACTGAGATCAGACTGTGGACGTTCTTAAAATTACGAGAATTGCCCCTCAGATGTCTCGCGTAGTAGGATATAATAATTTAAGAAATAAATGCCAAAGAATCACAAAATTTACAAAATACAAAATTTTAATGCTGATAAAGTTTTTACAAATAGTGTTTCGCGAGATAGGAATGACCAGAATTCGTAACTTAAGGGGAACCTAGTCGCGGGCTCGAACTCACTGGTGGGCCTGGCTAAAAATCACGCTGTCTCACCAGGCTTCGTGTCCGACAGAGATAGTATCAGTGTCAGCAGTTAGACGCTAGTCTACACGCACAACGTTATTGAGTGAGATGCAAGATCATTTATTCGAGTTTCGCAAAAAAATTAAGAAAAGTCCTTTGGAAGATAGGGTTTTATAAAAAAGCCAATGCATAAATCAATAACCAATAAAGTTTACTGGATTTTGTCGATAATTGAACTTTGTCGGTACCGACTTGGTTTTGGAGATTTTACACTTCTTTTATTACTTAAACACCCCCAAAGTTAAGTAAAATTAGGAAGAAAAACTAATCCTTGTTGGCTCCTAACTTTTTAATGGGTTTTTATTTTAGCATTCTGTTTCCGCACAGACAATATTAATAATGAGACAAAACGATATCATATTTTACTTTAGATGTGCCATGTCAGACAGTGGGGTAAAACACTCCCGAAGTTTGTACGCAAAAAATGTGGACTAGGTTCACCTTAAGCGAGCTGTTTGGAACCGTCAACCACGTCCCCAGACAGTGCCAGAGCTCAGGGAAGCCGCTATTCAAGAATGGGACAGGCTACCCCAAGAAATGCTGGATAACTTGATTCTCAGCATGCCCAGGAGGCTCACCGCATGTGTTCGAGCCAGGGGAGGAGTTATATTATATTGAATATAAACCTTATGTTAATAAATTGTTGTGTAAGTTTGGTTAAAGTCTTTTTCTATTTATCAAATTACTGTTACAATTACATTATAATTAATTACTCATATTTTTTTTAATAAAAATAGTTTAATTTTTCGCAAACTTTTTTTGATGTGTGTAAGTTTTGTGCGCGCCTCAGAACACGTTTTTGTATCTGTATATTTTTTGTGAATGTGATTTGTGTGTGTAAGTCTTTGGAAAGAATTTTACAAACTAAAATACATGTGTTATACTAATATACAGGTTGAAATTGAAAACATGCGACAAACCGAAATGGGAGATTGTACTCATCATTATGAACAACTTTTACTGAGGGACCAAAGATGCAATCGCAAAAAAAAAAACAGCTGTTCCCTATATTTTGACGAGTTATGCGAACATAAATGTAGGGAACAGATGTTTTTTTTTTCGCGATTGCATCTTTGGTCCCTTAGTAAAAGTTGTTCATAATGATGAGTACAATCTCCCATTTCGGTTTGTCGCATGTTTTCAATTTCAACCTGTATATTAGAAACGTTAAATAGCTTGGTTTCTTTGCAAATTTTGTGTGTCGGAGCCTCGGGGGTCAGATAGTGGTAGTGAAATAGGACTTTTATAATTCTGTTTTTCGTTTTTTGTAGCTAGCTTGGTTTTTGCTGCTGTAGGTACCCCACATTTCTTTAAGATATTCAATGTGCAGTTTCACAAATGAATTATAAATAGTGTGGCGGGTTTTTTATCATTTCGGGTACATTACGTACTTACCTATAACTACACAATATACATTGAGAGAAAGATAAATATAATAAGGTACAGCGATCACTACGCAGCTCTTCATGCACAATATTATTGATTTTCTTTATGGGTGTCAAAATAAAAGTTACTTCTTATTTACTAGACTATTCAATTACATAGGTCTCGTTAGAGGCGGACATTTGGACCACATTTGCCTACTATCTTTAAATTTGCGGGTTAATTGCGTAACACAACTCCCTATGGAATCGATGGCAATGCCATTCATTTTGACAGTTCAGCCACTTACATTACGTTGTTTACGTTGTTAAGCAGACGAATTTTCGAAACCTATACTATGCGGCAATCGATTATAAATTTCTTTCAAAACCCGTGGATTGCGATTACAAGTGTATTACGCAGTTAGCAAGCACAGCTGGCGCCGGCCAACTATCAGTAGGCTCTCGAAGACCTCTGTCATGCATCTCGATATCGTGATGCCTAGCTAATAACCTTTGATTTAATTTATTAACAAAAATCTTATACCACATTTCTCAATTACTTTTAAGAATGAACAAAAAAACGGCCAATGCTGTTGGATTTATGAAAAGATTTAGTAATTCTAGATATTTGTATAATTCTATGCGATGAGGAATCGACTGTATTAAATAACTAGGAGACCAATTAAATATAAATCGCACTGAATCCTCCAACGGACCTTGTGTACTGAATTTCGGTATGTCTTCTTGTACCGTAAAAATTACAACTTATGTAGTAGACAACAATGCTATGTCGCCCAATATGAATATCAACGTGGCGATGTATAAGCGACGCCATTAGTAAGTAGCCGTAGGTGCACTCACGTTAGAGCCTCGAAAAAGAGAATATACAATAACAATGTAAAGTAAAATGTTTAATAACATGGGAAACGTTAAAACAATATATACCACCACTTATATGTACCACCTAAACCGAATTTCAGTATAACAAAACCAACACAAACATGTAAACAAATTATAATTAAAGACACACCCCAGCCAACGATTAAACTTTTTAGATATCTTCTTAAAAACTTTAAAGATGTCCACGTAAAACATAATTATGGCATAGAACTATGCTTCATTGCTGCTAAGTAATCAGTTGTATTGATTATTTTCAATTACCACAACACAGAAGTTTCCGTTTTAAAATATGAATGAGCTAGTGACCAGTAATGATATGAGTTCTGAGGGGCAATTCTCGTAATTTTAAGAACGTTAACAGTCTGATCTCAGTCTCAATCTGTCAAAAATACCTCGAGTTTCCATACATTTTTGACATTTGTTTGTCGCCGAAATGAGATTGCGACTAGATTTTGAACGTTTTAAATTACGAGAACTGGGCAATTAGGGTGGCAATATTTTACCAAAATACAAGTCACGTATAAAAAGTTTGCCAAAATTGCGTTAATGCACACATATTACTCTGTCACTGAATATGTACAGGATAAACTTATATAATGTTATTTCATACGATTTTTTAAATAATGTTTTTTATTGTTATAGTCTAGCTTTGTACTTGTGTGTTTGTGCATTTGCATGCCTTGTGGTAGGATATGGCTAATGGACACTATTGTTTGTAAGACCTTTTCTTAGTATCCACATTCGCAAATGAATAAATGATTATGATTATGATTAAAAATATCACAAATGTCAATGTTTGTATGTTTGAATGTAGAACGGATTTTGATGAAATTTGACACACAGACAGTTTATAACCTAAAATATGACTTAAGATATTTTTTATATCGGTAATACGTCCCCGTGGGTCAATTTCCTGCCTTCACGCAGACGACGCAGTACGTACGACGTAAGTATGACTAAAGTATATACACTAACATAAGTAATAATAATAAAACCAAAGAACAAAGTCTATTGCGCAATTACGCGACGCTAAAACTTCATACTGGCCCGGTTATTGCGCGAAATTACCCTGTGCCCATTAAAAAGCCTATATCTGTTTACCGTTTAGGCAATTTGTATATTGTACTCTGTTTAACAGTTTTCTAAATGACTACGATTTGTTTACAGGCTTTGCTTTGGCGAGGTTGCCCATTTTTTACAACTTTCTTCGGACATTTTTGGGGGAATAATGGAGGGTGCTTGTGTTGTAATTATACGAAAAAGCCAACAATACTGCGGTGTTTTAGATTACAGATAAATATTTGCTGTAATTTAACCTCAAAGAACGAAAAATATATGTTTTCAACCACGCATTGGACCAAAAATTTTAAGATATTTGACATCTACCAACCCGCACTGGGCCCGCGTGGTGGATTACGGCCCACTCCCTCTCACAGAGAGGAGGCCTGTGTCTTAACGGAACGTTATAGGCCGATTATGAATAACGCATTGGAAGTCATCATCTGCCTCCCTT
Source organism: Antitype chi (assembly GCA_947359405.1). Classification (NCBI taxonomy): domain Eukaryota; kingdom Metazoa; phylum Arthropoda; class Insecta; order Lepidoptera; family Noctuidae; genus Antitype; species Antitype chi. The sequence continues at coordinate 19,490,565 of OX375813.1, forward strand.
TACCCAACTTTGTTAGGGTCAGCTTCTAGGTTTACCTGATGCAGCTAAATACCAGTATTTAACAGATTGATAGATAAGGATCCTTTTAATCCGTATAATAAGTTTCTATGCGAAAATTTGCGAGCTCCACGCGGGCGAAACCGCTCGCAAAAGCTAGTGACCCATACGTCGAGATCGATATCACAGGGCGACCTCTGCTCTGAATATATAACTTACTAGATGCGCCTCGCGGTTGCACCCGCATAAGTAAGTGAAAAATAAAAACTTTTTCCAAAAAAAAAACAACCGACTTCCAAAAAAAACACTACAAAGTGAAAAATAACTTTAATTTCGGAAGGCGGTGACAAAAAATTCAAATACAGATCCAAAGACACCGACTTCCGAAATTAAAGTTATTTTTCACTTTGTAGTGTTTTTTTGGAAGTCGGTTGTTTTTTTTTTGGAAAAAGTTTTTTTACAACTTAAGTTTAGATTAAGTCAATATTCTACTATGTTGTCTAGCCCGTTTTATTAGATGGGAAATCATTAAATGACTTCTCCCACTCTGGGAGGAGCGGGAGGGCGTGTCAAACTTTTACTGACTACAACCCACCCATGTTCCTTCAGTTGTCTGTGCCAGGGCCACGGTAACTCTTTCGAAGAAATCCGCGAAGCTGGCACGATCCCTTACATCCTATTTCCATTACACAACGATACCCAAGTTTAGGTATACTCGAATAAACTATTTCAACATAGCAAAGAACCACAAAACTCTTTGCGCAAACCAAAATCTACCAAAACAAAAATAAATCAAACACGAACGAAAATCCAGGCTTTCCGGCCGACAGTTTTTCCTTTTCAAACCTCAGTTTAAACTGACCTAAAATACATAACAACCTCTTCACTTTTTACAGTTCCAAAATACTGTCTATAAATCAATTAGGGTGGCAATATTTTACCAAAATACAAGTACCGAATGTTATCGCAAGATGGCAGCACTTCCGTAAGCAGTTTCGTTGTACACCGGATACAGTAACACCGCGGCAACCTGTTGAATAATTCATGGACACCCTATATATCTTACTCGGAGTTCCGTCATAGATTATAATTTTAAATATTATGGATGCGCCATGCTTTAGGTTTATGGTAATCTGGAACTGGCAAAATGTTGTATTCTTTCTGCCTACTGAATTCTTGTTCTTTGTGATTAGAATTAAGGTTTTGTTTGACTTTAAAATGCGGGTCAATTGCATAACCCATAAAATGGCAATTGATAGCAATGCCTTTTTTTACAGTTTAAACTGTCATGTTCATTAAATTATTTGCATAAAATATTTTAGTGGGGAAACTGGACAAATATACAATCCACATTAATTCTCCAGAAAAAATGTCTTAGGACAATATAAATAATATGTATCCGAATCGTTAAGAGGGGGTATATACCAAAATTGCCTATTTTCAATTTGATTTTTCATGAAATTGATAAGGCTTAGGTATAAAATAAAAATATTACGAGTAACTACATGATATTTTAAAGCAATTAAAAAAACTAAAAAACACGCTTTAAAACCTAAACTAAAAAAGGAGAAAATAATTTAATTCAATTAAAAAGCGTGGGGTGCTTGACATTAATTGATTATAAAAATACCTCAAAATGCACCCCACGCTTTTTAATTGAATTAAATTATTTTCTCCTTTTTTAGTTTGGTTTTTAAAGCGTGTTTTTTAGTTTTTTAAACTATTATTTATTTTCAATTTTTTAGTTCTGCTAACTACAAAAACATGTTTTTTTTTCTTCTAATTATTTATTTTTTATTATTAAATTGTCATCGGTCCTCGACAAGTTTACAAAGTTTCAATGAAATCTGACCGTTTAAAGTGGGTCAAAATCGCGCTCAAAGGAGTCGGTTACATACAAACATACAAACAAACTAACAAACAAACAAACAAGTGAAGTTAGTATAAAGCGTGTAAAAAGTATTTACTTGCACTGTAAAAAGGAAATGTTTGCTTTGACATACATGTCAAATGACGATGCACGAACGATGTGTTTAAAATCAACAATCAAACATTTTATTTCAACGTTCGAAATTTCGATTTCTAGTTCCAAAACATGATAGTAAGCTAAGATTCTGAATTCGAGATAAGTGCATAGTATATGCACAGGAAACATATGATTATATCTAATGAAGAATTTACAGTCACATATCGCCAGCTATCAAGCAATTAAAGGGGAATATGTACAATTTTTTTTTTTGTAATTTTTGTACATGTAAGTAGCTAGTAATGTTAATTGAGAATGTGTTTTATACTCATGAGTAATAATAATAATTTATAATTTATTTTCTATAACATTACATATCCGACATGGTTAGGCTGCTAAGTCTAAAATTGATATGTTTATAATAAGAACAATAAATGAACACAGTTATGCTATCAATATAACTTTATCTTTAGGCTACGTTGAACTCTTTTTAAGTTTACATCAATAAAAAACTACTCGAGCATTCTGCTACTGTTTGTGCTGACCTTAACTTCAATCTTTTAGAACCCCGCCTAATATAAAGCTCAATTCACCTTGCCCTATATTTCATCGAGACTACAAGCCTTATGGTGATAAAGACCAATAACGCTCTATTAAGCCACGAGCAGTAAATTACATGTATGGTACCTATGTAGCGACACTACAGAAAAAACACTTCGCAAAAATATGTAGAAATACAAAAAGAGAAGTGGCGCCATCTACAACGCCACAGGCGAATTACGCAAAGACGCACGTCATAGGAATCCTAGATCGCGCAGTTAAAGTTTACCGCGCGATTGGCATAGGTACAACATCCCGACATCAACCGTCGGGCAGTTGCCCACCAGACACAATACCCGTCTGGTCGGAGGATCCTCCCTGTACCAATAGGTATGAGCGAACTTTACACCCTGTTCCTCATACCTCTATACCTATACAAGGTCAGTGATGCATGAAGATAAGGCTCCAGGCTTCCAACGAGGGTATGGCTCCGAATGCTATCTCCTAGACCTTTGAACTGTAATGATTATGATGCTTAGGGTTTATTTATTACGGTTATAAGAAGAGTCTATGTTGTTTTGGGTATGTAGGGAACTTTTGAGTTAATCATCGTTCGCACAGACGTAAAAATATCGCGTACAGATCGCGGCACGTAAGTAAGTTTCAACTTACGTGCCGCGATCTGTAGTTTTATTCTCAAACTTCAGTAGGTACATGTTACATCAATGACTATGCTAGAAGGTGGCCTCATTCTTTTTCCGTGCGAGGCAACGAATGCTCGCGCTCCTATCTTCGTTTGTTTTGTTCTGATTTTAGTTCAACTTACGTGCCGCAATCTATACTGGATCTTCAACGCACTGCTTATCGGCGAGAGTTGAAAATCGATCGATTCTCAATGCTCGGCTCAACACAGAGAGTCGAAAATCCAGCGCGTGATAAATTGCCGCTGCGATATTTTTCCGTCCATGCGAACTTGGTCTATTTTCTCAGAAGATTTTAGACATTTGTGAATAGGTAGCTACTTACATTATACAACGTAGGTAACACAGGCCGACAAATTATTTACCCAGACACCAGACTATACATTTCCGAAGTATTTCGATGCGCTGAATCCGAATCTGGCCGCAGAATTGCTCTATCACGTCAGGATTTTGAGATATCCTAACCTGGAAGAGCAAAAAACACCGTTTTGGCTCATTTTTGAGGTTACGTAGCCCGCTAGATCCTCTTTCCTCCAAAAAATCATCAGTTGTATCTGAAAGCACTAGTCTTTCTCTTTAAAATGACGTTAAGTTTATACGAATATCTTTTTTTTTCGCTGAGGTATCGCATTTTGAATTTTTCATGTATGTGAATTTTCCTATGTCTGAAAATCCATTACCATTGCCATTACGTTATTCATACTGAAAATTTCAAAATGCGATATCTCAGCGAAAAAAAAAGATATTCGAGTAAACTCAGCGTCATTTTAAAGAGAAAGACTAGTACTTTCAGATATAATTGAGGATTTTTTAGATGAAAAAGGATCTACCGGATTACGTAACCTCAAAAATTAGCAAAAACTATGTTTTTTGATCTTTCCGGTTAGGATATCTCAAAATCCTAACGTGATAGAGCAATTCTGCCAGATTCGGATTCAGCGCATCGAAATACTTCAGAAATAAATAGTCAGGTTTCTGGGTAAGAGTGTTCGTCTAATTTTGGCTGCCTGTGATAATTTAATGTACTGTTCATTCTGCCTAGCCCTTTCCCTACATGTTGGAGTCGCCTGCGTCGGGTAATTTTTGTATACTTTGCGCAACTTAAAAAAAATGATACGAAAACGACCTAAATTAATAGGTAGGTATTCCTATTATTCGTGCCCGGGGAAAGAAAAAAACGAGAAGAGTATTTTTTTTTACATTCTTATCGATTTTCTAATCATTTCTTTTTAATCCTTCCAGATCAAGATCTAGATACGATAGTTTACTGCCCAGAGTCCCTTAACAAAAATAACCGAGTTTTCGGCTGAAACAGCTAGCATTTCGAGTGTATTTGTAAGTATTTATGACATCACATCACACTAAAAATGCAATACGTACGTCCCATAAAGAAAGAGCTTGTTTAATCCGAAACCCAACTACCCATTACTCAGTGTGTCCACACTAGTTGTTTCCACACATAGTAAATAAATCGCCCCGTGTAGATGCGCAGTTGTCGCGCTGCGTCAAATATTGGTGTTGCCATCAATTCTGATGCGGGTCCCGTACGATATCCGTACGACATTCATCCTGTATTTACGTACACTGAAAGATGAATTTGTTGAAGTGGACATAAGATGAAATAATGATTAGTGGAAATTTTGGGACTAAATAATTACAGTCGCACGGTCGATCAGCATAAGCTACGCTTCCCGCGGTTGATCCGTGGATGGGTGACCATCTTTACATACCAAGACCCAAACTGTGAAAGCACAATAAGCCAAACTGTCAAAAAAGCCAAAATCCAAACTGTCATTTGTGGATCTTTGATGGTCATTACGAAAGTCTGACAACCTGTCTTACCAAGGCGTATCATATTACCCAATAACTGGGCTGTGGAGGTCAGATAGGCAGTCGCTCCATGTAAAATACGGGTATTCAGCTGCATCCGGTTAGATTGGACCTCAGCATAGTTGGGAAAAGGCTAGGCAGATGTAGTGATGATGAGAGGAACTCTGAAAGTTATGTGGAAATCGGTTGTCATGGTATAAGCATGTGAGACGAAGGAATGAGGACAAAGTCGTTTTGTTTTGTTTTTTTGGGTGGGAAATCATCAAATAACTTCTCCCGCTCTGGGTGGAGCAGTCAGATTTTACTTATGCTAGTGTTATATATTTATCACGACATGACCGTTCGTACCTACATTCGTACATACCACCTATACAAGAGGAAAATAAAAGCAACTCAACAATTTCATAAATTCTAATTCTTCCCATAACACCTACGGCGAAAATATTTAAGCGGATTAACCGGAAAACCCGCTGCGTTACCAACATCACCACAAAGAAAAGAAAATAGAAAAAACACCAAACTTTTTTGAGTTTTTTCTGTTTTATTTCTGCTTAGATGCAACAACGTTATTAGAACTGGCCCGAGGCAACGTTTCCGAAGCGTGTTTTTGCAAACCTTTCAAAAGGGTTAGAACAGATAAAACTTGGATTCTTTTTAACTGTGAACATTTTGTTTAGATCTTGCGTAGTAAAGTGTTAAGGAAAAGAGGCAGAAGTTTAACTTTCCACATTACTACTGTTGGTAGTAGAAAAGGAAATACTGACCATGGTTATGATGATGAACCAAGATATGCATTTATAAAGGTAGCCTAAGATAACGATATCATCATCAAGCTCCAAGCAATTCAACCGATTTTGTGCTTCCAGGTAACGACATAATATATCCAGGGGTGCGGGTTGTTCGAAAGAGATACCGTGGCCCTTGGCACACAGGCAACTTAGGGAATACAGGTGGGTTTTAGTCAGTAAAAGTCAGACATCCTCCTGCTCCACCCAGAGCGGGAGAAGTTATTTGATGATTTCTCACCCAAAAAAAAAAGTGACATAATATGTATATGGCAATGTACTTATTGTAAATTGTGTGTAATTGTGTGTGTGTAAGCACTTACCATCTAATCTCTTCACCACCCTTGGTTGACTGGTAGAGAATGCCTAAGGCATTAAGCCCAGTTTTGTGCCTTTTTGTGTGCGAGAAGTATATATAAATCTATATAAATAAAAAGAAAAGTCCTGACTGACTGACTGACTCATCAACGCCCAGCCGAAACCCTTGGACCTAGAAACCTGAAATTTTGCACAGAGGTTCCCTTTATAATGTAGACAAGAATTAAGGAATGATTTTTCGAAATTCAACCCCTAAGGAAATTAAATAGGGGATGAATGTTTGTACCGAAAATCGTAATTTTTGTAGTTTAAACCATGAAATTTGGTTTTTATCATTTTGATAAAAAATAAAAACCACGTGTTTCAGTATTTTTAGCAAATCAGCCCCTGAGGGCGTAAAATAGGGGATGAAAGTATAAATGGGAAACCCGTTCGTTTTGTAGAATAATTTGTATAGGGGATGAAAAATTTGTATAGGACACCCCTTAAATTTTGAAGCTAAGCCATAAAATTGGTATTAAATACCTTTTGGCATTTTTGTAAAAACCTTTACTAACTCATCATTGCTCAGCCCAACTTTACTACTAATATTATAAATGTGAAAGTTTGTGAGGACGAATAAATGTTTGATAGGTACCAACTCTTTCACGCAAAAACTTTTAATTCCGGTAGTACGTTCCCGCGGTATAATTACCTAACTACACGCGGGCGAAGCCGCGGGAAAAAGCTACTACATAAATAAAACTAACTTACTTCGTAGTATTCTACCCAATCACTAGATATGATGTCGGAATAAAACTACAAAGAGAGAATAGAGTACCTACTTATAGGCACTTTTATACTCTACCTCTAGGGTAGTCTAGAGACTAATAGACTAACAGATAATGGAAAGTCAAGATGAGTGGTTCTTCCTACGTTATTTCTACTTTTTTTACATTTGTATATTCTACTGTGGTACACTTGGACCTTGCACAGGGACACAGATTTAGATTCATTAATATGTGACTGTTTTTTCTCATATTTTTTCATAATAATGCCTAATGCACAGCATATATTATTGAACCATTCATATGAGGACATGTAGAATTTATTGAGCTATTTAACAATCACAATACATATTTTGAATCCTTTTTTTTTTTTTGGTTGGGAAATCATCAGATAACTTCTCCCGCTCTGGGTGGAGCGGGAGGGAGTGTCAGACTTTTACTGACTAAAACCCACCCGCGTTCCTTCTGTTGCCTGTGTGCCAGGGGCCACAGTATCTCTTTAGAACAACCCGCACCCCTGGCAGGCATCGGCCCTTGCAGACCCCACCAGTTGATGCTGACATCTCTTTGAGGCGCGCGTGGAACACAATGCGCCGTCGACCTGGGCTTGGTCCTTACCGGCCAGCGAGCTACCCATTACTCGCCATCCGCAAGCTCTCGCCTACGGTGGTCAGGAATCTGCCTGAGATTCCCGACACCCAGGGCGTCTCCTGCGGCAACTAGGACCGTGAGGACGCATATACTGCCTATATTTTGAATCCTTGACAGTGCCAATATATTAATGAACTCGACTGTACTGTTCGATTTTTAACTCTCGGCGCTGCTTACAGTGGGTTCAAAATGCGGTGCGCATAAAAAATCCGCCACGATTTTATTACGTCGTCCGTATGAATAAGTGAATCTTCTAAACTCCTTTCTAGCGGTAAAATCTTCCATTGTTCAGTAAAACATCTGTTTTAAGAAGAGATAAGCTTAACAGGGCCGTACTCGGCGCTAACAGTAATAAATAAACTCTTTTTAACAATTAAACGGAACAAAAGTATGAAAAACAAAGTGCTGTTTATTTTAATGGCTGTTTTGAACTGTGGAATTATAAAAATGGGCCTAAACTTTGTCGAAAACGGTGTGTTTGAATTATGCTTGGACATTTAAAACTTTATCGTTTGTGATAAATATAACAGTTTTGTTATATATCTACAGACACTTTGACAAGTTATATGCGACACGCGTCATGCAAAAACAACTTTTTGGAGAAAACAAATGAAACGCGACGCATACTTGATTAGCAACGGATGGAAACCAATGAGCGTGCGCGTATTGCGTGGCGCAAGTCCCGTCAAAACTTCCGTAGATATAATCGACCTCGTAGTTTTTGCCCCACCCTAAGCTTGAATATCAATTGTCATTAAACGTGACAATAAGATAAACTTTAGTAAAGTTGCAGTTTACTGGGAGTTTTAGTAGACGTAGTTTCAATAGTAACTATATAACTTTAGTTACACCATCATAGTGAAGTTTCAATTTACTGGGAGTTGTTTGTTAAAAGTGTTAAAGCATTACGACATGGATTATACCAACACATTTCAGTAGATATAGACCTAGTGTTAATAGTAACAATATAACTTTAGTTACACCACCATGGATTATCTTCCCGTATACATTAGCGAGGTCCTAAATAAACTGTTATGGCTGACACCCGAACATTAATGCACCTCGTTACGTTAGTGGAACATAATGTAGTGTTAGTCCCAAATTTAGCATATATTGAGGATGTTGGCATCAACTATGTTCGTAGTTTGGTACCAAATTAAATGTGAATATTATGTGGAACTATATCAATCCGCAATGTTTGAAGACTAAGGCCTTCAACCAGTGCGTCCTGCCCGTAATGACATACGGTGTCCGCTTGACATAAGTATCCGCTTCTATAACAAGTTGCCAAAGTCGGTTACAGAACTTAGCGATGGAAAGTTTAAAACTCACATCAAACGTGTCCTTATCAAAAAAGCATATTATAAGATAAAAGACTACGTTGAAGACAGGGAAGTTTGGCATTAATTCCTTTTGCACATGTGGCTTCCCTGGTACCTCATTAACAGCAAAACCGTGTGAAAGTCTATTAACTGCTCCCAAATTGCAATGTTAATTTTAATTCTTTTTATTATTATTTTTTTTTTTTTTACAATGTCTGACATATTCTCGTCATTATTTGACATTATACATCAATTTTACTACCTACTATTTATTTTCAGTGATTGTCATCGAAATCATGTCACTTGGTTCAAATAGATTCATTTTATATAGGTAGATTCTTTTACATATTGTGAATGAGAGAACGTTGTAGGCCTTAGAGACTAGATTTGTAGACGTTTTTCTATTCTGTATTTTCATTCCTCTAAGTACCTGGTACTTATTGACTGGCCTGCACTGTCCTCCCATACCTATTATCACTGTAATTTGAAAACATTGTAAAAGCCAATTATTTTTAAAAGAGTAACCGTGGAGTTTCTTGCCGGCTCTTCTCCATAGGAAACGACAAATTGGAACCGTGCACCTAGCTTCTGACGTTTCATAAGTGCCCATGCAGGCTTATGTGAAATAAAATATTTTGATTTTGATTTTGGTGCCGAAACGTGGACACTGACAGTTGGGCTGGTCCACAAATTTAAGGTCGCTTAGCACGCTATGGAGCGGGCTATGCTCGGGGTTTCTTTGAAGGATAAAACCAGGAATTAAATTATCCGGAAAAGAACCGGAGTCACCGACATATCTAGCAGAGTGAGCAAGCTGAAGTGGCAGTGGGCTGGTCATGTTTGTCGAAGGACCGATGGACGGTGGAGCAGACGAGTCCTAGAGTGGAGACCGCGTATCGGCAAGCGTAGTGTCGGACGCCCCCCAGCTAGGGGGACCGACGACCTTAAAAAGGTGGCTGGGGCAGACTGGATGCGGAAGGCGGAGGATAGAGTGTTGTGGCGCAGCCTGGGAGAGACCTATGTCCAGCAGTGGACTGTGATAGGCTGAGTTGATTGATTGATATCAATGGCTCGCATTGAATAAGAAAAAAATAATACAAAGATTGTTTGAAAAAAAAAGGATCTCTTTTATATTCAGAATGGTATGCGGCTAACATCTATCTATACATAAATGCAAAGTAAGTCTGTTTATCTGTTACCTTTTCACGCTTAAACCCTTTAACTTTTCGAACTCATGAAGCAATGGATGACCTCTAAGTTTGTTTCAACTTTTCTTCTCAGAGAAGTCAGATTGAAAACGCCGACCTCTACATGGTCTTCATAATTATGATCTGACCAAAATTATGTCTGGACTTTATAAGAGACTGGGACCTCTGAGTTTGTTTCGGCCTTTCTTCTCAGAGTAGTCAGATAGGAAACGCTGACCTGATCTAGTTCAAAAAATATGTTTGACATGTAAAAGTGTTTGTACAAACCTTCTTGCAGAAATAAAATCAATAACCTTTAATAAAATGGTTTAGGTTCTGATTAATCGTGTGTTACAAAGTTAGGGTAGGTGCCTACTGGTACAAGTACGACATAGACATTTTAAATGTTTAATGATGAAAATAATAGTTTAAAAAACTAAAAAACACGCTTTAAAAACCAAACTAAAAAAGGAGAAAATAATGGAATTCAATTAAAAAGCGTGGGGTGCTTGACATTAATTGATTATAAAAATACCTCAAAAAGCACCCCACGCTTTTTAATTGAATTAAATTATTTTCTCCTTTTTTAGTTTGGTTTTTAAAGCGTGTTTTTTAGTTTTTTAAACTATTATTTATTTGCTATTTTTTAGTTTTGCTAACTACAAAAACATGTTTTATTTTTCCTTTTTTTTCATTTTTCTCAAAAAAAATATATTCATTATTGAATTGTCATCGGTCCTCGATAAGTTTACAAAGTTTCAATGAAATCTGTCCGTTTAAAGTGGGTCAAAATCGCGCTCTAAGGAGTCGGTTACATACAAACAAACATACAAGTGAAGTTAATATAAAGCGTGTAAAAACAAATACATGCAGACAAATTTGCTGACAGTAGCTAGTCTACTACATTTTCATCACAAAACCATCATCTATCGATCCTTATCAACACAAATACCTACAAGAAAACCCATGGTCATACCTACCTACCTATAATTCAAACATCATTTACATTTTCTCCAAAACTTTTCGAACACGGCACCCTCCAAGTCCGTCCCCGAATACATTGATAATAAAACCATCGGATTTAATAAAAACTGCTCTCATGTCGAAGTTACAGAACATCGTTTCCCTTTTATAGCGAGTTTTGTTTGATATATTTAAATACCTAACAATAAAAATTCTGCGAAGAAACTTTGTTCGGGGCAGCTGAATAGACGACAGATGTCGTTAAGAAAATACGATACGGTGACGACACGACTTTACAGAATATTTTTCTAAACTTAAATATGTAAAAGAAATTAATAATATAAAGATAAGAGATTTGATTTTTTACCGACATCACAAAAAGGAGGAGGTTCTCAATTCGGTTGTATTTTATTTTAATTTATGTTACCTCATAAGGTAAATTAAAATAAAATACAACCGAATTGAGAACCTCCTCCTTTTTGTGATGTCGAGCTATGGCTCTATCAGTTAACATACATACAAAAAAGTTGATTATAAAGTATATACAAAAGCCAGCACATCAAGCTACCCCAATCTGTCAAAATTCTTTAATAGATTTTCAAATTTATTACAAAAATATAAGATTCATGTTCAATTGGGATTTGACAGTTTGGGAAAGCTTGATGTACTGATGATGGGCGTCTGTACACACAAAAACGTTTAGTAACAAAAACCAACCGACTGCCAAACAATTTAAAAATAGCTTTGATTTCCGAAGTCGGTGTCATTGGTTTTATTTATATTTCCTTTTTTTGCCACTGACTTCCGAAATTAAAGTGACTTTTCAATTTAGTTATAGTGTTTTTTTTTTACTTTTTCATTTTTCAGAAAGTGGAAAACATACGTATAATTGAAGCTAAAAGCTAACTCATACACCACTAAACAGAACTTGACCAAAGAATATTTTTTCGAATTGCTTCATAAAACACGGAGTTCTGAGGTAAGAAATTGAAAATCTCTTCCCTTTTTTGAAGTAGTTTAAAAATGTATGGTTTTGGCTTCAATTTCCCGGAAAATATTGCCTAAATAAATACACGTTTCACAACGTTCTAATAATTAGTAAGCTTGGTAGCGTTTTAATTGACGTTTATTAATAATTTTATGGAATTCTATTGTGAAACATTCGGACACCTTTTGTTTACTAAAGCTCTTTGTCCAATAAACTGTGGAGCTGGACTGTTATTGGGTGAAGCTTTTAATAATAGGATTATTGGTTTATGACTGGGGAATCAGTCACTGTAAGCTTTAAATTAAAGGAATGTTGGTTCATGCCTGAGAATCAGACAGTTTTAATTATGGTGTTAGTGCATGCATTTTTTTTAATGCATTTTGTTACGTGTTCTTATGGTAAAATAAAGATATTTGAAAATGAAACACAGCATCACGTCTTGTGTGCATTTTTCATTTTTTTAAGTGCATTTTGTTACGTCTTCTTATGAATAAAGATATTTGAAAATTGAACACAGCATCACGTCTTGTTTCCCCAAAAACTTGAGCCGAGGTGTATCTACAATGCACATTTTTCAAGTTATGTTTAAGTCTCATGTAACGTGGCGAGCCTAATTGCCACTAACCAGGCATTAATCTGCACTCTGGGCTAATCCTGAGAAATCCCTGACGGAAAAACCCAAAACCACTTATCTCAAACAAAGGCAAATAAATCTTTTTAAATAAAATTTATAGCGGAAAAGAAGTAAAACACTCATTACATTTTGCAGCTTAATTTGTAAAATAATTTCCTCCACCTTTAAATTTATGATCGTGAAGTGTAAACGCGTAATTAAGAAACGTTTTGTAATAATTTAAATTCTTCCAGTTCCCTTGTAAACGCGGCTGTAATCCTACGGCCTACTAATATTATAAATGTGAAAGTTTGTATCTTTAGATGTTTGAATGATTGTTACTCAATCACGCAAAACCGGCTGAACTGATTTGGAAAAACGGGCAAAAGTTTTCGCCCGCGGCTTCGCCTGCGTAGAGTTCCGAAATTATACCACGGGAACGTACTACCGGGATAAAAAGTATCCTATGTGTTAATCTAGGTTATAAACTATATGCGTGCCAAATTTCATCCAAATTCGTTCAGTAGTTTTTGCGTGAAAGAGTAACAACATCCATCCATCAATCCTCACAAATTTTCACATTTATAATATTAAGTACGATTAGTAGGATAGTAGGATTACCAAACAACAAGTTGTTAGAACAGATGCATGATACAAGAGTACAGTGAGTACAAGGAGTACACGTGTCGCCATGATTATGTCTGTGCCACGGCTTGTCGATATTCAAAGGCAATAGAAAGGCAGGCTCTGAATACCTCGTTACTGGGACCTTCTTCATGCACAGAGTAGCTTGAGACAGAGACTTCGGAAATATGTGTTTTACAAAAATTTATATAAAAAAAAACCCAAGATGTACAGTCCTGAAAAAAGTAACACACAAAACTGTCCTCAATTACACGTCAGTGGTTATAGTTATGATAAAACACGCATGATTAAGTGGTTTTTACAAAGCAATGTCCAATAAATAATAGTTTAAAAAACAAAAAAAAACACGCTTTAAAAATTAAAGCGTGTATTTTGGTTTTTTAAACTATTATTTATTTTCTATTTTTTAATTCTGCTAATTACAAAAGCGTGATTTTTTCAGATTTTTTTCCTTTATTTTTTTCAATTTTTCTCATTTTTTTTTTTAATTATTGAATTGCCATCGGTCCTCGATAAGTTTACAGAGTTTAAAAGAAATCTGACCGTTTCAAGTGGGTCAAAATCGCGCCCTAAGGATTCGGTTACAAACATACAAGTGAAGCTAATATAAAGCGTGTAAAAAGACTGACTGAAAGATGATTGACTACTGATACTATTTGACACCTGCGCACATTACGCCCTATTTATTCGGTTGTTTTTGAAAAGCTGATTATGTCTCTTGGGGTTTTTGTAAATTAATATTAACAAAGAACATGATGCCAGCATTTACCCATGACTTCTTGTATTAATATAAAATGTGGATATAATTTACTATATTGCCGAGTGTCATAGAACTATGATGCTGGCAATAAGTCTTTATTGCTATATTTAAGAAAATGCCTCCGGCTGCATGAGATTGCTAAAAAAGCGCCGTCTGTTTGCCTTCCTGTATAACAACCATATAATATAACTAATAATAACAAACTCTCTGTCTCCTCACACTACTCTGTATTTTGTAGAGGCGCAATGCAAACTACATACATAGGTAAAGACTCCGACTACGAAGCACCCTTTATGTATGGACAGCTCTTGCATGCTCTATATTTTGCTCTACAGAGTGAGAAATATCCCCAACTTGGGGCAAAGTTACTCTACACGCGGTAAAGATGCAAAACTTAGTCGCTATAGGTATTCATAAAGTCAGGGACGATGTCAAATTATTTGATAGGGATGGGAAATATTTCCCGTGAGAATGGCCTGAAAATAAGAACTTACTTCAAAAAGGTTACGCGTTTACAACTAGCCATAAACATACATGTACATATCAAACTTTTTGGCTCCACACATGAATTTGCAATCTCAAGATTGCGTAGTATAATGCAAGTTAAATAATTTGCGCTGATATTGATATCAGCTATGATTTTTAATCAGTCCTGGCTCTACCTATATTTTGGCTGCTGAAAACGAAACCACAAACGTAGTACATAGGGAAGTATCTAACTATTATAATAATATTACTAAAAAAAATTTTTCCAAAAAAACACTACAAAGTGAAAAATAACTTTAATTTCGGAAGTCGGTGTCTTTGGAGATGTATTTTATTTTTATGTCACCGCTTTCCGAGATTAAAGTTATTTTTCACTTTGTAGTGTTAATTTTGGAAGTCGGTTGTTTTTTTTTGGAAAAAGTCGTTTCGCAGCAATTATTTTTGTGCAATGTTCCTTAGTTTGATCTACAGAACTGCCGTCCACAATCTATAATGCCTTTAACCAACAAAATCATATTTCGAGTTATGGACAAAAAAGCGCAGAAAAATATGAAATGCATGCTATTTAGTTATGCAACGGATGGTAAAAATTATAGTAAAAATGTAAATTATAAGCCCTTAGTTACTTTTTAGTTTAATAATGTTCCTTACCTGCGTTTTAGCGTAGTAAACATATCAAACAAGGCAAGTTAACGGGCTTTTTTTTATCTTGGCATCCATAAATAGTAGAACAATACTGGTTAGACAGAAAGATAGAGATTTTTTCTTATCATAATAAGAAAAAAAATCTCTATCTTTCTGTAGAACTCAAACTTAAAGCATTTATTTCAATTAAACCATTTACAGGTACTTTTGAACTGTCAAAAAGTCGATAAGCTGGAAAGTTGAAGCTAGTTGTCCATTCCAAAACGTAGATCTCTATGGAGAAGAACGGGCAAGAAACTCTAAGGACAGTCTTTTAAAACATGTTAGATATTACAAAATTTTGGGAACATTATTCTTGTTGCTTCTGTATGTGAGCAAACAATGTAAAAATTTAATAAACAATTCTAAATATAAGATTAAAAATAAGCCCTGGATGTTAGGAGATGACCAGTCTCAACCGACGGCGACGGCATCCGTTCACGAACTTAACGCGTGGGTCAGCACCATCCAGCTCAACCTTTTTGTAGGAAACCGAATGTAACAGAGAAGGACATGCCGTTTTCCCCACGATGTTTCCTTCATCGTTTTGAGAGCCTATTGAGCTACAATTTGCAAAAACGTTAGAAATTTTTATGTCGAATTCCAGTGTTTTCCCAGAAAAACTTTTACTGAAAAGACGCGACATTAAATCTCCAATCTTTCTCTTCAATTCGTCCTTAAACCTTCAACAAAGAAAAGGAATGAAACAATAAAGCTACGATATTCTGACAACTGAAAACGAAATTATTTGCGGTAAATCCGAAGCCAGGCGGTACAGTTATAATTATACCTACTGAATATTCATGTACCTAACATTGAACGGAATAATTAATCTTATATGGGTGGTGACTGCTTATGATCGTATAATATGAGTAAGGTAACGGTTTTAGTATCGTTTTTGAAGGGTTTCTTTGATTCAATGAACTGAGTTTCTTGCCCATTCTTCTCCATAGCTAGTTTTACAGCCACCAAAAGGCAAATAACCAATGGGTCACGGGTTTAAGCCAGGCGGTACAGTTATAATTATACCTACTAAATATTCATGTAACATTGAACGGAATAATTAATCTTATATGAGTGGTGGCTGCTTATGGTCGTATAATATGAGTATGGTAATGGTTTCAGTATCGTTTTTGAAGGGTTTCTTTGATTACTGAATTTCTTGCCCCGTCTTCACAATAGGTAATTGTACAGTCTTGTGGCCTAAGTAATAATAGCCGCCCGGCACCCTAATTGCGTAACTCAAGATTAATCATAATCTGTTTCGTTTTGAAACAGATGGCTAAACCATTGCTTCATATCTTCGAAAACTGTGTCTGCTCAACAACGTAAATAACGCAATGAATGTTGTTGAACTGTCAAAATGAAACCGATTCTGATTAATCGCGTGTTACGCAATTAGGGTGCAGGTCTATCGATCTGCCCAGTTGGTCCGTGGATGGGTTACCATCTTTACATATCAAGACCCCGTGCGTTCTGTAGCTCGAAAAGCTTGTTAAGCCGTTGGTCCCGGTTGTCATTCTCGTAGATCTTTGACTATTATTACGGGTCGTCAGAAGCCCAAAAGTCTGACAACTAGTCTTACCAAGGGTATCGTATTGTCCAGTAACTGGGTTGTGAAAGTCAGATAGGTAGTTGCTCCATGTAAAATACTGGTATTCAGCTGCCTCCGGTAAGACTGAAAGCCGACCCAAACATAGCTGGGAAAAGGCTAAGCAGATGATGAGGTAGTTGTTTTCATTGTTTATTGTTAATTAAAACGGTAACACCAATTACATTAATTAACATACAGATTGAATAGATAACAAACATATTACAAATACTAACATATAATAGAGGACAACCTAGCATACTTACTCTCGCAAAATATCAAACACACACGCATGATTTTACTCCATTCATCAGCAAATAGATCACATTCAGGATAGGCGGTCAGGAGGGCGTTGAGCATCCTTAAAGTACGACACACAGGGGACTCAGCTCTGGCAACAGTTTTAGACAACGGCGGCGCAAACAGATTGCGTCGACGGCTTTGACGATGACCGATGAACTTGTCGGGAACAAATAGTCGACAGAAAACATCGAGGAGTTCGGGACTGTCGATGCGTCCTCTGAGAATTTTGCAGGCTACTGTGAGCTGTAGAAAGCCTCGTCTAACCTCCAATGAGTGGAAACCCAAAACACCTAGGAGATAATTAGTAGGGTACATGAAAGGAAAGAAGTGAAACGTCTTTTTATACAGAAATCTGAGGAAAGTTTTCTGTACCTTCTCCAGCATCAATGTATGAGTCGCCGTATAGGGATGCCAGATACAGGCACCAGCCTCAAGTTTACCACGAACCAAAGTGGTGTACAGAAGCTTAATGACATCTGGGTTGTGAAAGTCACGGGCATTTCGCAAAACGAAACCCAAACGCCTAAAAGATTCCTTGGCAAGGGTGGAGACATGATCTCTAAATGTCAGACCAGTGTCAAAGGTCACGCCCAGGTCCTTTATTTTGGCGACGCGACTTATAACTTCAGTGCCCAATCTGTAGCTATAGTGCAGTGGTTGACGTTTTCGACTGTACGTCATGACGTAACACTTACTTGTATTAAAAAATAGTTTATTGACCATGCTCCACTCATATATAGCATCAATGTCCGCCTGTAGGAGTATGCAATCTGCGACCGTATCAATTTGAACTACTAGTTTTAGGTCATCGGCATAGAGCAAGCATTTTGCGAATTTAACCTTATTTATAAGATCATTGATCATGATAAGGAAAAGCAGTGGACCAAGCACGGATCCCTGACTCACGCCTGAGCGGGTATTATAAGGTTCAGACTCAAAGCAACCGTGCCTAACAAACTGCCTGCGGCCTCGCAGATAGTCCGCAAAGAAGTTCAGAAACTCAGACGAGAAACCGGATGCCTCCAATTTCATCAAGAGCACGTCATTGTCAACCCTGTCGAACGCCTTGCGGAAATCGAAATAGAGGACATCCACTTGCCCCCCATTGTCCAAAACCCCAGAAATGTAATCAACGTGAGTCATCAGATTCGAATTAACTGAGCGGCCTTGGCGAAAGCCGTGCTGGGCATCAGAAAGAAACGTATTTATATGTTTATAGATGTACGTGTGGAGTATGTGCTCGAAAACCTTTGCAAGAGTGGGCAGGACAGCAATAGGCCTGTGTTCCACCACAGATGATTTGTCACTAGTTTTTGGGATGGGAATAACACGCGACATTTTCCATTGTTCAGGGTAAATGCCTGACTGAAGGGCTAGATTAAAGATATGGCAGAGAGGATTTGCCAGGATATCATGGCATCCCTTGAGGATAAAAGCAGGGATAGAGTCAGGGCCGATCGAGCTATGAGGTTTAAGTTTGGCAATACCTTTAACTACGTCCTGTGGGGTCAAAAGGGGTATAGGAATATTATTTCCAGAGTAGTAGGTCGGCTTGAGATGACTTGGATTTAATTCAGGAGAATCAGTTAAGAAGACGCTGGAAAAGTACTGAGCGAACGCTTCCGCAGCTTTGATACCCGAGTAAACTATACCGTTGTGCACAACGTTAGGCTCGAAACCACCCTTCGATCGCAGGCTGGAGACATGGTGCCAGAACTGTCGTGGGTTACTTCCTATGTTGTTCCCTACAGTATGACAGTATGATTTATAGGCCTCTTCAGTTCTAATTTTTAAATCTGAACGTAGACCACTAAATTGAGCATATATAAGGTTACAGCGTGAAAGTTTCCATTTGTGATGCAATTTGTTTTTACGCTGAGTGTCGTTGACTAAGTCCCTTGTAAACCAAACCGGATATCGTCTGTTGCCAGAAGTTTTCCTCTTTTTTTTTGGGATACATGAATCGAAGAGGTCATAGATAATAGTATAGAACTGACTAGTAGCCGAGCATGCATCCCGGTCGTCCAGGAGATCCTGCCAAGGGGCAGCACGAATTTGATCATTTAGGAGTATGTAGTCTCCTTTGCTGAAGTTCCAGTCTCTGCTTCGGTCAATGTTGCTAGGGCATAATATTTCATTAACCTGATGTTTAGACATAGTTACAGCAATATCTAAAGGAGGATGATACAGGTCGATTGGGACTAGCTCCGAGCCCACAACGTACTCGCAGTTTACTTCGACACCCTCCTGAACCAACACAACATCTAACTTACTCCCCCGCACATTCATCACTTCATTCATCTCTACCAGATCACAAAAGTTTAAAAAATAACAGCAATAATTGTTAACATTCACTGACGCACTTTTTAAGTTAAGGTCTCCAAGGATCATAACTCTTCCGCTCAAATTTGAAATAATGCTCTCAACCTTACAAAACCACGACATGTAGTCTTCGTCAGTGGCAGAGGGCTTGATGTAGACAACACACACGTACATATTTCGGCCATTCATTTGGATCCTAGCCCACAGGTCTTCGCCGCAATCCGTTTCAAGGTCATATTGCCTGCTCATGGTAATGCCGTCGCGTGCTGCCAGCAACACACCGCCCCCCAGAGTCACTCTATCTCTACGTAGGATGCGCCAATCTCCGTCTGTCAATTCTGAGTCTTCCACTGAGTTATCTAGGTTCGTTTCTGTGACGGCTATTAAGTCATGCTCAGATAATAACAAGCTTGATCTCCATGTAGGTAATTTCGTTTTGAGACCACGAACATTTTGGTACAATACACGTAGGCAATTGTTGCGATTACTGAGGATGAGCGGGCTGGTGGCAAGAATGTCTGTGGGATAATTGTTCACTATTTCGGGCACGAAAGTTGTGGCGCCACGGTTTTACGCAAATATCCTCTGCCCAATTTTGAACCGCAGATACTTGATCGGCTAGCTTCGAGGGCACCCCCAACTTAAAAGATGCATAGTTGCCACGGGATTTAAGCACTTCTACTGTGCATACATCCGTCCCGCAGATGGTATGAAGGTGCTCACGCACCTGGCTATCAGTGGTGCCCTGCTTTACGTAGAAGAGGTGCAAGTATCTCCATCGTTCAGAAGCCTCCAACCTAGTGGTGCCGGGCGCGGCTGTCCCCCGCATAACATTGCTAAGCGAACGACGCGGGCGCCTGTGTCGAACCTCAACCCAATCATCATCATTCGTCTGCCCGTTCAAGACCTCGTCACCCATAGAAACATTCCCAGTAGCAACCGCAGGAGCAGCAGACACTGGCAAAAGGACTTGAGGTTTGGGCATTTGCCGTTGCCCGGCGGCTGCCGTCACTGGTTTGGTCGGTATGCGTATATCTCGCCGGCTCTGCTGACCAGTTACCAGATCTACAGCTTTCTCTCCTACGGAAGCCATCGTTACAAGGCTCTCCCTTTCATTTGGCGGTAATCTCATGGGGCTGTTGGTAGTAACTAGGCTAGAACGAGAGGTAAGCTCTGGGAGTTCCTCGTATTGTTTGTCTTGTCCCAACATCGTGACTTTTGTTCTCTCGAGATTAATATTAAAGGTGTTCATGCTAATTTGGAGCTCAGTGGCGGAGTTTTGAATTCCAGCGCACAGGTTTTTAAGGTCATTAACGTCCTTTACCAGCGTAGAGAGGATTGCATCATGCTCAGATTTCCACGTAGACAACCTACGGTCGTAGTCAGTCTTCCATGAGTTCAATAGTTGCATAAGTTCCTCCTTTGATTCGCCGCATGCGCAAGAGGAAGAGGAATGCATCACCACAGTACAGTCACCAAAAGTAATAAGTAACTAGGGTCCTCGAATATACTCGCAGTTTAGGAAGAAACCGATGGATGTTTTCAAATGAATTTTAGTTTGATATATGTACTGTTTGTTTTATATTATTTAAATGAGATTTTATTTCAAAATATCCATCGGTTTCTCAAAAAATTTAAGCTATATCCGACGGCACTGGTTACGTACCTGTTTTGGTGATCGTACCAGGCTTTGGAATGGGCAACTAGCTTCATTTTTCTGAACGACGAGTATAAGATTTGAAAGTGCCTGTAATTGGTTTATCATGATAATCGGTAACATCGCGCCTTGTGGGAAACGAAGGCTTGAGCAGAATTGTACCTATAGTGCAACCAGATTTCAAATCCCATGTAAAAGGGGCCGAGCCTATTGTTAGACTACGACCTAAAGCTACACCAACGCAGCAGTCATATCTTCATCCACTGAAGTACTGTAAAGGTTGTATGCTCATCATAGAACCTTACGTTACTGGCAGCCAATGATTGGGCTGTCTATGATCGAACAGTCGGGAAGTTTAGATTTAGAATTTAGAAATATTTTGACATAGGTTTTGTTCCGGCAGATGATTTCATTCTGGTGATTGGCGCGTTGCTGTACAGTCTTTATTTCTTGAAAATAAACGTGGAACCCCACGAATTGAAACGTCATCAAGTATTTTATTTTATAACCATCCTTCCGTCGGTAACTTGGGAGCTCGGCAGAACTCCCACAGTTCCTACTAGCTTTGAAAACACCGCGTGGAGGTTGGAAACTGGCTGCTACTGACCAATTCCAGATAGATAACCCAATAATACTTTACCCGACCTGGGAATCGAGACCACCAGACCCTTATGACTACTAGACCAATGAGGAATCACTCATAAAAACGTTTTGGAAAATGTCAAGCCGATGTTCTCGGGTTCGCAATCGAAAACCTAAAACCTACATACACACAAACACGATCTTCATAGACACGATAAGGAGTACCTTCCTATGAATCTAGTAACAATACAAATTGCTCTCAAATTGAACTAGCCCTAAAGTTTATATTAATTAGGGGGTTCGCCCAAATTGTCGGCATTCCGCTAGATTAGTTACACCCGACCGCGGCCCAAGTTTGGGGCTCTTACCCTAGTAATCGTTTGCACAATAGCCTGCCTTTCTTGGACTTGACAGAAGACATTTTATGGGCAGTTTTAGAAGGTTTTTATTATCAACCTGTGATCTTTCTACCGCATAGCAACTAACAACTAACGAGTGACTAGCGAGCTGTAGATCGTAGGTTTGAACCTACACAGACACATTACTTCGTGTAAATTATTTGATTACCACTGCTCTCAAAACGGCGAAGGATAAGATCGTGAGGAAACCGGTATGTCATCATCACCATCATCATTTCAGCCGAAAGACGTCCACTGCTGGACATAGGCCTCCCCCAAGCTCCGCCACTTCGACCGGTTCTGTGCTTCCGGCATCCAGCGGACTCCTGCGGCCCTCACAAGGTCATCGGTCCACCTTGTGGGAGGCCTTCCAACTTTACGTCTTCCGGTGCGCGGTCGCCACTCCAGAACTTTTCGACCCCATCGGCCATCTGTTCTGCGAGCAATGTGCCCTGCCCACGGCCACTTAAGTTTGCCAATTTTTCGGGCTATGTCAGTTACCTTGGTTTTCCTACGGATCTCTTCATTCCTGATTCGATCACGCAGGGAAACTCCAAGCATAGCCCTCTCCATTGCCCTTTGGGTGACTTTAAGCCTTCTTATGAGGCCCATTGTGAGCGACCACGTTTCGGTTCCATATGTCATCACTGGCAACACACACTGGTCGAAGACTTTCGTTTTGAGACACTGCGGTATGTGGGACGAGAAGAAATTGCTAAGCTTCCCGAACGTTGCCCCACCGAGTCGGATTCGACGATTGACCTCTTTCTCGAAGTTGGACCGACCTAATTGGACATTTTGTCCTAGGTAAACGTACTCATCCACAACTTCGAGCACAACCGGCATGTACTAGAACAAAAAAATTAAAGCCATGTGACATCTTCCAACCTGCACTGGGCCCGTTGGCCCGGGGTTACGTCCCACTCCCCTCTCACCGAAAGTAAGCCTGTGTCCCAGCAGTGAGAACATTTTAGGCTGATTTTAATGAACAAACTATTTTACAATACGTTTGTTACATATACTTGTTAGACATCGATAAGGAGATTATTTTGCTTTCCGGCACAGGCTTTCATAGCCTGAGAATTGCACAGGAGGAACCATGGAGCGTTCCATGCTTAGCCTCAGGCTAATAGACCGAGTTCCAAAAGTCGTGATACGAAGTCGTACGAAGGTCTTCAATATCGGAAAGCGTATTATGGAACTCAAATAGAGTTGGAGAGGACACCTGGCAAGGCGTGAGTGATGACAGGTGGAGTAAGGCTGTGACAGAATGATGTCCAAGGACTGGAGGACGAGATGTCGGTCGTCCGGCGGCGAGATGGGCGGGAAAACTTGAATGAAACTGACACAGGAGCGCGGGGATTGGCACAAGAATCGTTCGAGAGATTTCCTTGTCCATATCGCACCTGCAACCGAAGTCAGTTCTTCCTCCCACTTTCGCACCAGTCTTTCTCTTTTCCTCTTCCCCTCTCTCGGATACCATTCAGTGACCTGCCCAGTTACATTTACATTTGAGTTTCTTTATTTTGAATGTCACATACACTACAGTAACATATATTTTTTTGTTTTAATAAGTTTTAGTCAAACTTTATACCATTTATGTCCACATAAGGTCATAAGCTTGGGCATCGGTAATTCACTGGTGATGTCCATGATAAACTAGGACAGGGCATAAATGTGATTTTGACATCTAAATGTAACTGCTTTTATTCACACTAATTTATTTTATTCGGCCACAAGCCGTGTGGCCTTTCCCATTGGCAACATATCAGGAGTGTTAGGGGATGACTTTAAAAACGATCGTACAACTATATTAAATATATACGTTAAAATTTTTAACGTATAAACAGAAATTCAAGTACCTACCTGATTTTCAACTTTAATGCGTAAGCATAAGGTTCATGTTTAATTGGGAAAATTTGACAGTTTTGGGGTAGCTTGATGTCTGTACAAAATATGTTTGATTATTAAAAACTAATTGAAAATCGTTATTTTTAACCGACTTCAAAAAGGTTATCAATTCGGTATGTTTATATTTACATTTTTTATGTATGTTTGGGCATAACTCCGTCATATAAATTATTTTTTTGTTCGAAAGGGCTTTATTCTGAAATGGTCCATTTAAATTTCAAATAGATCTGATGGTGAGTTTCGGAGACAGACAACGGATCGGAAGGCGGAGACAAAAAAAATAAATTCATATCCAAAGACCCGACCTTCGAAATTAAAGTTATTTTTCACTTTGTAGTGGTTTTTCGGAAGTTGGTTGCTTTTTTTTGGATAATGTTTTTTTTTACAGGTACCTATGTACTTCATATCGTATTTTATTTTCAATGGAATAATATATTCACGCTTGTAGGTATACCCCGTAGGTTTTGGTAGAGATTACAGACAATCCGTACGTCATTAGACAAATGAAACTGAAAGATGACTTTTTTCAGGAAACGCCATATATTTAAATTTAAGACTTGAAACCAACGATTTGTTAGTATGTGGCCCGTAACGGAAAATATGAAACAAAAATGAAGTCTGTTGGATCAATAAAAAATTGGGGACGGAGTCTATAGTCGCTTGCCCATCGTCCTTAAATAGCGACAGCGGAAATAAAAGGACTCTTAAATAAATCTGTCGCCATTGACCAATTAAATAAAATCCCCAGATAATTAAGCACAAAATTACTAGCGCTAACTGAAATAAATGCCTTTTTAATGATTGCTTTGCCGAAGTATCAAAAGATTAAACGATACCTACTCATTAAGGTTTAATACAGATTATTTAATTAGGAGAGAGTGCGCGAATCAACTCTCTTTTTACTCATTAATCAAAAATCGTGCAAAAATAATATACATAAGTAAGTCCTACTGATTTTTCGGTGGAAGCTCTAGGGAGCCAACGAAATTAAAGTTTCTTGCGATTTTTGCAATTTGCAGGTGAGTTTTAGATAGATGGATAAAACCTTTATTTAGTGCACACAAAATACAAAATACTACACACAAAAGTATACAATTTTTTTTTTTTTTGGATGGGAAATCATCAAATAACTTCTCCCGCTCTGGGTGGAGCGGGAGGGCGTGTCAGACTTTTACTGACTAAAACCCACCCGTGTTCCCTCAGTTGCCTGTGTGCCAGGGGCCGCGGTATCTCTTTCGAACGACCCGCACCCCTGGCAGGCATCGGCCCTTGCGGACCCCACCATTTGGTGCTGACATCTCTTTGAGGCGCGCGTGGAACACAACGCGCCGTCGACCCGGGCTTGGTCCTTACCGGACAGCGAGCTACCCATAACTCGCCGTCCGCAAGCCCGCGTCTACGGTGGCCGGGAATCAGCCTGGGATTCCCGGCGCCCAGGGCGTCTCCCGCAGAAAAGTATACAATTAAATGTAAACAAATAACATGAATTGAAATTTAAAACAAGGTGCCAAAACATCTAGATGTATTGGCACCTTTTTTTAAACTATAACCCTGGGGCAACTATCCTAGTTTTACCCTAGGGTAAAACCAGGATAGTTGCCCCAGGGGTAGGTATAGTTGCCCTGATTGTAATTACGTTAGTTTCGCGGATGTATCACATGCTATTTTATTAACCTATCGAAAGACTCTTTAACTATCACTAAGTTGACCGCGTCGCATGTCTCTGTGCGATTGCATGGGAAGACAAAATGTGATCAAAGATTTTGCGGGATAGATGTCCTGTTTCTCGAAGGGGCATCTATCCTAAACGTAATTTATATGGATTAGGCAACTATCCCCTATGCGGGATAGATGTCCCAAAATATAGAGGTAAGCAAAAATCGCTAATACTCTGGAAATATTAAAGATAATGTTTGTTACTTTTTATAAATTTGTTGTTAAGAAACCAAAGTATCGGCCAGTTTTACAAATAAAGTATTTTGCTTTTTATATTGAGAGATGTCCGGCAACTATCCGGCTTTTACCCTACCGTTTCAGGCTGTATGTTAAACAAAATATGATTCGCGACCGTAAATATGGCTGTATTTAATAGGGTATTACACCCATTTTTGAAAAGTGTCTTAGTTAGATTCTAAAGTGCTAATAAACCACAAAAAACTGCATTTTTATTGAATCGATTAGTGCCATAAAAATGCATTAAAATTTTACATTTTCAAATTTCTCGCGTCATTTGACTAAAATGCTGGACGCAGTGGACGCCATATTGATCTGTGGGTATGACGTCAGTTTGCTGTATAGACAAATGCGCTGATATTTTAGATGATAATTGTTTATAATTTAAAAAAATAGTTATTATTCTACTTATCGTTGGTTTGCTGTTCCTGAATGCAAAATAATATTTAAATAAAAAATACTTTGGTTTGGGCTTTGGTAAAATAATAAAAGTACAAAGTTGCTCAGTTGACACGCCGCATGACGTAATAACATGGCGGCTACTATTTCATGGTGTTCAAAAACAGATTAAAAAAACTGAAATCTTATAAATTTATTTTGTTAGTTCATGAACGAAAAACTAAAATTTTCCGACTGCATTTACCCTAAGCAATCTCAATAATATATTTTTTGTTTTTTTTTCATAAGAGTAAAATAAATACCCTATTACAATTATTAAAATCGTCAATATCACCCTCTACATACATTTAATCCCATTGAATGACTATTTCTTGACAAAATCATTCAACGGGATTAAATGAACTTAGAACCGTAGGCGCGGGCTTGTGGACGGCGAGTAATGGGTAGCTCCGTAGCTCTCTGTGCGGTAAGGACCAAGCCAGGGTCGACAGCGCGTTGTGTTCCACGCGCGCCGCAAAGAGATGTCAGCACCAACTGGTAGGGTCCGCAGGGGCCGATGCCTGCCACGGGTGCGAGTTGTTCGAAAGAGATACCGTGACCCCTGGCACACAGGCAACTGAAAGAACACGGGTGATGATTTCCCACCCAAAAAAAACTGGCCACCTTAACGCAACATAGACAAATTTCCACTTATATCTAACAAGAATCTTAATTTAATCGACGCAACAACAAAAGCAGTTCATCCCTATTACATTTTCACACCTTATACCGGCAGGAAGATATTTAAAAATATAATTTCCCCAACGATACACAGGGTCGTCGCCTATAAATTAATTCCATGGTAAATTGGAAAATCCCCTGAATCCAGGGGTCACCTGCGATGAAAAATACCACCGACAGCCTAATTCTGCTGTAAATAAAATTATACACGGTTTGAAATGAAGTCACAATCTAGGGTTCTGTACAGACGCATTAAGATTTTTGTAAAGAAATCAGAGTTATTTCACTGAGGCAGAGAAATATACTTATCTAACAAATCATGAGTACGGATGTCCATTGACAACGAAACGCAAGTGTGAAGTTGGCGCACTTCGACAGAGTCTAGCTTGACGTTCGTGCGAGTCGACGAGAGCGCTACAGCTGCAGCGGCGGCGCGGCGGCGTGGCACAGCTGTCTTGACCATCGGACATCGTATGGACAATACGTGCCTAAAAACTATCCAAGGTTTCGTTTTAAAAAAATTGTTAAGTTCAAATCTATCCTCAAAATAAAAAATCATCTTCAAAGTTTTTCTTCTCGCCCGCATCTACGCCTAGTAAAATGTTCAACAGTAAATAAAATACCTTATGATACCGGAAAGTAACTGTGTTCAAACTTACCTGTAACAAGAAATAAGCAATGTGATTTTATTTTTTGTATTATTTTTATACCTGCAAGTACCCCGTATTTGGGTACTAAACTAAATATTAGGTTTTTGTACTTTTTATCCAATTGAACATGAACCATATGCTTATGTGATAAAGTTGAAAATCAATTTGGCAGATTGGGGTAGCTTGATGTGCTGGCGCCTATACATCGGTGTCACATTGGTACTTACTTACCCGTATTTGAACCCACAACCTCGTGTATGAGAGTTACCGGCCCATCACGACATAAGGTTAAATAATTACCAGCGTACCATAAGATTACTTCAAGGAACAGTTTAGGCGTGTTATTTAATTGCTCCTGAAGTGAATGAACTTAAAATAAAATAGCTTACGGGCCCCTAAAAGCCTCGTTATTAATGTTCAAAAAGGGAGCGATGCAAATTTGCCCACAAATAGAAATTCTTCTCATTAACCCAGGCTTAATGACGTCTTTTTTTAGTAAAAACCAGCCAAAGAAATGCGTGGCTTTAGCTACGAGACGAATGCTTAGAAATAAACAGTAGGGGCGCCATGTTTTAATGGTAACATACACTTTTACATAGGTACGGGGTCGATTCAATACAAAAAACTTCAAAAAAACTTCTGGGCACGTTTCCTGATGACAGCGATACGGATACTTCGACGCCTAAGTGTCCTTTTGTTTTTTGTATTTATTTTGTATATCGTAGTTTTAATTATTAAGTACATTTGATATATATAAAAATAAAGTAAAAACTTCAACGTAGTCGGGAAATACCTATGTATTAGGGCAATAGTTTCTCTTCTTCTTATTTTGTGTTTCACAAACTGTGTCCAAATAAACGGTATTCTTTCTTTATTTACTTTTCTTTTCAAATAAATAACTAACTGTCGAAATGTGGGTGTGCTATAGATACACCTCAGCCCTTCCCTTCAGGCATTACAAGCGTGATGTTATGTCATGTGTGTCTTTCCAATAGTAAAGTTTATATTCTTTTAAGGGTTCCGTACCTTAAAAGGATAAAACGCGGGCCCAGTGCGGGTTGGTAGACGTCACATCCCAAGCAGCACAAATAGCTGTATAGCCACTGGACAACAGAATTTTTGAAAACTCGAGGCTGTTATGCTGTTTGTACAAGGGCTGTCTATCCCGCTATAATGCTCCTATAATTCTAAATTTGGCCCCAAATTAACCAGCGCTGAGAATTATAGTAGCTTGTTAAAAGCATTCCAGAGCATTGTAAGAGATGTACATGGGCTGCACAATAGCTTAGACAGCTGTCAATAGGCCACTATCCAGCTCCTTTAATTCTCTTAGACAGCCACTAGATGGTGTATGGTTTCATTACGGCGATTAATAATTCTACAAAGAAATTGCAACAAAAGACTATTTGTGCAGTGCAAGTGTTATGTCAAACTCTAATCTGTGGGCAAATATATAATTTCCAATTTAAGGTAAGTAATTTTTCACGTTTCTTTGTATCTCTATCGCTAAATTGTACTGCGGGTGCCAGTTTACTGTTAATATATATAGGTGTTATTATCAAATATTACATGCGCCACAGAAATAATATGGTTTTACTAAAAATATTATACAAAATAAATACGGTGTACGAATTATTCATGGATTTTTACAAAAAAATAACATTTTATGAGCATTTATATCTATTTGTAGCTAAAAAATTATGTATTTTTACTTTAATAGCTTTGAAATATCATGAAAATTTTACAGATATCAGTCATTTTTTCATATGTAATCGGCTTGTTTACATTAAAATGGCGTTAATTTGTTATCCAGCAATCATTCTAACTAAATTCTCTTGAAACTCTCTTTTCTGTGCAATGGCCATATTTAAGTCTATTAATCAGCTGAGAACTTTACGCTAGCTGTACAATGGTTTTCAGTTATTCTAACGACTGGTGAAAGCAGAAAAGTGAGAGTATACAACAGCGTCTTAGGGATCTCTAATATTCATAGAAAACTATTTCGGGCATTTCGTACTCAAGTAGCTTAGGTACTTCACTTGATTTTGTGATCCTACTTATTCTTGCCTGTTATGTCAAATCAGAGAGCCATTACTTGCTATGTTGCTTAGAAATGTATATTATAAAGTAAGATTAAAAAAAACTATAACTTCATTCAACCTAGCTAAGTGAATATTTAGCTAGGTTTAACTTTACGCTCTCCCGGCCGTGTGAAAGAGATGAAGCGAATTTGGATTGTCGCTTATTCGCGAATTTGCTTTGTCGCGAAGGATTTGTTAGCGCCATTTAAATTTAACCAATCATATTGAGATATATATATAATATATATTTTATTGAAAGGAGTTATTCAAACTTGTGTTAGCCAGTTTGTGCCAAATATTTACCATATTATCTTTATATATTGTGAATTTGTTACCCGTCACGCGCTACGCACCGCACGTATTATTATTGTTTCTATTTTGTTTACGAATTTTTTTTTGTCTTGTGAATTGCGAGTCGTACGCACTCTTGCATACTTACACACTTCTGCAATTCAATTATGCGAACGAAGTGAATAACTTAGTTTGTTTTATAATTTATCAATTAATAATAGTGTACATATTTTTGTGATAGTACCTGTAATAGGTGTAAATATTTTAATACTATAGAGCGTTTTACTTATTGGCACAAATACTAAATCCGCATACTTAATGATCTCTTACTTCTGACGTAGTAGGTAAAGATGCTAATGTTATTGCTAAATAATTGTTCTTGTTTTCAGAAAATAGAAATGCCGTTCAAAAAGTGAAGACAATAGAAAGAGGGGAAGGAAAATTATCTGTCATACCAAGTACTTGAGAAAAAGGATGGATGGTTGAGATGATATATTAAAAACGTCACTTCGAAATTGATGAAACTAGAATATTCAAAGCATCATACAGATTGGACAAAAATGCAATGCATAGTGAAACGGTCATCCATTGCAACATATAACAATGCAGAAAAAGAACTAAGTAGCATGTTGAACCATAGTGACACGTCAGATTACGCAGATGATGGAGAAATAAAACCAACTAATAGTTTAACATATAGAATTACCAAAGCCAAATCAAGAGTATGTGATTAATAAAATAAAACGCAGTAAATGTATACCATTACTTTTATTTTTACTGACCATTCCTTAGCCAACAGCTATAAATTAATAAAACTTTTGAGCGCCACTGACACGGCTTTATTGTTTTGTAACGGCCACACAATATTAAAATTTATCTTCTCATGTAGACGTGGCGCTGAGGGCTTGAAAATGCACATACCTGTTATAAAAGCCCTTGCGGGTGAATCGCAAGTAAAACATCTAATCTTGACTTTTATAATCTCGCTTGTTGATAGAAGGATTCCGTCATTCAATAACTGTTTCATTTCAACTACAATGGTGCCGATTCTCTTGTACACCGAACTAAACTAACTAAACTATCACTAAAATTCCTTACTTTTGGCTATGAGAATCTTAAAGCTATTCTGCAAAAAAAAATCTCTAAACTTAAAAATAATTTTGACACAACTAAAATCGAATTTGACAATCGCGGATCCTGCAGGCTTAGTAGCATGACGGTTTCTATTTCTACTTTACTGTAGAATAGAAATCGCTTGTCTACATTTCTCGGTGAAAAACTGACAACTGTCTACACGGAAACGTCATTTTTGTCTTGTCTTCCGTCGACAAAACGCTTCTCTACGGTTGTCGTGCCAAGCCTGCAGGTGGTATTTTTTTTCTTTTAGCTTCGCAACGTGGTACTTGTGTGCCCTATGCAATGATTTTTTTAAAGAGCTGAATGAAGCGTGCGCAGGAGGGCAGCCTCGATGGAATTTTTCACTTATTGTATGGAAAATAAAAAAAATATTACCTACATGTTGAGATTATGGGGCATAGGGGTTTCATAAAGGGGGTCGAATTTATCATCATTTTTGCGATAGGACACACCATTTTCGAGATATAAGCAAACGAAAAGAAAAAAAAAGATACAATACTGTTTTTGCACCTGAAGTCGAAGTGTTGGTGTGAATTTTAGTTCATGACCACTAGTTTTATTCCACACTTTTTTAATCGCGATTAAAATAGTCAGATTTAGTTAGAAAAATTAATATAGTCAACATTTTTGGTGAAAAACGGCAAACTCAGAATAGCAAAATTACCATCTTCACTAAATTAATAATTCAGTGCAATCTTAGTGCTGTCAAACTAAAATATAGTTATGTTGTGCCACTTTAGTCAATTTCAGAATGGGAAATCGTCGTTTGACAGGATTAAACTAAATTTTGGTGATTTTTAGTTTAGTTTAGAGAATTTTGTGCCAACAGAATCGGCACCATCTTCTAGATAAAGATCAAGATTCTTCGGTTTTCCGACACCATAATAAACACCATAAATAGTTGGGTATTTCAAAAACATTACGGAAAATCGGCCAGAACTCATATTTCGAATTTTTATATAGAGGCAAGCCATCAAAGGTTATATTCAAACCAATGCTCTTAATATTTTCTAAAACGTCTAGCCACTTGTTTAAAACTATAGTTAGCGGATTGATTAGTCCATTGTACCAGTATTCATCAACAGATTCGATTTATTTTAAAGCAATTATTCTAGCTTGTAGAATCGTTCTCGGATCATTTGGTAAAATATCTGGAAATCTCTTATTCACAATTATTAGTAATTCCTTCAGTGCATCTTGAGCAACATTTCTCTTTATTGCCCATTCTTTTATATTTTCTTTAAATAAAATGTTTACCATATAAATATTTTCTCCCTCATGTCTGGTTTGATTCATTACTTTCAGTATTTCTCGTTACAATTATTTTTTTAGAAAGGTCACTGACCGAATCCATTAATTGTACGGAACTATGATCATTGGTAACAAAATCTATGTGATTAAGTCGTGTTGCGAGGTTATGACAAAATTGACGTTATCATAGCACTACTAACCTATCTCTACTCTTCAATAATTCTAGAGGCTGTGAAATAGATAATATTTACACTATAAGCTTTGGAATTAAAGTGGAGTAACACTACACTAATTTACAGCTCATGCAGTCTTAAAATGCTTTTAACCAGCTAGTGTTAAGCTCATTGAGGAAGCATTATAATAGAATTTGTGTACTCCATAAAAAAATGCCAATGGCAAAATTTTATTCTCTAATACAGTTCAAAGCTTAGAAACGGTGTGACGTTACCCCGTTATGCAGCTGTTTACAAACTATGGTCTTCTTAACCAGCTAGTAGCATTAAACGTAGCCAAAAGCTGGACAATAGTTCTTTCAAGTTCTACTAAAATGCATTTTGTTGTTTTTTTGTCCTTTGTGCAGCCATTAGTCAGCTGTGCTGTTTAACAGTGTAGAGATCGCCCCCCATACAGTCCCAAGAATCGTCTTATCCATTAGTACAGCTACATAAGAGCCTTTGACTGTAATATAGCTTGTTTATGGATGTAATTTCCGCTAATGTGCTGCTTGGGATGTCTTCGAATTTTTGGTTCCAGGACATGCTAGTTTCCGCAAGATGTTTTTCTTCACTGCTTTGACAGCAGTGGTGATGCAATACAGAAAGCAATGCGCCTGCCAGGATTCGTGCATGCGACCTACAACTCTATGTATAATTATATCTGTGTATCTATTTTAGTATATTGTATGTTTATTATTTGCGCCAACAACATGCCCATTTTATGTCCAGACTAATCACTGTCCATGCCAAGGTTGCCTGGAAGAGATCGCGGAAAGCGATAAAGCCGTTCATTGTATACCTATTCCGTAGTATACCTTGTTTTTTGTTTTGTATTTTTGTGGTGTACAATAAAGTATATACTCGTACAACGTGTAACGGAAAGGGTATACATACCAAGGACACGGCTTCTTCGGACGTTATCAAACGATATTGGAAGGGTTTTTTTAATCCTATCTCTACATGTTCGGAAGTTATGAGAATTTTTAATACATTGATACCAGAAACCGAACTTTTCAAATTGAAATAAACACATCACTCAGAAGAGATTTATCGTGATATTGGCAAGTAACGTGAAAATTTATTGACCTATGTAGTGCGGTGACACGTTTGTTACGATTTGAATTGAAGAAACATATGAAACCGAAAATTTGGGATCAATTCTTAGAGTATTTCACTTTGAACTGAAACTATGTATAGTGATTCTATACCAGCTGTTATCTTTTAGGGTTTCTGTTACACCCTGAATAAATAAATAGACCCGTAAGTCGCGGCCGATGACACTGGGCCACCACTGTCCTCAACAATCCGTATATTTTTTCCTAAACGCGTAGGAACCCTAGTGAGGGGTGAATATATTTATAGTTGATACCAACAATGATGTACTTTCAGCCCTAGCCAGGTAAGTTATTACGTCGCAGACTATTAATAAATTGTCGCTTTGCAGTAAGATTTACCTTAAAGGTGTAGGTATGAGTAAGTCTACATTAAATGTCTACTTTATGGTCTAGTATACATATGAATCTGTCTAGCCTTTTCCCAACTGTGTCTGGGTCACCTTTCTGTCAAACCAGATGCAGCTAAATATCAATATTTTATATGTAACGACTGCCTATTTGACCTCCACACCCCAATACAACATTTTGGTCTAAAACAAATGGTCGGTTTACCTAAAATTTTGTTCCTTCACCGTTTTTTAAACGACTTCAAAAAAAGGAGGAGGTTCTCAATTCAAATGTATTTTTTTTTTAAATAGGTATGGTTGATGGCTCAGAACTTTCGACTGGGTGAACTGATTTTGATAATTCTTTTTCATTTGAAAGCTGGTGCTTCCCGTGTGGTCCCATTTAGATTTCATATAGATCTGATGATGCGTTTCGGAGACAGACAACGGAACTCTTCAAAAAATTACAGCAAATCAACCGCGATTGCTGCTATCGCATAAATATGCATTGTTCTTACCCCAAGGATGATGACATTTCGAATTGGTGTGGGGTAAGTACTATAACTAAATAGCGAAAAATAAAAACTTTTTCCAAAAAAAAAAAACAACCGACTTCCAAAAAAAAAACTACAAAGTGAAAAATAACTTTAATTTTGGAAGTCAGTGACTTAGAATATGTGTTTTATTTAATTTTCATGTCACCAGTCACCGAGTTCCGAAATTAAAGTATTTTTCACTTTGTAGTGTTTTTTTGGAAGTCGGTTGTTTTTTTTTTTGTAAAATGTTTTTTTAGAGCAACGAATCGACTAAACGCTACTACGGACTCCTGCAGGCTTAGCATGACGTTTTCTATTTCTACGAAGAATAGACAGTGCTTTTTCAATACAAAGTGACATTTCGTTTCACCATTTTTGACATCGCACCGTATATATCCTTCTACAATCTGTCATTTTGTCTTTCGTTTGTAATGATCTTTGTCTAGGTCCATAAAAATTTAGACTATTTCAGAAGAATATTTCTTCCCAAACTGTCAAAATCACACTGACAACAAACTTTCTACTCGACGGCTACAAAGTATATTCGATTATCTACAAAATCATGATTCGTTTAGACCGCATAACTGTGATAATTAATAGAAAAACATAGCTGTCTTCTCCTATTGTACATCATTTAGTTAATAGTAATGTCTATTCTTCCGTCGACAAATCGGTGCTCGTGCTAAGCCTGCTGTATCGAGCCACGGTGCTATAAAGGTCCAAAACACCAGAATAATTTTGAACCAAAAAAAGATTTTATGTAGTTGTAAACCCGACTTACTGGCCATCAATTTGGTGTCATCATCATCATCATACCCCGAAGAATTGCCAAACTTAAATGGCAATGTGCAGGGCACAATGCTCGCAGAACAGATGGCCGATGGGGCGGAAAGGTTCTGGGGAGACCGCGCACCGCAAGACGTAAAGTTGGAAGGCCTTTTGGTTTTTGATAGCAGGGTGAAATCCTCACGGATGTCCTCCGCCCTCCCCAGGGCGGAGGGGTCTGTCAGACTCTTACTGACTAAAACCACCCCGGTGTTCCGTCTCACACTTGCACCAGGGATCATGGGATCTAATGCCCAGACATTTGATAAAATAAAAATATAAAAATTATTGATTTTCTTTTCTTATTTTAAAAATAGAAGTCATTTGTTTTCGTCGTGTCGGAGCGTGGTACGCAAATGGATAAAATTGAAATTCGCGCCGTAATAAAATATATCTGCCAGAAAAAAAAAAAAA
This sequence comes from Antitype chi, assembly GCA_947359405.1. Taxonomy (NCBI): domain Eukaryota; kingdom Metazoa; phylum Arthropoda; class Insecta; order Lepidoptera; family Noctuidae; genus Antitype; species Antitype chi. Next base: position 19,526,445 of record OX375813.1, read on the forward strand.
TTGAGCAAGTAAATCTAGACTTGAAAGGAATATTAGGAGTTAATGCTCCTCCGTATTCTACGGTTGCGCGGTGGTGTGCCGAGTTTAAGAGAGGAAGAACTTTAACTAAAGACGACCCGCGCTCGGGACGCCCTACGACGGCAGTTACCGAACAAATGATAAAACAAGTTGAAAAAATTGTTTTGCAGATCGTCGTGTTACTGTTCGTTGTGTAGCTGAAGAACTAAAGATTTCGACAGGAAGTATCCATAGTATTTATACATAAACATTTGTGTGCTTGAAAAAAGTATCAGCGCGCTGGGTGCTTATAGACGCGCATAGACAAATATGACTGCTGATTTCTCAAATCAATTTGGAATTGTTACAACAAGATCCTGACCAACTTTTGGCTCGCTTCGTACCTAACTATGGATGAAACATGGCTCCACCATTATGATCCTGAAACGAAACAACAGTCCATGACTTGGAAGAGGCCGTCATCTTCACCGCCTAAGAAGTTTAAGGCCATTCCATCCGCCGGTAAGATTATGGGCTCTCTTTTCTAGGACAGCCAGGGGGTGATAATGATTGAATACCTCAATCATGGAGCCACTATTACGGGGCCCTTATACGCAGAACAAACAAAAAAACTGCGTCAGGAAATACGCGAAAATCGCCGCGGCAAACTTGCTAAAGTTGTGTTGTTTCACCAAGATAACGCCCCCGCACACAAGTCCCGAGTTGCGATGACTGCTATCCAAGATGCTGGATTTGAATTGATGGAACATCCTCCATACTCACCTGACCTTGCGCCTAGGGGTTTTTACCTGTTCCCGCGGTTAAAAGAACAACTAAGAGGTCACAAATATGGCAATGATGAGGAAGTGATTGCCGCCGTACACGATTTTTTAAGCGATCAAGATGAAGATTTTTTCAAGAAGGGAATCTTAGGATTAGAAAAACGATATACCAAGTGTATAAACCTCAAAGGTGATTATGTCGAAAAATTAAATAACAATTAATAATATATAACTGCTTCATACTCATTATCACTTTTTATTGAACACCCCAAGTATCATAGTCTTGTCGTTTCCATTTTAAGGTTCAGTATTTTTAAGGCCCAAAAACGCTGCCTACGAGCAATATTTGGTTTTAAAGTTACTGACAGCTGTGTTCCAATATTTTTAAATCATAACTTGTTGACATTTCCGTGCCTTTACATTTTAGAAATTGCTCTTTTTGTTAAATGTAATCGACATCTATTTATAACTCTATCGGAAAGCAGATACCGAGATGTAACTTTGCGATCTCAATACCAAAACTTGTTACGCACAGGTGGATATAGGGCTGCTTTGTTGAGGAAAAGTGTTTTTGGTATGGCACCGGCTATTTTTAACCACATTCCTAATTCCTTAAAAGAGGAACCAGAAACAACTTTCAAAAAGAAACTAACTGTACTTCTATTAAATAAATGTTCACTACTCTGTATCGGATTTTCTAGCTAACAAATTTTAGTTACGTGTATTCGTAAAAATTCGTTGTGTTGTGTATTAGTAAAAATTTAGTTTGCGTGTTTGATGATGAACGTGCATCAATATTTGTATTCCAATTTGGTAGAATGTACAAGGATTCTTTAATATGATTGTAACCACCTTATTGAAAAAATACCTACATTCTGAGCAAATAAAATTCTATTCTATTCTATTCCCGAAAACTAAAATTTTTGCTACAAACCTAAAAAAACAGGGTGGTTGTTCAGGTAAATTATAAGAAAATCGACCTGTTTTCTTAGATACATGAACGTTCGGAAAACCAGAGATACTTAGACAGAAATTACTAGCCTGACAATAGAAGTAAAAAACGCTTAGTAAAAAGGATCATTGCATCAGCTTTTAAAGCAGAATTATACCCTCATTTTAGCGACAGACAGAGACCTAATTTGAACCACAAAAAGTGTCACATTCACGTACAAAATCTGCGCAAAGTAGGAGATTCAGGAAAAAGTGGGAGAGTCGGTAAAAAGTGGCAGCGAGCCGGCTCTTACGCGACTAAGTAAAAAGTGGCGACTACTTCATTATTGACCACAACGACGTGCGAAGGGATGAACGAGGAGAAGGTACATTTAGTTCCTTCCTAAAAATACCTACATTATTTTATACGGTATCCTTTTTTGATTCGATTGCATCTTTATCTCACGAACACAGTCAGTATTCCATCAGTTTCTATGACAAATATTTTTGTTTCGACATGGTTTATAAACCATCCAGCCATCTTTGAATTTCTAATTTCGAACGTTCTTAAAACGAAATAATTACACACAAAGACTCGGGTTTATAATCAGTTTTTGTATTTAGAACGTTTTTTTAAGTGGAAATTCAAAAACTGTCTCTAACAATTAAGCTTGACCTAAATTAGAAGAGTCGTTTTGAAATGAGATAGATTCGGTCTTATTAGAAAACAAAGATTTTTTTTATATTTTTTGACCCATCGAGACAATTTGTAAAAAGTATACATAACTGACAAACATAGTCCGCCGTCCGAATAACGTTCGAAATTCAAAAACGGCTCCTTGGTTTCTATTCCATTTCTTTATCTCGAACGTGTCAGCCCCAGAGGTAGGTCCTCTGGGTCTCAATCTATCGAAAATACTTCTAATTTCCCTACATTTTTTATTTTTTTTTGACAATGATCATCGCTAAGACTAGATTTCGACTAGATTTAGAACGTTTTTATTTTCAGGAAATGGTGTACTAGGGTTCTATGATAAACAGAGATCGGATATTCGGATGCATATTTACCTAAAGATAATTTTTAGCTATGAAAGTATGGAAGTGGCTTTATAAATTATTTGTAATATTTATTAAAAACCCCGGGATTCTTGATTGCATAACTATTCAGATGTGTATTAATTTAAAATTAGTGTTTAACCCGATACAAATATGTGTATGTACTGGAGGAGGGGTGGTTTGTATTAGTTAAAACAAAAAATAAACAAATTACTTACCTAAATTAAGAGTTTTTCTATACAAAAGCGCATTTCATGTTAGCCAATATCTCAACTTTAGGTGAATATGCATCCGAATATCCGATCTCTGATGATAAACCTTGTTTTATGTCTTTCACTTAGAACGTTAAATATTTTTTTAGGATTGCGTACCCATACCAACTGGTTGGTTCCACTAAACATTTTTCTATTTGACAAAATAACTTACCTTTATCATACCTCCATGTCCCAGGCTATGGGGAGCTCTTTAATCTGCAGCGATGCACCGCTATAAAATTTTATATTAATAATAATCTGTAGGCGGTACAGACTTCACTTTATAAGTAAAAACTAAGGTAAAAACTATAGTGAATACGTGACTTTAATCGTTCCGTAGTTATAGTTTATTTTAGACGTCTTAAAACGTATGAGTAATTAATGGATAGAAATGTCTAGCCAGGTATAATCAGCGCGTCAATTACATGAAGATTTGGTTCTTTTCAGATTTAAACTTTAACCCTCTGATTTCTTAATCTTGCTTAAAGTTAAGAAACGTTTAAAAGTGTTAAACGTTGTTTATATTTATTTTAAATATGTTCAGGCATACCTCCGTCATATTTAGACGGATTTGCAAAATTCTTTTTTTGTTCGACAGGGGTTTATTCCGAAATGGTCCCACTTAAATTTAATCTTAGATCTGATGAGTTTCGGAGGCAGACGGGAATGATAAAATTACTACCTAGCGACCTGGCCCTTCTTTGCATGATTTTTAGGAGTTGACAAAACATAGTTTTCTTTATTAAAATGTTAGTTAGAGAAGAATAAATTCTCTGACTGCATCAAAATCCGTGGCGTAGTTTAGAAGAACGATGTGGTCACACAGACAGACACGAAAAGCGACTTAAATTATAATATACTAGCTTATGTCAACGGCTTTGCCCGCGTGGAGGTCGGTGTATTATACATATAAACTTTCCTCTTGAATCACTCTGTCTATTGATGAAACGTCATTCAAATTCGTTACGTAGTTTAAAAGATCTAAGCGTACAAACGAGAAAAGCGACTTTTAGTTTGTAAATTTAATAAATAAAAATGAATTCCTATTTCCCTTGGTCATACGGCTGGACCAATTTAGCTAATTCTTTTTTTGTTGTGTTTGTTATTGTCAGGAGAAGGTTCTTATGGAAGAAAAAATAAAGCAAGTTGCGAATTCAATATTCATAGTTAAGACAGGACAACGTCTGTCGGTTCAGCTAGTATACTATAGATATAGATTATTTCGTTATAAAATTACTGGCTATAAATCCCATAAAATAACCGACAAATAGTTCTCCTGATAATAAACACGTTATACTTCAACATAATAAGTTCGGGAGGTCATAAAAAATGCTATAAGTAAGTATTCGGAAAGTAAGGTTTTCCCGCCCAGGGGAAATCTTGGGGCTTTTACTTATTTGAGCAAATCATATTAAATAACTGGTTCTAGCTATAAATATGAATCTCTGTTGGACTTGAATGATGGATGACGGATAATGAGATGGGATTAAGAGTTTTCTTAGACTGTTTGTTTTTGGGTAAACACAACCTCTTTGTCTTTTTATATGGGTATATTTTGTACCTTAAAAGGTCTAGTACATTGTCTTCACATGTAATTATATCGTGGCTAAATAACAACTGCACGGGTTGATCGAAAGTTAAACTACGCTTGCCGCGGTCAGTTCGTGGATGGGTGACCGTGACGATTTTAAGAAGTTTTAAAAATATTAGAAGAATTTTTCACGAAGTGAAGATTATTTGAATTTTAGTACGAAATGCAACAGTCGAGTCATAATTCTGCCGTCTGCCAAGAACTGTACTTACTAGGTACTTATTTGATTTACCTTTGTTCATTATCATAACCTATTGCTTCTGCCCGCGTTTCCGTCCACGTGATTTTTTGTGTCACTACTGGAAATTTGAGGAAGAATTTACGGAATCGGATCGGCATGGCAACCGTTCGATTCGTTTCCGTGCCGAAACGAATTTCAACCGCCATTCTTCTGACATATATTTTCTGTTGGAAGTAAGGCAAATTAATAGGAATTGAAAATGTGTAATTTTCGTTAGTGTACATAAATATAAAAGGGTCTCTCGTAGGAAAAATTCTATGAAAACTTCATGAAAATTGTTGTACAAGTGTCGCGTCGCGTCTGGCTGAAGAAGCCTTAAGATACTCATTACATAATTAGGTAGATACCGATGTATATACGCGTTTAGCACCAATAGGATAACCCAAAATAAACGCCATATGTCAATTTATTCAAGCAAATAGATACAATGTTCATTATTTGTCGGCCAAAACCATCTTCATATAACAAATAACCCTGAAACTAAAACAATACAGAACATTTTCACTATAACCCTATAATGGAAACTAACAAAATATAAGGAGCAAAGCTACTTACAGCGGCGCCAAATCCCGGATTGACATTATTGCCAATAATATCCAGCGGGCGAGGGGTTAATAGAAAACTTAATACCTTTATTTTCTTAGCTCCAGTTTAGCAGATTGTGGGGTGACCATGAAATAATAAGAAAGTTGGGACAAAATATTTTATTCATTGAAACCTTTTTGGGATAAAAAAGGGGTTCGTGACTAAATAATTACAGACGCACAGGTCGAAGGTTAAGCTAAGCTTAGTGCGGTCGGTTCGTGGATGCGTAAGCATCCATTACTAATCGAGATTTAACCATGCCTCGGAAAGCACGTTAAGCCGAGTGTACGACTAAACGCCGACAGACACTACGCCGACAGACTGAACACCAGCAAGACTTTACTTCGACGGGACTCTTCGCCGACAGGACACTTTGCCGACAGGACTCTTCGCCGACAAGGCTCATCCTTGCGCTATTACTAAATAGTCAAGTAACTGCCACTAACATGGAAGTAGTGCTCGCCGCGCGCTGCCGCGGCACCGCTCGCTTCGCTTGCTCGGCTCGCGCGCGATTGGTCGCAATTCTAACCTAACCTAACCTACCTACCTGATGAACCCTGTCGGCGAAGAGTCCTGTCGGCGAAGTGTCCTGTCAGCGAAGTGTCCTGTCGGCGAAGTGTCCTGTCGGCGAAGAGTCCCGTCGAAGTAAAGTCTTGTCGGTGTTCAGCCTGTCGGCGTAGTGTCTGTCGGCGTTTAGTAGTACACTGCGGTAAGCCGTTGGTCCCGGATGTCATTCGTGGATCGTTTACAGTCGTTACGGATAGTCAGAAGCCCAAAGAGTCTAAGAACCGATCTTACCAAGGGGTATGGCGTTACCCAATAACTGGGTTGTTGTCACTCCATGTAAAATACTGGTGTTCAACTGCATCCGGTTTCACTAGAACATAGTTGGAAATAGATTAGGTAGATTGATTGGAAGGAGGAACCCTTTTCGAGATAAACAGTCATTGTATCTATTTATAAGGCTGACCTAAAAGCGAACAAAGGGATTCAATCGAGATGTTGTGGTATGCTACTGCATACTTTACTAATCTTCTATACAAACAAAACAACAATCTGTAATCACTTCAGTCTTACCAAGAGACTTACAAAAAACGCAAACGGTTTACAAAAACCTCGGGTCTAACAGCTCATATAACACCGGCCTCAGGGTCTTGCCTATAAAATTATACACATCAGTGCCAGATTTAGTTGCCTAAGTAAATCTGGCACTGGTGTGGAACTCTCTGCCAGCGTCTGTGTTTCCATTTCTCGTATAATCCGTCAGCCCTCAAAAGAAGAGTGAACAGGCATCTTCTGGGCTTGCTTGTTACATCGTTGATTTCATCCATCGCTTTCCTCCATCCGTGATCAAGGTCAAGAACTGGCCCATTTCGCTATAAAAAAAAATGAAATCTGCCTTACATTGTCAGAGGTCAGATGGGCAGTCGCTCCATGTTGGTAGTCAGCTGCATTCGGTTCGACTGGAAGCCGACCCTAACATATTTGTCGAACTTTAATTAGTTAATTAGTAATTTTCCTTTTTTTTTTTCTTTCCTCTATTTGGGAGAAGGCGACATATGTGATGATTGCCAGTTTTAACACAAACCCATGGCCACCCTACATAGTCGTGCTGAGCCTTGATGCACCCAGCTTACGGTACCGTATGGGCCCAAGATAAACCCGCTGTTGACCACATCGGACAACCGTCACCGGCTTACTTTCCTTAATATTACATATCGGATTCACGGCGAAATGGGGTAAAGGTAAATAAAATCCTTTTGCAAACAGACGGTTTTGTTATTTTATTTGGAGATTGCGTGATGTGGGTGTGTGATTGAAAAGCGGTTTACTGATAAATATACCTACAGGTTTATTTTCAATCGGTAAAGAAGATTAGATTTTTGATGACAAAAAAGATTTAACAGCGGTAGGCAGTTTTCACTGTAGCAGCTGAAGCCCACGGCTGGGACTAACGAATTGTAGGTCGTAGGTCCAAACCCTGATAGGTGTTTTACTTTATGTAAATTCTTTTATCGCCACTGCTCTCAAAACGGTGAAGGAAAACGTCGTGAGGAAACCGGCATGTCCTAGAACCAAAAATTCGAAGACATGCGACACCTACCACACCGCACTGGGCCTGCACGGTGATCTCAGCGGTGAAAACATTATGGGCTGATTATGCAAGCATGTTATGCACGGAGTTTTCATACTTTTTGCCAAATCAGTGCGAACCGATGCCGCGATATGCGCGGACAAGTTCCTATCTGATTAGTAGATTTGCGCAGATTTAAAAAAGTATGAAAACTGGCAAGCGGTAGCATATCGCGCGATTACCAGCATTCCATATGAATACCTAGACCCTTACTGACCTTAGTACCTATGTAGCGGCATCTACACTGCCACATGCGAACTACGCTTCTCACTGACGTCATGCAAAATCCTGCATCACGCAAGCAAAGGTTACCGCGCAAGTAAATTACTTAATGACACTAGTTACTTCAGGATCTGTGAAAGAGTACCTATTGTGATTCTCTATACTGTTGCGCGCCACAATTAATGACTGTACATGGTAAAATTAGTTACCACTAGCGCCATCTAGTATCGAGTAGCAGAATTAATAGAGTCAAGATCTTTCTAGAAATTTCGATGCTAGAACTTTCTAGAACTATCGACATCTGCTTCTACAGTAGAAGGTTCTCGAACTATCCGAGCGCCCTATAAAAAGCCGGAACGGATCGCGACCGGGGGAGTATTGGACAAGCGATACATGCGAGAACATCGAAAATTCGAAAGCGATCTTCAATTGCGACTTAGAGTGAGCAGTAGTGCAATTGTGTTTTGTAATTAGTTTGTTATTAGGTTGTTTAATTAAAGTGTCATTTTTGCCAAATTATACTGGCAGTTTTTAATTGTCACGAACCACAAGCTCGTAACAATACTATCGAATAAAGTTCAATCACAGTTTAGCTTCATACAGTGCTTAGCGATAGTTTACTACATTACTGAGACATACATAACATCACGCCTGTTTTCCCCGAAGGGTTAGGCAGAGGTGTACCCGTAGTACACCCACATTTCGCCAGTTATGTTTAAGTCGCAAGTAATAAGGGGCGTGCCTATTGCCACCAACCGAGCACAAATTGAAACTCTAGGCTGCTACTGAGAAATTCCATATAGACAAACCTAATAACAATTTGCCCGACCTGGGAACCGAACCCAGGACCTCATGCGACTACTAGACCAACGAGGCAGTCTATTACTGCAGGCTTAGCCCGAGACCCGTAGAGAAGCGTTTTGTCGACGGAAGAGTAGACAAAAATGACGTTTCCGTGTAGACAGCTGACAGTTTTTTACCGAGAAACGTAGACAAGTGATTTCTATTCTACGGTAGAGTAGACATAGAAAGCGTCATGCTATGTCTGCAGGTGGTATTCAACGTACGGTCAAAAGGCAAAACAAGTTGCCTGAGAAAAAACAGCGCATCAAGGTTATTTTCGCACGTGGGGAAAATCGGAACCAATGCCATCTTGATTTTTGAAAACATGTTACTTTTCACAAAACCACTGCACAAATGTTTTATAACAGCCCCCATATTGTGTTAACGTCATTGGAGCGCCAAGTGTTCTGTGTACTACGATAAGCTAAAAAAATTTATTGAGACGTGAATCCAAAATGTTAGTTTGGCTGTCTTGCTATTTATCATGTTTTACTATCAGCTGAATACGTAGACAACCAAGTTAAAATTAGCTGTCTCTGCCACTTTTAAGCTTAGATTTTTAATTCCCTAGACCAAACTGATAGCAGTTGCTATCTCTTACGATGGAAGCGCCAGAGTAGCTTGAGAAATTCGAATTTTCTTACGTTTTTAGCAATTTGCAGGTTTAGGCTGTTTGTTGAACAACATATGATTCGTGACCTAACACGTATACTTATTGTATTTACAGAATTATAATCATCCACACAACCCTCTAAATATGCATGAAATAGTCATTTAATGGGATTAAATGAACTTAGAGGTTTGTGTTGCTAAAAACGCCAACAAAATATGAATTTCACGGGCTTACTTAATGCATCCCTAACAGACTGTCATGTTGACAAAAAAAGTCAATTGCAGCCGTCATTTTAAGAAGGTATTATTTTCTAAAACACAAAGTAACCGAAAATTTTGATGACTCAATCACTCATGCACCGAAAATAGAAATAAATAATCTAATCATTTGGTCGCCACAGACAGTGTCGACGGCTGTTAGCATAATAATAGGAGGGTTAAAGTATGAAATTGCCGTTGATAATAATAGACACTTCGAATTGACATAAAATCTTCATGGTGTGAGATTTTCGTGTGAAACTTTTTTCACACATGATACCTTTATGGTTCTTCTTTAAAAAAAATGTGCGACATTCCATTTTCGACTTTCAATTGTTTTTTTTATTCAACTTAGACGTAAAGATAGAGACGAAAATCCGAGTTATTTGTAACCGACTTCAAAAAAGGCGGAGGTTCTGAATTTTGTGTTTGTTGGGTCAGAACTTTCGACTGGGTGAACCGATTTTGATGACTATTTTTTTATTTGAAATCTGGTGCTTCCCGTGTGATCCCATTTAAATTTCGTAAGATCTGATGATCGTTTCGGAGGCAGACAACGGAACTCTTCAAAAAATAACAGGAAATCAACCGCGATTGCTGCTATCACATAAATATGCCTTTTTTACCCCAAAGATTGGAATTGGTGTGAGGTAGGGACTATAACTAAAAAGTGAAAAATAAAAACTTAAAAAAAAAACCGACTTCCATAAAAACACTACAAAGTGAAAAATAACGTGTCACCGACTTCCGAAATTGAAGTTATTTTTCACTTTGTAGTGTTTTTATGGAAGTCGGTTGTTTTTTTTTGGAAAAAGTTTTTTGAATACGAGTTCAGACGCGGAACTAACGCGGCAGAAATGGCTCGCAATGTCAACTTTGCGTTTGGAGAAGGGACTGCTAATGAACGCACCGTGCGGTTTTGCTTTAAACGCTTTCGTAATGGAAACTTCGACTTGAAGAACGACCCACGTGGTAGACCGCCCACACAGGTGAATAACGCTGAATTGAAGGAGATGGTAGAAGCCGATCCGAGTCAAACTACCCAGGAATTAGCGCATGGTTTAACGTTACCCTACCTACAATATTGACTCATTATATGAACAATGGGTGCCTCGTGATTTGACTGATCTGCAGAAAGAAATGCGTGTTGAAACTGGTGTTGCCTTGTTGAATCGTTACAGAAATGAAGAAATTTGTGGTATACGCGTGATACAAAAACGAATGACAAAACTAAGCTAGATAGACTAATTAGAAACAAACATTACATTAAGCAAAATCTCTTTAAATTTTAATTACTATCGTTTCTTAGAAAAGTTTTCTGACTCACGACTACGATATTCTGCTGTGTCGGTCGGTTCAGCTGAATGCTGGTCCGACTCCACAGGCACCTGGGCTTACTATTTAAAATGTTCATATTTGGAAGAGATGCTTCCCTTTTTTATGTTTTCTGACATTATGAACATTTCTGTTCCTATTATTTTTATTCTCTGACATTACGAATAAGTTTTTATTTTTACTGATTCAAGTATTATTTATTAAAATTTCAAAAGATATTAAATATTTTTCTTTCTTTTTGGAAATCAAATTTTATTAATTTCTCAAATACATTGCAAACTATAATTTTGTATAATTTAGAAGCATTTTGTTTAAACTTTGTAAATGTGAGTACCATGCATCCGTATAATTATTAAGTGGTTTTGATGTACGTTGACTTGAAAAAGCGTGGCAGTTGAGAGTATGTCATGCTCACTTAAATGTCTTGCTGATGGTGGCGCGTGTGTTGGATCATTCGGTTCCCTACAAAATGGTTGAGCTGGATGGTGCTGATCCACGCGTCAAGTTCGTGAACGGGCGCCGTCGGTTGAGACTGGTCATCTCCTAATTTCCATGGCTAATTTTAAATCTTATATTTTGAATTGTTTTTTTTTATATTGTTCTCACATATAGAAGCAACAAGAATAATGTTCCCAAGTTTTTGTAATACTTAACATGATTAAAAAGAGTGTCCATGGAGTTTCTTGCCCGTTCTTCTCCGTAGAGATCTACGTTTTGGAATGGGCAACTAGCTTCAACTTTCCAACTGGCCGACTTTTTGACTAAATGCTTTGAGTTTTTTGAGTTTATTCATAACGTCTGCTTTAGAGACAGTGAAGTAATATAATAATTATTATCACGACTCTACAAAAAAATTTCGTTCTTTGTCCTAAAGTTTATACTAATTTTCCAGTTAGTTATGCACAAAAACGAAAAGAAAATACCTTTTTTCGGTATAAAGTTTGCTTTTGTGATAGATAATACTCATTTTTCAATTTTTTCATAAATTTTAATTGATTTTAATATTTTTAAAAAGACCGCGCGGTGAGAGTGGGGTATTAACGTTTACACTGTGCCGCTAGATGGCACCCGAGTGATAAACAACCATCAGGTGTTATTTACAAGCCCAGAATAACTTAAAATGTCGTCACGAAAGTGCAAATACGATGCTGATGCATTTTGTTTTATATGTGGTCAATTTATTAAAGTTCGAGACGTGAAATATGAACTAAAGACATCTCACGTTCTCTGTGAAGCCTATGAAGCATATTTTGACTGTCCTGTACGGAATCAAGATAAGCCATGGGCTCCACATGTTGCTTGTAGTTATTGTAAAAGGTGTTTTATTGAGAGGTCTTCTAAGCACAAGAGCAAAGTTTTTCATGCCATATATTTTTTTTCCGTCTTATTACGACCTAAACTACCGAAATTTAATGCTTTGCAATCAAAGTCAAATTTCATGTTGACCCGTGATTCGACTGTTGTCATCTACTGGTATTTGTGTTCGCTCACATCTAGTCTAATTACCTAAGTAAATGTATGGGTTTTTTTTTTGCGATTTCCGACTTCTCTATTACTTACCTAAACCTCAGTGGTCACGTTGAGTTTTTTGATCCCTATAAGAAACAGGATCAGTTTATCACATATTTTTTTTGGAGAAATTTGCCCATTTTCTTGCTAACTGTACGTTATTTTTTATCAAAATGTTTCAAAAACAGAACAGTCTCTGGACAAAAAGACATACAGACAAAAAAAAGAAAAGTATTTTCGGCATTATGATCGTTCTCAGACCTCGCAAAATTTCTAAAAACAAAAAATATTCAATGTACAGTTTTGAGTTCGCTACGATTTTATTATAAGACCTACCTATATATAGATGAGAAAACAACTAAAATATATTATTGAGATAGCTTAGGCAAAAGCAGTCGGAAAATGTTACTTTTAGTTCATGAAATAACAAAATACATTTTAAAATTCAATTCAAGGATTAAGAGCGCAGGCCGAATAGCACGGCACGCCAGCATCAATGACATCATCTGTCGTCCTCTTGACACCTCCGGAATGCCAGCTGTTCTAGAACCCAATGGATTGGCACGCGACGATGGGAAGAGACCAGACGGAATGACCATGCCTTGGAAGTTAGGTCGGCCTTTGGTGCGGGATGCAACATGTGTCGACACCCTTGCGCCATCCCATCTTCCTTGTACGGCGGGTTGTGCTGGGGCAGCTGCTGCAGGTGCGGAAAACCTCTAATGGCGCAAATATTCCAATCTTATTGGAACCTATATGTTCGAGCCATTTGGGGTTGAAACTCTAGGGCCATGGGTTCCGAGTGCCCACTTAGTTTTCCGAGACATTTCCAAGCGGTTGGTCGACTCTTAAAGTGACCAAAGGACTGGCCTATTTTTCGGCCAAAGAATCTGCATTGCCATACATCGTGGCAATGCTGCCAGCCTTTTGGGCACTTTTCCCATTGACAACGATGCGGACGTATTATTTAATGCCTTATGATTATTTTCTTTTTTATATAGATCTTCAACCATGAAATAGTAGCCGCCATGTTATTACGCCATACCTACTGCTGTTTTAACTAATCAACTGAACAACTTTGTACGTTTATTATTTTCGCAACCAAAGTAATTTTTATTGGAATAATATCTTACATTCAGGAACAGCAAACCAACGATAAGTAGAATAATAACCATTTTTTTCAATTACAAACAATTATCATACAAAATATCAGCGCATTTGTTTACTTCGCAAACTGCCGTCTGGGCACGCCACGATAGCGGCGGTAAGTCCCCTCTTTGAGGAGTGGCTTGAGAGGCGGCACGGCGTCCTCACCTTCCGCCTGACGCAGGTCTTCACCGGACACGGTTGTCTCGGGAGGTTCCTGTTTCGCATAAGGCGGGAGGAAACGCCCGGGTGTTTCCATTGCGAAGATCGCCCTGAGGACACGGTGGAGCATACGGTGGAGATCTGCCCGGCTTGGGCGGAGCACCGCCGTGATCTCGTGGAGGCAATCGGCGGCGGCGATCTCTCGCGTCCGGCCCTGGTCCAGGCCATAGTACGGAGCGAGAGTGCATGGTTAGCCGTCACCTCTTTCTGCGAAGCAGTAATGCTCGCGAAGAGGGAGGCGGCGCACGTGAGGGAGAGGCAGTATATGGGCCCTCACGGCCGTAGCCGCCGCGGGAGACGCCCTGGGCGTCGGGAATCCCAGGCTGATTCCCGGCCACCGTAGGCGCGGGCGGATGGCGAGTAATGGGTAGCTCGCTGTACGGTAAAGACCAAGCCCGGGTCGACAGCGCGTTGTGTTCCACGCGCGCCTCAAAGAGATGTCAGCACCAACTGGTAGGGTCCGCAAGGGCCGATGCCTGCCAGGGGTGCGGGTTGTTCGAAAGAGATACCGCGGCCCCTGGCACACAGGCAACTGAGGGAACACGGGTGGGTTTTAGTCAGTAAAAGTCTGACACGCCCTCCTGCTCCACTCAGAGCGGGAGAAGTTATTTAATGATTTCCCACAAAAAAAAAGAAAAAAAAGCAAACTGACGTCATACCCACAGAACAATATGGCGTCCACTGTATCCAGCGTTTTTGGCAAATTACGCGCGAAATATGAAAATGTAAAATTAAAATGCATTTTTATGGCACTAATCGGTTAAATAAAAAAATTGTGTTTTTGTCAGTGGTTTATTAACATTTTAGAATTTAATTAAGACACTTTAGAACAGACAAATAGGTGTAATATCTTATTGTTGGTTGTAGGGCATGCCGGTTTCCTGACAATGTTTTCCTTCACCGTTTTGAGAGCAGTGGCGATGTAGTTATTAACACATAGTCAAGCGCCTGCCTGGGTTCGAAACTACGACCTACAACTCGATAGTCGCGACTGTTACCACTGAGCCACCACTGCAGAGTTATATGAAAACAATGTACGTCCACTGCGCTCCCGTGCCAATCCAATACACTGTAACTTTTGAAAACTACCTGTGAGATACTGTAAGCTTTGTTACAGTTTTTCAGCATGTCTAAACCTTAATTTGAACGTTAAACAGTGTTTTTAGTTTGCCATATCTTGCACAATATACATTGAATGAAAAAATTGTTGCTCAGAGGTACTAAACAGACATAAAGAAACTGATTGGGCGTAGTTAAGCTAAATCACTAAAAGTTGAGTCAGTCTTTTGGATTGGCACGGGAGTGCGTCGGAATCGGAGCGTACGAAGTGTACGACGCCGTCGGTATTTACAAAATGCCGAAAGGTTGCGTCCACTGCATTCGGATTTTGCATCGGCAATATCGGTATTTTCAAAGCAATCGAGTTCGCCTGTGCACGAGTATTCACAATAGGGAGGATAGTGACGAGGATATATTCATATGTCTTGAACCAAATTCTTTGAACTTTGAATTAGATTTAGATTAATTGACTTAGATCCTCGAACCTCACCTAAATAAGCAAGACACAAAGTTCACTGCGGATGACGCCATCGGCAGGAATTTCGATCTCTGGCGCAGTTATGCCGATCCAGTGCACGCTGTACCATAAAAATCAATACAAAGCAAGAAATCCTTTCGCTCCGTACGAGCCGATTCCGACCCAGTGGACGCTTAGCTTTACTCGTAATCGTAACTAGTAACATTGTTTACTTGGATTAACACATAAGGTATTGTTCCTACCAGGACTAGCACCTGGTAGGTACCTACCGAGTTACCGACTATCGGTACAATGATCGCGAAATCGACATCGTACAAAGTGGCGTAGCAAGTAGAAAAGGAGCCTCGACCTCGTGTCAAAAAAAAGGGGCCCTTTTACGCGACTGCGGCGAAGTTCAAAAGTTGGGTATAAAAATATAATAGAGCGAGCGAAGCAACCTAGATTTGAACCTACTCACGCGTATACGTTCAGTTTTTAAAATTGGAGCATTCTGGACGGGGGCCGGAGCTTTACTGAGAGAGTGCAAGAGCGAGCGAAGCGAGGTAGAAAATTGAAGAATCCTGCTTCATATTGGTTACAGTTTCTGTGTGATTTTCAACAATCATCAACATCAAATGAATGTAAGAGCTCGAGAATTGGATTACTTACACATTTTTGCTAACAGACGCCACACGCCAAGCTCTGGTAACATACGGGGTCCCGTATCATCATTGACACGCCTAATACCGCGGTAGCTTCGCCCCTGATCGCTCATGTCAACAAACTCGCTGACCTCATCAAAATATTTATTTTTTACATAATCTTGTCTCATTAGGTAACATTAAGTGCAAATATATTAAGACCGAGATTACCCGCTATCTTTTAGTCTGTCTAAAGGTTGGTTTTTGCGATATAAGTGAACCTTTGGACCGACTTGATCCTTGCAATCATTATCGGGCGTTCAATAACACATAAAGATGTTCGCAAGAAGTCCGTGGGTCCAAAGGTTCTCTTATCGAGCTAATATTATAAATAAATCACAATATTAAGATTAATAACATATTTATTTGGTTCATGGAAAATTTTGAGTTTATTAGCAGTTATTTTGTCTAAGAAATGCAAACAAATCTGAACTTTAGAACTCAGATCCATATTATTTAATGACAACCCGATGATTCTCGTCGAAAGAAATACTCGTATAGGTACTGATCAGCTTATGGACACTGATTAAAAAAAACCATGAAAACGGTTGTTACGTTAAATCATCCATTGGGCTAATTATTTATTACTAGCAGCGCTTCGCGGTTTCACCCGCGTAGTTCCCGTTTCCGAGGGATTACGGGGATAAAATATAGCCTATGTCACCCGGGGATAGTGTAGCTTCCCAACAGTGAAATAATTTTTCCAATCGGTTCAGTAGTTTCGGAGCCTATTCAATGCAAACAAACAAACAATCAAATCTTTCCTCTTTATAATATTAGTAAAGAAGTAAAGATAAGGATGTCCTCTTCTTGAGAGAGAGGAGCTTCTGCCTAAGTAAAAACAACCGCACGGGTAAATCGATCAGGTGAAGCTACGCTTGCTGCGGTTGGTCCGTGGATGGGTGACTATCTTTACATACCAAAACCTCTTCTTGCATCGGAAAGCACGGTCCGGGAAAAAGAGGCGCGTTCAATATATTAGAGTGACCAATAATATTTAAAAAAAGTAGAATGGCAATTATTTGAGGTTAGATCAAATACATGCCGATGTTAATTATGTAACATAGAAATATGATAAATCAGTGACAAAATTCATTTTGACGCAATATCTCTTCGAGACGGTCACAAAACGGACAGACACATCCGGCTCCACTTATCACAATGTTTTAATTTTAACATCACTAACAGTATGATATCACTATCTATGACTTATTGAACCTTTTTATCCTCAAACCGGAGGTGCAATCATTATCAGACATTTTGTTTATCTGTGGTTAATAAAAAACAGTTGTTTGACATTTTAACTTTTGAGAGAAAAGGGTTACAGGGCCACTGATAACATATTGTAGTTTTAGTAGTAACCGACGTAAAATTCTCGCGTCAGGATTTTATAGTGCACTTGATTTACAACTCTCGGTGTTTGTACCGAGCTTTGAGAATCAAACAGAGTGCATAGCACAGCGCGTCGAAAATACACACAGTCAGATTTTCCGGCACTAAGCTGTGCGTTCAAAATCCAGCTGTGACCGAAAAAATCCGGCCTCGATATTATTACATCCGTGTGAAACAAAAAAAATAAAGAAAATTCCAAAAAAACAACAACCGACTTCCGGTAAAACACTACGCAGTTTTTATTTTTCACCTTTTAGATAAAGTACCTACCCCACACCAATTCGAATTTTCATCATCCTTGGGGTCAAAACAATGCATATTCATGCGATAGCAGCAATCGCGGTTGATTTGCTGTCATTTTTTGAAGAGTTCCGTTGTCTGTCTCCGAAACGCATGAAACGCGCAAATAGGACCGTTTCGGAATAAGACCCTTTCGAAAAAAAAAAAAAGATTTTTGCAAATCCGTCTGTATAATAACATGACGGAGTTATACCCGAACATACATTTAAAAAAAATATTGTATATAGATAAACATGTCGCTTTGATAAACTCCATCTTTTTGAAGTTGGTTAAAAAATGAGGAAACCGGCATGCACTAGAGCCAAAAATTCGAAGACGTGAAACTCAAACTCAAACTCAAAGCATTTATTTCAATTAAACCATTTTCAGGCACTTTTGAATTGTCAAAAAGTCAACCAGTTGGAAAATTGAAGCTAGTTGCCCATTCCAAAACGTAGATCTCTATGGAGAAGAACGGGCAAGAAACTCCATGGACACTCTTTTTAATCATGTTAAGTTTTACAAAAACTTGGGAACATTATTCTTGTTGCTTCTATATGTGAGAACAATGTAAAAAAAAAAAACAATTCTAAATATAAGATTTAAAATTAGCCATGGAAGTTAGGAGATGACCAGTCTCAACCGACGGCGCCCGTTCACGAACTTGACGCGTGGATCAGCACCATCCAGCTCAACCATTTTGTGGGGAACCGAATGATCCAACACTACCAACCCGCACTGGGCCCGCGTGGTATATTTCGGCCCGCTCCCTCTCATGGAGGAAGGCTGAGTCGCAGCAGTGGGAATATTATAGGCTGATCAATGCTTATGTACAGACGCCAGCACGTCAAGTTACTCCAATCTGTCAAATTTCTGTGATAAATTTTCAACTTTATTTCAATAAAATAAGGTTCATGTTCAATTGGGAAAATTTGACAGTTTGGGATAGCTTGACCTGCTGGCGTCTGTACATAAACCGTGTGACTTCTACTGCCTTCTGATTGAACTTTCCTTCATTTGAAACATTTGTTTCCGACAAGCAAAATGCCACCTTTTAACTGTGTCCACAAAAAATCTGGCTTTTTATCTTTGTTACACAGTTTTTCATACTCTAATAAGATAAGTACCTACCTACTTTTATCTCAAAAAATTAATCCTATATATTGAACCGCCAACATTGGTACGCCTGCGACATTATTGGTGAATCGATGACCGCTATACAAAAAAGTCCACACAATTATAGCATTGGATGTATCATTTAGATATTGTCCAACATTGGTCGTAGTTGCGATAAGGGACTGATCATTCTAAATAAATAAACAGCGTTCGATATTCAAATTATGTTTAGTGTTGTGAGCGACGTCGATCGATACAGACGTTTATGAAAGTGTTGCAAACGTTAATAATTAACTTAAAATTTTAATTATTAAATAAAAATGCAGTTAGTTCTATTCCATTTATCGGTAATTAGTTTGTATTCATTTGCGTTTTGGTACGATCAAAAGTATGTGGAGGTTCCTTATCCGTCGAAAGAATTTGAAAACATTCCCTTAAAAGCTCGGGCGATATTCTTCACATTTTGGACTCTTGTAAGTATTTTT
Organism: Antitype chi; assembly: GCA_947359405.1. Taxonomy (NCBI): domain Eukaryota; kingdom Metazoa; phylum Arthropoda; class Insecta; order Lepidoptera; family Noctuidae; genus Antitype; species Antitype chi. The sequence continues at coordinate 19,545,651 of OX375813.1, forward strand.
ATTTACTTAAATTTAAAAGATCAAGTTGCTTTTTAACAAACTGCTCGTTCAAGAAAAGTCTGTTTTACGTGAAAAGGTTCTATGGTACTGTCGTCTATTTTGTGTAGGTTGAAAACTACGCGACGGAGATCACTCTAAGATATCTCATATAACTCTCTCCATAGCTCTGATGTAAATTGAGCGTTAAACCTGAAAACCTATTGTCAACTTTTAACTGAACTTTTTAGGTACTTGGTAGACCCAGACCCAGATTTTAACATAACATCACGCCTGTTTCTCCTAAAGTTTAGGCAGAGTTGTACCTACCTATATGACACCCATATTTAGCCAGTTATGTGTAAGTCCCATGTGGGTGGGTAATAGAGCGGGCGAGCCTATTAACATGAACGTTTACACTCGGGAAATTCTTAATAGGAAATCCAATAATACTTGGTCAGGTCAAGGTAGGCCAACTCGGGAATCTAACCAAAGAGCTTATGCTTAGCAGTACCGTAGACCAACGAGGCAGTCACAGATTTTCTTACAAAGTATTTTTCCAAACAGCAGAGGTCTTAGCACGAACGTGACATGAATTCGAATGATTTTTGAACCGAAAATACAACTATCTTTTATCATTTTGATTTAAAAAATGCGGCAAGCACAATCTATCTTCTACATAATTATATTATCTATACACAGGAAAAGTTTTCATTCAGTGCGCAAACTGTAACCATCATTCTAAAGAATGATATGCTGAATTCATGGTTATGCTGCATGGTTATTCTGAATTTATGGGGTCTACCCCAAGCGCAGAATTTATTCGTCGGTTATACAAAAAAAAATCATCTGTTTCATAGAAAAGCGCAATACCTCCGCGGTCAAATTGTAATTACTGCCTCAATTGAAATCAATACTGAAATCATACTGTTGATTGGTATGAGCAACATGCACAACTTATGCACATAGGTATGTACTAAATTTAATCGTGACAATCTACGAGAGTACTACCTATACCTATCTTAACAGTTATGTTTCAGTTGGATATCAATAGACTGAGTTTAGCTGCACTAAGGTAAACCTATAATATACTAGCTACACTTATTTAAACCGTAAAACTCAAAATCAAAGCTTTTTTCTTCAATGCAGGCATTTTTGAGCTGTCAAGGAGTTGGCTAGTCAAATATATAGCATAATCAATATAATAATTTTCCCACTTCTGGGACACAGGCCTCGTCTTTTCGAATCTGTACATAATTTACCACGCGCGCCCAGTGCGAGTTGGGAGATATGACATGTCTTCGAATTTTTGGATCTAGGACATGTAGGTTTCCTCGCGATGTTTTTCTTCACCGTTTTGAGAACAATGGGGATTAAATTATTTCCACAAAGTAAACCTCCTGTCTGGGTCTGGACCCACGACCTACAACTCGTCCCGACCCATTACTACTGCTCTCCGAAAAACTTTGCAGTCAGAAATATGAAGCTATACTTGGAATTTTAATCTTAAACAGTAACTTGACAGTTCAAAGAAAAATAATGTTACCATACTAAAATTAATAGTGTTGAAGTTGTGAACGATTTTGCGTAAAGAGTGAATGATAAAAATGGTTTCATTTTAAATTATACCATTTTTATCATTCGTTTAAAAAATCATTGTAGTTAAGATAAAAGAAAGAAGAATAATTAATAATTTATTAATAAAAGTAATTTCCTTTTTTTTATTTCTTCTGAAACATTACCTTACTACTGAAAAACAAAATATGTAGATAAGTAACAAATTCTACAATTTTTAAAAGTGCATATCATGTTTTTAAGACAAACAATTCATGTTTAAATAAAAATAAATTCATGTAAGTACATAATTTCAAGTTCATTCAATTTCGTTCATTCTTACACTAGGTACCTCACTATCTTTTTTTTTGTCAAAATCTGCCCTTCAACTGTCAAGTTACTGAATACAATTAAAAGTCCAAGTATAGTTAATATTGCCCATTTCAAAGCGTAGTAGGTTCCTATAGAGAAGAACGGGCAAGAAACTGCATGGGCCATTCAATCAACCGGTTTAGCTCGCATTGACATCACGCCTATTCTTTCGGAAGGGGATCACAGAGGTGATTTAAATGCCCACATTGTGCCAGTTGCATTAAACGCTTTTGACCACTAGATCAATGACCATGGATCTTATTAAAAAAGATACCATTGAACTTCGGAACGAATGCCTTAGTATTAGGTACAAAAATCAAAGGTACATTTTGTTATTTATTTAGGTACATTTTAATTTAACTTCGAAATATTGATGTTATAGGTTAAGAGTAGGGGGAGACCAAAGAAACGATGGATGGATTGTGTAAAAGATGATATGGCTTGCAGCGGCGAGGTGTCAATTTATTTAAGAGAGAACCCGAAGAGGCCTTAACTTACTCTTACTTACGAAGTCGGCTTTAACTTACTGACTTATCAATAAAGAATAATTACTATCATTCTAAAATTAAGTACAATAAAATTGAACACCTGAAAAGCAAATAGAATGTGCAATATTTCTACACCGCGTTCTCGCTGACGCATTTTTATATATCTGTCTCTGTCATTGTGCCATTTTTTAATAGCGATAAAGTTGCCGATGCGAATCCCCGAAGGGAAGCCGATAGCAAACGTGTTATATGGTGCTTTCGTCACTGATGGCTAGACAGGGTTGACTATCGAGATGACGACTAATAGAGAAGTATTTAAGAAAAAGAATTGTTGCGCCGACTCCGAACAAATTGCGATCCTGCTGAATGATGACGCTGATGTCGATGTTAATGGCTGTGGTCTTATACTCGCTAGACTACAGACCGTCTAGTGATGTTTGGGTTCTATTCAACGATCACAAAGTCAGCTAGAAAAAATGAGGCTTTAAAAATTAATACTCAGAGTTTTACAATACATATTACCTACTTACATAACTTTCGTGCCTACCAATCAATCTGACCGAGCCTTTTACCAAGTATGTTGGGGTCGGCTTCCAGTCTAACCAGGGCCCCAATTCTGTATAGTTATAATGATTCCCCGCGGAATCTTACTACGTTCAAACTACGTCAATGTCGTGTTTTGTAGAAACCAATGTTACGATGAGGAATCGAAATGTCATATTCTGTATGTTCCAAGACTATTTTTCGATATTTATTAGCAGATGTCGTGTGTGATCTAAGAAATTGACGTGGTTCAGAAGTAAGAAATCGTTACCTAAGTGGTCATAGTGAATTAGGGCCCAGATGCAGGTGAATATCAGTATTTTACATGGAGCTACTGCCTTCTATCTAACCTCCACAACCCAGTTACTGGGTAACACGATACCCCTTGGTAAGACTGGTTAGACTAGACTTGGTCAGGCTTTTGCGCTTCTGACTACCCTGTTAAGTAACACTGTGAAATGACACCCGACTACGAATGATATCCGGAACGAACAGCGGGGTACTCGATAATAATGCATGGTCACCAATCCACGCATCGACCGTGGCAAGTGTATCGATCCACCCATGCGGCTGTTACTGATAGAGGCTTAGTGATAAGTTATATTTAGATGTCACTCAAAAACTTATCTCCTGACTCATATTTATAAAGATGATAAAACAGTTACAATTTGATAAAACAATTCTTAAATACCAACGTAATACGAACAAAGAATTAAAATGATAACGTTTACATTAATTAAATAATATCAACGATATCTACCTATAAATAAAAATATTAACTCGTACATTACATATGGAGGTCGATAGGCATTCACTCCGTGTAAATTACCGCGGGGAACAGAATTGTTTTTGACAGTTCAACAATATTCATTGCGTTATTTACGTTACTAACTGAGCAGACAAATTTTTGGAACTTATACAGCAATGGATTGGCAATATCCTTCAAAATTATTCAGATTGTGATTTATAGTGTGTTACGCAGTGGTGCTGGTGTTAGGGAAGAGAAGAAGAGGGTAAAAACGTTTTAAGAAGACATAGACCTGCATAAAATATAAGAGCAGAGATGCCCGCGCCCTTTTTAAAAAGGGCCCGTTCCCACGCCCGTTTTTTGGCTGATTTATAGGTTTGCGTATAGTAAATTATATGCTAACAAAACCAATATTACTCTTTCCAGGTGCTCCAAACCGTCTACTTCATCGTCTCGCTCCTGAATGACTTAATCGGGACCAACGCAGTCACAAGGAAGCCTCCACTCATCCGCCAGATCAAAGACGTCCTCTTCAGCATCACACTTTGCACGGCATTATACGTCGTGTTAGTCTTCTGGATCTTCCACACGTTCGCTAAAAGCGCAATATTCCCAATAGAAGCCGAAAAAGCATTCCCGGTATGGCTAAATCACCTGATGCACACGTTAATCTTACCTGTAATCCTGATCGAATTACTTTTAACTAAAAGGAATTATCCGTCGAAAAGAACTGGGTTTTCTGTAGCCATTATTTTGACAGCTATCTATGCAGGGTACATCCATATTGTGTACTTCAAGTACGGTATCTGGCCATACCCGTTCATGTACGTTGTCAGTGCGGCGACCAAAGTTTTATGTTTCATCGGTAGTGGGCTACTTGGTATGGCATTTTATTTGATAGGCGAAAAATTGGATGCGATGGTGTCTCAGAAAACTAGTACTAGGGTAGCTTATTTGAATGGATCTAAGAAGGTACACTGAATTAGTTATAAGAAACACTGATTTAAATAATATATTTATGAGTAGGTACTTAACATTAGTCTTTTGTTTCATTTTTAACTGTCTCTAAATCCTATCCCCATTGTTGGGAATCAAACCCAATACCTTGGCAGTCTGGATGCACAGGCAGCGTGATGAACGCGTCATCGGGAAGATGGGGCGCGTGGTGGCGACACGGCTCGGCCCCGAGGACCACTCGCTTCCACGGCGACGGTCGATATTACTCTCAAATTCAATATTTAATAGTCCACTATTTTATTCCACCACGAGCTAACACGGTGTTAGCTCGTGGTTGAATAAAATAGTGGAAGTTTATAGGCAACCTATGAAGACCACTGCAGGATAAAGGACATGTGCCTCATAGTCACCCTGGAGGGCTCTTTACTGAGAACGTAGGACTACAAAATCATAGATGTAATATAATACTAACTGCGCCCCGCGGTTTCACACGAGTAGGTTTTCGATCCCGTGGGAATATCGGGATGAAAAGTAACAGCTAACAGCTATGTACTTATCATTTTTCATCGCACATATATTATTATGTACAGACGACAGCACATCGAGCTATCCCACATGTCCAATTGTCAAATTTTCCCAATTGAACATGAACGTTCATCATCATTATCATCATCATTTCAGCCGAAAGACGTCCACTGCTGGACATAGCCCCCCCCCCCAAAGGGGGGTTTTGCCATAATCGCCACGCTTGGCAGGCGGGTTGGCGATCGCAGTATGGTTGTAAAATGCATAGAGAACGCTGCTGCCCATTCTCTAGTAAGTCCCTTAGTCGCCTTTTTACGACACCCACGGAAAGAAATGGGATGGTGCTATTCTTTTACGTCCGGCACCACACAGAACATGAACTTTATTCTTTTGTAATAAAGTTGAATAATTATCATAGAAATTTGAGTTTGATGTGCTGGCGTCTGTACGCCGATATCTTGACTTTAATAGACTTAGATATAATATTTTTTCACACCACCCGCTCGATAATGTCAAATTATATACTTACAGTCATGCAAACTTAATGTAAAGTAAGTCATTTAAGACCTGAGGTCTAGCAGGGCATTAATATTGAACTAGATTTCATTATGACCCGCTGGTCATTAATGTGATTTGAATTTGGAACATAAAGTAGAAATCGCATACGAACATTTACGATAAGTAGTAGGTACACACTAATTCCATGCATTCACCATTTAGATCTGCACTAAAAAAAAATTGTTCGAAAATCGAACTGGCCACCACGAGTAGGTACCTACAATATAAATAAAAGAAAAATAGAACACAAATTAAAAAGAGGCGCGAATACTGAAAATTGCTTTGCTTTGTTACACAACAAATTACATTAACTACAAATTCTCACAAAAATGTCGAGTGACGATAGTGATTTGACTCCGGAGTACATTAAATCCACAGAGTACTTTTTTAATTAAATCCGAGGCCATTGGCGTTGCCAACAATCTACTCCCAGAAAAGTCCAAGGAATCGTAGGTACATGAAAGCCTACGACGATTTTTACAAATAAAAAATTACAAAAGGCATCAAGTCTGTATATGAATCAGTGCTTTTAGTCTACTTCCGGCATTTATCATGTACAAAGAAGCCAAGTAGCCTATGGTGCATCTAGTCGATGCTTAGGTCAACAATAAGCATCAAAAATAATATACAAATTAATACACACACCAAATTACTGGCATTTCTAAAAAAGAAATCATCAGAAGGACATCGTCCTAAGAAATCAAAAGTTTTCACAGCTCAAAATGTGGAAACGTTTCTAAATGAAGCCCCCCTCACCACAGCTTTCTCGCTACAAAAGTAAGTACCTACCTACCTACCTATTGATTAAATTTTTAGTAACTAAAATAGCTACATATTTATTTTATAACTTTTAACTTTCACGGTTCAAAATGGTCCTCAGCAGACCCAAGTTTCTGAAACTTTACTTGACAGTAATACTCAAATAAACTCTACCTCAACTTCAATAAATGTACCGAATAAAAACAAAACTTTGTCATTCCACAACTGGTCAAACATTATCTTTAACACTTGTTTTAAATAGGTCTAATAACTATAATTGTAATTTTAATAAATACTTTGATTCTAGTACTATTGCTTTTTATTGTCTCGTAGATGGTGCCGAAGTATTTATATTCATGTGGTAGTATTTTGAGTCCCGCTTATTGTCTAACGACATCGCGGCAGCGGCAGGCCCAAACGGAGATAACGGAATGAGCTGGACTAATTGAAGTTTAGCAGCTCTGAACAGAGAGGTGTAAGGAGAGCTGAGATGCCTTTGCCCAGCAAGTAGGTAGAGAGAGACTACAGAACGCCATCTGAATTGCGCAGCAGTGGACAACTAATGGCTTATAAAAAAAAGGTATTTTGAGAGATTTATCAAGACTAAATGTTGTCTATAACAAGATACTTGTAATAGTAAACAGGTAGGTTCCACCATCTTTTACCTAAACAATAATGTGAGTGTGCTGAGAAGTCTAGAAGTGAGACAGCATTGAGCAACTTATGGATCGCGACCCACTGGTGGGTAAACTGTATTTAGCAGAACAGCTGTTTTCAGAACAGCATTAGTTCTAATTCTGGCCGCAAGCGCGCCACTTCAACCATGTGGAGTTGTAATCAATCATCATCATCATCATCATTTCAGCCGAAGGACGTCCACTGCTGGACATAGGCCTCCCCCAAGCTCCGCCACTTCGACCGGTTCTGTGCTTCCCGCATCCAGCGGACTCCTGCGGCCCTCACAAGGTCATCGGTCCACCTTGTGGGAGGCCTTCCAACTTTACGTCTTCCGGTGCGCGGTCGCCACTCCAGAACTTTTCGACCCCATCGGCCATCTGTTCTGCGTGCAATGTGCCCTGCCCACTGCCACTTAAGTTTGGCAATTCTTCGGGCTATGTCGGTTACCTTGGTTCTCCTGCGAATCTCCTCATTCCTGATTCGATCACGCATACGAAACTCCAAGCATAGCCCTCTCAATGCAGTGCACAAATGCGCAATGCTCTTGTAATCAATAATGACAAACAATTATTTTTAGGTTCAAAAATATATAATTTGAGTATCAATATTTTAAATATAAACCTCTGATTCAAAACCTTTTACAATAAAGTTGATTTCTTCTTCTTCGGCATTCTTCTTCCTTCGTCTTTTTTTCTTGCCTTGCCATTGTGCTGTTTTCAAGCCCATTTGTTCAGCACACCTATCATAAATACGAGATAAACTTTTATACAACATTAGCACTGTAGTAGCACCTCGCAGGTATTGCTCCAAAAATGTCTTTGGATCAACCTGGTTCTCTAGTTTTACTGCTATATTATAAACAAAAGTTCCATTAAAACTTTTGGAGTACTTTGTACTTTCAAAAGGTGTCCTACATAAAGTATTCAGGCTATTTATATGCTGCAAACAACATTGAAATTGTGCAAAAGAGTGCATATTCTTGGTGTCATAACTTTTTGGCTTCTTCTTTATTTTGTCATCCAATTCAAAATGTTTTAGTAAAACGTGAGCACCTATCAAACTATCTTCATATTGCACTTTGTTTTTATTCAGGAACAATTCGTTTTCATCAAAATTGAGGGTAGTCGGAGTTCTTTTTAATTCTTCAACCTTTTTGGAGTATTTGTTATTGAACTGGAAGTGACCCCTGAAAGTCCCGGTTTTTTCGTCTACAGCTTCTAGCATTATATAGCAGATTAGAAGACTATGTATATTTCGTAACGGTACTTCACATTTAGCCACCCACCAGAGCATGGCGATAAAAAACAGTTGGAAATTAGACGGCAGAGTTTCTATCAATTTCAGATCTAATTCTTTCAATTGTTCTTTAAAAAAATATTCGAAACATGATTTTAATTGGCTGTCGGTTAGTTCACTAAATGGTGAATCAAATAGTCTTGAAATACTGATGTCATTGCCAACAAATATCCTTTTATAACTTGTGTTCTTCTCCCTACTAACATAGATACAGTTTTCTTCGGCAAAATCTGTTAACATATCAAAAGCATATCTTAGTATAGGTAAACAACATAGAAAGGAGTCTTCTTCATTATAGTCTTCGGCTTGGGGTGAGCAGAAATATAGGTGGTGTGTATAGAGGTTGATATAGGCTTTAGGAATATGATTCAGGCGAATTCCATCAGCAAACCATTCTGGCACACCAAGATCTAGCTGATCATCTTCAATATCAGTTACTTCAGATTCATCTTCACCTTTTTCTTCCTCATTTTTTGAAGAAACCTCTTCATCATCCGAAGATTTATCATCATTATCATCATTTTCATTCTCATTATTATCACCATTTTCATTCTCATTTGGATCTTCTTCAGCTAAAAGGATCTTCTCAAAGTCCTCAGGCAACTGCCAATCAGACACGGGAGTATCATCTTCGCTGATATTGAAATATTTCAATGATCTGCAATGCTTGCTGTGATACCCATCAATACTTTTTTTTATTACATAAAGAACTCTCTTTTTCTGCCTCTTTTTCAATCTACCCAATATTTTAGCTATTGCAGTCTCTAACGTTTCGTTCTGTAGCCATTGGAATAAACCATGAATACATTTTTGTTGATCATTACTCTTCTTTTTTGTTTTTGGCAATTTTAGCTGGGAGAAAAACTTTTTAAATACCTTTTTCTTAACAAAGTCATTGCCCAGTAATGTTGCTAGTAACGGCAGCAGTTCTTCTTTTAGACCTCCAAAATTTTTAACCATGTACTCCACTTTATAGATTTTACATTCCAAAACAAATGTTTTTATGTCATCAATTTCTACAGGCTTTGGTTTGAAGTCTAACGTATTAAAAGGGATGTAAGGAACATTGTAGATAAAGAAGTCTGAATCATAGCTTAACACAGGGCAGTTTAGGTGCCTGGCCATTGCTGCGATTTCAACATCAGCCTCAAACTCACAGACCGTGTATGGCACATTCATGTCTACCAAAGCCTCGATAAATACATCGCGAAGTAATAGCGGGAAAATCTGTATACTGCCTTGAGTAACCGGGTCGAGCTTGGAAGCGCCATAAATTTTAGACCTTAGCCTGCTGTACGCTGTTCTCAATTTCCTGTGCTCGTAACTGCCATCGAACAAGACATAAGCAGTAATGTTGCATTTTCTCAGGTTTTTGAAGAAATTACGAACGTAAGAGAAAAACTTGTCGTAATCTCCGCCGAAGGCAGAAAAGCAGTTCAGTAATCTGTATAACTGAGCGCATAGGCTGTGTCCATCGATGACCAAACAACTGTCATGTAGTAAGAAATCTTGTAAGAACGCATGCTCTTTGTGACTAATATAAGTAGTCAAACCTCGAACTCCCATGATTATATCCTCAATCCATGTTTTGCTTGTATTAGGTATTTATAAAATACATACCGCACTCGCCACTCGTATTGATTGAGGTTATGTTTTTCTGTTATTTTGACTTTTCTTGACATTGACAATTCCTGTTTTGATTGACATTACATTAGATATTAATCATAGATCGTTTCGAAATAAAAGGATTTTGGAAAAGGTTAGCTTGCGGGTCTTATATTACTACGGTTGCTCTGATGCAGCTGGCTATTAGGCAATTTTTGCATCATGTCTTTCAGAATACAATAATCATGACTAAAATTATTCATGTTTAAAAAAGTGACATAATAATTGGTGACAAATAAAAAAGCCATGAAAAAAAACTTGAAATCAATTGCAATTAGTGTAGTAGAGTTGTATTCAATGCATTTCAATTTGCTAGATTAGCCGCACATGCGCAAACGAATTAAAAGATTTAAAATTAAAAATCAATACCGGTCCGAACTCCACACTTTCAGAACGAAACATCAAACATCATTGCTTTCATTCTCCACTCCCGCCCCGCCAACCCTTTATTTCATTCGCGCCGGCCGCGTGTAGTAAAAATTGAAACACGTGTTTTCCATAAGAAATTGCTTGAATCAATTGATTTAACGTTAACAGTTTCAATTTTTTTGATCCTATCAACATATTTGTGTGTTTAGCTCGAGCTAAAGAAAAGGTAAGCGTTCTAATCGATAGCGCCATTTTAGAGATGCGCCGCGCCGCGTCGCATGGTTTTCGGGTTTTCATTTCGGCTCTGTTTTGCAGTTTGTTAAAATGACTGAGGCGAAGGAAGTAGTCGCGGAGACCAATGGAGAGGAGAATAATAAGGAAGAGGAGAGTTTGGAGAACGAGGCCTCTGAATTGGAGAGTTCTATCATACGTCAGATTGAGTACTATTTCGGTGAGTAACTATTGCGTATGCCTGACGTTGAGTTTATTTGAAGAAGATGCGTCTGGCCAAGGTCGTGCATGCTTACAAACATCGCTTACGATGCGCTAAAAACAAACGGCTTTTATATTTGCTCAACTTGCAGTCAATTATAGTCAGAACTATAAACTCAAACTCAAAGCATTTATTTCAATTAAACCATTTTCAGGCACTTTTGAATTGTCAGAAAGTTGAAGCTAGTTGCAAATAATAGCCCCCTAACATACTTTTTGTAGACGTTTTTTGTATTTAGCATATACAATATGGCATTGTAATAGGGGAAGAGAGTCCCCTAAATACAAGAAACCACTGTTGAAATAATTTCCTATAGCAACATTGTAGGTCAGATAGCACTCATAATAATCTGTGTTGTGTTCAAAGTAACTAAATATATAGCCAATATAAGTCTGTGTCTATACAACTACTATTTTGCAGTCCAATGCGATGTAATAAGGAAATAATTAACTCAGTTGACTAAAACGTATACTTTTTTTAAATAAATGTTTTTATTTGACATAGTACGCAAAAATCCTAACATTTACATATTTAATAAAATAAACAACCTAACAATGCTCAGACTTTAAGATAACATAAATTTTCCCTTCCATTTCCAGGTGACCTGAACCTACCCCGTGACAAGTTCCTGCGTGAACAAGTGCTGCTTGATGAGGGCTGGGTGCCGCTTGAAATCCTCACCAGATTCAACAGGCTCGCCAAGTTGACTAAGGACACTGAACTCATTGCCAAAGCTCTGAATAAGGCCACCAATGGATTATTGGAGGTAAGACAGATATACATATGTTATTAAAATACTGGTTGGCATGAGCATTGATCACAACACTTGCTTAAGACAGGTTAGCCACTTCAGACTTAAATTAACTAAAACAAATAAAAATAGTTAATGGACAGGCTCAAAACTGCCATCTATTCTATTCATCTCAAATTATTGTCAATACCGAAGAAGACTAGGTCTTAATTATCTGCTACAGAATGATTAAACAGAAATTCAACTATGTATCAAGACTGCCTCGTTGATCTAGTAGTCGCAAGCACTACCACTGAGCATGAGTTCCTGGGTTTGATTCCTAGGTTAGGCAAAGTGTTGTTAGGTTACTATCTGGAATTTCTCAGTATCAGTCTGGATTTGTGCCTAGTTGATGGCTAAAGGCTCGCCCTCTTTTACATGAGACTTAAACATAACTGGCGAAATGTGGGTGTACACACAGCGTCAGTATGTGCTAACCCCTCTAGGTTTTAAAATATTGCACTGCAACAACATTTAATTTGTTACGAATAATCTACAGAATACTTCAAAAAGAGTTTTAAGTTTCGACTTTGATTCGAACCATCGCATCACCGAACGTCGACATACTCATTCAAACTAGCCAGCAAGCCAACATAAATTGCAATGAAATTGTTATTGACTATAGTTCGAGTTACTTCATCTTTAGGTCTCTGTCTAATCGATAGACTATGTTATTTGAGGGTATCCATTAATTTAACTTATTACGTTTTCTTTATAGAATTAATCCCTACCCTCAACTACAATGTTTGATGTATACATTCACTTAAAACGTCTGTATATAGAGACAACAAGGCAGATCATGTGACATTTCGTTAGTTTATGTAAATAGAAAATATTTCTGGCGCTTCCTATTTTATTGTTTGCGTTAAAAGGATATCATTTGTCTACTGATCCGTTTGTGTCTGTTGGTAAAATATGTATAATAAGTTATCTGTAAATTATCAAATAAAATAGTAAAATCTTTGTAGTAAAATAAGATCAAAGTTTTGTTAAATAATAGCAAAAATAAATATGTAATAAGAAATGATTATGAAAGTATAAAATTTTCCTTGAATTTTAAATTCTTTTTATAAAAACATTTATTACAAAACAAAATAGAAAAATATGTACTTCAGATAAAAAAAAAAATGCATGGCAAAAAAGCATATTTCGTGCCCAGGATTCGAACCTCCAATATTATGCACGGCAAGCGGTCTTGTAACCTCCGGTCTAATTAGACATTGAATGATTTCTTGTAAATGTTAACCATATTCACTAAAACAATACAGTAATTATAATAAAATGTTTTTGCAAAATACAAAAAGTAACTTGGGCCTAGCACGGATTTGAGCGCACATGTCTTTTAGACGGGTAACCACTTAATGGAACTGTGTGTATGTGTACTATATGTAAACAACTGCCCGGGGAAACAAACTTTGATGTCATGTTATGTATCAAATTACTTTTGCATCTTGCAGATGTCTGAAGACAACAAAAAAGTCAGACGAAGCCCTGAAGTACCCATTCCAGAGATGAACGAAGAACGCAGGAAGGAACTCAGCAACAGGACCGTCTATGCCAAAGGATTCCCCAAAGAGGCTACTCTGGATGACCTTCTGAAGCACTTCAAAAAGTATGACCATGTTGAGAACATCATCATGAGAAAGTTCCAGGAGCGGACCTCAAAGAAGAGGATGTTCAAAGGATCCGTGTTCATTACGTTCAAGACAAGGGACCAGGTAAATTAAAAAAATATATGTTTTTCTTTAAAATAGTAAGTATTTTTTTTGTTTTTCAATAATCTAATGTGAGATTGAGCAGAGATCAATGCGTTTTATTTGCAATTTACTATGCTGCTCATAAATCTATGCATAAACTACAGAATGGCACAAGATTTGGTTCTAATAAACTGTCTGGATACTTCAAACTGGTATTTTTATCGTGATAAATTGTAAATTTATAGAAAGACACTGATTTTTCTGCATGACTGTAATAAAAAGGATCCTTTTGAACTTTTTTCACTCATGTTACCTATTATTCCTAACTTGAGATAAAAGGCTATTTATTTCCCTAAAATACATGATTATGAAAATTAAATAAATATTTAAGAAATCCTATTTCCTACTATAGAATATTACTTCGTTACTATATTACTTACACCCGCGGATAGTATAGGTTCCCAACAGTGAAATAATTTTTCATATCGATTCAGTAGTTTCGGAGCCTATTCAATGCAAACAAACAATCAAATCTTTCCTCTTTACAATATTAGTATAGATTACTAATATTATAAACGTGAAAGTTTGTATGTATGGATGTTTGTTACTCTTTCGCGCAAAGACTCCTGAATGGATTTGGATGAAATTTGGCACACATATCTGTGTTTGTAACATGGATTAACACATAGGATACTTTTTATCCCGGTAGTACGTTCCCGCGGGATAATTTCCGACCTTCACGCGGGCGTAACCGCATCCAACTAAGTTTTAAATCCTTTCTACGATATTGCTGTCCCGACAAGGTCCATAGTTTTAAGTTCCCACCCAAGTACACATAGTGGAATTAAATAAATGATTGGGTATTGAAATTTCAGGCCGAAAAGTTCGTAGAAGGCAAACCACATGAGTACCAGGACACAGAACTGATGATCTTATGGCAGGACGACTACATCGCGGCCAAGCAGGAAGAGTATGCCAATAAAAAGGAACAGAAGGACAAAAGGAATAAGGATAAGGACTACACTGTATGTTACATTAATATGTATAATTAACTAGAAATCTATTCTATTATTAAAAAGAGGTACAGTATTTGACTTTGTATGTAGGGATAATCTTCGGAACTACTGCTCAGTACATTGACAATTGCTGAATGTCATAGGATATATTTTATGTTAAAACAAGACATTTCACGCGGACGTTGTCGTAGCAAATAAATTAAGACGAAACCATTAAATTTTAGTACAGGCCATAAAATATTAACTGTACTGTCAAACAGTTGTTCGCTAGTCGCAATAGGTAAGTCCCCTATTAAATAGCTGTTTAAATGACTAGCGACACTGCTTTGCACGGTTTTTATGAGTTGTCAACTCATAAAAACCGTGCGAAGCAGGAGACATCGAGATTTCTTGTTATATGTATCGTTTTAACCTTCCAGAATACATTTTATAAATGATGGTTAAAACCACATCAGAATCCTTTGCGTAGTTCAGAAGAACAGTGTGGTCACACAGACAGACACGAAAAGCTGACCTGACCATCTTTACATTCGGAGACCCCCCTGTGTCTCGGAAAGCACGTTAAGCCGTTAGTCCTGTCAGTAACAATGGTTTGTCAGTAGCAAGGGTTATCGTAGTACCAATGGGTTGTGTAGATAGGTAATCTCTCCGTATAAAATAATCAGCTGCATCTATTTAGACTGTTATTTGACTTGAGAATGGTGAGGAAAAGGCTAGGCATATGATGAAATCCATAGGTGCAGCGCAGACGACAGACTATCCGTGACGCACTTTTTAGTCTGTGAAAATAGAACCTAAGCAATTAAATGCAGTAACGCATTCGACGCGCAAAAAGTCCGGCGCACAAAAAATCCGTGTCATTCTGGCAGATCGCGCCGTGCCGCGCCGCAGAAAAAGTGCGCAAAAAAATAGAACCTTTGCTTTAACGCGCACTAACGCAGACGGCGCACACTCTTAGTATGCAATCTGCACTCGCTAGTGGGGGACCTAACGTACGCGGTATAATACCATGGCGCTAGAGATCGATGTTAATACAAGATAGACCAGCAATTTTGTCTTAGGAACTGTCCTTTCAGTAATCTTTCCGAAAGTATAGGATGTACCCAGAATTCTCTATTTCTTCTTCTTTTTCTGTACTTCAAGAATATAATAATGTATCGCAATCTCTGCATTTCCATAGTGTCTACGTCCCTACAGTTCTGCCGACAGAATGATCGAAGATGTGCGTCGTGTGCGTTGAGTCTGCGTAAAATCCGCGACAGACTTTGCATGCCATGCAGACATTTTGTGCGCCACAGACTCGATCGCACAAAAAGTGTCGTCTGCGTTGCACTTTATAGCCACAACAGACATAATTTAATAATTATTGGATAATATCTGGTGCAGGTAGAAAAAGAAGAGCTGAAGCTGCCCACGGGAACAGTTCTATTCTTCACCGGCGGTACTGATCAGATGAAGAGGGAAGATATCAAAGAAGTACTATCAACAATAGGTAAGAACAGATTTAATTTACACTTAGTTAACTACAGGATGCATGGAAAAATATAAAACAGTATCCTGGCATTAATATATTATTCGAGCTTTAGAAAGAGATGCAAGTTGTGACTGAAAGAGACAACGCTCTATGAAGGTGAATTTTTTAGCATTAGTTTACTTACAAGGATATAAAAGGTCAAGGACTATCTTGTTAGTCTAGTGGTTGCAAGCGCTACAGCTGAGACAGATCCTGGGTCCGATTCCCAGGTTGAGCTAAGTGTTACTGGGTGTTTCTATCTGGAATTACTCAGTAGCAGCCAGGAGTCGGGATTTGTGCCCGGTTGATGGCGATAGGTTCGCCCCCTATTACATGAGACTCAATCTTAAACTGGCGAAATGTGGGTGTACTAAAGGTCACCTCTGCACACACAAACCTACGGCTTTAGACCATTTACAGACACATAAATGATCTTCGACGCTGCTTTGTGAGAATGCTGCTAGGAGTTTTGCTAAATCTTGATGATACTGTCAATATAAAAAGTAGACTCTTAGAAAATGTCTAAGGCATTAAATCCGCCTTAATACCGTTATTTTTACTTGTCCTTAAAGTTATAATAAATCATATAAAAGGTGTAACAGAATAGACGCAAGACCTGAAAGTGGTTTGTTCATAATTGACTACTGAATCGATTTCAGTAACTTTTAATATAAGCAATTTTTTTTTTACTATTTATTTTGCCATACCTACCACTGATTGAGCCAAAGAAAATTCAATCTTATTGCAGAAGAAATAAGACTCAATTTTAAATGCATAAAGTAATGCTCTAGAACCAAAGATGCGAACACATGTGACATCTACCAACCCACACTGGGCCCTCGTGGGAAATTACGGCCAACTCCCTCTCACAGAGAAGACGCCTGTGTCCCAACAGTGGGAACATTATAGGCTGATTATGCTAAGTACTTATATATCTCTAAACTCCACGATTTATTATTTACAGGTGCAGATATAGCGTACATAGACTTCAAAGTGGGCGATAAAGAAGGTTGGGTGCGTCTCACAAAGGAGAACGCCGCAAAGGAGATAGTAGAGAAAATGACAGACAACAAAATGAAGATCGCCGAAGCTGATGTTGAGTTCAAAGTACTAGAGGGAGAAGAAGAGACAACATACCTACAGAAAACAGTCGAAGAAATGACCAAAAGGCGAAAAAATATGAAGAACTTTAAAAGCAATAAGGGCAGGAAAGGAGGCAACAAGTATCACGGCAAGAAACGGCGACACGACCATGAGGAAAGCGGACCCCCCAAGAAAATCAGAGCATCCGACAGTTAGTTATAGATGGCGTTGCCGTATACAGACGGCTCTATGCATAACCATAGACTTTCATGTTTGCTTTTAAGTAAATTAAAGATAATCTTTAATACAAGTATAAACTGTTTGTTAAAGATCCCGAACTGTGTTAACCTAGAGTTTCATTTGTTACGTGAAATGTTTACTATTAAATTTTATCTCATAAGGACATTTGCAGTTTCCTTTTTTCTATCAAAATAATTGAAAATCACGCAAGTCGCGCAAAATGCGCAAAGCGCGATGTGTGCTACCCGAATGGATGGAATAAGAAATGGCTATATACAAGAGCAAGTTTTGGCACCAGTGACTGATGAAACTTCTCATTGAGGAAAGGTTTGACTATTAATGTGGTTGGCTATAAGAGTAGGGGAAGAATAAAGAAACGATGGACGGACTGGGAGAAAGATGATAATTATGGCCAGAAAGCGGGTGACTACCGAGACGAATGGAAGAAAAGGACACGTTGCGCCAACCCCTAGTTAAATAGGATTAGGGCTACTTAAATGAAAATAATAATGACTTGCAATACACAAACAATAACTGTCGGAAAAGAGTAACAATAAACTTTCCAACTATACGAGTATAGTTAACGAGTCGACATCAAAGTAGCAGACCGTAGCAATATACATTAGTTTAGCCCGTAATACATAAAATACTTAAATCTCTATGTAAATGTATGTTAAAATGAATGAACAGGCACACACGCTCTACTAATTGAGGTCTCTAAACTCTCTAAGAAAATGATTGAATATTTTGTTCAATAGTGATTACCAAAAACTGACTAAACCAAAAAAATTGTAGATCCAAACGACTTTTATTGCTTTTGTAAATTTCAAATGGGCTATTCCGGGAAAAATTGTACATATGGAAAAAGTACTGTCACAAAAACTTACAAACAATTTACGAGACCATCTTATCCTCTATTGATTGCAGTTTTTTTTAATAAACAGTTTAGTTCACAAGCTTTAAAAATATTGTATAACAGAGTGAATTGCTGTGAATTTAACTGATTAAAAAAATTATAATAAGTAGCATAAAAGGAAATTTTTGCGTGTCACACCTCTGGTCGCTAACTTTAACTAACCAAAGTTCATGGTTTATTAAGACGCACCTCAGTGTTTTTTGTGTGCTTTTAAAGAATACTGCTTTTATTTACATTATAACTTTAATTTTATAAACAAATATTATTATTTTACGATAAAATTCTTGAAATAAGTTAATCAAATTACCACACCAAGGTGGACATTCCACTTTAGTCACTACTGTTTTATTTGCTTTCAATAGTACATAACTACCAAAACAGGCTATTTTATGTTCATAGTAACATTATTATGGTAGATCAGCCATTTCGTTTTACCCATCGGGCAATCGTGACGCAGTGATCGGTGACGAAAGGCGTACGAACTACGAGTAATCAATTAAGAAGTCCGCTATAGTCGCACTTATAAAGTGATACCGGTAAGTTTTTAAAACATTCATTCATTTGCGAATTATACTAAATGTATCTACGTATGTAATGAAATAATGATTATCACTTAGAACAAAGAATATTTGGTGTTATGCCATTTTTGTTAGTAAAGCGGGTAGTTCGTCACGTCCGTTTAGTGTCGTGACATATTAGTGGAACAATTTTGTGACGAAATGGACGCACTAGGCTAAGTTTACGTGGTGTAATTTTACCGACACCAACTAAGATGAAGTTATGTGTTTAGCTATTAAATGATTTGTAAAATTTTACAATTATAATAGATGGTTTATCGTTTCATTACCTTACTTAACGTTAAAGTTAATTGTCGTTTTATTTACGACGCGGATTGGCTTACATTATTGAAGGTATTATAACCATAATAATAACAAATATTTAATTCAATAAATAAGTGTCAATATATTGCTGTAGCATAAATTTAACCATCCTGGCATGTCAAAATTGTTAAGTACCTCATTTTCTCCGTAAAATAATTTTCAAGTTTGCGCTAATCTCGCACTGTATGGAAATCCTATACAATGCGAGATCAGCTTATACTGGAAATGTATAGCTTGATGTGTAGCCGTGTGTACTTGTACTTGCTTATCTTAAAACTTGCTTATAAACTTGCTGCTGCTTACTGCCTGTTTTCAAACATTTTTGGTTTAGTCCGCAACTCAATCTGCCAATCTTGTCATCGACGCCTCCCCGTCTCAGCGCTCACATGTATACTTCAGGCTGTGACTAGCAATCGCGCGCGGACTATTAAATACTAACTTATGTTCCAAGAACAAAGCTTTTTATATCTACGTAGATACTAAGTTCCTATTTAATTAATTTACCTGTACATAGATAGAAGAGAGAGATTTTTGCTATATAGATATGAACAATTTCAAGGAGCAAAATTGATTATAAAAGAAAAGTGATTTGTGTCAGTACCAATTACATGTGAAAAAAAGATTTGATTTATATTTTTTGATTATTAAACTTACTATGAACATCGCTTATGTTTCCATTTAGTCACAATGACATTTCCTATTAAGTCACTGTCACAAGTTTTTACTCCAATTTATCGTCTGTTAAATGGAAATTATTACTAGTAATAGTATCTAATTGGGATGAAATATAGTAGAATTTGATACACATTTTTATTTAAAATAGTTTGAGTTCATTTTTAAGGTGCTAATTAGCTACAAACTGAAAAATATGAGTCGGACTGACCTAAAACGTGACGAAAATATTTTAATATGTGATTTAAAGGTAGAAATATATTGCAGGCAGGGAAAACGAAATAGATTTTAAAAAGAGTATGTATATTTTAACAAAAAATTGTTAAGAATTTGTAATAAATAACTCATTTTCCTGATTAAATAATAGGTCTTTACCTATGAAATTGCCGAATTGTATGAAAAAATTTAAACGAATTTTTTTCATGTATTTTTTATTTGTATTAATCGAAGTAATCACCCATGCAATCAAAGCATCTTTGCCATCGCAGTGGCAGTTTATTGATGCCCTTCTTAAAGAAATCAGCTGGACGGGAGGCAACAAATTCTTCAAAGGCATTTTGTACTGCCTCTCGGGTATTGAATTTTTTTCCCGCCAAGAAGTTATCCAAATTCTGGAAAAAGTAGTAGTCTGTAGGCGCAAGGTCTGGTGAGTAGGGCGGATGACGAAGAGCTTCCAACCCCAGTTCTTGCAACTTGGAGACCGTCTGCTGTGCAGTATGAGGTCGCGCGTTGTCGTGCAGGAGCAGCGGAGACGAGCGATTGACCAATGCTGGTTGGAGATGTGCCAGCTTCTCCATCATTGTGTTCAGTTCTTCACAGTACACATCTGCAGTAATGCTCACCCCGTTTGGTAAGAAGCTGTGATGAATCACACCGGCGCTAGACCACCAAACAGTGACCATCACTTTTCTAGGGGTAAGTTTTCGTTTAGGGCATTGTTTAGGTGCTGAACCAGGATCCAACCAACTTGCTGAGCGCTTGCGGTTATCAAACAGAATCCATTTTTCATCGCAGGTAACAATGCGGTTCAAAATTCCTTCATTTGTGTGTCTGTTGAGCAGTGCAAGGCACGTCTCGACGCGTACTTCGCGCTGACGATCATTGAGTTCGTGGGGCACCCATTTGTCAAGCTTTTTTACCTTGCCAATTTGACGCAAATGGACCAATATTGTTTTGACGCTAACGTCGAAAGCTGCTGCTAATTCAGCCGTAGATTGTGTATCATCAGCTTCCACAATCGCCTTTAATTCGTCATTGTCGACCAAAGTCTTCGGACGACCGCGAGGTTCATTTTTCAGGTCGAAATTTCCAGAACGGAAGCGAGCAAACCAATAACAGGTGGTGCGTTGGTTTGTAGTGTTAGCTCCGTAAACGTCGTTGATGTTGCGTGCCGCTTGTGCCGCGTTGCTGCCACGACGGTACTCATATTCCATAATTACTCGAATTTTTAACGTATCCATGATGACGAAAAAGATTGAAATGCGATGAAAATGTAACACTAATCAATAAACAAATGACTACTTTTGGAAAAAAAAATCCATGTTTTTAAAATAAAATTAATTTGAAATTAGAATTCTTACCCAAACAAAAATTATTTTGATTTGAAATGGCCAGTACTGCAAAACGGCAATTTCATAGGTAAAGACCTAATATTAAGTTAGAGATCGTCACTAAATGGACAGTACTTGTCATGGATCATGTTCGAAATTTTGATTTTTGTTAAAGCTATTACTATTTAGTAATATACAATATAGTTTTCTTAAACTCCGATAAATGCCGCGTCGAATCATAAAGAAACCTTAAAAATATTTTTCTTTAATTGTCCATTTTGTCCCACTTAGTAACGGTGCAATTTTTCGTAGAATGGCTCAAATTCGTTATTCTGAAGCTTACTTCGTTAACGTCTGTCAGTTTTGTAAGTTATATCAGATCATTCATTCAATCATTCGTTCTTTTTTGTTGGATGACATGACGGGCTGGGCTGATGGGTGTTGTTGATAATATTGATTATTTATGAAATGTACTCTTTTGTAAATGACGTGTTAATTTTGGCGAGTGATTTTGTTCATACGACCTAATAAGTTGATTGAATACAAAATAGCTGAATATCGTGGTCCTGCAAAAAGTATTCTGAAATATGTTTTTCAAAAGAAATACTACTCATTCGGGTATGTACATTATAACTTCTAAATCAATGTTATTATTAATTTATTAGTAAAATGAGGTAGCTAGAGTGCAGCTCTTCGTCTGTGCTGTGTATGAACTTTAAGACATGTAATATATAATTATGTGATACGTTTCTTGGCTTAGTGGTATGTAGAGTAAACAAATGATCAATCTTCAAATGTATTCAGAAGACTGCCTGAAAACTTACAGATGCCGATTCTCGAATTTAAGAAGTAATGAAGCTTGAAGAGTTAAGAATTTCTGGAGATCCACCTACATTTCAGTTGAAGACTGAAGAAGTAGGAGTACAATATGATGTATGTCCAAATCCATGTAGAATAATGACCGCAGAAGTAGGAGTACAATATGATTTTTCTCCAAATCCATGTAAAAAGATGACCGCAGAAGCAGTGTACATGATTTATCCGACGCATGCTTTGACAAAGTAGTTGGTGAAAAATTGGTTACTCCAACAAGGAGTAAATAAATAATAGTTTAAAAAACTAAAAAACACGCTTTAAAAACCAAACTAAAAAAGGAGAAAATAATTTAATTCAATTAAAAAGCGTGGGGTGCTTGACATTAATTGATTATAAAAAATACCTCATAAAGCACCCCACGCTTTTTAATTGAATTAAATTATTTTCTCCTTTTTTAGTTTGGTTTTTAAAGCGTGTTTTTAGTTTTTTAAACTATTATTTATTTTCTATTTTTTAGTTCTGCTAACTACAAAAACGTGTTTTTTTTTTAAATTATTGAATTGTCATCAGTCCTCGACAAATTTACAAAGTTTCAATGAAATCTGACCGTTTAAAGTGGGTCAAAATCGCGCTCAAAGGAGTCGGTTACATACAAACAAACAAACATACAAGTGAAGCTAATATAAAGCGTGTAAAAAGAAGACAATGATAAAAATTCTACATTTTCTATTTTAAGTGATACACACACTCAAGAAGATATGGCCGAATTCATATTTCCTCCAAAATTGCATAGAATAACAGCAGGGAAATGTGATCCATATGGTTCTTTAACACTTATTGAACAACCTACAAGGGAAGCTGATTATGACTCAGACAACACTTGTGATATCTTTGTAATTGGATATTTACTATTATACAGGTTGAAATTGAAAACATGCGACAAACCGAAATGGGAGATTGTACTCATCATTATGAACAACTTTTACTAAGGGACCAAACATGCAATCGCGAAAAAAAAAACATCTATTCCCTACATTTATGTTCGCATGACTCGTCAAAATGTAGGGAACAGCTGTTTTTTTTTTTGCGATTGCATCTTTGGTCCCTTAGTAAAAGTTGTTCATAATGATGAGTACAATCTCCCATTACGGTTTGTCGCATGTTTTCAATTTCAACCTGTATATTTGACTGGTAAAAATATTATAACTTTTGATTAAGCAGCATCTATTATACTATAGATAACAAACTATTTACATTTAACGTCATAATATTTATCTTAATGTTTCAAAAATATCACTCTTTTCATGTATTTTTTAAAATTCTAGATTGAGTGTGGTGAAAATGGCTTATGCAAATGCCGAAAGATGCAGGGCAGAGAATACTATGAATATTATGAACACACTAAGGACAAAGACCATTGCACAATGTACCCACAAGGGAAATGTATTTTGCCCAGGGGAGCTGTATTACATTTTACGGGAGCCCCTGAAACTATGAAAAGGGAAGATGTAAAAGAGGCGTTAGTTGCTTTAGGTATTTTTTTGTATTATAATTATTTAGTTTTAGTAACAACAAATAGGCATTTCCTTATTACTTCAGGCAAAAAGTCTGTCATCATTATCATCATAATTTCAGCCGAAAGACGTCCACTGCTGGACATAGGCTTCCCCCAAGCTCCTCCACTGCAACCGGTTCAGTGCTTTCCGCATCCAGCGGATTTCTGTGGCCTTCACAAGGTCATCGGTCCACCTTGTGGGAGGCCTTCCAACCCTACGTTTTCCGGTACGCGGTCGCCACTCCAGAACCTTTCAGCCCCATCGGGCACCTGTTCTGCGAGCAATGTGCCCTACCCACTGCCGCTTAAGTTTGGCAATTCTTCAAGCAATGTCAGTCGCCTTGGTTCTAATCGGTTCGGATCTCTTCATTCCTGATTCGATCACGTAGGGAAACTCCAAGCATAGCCTTTTCCATTGCCCTTTTGATGAACTGGTCTAAGACTGTCGTCTTGAGACACTGCGATATTTGGGATGTGAAGATATTGCTTAGCCTCCCGAACGCTACCCAGCCGAGTCGGATACGACGATTGACCTCTTTCAGGACCTACCTAACTGCTCAAAATCTATGGGAAGAAGGCTTGAGTTTATGTAGGTATTATTACTATTATTTATCGTTTCTATATCATGAATGTATATATTTATAGAATAATATTGTCTTCAGGTGCAAAAATAGAATTTGTAGACTTTCAAAGTGGCAGTAAAGAGGGATGGGTGCGTCTCAGTTATAAATATGAAGCAAGAATTATAATCAAGAAGATGATAGATATGAAGAAGCTTAATATTGCTGGCGCAGAATTGAATTTTAGAGTTTTGTCAGGAAAAGATGAAAAAAGGTACCATAAAAAAGCCATAGAAGCCATTTATCAACTACAAGAAAAGGCAAAAGGCTTGGGAAAAAAGTTAAAAAAGGCTGGATACAGCTATGTGACAAAATACGATACTGACTGTGATTGACTGGAATGATGATTATTAAAAATGTCATTTAAAAAACTTTATTAATAATTTGGTGAATTGCTTCAAATCCTGATGAGTACTATAGGTATCTATATTTTTTTTTCCACGAGATCATCCCTCAAAATGAGAATTACTTAATGTAGTCTGTGTAGTGTGTATGAGAATTTATACTCTTAATTTACCAAAAAACAAAAACATATATTACAAGATGTACAGACGCCAGCACATCAAGCTACCCCAATCTGTCAAATTTCTTTGATAGAGTTTCAACTTTATTACAAAGGCATAAGGTTCATATTCAATTGGGAAAATTTGACAGTTTGGGGTAGCTTAATGTGCTGGCGTCTGTATAAATAAAAGTCGTCATATTTTGAAATGCTTGATTTTATCATTGAAATTGCTAACGCTCCGTCGTTGTTGCTCCACTAGTCGTTGGGCACAGGTGCTCGCTCCACTATGAAAGACAGTATACGCGATACGAGATATTATTATGGCGCTATCAACACAAGCAATAAACATAACGTAAAATAGTTTTCTGATCACCAGAAAGTTCGTACGCTTTATTTTTGCATCCAAAACATGCAGGTTTGGTGCTTTACCGATTACATTTAGGTAAACTTATTCTAGATTCTACAAATACATACATGTTGTTGTGAATATTTTGTACAACATCCAGCCTAACCAAGGAACGTATATACCACAAGCGGAGCCTATCAATGACCTGCAAATTGTAAAAAAGTGAAGAAAGTTTCAATTTCGCGGGCTACCCTTGCTAAACAATTCATAATGTTCACTCATGGTTTACTTCATTCAGTCAATGACCTCATCCGTCAAAATGTTTGACGTTTATTTAATATATTCGGTCTATTGATATGGATACGCTATTGTTGTAAAAGCATTTTATTGAAGAGAAGGTTAAATTATTTGTGGTAAATCTAGTGTGTTGTAAACAAAATGAAGCCGGAACAAGTGGAAGACACTGAGAATTCAACTCAGGTAGCAGGCGACGTCATTGGCGACACAGCATACAGCGAGCGCTTTGTTCTCAAAATTTTATTGAAACTTGCTAATTTAGATACACTAAAAGAAGAAATAAAGGAGAAAGCGTTTGAAGACGATGTCTGCATACTGTGGGACATGACCGCCGAGAGAGATGTAGTGTTATTTCTTCAGAAACACGATGTTTTGAAGCTATTCAATTTCGCACTACCGGTCATTGAAATTCCAAGAATAATTGAAATAATCGTTGGTATTATTGGAAATATGTGCTGCCAAAAAGAAGTAGTGAATGTGTTGATGAAGATGGACAATTTATTAACTCTACTGATGGATTACATAAACACGGACGATAGTCTAGTCTTAGTTCAGTTGCTGCGGCTAGTGAACGCGTGTTTGTTCTTAGCCAACGAAGAAGAAGTTAATATTTGGATGGACTTATTCATAAACAACGAATACTCTTCAGCCTTATACTTCATGTTAAAAAATTCTTCGCACAAAGTGCTTTTAGTAACAGCGTTAGAGAATTTAAATACATTGTGTTCATACTGCAATACTGATAAATTTAGAACTAAGTTTTTTACACATTTTGTTGTAACTGAGGCCTTAGATTCACTAATATCAGGTTTTACTGAGATAACAGTCAATCAGAAAGAGGTGTGTGTTAAAGACGAGTTGGAAAGAATTCTAGTTGTAAGTCTTCAGATAGCTTTAAACTTGGTTGGGTTTGATAAGTCACAAGAAATCTACACCCACAGTACGGAGAGTGTCATAACTATGATAAATGTAATATTAAAATACTATGAAGACAAATTAGTAATTAACAAAGAAATTGATTCTGACTTGGTGGACATTGTTGAGTCAACAAATACTATAGTAAAAGCACTACAAATTACTAGTGCACCTGATAAATATTTTGAACTCAGCTACAGTATATGGAAAGCCTCATCTTCAATAATTAAATCTGATAAAAATGGGTCATCTTTTGAAGAGAATGACAAAGAGGAATTGAAAGAGTTTGTAGCAAAAGTGAAACCTTCTTTGGCTACATTAATATGTAACTATATATCAAAATGTACAGATTATAATTTGCTAAAAGTATTAGAACATATCGGAGCAGATTACGAAGATATTATAAGTTGGGTTAAGGATAAAGAGTTACAATCTAATGTGCGTAATAGAGCACTTAACTATAGAACTAGGTTGAAAGATAATGTAGATTCATAATTAAAAATTTCTTTATAACTTTTGCTTTTTATTTCAACATACAGTGTAAACTTCATGTAACATCACTCAATTTAACGACAAACTCCCTAAAGCGTCGAAATCACTCTGCTTTCGTTGGTTTAGCTTGTCTTCCATACAATGATACAGTCTATAAAGAATTAAACACACTCTCAATAACGACAACAATTAAATAGATGTGTACGTTCTTTTGTCGCTTTATTATCCTGCCCATAATAAACTACTGTCTGCATCACACATACTGAACTTTCTAAGAAATCGTTCTTTTGTGTACAAATTGGGATTGCTTGCACGTGTAGACTGTTGTTAGTAGGAGTCATGGATTATTTATACGGTAGCATATTCTTAGTTGCTTACCAACTTTTTATGTTAACTGTACAACACTAATGTTTACTAATATTATAAAGACGAAAAATTTGATTGTTTGTTTGCATTGAATAGGCTCCAAAACTCCTGAACTGATTTGAAAAATTATTTCACTGTTGGGAAGCTACACTATCCCCGGATGACAGGCTATATTTTATCCCCCTTTTCCCACGGCAACGGGAACTACGCGGGTGAAACCGCGGAGCGCTGCTAGTCTGAAATAAACTTTTTATTTTTCTAATACAGATTATTCTTCTCTCCATTTAATGACAACTCTCAATAACGCCATAAAATGCGCAGTCCCCTTCAGTATCGTTATATAGAGTTTCTACTGTATTTAAATGAGTCATTGTCATATTGTCTTCCATGCATTTCGTCATCATCAGCATTGTTCTACTCACTCCTGAGTAATATGCCTCTTCCCTTTTTGTTCCATGGTCTGTCTAGCAAAAAATCAGTAGGTAGGTCTTTCCAAAAGGCTACAATCGGTCATCCACCCATCCAACTGTTGGTATGTCAATATTCCACTTACCCTCTCTCATGCATTTACCAGACATTGTTATGGTTTACTTACAGACTTGTCTTTATACATATTGTTCTGTATGTGTGTCACTGAACTCAACGGTTGGACCAATGTTGATGAAATGTTTTGCATATATTATGATTGGGAGGGGTCCCTGGATCTTTTAGATTCACAATGGGACTTCGTTAGGCGGCACTTCATTCGGGCAGGTCAATGAATGTTGGGACCACAATTATCAAAATTATGGCTAGGGAGCCATAATTTTGTTATATACCTAGTTGTATGTATGTGTACATGACAGTATTTATAGAACTGACTTAGTTACCATTGAAAATTATGCTCTGCGTTATTTAAGGCTATGCCTGGCCAGCATAGCTATTCACAACCGTTTGATATGCTTTCTATATTGAATCGATACTTAATTCAATGTCATTGTAGAAATCCTACACACGCTGTTCATAAATCCAAACCTCTGTCAGTTTAAATCAAATTCCACTGGCTTAACGCACACCAAATAGACCACCGCTATTCTTCCGACAGCTCTCTGCTCTCCGAGAACAAGGCTGATCAGTTTTAGAAATGTTTCGTTTTCGATAAGATATTCTGTCGAATGCTTGTGAATAGCTATGCCGATCTTACTGTAATGCAACGGCCATATAGGGCCGGCGTAATGGAGTTTTCATCTTTATTTCAAGGTATGGATGCTTGTGTTAAGCCTTGCCAGATGGACGCCGGCCCCAAATTTGTATACATACAATACGGTGTACACGGAAGAAGTAAAACTACAATATGTATATAGGATTATATATTTTTTTACACATTATGAAGCAACATTTACATTACCATAAACGAGTTTTACACCGTCGCGTATGCGGCGGACTAAAACTATTCGAATGTAACAGTACAAAGTAACAAAACAAAGCTCGCTACATCCACGCCTCACATACTTGTCACACAATGATATGCTCCTCACATAAAAAAAAACGACACAATACTGAAAAGGAAAAAGGAGATTAATAAATTTACATATATTAAATGTACTTATATACTAACTAACCACGAGCCTACGTGCCCAATGAAAGGGCAAAAAACGCACGAACTTTTTTTAAAATATCAATTTGTATATAGTTTACATATTATTATATCGTTAGAGATAATAAAAACAGGATAAAGACTAGACTTTACACTGATCAACGACAAATTGGCTAACAGCAACATATCGCAGCGCGTCCCTGCGCGGGCGACGACGCATCTTATAACATAAATATATCGGCACGTCATCCGTACAGTCGCGGCCGACGACTCGCATGCTACACAAAGTTTTCCAAAATTACTGTTATATTGTGCTCCATTCACCGCAGGCCTCGACCTCGACTGTACCGATCGAAAACACTGATCGTACATAAAATAAAACAAAAAAAACATGTGACCGTTTATCTGTCGCCCGCATAGAGTCGCTTCGTAATCATAACATACATATAAACGTTACATGTTACCTACTCAATAAGTTATATAAATAATTTGAATTTAAAACGAGTCTTAGGCTTCTGAATAACATAATTATAGCATGTAGTAGTACCATGACGAAACCCAATTTCGCTACGCACAATCCTCTAAGTAGCGACCATGCCGGGTTAGGAGCAATCGACCTTTACAGTTTAAACCTTAATTTGTTGTAATGTTGAGTTTTCCTTCATTCTTAAGACTATAGAGCTGTATTATGCTCAAGAGGCAACTTCGCGCATTCCCAATTGAACAGACCACGTAACATTGTATGATCGTTCAAATCGCTATCTTAAACTAACCTTCTCTAAAATCAAATACCTTATAAATATTCAAAAAGTTAGAATGTCTATATTAACCGAACGATATAATATTTGTGTATGGGCTACAATACTTAACGACATTCACAACTTCACATAATATATAAACACATTACTCAGGTACATGTGAACATTTTTTACATAACAATCCGTTCGGGCCTCGTGACTTTTTGGTGATTAAACTGTAAAGGGCGAGTGGACGTGAATGGTCAGATAATTAGAAGACTGGATAAAATAATATTTACAAATAAACCGTAGCGGAAAAAGCCGCGGGTGATACGAACTCAGGTTGTATCTGTACCATCAGAGATATGTTGCATACACATGTGACGTCACCGACAGTACCTGTACGTTGTCTGCATTGCAAAAAGGATTCTTCAGACAGGCGCAACGCGACTCTTGAAGAACAATTCCTTGAAGTTTTCATAGAAATTGTGTCGCGTTGCGTCTGTTTGTGGGAGCCATAACGAACATTATGGGTTCGTTTGCCGAAACAGGCAAATTTAAAACTCATTAAAAAAAATTGGTCGATTACCAACGCACCGCGTCTTTTGAGTTCCTCAACCAAAGGTTTCTTCATTTATATATTTATTACCCTGGTATGACATGGCTTTACTTCACATACATCCGAAATCGACAAACGAACAACGCCACACGATAAACTAAATTAATTTCGACACAATTCAACTTCGATAAAAACTAATTCACTTACGTTTCGTCGATAAAAAAATACAATAAGTTTAAAAATACTTTTACATAAATTTTATGTAGAAAAGAAATACGCCCAGATTATCACCCGGAGGAGTTCAGAATCAAGCCAATTCGTACTATGGTCCGATTTTGGCACATTACCTTCGAAATACATAATAAATAATACTATTTTGACTGCGAACGATGCCAGTGTGAGTTGAACCTTTTCTCGTAATAGGAGCGAATATTGAATGGCAATCGTTCTCTAGCTTCTGATATAAACGTCGATAAACTATATATTTGTTCACCAGCACGATGTTTATCATAGAATCAAGGAGAGCGGTTGTTATTAACTCTGATGTATTTTTCATATGAAGTGCAAAACATATCGCCATGTTTCTATTACGTAATCATCGCGCTACAAGAAAATAATCATTCTACGATATAAACTCTTTGGTACATTTTTGTGAGCAACGACATAATTACTGTGAGTGTCCTTACAAGCAATTTATGAACATTCTACACGATTCCAAAATACTGATGCTTGGACCGAATTTAATGTAACGTGTCGTACAAACTAAAAGTTTCCTGACAATGATATAATCGATGTTGTATGATGTATTCGACCGCGTGAGTCTGTAGTCACTGGAATGAACGTTCCACCGCACGGCTGAGCCCCACAAATACATATATTGCTTTCGTAATAAGCGTATTATTTTAATCCATCAAGAGTAGGTACGATACATTCAAAATTTTTGTACTTACACAATCTAAACACGAGTAAATATTTAAACAACCTACATTCCCCGTCTTCGTTGTCTTGAACGGACAGCTTGAATCAATAGGACAGCTACGGGGTCCACACCGAGATTAACTTCGTAGAATAAATATTAGGAATACATCTACACAGTCTGTTATATCGGCAAAGAATGATCAATACATCTCATTTGTGGGGATTTTCACTGAAATATAGTGTTTTGTGAGCTGCGGGCAAGCGCTTCGCTACACCGCGGTGACTAGTGAGCGAGAAAGTGTCGTGACTGGCGACATAATGTCGGATGAAAATCCCTTGCGTGGGATCTATTGATAACCTCGACCGTTCGCACACACGTACATACGTAAGCGCTTGGCTGGGAGGCCAGCCGATATATTCTGTAAGAATCTCTTAAAGACTTAGGTGAAGCTAACTGTCATTAGTGTCAAACCCTAGCATAGGGTGGGATGACAGCTCACTTCAGCTAATTTTTCAAGGAGATTCTTATAGAATAGAATGGCTGAAGCGATCACAACATTTATCACACGGGGGGATATGAGAGTGTGGTGACTTCGAGATTACTTCGCGAGTGGAGGGGCCTACGCCCCTGAGAAGCCGTAGACTTCGAGCACTCGAATCTCGAAGTCGCCGCTGGGGCAGAGCGGCGGGTTGTTGAAGGTCGAACAGCGGTCAGTCTTGCCGAACCTTATGTTCTCGTCCATCCAGATCGCCTGGCCCTCACTGGAAACATTAAAAAACACTACATTAAAGTAACATTAATTAAAAGTGGAGTTTTATGAGTGTGTATTATTTGTGCATACACAGCAAGTATAGCGCTCCAAGGTTCTTTTGTTGCGTGTCCAAAATCGGAACTAACACCGCTATCTTGTATTTTTTTTTTTTCGATACATGTTCACCAAATAATCGGGATAAAAACTGCCACTTGTTCACTTCAGATGTCGCTACTATCCAGCGTCTAAAATTTTGACAGCTAGCTGTTATGTCTTCATCAAAAAAGAACTTATAGTCAAAAAACATAAAATAACCTGTAAATGATAATATGTTCATATTTTATGTACTTTTCCACAAGTCCCTTTTTCTTAGCTCGCATACGTATTTATCTAGTTTTCGTTTAACGTATGATCGACACAAAAGTAAACAAACAGAACAAAGGCGGCTTGTAGACGGTGAACAGTGCCGCCACCTATGACGAGCTTTCAGTTTTTTACCCCATTGCACAGATGTTTACCAACAGCGCTCCCTGTCAACGTTATTCCAGCGCTAAAAGAACCTTGTAAATGAGATGAAGAGAGCTATCCCAAGTTCAGCAGTGGGCTTATAAGGATTGTGATGATGGTAATGTACAAATGTGAAGTTATTCATGTGGTCTGATATTAGAAGAAACACTGATCACATCCAAACAGTGATAACTATAAAAACTATTACAACACCAAGAAACAGGAGTCATATAAAGGTGAAAATTTAAAGCATTAAGACAAATCGTGAAGGACCAATATACATAAAAACATGCTTGAATGAACATTCAAACTCTGAAACCAACACTTACGTTCATAGGACAACACACATTCCATGTATCAAATCAATCAGTCAAACGCACGTCAGTAATAATTATAACACAATACGAAAATCACCCTTACAGCTACGAAATAAAGGCGACGTTAAGGGACAAGCGCCAGGAGGCAGGCCCGTGAAATTCAAATTTTTCTTATGTGTTTTTGCAATTTGAAGGTTAGGGTGAAGCTGTATCTTGAACAAAATATGATTTGCGACTTTAGCACGTATTTATTAACAGAATTATATTCATTAAAACCATCAACACAATCCTGAATGACCATTACATGAAAAAAATATTTAATGGGATTAATTGAATTTTGACGGTTGCATTTGTTGATTTCAATGATTATAAATCTGTTAATACATACGTGTCGCGGTCACGAATCATATTTTATTCAGCATACAGCGTGACACTGACTTGCAAAATGCAACAAACTTAAGAAAATCTGAATTTCCCGAGCTACTTTGGCGCTTCCACATTAAGAACATTACTTTCACAGGAATAAAGTTTTCAATACATAAACCGACTCGAAGTTAAAGCTTGGGCTACAATTAGATCTCGTTATTAAGCCAAGCGCACATAACGTGCGGTGCTGTCCGCGTATGGAAAATGTACAAAAGTGATGTAGAGGATTTTTGCAACCCTTAAGACGAAAATTGTTACTAAGGACGTGCGTCTGACTGACTACACACATACACTCAGCACTCCACATACCCTCCACCGATTGTAATCATAGTATTATCAGCCGCCATGAAAAGAGAGTTCGCGTGTGGAGTCCTCACATCACTCTGTCCCTCCTTTTTGTCCTCGAGGCATCCGACCCACGGGTACTTCGCTCGTAGAGGATGTAAACTGTAATGCACATATATATTTAGAGAAGTAACTGACCCGCCTCCTATAGTGATCATCTTGGTGTCGGCCGCCATGAACAGTTCCGAGCCGTGCGCTACTCGCTCCTCGCCCTTGCCGTCGGCTCCCGAAGTACATCCCACCCAAGGGTACTTTGCGCGCTCTGGGTAAAGGCTGCGGAAGCGAATTAAGGGTTGATGCAACATGCTATGGTTTTTTATACAGGTTCGAGGGTTACATGTAAGGGTTACACATCTATAGTAATATTATAAAGTGGTCAAATTTGTTTGTTGGAATATTTGTATGTAATGTCTGGAATACTGAGAAAGGTTACATGCTATTTTAACATCACACGACGACCCTAAGGAATGTTTAAGGTTTTATCTAAAATATTAACGGTTGTATTCATAAAAAAAAAGCTTATCGATGGTTTAAGACATTCTACTCGCTAAGCTTATAAACCTTTGATACAATTTTGTATTCATAAGTTTCAACGTTCTCTATCTAATGTCATTTATAAATCAAAATGTTGCCTTTTAATGAAGTCATCGAACAAATTGACCAACACATCGCGTCGTCAAACGAGAATGTCTGCCTACTCACCGAATAATTGTGACCAAATACAATATTACGTACTGGCAACCATTTAATTGTAAACAGTTTCGACACTTCTGACACGATGACGTCATTGTTATTTAAATTTAACAAATAATTTGAAATTATAACTGCCATTGTGACTTGAAAATTGACATTTGCTGATACAATATTTGTACGTCAAATGGTAAAATGTCATTTTCTTTGTAATCAATCAGCTGCTTTAGAGAGTCGGCCATTTTTTCCTTAAAATACTATTAAAGTAGGATTCTGCCTTCTATAGCTGTATAGTAGGGTTATTTAACGTTTTTGTGCTAAAATTGCGTTTATTAATAACACTTTTTGACAGCCAGATTTAAGCAAGGTTTTAGATGTTCAATCACTTTTTATGAATAAGACTTAAGTATTTATGCCAATATAGGGTCCAACATATTTAAATAGGGTCTAATTTTGTATTGCGGCACTCATTTGTATGAAATACTATTTAGTGGTCGGTGACCCAGTGAGAATGTTAAAGGCATGTATTAAGTTTGCGAACATAAAATAATGATGTATTGTAAAAACGGCACACCCAAGATTTTAAATGATTGTATAAGTTATAATAACACATACCTAATAATGTTAGGATGGTGGATGAAATAGACGAACACAAATAATAAGCTACTGAGTGTTATGTTACCAAATTAATTAATAAATAAGTGGGTTAAAAAATACACATAAAGTACAAATATACCAGCTTTACCCGAAGAGCACCAACATAATAAAAATAATAAGGTACATAAAACTTGGCTAAAATTATAAAGCAACAAACAAATAAACATAAATAAATTCATAGACTGGAAATAATACATTAAACATATTTCATAGAAATAATTAAACTTATAACTTAATATTATTTATTTTAGATGAGACAAATAATTTATTGATGGTTAACATTCTACTCTAGCACTATTTTTTTTTTCATATAGCTTTTTAAAACTTCTAAGATTTCATAGGCAGTCAACGATATTAATATAAAAACAAACATTTTTTTTAAACTAAAACATTACTTTTTCTTTCAAACATCGCCAGAAATAGACTTAAAAGTAAATTTACCTAATTTAAAGTAAGTATGGCCTGTGTAAAGGCCTGACCCAAATAGCAACTAATTTTTGGGAAGGTCGGTCGAAGCTAATTGTAGATGGCGTGACCATAGCTAGTTCCCTACGGCCTACAATTTGTTTTATTCCCCTACAAGTTTAGTTTTATTCCCATATTTTTGGGGACTTCAATATTTTAAATCAATATTAATTCTACATGGAAAGTGGCCCAATTAAAAACCTAAAATAGTTATTAGTAACCACTTTCTTCGAAAAGTTTCCGACATAGCCTCAAACTCTGTTTAATTAAAATAATTATCAACGAATACCTAGCTTTAGCCATAATCTTCTGAGTAGCATCTGAACATTTAGAAACGCAACGAGTCATTTTGGCAATAATAAATCAAAACCACTTCATGCCCATCAATAATAGCTTGTTTTGGGAACTAGCTGTGACAGCGCCTTTCGGCAGTTGCCTTCCATAATTCACACATCAGCACAAATGTTTATCAACAGCGCCCCCGTCAACGTCATTTGAGCCCCAAAAGATCCTTGTACAGTCTGCTCACAGTTATTTTACCCTAGACAGCAGTAATCCAGCAAGCTTATTATAACGGGAACAAAAATCAAAGTGATGTATGATAATTTCTAAATCTGTGGTAAAATAAGTGTGAACGGAATTTAGTAGTGCACCCATAGTCCAAGGTTGATATTAAAAAAAAGGAGGTTTACCTAAAGAGGAATGTCTCTCCGGTGCCGAAGTAAGCCTGTCGGTTACCACGCTCGTCCTTCTGGTTGCGCTCGAACCATCTCGTTGAACAGTATGCACCGAATACCTGGAAATAGTTTTTAGATCTTCTTAATAAATTCATTCACTGACAGCATATCCATATCCACTGGTTCCATATATGTATAAATAACGTGAGCACTAAGGAAAGATTTTTAACCCCCTCCCAAAGGGGTTAAATAGGTGATACATTTTTGTATGGATGTTGGTAACTTGCCGATGGGAAAACCATCAGACACACGGCGTATGCTTTAATAAATATTGAAGATAACGTCGAAGCTTTTAATTTATGACAAAACATAGATTCTATGCTAGTAATGCAAAGAATTGAAATGTGTAAGAACATTGCAGTTATGTGGTAAATTCAGAATCAGAATCAGAATCAGAACTTTATTTGCTATGAAAGTAGGTACAGGTATAAGATGTTGTACATAAATAAATGAGATCGGCTACAGTCTACCTTACGGCATTATTATCTTATGTCAAGCAAGACTATGCAAACTTCAAAACTGTAAATCAGTAATTGTTTAGATAAGATTTATTTTTTAGTTGTGTAACCATGATCATTAATAAAGATAATTTGATTCTTCAAAATAATATACATCTCGACACAGTATCTAATAAAATAGAAAACCTAACTTCAGGCAGACCTTCCAAAGTCTCAAAATCTACTTCAAAATCATGAATGTAGTTGTGAAGCACTTGGTTACCAAATAATCAAACACTTTAAAATTCCATAATCTTGCACTCACCTCGTTATTACATGTCTTGATCATGAGCAACGTCGGTTCGTGATGCTCGACGCGCACGTAGAAAGTGGTTAACGAGCAACCATGCTCTTCTGTAGTGTACAGTAACACTGGCTGGTACATCGTGATGCGCACCGGCAACCACGACCATAACGTGAACAGCTGGAACGATCAGAAATGTATTAGAATATGTTTTTGATTAAATGGTGGATGAGGTTGCTAAACTATCGAAGATGATGGTTACGTTTGCTAATCTAACGATGGTCTACTATAACTTGCTAGTTTTTAACAATATTGCTATTAAATTTTTACTAAATGAACATTTATTGCTTAAGTTGTAATTTATTTATTTCTAAGTCTATTTAAAACTAGTGTAATCTGTAAAATCAATAATATTCGTGTACTTTGTGCGACAATAACGTCTTTTTTCATTACACGCACTATATTATCTGGCGGGGTGACCAAGTATAAAATAGTACTATAGATAAATTCTATTCTTTATATCATGAAATATTTCCTAACACTGTGGATTTCTTCTTGGTTATGAAAGTGGATTTTTTACAGTGTAATTTATGTTTTGTAATATTTTCAGCTGGTAACATCTTAATGACGTCACAGTTAGTGTGTGTTGTATTAGTAAACGTGTACAAGTGACTTGTGCTTGTAGTGCGAATATAGAATAATTTAAACATACAGTTCTACTTGTGTTGGCGATAGTGCAATATCTTTAAAGATTTTTTTTGTTTAACTTTTTTGAAGTTGTTTAAAAATGACTAAAATTCGCTTTAAAGCCTACAATTTTTTTAGTGGTGGGCGATTTTCGACCTTACTCCTTTTTCATAAAGAGCTATTGCACTATCGCCGATGATTTAAGTTTACAATTACTAATGAAATAATGACATGTCATGCAACATTAAAATATTGTAAAAGACAACAAAATTAAACAGCTCGAGTTAGAGCCAAGTTCACAACATCGATTTAAAAAAAAAGCTATGTTTTTACAATGTTAGAGGTAACTTCTAAAGAATAAATCGCATTCAGAAAATTAATTATAAAGGGTGAATTTCACCATTTAAAGTGAACGCGATCAGCACGTCATAACCACGTTCAAGAACTGTCAGTGTCAATATCCCACAACAATGATGGCACTGCTCTTCCGATAAATTTCCCCTCTCTTTTAAGTCATTCTTCTCCTGAACTGCTTGTGGCGCTGATGATTTTCATCCGTCACAATAATATAAAATTATGATTTATTCCCCCAATCTGTGTTTATGTTGTACAATGTATCTTTAATGTTCTAACAATATAAGTATGAAATTTATCTATTCTTTGTTTGTTTCAGTCCAGTATTAACCCCACAAGATCAACAGTTAAGCCCAACTGTATCATCGAAGATTATTATCGTTTTTTTTTTTGTTGTAAATTTTCACTCATCTTTTTCCAATTCACTTTAGACATTGGCAGAATAGTCGACATCGGCTTTGCTTGCCATATAAAAAAATTGAATAGAATAGATGTCACTGACAGCTCTTGAACGAGGTTTAGATGTGCTAATCGCGTTCAGTTTCATTGGTGAAAACGGCCCTAAAAAGAAAATGGTTTCTATAACTAGTTAATTAAGATTTAGGAAAACACATATATGTTGAGAAAAGCTGAATACTCTTTAAACTTACGCTCACTACCGCTTTTTCTCGCAAGTCAGTTTGTACCTTTAAAAATGTTAATTTTCTTGGAGAAACAGACTGATAACTGGCTTTTGTGACTAGGTTTCTACGTTAATTAATTTAATTTTTAGCTTCTATGGAGCGTGTATCAGAAAGGCCATGTCCAGAGATCGGATATTCGGATGCATATTTACCTAAAGATAATTTTTAGCTATGAAAGTATGGAAGCGGCTTTATAAATTATTTATAATATTTATTAAAAAACCCCGGGATTCTTGGATTGCATAACTATTTAGATGTGTATTAATTTAAAATTAATGTTTAACCCGATACAAATATGTGTATGTACTGGAGGAGGGGTGGTTTGTATTAGTTAAAACAAAAAATAAACAAATTACTTACCTAAATTAAGACTTATTCGATTCAAAAGCGCATTCCATGTTAGCCAACATCTCAACTTTAGGTGAATATGCATCTGAATATCCGATCTCTGGTCATGTCACATGTAAGGGTGTGGTACAGATAGTTAAATTGAATCACTTTCGCCATGGGACCAACATCGTAATCGGGACAAAATATTAAGCCGTCCCATAGGTACATTTGAGAGCAGTGGTGACCCAGTGGTAACGGCCGCGACCTACCAGCTGTTGGACGTAGGTACGAACCCAGACAGGCGCTTTACTTTGTCTAAATTATGTCATCACCATTGTTCTCAAAACGGTGAAGGAAAGCGCGTGTGGAAACCGGCATGTTCTAGAACAAAATATCGAAGCCATGTGACATCTACCAACCCCCACTGGGCCTGCGTGGTGGAATACAGCCCTCTCCCTCTCTCAGAGAGGAGGCCTGTGTCCCAGCATTGGGACCATTATAGGCTGATTATGGCCATATATTTGAGTCGAGTATCTAGATGTTAAAGTTTTGTATGGGACAGTTGTATAGTTTTCTCGCGGTCACGATGTGGGTCCCCTGGATAAAGTTTTTCAGTTTGATGGCCTGTATCACACCCTTAAATATAACCTCATCTTTCTAATACATGCTGTATATCACCTAGAGAACTTTTTTTTTTCTATTTTTACTGCTCTAATATTTAACAACACTCGGTATATTATTATATCTAATGAGTTATAATAAGGCCATGCATCTGGAAATCAGTGTAGGTAACTATTGAACTTTGAAATGGTTTCATTGCCTGGGCAGAAAAAAGGATAAAGGAGTAAAGATACTTCACAACTTCTACAAGGGAGTTTGTGGGGCCACTTCTTCTTCCTAGGTTAAGTACTATGAAGTGGTGAAGGGCGGGCGTTTTGGGGGACTGTCTTATGTAATTTCGACGTTCAAAAAGTGCTAATTCTCTAATTTAAATAAATTACTTAAAAAAATTCAAAGAAGTTGTGAAAATGGCCCTGAATTTACTTTACTAAAAAAAAAATAGACTGCTCAGTAGTCAGCAAAAGATATAAACTTTGTTAATGAGAAATGTATGAATACTAATTCCTAGGCTGCGCAACTGATTTAGTGATTTATCAAGAATCTATCATTGGCATGGGCATATACATCGGCATAATTCTATTTTTTTTAAGTATTTAATATAAATAAACTTGAGTCGGACATTGTAATTAAAATTAAAGAAATCCAGGTTCCTTTTAAATGTTAGATATATATTTATGATAGTAGATTTAATATTTTTAAGGACTATCGAAATCTTACTTGTATTAAATCAGATGCTTAGCCCACATCAAAATATTCTAACCTACGCAACAGTGGCTAATTTTCTTTAAAAGTTTGTCTACATGTGATCAGGCACAAATTAGGTGCTACTAAATACAGTGACATTGTGAAGTTTATAGACACATGCATAAACATTGGGGTTCCGTAGGTGACAATACTGCTAAGCAACACAAAATTCTGATAAAATCGAAATTTCAACGTATATCAAATGAACAAGAATTTCAATCATTAACTACTTACAACATCTAATTTATGAGATGATTTAGATTTAATACATGTCTAAATTGAAGAATAAAAAACTGCATTTGAGAGAAGATCCACATTTGCAGAACGAAATACGAAACAACATGTAATTTTGCTCAAATTTTGTCGTTCTGCGCAGTTAGCAAGTCACTTTATGCGCAGTTATAAAATTGACTACAATCTAACACTCAAAACGAGCAATCACACACGTACGTACCTACGGAACCAGCCAATTTAAAAACGATCTACATAAAGTGCTCAAATGAAAGATAAATCTACAGTTACAAGTGCCACCACGACAACTATCCCCCCTTGTAACAAGATAGGTGTGAACAGATGTCCTGTCAAACCTTATGCCTCAAGTCTGATGCGTGGTGTAGTTGGTCCTTGAATACCGCGTTAGGGAATGGGAACCACAGGGCCAGATGGGCGGAGCGTGGGCTCTGCGAACCACGGGGGAAAATGGTACCAATGGTATACTCATCAGGTGTGGGTTACAGGCAACGTAGACCAGATAAGTCTGAAATTGCCTAATGTATTTTTGTGCCTAGGTAGTAAGGTAATAAGGTGTAATCTTATTGTCAAGTACACTAACAAAATTAACGAGAACGAATTATATATTTAGAGATTTAGTGTCGTCTTGATATTAAGAAAGTTATTGTATTGGCACTCTATAAAATAAACATGTAATACAACAACAAGAACAAAAAAGAAACAAACAAACAGACGCACTTTAGCCGTCATGCACACTAGCTTACACTTACTTACCATACAAACGCAAATAAAATATTCAAATTAAAAACAAGCTTAATTTGTAAAGACGATCCTTCCGAAGCTAAATCGCTTCAAAAAAATAAAATAAATAAAACACCTAGTGACAAGCTGTGCATCTAAACATCGATATAATGTCGCAAGCTCTCAATAGGGGCGACACTTATATTTGGTGACTTAATACTTGTATCTTACTTCGCTCTGGTCTAGAATCTGCGACCTTATGGCTTGGATTGGGAATACGCCCATCGATAGGGCGCGCGGGCCCGGCGAATGTGAGCCCTAACGGGAAAATCGACACACAGTTAGCACTCACACAAAACAATCTATTACATGCGACCTTCACATCACTATTATCGATATTCTCTCAACACTTTTGTTAATTTCTCAAGCTTTGTCCACTTGTTATGGCATTTTATATTTATACATCTGTATCGACTCCGGAGAGTTCAGAACAAAGATCACACACATGCCAACTGTCAAAACCATTGACATATAATATTATGTTCAATAAATTATTCTAAAAAGAAAATATATTGTACATAGAAGAGAGACACACTTAAAACAATGAGAGAAACATGAAATAAATCAGACATTCAAAGCGAATGATAATAATTATGAATGTTCGATATCCTTCATTTGTTTCAATTATTTAACTAATGAGAATTAAAATCGAATCGTATGAAAACATCGATGTACACAACAATATAGTCATTCACAGTTCTTGGCTACACAGACCGAACATAACATAACGGTGGTCGACAAACGAAACAGTATGTATCTTAAATAAATATATTAGACTGGACTATCGAATTTGTATAACAATTCGATTTAAAGTTAGTCGTGTTAGAATTGCAATCGAATGATTTTTTTTTAAATGATAAATAAAAGCCAAAGCCACGCCTAAGTCGTCGTAGTACAATACCATTTGTTTGCACGTTTCCTCAGACATTCTCTGCGAAACAAGTAAAATAAACCGATATACAAATATATTCTTGTATATATTTGTGATTGTGCAGTGTGTAGTTAGGATATATATCATCGTGACTGTTAGCATCAAAGCTACCCGTAAGCGGAACATATAAACCTATACGTGGCTATTTTTCAATCTTTAGCTATCCATTATCATCCATTTTTAATTGACAATGATAAATATAGCCTCTTCCAAATATATATTTTCATACATACTATATACAGGGTGGCATACATCGACGCACAAACAGTAACCATGAATTCAGCACAAGATTCTAGACAATAGAAAACGAATTTGCTGTTCCATACATTTTAACCACTCTGAAACAACATTTTTTTATTTTATTACCGGCGAATAGTTTATCCGCTACGGTCCAGAATTATGTGCCGAATGTGTTACAGTTTGAGCGCCGATATCCCTGTCACCCTGCTAAAAAATACATAAAATTATAATATGATTTTAGTACATTAAAAATATCAATATGTTCCTGAAAATAAATCGCAAAAATCTTTTACCATTCCCATACATTAGCAGTCTTGAAAAACATATTAAGCTTCCAACCACATATAAATATCCCTACCAACATTACACCTGTCAAAGAAATGTCAGAATCAGAAAGGGTAGTAGTAAAAGTGAGAGTTTGGATGTTAAGGTCAGTACGAACCTCGCGGATGGTGAGAGTGTGTGACATCATCTGGATGTTGACTTGTGACTGGCTGGTGGGAAGATTGTCGGATGACCGGGAGCGAACGAGGCGGGATCCCGTGATGACCTGCTTCGATTTGAGAGTCATCTCTGTCTTGATGAATACCCGGGATATGTACTGTGAACTGTGGAAGATCATGATTAGGTTGGTGAAGTTTATAGTATATTTTGTGGTCTTTGTTAACATCTTGGAATGATTTATTCAAATATAACTTCAGCATATAGGAATATTTTTGTAATAAAAAACCCGACTACTGATAAATCATGTTCTAAAAAGTACGAAACAAGACCCACCTATGTCTTGGTAGATGAACTGTACCTGTCTTTATTTCTGTCTAAAATATTTTCTTGTTTCGTACTTTTTAGCGTAGGTACAATAATAGCGTGATTTTTCAGTAGTCGGGTTTTACTTATTGTACTTACTTTTTATGTAAATTATTTTGGGGCTAGCTCATAATTTATATTTTTTTAAATGTGCTAATTAAAGCTTTCCATTTGATACCCAACACGGCATAATTGTTTTTTTTTATAGTCTAACCAGCGGTACGATCAAGACGCTCCCAACGAGACCTCACTTGTCAAATTATGATAAGTGAATAGTTTAGAAGTTATAGGGGAACTGATGAAAATCATAACCCTTGCCGTAGTCGGGTAAAAAATAAGTTCCAATTGCGTGGCGTAAACCATGCAACATTACGTACACTTTATACGTGGTTTGTAAATACCCCATGACTCTTTTCACAATTTTCACAAATAAACGTGCTCCCATATTTTATATCCAAAACCCTAACACAGATTTATAGCTAAGCTTCTGTAAGCCCGAAATAAAACCACATACATCTTCATTTTGCTGACTTAAAGCGAAAACAAAGCATAAATAATGTTCACAAACGGCACAATTTTCTGTATTACCATATGAAATCTAATAAAGACTAACGTTCAGGATTCGTCTCATTAGCATACTCTGATTGAGACGAATTAATTATACATTCGACTCGCACAACCATAATGAACGAAATTTTGTCAAGGAATAAGTTTTTTTTTAAATAATTTGTGAAGCGTAAACGTGATGAGGAATAAAGAATTTTTGAAATTTTCGTTTCAAACGTAACGTAATGCCATGTTTTATTTATGGTAGAAATCTTAAATACTTAACTACCGATACAAAAATATTCAAATATGTACATGAGAAATCTCTTCGTTCAGCATTTACACTGAGCGACCGGCTATCTGACATCCACAACCCAGTTGATGGGTAATACGACACCCCTTGGTAAGACTGGTTGTCAGACTTTCAGGATTCTGACGACCCGTAACGACTGTCAAAGATGCAGGAATATCAGCCGGGACCAACGGCTTAACGTGCTTTCTGAGGCACGGAAGGGTCTTGGTATGTAAAGATGGTCACCCATTTATGGACCAACCGCGGCAAGCGTAGCTTAACCTGATCGATTGAGTCGTGCGGCAGTTATTACTTAGCCGAGAAAACCAGTTAAAAAATTTGCTAAGTGTACACATACCTACAACAGCTAACATAATTAACGCAAGACCTCATACACCCCGAT
Source organism: Antitype chi (assembly GCA_947359405.1). Taxonomy (NCBI): domain Eukaryota; kingdom Metazoa; phylum Arthropoda; class Insecta; order Lepidoptera; family Noctuidae; genus Antitype; species Antitype chi. The sequence continues at coordinate 19,589,999 of OX375813.1, forward strand.
TAGATTATTGAGTTAAAAGTATATCGGGGGGCACGGCAGTGCCCCCGCCAAGTCGAGTTACAATGATCAAAACTATTTTTTTAAAGCTATTATATTCTTTCTATTTTCTTTCATACATATTTTTACAAAAATCATACAAAACATTTAAAAATATAAAAAATAGTGGCGCATCGGCATCAGGAGCAGGGTCCAAGATGCCGGTGGTCAGGGCTCTAGAGAAAGGAACCTCCTGACTATGCGTGCCGTGTCTAGGAGTACTGCTTTTATATTATTATTAAGAAAATCGTGTAGACCCTAGCATTACTTTATGCATTGAAATTAAGTCTTATTGGTGCCGATTCTGTTGGCACAAAATTCTCTAAACTAAACTAAAAATCACCAAAATTTAGTTTATTCCTGTCAAACGACGATTTCCCATTCTGAAATTGACTAAAGTGACACAACTTAACTATAATTTAGTTTGACAGCACTAAGATTGCACTGAATTATTAGTTTAGTGAAGATGGTAATTTTGCTATTCTGAGTTTGCCGTTTTTCACTAAAAATTTTGACTATATTAATTTTTCTAACTAAATCTGACTATTTTTAATCGCGATTAAAAACGTGTGGAATAAAACTAGTGGTCATGAACTAAAATTCACACCAACACTTCGACTTCAGGTGCAAAAACAGTATTGAATTATTTTTTTCTTTTCGTTTGCTTATATCTCGAAAATGGTGTGTCCTATCGCAAAAATGATGATAATTTGGACCCCCTTTAATAAACCCATAAGCCCCATAATCTCAACATGTAGGTATTTTTTTTTTTTTTTTCATACTAAAAGTCAAAAATTCCATATAAAAACGTCGAGGCTGGCCCCTGCGCACGCTTCATTCAGCTCTTCTTAAAAAAATCATTGCGTAGGGCACACAAGTACCACGTTGCGAAGCCAAAAGAAAAAAAATACCACCTGCAGGCTTAGCACGACAACCGTAGAGAAGCGTTTTGTCGACGGAAGACTAGACAAAAATTACGTTTCCGTGTAGACACTTGTCAGTTTTTCACCGAGAAATGTAGACAAGCGATTTCTATTCTACAGTAGAGTAGAAATAGAAAGCGTCATGCTAAGCCTGCAGGAGTCACGATTGTCAAATTCGATTTTAGTTGTGTCAAAATATTTTTTTAAGTTTAGAGATTTTTATTTGCAGAATAGCTTTAAGATTCTCATAGCCAAAAGTAAGGAATTTTAGTGATAGTTTAGTTAGTTTAGTTCGGTGTACAACAGAATCGGCACCATTGCCTTTTTGTTTGGCTTAATTCTCAGCAGGTATAGCAAAATACATAATTTTTGAAAAAAAAAACCCATTTTAAAGTTATTGAAATCGATTCCGTAGTCAAACTACTTTCAGGACTGTCGTTTATTCTGTTACTCTTTGTATGTGTGCTCGTGACGGTACATAACACGTTTGTTCTCTTACCTTAAAGCCCTAATGCTAAAAGCAGTCCTAAGAAGCTTGGTAGGCGAAGCAGGCATGTTCCTACAAAACTTGTCAATGGCGTGGTCGACGCCGTTCTTCGTCGCTTCGGCGTACCAGTCAGAGCTCTGGTTCGATGCGTGTTTGTTGAATAGGATGAGGATAGCTAGTGCTACCCTGTAGAACACCTGTGGAAGGATATTGGTTATTAAGAGAAAACTAGTCGCAGGATCGAACTCACTGGTGGGCGTGGCTAAAAAGCACGCTGTCTTACCCGCACCGCGCCCGGGCCCCGGTGCCCGGGAGGAACATTATTGAGTGAGATTCACGATATTTCATAGTAAAACAGGCGCGTAAATATTAAGAAATCTCCTCCGGGAAATCGAGTTTTGTGAAAAAACCACTGCATAGATCAATTACAATAAACTTTATGGAACTTTTCGATATTTGAGCTTTGTGGGTACCGACTTTGTTTTGGAGATTTTACACTTCTTTATTACTTTTAAATACGCCCAAAGTTGCGGTTAAATTAGCAAGAAAAACGAATCTTTGCTGGCTCATTACTTTTTAATGGCTTTTTATTTTACTTTTCTGTTTCCGCACAGACAATATTAATAATGAGACAGTACCATGATTAATATTATTTATAGGTACATTGTTAAACAGTTGTTCCCTCTGTGCGGTGCATATATCGACAAAACTCTTATATGATAAGAGCCAGCAGGGTATACAACTCGATGTGTCAGAGTGTTGATGATCTTGATTTATTCTCCACCAGTGTTCCTAAACTTAAAAAAATACTGTGTAACAAATTCTTTGAAGATCACTAAAACCTGTTCAGTCTTTTCTTAATTTTATTGTCTTCGAGTGTTAACTTATTCTTACTTTTGCTTGCCTGTCTGCTGTTTCTTGTGCTTACCCTAATTTTGTCAGTGAAAACTTTTAATTGGCCTTCTTTCGCTAACGGTCAACTATCTGTATCCTAGCTGTAAGTTTTCTTAAGATATAAAAAATAAAAATAAAATAAAACAGTGGAGTAATATACTCCCGAATTTGTATGGAAAAAATATGGACTCGTTTCACCTTAATATGTAAGCTTAAAATAAACCAGTAAGTAAATGTATACAGGGTACTACCGACATCGACGCGCAAAATGTAACCATGAATTGAACACATGGTTCTAGACCCTCTAGCGTAGAAAATTTTTCTTCGGCTATCAAAAAATTATGATCAGCTGTTTCATAGAATAGTGCAAAATATATGAAACCGCAAATTTTGAAATAAATGACAACTGAACATTGGTTTACCCAAGAGTCTCATTTGGCGATCCAAATTAGACTCTTGGGTAAACCAGTTTTCAGTTCAGCGATTTGTAATTAATTATTATCAAAGAGATCATTTCTAAGGACTCTCTGAAGCCTGCGCTTATGTGAAAACAGGATTGAAAAGATTGAACAATCAGAGTGTATTTGACGGAGCAAGATAAGTGTAACCCTTGAAGGTTCAATACACCTGCAAGGGGTGCGGGTTGTTCGAAACAGATACCCCAGCCCCTGGCACACAGGCAACTGAGGGAACACGGTTGGGCTTTAGTCAGTAAAAGTCTGACACTCCCTCCTGCTCCAACCAGAGCGGGTGAAGTTATTTGATGATTTCCTAAACTAAAAAAAAAACTTTCAATGCACTCTGTCAGAATTAATCCTATAATGATAAATTGTCCTACAAATCTAAAAAAACCGTACTAGGCAAAAAACGTTGAACAAAATCACGTTTCTCGTATGAAGACCCTTTAATTTTGAATTTGTCTTATGTTTTTGTTGTAGCGGCAATAGAAATACACACTGTGAAATTTTACACTGTCTACCTATTTTGGTTCATGAGATACAGCCTGCTGACAGACAGACGGAGGCTTAGTAATAGGGTTCGGTTACCACCGGGTACGAAAACCTAAAAAGGAATGCTTTTTTGTGGTGGTGAAGGGTTCCTTGTAGGTTTCATTATGTTTCAGTATAATGGTGGAACGTTGCCCCACACTAGGAATTTCTCCTGTATTGTGGGGGCGTTTACAAACATTTAAACTCACATACACAAACAGCCAGACCCGGTACATCTACTTGTAGGTCATAAGAATATTTGTTCCGTGCGGGAATCGAACCCGCGACACGCAGCGCAGCAATCAATCGCTTAACCACTGCGTCAAGCGTGCCGTCCTTGTAGGTACGAGTTCTTTTCACAAGGAGGTCTACTAAAATCTGCAGAAACCGCGATTGGAAGTTAGTAAAGTTGTAGAGTTTTGTCCTTACCTTGATCCCCTCATGGAAGAAGCAGTCGAGGACTCGCACGAGGTGCGGGAAGGGCAGCGCGGCGAGGATCCACCACTGCCAGTCGGCGTAGATACGCTCCGGACCGATGGCGCCCGACAGTCGTGACAAATGCTGCGCCGCCGACTTCTGCAAACAATTCATACCACTGTACGGAAACTGTATGGGGTACTGTATTGTTCCCCATACAGTTACAAAACAGCAGGGTAATTGCGTAATACACTTACAATGGCAAAGCCTTACATTTTGGAAATTCAACTTTTGAAACAAACTGAAGCAATGGATTAGCAATTTCCTTCGGAATCCGGCGGTTTATTATTTTGTCACGCAATTGGGGTGCAGGATTCACAAGACGACAGATCCAGCGCGGATGCACTCGCGCTTAAAGTTTCAAAGTCAAATCATTTATATCGAATAAGCACATTAAAAACACTTTTGAATCTCAAAATGTACAAGAAAATAGAATTGATTCTAGTTGCCCTTCAAAATGTAGTTTTGTATCGAGAAGAATGGGCAATTTCTCTGGTCATTATTTACATAACAACTGCTTGAGAAACTGATTGCATTTGCTCATAGCATTTGCGAGCGTGAGTGGCTTTCAGGTGGGATCCATAATATCTTAAAGTTACCCATCGTTGTCCACGGAGTCGTTACATTAGTAAGCTAGAAAGAAAAAGTATTCTTTGCCTTTTTCGAGTGTTTTTTTATTATTAAATCAAACCCATATGTTTAAAGAAACAGAAATAGTCATTTCTCGTGCATGTTTTCATTCCGATTCTCAGATATGGTAATCAAGAAGAAAGTATACTCGTACACTTCCCTATTTGGTAACACGAAGAAAACACTTTTTTTAGGTTGATTGCACTCGATGACCACATACAAACAACCGATTACGGATAATGACTCACAATGTTCTGATGCAACCCTTGGCACAAATCTCGACAGTAATTAGCATAACCGAGTACTTTTATCGAAAACTAGATTTTGCCTGCAGCTTTGTCCGCGTGGATGTCGGAAAATATCCCACGGAAACGTACTACCGGGTCTACTGAAATTTTTACCGGGATTACCGCACGCTGTAAAGCGGAAAGTCGGCATTTCCGACATCTTCAACAACCATCGTAATAATTTAACCAATTTATACAAAACCTTAATTAATTACACGGCAAAACTTTTCTCGTGAATTACTCTGCCATTATTGAAACCTGTATTCGGTAGTTTTTGGGTTTATCGCGATCAGAGACAGCGAGATAGACAGACGCGGCGAGGAGACTTTGCTTTATAATGTGTAGCGAAATCGATTGAAGTTCAACTGAACAGATCGATTTTTCCTTCAATGGTCGTTGCCCTCCATGTTTATTATTCAGAGTCGATAAATAGTGGTGTGCCCTTCGTGATATCGTTATCGATAGTTTATTGTTAGACCACGTCGGCGTGGGTGGACGTGTTGTGTCAATTAGATGCGATAATTATTCAATTACATAACGTATTCGTTGGTTGTAGTGATTCATTATAATTTTGTGGTCACAGCTGATTTTTATTGATTTTATTATGAAACTGTGAATCGTTTTATTGGGTTATCAACCTGCTTGATGTTTAAATATTCTGATTTATGTGGATTTTCGCGAGTGTTAGCAGGCGACCTACTATTTAAGGTTAAATCTTGATTTCGGGTTAGTAGTAGAAACCTTTCAAGGTTGCAACTAATCTCGTTCAACGAGCCCTTGGCGACGAGGCTTTGTTTCAGAAATAAAATAGCTTTGCCATAGTAAAACCATGAACGAACGAAGCAAAGGGAATAATTATGTGAGTACCGTAGTAACGCAACTTGCGCTCTTTAGTTTCTGGCTACAGACAGCTGTGTTAATTCAGTATTGTAAATAAATAAGAGAATAAATAGTCGCTGAAGGCTTATCCTATTTAAAATATTTGAGCCTCTATTTATAGCGTGTAAATTTTCTTAAACCAATATTTTCAAGTATACATCAAATTCATGAATGGTAATTTGTGTCATCGTCATTTTCCAAGGGCAGATGATTGCTTAACGTGTTCGTTTCATTACTTTTTCAATGGAATTGTAACTTAGTAAGTTGTGAATTAGATACGATTAAAATTATATTTTGTTCGAAAAAGTTATCGATGTCAATTCCACACGACACAACACTACAGCGCCATTACGAAGAACTTATGTCACAGCCCCACGGGCGCCATATTATTATATATTTACATGACAAAAACAAAGGGAATACCTTAAGCAACCCTAGTCGCGTGACCTACAGTTATGGTGGAGTAATGAGCTTGATAGCGCCACTTCTGTGGGTTGGCACGCCATGTATTAAGGGGTATAAGGGCCTACACTTTTGGTATTGTTCGTCGAGTTGTTGAGCTCCTAAGTTCTGAGCTGAGCTACACTATTACTGACAAATGCGTGCACTGACTAGGAAGGTTCACTCAACACGCATTTTGTATTGGTCGTCGAGTTGTTGAGCTACTTAAGTTCTGGGTGGAGCTACACAATTGCTGACAAATGCGTGCACAGACTGGGCATATTCACTCAACACGCTTTTAGCATTGTTCGTCGAGTTGTTGAGCTCCTAAGTTCTGAGTTGAGCTCCACGATTACTGACAAATGCATGCCCTGACTTGTCAGGTCCATAAAAACTGTGTGGTTCTTTCCTCGAAAGACCATCTCAGGCACCAATCTGCATAATCCTCATATTGGCTTGAGCAAAATCTGGGCTTCAAAAGAGACTGACCTCTGAGTTTGTTTCGGTCATTCTTCTCAGAGTAGTCGGTTAGGAACCACCGAACTCATCTAGTTTAAAACATTACTTAATATCGACGTGGATAAATACCATTTATCATTTACTACATACTAGAAACCACCCCTCGCTATCGACCGGTAATTTTGAGTGTAAACTTCAAAGGGCATGTCGAATGGGTAAACCAATTATCTATCAATCAAGGTTTAAATGTCGAGTGAACATCAAAGAGCCGCTATTGAGAAAGGGGCTATATTTAATTCAAGTATTGGATACTATTTGGAACTTGAAATTGAAGTCTAGTACTCACGAAGTTGTTGTATTTTAACCAATATTTTGATTTAAAAGCGTGGCCGCAGAGTATTTTACCCGTTTTTCTACATAGGAATCTACTACGCTTTGGAATGGGCAACTGGTCTTCATCTTTCTAAAGGACCGACCCCTTAATAATTCAAAAGTGCCAGTACATACAAATAAATAAAATTCAAGTGTCTTTTTTACATTTGTATCTGTTTGTCCCGGTTAATCTCCGAAATGGCTGGACCGATTTTGACGGACTTTCACTGGCAGATATCTGATGTTTTATAGGGAGTAACATAGGCTACGGTTTGTCTCGGAAGTATGTTCCCGTGGGATAAATTCAAATGAACGATGCCGCGGTCATCAAGTCGTTTGAAATAAATGCTTTTGAGTTTTTGGAAGCTGCGGGCTGGAGGTCGTTTGAAATAAATGCTTTTGAGTTTTTGGAAGCTGCGGGCTGGAGGTCGTTTGAAATAAATGCTTTTGAGTTTTTGGAAGCTGCGGGCTGGAGGTCGTTTGAAATAAATGCTTTCGAGTTTTAGAGTTTACGTTCGTTTGCATTTGTTACCTTTATTCAGCTGAACTATTGAACACTATTTTGATGATCGGCAAAGGCAACTTTGGGTCAGCACTTCATCTCTGCAACTTTAAAACTTACACTCGAGTAGAATTGCGGGCAAAGTTATCGTCGATCTAAAGTTTCACGTTCCGTATCTTGCTAGCCCGCACTTTGATCCGAGTAAAATGATTCACAGATGAAACTAGCTTATCTGTTGATCCAGCTTCAAAGCCCGAGGCAAAGTTATTATTTGAAACATGACATTTTTGGCCTGTTATAGTGTAATTCCTTGGATAACTTCAATGCTACTTTATTATTCTCTATTTTATATTAAAGTACAATTTTATGTACAGGTACTTTTTTATGTTACTTTACACAAATTACCTATCTTATTTATATATTTTTTATTTCTGTATCTGTCCTTGACATCACAGCGGGCCCTATCAGTATACCAGCGCTGCGACACTTTTTTTTTAAATGTCGCAGCATCATGCTGAGATTTTGGCCTCGTACAGGACTTTGTTTTTTTTTTTTTTTTTTGTTAAGTATACTGTGTAGTTTATTTTGTGATATTCATGTGCGAGTCGAATAAATACTTTTATTTTCGTAAAAAACTGCGCAGTAACGCTAACTATGTAAGGGCCTTAAGCAACAATTTAAAAGTCAGATTTATATGTTTGATTGTAAACAGACTCGCACGCAATGTTTCGTCTGATACTAAAATCAAATGTTTTCACTAGTAGACTATTTACTTTAAATAAACAAGACCCGATTACTATGAAACGGGTTAATGTATGTTAATTGTTTTAAATAGATAACATGGCTGTTTCTAGGAAACTAAAATTTGATTTGGCAGATGTGAATTGAAACGTCTGAAGGACATATACTTAGTACAATTTCTGAGCGAGAGATCGTGAGGATCTCATTCATTTCACTATTGACATAATAACTCATAATGGTACAAGCATATTTATTTAGCTTAGTTAGAGGGGCTAACCAGAACACCAGTAATGCGTTTCTGTCTTTGAAATGGCTAGTATATTTATAGACTTTTTATTTTGACATCATAAATTGAAACGAGTACCTATGCTTAGTTTTTTTTTTAAATTAGAAAATATTTATTGTCCAGGTAATACAGTAAGCATAGATAGATTAACAACAAGTTGAGACGACATATGAGTAGCTTAAATATTACCTACAGCTAGTTACAAATATTATTTGCCAGTGAACCCCAAACTAGACAGTTAGTCTGTATCTTGGGGTTCAGGATACGAGTACAACAGTGGAGACTAGAGAGGTGCTTTCAAGTATGGTATTTTATGAGTGTATGTATGTGTAACGTTTGTGTAGTGTCTGGCGTGTGTGGTGTGTGTATGTGGCGTGTAAAGGTGTATGTGTAAGTGTGTATTTTGTTCCCCATACAATAAACTTCGTTTTATTTGTTTAGGCCATGTTGAGAAAATGATTGAAAGTCAACCAATAAAAGGTATTTACAAGGCAGATGTTGTGGAAACGCGGCTGGGAACACTTAGAAAGACATATTGTGACCTTATTGGTTCTTCAGAAAGGTCAGGTACATAGTACTCGCAACCGTCGTGCGGGTATGACCAAATGTATGAACGTAAACAAAACAAAAGGAGTATGAGAGGATCGTGCAGGTGGCATTCTGTAGTTGCGGCCAACCCCCATGGGAAGGTGTGAGTTTATGTATGTACTAGCTTTTGCCAGCAGCTTCGCCCGCGCCAAACTTTCATCCCCCAATTAACTCCCTTAGAGGTTGAATTTCGAAAAATCCTTCCTTGTTCCTTGTCTACATTATAAAGGGAACCTCTGTGCAAAATTTCAGCTTTCAAGATCCAAGAGTTTGGGCTGGGTGTTGATGAGTCAGTCAGTCAGTCAGGACCTTTCTATAGATAAATGTATTCCAATAGCCAACCTGTAGAATCGGTTCAAAGATTGACCAAAAAGCACATATACCTCAGGAATGTATTATTTGTAAAAGTCATTAGGTCAAGAAACTTCGACCATTATATGTCTACAACATAACCTGTACTTACATAATATCACATAGTTTATTGCCCCGCAATTAACTTGGTTATACATAACTGCATAAGTGTTTGGAAAATCTTAATTAAATCAACTAGGTATTATCGATCTTATTTACCTACTTTATAAGTGATTTATGGATAAAGTTTCTTAAGCATAAATTGTATCGTGGAGCAAGTTTCTTCAAGCGATGGTTAGGTACAAAAGTTTGTTAACATTACCAATGCAAAGTACGGGAGATGTGAGTTGACGATCAATACAAATTATGCTTTGTCTACTTCGAAATGTTTTCCATTATAAAAAAAAAACTTAAAATTCTTTCATTCACTGACTGCTCTCAAAACAGTGAAGGAAAACATCGTGAGGAAACCGGCATGTCCTAGAACCAAAAATGTGAGGACATGTGACATAATCTACCAATCAGCACTGGGCCTGCGTGATGGATTGCGGCCCGCTCCATGTCACAGAATGGAGGCCTGTGTTCCAGTAGAGAACATTATAGACTGATTAAATGCTCACTGCTACACTCCTGGGTCTACAAGCGTGAAATTTTGCACAAAGTGCAGTGAACAGTTAAAGAATGCATCATCGACCTAGCCTTTTCCCACCCATTTTGGGGTCGGCTTCCAGTCTAACCGGATTCAGCTGAATACCAGTATTATACATGCGGCGACTTCCTATCTGACCTCCACAACCCAGTTACTGGGTAACACGATACCCCATGGTAAGACTGGTTGTAACAGACTTTCGGGCTTCTGACAACCCGCAACGACTATTAAAGATCTACGAATGATACCGGCTATCCTTCGTGGATCTTTGACCAACGGCTTAACGTACTTTTCGACGCCCGGAGGGGTCTTGGTAAGTAAAGATGCCCCACTACTCAAACACTAAAGAAAGCACTTAAAATCATCCCCCAAAGTGTATAAAGGATGAAAGTTCATAATTTTTGCCGAAGAGAAACATCATCGGGCGCCCGGCTTGTGGCTGAATATATTTTATAATATCAGTCGGTTATTTCTATGGCCCTATCATAAGAGTCATTTGTCGCGTCAGCAAATCGGAGTTGGATGTAATCATGAGCAAAATTGTTGCCGCATCATTGGTTTGGCAGGGGTCCGGCTAATGTAATGTAGGTTGATTTGTCATGCAAGGGTGAATACAGCACCCTAATCGTGTAATACACTTGGTAATCGTTTACAGTGAAGTGGCAATGGGCCGGCTACGTTAGCCGTAGAACCGATGACAGTTAGGGTAGAGTAGTCTGCAAACGTAACGTAGGACGCCCTTAGGCAAGGTGGAGCGACAATCTTTGCAGGGTGGCTGGTAGCAGCTGGATGGGAGTTGCCGAGAATCGAGCAGACTGGCGTGCAATTGAAGAGGCGTATGTCCAGCAGTGGACTGCTGTAGGCTGATGATGATGACGATGATACGCGATACAGTCTGACCGGAGAAGTCTACAAGTGCAGGGGGTAAGCCCGAAATCCTTAGTTTCGGCCGAAATCACCGGCGTTTCCTGCCCCGCCGTGCTATCTACCTTTATCTCCTTTCGGACATAAGATTAGTTCGGAGCCCAAACATGGATGAATGACAACATGATTTGACAGGTATGCTGCCCTACCCGCGATGTGCTTTTTGCCGGTTGGAAAAATTGAATTTGTTACTTGTTTTGACGGATCTACGACTTTCGGTCGAGCCCCTATCTTCGTTGTCGAACTTAAAGAGATGACCCCTGGTGTGACCAAAGCGTGTACTGGAGTAAATCTGGCAGTTCTTGGAACATACGATATGTGTTCCACCAGCGCACGCGCTCTTTTACAGGTAGAGGTCTACCTTTCCAGAAGACCAAAGCACACGCTTACATAAAGCCAGAATGTTTGAAGTAAACTTACGGCATGTTTTTTAGCGATCTGCATAACAGTCTTCCATGTGACTTCGTTGAGTAGTTTCGTTTGTGTGATAAACATCTTTTCCTTGGACGCCACCAGGCTCGCCATGCAGTGGTAGCATTCTTCCTCTGTAAACAAAAACGAAATAACATTAGTAATTAAATACGCTGGATATGAGAAGCACAGGACAAGTCATTGTGGCGACGCTTGGGAGTGCAGTGGTTCGGCTGAAATGATGAAATAGGTGTAATATTTCAGACTGGGATCTACACCAAATGGAAAAAGACTAAATTGACATCCACACTAAAGTAATAATATCGCGGTGGGAGCGCACCGGATCTTCAACGCACTGCTTATAGCGCCGACAGTTGAAAATCGAAAACTGTGTTTTTTGGACGCAAAGAGATACACTCTGTTGGATTCTTAATTGTCGGTTCAACACCGAGAGTTGAAAATACAGTGCGCGATTAAATACGGCCGCAATATTATTACGTCCATGATGACATCGACAAACGTTGAAAACGTAATAATAGTTAGAAGGAGAAACAACGCCATTACCACGCTTGAGAGATGAATAGGTGATAGCACTGATAGCAGTTTCTCAGCAGTTAACAGGACATAGAAAGTCGCCTTTAATAAAACTCAGAGTTGCGGGTTGTTCGAAAGAAATACCGTGGCCCCTGGCATACAGGCAACTGAAGGGAACACGGGTGGGTTTTAGTCAGTAAAAGTCTGACACGCCCTCCTGCTCCACCCAGAGCTGGAGAAGTTATTTGATGATTGCCCACCATCAAAAAATTAAATAGGGTAGAGTTTCGGAGTAGGCAATATAACCTTTTTGGCGCAACCGTGAGGCACAGAATATTGTTCTCAAAATCTTTATTTTATATTTTTTTATATTTGTTAAGTATTTGTATTGTGTTTCACGAAGTGTGTCCCAAATAAACGTTTTTTTTTTTTCTTTTTAGTTCTATATCTTGCAAGAAAGTACGTCCAATACACGTACCTACCACAAATGATGTAATTAACACCTTGCCGTGGTTATAGTCTTGATACTTAGGAAACATCAAATTCTAGAAGCATTACAACCTTTTATGTAATTAATTGGAATCTTAATTGCTCCATTCTCACACCCTATTATCCAAACCAATCCTTACAAAGGTAACACCACTATACATACACGATGAAAGCCCCTGAATTCCAATTACATCACTACAAGACCGAAATAATTTCTACTCTAAAATCCATTTCAAGGTACATTTGAAGCGTCTACGCCATGAAGTAAATAAGCTCTTTGTTCAGTTAAATCTACTAGAGTAATATATATAATGTATAGCGTTGAGCAATATATGTGCTAGTATTTGGCGGTACTGCCAAATGGTTGGTTGTAACGGATCTAAAAGCAGTTATGGCTAGTTTTAGTTATAGCTGTAAAGAAGTGGTTAATTGTGTCATGATTATTTTGGAAACGATCTCGTGATCGTGAAGGTTTATTGCAGGGTTATTTTGAAACTAAGAAAGTTTTAAACAATGGTTGTTTCACACGACTATAAAAACAACCATCATGATCTTCTTCTTCATCTTCTTCTAGCCCTTGTCCCATGTTTTTTGGAGTGTGAGCAAAACGTTTTTTCTTACATTTTCCCCTGTCAACCGTCACGCTTTCATTCAATTCATTCTTCATTTGAAGTTATATAAAGTCAAAATAAAGACTCTGAATATATCTTATTAAATAGGTGTCCATTTTCTTTACTATAATTTAAAACACCTAATAACAAGCATGATAATGCAACGCAATTACCTTTACCATTTAAATGGAAATGTATAATGCAAAGTTGAAAAATATACATTTGCAACATTGTGTAGCCAGTGTACATAAGGTTAGTCTGTTTGTCGGTCAGCGACCTGTCGCCTTGTTACTGACACACTTTCAGGTGATAAAGATAAAAGTTTACGACACAAAGTGTACTGAACAAATCTGAACAGTATGTAAAAAAATGTCGCAAGTGTCAAGACTGAATCAACAAAAAAGTAACTTTTGCTGTTTCTGAAGCATACCACTACAAACGGATACAACAATTCAAAAATTAAATCCAATCAATCCGCCTAGTCTTTTCCTAAGGGTTCGGCATCCAATCGAAGCAGATGCAGTTGAATACCAGTATTTTACATGGAGCAGCCCCCTATCCCACCTCCACAAATCAGTTACTGGGTAACACGATACCCCGAGGTTCTGACTAACCGTACCGATTGTCAAAGATACACGAATGATAGCCGGGATCAACGGCTTTATGTGCTTTCCGAAACACGAAGGTCCCTTAGTATGTAAAGATGGTCACCCATCCACGGACCGACCGAGGCAAGCACAGTTTAACGGCTAGGCGGTATTACTTAGCCAGAAACCCATCCTCTATAAAATAAAAACGCTGAATAAAATGAAAACTCAATTTGAAAACGTCCCAGTTATAATTGCTGCATACAGAACACAAGCACTGAAACTCGATTAATGCGCGCCGCAGTTACAACAAAATGAAAATAAAGCCGTGATGGAAACTCCGGGCCAGTCCCATTGGGATGTGAAAACGTTTGCTCTAGTGCTGTTTGTAGAACCGGGAAATTGAAGATAAATCTCGTGAAATTAATTTTATGAGTAAATATTGCTGTTGAAAAGGTCAGTGCGGAGATTAAAAGGAAAACTGAAGTAATGGTTGTGAAACATTTAATGTTGAATGATGAAAAAATTACAAATAATGAGAGAAAGTATAGAATAACGGAGGTACGTCGGAGAGGCAAAAGCAAAAAGACAGGCGGTGGGACATATTATTATATGTTCACGATACTGCATTGTTAACGATATAAGTTATAGTTGATAAAAACATTACAACAAAAGCGCAGGTTAAATTTAAATATCCTTCGAAGCGGAATCTACCGGCGGAACGGTGATGTATGAATGTTTCCCACAGAAAGACACAATAAATTGCTGATCCTAATTCAAGGCTTATCCACATGCATCTAAATTTGCTCAATTTTATCCACGCCTGACCTACATAGTCTTAACTTTGCCAACAAGATAAAATTGACGGGATACACGGGACGTCCTGCGATTTCCCCGTCACTAGCATAGCACTTGTGCATGACAAATTGAAGTGAGACATCCAATTTGCAATCGACGCTCCCGGTATATACGAGAGCCCTAGAGACAGGAATCGGTTTCCAATAACCGATGTCTGTGTTGAATTTATTGGTGAACATGTGTCTAGCTCAGATGTTTGTGCATTGGAAACTAGGTTGGTTATGTAACTGTTGATAAGTTTGTTTTTATTTTCTCTGTTGTTTCTGTTTTCATATTTGGCTTTGAGTATCGGAACTGTATGCTTGATAAATTTTCCGCCATTAATTTGGCATAATTTTGAAGTATTCAGAGGAGTAATTGCGTAAGAATTGGTTTCATTTTGACACTTCCACAACATTCATGGCATTGTTTAAGTTGCTAAGCTTCGATCGGTTCTGCGCTTGTTACATCCAGCGGATTCCTGAGGGTTTCACAAGGTCATCGGTCCATCTTGTGGGAGGCCTTTCAACGCTACACGTCTTCCGGTACGCGGTCGCCACTCCAAAACATTTCGGCCCCATCGGCCATCTGTTATGCGAGCAATGTGCCCTGCCCACTGCCACTTAAGTTTGGCAATTTTTCGGGCTATGTCGGTTGCCTCGGTTCTCCTGCTCCGAGCATAGCCCTCTCCATTGCCCTTTGGGTCAGTTAGCCTTCTGATAATGCCCATTGTGACCGACCACGTTTCAGTACCATATGTCATCAAGAGCAACATGCACTGGTCAAAGACTTTCGTCTTGAGACACTGCGGGATGTGGGACGAGAAGATATTGCGTTAATGATAAAAAAATACAGAAATGATATGATATTTTTTTTAACTGTTATTTATGATTTTAATTCTGATATTCATAAGGTTTAATCTAGTAATGCACTGATGGGAAGCAAAGAAGACTGAAAGCCCTGTTCAGCTCCTAAACAAATTCCAGTTACAACCGTTTTGTACAAATTCACATTAGCCAGATTAAGTTGTAAAACTAAATATAAATGGCTGTAGCCACTGAGCAAACGCAAATCGTTTCACTAACGACCGAGCGATTGTAATTAATAGCTTCCAAGACAAACGCTTTGAATTATTAATCGAGATTAAAACGTTCAGTTTTATAGTTAGGGTTTAGTTTAAAGTTTAATGTGGGAGCGTTGGATATTGCTTTTGTGTATGAGATATTTCTCATTAACGAGGTTAGCATTTTGTACGAGACGCATAAATAATACAGCATATATATTTATAAATATATGTTTTAAATAGACATTCAAAGGCTTGCTGCCTCAGTCTTGTTTCCAATATGATTTAATTTGAAGCCGCAAACTTCCTCTTTCCAATTGAAAATTAATTGTAAACAATAATCGGTCATGAGACAAATTGGTAATTGTAGCATGCGAAGTCTTGAAGATGCTGGGTCCTTTTCCCCTTGCCATAGCCCTAAGCTCTTTGTCATCCAGCTGATTGCATACATTGCTTATCAACCAGCACTGAGCCCTCGTGGTGGATTACACCACGCTCCACGCTCCGTTTCACAGAGAGGCCTGTGACCCAGCAATGGGAAGGTTATAGTCTATTATGATACATTGTTCATTGACTGAGCAAGTTAAGTGAACTTATCCTGTCCAGTGCTTGCTATTCTTCATGTATGTTTAACTATAGATCCGTCTTATTAAAAAAAATCTCTTGCAACATTCTTACTCTTTAGTTAATTATACTTTTTAGACCAGTACGAAATGGTCCTTCTGCCCCTGTATTTCTATCATCTGCAGTTAGTATATATGTAGTGTACACCGCGTGTCAACACAGGTGTTCGGCGATAAAGCGGCGTGGCTGCGGTCGACTAATTAATATAATTAACTACTCACGGTGAAAGACCTTAGCGTATGTGATAATGTGGATTGTAAATCGTCTGTGCCATGGTTTGGTAATGGTGTTACTTAATTTATGATTGTAATTAGTTTGTATTGGGATGTGTTTCTGTGTAACGGATTCTTTTAATTAAACACTGGAGTTTTTGGTCTCTTCAATATGGTGAAATAATATTTTGAGAATTGCAATCTAGTAGCCAGACCTCTCCGTGCCTCGAAGAGCACCTTAACCCGTTGGTCCCGGTCATTCGCAGATATTTAACAGTCATTACGGGTAGTCAGAACCCCAAAAGTCTGACAATCAGTCTTACCAAGTTATGTAACTCAGTAAATGGGTTGCGGAGGTCAGATAAACAGTCGACGTAACATACTGGTATTCAGCTGCATCCGGTTAGGTTAGCCTAGTTATTTTTCTACTATTTCATCTTCTTCCCAGCTAAAGCACTAGGATGTAGGGGAGGGCGGGCGTTTCTGGGAGCCCTTCACCACTTCCTACATTACTGTCTTATGTAATTTTGATGTTCGAAAAGTGCTGACTCTCAGCCTAGAATGAATGAATTTTGATATTTTAGTCAGGTCGGCGAAGACCTAAATCAACCATATAAACTCAGTACTTTAAAATAGCTAGTCCTTCTTTAAGCAAACAAAAGGACTAGTTTTCTCCGTCTTCCAGCACAAATTCCTAATCCTAACCCTATGCTCTCAAGCCGAGTCAGAATATGAAGGCGATTACTTGGCCTACATAAGAAAGCTTTTAATACCCCACCAAGAAACACAATTACAGATCCGAGGGACGTCAGCAGAAACATAAGTGGTTCCGTGCTCAAGGATAAGTGCATTAGTCGAGGTGATGGAAAAAGGAACGTAATTGGGTTATGATGAAAGGGAAGCTGCCAGCGCGGTAATGTCTTGCGAAATTGGAAGAAATGTGATTTATTGCTGCAATATTTTGTACTTATGACTGTTTTTTTCTTGTTCGATGTAGAGCAAAACGAGGAGCTTGAAGCTAAGCAGCCGCACGGATCGATGGATCAGGTTAAGGTAAGCTGGGTGACCATCTTTATATACCAAGTGCCTCATACGTGCCTCGGAAAGCACGTTAAGCCATTAGTGCTGGTTGTCATTCGTGGATCTATGACAGATACAGATCGTCAGAAGCCTTAAAGTCTGACAACCAGTCTTACCAAAGGGTATTTTATTACCGAGTAACTGGGTTGTGGAGGTCAGATAGGCAGTCGCTCCATGTAAAATAGGCATCCGGTTAGACCGGAATGTCAGAATGTGGCAGATGATGATGTCGAACAAAACGTGGAGAACTAAAGCTTTCGATTATCTAGTAAACTCGGAAGGTTAAGTATTGGAATGCAACTAACGGAACCTCTAGAAAGTTTTAACAGTGGATTACAGTAGATGCTGTGATATAGCTGAGTACGTACCACAGTAACAGTAGATATGACTTATATTGTGACAGTTCAAAAACATTCATTGCGTTATTTACGTTGCTGAGCAGACAAATTTTTCGAACACATGAAGCATTGGATTAGCTATTTTCTTCAAAATAATTCAAATTGTTAGTGAGTTACGTAATTATAGCACCATGCCATGGTCATACCAATGCATCACACTTTTTGTTATTCCAACTAAATTCATCAAGAATTCAGCTGGAATCTTCTCATGGAAACATAATATAATAATTATTATTATTTTATGGGTAACGTAAATCAATGTGTTACCTGGCTAACGTATGCATCATAAATTTGATGTATTTACTATTGTTGACTAAAACACTTTCTTTCAGTACAATGCACCATTATTAGATTCTATTACCAGTTTTTATTTCGTTGGTCTTGATACATTGGCTATTTATTAGTACACTTTCAATGGAGAAGATTAAATTATTAAGTATAACATCGTGTTCACTGGACTTTGTTCTTAACTCTGAACATCAGTAAAATATAGCTAATATTGTCTGAGGAGATACTAACGACTATTCAATGGCGCTAGATGATACAAAAGATGTGTGACGTATGAAGATACGGCCTAACGTCGTACGTAAGAAACTACGTCTAATAATTTTGTACAAAAGAGAAGTCTTTCGTACAAAATTACGAGACGTAGTTTGAACCAACAACGGTCAGCAAGTAATTGAAACAGCCTTTAATAAGAAATTTTATATCCACGGCGTTTTCTTGGCATATTTACGAGAGCAGTCCGCTCAAAGAGATTAATTAGCTGTCATATACAAGTTTAATAACTTCCTTTGAGAAAAAGGCATTAGCTAAAGGTCGGGCAAAAGTCAGAGTTGATGAAAATGAGCTTGAAAATTATACGTATAATCTTAGTACTACGTAACGTTATTAGCAGGAAAATGTACACGACCATGAAAAGGTACCTTTCCAAATGTTTCATAACTACTGAATAAACATGTTTAATTAAAAGCTTCATAAGTTTGAATCTGCTCGAGATTTTCATACAAACTTTACTTTGAGTAAAACCACTGTTAGAGCATTATATTAATTAAAGTGCTGTTGTTTTATTTTATGCTTTTAGTTAAAACATTTGAAAAATATACGTCCTACATAAAAATGATCAGGATCTATAAACGAGCTTGAAGCTTTTTATTTTAAGTACTTATTCTTGTACTTAATTAACTGATTTAAGAACCCGAGGTTTTGAGCATCCGTAACAAGAACCATTTCATTCATAACATCATTAGCAACCATGCCATTGCCTTCAATCCATTGCACAATCAAATCTTCTATCTAGCCTAGAATCTATAACTAGACTGAATATCGATCCTGTTCAGTACCTACACTACTTACAACCCAAGCAGAGCGCGCTGGAAGTTCATGAATAAGTGAACACTGAATTACCTTATTTCAGCACATTCACCCCAAGACCACACTTACGTAATTTATGAGTATTTCAAGTTCTATGTTAGTCGGAGAGTTTCCATGTAGACTTGTTTGTTGAATTTTGTGGAAGGACATGGTTTATTGTGTATGGTTGGTTATATTGCTATAGGATTAGACAGGGATCTGTTTTCAGGAATACCAGACAAAGAAGTATCTTGGATGGATCTTTGGATGTGACTAAGAGACATCGCCACAAGACTCAATCTCTCTATCTCTGAGAAATCTTAAATTAAACTATGGAAATCGGTTCGGAATGACTATTGAGGGATCATAGTGCGATGGGTAATTAAACATAATGGAAGAAATACAGACTGAAAAGCTAGTGGGATGTGATAATGATAAATAATCATTTTAAAAGGTTAATGTTGACTTCAAAATTACCCAAGCCAATACAGATAGCAAAAAATGAACACGGCACAGACAGATTAGATCCGAACCCCATATACAATGTCGTAATGTATATTCGTGGAACAATAACCCACTCCCGTGAGTGACTCTTACGATATAACAAAACCAAAAGTTTATTAGTTCTGTAGACAGAAATAGTAAATTGCGGAGTAGATGCCAATAAACCATCAGTTTTAAAAGTTTAAAACGCTACGTGTTATTTTATATGACTCTTAGTATAAATGCTATAAAATCATAAGTGTTTCCGAGTTTTAGAGTAGAAGGGAAAAGAGTAATACAAAGATTTGGCTTAGAATGAAACAACAAACCCTATACAACACCCTATACATACACATACATAATTATTATCCAGTTGAAAGTGAGAAACCATTACGTCACACCACACTTCGCCAAGACCATGACAACGTCCTGGCAGCCACACCCAACCTTCCGTATACTCGCCAATACGATAACAAAACAACAACCAATTTAAAACGCATCTCACACATAGTCCAATCAGCCAACGAACCATGCAGAAGGGCTATGGAAAACACCGCACAATTAAACGAAGAATTTGGCAGCCGGACATCTCGACAACAGAGAAGCACATTACCAATGCTCGAAGACCATTACCGCGGTAAAGCACGCAGGTTTACCGCCGCAACTTATTTACCGTTCGAACCCAAGTAAATGTTCCTGTCAGACGATACATCAATGCCACTATCAGAATGTTTTCATACTTTTTCAGCAAATCTTTCATTGTTTTGTAGTGAAACGTCGCCGAGGGGAGTGTGGGATTCCGGTGCCAAAACAGATTGGGATTCGTTCAAACAAACACTGTCAAAACAAATTGACTGAAGATATGTCGCCAGCGATTTAGAAGGATCTTATTTTTTTGTGTAAATTCGAATATTTGTTAGCTATTGAGATATTAATGAGCTTCTGACGACACTGAAATATCATTTGTAAGCTGGAGAGAACAAAATGAAGTTATCTGTTTTTCCG
Source organism: Antitype chi (assembly GCA_947359405.1). NCBI lineage: Eukaryota > Metazoa > Arthropoda > Insecta > Lepidoptera > Noctuidae > Antitype > Antitype chi. Next base: position 19,610,601 of record OX375813.1, read on the forward strand.
GCAACATGATTAAGCTGTCGGGAGATTGACTTTATTAAGATATAGCATTAACGTTGAAATCTGAAAAATAAAAGTACACTGGATTAAGCTGACACATTTGATCAATGATCAATGCTCGAATATCTTTCTAGAATACGGCCCTTAGAGACCTGACTTGTATAACTTCTACAGAATCGACTTCATTAATTCTGATCACCATAGACAAAGTCTGGCCTTCAAATTTTCAGACTGCTGCCAACCCATGTGTTCCTTCAGAACTGCGCATCAACACATTGTAACTACGACACTAAGATAGATTACGACAAATTACATTTTTTATGACTTCACGATACACAGTGTGCCATCCATTGGTGCATGAAACAATAAATGTTATATTGGACAGATAAAACTTCTTATTGTATTCATTGCGGCACATAACGCAGCTGGACGTTTACGACTGTCTCACCCATATTACTTGTTGCCCTGAACATGTATATTCATAAAATAATTATTACTAAACGGTTGAGGGGTACATGAATGACACCTTGAATTGACATCTAGAAGTGTCTGGAGACTTGGCAAAGTTGAGTTAAGAAATTAACAAGATTAAAGGGATGGAAACTTTAATAACTTTGTAGCTAGCTATTAGGCGGATCATTTAACTTTTATTGAAGGCGATGAAACCAACCTGAATAAAAGTAATAGATAATTAAGAGGTGGCAGAGTCGGGGAAATACTATTCTTAATGAAAATATTTTGATTGTCATCAAATAGAAGTAAGGGAGAGGTAGGCCTTAGAGGGACAATACAGGTTAGTTAGATAAGAAGGTTATCCAAATGATGAGGACGAAAACACGCTCATATGGAAAGATCTCACTCACATAATCATCATTAACAAGTAACAACACCAAATGGAAGAAACTAAAACGAAACGAAATGTCATACATACATTGAAAGGAGCCTCATCAACTTTTTAATTTCGCCACTAATTAGTCGCTCACGTATTCCGAAACTTGGCCGTCTCTGAGTCTGACGTCATTGTATACGTAGATAAAACACATGTTCGTATCGCAAGTACATTTCGAACTAATTAAAGCTTTCATAAAGCATACAGGCGCGGTGATTTCGCTCATTTTGCTGTCAACTACGCCACCTTTTGTGCTGGTTTGATGTTTATTATATACAATTTTAACCTTATTAGTAGTTCAGCTAGCTTTATTAGGTATATATTATTATGGAACAGTAATAGGAGGCCCGTCATGTTGGTTTTAATTTATTTCTTTGTTGGAAATGATTTTATTACATCTGTGTTCAGTGGGATGATTTCATATAACTTTATATACTAGGATTTTGTCAAGCTCATGTCTTGCTGGTAATATATCAGATAAAAGCATTCTACTGAAATGGTTTCCTTTACTATGAAAACAGGATACAAAATGACAGTGGACATCAGAACAAGACTAAGTAAGAATGATTACTATAATAAGTTTAAAAAAAAAACCTGGATTTATTTTTTATTACCGTTTACATAATATGACTCTCTTGTAAAATAAATGTTTAATTTTAACTAGACACTTTAACCTCTTATCAAAAACAAGGTTATCTCATTATTGTAACCACTTAATGCCAGATATTTGACTGGTCTGATTTAGACACCGCAAAGACATCAGGGGCATGATAGCAGATGATAATGGCTTCTAAAGGTTGACAAAACGAAATACAAAGAAACATATTAAAAGGCATCACTTTATGCTTCTTCAAAATTTGGCAACGATCGTTCAATAAACATACTTGTGTACAGGGAATTTCATTATTTTTAATATATCCATATCCACGCACCGACGTATTTCACCCTAGTCCCTGTATCCATCTAAAACAGGGTGAAGCTATGACGGTTCAGTACAAATATAGCAAGCAGGTGCTATAACAAAATATGTTGGGTAGAGTCGTCGCAATTTGGCAATATACGCCTTTCCTGTGAATTGCCTCCCCTAGCGCAAGTAGAGGAACCTTCATATGTGGAAGCTCAGGCTGAATATATTGCATGGCGTATTTTTACGATGTACGATTGTACGATGTACCATTTGGGATAGCACACGTAGAAACGATTGAAGTGGTAATAGCCTTATATTTTATTTGACAGAAAGGGTTGCGGGGCTTTTTTTTTGGGTGGGAAATCATCAAATAACTTCTCCCGCTCTGGGCGGAGCAGGAGGGCGTGTCAGACTTTTACTGACTAAAACCCACCCGTGTTCTCTCAGTTGCCTGTGTGCCAGGGGTCGCGGTATCTCTTTCGAACAACCCGCACCCCTGCCAGGCATCGGCCCTTGCGGACACCACCAGTTCGTGCTGACATCTCTTTGAGGCGCGCGTGGAACACAGCGAGCCGTCGTCGACCCGGGCTTGGTCCTTACCGGACAGCGAGCTACCCATTACTCGCCGTCCGCAAGCCCGCGCCTACGGTGGCCGGGAATCAGCCCGGGATTCCCGACGCCCAGGGCGTCTCCCGCGGCGAAGAGATATATTTGTCTTAGCTCGAGATTTTTGGCGAAAGTATGTATTAAAAAGGATTGAGATGACGCAGTCGTTACATGTAGTCATAACCCCGAAACTCTGAGAACTAGTCTTACCAAGGGGAATCGTGTTACCCAGAACCGGGTTGTGGAGGACAAACAGGCAGTCGGTCCATATGGGGCACATCTCAATAATTTTTTTTTAAATAAATATTATATGCGTTAAAGTCCTCTATTTCAAGCCTATTCCTAATTTCTAGACTTATAACTGCTGCTCAAGAAGCAATAAATAAACCAGAACATATTGAAAAATGCATGTGCCAATGATTACGTGAGCATGGGGGGTAAGAGCTTCGCTTATTTTTACTGACGAGGGGGGGATATTGCAAAAAATATGCATATGTAATACTTGAATGGCCCTATGACAGACTGGTATTCAACATCATCCGGTTAGACTGGAAGCAGACTTAAACATAGCTAAGAAAAGGCTAGCAGATGATGATTGAGATGACATTGATCGTTAAGGTAATACTCAAGTAAAAGAAAATATCAACGAAACTTCACCAAACCAACATGAAACCCAACGAAATGTTAGAAAACGCTACGTAACACGTACACGCAGTTTATATTTAGATTTATCACCAGTTCCGAGCGTAGGAAAACATCGTAAGGAAACTGGCACTTTTAACAATTAACAAACACACGCTTGGTGGTTTAGTACGGATAGATGGCAGCACCTGTTACACGATAGAAGTAGGTAATGACTGCTGAATATTTTATATGAATGGGCGATCAAAGTCCAATGCCCTAATCTATCCATTAAACAATTTATACCTTTATGGTGGTCGCTATGTGGCCGTCATTGGCATTGCAATCTATGACGTCATATTTAGACGGGTAAATGCTGCTGTAAACAATTGTTTACTTAACGCCAAGACTATCGAGTCTCATGTGATAGAAACGCCAATAAGTTGGGATGACAAGAGTTTTTCACTTCTTATTGAGCCAACATCAAAATCCTGTCTCATGATAGACTTATCAAAATTACTCTTAAAATTCCGATATATCGCATATATATTTAATATATCGCATCTTTAGAATTATAGAGACCTAATGCGAAATTAGCCGCAACCAAAATTGGTCTCTATAATTCTAATAATTCTAAATAATTTTGCTTGCGGCTAATTTCGCATTAGGTCTCTATAATTCTAAAGGTGCGATATATTGATGACATACAAGAACTCTTTGACCAACTGTTACCTCAAGATTTCAGCGACGAAATTACACAGCAAAAGATTATCTAGTACATTCTAGAAGTATCCACCAAGTCACTGACCTGCAAGCTGCAGCAGAAAACCGTAACGGTCTAGGTATTACTCAACTTGATGACAATCGTAAAATGTTAACGCCCCGCACTAAACTCTCGGTTCGCGATATATTTTCTTTTATCATCGTGAGAGATGAGGAAATGGAAATCTCAAAAATAAGCTGTGAACTTGTGGTTACATTAATTCTATTTTACTACTTAATATTTAAAAAAAAATGTTAAAATACGCTGTTTTCTGATATTCGCTGATACATTGAGTCAGATTGTACTATGAGAAGCGGCTTAAGATCGTGTTCTTTTTACTTAACAAATACATTAGTTGATATTTTCGTTTTCTCTATGAAGACCAATTTAATTTTTTAAGAATCCAAAACCTCAGCCATCGGAGATACTCAACTGACAAATTTCAAAAAGTGTACGCTTTTTTGTATTTACGCCATCTACGTAAAGAGGAATGGATGCAAACAAAGGTTGAGTTTACCACAGTTCATATTGACCTTTTAAGTCCACGAGCATTGCACGAGCAAGACGTGCAGAAACTTTCCACTGCTGGAAAAAAACCTTCAGACCGTACCTAATAAGTTTTTCTTCATTTTGAAAAGCACCTGAAGTACTGTTTTCCGCTCCTCGGTCCATGATGGTTTTAAGATCTGGTCAACTCGCGTGACAATTATTTGTATTTCTTCTTTATGAAAATGTAATTTAGCTATTAAATCTAGGCACACTTGGTTGTTATGTTTGCTATCTAAAACACGACACACGAAACAACAAACACGAAACACGAAATTAGGGTATTATGCGTACCAATATGTCACACGTCCGCCTACAGAAAACACATGTTTTTACACATATACATCAAAGAAAAATTCTGTACAATCTATGGAGTACAATTACTGAGTTTTTATATTTTTCATTACACAGCAATGTTACTGTCGCCTTTATCATTAACTAATTAAAAAGTGTAATGAAATTGTGAAAACAATCGCGTTGTTTATTCAAGAGTACTTTCATGATTCACCGTAATGCGATAGCAAACTAAATTACCTTTAGGAATACAAGTAAACCTATTAAAAATCTTATTTTTCTAACATTAGTATACTAATTATCATCTGTATTGTTCTACAGAGACTGAAACGAAGCTCGTTGTTACTTAAAAATTAAGGACGAAATAAACACTGAAACAATTATCATAGATATTCCTTAGAGCGTTGGAGACCGATAGAATTTCAGAACAAACGAAAGGCCACCAGCCGATCTATTCTGTAAAAATCTCGATGGTGAACTTAGGTGAAGTCTCAATCCTTAGCATCAGGTGGAGTGACATCACTCTTTTAAGTCATTTCACCTAAGTTTTCATGACTTTTTATGGAATAGTCCGGTAGATACCTACCTACATCAGACAACAGCTTTTCGTAATATAACTTTTGAAGAACGCTTTTCCACTCCACCAACTTAATCCCGTAAAATGTTTTAAAAGCTTTCTCATACGCTCCCTAAGGCTACGGTCTTGGTAATAAATGAAGTAATAATAATAGGTCTTTACCTATGAAATTGCCGTTTTGTATGAAAAAATTTAAACGAATTTTTTTCATGTATTTTTTATTTGTATTAATCGAAGTAATCACCCATGCAATCAATGCATCTTTGCCATCGCAGTGGCAGTTTAATGATGCCCTTCTTAAAGAAATCAGCTGGACGGGAGGCAACAAATTCTTCAAAGGCATTTTGTACTGCCTCTCGGGTATTGAATTTTTTTCCCGCCAAGAAGTTATCCAAATTCTGGAAAAAGTAGTAGTCTGTAGGCGCAAGGTCTGGTGAGTAGGGCGGATGACGGAGAGCTTCCAACCCCAGTTCTTGCAACTTGGAGACCGTCTGCTGTGCAGTATGAGGTCGCGCGTTGTCGTGCAGGAGCAGCGGAGACGAGCGATTGACCAATGCTGGTTGGAGATGTGCCAGCTTCTCCATCATTGTGTTCAGTTCTTCACAGTACACATCTGCAGTAATGCTCATCCCGTTTGGTAAGAAGCTGTGATGAATCACACCGGCGCTAGACCACCAAACAGTGACCATCACTTTTCTAGGGGTAAGTTTTCGTTTAGGGCATTGTTTAGGTGCTGAACCAGGATCCAACCAACTTGCTGAGCGCTTGCGGTTATCAAACAGAATCCATTTTTCATCGCAGGTAACAATGCGGTTCAAAATTCCTTCATTTGTGTGTCTGTTGAGCAGTGCAAGGCACGTCTCGATGCGTACTTCGCGCTGACGATCATTGAGTTCGTGGGGCACCCATTTGTCAAGCTTTTTTACCTTGCCAATTTGACGCAAATGGACCAATATTGTTTTGACACTAACGTCGAAAGCTGCTGCTAATTCAGCCGTAGATTGTGTATCATCAGCTTCCACAATCGCCTTTAATTCGTCATTGTCGACCAAAGTCTTCGGACGACCGCGAGGTTCATTTTTCAGGTCGAAATTTCCAGAACGGAAGCGAGCAAACCAATAACAGGTGGTGCGTTGGTTTGTAGTGTTAGCTCCGTAAACGTCGTTGATGTTGCGTGCCGCTTGTGCCGCGTTGCTGCCGCGACGGTACTCATATTCCATAATTACTCGAATTTTTAACGTATCCATGATGACGAAAAAGATTGAAATGCGATGAAATTGTAACACTAATCAATAAACAAATGACTACTTTTGGAAAAAAAAATCATGTTTTTAAAATAAAATTAATTTGAAATTAGAATTCTTACCCAAACAAAAATTATTTTGATTTGAAATGGCCAGTACTGCAAAACGGCAATTTCATAGGTAAAGACCTAATATAACTCAGGGAGAGGCGAAATATTTATGAAATAATATACCAGCGGAGACGACATGAATGGCAATAATGCGACAAGCGAAGGAAAAGTTTGAGGGAGAATTTAAATTTGATGAAGCGCATACTTTTTTGGGTTCCGTACCCAAAGGAAACCGCTGTCCGTCTGTCTGTCCGTCTGTCACCAGGCTGTATCTCATGAACGGTGATAGTTAGACAGTTGAAATTTTCACAGATGATGTATTTCTGTTACCGCTATAACAACAAATACTAAAAAAAACAGAGTAAAATAAATATTTAAGATGCTGCCATGTATACAACAAACGTGATTTTTGCTCGATATTGATAACGGCAATAGGTAGACGCTTGAAATATTCACATAATATTTAGTTATATATTCACTTTAAAAATAAATAGTTAAATTAAAATAAAACAAATATTTAAGGGGGCTCCATACAACAGACATGATTTTTTTTTGCAGTTTTTTTAGATATTGTTACGGAACCTTTCGTGCGCGAGTCCGACTCGCACTTAGCCGGTTTTTTCATTAAATATGCTACTGTGACGCTGTGGGACTTAATTACTTAGTTAATACGGTTATATTTTTAAGTCCGCATAAAAAAGTTTATTTTTCTGTTTTTATAAGTACTGAGTTTTGACAAAGAATAGACTTGATTGAGAGAAATAACCAGACTAGATTGAAAACACTACAGTTTTTACTTATAAAAGAAAAAGGATAAAAATAGCGCAATTCTGTAGACAGATAACAACAATGACACGTGCTATAATCTGCCTCTATCACGAATATCGACGAACTTTGAACCCAAGCCGTGTTCATTCATGTACACGAGCGGCCTTTGACCGGCAACCTTTACATGAAACCCGACTGTCACACTATTTAGTGTGACAGTCGGGTTTCATGTCGGGTTTGTGACAGTCACCTTACACATTTCCCAAGTAGTAAACTAGTTTATGAATCATGTAACTTTTATACGAAATTCTAGAGCTTGTAGATTACGAATAATTGATCAGAATGATTAGCATAACAAAATACGTCAGAGTGACGATTTTGATTGCATTATCATCAACAACGGTGTCATAACTATGATATGAAGCAGACCGAGATGGGGAGCAAAAATATCCAGAGATAAAGCCAAATAAACATTTACAAGGGTGTTAATTAAGGTTTGACAAATAACCACCTTGCCGTTAAAATTCAAGTGCATAGATGACGAGACGATAGTACCGGCTGAATCAGACAGGGGAATAACCAATTAAAAGAATGTCTGTTGAATTGAACAGTTTAAAGATAACTAAACTGGTACAGACAGACAATCAGATGAGATTACCGGAACATTGAATAAAAAGTACTAGTAACCGTTATCAATTCCGTGAGTGATAACACTGGGTTTCTTTATGACACACGCTAAAGTAATGTAGACTACATGTCTCTAAACACGTAAATACGAGATTTATTGCTAGTATTAAACAGACACTAGTTGATATCGAAGATGTAATTTGGTTGTTAAAAACAGAATGGTCATATTTTCATGTATCATGTCTTCTACCATATCTATCTGTTAGCCGTTTTCTTAGTACATATCCCAAATAACTCCATCTATGTAACAGATGGAATATGAACACACAATTGGAAAAATCAAGGTTGAGTATGGTAACAAGACATTGCATAAGACAGGTTAAAAAAATATATTAGTTTCCTCAGCAACACAGAGAGTACTTATGCCCTTTACCAAGCAATGAGACAGCATAAAATAACGATAACATTTTATGGTGATTTTGTATCACCGTGACAAGACAGAATTTGTATGTTATTTCGCTTCCTATAAAATGACTAACAGAGTGAATCATAGTTAGGATTAAACTAGATTTCGTCTACAGACAGTTTTTGTTCGCAAGGACGAAATAAATCTATGATGTCAACATGATGCAACAAAAAGCAATATTAGTTTTAACAAAAGTTGGAACTTTTACAACTAACGTTAAAAGGAAGCCTAAGGAAAAAATCGACCTCCCATGCAAAATCAATAGTTAGCTGGTCGATTTTGTATGGGAGGACCGATTTTTTTTTTCATATTTCGACCCATGTTCCTTGGAGAAAGTTGTTCAATTTAACGGGTACTATCACCCTGAAAAATTTGGACGGTGACTAAAAAATCAGCCCGTATAATAAGTGTAGCCCAGAATTTAGCTACACGAATTGCACTTTCTGACACAATCATAAGGTCATCAATTGCACAGCTAACGGTATGCGGTGTAAGATAGATGCTGGGCTATTTTAGACAATCATGAATTATCTCATACAATAATTACATTTGTACCGTATATGGTGCAGGTGGATGATCCAGAGAGTACCGTATTTGTACAATTAGAGTTAGTCACCGATAATTACGGAGCTTAATGACCGTGCAAATTGTCAGTCACGCCAACACTACACCGAGCCAATTTAGTGCATTATTGCAACCTTTACTGCCATATATGTTTTATTAAATTAACAGTTGTACTCTAAAGGTCAAAGCTTTAAAAGAGACAGAAATATTCTAGATTTTTTTCTATAAATTTATTAGAAATACCTACTCACGAACTAGAATTTAGTACTTTGAAGTAAACAAACACAAAATACTTGATAAAAAAGATAGTAGAACGTCTGAGCGTCTCCACAGAGCTAGATAATTCACAAAACGCGTTATTGTCATAAAGTATTTTATTGCATTATAAATCGGTTGGGATTACTGATTTGATAAATATAAAATTTTATTGCATTGACAGTCGACAGATATATAAAACCTACTATATATTTGTTCGCATCAGGTAAATTCCAAAAGACAAGGTACGTCAACTCAACCGATAAGAAGATTAATATTAATATAATTTTTTTGCCGTCAAAGGAAGACTTTCGAGTAAATGAACCGACAAAGCCGATCCCTGAAGCTAAAGCTGAAATATGTATAAAGTGATTTGAATTTAAAAGCAGTGAAAGATGGAATAATAGATGAATGTTCTGCAAACTAAGCTGTAACTTCAATTAAGCGGTAAAAAGTAAACGAAGTGGAGAATACCTTTAGTAAATATATTATGATCTCAACAGACCAAGCACTGTTATAATTATAAATCTCGAAGAGAAACTTGAAAATATGTCACCACAACAATAAAAACGTGACAAAAAATCACAAAAGTTTTCTACATATATATAACCTCAAGATAAAGGGGAGCCTTTATCGTGAAGTTATGCGTGACTCTAGTTGAGCAGATTATAATTATGACAACTGCATGGAAGTTGTCCTACCAGAATCGCGTTGCACTGTCGCGTCGCGCCTGTCTGCGGGAGCCTTAAGGCCTTCGATTACATCGAATAAATCAGTAACAAAAATATTTGCATATCTTGCTTTGAAGGTCACCCGTTCAGCTGGTATCGATTCTTATCTATTCAATCGAATGTCCATAAATCGATTCTGATCTCTTGGGATTTGTCACTTATAACTAACTATAAGTAATCTTCCGTAGCTTAAAATTCATGGATGTAACAAATCTTTGTTAAAACTAAGGTAGGTACGTATAGCCACTTCTATCATTGTCTGTCTACGAAATTTTCGTCATTCATCCTCCTTTTTTATTCTAAAGTGAATTCAAACAATTGTTTCTATTTCAGTGTCGTCTATGTTACAAGTTTTTGTCTGTATTGTGTCAGGTTTACATTGATATTATTATATCAATGCAGGTTTATGATAATTTGGTGCAAAACGTAAGTTTACGTCATAGAGTCGAATACTTATCAGATTATGTTTATAAAAAACAAGCAGCGCTCCGCGGTTGCACCCGCGTGGTTCCCGTTTCCGTGGGAATACGGGGATAAAATATAGCCTATGTCACCTGGGGATAGTGTATCTTCCCAACAATGAAATAATTTTTCAAATCGGTTCTGTAGTGATAATAAAGAAACGAATTTATCAAGTGAAGATATCATCGTATCAGCTGACCAGTATTATCTACCATACAAACTAAAACGGTTCCCTAGTTACACATAACGTATGTATATGATGTGTAAAACCCGTATAATAGTGACATTTAACGCCGCACACAACGTTACGCATGATTTTCAAGGTTTTATCACGATGTTTCCACTCGATTAAGCATCTATTTACCTTGTAAGGGATATAGTTACAGTTTAGAACAATCGGCTCATTAATAGCTGTAACGAACACGCCTTTCAACCGTTAACGAAGTTGGGTTCAGCTTGATTTCTGATTGAGATTGAACTTAGTGTAGCATCAGCAAGATGTAACAGATTTTATACATTATTATGTAATTGAATTCAGATTGAGTTCCTTTTAACAATCAGCCTCATACGTCTTTCACAGTTGGAATGCAGAAAGGCCCAGAGGCCTTCGAATCAAAACTGTTCATGGCGAACAGTGGGCGTCTGATACAAAATAAATACCTGCTTATCCATTAGACGTACCGGTTATGATGATAGCTATAACAGAACAATTTTTCAAGTGTTGCCCACACACGTTCCGACCACTCGAAGCTAAGTATAGTGATAGCATATCTGTTTAAAAGATTGCAACACTGATAGATTAGTAAGCAAATACCATACTATCCCATCCTTTTGAATTTAACGATCATCGTTGGGGGATATGCGTCTTTCGGTAAAATTTTAATGCATAATTTAAACTGCATTGATATTATTTGGGGCAAGAGAAATACTAGATGTAGATATTTCAGCAACTAACCATTACAAGCATGTTGTAAGAGGTATAGACACAAATATTGAAAGCGGTAATTTAAACGGTGCATTCCTATATTTAGGTACCATAATCGTTAATGCATCAAGATTTGCACGTCTTTGCAAATTTAAGTAAGGTTATATCAAATACAATATTTGAGTTTGTTTAGCACAGTGTCAATAAATTACAAACTAGTTCTATGAATATTAATGAACTAGCCGTAGAGTTTGACATCTACCAACCCGCACTGGGCCCGCGTGGTTGATTATAGGCCACTCGAAGAGAGGAGGCTAGAGTCCTAGCAGTGGAAACATCATAGGCTGATAATGCTTATGATTTTAGTCGTTGAGTTTCATGAAACGTCACAAATTAAAGAAGTGAAAAGAAAACTTCCAGCTAGAGAGCCGGGGAAAAACTAAGCAATACTTTTTAAATCCAGCTAACTGAATTAAAGCGAAAAAAATATCCCGGCGCGAGACCGAAGTAGAGAAGCGACGACTCTTCACTAAAAAAAACTGTCAACGCTCTAATAATTGGGCTTCGAAAGCCATCAGTTTTCAGTTCACCCCCGATGAAAGAAAAATCTAGCTTACAGGAAAAGCGTTTTGAAATACTCGGCACACGGACGTAACTGTCATTAAAATAAACGTTTCAAAGCATTGTAGATTGTAGACTGATGTTTTTTTACTGTCAATCATCCATTCCACATGTAAATTTTCGCACTGTTATGCAAAAATATTAAGGAATTAAGCAGCGGTGCGCAAACATTTGCATTTCACATCTACTTTGCGAATATGTATTTATTTAAAATCCTGTTTTATGGCTTCTGTGGAAAATTTTGGCGACAGGAAGAGCAGATCTATATACAAGCTGTAACAGAATAGACGCAAGACCTGAAAGTAGTTTGTTCCTAATTGACTACTGAATCCATTTCAGAATTCGATTTCTTTTAATATAAGTATTTTTTTGTTAATTATGTATTTTGCCTTACCCACTGACTGAACCAAAGAAAATTCAATCTTATTCCTGAAGAAATAAGACTCAATTTTAAATGCATACAGTAATGCTTGGGTCGACACGTTTTTCTTAATAATATCAGCTTTAAAAAAAATATTTAACTCAATACTCTAATTGGGGTGTATGAGGTCTTGCGTTAATTATGTTACTTGTTGTATAAGAAAAGATGATGGCAACATATTCCACGCCGAGGACAATGCATCATAAACTATCACTATTTTTGTCACATTTAAATGATAGCGAGAAGCTGCCAGCACATAGCGTACTGACATTTGAAAACAAACCAATTTTCTGTTTACGCAAGAAAAACATGAGCAATAAAAACAGAAATAAAATTGTAATGATATTGATATCTACAGACGCGACATAATCCTTTGTTTTTACGTAAAAATTATCGAAAAAGATACAACTTGATATGACGGAGTCAACACGTAACATGTAGCCAGTGAAGCACATGGCGTTAGTACTCTGTGCGTGTGTACAGACGTAGGCAGTCCAGTATCAGTCGTTTATACGATTTGATCCCACTTTAATGCAGCCCCTTTGACGTAGGCTATGCGTGTTGATAAACGTTTAAAAGTAAATGAACGAAAGCATTATGAATTCTCTTTGTGTTTGCCGTTTTTATGATTTTGGCTGTTTTTGGTACGATGTGGATGTTTCATTTTAGATAACTTGTTACAATTGTCGTTTTATAAGAATCAGTTACTATGCTAAAACCGATTCATTGTATGGCAAGTTTTCTTCCAATTCTATAACATCTGCTGCAAATATAACCAGATGTTGCGAATATCAGTATTTTAGAAGGAAATTGCAAAATGTTGTAGCTCAAGTCGTAAGAAATCCGCTTTGAATGAATTCCCGGATAAACCCATATCAGACTTTATTCTCCATCGCCAACCTTTTTCTGGAATAGACTTGCTAAATCGACGGGAAGTGACAGACAGACGCCCCAACGGATGTGTTTATACGGTTTATCTACCAACCTGCTTCGACTAGAGGGGATCGCTAGTTCTCCGTCGCACAGTTAATTGAATCTTCCACGAGTAACTGAATTAAATTGAATATCGTTAACGCTTTGAAGATCAATGGGGAGGGGAATTGGCATTTCTACGCAATTTAATTGAACTTCTGAAGGGTTAAATTGAACTCTCATGGTTGGTTGAGCAAGGTTTATGTTATTAGTTTGTGTGTGACCAATGAACTTAAAGAATACCGAAAAGACGATTCAATCATAGACCCAACAATTATTGCTTCCCCAAATTCCATATACAACAAAATCAAAACTTCCTGGTTCAATTCATAAATATATTAAACTGACATGGGTCCTATATTTAAAAGACCTGTCACCATCGTTCGCAAATTATCTACACTCAAGACCTTGGGGAAATTCGGGGACCTTTTGAGTCGAGGGTTGGTTGATATTAAGTGACCCGCACTCGACTTGTGAACTATGCACGCTGGGATGCTGTAGGATGAATTTCAAGAGAATTTATATTTATTTTCCGGCGGAATTTTCGCTTCAAAAATCTGGGCCGAAAATGTGCAATTTCTTGTAATGTTTTAATATCGTTAGGGGTTATTGACTGCTATTGTGCAGAAAAGTTACATTTTAGAGATCCCAACTTTATTGAAGAAGTGACTGATGATAAAGATGGTGGTGTTTGAAGGCTATTTGGAAGAAATCCCGATGTTAAAATGTTTGTTCCGGTACGCCTACTAAACGAATTGTGATTTGAATTTCACGTATCACGTCAGAACATATAAAAGACAAGTTACAAATCGAATTATGTCTAAACGTATCAATATTTGTAATATCGCAAACACCTACATACATATCTTTGCGATATTATAAATATCAGCTCCGCAGCTTCTTAGAAATTTTCAGTAGAAATGCGATTGACAGGGTTTTTGTACTTCCCAGCTACATTGTTCATTATATAGGTTAGTAACAGGTCAGATGAATGTATTTGCTTTTTTGAACAGAATTTAATCTGCCAAATCACTCGTCTTGTCTTGTCTGTCAGCCATATTTGAAACAAGCTAACCTACAGTTCCAGTTTGAATGGTTGATTAAAATATTTGCGATGTCTATCCTATTTCAGTAGACCGTGAGTAACTTGTTACTATTTTCGTTTCATCCCGAGGTTTTCCAGTGATTACATGGGCGGTTGAATGGTTAATGTAAATATTTTGAGCAGAAGATGGATTGATACAGATTTCCAGTCATAAGATTTGTGTAAATAATTATTAATTTGTATCTTAAGGAAATCTCAGGACAGTTATCACATGATGATTTAGTCTAGAGTACGATGAAGTTTACAACAAGGTCAGTATATTCAAATGATCTGTGAGTACACTCAACTGACAAAAATAAATCTTAGCCGGAAACTTTCCACAAAATATACATCCTGCTCATCATCAACGCAACACTCAAAATAAAAAATCAAAATCAAAATATTTTATTTCACATAAGCCTGCATGGGCACTTATGAAACGTCAGAAGCTAGGTGCACGGTTCCAATTTGTCGTTTCCTATGGAGAAGAGCCGGCAAGAAACTCTACGGCACTCCACAGCAAAGCCTGCTAAGCGCACCGTCACAAACACCAATAGAGAGCAAACCTAATTAAAACTTTATAACCCCACTTATCCAGTCAAGCAACACATCTTCAAAGCCTTCCTATACGAGACCTTAGCGAATAACTTGGAAACTGAGCCTCGAAGTTAGCACTTCATCAGTAAACGCAGTTACCGTCGTCACCTAGGAACGAAATTAAACTTCTTGATTGAATTTGAAATCTCATTAAGTAGACTTACCTAATGTTGGATCAAGTTTATGTACGAAGAAACTGGAGACGCCATGGAGAATTTTGCATGTTAAATAGGTTGAAGATTGCTATTTGGATTTCGTTTCAATAAAAGTAAATAAGATATTAGAAACACGTTGTAACTGGGTTTATCGCAGAATTCATTTACCGATGCTGTGTCTGACACATTTAATCAACTTTATTTGTAAAAGCTTTGACACAATATCATTCCATACAGAAATGGACGAACATTAACAGAATTTTATACTTGAGTTCTAGAGCGCTTTTGAAATCTTGTCAAAATTCTAAACATACATTTCATTGTTGTTCTTTCCTTGAATAATTTCGAGCGTTTCTCTAATAAATAATACATTAGTGACGTTTAAGAAAGCATGTAAAGGAACGACATATATTCAACCTTGACCCGTCACATATGACGACTACAAATTATGTTTTGTGATCACAGGTGACAAATTAGCTATTGTCACAGCACACCGGGAAACCCACACTGATAGTAAATGGAGATATAAAATTGTAGAAGGTTAAGAACCGCTTTGAGGAAAATAGAAAGACAGCTGTTTAGAACAGATAACATTAAGTAATCTTATGATCCTTCAAACGTAATTTGAAGCTTCCAAAGTTGCCATAGTTAAATAAGTCTCCTCAGTTCTTATGCCAAAATATGTTTTTTTTATTTTAAATACTGCAGATAAAGAAACTACCCGCAGTGGAGAGCTAAATGGCTACTTCGTAATGGACCTAGGCCAAGTTTTCTTTAAGCAATAAATACAAATCGAAAGTAAAAGAAGAAATGAACAAGTAGATTCAACATACACAGAAAATAGAATCAAAACAACCTAGCATAATTAATAAAGAATGAGAAAATTTAGACAATATAGTTCAAAGGCAAACAACATTCTACGTCATTCAACGCAAAAATAACAAATGAAACCGGACATTTCCCGTTTCTTGTCCAATTTTCATGATCAAATCTTGAAAATTCTCTAAAACGTTTTTATATTTTCGAAATTGCAATAGATATGCATATTCATTGTGAATTCAATGACAAACATGATAGAATCGTTAAAGTTAATGACTATTATACCAATAGTCATGCCATTTGGCAATTCAAAAAACAATCTGACCTAGCAGATCTGACACACGAGGATTTTATTAGTCCAATTAAATAATGAACGCGTGTTGCAGCGAGCTGAACAATGTTACGTCCGCTTCCGCGCTGAATGTTTCGTTTGAAATGAATGAACAAAAATGGATCAGAACTACATACTTGGTTATTTAACACTGCCGTTTATTTATTTATACATATATGCTTTATTGTACACCAGAAAATACATAACAAAAATAAAACATTTATTGCCTTTGCCTTTTATTTGGGTTGTAATCTAATACAATATCTCTCATCGCTAAAGTTGTATTATATTTCTATATGGTAACCCTTTTTATAAATGTCAATTATGTGTGCGTTTATTGCAGTATTTGACAAGGTATAATGAAATTTATCAACCAAGATATGGGTCACTTGTCCTGTGGATAAAATATTGGTCCCTGAGGGACACCCATGGTTTTCCAAATCGATTTGAAGCATCGGATAAGGATAACAGAGCCAACATTTCGCGTCTATACGTCCAAATGTATTTGTCTATGTGACAATATTCGTAGACGAAAAAAAAATACAATACGTTCTAGATATTTAGTAGCGAACGTGCTCAAAAGCCTAACATTGACATCTGCCAGAAGCAATGACAAATGTATTGTGTTACATGGCAACGACCTGCCAGTTAGTGGCACAAACAGTGGTGTATGCTCTCGCTATTATCACGAAGCTGGTGCTGTTAAACAAACAGCTAGTTTTATTCAAAGATTTGCTTTGGTTGTTACTAAAGTAGTCAAGAATAACTTGTAATTTTTATGCCAACTCTAATCATCATTTAAAATGTGAATCATCACGATGTTTTATCGTACTTGGAAATGTAAAGATAATAAAAATAAGCAATCTCAACTTACAAGATATCCTAAAAGACATGTGTGCAAGTTATTACAATGATATAACTTTGCAACAAAAGAAACATTAGCATTGACACAATTATAGATAGCAAACATTTCAATAATAAACGGACATTATAAGTAAAAGTCCTTGCACCACACTGACTTGTAATAGAGGCCAACCACCCATACAATTGCAAAGTGTAACGATATTACATGAGTTTCTATGATTCATTGTATAGATATACCAGTTTGAACGATATTAGAAACAGTATAGGTACTCAATCTTGGAACATACATTATACTAGTAAAGATTGTCGATATATCACAAAAGGCCAGCTACATTTAAAACGATAACAATCTTAGCTTGGTGTTAGGTGGCTTACGTAGAATGAAACAGCATTTAATATTTGTTAGCGTTTTGATCTAACGGTTCTAAAATTTTTATCGTTTTGTAAAACTCTTTGAATGAAGCCACATGGCGTAACCTGCACAAAGATATTCAGTTATATTAAGTTTATTATCTTTTGTTGTAATAAATGTTCAATAATATATTATTAATCCGGTTCACATCTGTGGCTTTAGTGCAGTTTTATCTTTATGATACCACAAATGATATTTTTATAGCTAAATCAATTTGCAATTGAAGACCGGCTATTAAGATTATTATTATTCAATATTTTTTATTAATGTAGATGCATCTGGAAAGGCAACAGGCTTAAAAGAAATGGACAAAAAGGAAACACAAGAATATACTAGGAACCATGTTTTTTTTGTTGAGGGTCAATCATCAAATAACTTCTCCCGCTCTGGGTGGAGCAGGAGGGCGTGTCAGACTTTTACTGACTAAAATCCACCCGTGTTCCCTCAGTTGCCTGTGTGCCAGGGGCCACGGTATCTCTTTCGAACAACCCGCACCCCTGGCAGGCATCAGCCCTTACGGATCTCCCCAGTTGGTGCTGACATCTCTTTGAGGCGCACGTGGACGCTTGGCGCCCCAGTTGGCGCTTGGCCCTTACCGGACAGCGAGCTACCCATTACTCGCCGTCGGCAAGCCCGTGCCTACGGTGGCCGGAAATTCGGAGCCTGGGATTCCCGACGCCCAGAGCGTCTCTTGCGGCGACTAGGGCCGTGAGGGCGCATATACTGCCTCTCCCTCACATGCGGTGCCTCCCTCTTCGCGAGCATAACTGCTTCGCAGCAGAAGGAGGTGACGGCTACCCATGCACTCTCGCTCCGAACCATGGCCTGGACCAAGGCCTGACGCGAGAGATCACCGCCGCCGATTGCCTCCACAAGGCCACGGCGGTGCTCCGCCCAAGCCGGGCAGACCTCCACCGTATGCTCCACCGAGTCCTCCGGGCGATCTTTGCAGTGGAAATACCCATGCGTTTCCTCCTGCCTTATGCGAAACAGGAACCTCCCGAAACATCCGTGTCCGGTGTGGACCTGCGTCAGGCGGAAGGAGACGACGCCGTGGCGCCTCTCAATCCACTCCTCAAAGAGGGGACTTACCGCCGCAATCGTGGCTTGCCCATAGAAACCATGCTGCTGTCAACAATAACAACATAAATCATGTTTAGTAATTATACCTTTAAGCCATTGGAAACTTTAAATTTGAAAATAACAATTTGGGTGTATTATTAATCTTCAATAAGTAAAAGATATAAACCAGCCGTCCGGCTACTGCGGTTCCAATCCGGGGTTCGACCAATGGTCGTAAAACTAGTGGCTTTGATATATAACCGGCGGCTGTCGTGAGCGACAATATTGTTTATAACAATTTGCTGTATGACGGTACGAGTCTGTAAGAGTTATCATCAGGGTTTTTCCTTTCATATTTTTGAGCGGTAGCAATCAATTGAAGATGGTTCGAGAATGTTTGAATAAGCATGAAATGAGAAAAGGACATAATAACTATTCTCAACCAGCGATTCCTGCTTCGGCAAAATACCATTTGTTGATTTAGTGGTTTAGCTCTGGTGCATACTAAAGACAGTCTAATTTCATTTATAATCCCACAGGAAAAACCATACACCAATTCTTACTCGGGGGATTGTGGCTAATTAATAAAAGCCGCACGCGGTGATCGATCGGGTTAAATTTGGCTTGCGGTGGTTGCTCTGTGGATGGGTGACCATCTTTACATGCAAGTCTTTGTATGTAAAGATGGCCTCCGTGCCTCGGCAAGCTCGTCAAGCCGTTGGTCCTGGCTGTCATTTGTGGTTCTTAGGTAGTCCTTACGGGTCGTCAGAAGCCCGAAAGTCTGACAACCAGCAGGCTTAGCATGACGCTTTCTATTTCTACTCTACTGTAGAATAGAAATCGCTTGTCTACATTTCTAGGTCGAAAACTGTCAACTAGCTATACGGAAACGTAATTTTTATCTACTCTTCCGACGACAAATCGTTTGTCTAAGGTTCTCGTGCTAAGCCTGCAGTCTACCAAAGGGTATCGTATTGTTACGCGCTAAAACTAAAGTAATTCGTTACCACTAGCGCCATCTAGTATCGAGTAGTAGTATTGGTCAAGCGATACATGCGAAAACATCTAAGGCGATCTTGAAGTGCGATTTAAAGTGATTAATAGTGAAATTGTGTTTTGTAATTTGTGTGTTTAATTAAAGTGTCGATTTTGGTAATTTTTATTGGCAGTTTTTAATTGTCACGAACCCGAAGCTCGTAACAGTATTAACCAGTAACTGGGTTGTGAAGGGCAAAAAGGCAGTCAATCTATGTAAAATACTGGCATGCAGCTGCATCCGGTGAGACTGGAAGCCGATCCCAATATATATGGGAAAAGGCTAGGCAGATGATGATGACACCAGTTCTTATACCAATAAATAATAATCCAAATCCACATTATCGAAATACATAACACCTCATGAAAAACCTACATCCTGACATCAATCAAATCTTTATGCGAAAAACATAAATTACATCAATGTACAAACTAAATTCCAATTTCCTGGGCCCCTCGAATTCGCCGACCCGGAAACGTATTGACAAATGATTTGAGGTCCTTCATGACAAGATTTATTTACTCACAAAAGGCTGACTTTGTAAATAGTGAGAAGGAGAATACAAAGCACTGAATAGGAGGGAGCTTAACAAAGATCGTGACCTATATTTGTACTACGAGGGTCGACGTGGATTCGGGTCAGGCACTTATGAGCTCAAATGCAGCGCTGGTGCTACATTTTAGAAAATCCTTTGAGGTGTAAATGCATGCAGACAAATTCGAGCTCCACTAGAAGAGCTTTTAGCTGCAAATAAAGTGGATTCTAAAATAAATCTGCGAGTAATAAAACAATATGAAAAGCAATCGCGCTGCGTAAGAAGTATTTGTGGTATTTACTGCTCGTTAATAATACATTCAAACCAGTCTGTCTAGATATTTGTGAAAAGAAGCATTTTTTATAACCGAGCGACACTTCAGAGAGCAAGACAGGATATGCCAAGAAAGCTGGAGTAGCATTGTGTAAAGAAGTGATAGCTTGGAAGATTTTTGTCTAAAGATAGCTCCAGTAAGTCACAACTCTGCATAGAGAGAGCTGACACAGCTTCATTCAGCAGGCTTTGCAAACCATTCAGACAAAATTAAAATAACGAAGTGATACAAATGCGAAATGAAGACCAAACAATGGCTGGAGTCATAACTACGGATTTCTGAATGATGCATCAACAAAACATTGACTCCATTGAGAATGGCTGACTATGAAAATCTGTATAGGCTGTGCCTACACGTCTTTCTCTTTACAATAGCCTGACCTAAATCCAAGCTAAGTGAACGGACACTCCAATATTCAGGAGTTTAAAACGCTCTAGAGACAAATATAAAGTCTAACAGTAACAAAAAGTAATTTCGCTTAAACTGGACTTTAGAAAAACGATATTGAAAAGTAGAAATAACATATTTCGATTAGTGAGGTACAAATTGGATCGCATAGATATAAAAAAGAAATGGATATAGATTTGGGTCTCCAACATACAAAATAAAACAAAATAGTTATCGATTTGGGTCTTCAATTTATTCGATTGGAAGTCATAATAGATCACAAAAAGGTTAGTTATTGTGACGAAACATATGAGGGTGGTACCTTAACCGGGTAACACATCGATCGTCGGTGGAATACAGAAATAGACCAGAGTTTAGCCAGAGTGGTGTCTGTTACACTTTAAAGCGACTATAGATGTCTTATGTGTAGGAAGAGCGCCAAATTATACAACAAAGTTTACTCATTTGGACCAAAACGTGAGTGTTGAATCGGTGGAATTTTTGCATCATAGTAAATTAAATGGTCGTTACAGAAATAGGGAAGAATTAATCATAAAGAGGACAATAATTTGTATGGCTTTAATGCGTGTAAATTAATCTGACTCATGTAAAAGAACTACAGTTTTTCGTATGTCAGGCCTTGTGGCGAAGTAATAACAGCCGCACGGGCTGATCAATTAGGCAAAGCTATGCTTGCCCGCAGCTATTGGTCGTTTGTCCGTGGTGGGGCATCTGTAACATGTACCCGACTTTCTGTGCAAATAAATGATTCTATTCTATTCAAGATCTTTCCGAGGGGAAAGCACCTTAAGCCGTTGGTACCGGCTGTCACTCATGGACCTTTGACAGCCGTTACAGGTCTTTGTCGTCGGGTGTCGTATTACCAGTCACTCTATGTAACACACTAGTATTCAACTGCATCCGTTTAGACTGGAAGCCGACTTCAACATATGTAGTTGGGAAAAGGTTAGGCAGATGATGCTGTTGTCGTCATATTGTATAAGCACTCATTTGAAATCCTCGAACCGAATTAAACATGCTTATAGCTGAGTGAGTTGATGACAGCGGTAAAACAAGGACTGGAACCCACAAACATAAAGATAGTACAGCTACTGTCAAATACAGGCCTTGTTTAGTCCTGCTCTCGTTTCATTTGAGAATATTGGAGATAGCAACCACAAATATGAAAGCTAACTTCAATAAAATTGGAAAATTTGGGAACCATGCCCGATTTAATCTCTACAAAAGTGATATA
This sequence comes from Antitype chi, assembly GCA_947359405.1. Lineage (NCBI taxonomy): Eukaryota > Metazoa > Arthropoda > Insecta > Lepidoptera > Noctuidae > Antitype > Antitype chi. Next base: position 19,632,838 of record OX375813.1, read on the forward strand.
TATATAATCCACTATAAAATGTGAAAATGTATAGCAAAGTAGCAAACAGTACTTTCAGTGTAGTGAGTACTGCTTGTAGACAGAAATATAAAGATATTGATGCCAAATGTACAGAACATTATTCCGAAGTGGCTGACACCGACGCATTTTGTTACCTCAAGCAAAACCCTCGAGTTATATGGCTTTACCATGCCTGTAACTTTATGACAGACGTTTCTAATAAGACCTTTATTGTTACAGCAATAAAAATATACGACTTAACAGAGAAAGTTGGTATTATTAGCCTCCGCGGAAAATTGGGACAGTATCTCGTTATCCTCTATTCAGTGTACTTCACAGAATGCATATAATTTTGCACTAGTTTTTTATTGTTTGATGTCACTTTCTTTGAGCCATACAGCACTAGGTTTTTGTGCTATATGTAGAAATACACTCCCGGACTCCTTACTCGAGCGACCCTGCAATTTCATTTCAGGTATAAAGACCTAAAACATTAAAATAATGAAGAGTCAAGAAGAAAGTGTTTATGCAGTTACGAAGTCGACATACTGGCCATCATTTTGGTGTCATCATTGATCCGAATTAGAATTCCAGACCATTGTAAAAGTGACAGACTTCTATGCGAAAAGGGTGGATCTATTTAGGAGTACGAGAGTGTATTCTCAATTCTATATCGTTCATCTACTCCGCAGCATGTCTATGATATCATTTGTCTAGCTAACTAGTGACATTGTGTGGACCTCAGCTCGTATGGAAATCGTACTGGCGCGGCCTTCGTAGACTATAACGTTGTGATTAGATCTCACGCAATAAATCTCGTTAGGTATAAAACAAAAATACTAGTGCCGTTAGTTCAGCAATAAAATGGTCACAAAAAGTTTCAGAAATGAAATGTTTGTTGATGGGCACAGAGTAGGCAATTTTATTGTTGTATATCAAATGTCACGTAGATCGTTGGGTATCAATAAACAACCCTGTTTATCGGAGCTGGGGTATAAAAGGGAGGTTCCATTTCGTACCAAATGGAGTTAGGGTGCTCCTTTGAACCAGTGTAATCGAAAAACGTAAGTTCGTCGTGTTTCTCGGAGACGAGGCATGCCGCACATATAATTTCAAAGATTATCCAGAAGACATCACTTTAAAATAAAGAATTCATTAAACAAACATGGGAAGCACTTCGTTACTTGAAAATTGTTAGTGAAAATGCCCCAAATGTTCAAGTTGTTCGACAAAGGGAGGCTTATTACCGACTTTGGCGTCGCAATCAAAGCGAGCAACAGATACAAGAACAAAATTATAATAACTTATAAGTCTGTCTGAAAGTTATCAAAACGAGATATTGTTAGCGCAGACGACGACTCACTTACTTTATGTGTCTGAAACTGAAGCAGGAAAAGTTTATTAAGTCTTATCTACGTGTCGCGGGTAATATAAACCATTTGTACAGTGCGAGAACGGAACAGGAAGCCCCTCCTCGCTCCAATGCTTACAGAAAACGAACAAACAGCATGTAATGAGAGTTTGATTCAAGCTTTTTGTGCGGCCCTTTCGACCTTTGCGTCGGCATTGTGACGAATTAAATTGGGCTACAATACGTTTTTAATTGAACAGCCGGAAAGCATGGAAAACTCTTTCGATCGAAACGAAATTGGAAGCAAATCTTTTGATCTTGACGTAAACAGGCTTATCTCGATAAACTGTTGATAAAGTAGACGCGTAAAGATAAGGGCATCGTTGGAACAGATTTCTTAACGGTCACATTGTTTAGCAGGCGGCTGGTGGTAAACGTTGCCAGTTTGGGATCGATACGAGGGGAGCAGGCACTGGCGTTCAGCCAACCACTAAAACACGGCAAGCCAGAGTTTACGCTTTAGAGCAAATTACAAACGCAAACTTTATTTATTAGTGGCAAAAACAACATGGATAATGTTGATGACGTGGAGCACTCGAACGATATCTGGTTAAAACCAGAGCGGGCAGTGATAACGGTGAGAGCTACCAGTGTCACGGACGGTACGTCTGTTCAAATTAATGAAGTGAACGACATTGACACACGGCCACGAGTAGCGACGGACAACAATAAAAACATCGTTGGACTCGACCAAACTGATTCGTACGTTTGAGAGGCCCATGCGACCACGAACGTCATGAACTATTTCAGTTTAACAACATGCCGCACCGCAAACGTGACCGACAGGTTAACTCAACAACTTGTGGCTACATACAAATAAACTCCCAGAAGACTGAGAAGACTGAACACTATTTCAACACAAATAAATCCCATAGAAACTTCATTGTTCCAACCATTTAAGGAATTCGTAGTATTGTCTGATGCCTCATCAACTGTTTATTTTCAATCAAATCGTCGCGAGTATAGAATCTGTGTCGCATAAATACAAGCGTATATTACATAATAAAGCGAGAGATGACAATGGAGGAAATTGTCACTTTTGGAGTCATCCGGCTGCTAAATTGACACCGCCTCTCCGCCTCCTCACAACACAGTTCAAATGATCCAGACGTATGATAAATGACTAGTATAACCATTATTAATATATTTGCGGGTGTTTACATTAGTTACAACAGCATCGTCAAACGTCACCGTATTATTGTTTAATTTAACATTAAACCACGCACATCCCATATCGATCGTAAACGCATGTTCGCATTCCAGCAAATTATATGAAATCGTGCTACGGAGGAAGTGAATCGTATAGGACATAGGACTGACAACACGACGGACGCAATGCAAATCTGTGGCGTGCCGGCGACGTCCATTTATCGTTTTGATCACGTCAACCCGGTCAGATCCATATCGAACATATACCAGACCCTGCTACCCAAGTACGAGAGTTCAATTTAGATGTTGATAAGAAAAATGAGGGATACGAATTAGGTGCAAAGAATAGTCGGTCTTAATACAAAGATGTAGAGTTGGTATTCATTTTTGAAGAGTAGAAGGGTAATCGCGGTATAGACGGGAGACTGGTCCGGCAATTTGCCTATTGCCGAGTTCAATTATCGCCCCCCGCACTCATTACTGAATTAAGGCGAGAGCGACTGTAAATTTTGTGACGCCTCTGCTCTAGAATTGTGAGTTCTTTATAATGACTATGTTACCAGTTGTTATCTGAATACATTGAAAGGTATCATTGAAACTCAAACAACAGCACATAGAACATAACTAATAGACTGATAAAACGAAGATTATGAGAAAGGAGCTTCCTTCCTTTCTTTTTACTAATTTAAAAATGAGAAGTAAATGTTAGACCTTCAAAATCGTAAACATCATAAAGTACTTGGTCTTATATCAAATTACGTACACTGCCAATTATGAGAAGGAACCAATTAATCGGCCGTTTATTGGAATTCTAATAAATTTCGTCATAATATTAGTAATGACAATCAATAAAGCTGCGGCAGAGTTCATAAACCGAGCGAGCCAGAGCAATAAATTTAATAGCTCCCATTCAAGCTTCAAGAGATAGCTTTAATACTAATTAATAAAACCGCCTTCGCATCGCCAGAGGAAATTGGCGTTCACATTATGATTTGGTATTCTAATGACGATGAAAAGTTTGGATTTTCCGATATTTTCATTCCAATTTTTTCGCATAATTTATCTGCTATGAAATCGTTTCAGCTGCTTTTAATTAATTGTGCGACAAATAAAATTGTTTAGCATAACGGAGACAGATTTGTGCCATCGTTAAGAAATATGTTTCATAAAAATCGGATTTATTCATTTTGAGATATATTCTGAGGAACAAAAGCGTGCTTCTTAGTTACTCGTTAATTTAAAAATTGCTTCATAGTATTTACAGACACAAAAATAAAACCAAAACTGAACCGGATTTTCCTACAACATGGTATCCACTTGCTCTAAAACTTGTTTTCGAAATCAAGTCATCAATAAATTAAACATTAATATAGGAGTAAAAATTAAAGAAACGGTTGCAGCTTAGATTCTAAAGCATAGGTGAATGAAGAATATGTGTCAGGCGCTAAGAACATGACAAGATACTCCATGTAGAGGATGTTACAGAGGACAAAAAGAAATAACATAGCAGTACTCACCAGGCATGAAGTGCAGTAATGCAGCGGTGATGGGGTACAGACTAGGGCTGTACGTGATGTCCGGGCAGGCGTACCCGAGGACTGACACAACCCTATCTGCGACCGCCCGGCCCTTGCGAGTCAGGTGGTACCCCAGGCAGTGGGTTGCCTCCACGAAAGGCGGCAACATGATCGGCTTGTCTGGCAACTCAACTGTGCCGAACACCTGGAAAGATACAAAAACTCTTTAAAAGTTTGTAAAGATCTAGCAATTTCAGAACAGCCATTTGAACAAAGATGCATTATGTGGTAGACAGTCGTGCTCTGAATATTTCCTAGGTGCCATCTGTAAGCTCGGAATCAAAGTTTGCCTTACTTTGTGAGCGCGAAAAATATCGATTGTAGGTAACGTAACGTCATGAATAAATTCGCATATTGGCAACAGCATGCACTTTCATGAAAAGCTAAAATAACTCAACACTGCCAATGGCATCGAAACGATTATTATGTAACTTTGACCATAATATTTCCCAGATTCAATATACGCATTCTTTCGCCAATCGAGTGCGGAATTTAGATTTTATGTCGAATCAAAAGAACAATGTGAGTTCTAAGAAAGATGCCAGACACTCGTTTATTTATTTTTATAAGTCTGCTTATTGTTACACAAGATAACAGGCTGACAACATAATAGAATACTATAAAGAAAATCTCTATTACGAAGTTTTATTAAACTACATAAACATTCAAGATCTTCTTGGAATCAAAGGAGATCTGAATGAATTAGTTGTTTACCATCACCAGGAGACGGATGGCAACATTACTAGAGTAGCTATCAAATATAGACGTCCCAATTCCACGTCCGACTTGTGGGATTGATCTGGTAACGTCAGTGTCGGTAAGCAGGCCTAGCCGTCTGTCGATTCTGTTTCTGACGTCAATCGAGTAATAGAATTGTTCTTAAAAACTACAAGTTAACAACCTCTTCTAATCAATGATTAGCTTATCTTTCATTATTCAATTACTATGGAAAGTAACATGCTTACGCAATACGAACTAGCAATCTAATTGAATACAAACACGGATTGGTAATACGATAAATTATATTGTACATACTAACTTTGATTCGTAAATCTTTGACAGTCGTTACGGGTTTTAGAAGCCCGAAACTCTGACAATCAGTCTTACCAAAGAGTATCGTATTACCCAGCCGTCGGTGGAGGGGACGGGTAGTAATGGTCAGATAGGCAGTCGCTCCAGGTAAAATACTGGTAATCAGCTGCATCTGGTTAGATTGGAAGCGAACCCCAACGAAATTGGGAAAAGGCTAGGCAGATAGAAAGACATTGAATTAATCATTCAAAACCGTTGTGATTCTAAATTATGAAGTTCAAATTGCACCACAAATCAGTTATGAAGGATATTTTTAAAATGGTAGATGTCAAGAGATTTTTAAATTAGTGTGCACGTATGAATTTGTTATCCAATCTGTGGTTGACATGTTCTGTGACTGCGTGATTATCCACTTTGCGGCAAGGACAAGATGAAGCGAGGCGCACAAATTATATATTTGAGGCAGAATGCTTTGATACACGCTACCTGTAGAGCGAAGATAGATGAATATGACATTGTGACTGAACTACTGTTCCAATATCAAATTGTACTAGATAATGTAGATGAAGTGTTGAAAGTGTAAACTATAATAACTAAGTTCTAACTGCTTCTAATTATTCTATACTTATCACATTCACTATATATACAGCGTCAGCGCTTGGATACGATATTTATGAGAAATATGTTAGAAATTAATCACCTTGGCCTAACAAGATGGGTGTGACAATACATGTGATCTACGTAAACGTTTAACTTAATTCTCATATCTTAGATAAGTCTTGGTTTATTTTTACGAATGATGTGACGGTGAGGTGTTTCGAATTATTACAATTTTCAGCAATGTGCTGTTTACAGTTATACCTTATTCTTATGATTTGCCTGGGTGTTCCCACTAGTTGCTCGTTCCGTCATCTCTGTCTGGGCTTGCCGCAATGTCATCTGCCATGTGTAGGGACCAAATGGCTTGTGTGTTTGACCCATTCATCGTCGGACATGTGGCACATGTGTCCAGCCAAATTCAATTTTAGCATGGCAGCTTTCCGAGTGACATCGGCTATTTTTGTGACAGAACGTATGGTAGAATACATAAGTCGGTCTTCAAGTTGGTACCCACAATATTCCGTTCCATTGCTCTCTGACAAACCTCGAGCTTGGAACTCTGCTGATTAGGGGGCGTTCATTAATTACGAGAGGCGTTTAGGGGAGGGGGAGAGGGGGGAGGGAGTGGAGTCAATGCTCCCTTAATCTCAAGTGGGTCTCGGCAAATATCACGTAATTTGTGTTTTTTTTTTTTCGGAATGAAACAATATAACATTGCGAGAAAACCGGGTTAAATGATGTAAAACATGTTTTTTCCGCCAATATGGCTAAATCCTACAAAATAATATTTATCTCGGTTATGCGAACGCTACAAAGTAGCAGAGTAGCTCTTCGATGGTTAAATCGCCACCGGCCAGCCAAACCAGCCAAATGAAACTCAAATAAGCACAGATTAACGTTTTTACATTAAAAGCACGTATTTTTTTTATATCTCGCGTGAGATTATGGGGAGCAGGGGTCGAGCTAAATTTCACGATATCTCACCAGAGCGGGGGTGGGGATCGAAAAATCATCAAAATTGCCTCACGTAATTTATGGCCGCCCGCTTAGTCAAATATCATGTTTGAGAACTATATGTGAGGATGGGAAGAATTCACAAGTCGCCGCTTAAAGAGGTACTAACAATAATTATACTTACTCTCAATTTAGTTTGAAGTATATTAACTCTACTTTTAAATAAGCAAGTATATCTGCTTCATGGGCAAAATCCAATATAATTATTATACAGCTAATATCACGACGGGCTAGTAATGTTAATAATTTCTTTGCATATAAGTCGTCTTAATCATTGTTGTAAAGAAGTAATCCCCATGTCACGTTTCCTGACTACTTAATTATAAACAAAACAGCGTATTCTTATTATCATGACTTGTACAAACAAGCTTGGATCAATATTTTTGTACAGAGAAAGATAAGCGCGAACATTCGTTTACTTGTTTTGGTAATGACTTTCGTTGAACATGTTATAATAATATGTTTAATATAGAAGTACTGTGCATTACAGAAGTTGCTTTCAAATTACAATTATTTACGTTTCTTAATCATTAACCCCCATATTCATAAACTTAAAGTTAAATGATGTTTAAACGTCAAAAATGTATGGTTAAAGAGACGCTAATTATTACTTAACTTTAATCATAGTTTATGAATAAGGGGGGTAAATGTTAGACCTGTTTCAAAATCTTTCACACTTAGAATGTAAATGTGAAACAGTAAAGACATGTAAACCGCTAAGGTTTTTGCTGAGTTGTAAATACATATAGGTCATGAAGATTTCGAATGAACAAACGTTACAAAGGCTGAGAAAGCCAGTCGGCCTGATAATGAAAGGAGCATGACCAAGCATGACGCTAAATGCACACATGTTTTATGATCAGCCAACGTTAAAATCGGTTCACTGAACGATACCATACTCAGGTACGATAACGGTGGAAGAAGTAACTAGGCCCAATGTTGCGTAAATTTTAAAAGCCAACGAACCCAATGTTTATAAATCGGACGTTACGATAAATAAAATAAATACATGCAATAAACATTTGTCAAGGGGACAACAGCCGGTCCCGGCGATGTGACGCCAACTGACTAAAATTAGACCATCAACAAAGCTCGCGTAAAAGAAGATTCGGATAACATTCGCAAACAAAAATAATATAGCTTCACCGGACAGTGATAATTTTAGTGCAATAATATTCCATGTCATAGTTTCTCAATAGTTTGACGGTTATTATAAGAATTTTATTCGTCGGAAGACACGGATTTTTTTAGATACTGTGGTCTAGATCTAGATAAATAAGATAATACGCCCACTGAAGCTAGATACAGTTCTGGCATTGGTTCTATGGATAGTACATATTAGTGGCTGTTTTCATTTTCATTACACCGATACTGCGCCAAAGTATGCAAAGCGGAGTTTTGAATGCCGGCTTAAATGCAGAAAACGTTGAAAGCCGTGCGCTGAAACTTTAAGCAGGCTCTCTACAATGTAATGCTTACAAAGCGCTTACTCGAAAGCAGCTTCACTCTGGATCACAATGGATCGAGGAGTCTCAAAATGTGTAGCTAAGAGCCATGTTGAGAAGTGATCATGTTAAAGAGGCCATGACAACGTGGAATATAAATTAGGACTTTTGGAATTGATCATAGAGGATTTATCGGGGAAAAGAAAGAATTTAAAAAACTTGAAAGTCATATAGATGATCACAGGGGCAATTTTCGTAATTTTAAGAAACGTTCACAGTCTGATCTCAGTCTCAATCGGTCAAAAATACCTCGAGTTTCCATATATTTTGGACAAGTTTTTGACATTTCGTTATCGCCAAGATAACACTGCGACTAGATTTTGAACGTTTATAATTACGAGAATTTGCCATCAGATCATCGAAAAACACGAGTTTACGATCAACGCTACAATTTCATTAACGATTTTATACCTAATCATTGTAAGATTAGAACAATGTTTTTGGAAACTATCTCATACAACTTTAAGAACCCAAGAACTTTCGCAGATACATCTTTATGTATCTGTGAAAGATTGTGGGTTCTTAAAGTTGTATTGAAGAAAGCAAGTAAAAAGCTTTTATTGGCATTACCGTAAAAAAAACGACAGAAACTCTAACTGAAAGAAACCATCCAATAAATCAATCCAAAAGGAAAGCTATTAGTTACATCGTAGAAGCGATATTCATACATACGAGGAACGCTTGTTTAACGATATAGTAATGAGTATAAAACTAATGAATAATGTACTTCATTGTTTTGTTTTTCAATTACATGTATAATAAATTGATTCAGTACTAAATCCCTGAATAGTAAGATGGTTTTCGAAGAAATGTTTGTTATTGAAGAGAATTATTTGAAAACACTGCTGAATTAACATGAACGTTTAGGAGGATATTTGAGTTTAAACTTCCAATCGTAGTTGCACAATATATTTTAGATAGTTCAGTAAAATTGCCATAGGGCATTGCAAAAGCAGAATCTGTGTTATTCATCTCATAATTATTTAAGACTGGCTACGCCCCGCCCGTGACGATATCGAGATAAAAGATATCCAGTGTCCTAATCCAGGTGCCAAATTTCATCCAAATCCGTTCAGCCGTTTTAGCGTAACAAACAGACAAACAAACATACAATCATACAAAACATCAAATCTTTTCTTTTTGATTAGTTCAGATTACTAAAGCGTCGTTAGCTCCAAAAACGACTTGTAATGATTAGATTATACAATTTGCTTTACCTCAATTTTTAATCAAAGTTTGTAGGTATAAGCATACACAACAACAAAAAAAAATTACATGGGAGAGCTACATCGCCGCAAAAACATACCGAGACTAAACGGAACCAAATTAGCTACTGCAAATTTACACACTTATTTTACATTATCTATCTCACAATCCAAACAGCAAATATAAACAGATATTGCGAATATGAAAAATTCTTCACGACATTAACTATAAAATGGGACAATAGGGGTTTCTGAAAAGCCTGTAGGCAAGTCCGGTTACGTAGAAATGTGCTATTTATTATTTCTGTCGCGTACCCCACGTCCGGGGTCTTGAATAATGAATGTCGTTGTTCGTCCACCAGTTTTCGTCCGAGTCCGTTAAACTATTAGTCACGAGAGCGTTGCATAATGAAATTAAAGTTTACATCTGAAAAGAAATGCTAGTGAAATGCGGTTGCAGTCAGTGAGAATAAAATAACAGCGTCTCAATCGTTGTTGTGTCTACACTACAGTGCTTATTTAAATCTATTTGCGTATTTTGTATCAGCTGTGTTACGTCAACCTTTATTTAATTCTCCGAATATATCATTATTTTATTCCCCATATTTGATTCAACTGTATAACGTCAGTACATGTTCATTGTCATATTTAGTGCATCGTCATACCCAGTAAAATCATCATTAGTTGCGCGCGTCGCATCAATTAATAGCTGTGAAATGTATGATTATTTTCATACATGTTCGTGCTTCCTCTTAGAGAGGGAAATAACAAGTATAAGAAAAAAACACAATCATCCATACGCTGTTCGCGTGTGCCACGCCCCCAGCGCACGCGCACGGTTTGAGCAGCGCGCGCCGGCCGTCCTTCGCTCAGTCAAGGCCGCCCACGCGCTTAGAACGAATGCGCCAAAACCTGATCCCAGCCTGTTTTGTTTATAAACGAAGCCTCCAAACAGGTTCCACAACTTTTCGCACGTGATCTCCCGGGTGAAGCATATTAAGCGTAACTGCTACAAGCATTCATTTTCATGTTTACAGCGGAAAATGATTAGGTACATAATAAAGTATATGAAGTTAAAAGTTACAATGCTAGGTAAAAAACTTGATTGATGTAAATGCAATGTGTTCTGTCAGTCACGTAGACTGTGTGTATAGCGGTAATCTCAGTCATATGAACGAGGTGAAATTAGACAATGACGAAACGCGAAAATAAATTGGTTGCGGTTGCTGATATTGAAGCTTTAAATTAATCTAGTGTTTCTTGGCATTTACTCGCTGGCACGTAATAATAACACGAAGGTAAATATAAACAGAATGTACCTATGTATTGCCAATGCGTTGATAGTATTGAGGTCGAAATACACGTGGGCCGAGGGCCCATCGGTCGGGATTTACGCCGGATTGTAACAAATCCAACGGAATCCATTCCATCTGTATATCTGTTATGTTCAGTTCCAACATGCACATTTGCATTCAACCTTGATGTTTGACATGAATAATGTTATGAATTATTGAGTGCTTTCAACAAGTCCGCTGTGATATAGTCATCGCAAACTGACGCACTGTATTAAGTGTTGTTTTCAAAACTGATATCTATTCTGTCTGGATTTATGTCATCTTAATAATAGATAATTGAACTTAAGTATGTTGTTCAATTGTAGCATTATTAAAAACAATTTTCAAACACAACAGAGTACGTAGTAAGAAAATGGAATTAAGCATTCCAAGAACCATTGCTCAAGATGAATGAGAAGACAATTGGACGAATGTTAGCTTGACAGGAATCATAAGGTGTATCGTATCTGGACAAGTGGACATGGATTATAGGTACATGTGCGACAATGGGCACGTGCGTGGGCGAAGCGTTAAGGCCCTAATTAGTACAGCCACAACCCGACGCGACCTCTTGCCACCGACAATCAACGCTTAATTGAATAAAGTGGACCGACATGAGCCAAATTGCGAATTTGATGCGCTTCATGTAAGACGTTTGATGACAGCTCTTCTAGGATTATGATTACACCAAAATACCATTCATAATTCAGTATTGTATTCTTTATAACTGACAATATAATGGTGGTAAACTCATACATAAATTCAAAGGCCAACAAAGGGCTCCCACCGACATACCACAGTGGCATAAATATGTAAATGAACTCAGAGAATAAGGCAGAACTTTTCCTATATGCTGTTGTATAAATAAATACGCGGCCGCTGTTATTCGCTCTTGCGAATAAGATCGACGATACTATTTTCGGCGGAGCAAATCCACAAGGCGGATTCCGTCGGAAATAACTCAGTGTTTTACCATCGTACTGTGAGCAACTGTAAATCTTTCATGTCTATAGGTCGATTGTGAAAAACACTCCTGTTATCTACGAGGCTAGATATTAGCATCGAGTAGATATGGCACTTAAGCACTTAGGAGCTGATGATATAATTTAATATATATTAGCAAGAAACACAAAAGTAAAGATATAAGACAGACGCGCCAGTTGAGAACCAATAAACTACACCAAAGCAAAGATACTGGGCTAGCATTCACGCAACGCGCCAGCCTGTAAATGACACATGAATGGACTAGGGTTGAAGAGATTGATTTGCATAAATACAAAAAGAAACAAGACGCTATGAATACGCTGACGCCATGACGTTTCAACATCACAACCCGTCTTTATATCTGCTTACTTAGCTGTGTGAAGCGCAGAATAATATAATAAAAAAATCAAAAGTAGCTACCTGAATAATAACAGTCAAGGTATTAAATATGGTAGATAAGAAAAGTATTTCACTTTCAAAAAGTGAGCCGGATTACAATTAAACAAAACATTTTAAATCAGACGAGTGGCACTCTAAAGATAATGGTTGAATACACAAACATGAGTCTGGTAGCGTGGGTAAATTCCATTGGCCCATTTTGATAGATCACATAACAACAATTAGATTCGAATGTGTCATATCATAAGAGAAGACAATTTCCGTATCTAGTTTGCAATGCCTGTAAACAGTGTTGATTCGATAACCTCATGTCAAGCCTGTTTACAGTACCTAGTTTGATTAATAATCTGATAGGAACAAATGACCCGGGGTTATCTACAGTGAATATAATGCTGGAATATAGTCAGTGTAGAATTATTTTTACATATTTTATCAATTCGTGTAGGTCATCAGTGTTTACTTACATTGTATTTTTAGTTCGATGAGACATGGGAAAGATTAAGTCGCGAATTATGATAACCTTTCAATGACAATCGTTATCGTTTACGAAAGAACTGTTGATGATTATAAAAATCTTAAAGGAAACAGTGCTGATGACTACAGAAGAGAACCGAATGGAGAACTTGAGAGCAAAGCTTTATCAAAATTGCTCCCAACAGAAACTACTAACAAAGTTGGAGGAAAGTGTACAAATCAGAACAGAGTAAGCTCTTAACATTTCACTGAGTTTGCAACAAAATGAACGTAAACCAAGAAAGACGTAGACTTGATGTTTTGGTTTAGAAAAGTACATAAATCGTAACTTTTATAAGCCATTTTTAGAGGTGAAGTTTAGATGAAGAGTAATATTTTCACATGTTGAATACATGTTAGATGACGGACAGGCAGAGGACCAAGGGTAGTAAACTAAGGAAATATTGACCACGATAAATCTTGTAATAATTATAAATCTAGTTAACCCGTTTATATTTCCCATACCACACAGAACATTGTTACTCCAACTCTCCTTGCGTATGATATAAATATTGGCAGTGTTCATACGATAACGTACTGAAATAGATCGACCTAATAAATAGGAAACGAGTATGTGGCTCCATTGCGCAATATTAGCTCTGACACGGATGTGAATGTGCTGAGATTGTTGCACAACACATGGCATTAGAATAAGTTGTTAGTGCACCTGTTAGTGTCTTGTTTACTAAACGTTTCCGCGTCTCAAAATATTTGTGCTAATATAAAACATTGTTTGTTATGCGTAAGATTTTAATTTATTCAAATAAACTTGGAAAAAGAAGACAGACATACAGGATAGGAAAATTATTTAGAATACTGTGACAGAAGTTCATAAAAATTCTATTCAAGACTAAATTAATTATGCCTGAACCGTTAGTCGCGGATCGGAAAAAATCCAACATCTCTGGAAGTTATAATGAACAAACCACATTAAAATGTCCAAAAACACGCATCCTGTTTCAAAAAACTCGTATGTAAAGTCATGCGCATTTGTTAAGAAATCCTACAAAACATATTTGCAAACTCAATAAAAAATATAAGTTGTTTGTACAAAGCAAATCACAAAGGCAAAAGTAATTCCATTAAATTTTATTCAGTTGCCCATTCTGTTGCTCATTACTATTCAAGCGATAGATAAGGTAAATTAATCGGAAATGGAAAATAAACATCTGCCACCAAATAAGGTACAGTAACTAAAACTGCAAGCCAAGGAAATGAGATGTAAATGAAAAGCAACGTAGACAATCAAAAGCAAAAGGATAATTACGCAAAACCTAGCTAATATCAACATAATAATTAACGTTATCAATCAGGACTATAACAAGGGACTGCTACGCATCATTCTTGATAAAATTCAAAACATAGTGACCTAACCGGGTTCGGGGACCCGATATGAAGCCGATATTATTAATTTATTAATTAAAACAGCAGTAAACATCTTGGCGACGGACACTGCAGGCGATAATGATACAATGATACGAACAAAGTTCGATTTCAACCATTCCTTAGTTATCACATCATATTTTGTATATTTACGTGCTTATTGTTCACGTTTCTTGGTAAGATATAACGAGATTTACGAGTCCAGTGTCTCTTGTTATTAATTACTGTGGGTTCAAAGATAGCCTAGGGTTTTTACTTGGTCTGTAATTCTTGAGTCATTAGCTATGTTCTGCATTGTTCTGTTAGTACTAGTTGAGCCAGTTATAATTGCCCGAATTAATACAGCATCAAAACATGCAATTAGCAATTTAACCGAGGCAAGATCTTACACCTAGTTTTGAGAACATTATTCAAACTCAAAGCATTTATTTCAAATAAACCAATAACTAATTAAATAAAGCACTGTTGAATTATATCAAAGAGTCGGAAAGATGAAGCTAGTTGCCCATTCCAAAGCGTAGTAGGTGCCTATGGGGAAGAACGATTTTTGATTTCTGTGAGTTTTTTCTGTAAACTGATTGGCATATTCCCCAAGGTAGTTTTTATTATTATTCTCTTTTGCAAGATTAGTTACTTGATTTTTATGATTAACTAAATTCTATTTTACCATAGAAACCATAATAAGCGTTATGAATGACCCATCATTGCTCATACATAAATCATGACAAATCATGATTCACTGAATTTAAATCAGATGATTTGAATTATTGATTGTACTGATTATAATTGATTTATTTATTGTCAGTACATATTAGAGATTTAGTAAATTCGTTCTCTTCCGCAACATTCATATTTTATTGGTTTCTTTGATATAGCTATTTCAGTAACTTTTCTGGCAGTAGCAGATTCGTCATCTATTACGATTATCTTATATTTTTCCAAGTTTACATTATGATCACACCAAAAACCAACATACAACTATTATAATAAATATTGATAATTCATCATCTTACATAACAGTTGACCAAACTCTTAACTGCATAAAAATACCACACAATGAGAATTCCATTCCTCGTATTTGCGCAGTAGGTAATTAATCTAGCCTTTTACAAAAACAACTTCACGTATATACTTTACTTACATAATAACATTAATAACGTTAATATTATTATTTAAGTATGCAGTATAAAAGTCATGCGTTGCATACATTTCTCGATAACACTAAGCCGATAACGTCTCGAACGTGCTTCAGAAAAATACAATTGGGTTAGGGCAGTTATTACTTGAGTGGATATTTGCATGTCAGTATTATGCATTTGTGGTTGTGTATTTAGATACATAGTGTCATTTATCATGCTGACTGACAGGTAGAACAGTTTCATGTTTGAGCAGCACCGCTTGCGAAATATATAGTGAAAGTTGATTAAATGGTATTTTGTTTCAACATATGACCATCTTTTCAGTCTGTTTAAATTCTCCGTCGTTTTCTGCTTGCGTGGGATGATACAAAGCTGTTATTTTGTTTTTCTGCTACTCGTAGATCGTCTTAATTTTTATAAATTCAGTAGTAATGGTCTTTAGTATGTTTTGTTGATTTCACGTTTTGTAATGCGGGATTCCCTAATGATTTATTATTAATAGAGTGAAAAACTAAAACAGTGTATTTTTTCACTAGTATCGGATACTGATAAGTCCCATTACAGCTAAGTCGCTAAATAAATTGTAGTACTCTTAAAAAAATTGTTGATATGAACACAATTACACCACAGATTTTTAGATTTATCATGTTTCTAACAAACAATTCCATTATGATTAAATTTTCCTTATCAGCAAACTTTAATTATGAACTTCAGTACTTCTCATTGTTTTCTCTCTGATACAAATTAAATTAAACCCTTTCGGATACCTAAGTATTCAATTTTGTAATTAAATTTAAAAACTAGTGGGTTGTCATACCTCCTTTTCATTCCAGCACATCAGTAAAATTGTTAACCTAAATATTTTATTCCCTTCTAAGTTAAAATGTTGAAGTCAATTTATCAAAATTTAACACTCTGCTACAGTTGACAATATTTAGAGTTAAGTTGTTTAATTAGCACCCGCCGTTTAAGATAATGGATTTTAAATTGCTTGTACAATGATAATGAACCTCCATTTTTGACGTTGAACGTGTCAGTCGAGTTAAATGACTCAATTCTGGTACCTACTGATGTTGATAATGATGTAGTTGTTAATGATATCTTTCCATACAATAGTAGAAATTTATCAGCAGCTGATCTTGCACAAGTGAACTTCGAAGAGAGTGATGATGATGCTCCTTACTACCAATCTTAAAAGAGTTCAATATACTAGTACTGAAGCTGAAGAGTTTGTTTGAACGCGCAAATTTTTGGAATGGCCAGTCGGATTTGAAAAATTATTTTTACATTTGATAGCCAAATTCTTGAGGAAGGTAAATATATTACATAACATAACTCCAGCGCCCTCAGGAGCTGAGCAAAAGGATAAAAGGTCAGAAAGAACGGTAAGCGAAAACGAAGCAATAGCGCGGGCAGGCGATAAGATGCGACGGGGTTTGTTTTTTTGAGGGTGGGCAATCATCAAATAACTTCTCCCGCTCTGGGTGGAGCGGGAGGGCGTGTCAGACTTTTTCTGATTAAAACCCACCAGTGTTCCTTCAGTTGCTTGTGTGCCAGGGCCCACGCTATCTCTTTCGAACAACCCGCACCCCTGGCAGGCATCGGTCCTTGCGGAGATGCGACGGGTTGGAGCGGGATAACAAAACATTTCACGCGCACGAAGTTGAAGGAGCTAGTGTTTTATATGTGACTATAAAAACTCATCATCATTATCATAATCAGCCTACATTGTTACCACTGCTGGGACGCAAGCCTCCTCTGTGAGAGAGAGTGGGCCGTAATACACCACGCGGGTTGGCAGATGTCACATGTCTTCGAAAAAAACTCATTAAATACAAAAAAAACTTTTCTAATAATCCTTCAGGTCAGCGGCGGCGGTAATCTATCAGTTGTAATACCAATAAACGCATTTTTCTTTCTCTTACTTGTTATCAAATAATAGGAGTAATAGTTATTAGAGAAGCCAAATCTTGCGAATTTACCGACTCCCATTCCCACTGAGCAAAACTACCTCTAACATACCAAGTTTCGTGTTCAGTAAGCTAATTTATCAGATAGAGCAAAGGAAAAACATTGTTATCCATTACGCAAACAGATCTATTTACTTAATGAGACCAAATAACAAGGAGAGAATACAAGGCTGAATTTCCATCTTTCGGTAAACGAAGCAACAGTCTAATTTCCTATGTAAATCAGAAATTCAAGGTAAAAAGAGAAAAGATTGTAGAACTGAAATTCAAATACAAAGGACTGGCAGATTGAAGAGCAATTAGAGTATAAGGAGATAATGACGGTAACAACTCCGACAAAAGAAAGATTAAAAAATTTCTAAGCTTATTTACGTTTTTTTTTTGTTAGTTACTCTAGCCGTTTTTTAAACTTATTGAAGAGCGATTATAATAGTTTGGTTTTCTATTAAAGCGTCTTTCTAAACCATTCTTTATTTTTGGCTTTACAGTTAGATTGACAGTTAAAGTGGGGTTTTTGTTAGAATAGCCAGTAGTGCATGATTTGCGCGCTTGGTGCCTTCCTTGGATGTGGTAGCTGTTTATCGGGCTCTCTCCGGAAAAATTTAATAAAAAAACGCTAATTCTGAAGATTCCGGTCACGACAATGGAACCAAGTTAAAGAAGAAAAGCTGTTAAATTATTGTATTGTCATCGGCTCTTGATAAGTGTGCTAAATTTCGATTCGATCTCACCTTTTGGAGTGGGTGAAAATCACGTTCAAAATTCCGTTACATACATATAGGTTCAGGTGAAGCTAACAAAAGCTTGTTAAATAAAAGCCGAAGCTAATAACGATTGAGTACGAGGCTAGATGATGATAACTACAATGGAGCTAAAATAGATGTAAAAGCAATTATCAGTCTGTTACCAAGCAATTATCCAATACCCACATGAGCTGCAGCATTAATTGGTAGCAGTTGCGCAAACTCGATTAGACGGACAGAACCGCAAGTGCTGTGGTTTAACGCATTCGAATTACTCTACGATCTATGTGGCACTTTGACTATGTACTAGTGGCTAGAGGCATTTGTTAGGCATCTCGATTAAATTCCTCAGACATTTCCTTTCAAACTCAGAAACGGTAATTAAATATGCGCGAATTACAAAACTGAAGCCGGTTTGGGCAGCTATGAGAGTTTATGGTGCTTTACGAATTTATCAAGCGAATTAATAAAGGAATGAAAGATGAAGAAGACATTCGGGTTGTTATTAAGCTAAAACACATTTGTGCAGTGGTAGCCCAACGGCCGCGAATTACGAGGTAGGTCGTGGGGTCCCAGACATGCGCTTTACTTCGTGTAAATAATTAAATCACCACTGCTCTCAAAATGGTGAAAGGAAACATCGAGAGGAAACCGGCATGTCCTTAAACCATAGCACTGGGCCCGCTTGGTAGCAGCTTACTCCCTCTCGAAAAGGGGAGGCCAGTGTCCCAGCAGTGGGAACATGATAGGCTGATTAAGAAGGCGAAAGACCAAGTAGCTGCTCAAATATGTATAGCAGAAATAAAAGAGCCTCGGGATAAGTTATCCGTTTACCGTTTCAATACACAATATTAATCTTTAATAACGTTATCTTATCGCTGTTATTGCTTCAATCCGCATCCACAAATACCGCCGAGAGTGCACAGTTCATTACTATTCACATTGTCATTGATTCATCGTCATTCCGGTCAACTATTCTACTTCACATCAATATTATCGAAACCCAAATTTTGTTTTCAGCTGTATTTTCGTCTTTCGGACGCAGTTATTAAATTAGTACTTTACATAGTTACCCAACAGTTTCTGCTCTGACTCCTGCAATTTCTATTTTAAGCGCAGACATGAATTCCATATGCAAATAAACCTGTTCTTCTGCGTTAACATCGAAACAATGGGCGTTGCACAAATCAATAATTTTATATCTTTTTAAATACCATTTGTAACCAACAACATGAGTGAATTAACTAGATAAACACTCAAGGTTGAGGAGTGCGTGCGAACTCTTGTAAGTGCAGGAAATAGGTTCTGTCTGTCCGTATCTTTGTGTACTTCCTGTGGTCGTACTGGTCGCGGTTTGAGTTAGTCATAACCAGTAATATTCTCTGGTTCGCCGGTCAGATCAGCTGACTCGGTCACAAGGACGTGCCTCCTCGAGCGTGAAATGCAAATTGTTTTCACATGTTTTTGGTGCCGTTTTTTGTTCAAGTGTGTTTATCTTTCTTTTAAGAGTCTTTGTCATTCTTGATTGGAAATGATCTATTATTTCAGCGTCACAAAACTTTTCTTCTTTATGCGAGACAACATCCGTATGCCTACTTAAGTATTCATGTCTCGGATTTTTTTCTAAGTCATTGTTCTGTTAATCATGAGCTCAGATTGAAAATACATCAGTTATATAAAGTTAAATAAAATATTGATGTTCTACTCACGTGACCACAATGCAAGTAGCAGAAGGTGAGAAAAACAAAATGGTGCTTGTCTATTTAAAGACTTGGCTACCCGCCATCGCGCGCGCGGCTTTACCTATGTAAGTATAATATCAATTATCGGCACGAAATGATTTTATGTGACAGTAAACCAAAATGGGGCAATTAAACGACTAACTTTTCCGAAAGAATAATCGATAAGATTATATTTTTTTATTATTACAACGTCATTTTTTATTTTATTATTCTTGACGGAAGCAAGTCTTCAAATAATTGTTTCCCTGAACGACATGGATAAGAGAGTTTACAACAACACTATAAAGAAGCAAAGAGGCACAATAAAACGCTATAAAACAGCGTTGAAAACAAAATTCATCGTAGTATTCTTTGGATAGTTTTGACATGCCTCTCTCGCGTTATCAGCGGTTATTAATCAGACGTTTCACTGCTCACGCGCACCAATACAACCATAGACGAAGAAGAAGCCTTGCCCTCGTAACTTGTACGGTACCGCACCGAGTGGACCCAGCATGCTGCTGCGCCCTGCTGTGCCTACGACGCAGCTGTACATTTCACGTCTGCATCATTCCACGAAGATTGAGGAAGTCGTGCAGTACTTGAAAGTGAAGACCAACTGGACTCTGAGGGTCGAAAGGTTGGAATCGCGCCACGACGTCAACTTTAAGTCGTTCGTGGTCCGAGTTCCAACCCAGCATCTACAGACCTGCTTGAAAGAGGACTTTTGGCCGAAAGGTGTCGTATATCGGCGTTTCCGAGGACGGTTACGCGACACCTCACAGCGATACACGACGCCGACCACTTTACGTGTATAATTATAGTTTTGATAAGTTTCATAATATGTATTAGTTTATTAATATTTTTAAGATTATTTTGTGTATTTTATCTATGGGCCTCAGCTGCCTGATAATAAAATGATTGATTGATTGATTGATAGACTCACAGAGCTACGAAGCCGTGTCACGTGACGTCTTCCTTACTCACTTGTCATTCATCAAAACACAAGCAAACATGATTATAGACGGCCTAATTTGTCGGTAATTAGGGCATTTCCAAATATTCCACGATAAAATAATTCCAATTAATATTGCACTGATAATAATTGATATTAATCACACTTTAGACTTTAATCCGACTTTGAGTCATAATAAAATGTAATTAAGATTTGAACGATGGAAATTAATTTACAAAACTTTTTCTAAAAAAGACAACAAATTAAAATACATATCCAAAGTCACCACCTTCCGAAATTAAAGTTATTTTTCACGTTTTAGTGTTTTTCCGGAAGTCGGTTGTTTTTTTTTGGAAAAAGTTTTATTTTTCACTTATTAGTTATTGTACCTACCCCACCAATTTAAAATTCCATCATCCTTGGGGTCAAAACAATGCATATTTATGCGATAGCAGCAATCGCAGTTGATTTGCTGTAATTTTTTGAACAGTTCCGTTGTCTGTCTCAGAAACGCATCATCAAATCTATATGAAATTTTAATGGGACCATTTCGGAATAAACCCCTTTCGAACAAAAATTATTTTGCAAATCTGTCTATAGGTATATGACGGAGTTATGCCCGAACATACAAAAAAAATTACACATCGAATTAGTAACCTCCTTCTTTTTGAAGTCTGTTAAAAAGCCGCCTTCATGAGGTACAATAAATAGTAAACCATATTTTCTCATTAGGGAAAACTGTTTTCGGAGCTCTGAAAATGCCAAAGTAAGAAGGGATAATCCTCTTAACTTATTTATTACGAAGTTTGCCCAAATCAACGCTTCTATTTACCAAAATATGTAAAGCCTCCTCTACCCTCTGAGATTTAATTAGACTCGTATTTTAATATGAAATAGCGAGAGTGCGAGACGTCCTTTCGTCCGTCATAATCGGATTTGGTTGTAATGAGATTAGGGGCATGACGCGGGACGTCTGAGCTGAGTAGCGCTTGAATAGAGGGCTCTGTTGCTTGATAGCTCAACAAGTCTACTTATCTAAATAAGCACTTGGTAAAACCCCAGAGTTCAAAACAAAGGCACAATGCGAAGTCATCGAAGCGAGAAAATCTGACAAAGAGGTCTTTTAACAAATTAAACCCGGCACGATGACTGCTATTATCAAATATTGTGGTGAAACAAAACATTGTGGTCAGACGATAGAATTTCTCTTCCCATCTATTCATTAAGTCCATAAATATCTCGTGTTTACAATCAGATAGTCACATCAAGTCGTAATGTCTAGGGTCATGAAGACCACAAACGCAAGACATTCGGATACTTTCGTCGGCTTTCTCCGTCCCACTCGCACGTTTAGCATGACGGATAGCGATATCGTTGTAAATCCACCGTTATCGGTGACTGACAGCGTGTGACGGATTGCGAGGTCAAGGCGCGTATGTCGTTGGCACTGCACCAGAGTTCAAATGACGAGTTCCTGCGAACGACCCTCAAGCGAATTTCACGGATACCTAAAGACAAGAGCAGATAACTGTAATGATGGCGTAATGCCTAATTACATTTTGTCCCTTTGAGAAAAGCTCAATCAGAGAAATTTTGAGTTTACTAAACGTAATAAACAGCTTACAACCATATCATCCCGGGGTTTCAAGGAGTGCAAAAAAATAATCTTATATTACACCACATAAATGGTAAACTTAATTGTTCTACGTTACACTTTAATGACTGCTGCATATTGTTACATACATGGAGCATATTTGGCAACGTTGTGCGTCAACCTTAGAGACGTATTTGAAAGAAAAATGGATGCTCCGGATGCCTGAAGCTGTTGATGGGTGCGAGCAGCAGTAATTCCGCGGTCAAAGAGACCAGTACCAATAACAACAGCACACGGCACGGCAGCGGCACGGCAGCGGTTTGCAACAGTACTGCAAACCGCAGACAGTTTAACAATACAATGCCTATTTTGCAATAGACTTCCTTTTGTCAATTGTATGATGATTTTATGAGTCATCATCGTTTCAATTCCCAATCTAGGAAAACTCATAATATGCCTCAAATGGTGACAACAAAAGCAATCACGCAACAACGGATCCACGTTGTGGTTACATCTCTTGTAAGAACTTAGACATGATTAGTGGCACGCCCATTTTCCAAGCAATGAATTGGAAGTTGCAGAATTTGTACTAAATAATGAGACTAGACATTACGAACGTTGAAACTTCTAAAATAGGCACTGCCAACATAATAACTACTAAACATGTTCCAAGACCTTAGCTATGGAATTTTGTTTAGTACGAAAACTAGAACACTTGGATTCATGTCTTGTATGGCACGAAAGAACCATTGAGTCATCATAGTTACATACAATGAAGGGATATAAGAATAACATAAAAGGCAATATTTTAAGCCATTAAGGCTAGGACTTACGTTCCCAAAATTCCGTGAGCGCAAATGAAATCAATCCCAGCTTAGATGATCGACCAAAATGCCCAGAAATTTTCCTAATAAACACACAGCAACGATTGCCAAATATCATTCGGAATCAACAACAAAACATACACTAAGGTGTTTGTATGGAGTACCTCCCGTTTCTGAAAACACCGGTACACTTGGCTTGCTACCTGGGATGGTACGTGGACATCCCAACTCCTACTGTTTACTTCCCACGACATCACCCTAAACTATGGAGATGGGAACTTCAAAAATAATAAATTCTTCCGTTACGAGATTATGGAATTGGAGGAAGACGTTGTAAAAGAGACCGACGAAGGAGAAGATATACCGATGTAAAAAGCCACGAAAAATCAATCTGCGTAGCCTTTTCTCAACTGTGTTACCCTCCACAACTCAGTTACTGGGTAACACGATATGATACCTCTTGGTAATACTGGCTGGCTGACTTTCAGGCTTCTGACGACCCGTAACTACTGTCATAGACCCAAGATTGACAGCCGAGACCAAGGGCTTAACGTACTTTCCGAAGCACGGAGGGGTGTAAAGATGATCACCCATCCAGGGACCGACCGCGGAGCATAGGTTTACCTGATCGATCGACCCGTCCAGGTGTTATTACATAGCCACAGCGCAAATAAAATTCATTCTAGCTTAAGTTAAGCCCTACCAAAAGGCCCAGAAATTTTCCTATCATCGAATCCACACACTGAAACTCAACACATACTCAGATGTTCGGCATGGAATGCCTCCCCCGTTTTTCTGAGAAAACCGGAACACTTGGCTTCCTACCTTGGATGGAACGTGGACGTCCCGATGACTCATCCCACTTACTTACATTGAAACACGTTCCAATGCGAGTAAACATTTGTCACTGGATTAAATTGGGTCAATGTGTGTGACAACAATAGAGATTTCGAGGAAATTGTGAAGATGTTAAAGTAATTGTGTACAAGCATTTAGCTTATGCTTTTTCCGAAGTACAGCCTCGGGTGCCAATTTAGTAACAACATTATAAATATAGGGGACATAAGTAATATACATAAATATGTGGCTACTTTCCAAGTTGGGCACGCGTCATTTTTGGAATTTCATTGATGAATTAGTAATGACTTGTGGATGTATGCAATGTGAATGAAGCTGTGGATATTAATGTGACCAACGGTAATGATTCCATCAGCTCTGCACGTGCAGGCAGATACTTGATTAGCTCCAAGTTTGTCTGTTTAGGAAGTCGGAACATCAAGTACTTTAATAACGCAAAAAAGCAAGGCAAAAAAATTAAGCGAAATTTGGCTCGCAGCAAGTTAAAAAATTGCCGAAGTTCCATAGATATCCGCAAACGCATATGCGACATAACCAGCTCAATACTTGTCCTGACTGTCTTCTTGTATTCTTCGAAATGGGTGTCATAAGCATCGGTAAGCCCTATGTTCTTATTTGGCATATTTTCTAGGTAATCAATACGTTTTATTCTTCATTTTGAGAGTTATTTCAATACATAATCTTGAAACATGTGAAGTCAAATATTGTGCAATCGTGCCATTGATGACTTGATCAATAAATATGTAATTAGATACACGTTTAGATATCACTTTTGACCGTTTGGCTTATGTGGATCAAATACATAATATGTATGCTAGAGAGCATATTATTTGTCAATTTGATACTATTTTTAGGCATATTTGTGAAGCAACGTCCCGGAAAACGGGTGGTTATGGTACTGGAAGTGATGGTCATAAAGTTTTAAAGGAAAGACCTGAAAAATATTACAAGTATATTGTGATGACTGATGAAGTGATTAATATGGAATAATTTTTGGGTCTATACGTCCAAATATAGAACTAAACCTACTCAATCATAAAATGAAAAGCACTCGTATACAAGCTGGAAAGCTCTTACAATGCAGTCGTTAAACACACCCACATACGTGTTTTGTGCATGTGGGGAGCGACGCGTGCGCAGCGTCGAAGGTGAGCGAGCTGACTTGATGCCGTGCCAATCTCTTACGTGCATATTAATGATGCCGTTATTGTGCATTTCGTACACAAAAAATCATCCCATATTTTTTTGTAAATACAGCGGAAAGTTTTCTTCTTTACCAGTTTTAAATAACAACACATAATAAATGTGGCAACAAGTTAAAAACAATAAACTCATAAATTCACGGTACTTGTATTTATTAGCTACAGCCACCTGTCGTATAATTAGTCTGCCATTGTTAGGCCGCCGGCGGCGGTTAATTAAGATGCGCGAGAGCTCCTATTGTGACGCGAGGATGCGCGAGCGCACGTCGATGTCGAACACAAGGAGCCGCTCGCTGACAGACAAGCCTATACGACTCGAACAAATTTCAACTAAACAGACGTATACGTGCTATTCCACATGACACTAATACACGGCCTCATTGGCTAGATTGACTTTTTAGTGACAACTTCACGCACATTTCAGTTACAAGGACGACCTGCGCCTGTGTGAGTGCGTTTTGTGGTCAACAAACAGAAACCTGACTTGAATTTCGAAGTGCTCGCTGGCATACTCGTAACTTGTTGCTACATCTAAAGAGAGCACTTGAATAATAAAAACGCGTCGAAAACTCAGAGACCTTGACGGGGACGTCACCTTCTTATCTGGGGGCGCGATATCTACCTAACATTTGGGAGGTATTGTGCAAAGTAAATAGACACGACCTTGGAAACATTAAGCGCTTGCCGGTGTCGCGAGATAACACTCTCAGCCGCGCACGTTACCTTGCGAGTTCAAAACGAATTTCTTATGTGCCAAACAAGTTAGTGAAGTTGGTCGCGCACCTTGGAAAAAAAACCTATCGCTGTCGCGTTGCGTAATTTGAAAGAGCACTGACCTGTGTAACCATGTCCCAGTAGAATCCATCGAGCATAGACTTTCCATGTTGATGTTGTCTGCAGAGCGCGGGCCAGAGGGACGCGCGGACGGGGCTGTTGATTGGCCAGGAGTTTTCTCTGATGAGTAGCTTGAGCTCGCGCTTGCGGGCTTGTTGGATGAGGGGCTGGATCTCCTCGAATGTTTTGAGGGGTGCTTTCTTGCCTGCGAATAAGGGTGAGGGTAAGCACTGCGTCCAGATAGGCGAGGGTTCGGAGACTGCGAGGGACTCCGCGCTGGGTGCGCGGAACGCGGCCGGTTCTATGTACATCGCACAGTTGGCGCGGGGCACATGCTTTCGGTGCGCGCGCGCCGGCCGCACTGCCGCCCGCCGCCGCAAGCTCGCCAGCCTCCGGAAAATGCGATAGCACGCCTCAACACTGTCACACTGCCATTGTTTATTTGACCGTGTGACGCGCGCGCCGGTACAACAGACCAAACATATTTTAATAAGTTTTCCAAACAAATTAATTAAGTAAATTAAATAGCTAACAATTTTGATTGATTTGTCCTGGCATAGTGTTATTTATTTTCTTCTTATTTAGTTTGAATTCAAGGGCGATATCGCGCGAGTTCTCTAGTTGTCATAGGTATATCTCTAAATGATGAATAATAAAGAAAAAACAAACTATCAAAAATGTTCATGAAAACTAAGTAGGTACCTACATACGTCAAGTAAACAACACGTAGATATCACACGATAACAGCATGAACAGTCGTATAAATAGTAACAGAAATCAAAGCAAAACGCAACGATTTGGACGCGAGCCAATTAAAACGAAATTTTCGTATTGTATCGTAATCGTAGGCTGAGACTGAAAACGAAACGAAATAAAATAGTAGAACGAGATACGCCCTTTACTCGACCTAACATACGATCTAAATACCGCACATTGGTTGTGTCAAGTTGTAGCTTCAGAGTACATAAATTAAAGTTGCAATGTGTATGTGAATCGTTAAGAGGGCAACGGCTCGGGGTTAAAAATGTACGACTATTGATTTATCAATCAGCCACTGAAATAGCTCTGCATAACTTCCTTTAACGTAATCAACTGTGTTACCACTTCGGAGTTCAATGCTCAGGTAAATATATTGTCGTACTTTGTTATTTTTTTATTTATTTACCATAACTATATCACTCATTATGTTCAACAAAATATGATTCGCGACCGTTACAAGTATGTTTTTACAGAATTACTATTAGGGTTAAGTAATCCAGAGAGTTGTACCTACTTATTGATTATTATAATGATTATTCCTCTGTCTTCTGTCCGATTAATGTAGTTATATCACTATACAACTTCCCTATGTTTTGGTTATTGGTGTAGTTATACTTTTTTTAAATAATTATTACGCCAAATATATCGTAAAAATATTTGGACGAGGATCATTAACCAGGCAGAAAACAGAGGAATAAGTTAGTATGGAATGAACAATGCTAACGACCATATCACCAAGTTTCCTCTTAAAGCGTTAAGGTCAATAACAACTGAGCTTATTAAAATTAAGTTTTATTAATCTATCAATTTTCCTAGATCAAGAAAAAAGAGAGCGGTAATAAAGAAAGAAAGATTTTGATCCCAGTTTTATACAATTTTGGACGTTCGCATAAGCTTTTAGGCAATTGAAAAGCTTTCAGGCGCTCAATTTTTCAGCCGATCGTGACCCGCAAATCCAATTTTCCATCGTAGGCTTTACTGGCATTTACGAAAGGTTTTAACGTCGCCATTTTTAAAACTATTATCGTCATACCACGTTTCATAGAAAAGTAAGTTAAAATATTTAAAAAAAAACAACAGTAATTGGGCTTTTATTTCATGTATCACTTCCATTTTCAAAATAGAAACGTTTTCATTTATCATTGCACAACTTTTTCACTTAGTGACGTCATGAATCTAAGTTAGAAAAATCAACATGGCCGTTTATACCAACGGTTAACATTGAGGTGTTAAGTAAACAAGTATGATAAGACGAGGTTATCTACAATGCAGTCGCCGACAAACCGTTGCGATTGACAGACTTAAGACGATTTATGTATAAGTTATTACTTACTTAGTTATTATTACGTCTAAAGTTATGCACAGCTATACAAGATAATGTCGATACGCGCATTTTTTTTAACTCACAAATTTGTTAGTTTTATTGTTGCCTGTGAATGACGATGAATTTTGTTTGTAGGTTTTTTAAATTTATTTATTTAAACTTCTCGCACACAAAAAGGTACAAAGGCGGACTTAATGCCTTAAGCATTCTCTACCAGTCAAACAAGGGTGGTGCAGAGATTAGATGGCAGGTGCTTAGGTTGAGAGGAACAATTATTGAAAAAAACTTTACAAATTATTATAATGAATAATGCTTTTTGAGGTATTTTTATAATCAATTAATGTCAAGCACCCCACGCCTTTTAATTGAATTAAATTATTTTCACCTTTTTTTAGTTTGGTTTTTAAAGCGTGTTTTTTAGTTTTTTAAACTATTATTTATTTTCTATTTTTTAGTTCTGCTAACTACATAAACGTGATTTTTTTTTAAATTATTGAATTGTCCTCGACAAGTTTACAAAGTTTCAATGAAATCTGACTGTTTAAAGTGGGTCAAAATCGCGCTCAAAGGAGTCGGTTACATACAAACATACAAACAAACAAACATACAAGTGAAGTTAATATAAAGCGTGTAAAAAACAAATTACCCACGGAGAGTTACATACTGACATACTGACATACAAGTGAAGCTAATATAAAGCGTGTAATAAGCTTAGTACATAAATAGGTTATAAACTTATACATAATACACATACATATCTACTATAATATACCTACACTTACCTATTATATATATACATTCTCAAGGGAAAGAGAAATTGAGTTTATTACACCTTACAATAGTTTATTAGACTAATAAACGACCTTCAGTCAGGTATTAAGGGCGGCTATAGGGCCTATAATATAGCCTGATACCTAGTTTTTCTTAAGGCGAAAGAAGGTTTAATTTCAATGAGCATTCATGATCTAACACCAAGATATTGTGTTTTTTTTTGTGTTTTCTATTCCGTTCTATAACAGTATGATATAATAAGTAATACACAAAAATCAAGCAATATTTGCTTAACAGTGTTACTAAATTGCAGTATTTTCATTACGGAAATTTAAAACCATCCTCATAAAATTAAATGCATGATTATATTGACTATAAATATTAGGTCTTTACCTATGAAATTGCCGTTTTGCAGTACTGGCCATTTCAAATCAAAATAATTTTTGTTTGGGTAAGAATTCTAATTTCAAATTAATTTTATTTTAAAAACATGGATTTTTTTTTCCAAAAGTAGTCATTTGTTTATTGATTAGTGTTACATTTTCATCGCATTTCAATCTTTTTCGTCATCATGGATACGTTAAAAATTCGAGTAATTATGGAATATGAGTACCGTCGTGGCAGCAACGCGGCACAAGCGGCACGCAACATCAACGACGTTTACGGAGCTAACACTACAAACCAACGCACCACCTGTTATTGGTTTGCTCGCTTCCGTTCTGGAAATTTCGACCTGAAAAATGAACCTCGCGGTCGTCCGAAGACTTTGGTCGACAATGACGAATTAAAGGCGATTGTGGAAGCTGATGATACACAATCTACGGCTGAATTAGCAGCAGCTTTCGACGTTAGCGTCAAAACAATATTGGTCCATTTGCGTCAAATTGGCAAGGTAAAAAAGCTTGACAAATGGGTGCCCCACGAACTCAATGATCGTCAGCGCGAAGTACGCGTCGAGACGTGCCTTGCACTGCTCAACAGACACACAAATGAAGGAATTTTGAACCGCATTGTTACCTGCGATGAAAAATAGATTCTGTTTGATAACCGCAAGCGCTCAGCAAGTTGGTTGGATCCTGGTTCAGCACCTAAACAATGCCCTAAACGAAAACTTACCCCTAGAAAAGTGATGGTCACTGTTTGGTGGTCTAGCGCCGGTGTGATTCATCACAGCTTCTTACCAAACGGGGTGAGCATTACTGCAGATGTGTATTGTGAAGAACTGAACACAATGATGGAGAAGCTGGCACATCTCCAACCAGCATTGGCCAATCGCTCGTCTCCGCTGCTCCTGCACGACAACGCGCGACCTCATACTGCACAGCAGACGGTCTCCAAGTTGCAAGAACTGGGGTTGGAAGCTCTCCGTCATCCGCCCTACTCACCAGACCTTGCGCCTACAGACTACTACTTTTTCCAGAATTTGGATAACTTCTTGGCGGGAAAAAAATTCAATACCCGAGAGGCAGTACAAAATGCCTTTGAAGAATTTGTTGCCTCCCGTCCAGCTGATTTCTTTAAGAAGGGCATCAATAAACTGCCACTGCGATGGCAAAGATGCATTGATTGCATGGGTGATTACTTCGATTAATACAAATAAAAAATACATGAAAAAAATTCGTTTAAATTTTTTCATACAAAACGGCAATTTCATAGGTAAAGACCTATTATTTATCTTAATTTCTGAAATATCAGTAACTGATTGTTAATACCTAGCCTGTCATTTAATAATTAACACACTCACTCGATCAGTTAATTTCCTCCCCAACCCTCGCATGTAAGTGGTTCTACTTCCGATGCCGTTCGAATAAATGGTTTTCTTCTTATTTTATTAAGTGATAGGCAATTTACTGGATAAATCGCCTTTGGAGAATTATAGGCCTTTTCTCTAGTTTGATAAAATTGATTGTATGAGAGCATTGTCGGTACAGCAATCTCAATAGTTCTACATTCAAACTCTCAAAGTCTCCATGATCTTCTTATTTAATTAGTCTGTCACTTGTAATCATGATCTTCTTTGTTTTCACTTTTATTATCTACTTGATTATCTTCATTGACGACTTTTTCTGTGCAAGACACTGCTTCTAACAGACGAGGTCACCACATTTATACGGCTCCTTAGTCTGTATAGATAGTTATAAAAAATAAAGCCCAATTTCTATGTTTTAGGTTCTACAGACTAGCACAAGGCACGTTACTATCCCTTTGGGTATGCAAATAAGCGAAGAGATATCGCGACATTGCGCAGTATTACGAAATATATTAAACGCGCTAGACATGGAAGATTAAGTGGACATTATTTCAACAATTTATTAGAAATTTATAAACCCATATCTAACAGGTCTGTGGAGTGTGGATCCACCAGGAGTTCTTGCTTGATCCTAGATGACCAGAGAATGAATATCTTAATGGAATGGTAATGAACTTGGATACTTGAAGTTCCATCAAGGGTGAAACATAATCAGGGATTTTGATAACCATTCCGAAGTCAGATTCTTGGTGAAGTTGGTAAATCTATAGCAATATTACTAAGAGGTAGAATTCTTCGGAACTTCTGATCCGCGTGGTAATAATTTCGTAACACACTAACAGTAGGGATGGCTTTCATTTTGAAAGTTCAACAACAATCATTGCGTTGTTGAGCAGACATATTTTTCGAACACAATGAAGTAGGTAATGGATTAACAATACCCTTCAAAATTCAGACTGTGATAGATAGTGTGTTACAATTGGGGTGCGGATTCCGAAAATAATTTTATCAATGGGAAAAGCTACAGTATAGCCCAGTGTCATAGGATATATTTTATTTTAAAAAGTTAAATTTATACCTAATATAAAAAACTCCCCGACCCAAACAAAAACCTCTATAAGTAAAAAATATATATTTATTGGCCTTTTAAGTTGTAGGTAATATTTTGATTAAGCATTGTCACGTCGGGGGAAGGCTAATGAAAATGTTATCCTTTCTACAATAGCATAGGTACATTCATTATTGCTGGGCTTCGTCTGTTTGGCGTTATCATTGAAGTACTAGAATACCAAATTTCGACTCGATCAGACCCGCGGAAGATGCTCAAATCCCTTCATCAACCAGAAAAGAGCTGATAATTCTCAAACGACTGAACCGATTTCCATCAAACATAGCTAAGAGCACTCCCGACTAAATCACCTTTCAAACAAAAAAATCAAAATCGGTTTATCCGTTCGGGAGCTACGATGCCACAGACATACACATATACACACAGACACGTCAAACTTATAACACCCCGTCGTTTTTGCGTCGGGGGTTAAAACAGGTAATATCACGCAGCCGAAGTCGCGGGCAGAAAGAAGCTAATAAATTAATATTAATTAATCCAATTATTGTGGACTCAAAAAAATGTGGTGGCAGAAATTGCTCAAGAAACTCCAAACAAAAACAACTTTCTTTTAGATTTTCGTATTGATTATAATTTTCCAAGAACTGATATCGCGATCGTGACGTAAAGCTTGCAAGTACGTACGCATACCATGAGTTTATTATTGGGTTTAAGATACCGTTTGTTTTATCAGATGGAGTAATCTTCCAGCTATTTTCGGTTTGATTTTATCAAGATAATCTGTTATTTTCACCCCATTGCGCTGTTGCTAAGTCCGTTACAATTTGAATGTCACGTATTCTCTACGACTTTGAAGAGACCAGACTTATTCTAGACCTAGATAACCGACGAAAACTGTCAACGTTCGCGGGTATAAAATCATGTGCTGAATTCCTCTCAAGAGGAGGCTTGGCGATGTTATTATTGTAGATTCTAACATCTTAATGATTGCGCTTCTTTTCGTGAACCCAAAATAACTGCGACAAAATTGGATGTAGGCTCGGCCGGAGCGGTTGGTCACAGTTCTAAACTACATAATCCATTTATTTGGTCAGGGTGTTCTAGTGCAACCAACTGTGAGAAAAAGTTAAAATTTAAAAAAAGCCCCGACCCAAACAAAAACTTCTAAAAAGTAAAAAAATAATATTTATTGGCATTTCTAGTTGTAGGTAATATTTTAATCAAAGCATTGTCACGTCGGGGGACGGATAACTATTGATAATGTTGCTTTCTACAATAGCATTGTTACATTCATTATTGCTGGGCATCATCTGTTTGGCGTTTTCATTGACCGTCCCCCGACATTGCCGTGTCCCCAGATAATTGAATACCAAATGTTGACTCGACCAGACCCGTGGAAGATGCTCAAATCCCTTCAACAACCAGAAAAGAGCTGATAATTTTCAAACGGCTGAACCGATTTTGATGAAAAATGTCAAGAACCACCGCTAGAAAAACTATTTTAAAATAATAAAAAACCACATCCAAATCGGTTGACCCGTTTAAGAGCTACGGTGCGCGGTGCCACAGACAGACAGACACACAGGCACACATGGCGGTCAAACTTATAACACCCCTCTTTTTGCGTCGGGGGTTAAAAACCGCAGTTAGTGAAAAAGAGGCTCATCGAGCATCATAAGAAGGTCAATATGTTTTAAGAGGATCAGTAAAATATTTCCCAATAGTAAATTACACAGACACACACAACATCACGCCTTATTTCCCCGAAGGCTTGGCCATAGGTGTATTTAGTACACCCATATTTCGCTAGTTATATTAAATTATATGTTAATATATAAAATAACACAATATCACAGCTAGTCTAAGCTCTGTGTGATATAATTTATCCACATGGATTGCTTATCTGTCACGCAGGGGGAGAACAGACGTGACGACTAACACTGTTATCAGAGTTTTCAATAAACTGTTTTCTGCACTCAACCAGATTGAAATGTAACAAGCCATTGATATACAAACAATGTTTTTAATAGCAATTTTCCATGCCAATTTGGAAATGCGATGTAATAATGCAGCTCTGTTGTATTGTGTTAACAATGAGTACTTTCTACTTATCTTCAAGCGCAAATAACCAATAATTATTTTAGTCATTTCAGTCAAATAAGGGCACGTAGATGTTAATGATGTTTGTTTTGGTATATTAGAAGTTACCAGTCGCAAAGCTATTTTTGTCGCTTACTTCATTAATTTCCCAGATTGTTTGCAAATTGACTCTTGAATCTTGCAATCAGTTCAAAACTGAACAGACAGCTGTGCTGCTGGGATGTCTGTTGTGCCACTTCTTCCCAACTAAAGCACTAGGTAGCACAAGTGGTGGTGGTAAGCATTTTGGCGGACTGTCTTATGATATTTTGAAGTTCAAAAAGTGGAGTGTCAGTGTAGTTTGAATAAATGACTTTAGATTTTGCATTTTGAATACATCCATGAAGCCATGACTCCTAAGGAACATGCAAATCCTTAATCTGAAGTAATGTCTGTGTAATATCTTTAAAATACTCATATAATATGACGTAGTGAGTTTCCAACGTCATCATCATTTCAGCCGAAAGACGTCCACTGCTGGACATAGGCCTCCCCCAAGCTCCTCCACTTCGACTGGTTCTGCGCTTCTCGCATCCAGCGGATTCCTGCGGCCTTCACAAGGTCATCGGTCCATCTTGTGGGAGGCCTTCCAACGCTACATCTTCCGGTACGCGGTCGCCACTCCAGAACCTTTCGGTCCCATCAGCCATCTGTTCTGCGAGCAATGTGCCCTGCCCACTGCCACTTAAGTTTGGAAATTCTTCGGGCTATGTCGGTTGCCTTGGTTCTCCTGCGGATCTCTTCCTTCCTGATTCGAGCACATACGGAAACTCCGATGTGGGACGAGAAGATATTGCGTAGCTGCCCGAACACAGCACAGCCGATTCGGATTCGACGATTGACCTCTTTCTTGAAGTTGGACCCACCTAACTGGACAGTTTGCCCCAGGTAAACATAATCGCCTACAACTTCGAGTGTAGAGTGTCCGATCTTCATGAAAATGGGTGTCACATGGGCGTTTGACATTACCTTCGTTTTTTCCATGTTCATTTTGAGACCCACTTTTTCGGAAGCTCTACTGAGGCCATCGAGCATTGTACTGAGGTCCTCCATAGTCTCAGCCATGACTACTATATCGTCGGCAAACCGAAGGTGAGTGATGTACTCGCCATTGATGTTGATGCCAATCCCTCTCCAGTCCAGAACCTTGAAGACCTCCTCCAGTGCAGCGGTGACAGTTTCGGAGAGATTACGTCTCCCTGTCTCACCCCTCGCTGCAGGAGGACAGGTTTCGAGGTCCAGTCTTGGAGCCGGACTGACATAGTAGCGTTTTCATACAAACTTTTTAGGACCTCGATGTACCGATAGTCAATCTGACACCGTTGCAGAGACTGCAGTACAGCCCAAGTCTCGATCGAATCGAAGGCTTTCTCGTAGTCCACAAACGCTAAGCAAACAGGCAGGTTATACTCTTCGGTCTTCTGTATAACCTGCCACAGCGTATTAATGTTGTCCACGGTGCTGAAGCCTTTTCGGAATCCGGTTTGTTCTGGAGGCTGGAAGTCGTCAAACAAGCGCGCGAGACGGTTCGTGATGACTCTTAAAAACAGCTGGTAGACATGGCTCAGAAGTGAGATGGGCCTATAATTCTTAAGCACGGTGTTGTCGCCCTTCTAGAAGAAGAATACCACCACACCTCTGTTCCATGCCTGTGGTGTTAAGCCCTCGAATATGACGGAATCAAAAAGCTTCTGGAGGGCCTAAAGAACGGGTGTTCCACCGGCCCGCAGGAGTTCGGCCGTAATTCCGTCATCACCCGGCGCCTTGTTGTTTTAGCTGATTCAGAGCCATCTTAATCTCGTACAAGCTGACGTCCGGAATGTCTTCGGTGTAGTGTCGGGTCAATCTAGCTCTTGGGTCGTTTGCCAGATTCATAACGGGGTTACTAGTGGACGTGTTCCCAACGTGTGCAATGTTAATTATTTTAAAATGAATTGCTTGGTTTATACCAACTTGGTTCTTATGAACCACGTTCTTTTATGACGCTATAAAATACTAAAAACCAGTCTATCTTATAAATTTTATCCACTTTTTGTTGTTAACTTTTTTTTTAATAAATCAAGCGTATCGCTCCATCGTACATATACATAGTTATGGAATTCAAAAGTATTTCTTGAACAAGAAGTCAAGTAAACTGACTTGTTTTGAGGACATGGCTTCTTTTTATTCCTTTTTGCCCTGACCACCATAAGGATGCATCAGTTGCACTGTACCCCTGGCCTACAAGTCCAAAAATAAACAACCAGGTTACCCTTTTCCCAACTACATTGGGGTCAGCTTCCAGTCTAACCGGATGCAGCTGATTACAGCATTTTACATGGAACGACTACCTATTTCATCTCCACAACCCAGTTACTGGGTAACACGGTACCCCTTGGCCCAACCGTCAAAGATCTACAAATGACAGCTGGGACCAAAGGTTGAACGTGCTTTCTAAGGTACGTAGGGGTCTCTAATGGATTGTCACCCATCCACGAACCGATCGGCCCGTACGGCTTTTATTATATAGCCACGAGCCCCTCAAGAAATCCAAAAATACAAGGTCACCGTAGCTCTGGACGAATGGACGCCCCCCAGCTGGATGGACCGACGACCTTAATAAAATGGCTGGAATAGACTGGATGCGCAAGGCGGAAGACAATGTGTTGTTGCGCAGCCAGGGAGAAACCCTATGTCCAGCAGTGGACTGCGATAGGCTGAGTTGATCGATCTTCAGACTGGATTAAAACATTGTGAGTATTGTGACGTCTGTTTTAGATTCCGAATATCATCAATGCCCATGATTCACTCCCATGTTTCAGTGTAGTCTAATACACTTCGCGATGCAGAGTATATTTTTATCTTTTAAGATTGTGCAAACCCACAGTGCGTGTGTTTACAAACGTATCTGGTGGTGTAGGGCTGCTGATGCTATCATTTGGTTTAAATTAATGCTTCATGATGTTCAAAATCTTAGCTGTCTTTCCATCACCGTTTCTTCGATTTGAAACAATATAATTCAACAAGTGTTACTAAAAGTAACCTAACATATTGTATACCTACTAAAATCTTCCAGTAAGTATGTACACTCGAGAGCAATGAATCCGGGTCACTTAAAGAATGTTAAAAATCTCGGAAACTAAAAATGATAGGTTAATGCAATAAATTGTATTTAATAGACAATGTAATACTCCTTAAATGAAAGTAAAAAAAATATGAGTCACCATACATTTTATTAACACAAAATTACATAAAGAAAAAAACTGCTGATCTCTCCTTAAAACAAAAATAGGAAACATGAAATTTTTGAACTTTATTACGATTTTCTTGAATTTTAATACTTCGTATTGCCTCCTCGTGCTTCCATTACTGCGTTTACGCGGTTTGGCATGCTGTACACCAAGTTCCTTATACGATTTTGGGGAATATTCTCCCATTCCTCTGTGAGAGCAATTTTGAGCTCACGAAGCGTGATTGGGGGAGGGTTTCGTTGTTTTACGCATCTGCCTAGCTCGTCCCAAGCATGCTCGATCGGGTTGATATCCGGGCTGCGCGCTGGCCACTCCATACGAGTAATGTTCATCTCTTGAAGGTAGTCATTCACAATCCTACCTGTATGAGGTCGGGCATTGTCATGCATAAATATAGCATCCTCACCTAAATTGACCATAAATGGACCAACGTGATCATTGAGGATTTCTTCCACATATCTTACGCTAGTTAAAGAGCCGTTTTCTATGATCACCAGCTCTGTGCGACTTTCAGAAGAAATTCCGGCCCACACAAGTACAGACCCACCACCGTAGGCTACTTTTTCTTCGATGCATGCTTGCTTGAATCTTTCCCCTGGTCTTCGATACACTCTGTGTCTTCCATCGTGCTTGTAGAGCATAAATTTTGATTCGTCGGAGAACATAACTTTTGACCAATCTTCAATACTCCAATTTACGTGGCTCTGGGCATATCTTAGTCTTGAAATACGATGCCCACGCTCCAGTTTAGGGCCGTTTGCAGGTCTAAGGGGTTTTAAGTTAGATTCAGCAAGCCGACGTCTTACTGTCCATGCACTTGGGTTACTTCCTCCGAGGCGTCGAAACTGATTTGTGAGTTCAGTTCCTGTGAGAAAGCGATTTCGAAGCATGGTGTTCACCAAGTATCGGTCTTCTCGTGCTGTGGTACATCTGGTTCTGCCCGTTCCTGGTCTGCGTAGGTTAGAACCAGTTTCTTCGTAACGTCGGAGAACTCTTTGTACTGTTGACAGCGACACACCGACAGTCCTGGCTGTATCGCGCTGACTCCGGCCGGTTTCCAGCATTGTAAGTATTCTGGTGCATTCTT
This sequence comes from Antitype chi, assembly GCA_947359405.1. NCBI lineage: Eukaryota > Metazoa > Arthropoda > Insecta > Lepidoptera > Noctuidae > Antitype > Antitype chi. The sequence continues at coordinate 19,670,913 of OX375813.1, forward strand.
CAGGCGTAAGCGACATAATTTCAGCTTGAATAATGAATATAGAGCACTATCAACATGGTTTATGTACCCACATAAATGACAGATTACAAACAAAAGCAAAACCAAATGCTGTAATTTCGTAGTTCCATCTTCGAAAGTGGCCCTTTTTCAAATTAGATTTTTTTATGATATAACTTTACAATAACTATGAAGTTTTAATACCTTCATTTAAGGAGTATTACATTGTCTATTAAATACAATTTATTGCATTAACCTAGCATTTTTAGTTTCCGAGATTTTTAGGATTCTTTAAGTGACCCGGATTCATTGCTCTCGAGTGTAGATTACGTCAGTGAAAGAATTATCAAAACTGATTAGTTGGATTTTTGAGAAGATCGCGAACTTACAAACGTGGGGGTCAAATAAAGAACCTTCGTTTCTCTGATAACGGACTTCAAGTCCGGTCAAAAATCAAGTTAAATGTTAATTAAACGAAGACAAATAGACAAAATTAAAATTTTGTGAATTTTATTCATTATGATTTTTCACATCTGAATCGAGTCGATCTTGTCAAGAATATTGCTTTTATCAAAATATATTGTATGTGCAAACAAACTGTATCTTACCTACATTCACAAAATATAAAATAATTTTATTCATTAAGATTTTTGAGATACCGTCCCTCAAACGGAGAGCACGAAGTGGGCCAATTTTTTTGATCTTGAGATGAGCACTTACCATGCTTTTTGTGGTATACGAGTAAAATTGTGATATTTTTTTTAGAATCAACAGCTTTTTCATAACAACAACTGCTATTCTGGGGTTCTGTGGAAAACTAACAATTTTAATTAGCTAGAATTTTAACTAACAATTTTAATTCCCCGGTAATCGCCTGAATAAATGTGGCTCCCATAAAACTAAAAAAAAAACATACAGCATTCTGAGAAATCGCTCTTAGTATTTATTTTTATTTACTATTACATGTCGTGGGCCGGTTTACACTCATAAATAAAGTAAAAATTCCTCAGACAAGCTCATTAATATGTTTTTTAATTTCTTAACCAGCATCTAGTGTATGACGTCGTATCTACGTCAACCGCGCACCGAGGCTCGCGCAGCAATGGGTTAATTTATTAACAAACTTGGCAAGTCCCATAGTATATTATGTTGCTATATTTACTAATTCAGTAATTTATCCGCTTGCATGGAGATATTTATGAATTTCTGTACATTTACATGTTGGAATGCGAGCACATTACTGCTTCCATCATCTCGTTTATTCATGTCGGTTGTTGCCTAGAGACATTTTAATATAGTCCGTCTATTTAGCACAGACTTGTAAATACGCACAAAGAATCCAAGATCATTAACACCTTATTTTACTCGCGTGGTCAAGTGAGCCAGATTATGAGACAGCACGTCGCCATAAAGAATTAATTAGCATTAATTGATTTAAAATAACTACAGCCAAGCCAACACAATTATCATTCTATTTCAGTATAGCGTCAACCCTATATTAAAATAACACGCATTCTGGTAAGCATCTCACGACTGACATCTACAGAGGTCGGATGAGATTCAATGCAATTAAATCTATCCAATGTTTACAGAGACTTGGCATTACCACTGACAGATGGCACTACTTACTTCATTCATGTTTATTATTTTGTTTGCATTTGCTCAGGCGCATGTATCCTACATAGTTTTAATAATCCTTACCCATGCATACAAATAAATAAAATTGTAAAAGTGTATGTTTGTAATATCAAAATAATAGCTTTTTACTAAATGCTTATGAAAGTATTACGGTACTTAAAACAAACAAAAAAAATTGTCAGTCTTTAAAGTTTGTTCTGGGTAATTTCCGAAATGGCTAGATCGATTTTGACTGGTCTTTCACTGGCAGATAGCTGATGATATATGGAGTAACATAAGCTTTTTGTCCCGGTACCACGTTCCCATAGGATAATTTCCGACATCCGGCCAAACCGCAGGCGCAGTTAGTTTGATCTGAATTATACATTTCTTTGGCACGCTTCTGTATCGGTTTCAACCAGTTTCTACTCACGATAGAAAAAATGCTTCAGAAGTGGGTGAAAATGGGCTTTGGATTATAAATTAATGACAAATGTTTGAATCAGCTTTTTTCCATCTGCGCAAAACAATGATTCTACCAAACCCATGTGGGTGCAATAATTCTGTTTCCCTAACCTCAAATCGAAGACAAGGCTTGTTAACGACTGTTTTATTAGTAGGTTTCTCAAAGCCTTTTAATAAATCAATATCAAAAACATTAGAACCAACCAACTATCTATCAAACCATTCGTATTTGTCAATGTCTTTTGAATCACAAGTAGTGGATCATCAAATATGAATACAGGGATAAATATAATAATTTTACATTGTTTGTGATTCGTCAATACTCGACGTGATATGGATCACGGTAGCATTCTCATGATAATGATTACTGTACATACATTATAATTTTGTTTGCGTACGTGTTAACAAAACTACCGTCACATCACAAAAACTTACGTTTTACAAACGCAACGTAAAGATAAGATTAGGCACTTTATTCCTTATTCATACAAATACGCAGTCGAGACGAAAATATGATTAAAAAATTACCCAATATCATAATCTTAGCATCGTCAAGAATGGAGAAAAGATAAGTAATCTGTTGACGTTTGCAAGAACAAATTTATACGATGACTCAAAGGCTTTTGCACAAATCATTATATTCGTACAGGGAAAATCTTAAGATACCGTTACTCATTTTCCTGCTCGTAACGTCACCTAAACCGGATCTGTACATTACACCCTCATCAATTTAATATGTTAGGATGAAAGGAGTAAAGCTGTCTTCTATCGCCAGATGTCGTCAAAGGAATATTCCATTGGAAGGTACCTCCTCGGGATTACAGTTGCATGTGCCAGGTGGTCGAACCGGCACATCATCTCATAATCTCCTGGTGGGCTCTCAATCAATCAATTCACAGCTTCCACTATTAGAGGATTCAGGATTTGGGGTGACTCGCTCGCCACAGTCCACAAATGACCACATTGGTCCTTAGCAGGGTTGAAAAAAAATAGATTAAAAAAACTAAAAAACACGCTTTAAAAACCAAACGAAAAAGCAGAAAATAATTTTAAAAAAAACGTGGGGTGCTTGATATTAATTGATTATAAAAATACCTCAATAAGCACGCCACGCTTTTTTGAAATTATTTTCTGCTTTTTAGTTTGGTTTTTAAAGCGTATTTTTTAGTTTTTTTTTATATACCTATTATTTATTTTCAATTTTTTAGTTCTGCTAACTACAAAAAGCGTGACTCTTCAGTATTTTTTTTAACATGAACAAATTTATGAAATTATTGAATTGTCATCGGTCCTCGAAAAGTCTACAAAGTTCAAATGAAATCTGACCGTTTGAAGTGGGTCAAGTCCAAAGGAATCGGTTACAAACAAACATGCTTACAAACATACAGGTGAAGCTAATAAAAGCGTGTTAAAAAAAATATGGGTGGACATGTTAACGCTACTGGTTTGCCTCCAGAACATACGTAGCACTGGTTAGGTTTGACCTTAAGGTTAAAGGAGTATTACAGATAGAGAAGCAGCGCCAAAGAAATGATCGAGACATTAGTGTCTGTGACCATAGATGGCGGGGAGTATTATAAGCCCTTTAAGCCTTACTGCACCACAGGACACGTTGAATAAAAAAAATCACAGTTGGCTTTGATTATTGACTAGGGTTTATAAGCTATGTGCGATGTAATCAAATAATCAACTTCTTGTATGAGCACCAAATCATCAAGTACTGTCATTAAGAAGATACAATAAGATCCTGCTACTCATCAGGGGTGCGGGTTGTTTGAAAGAGATACCGCGGCCCCTGGTACATAGGCAACTAAGGGAATACGGGTGGGTTTTAGTCAGTAAAAGTCTGACACGCCCTCCTGCTCCACCCAGAGCGGGAGAAGTTTTTTGATGATTTCACAAAAAAAAAACTGCTGCTCATCTTATTGAGCAGTGGTGGCCTGCCATGGATTCGAACCAAACCAGGCCCTTTGTGTTAATTATTTCATCACTACTGCTCTGAAAACGGTGAAAGAAAACATCGTGAGGAAACCGGAATATACTAGAACTAAAAATTTTAAGGTATATTTACCAACCCGCACTGGGCTCGCAAAGTGGATTATTGCACACTCCCTCTCACAGAGGGGAGGCCTGTGTCCCAGCAGTGGGAACATTATATGCTCATTTTATTTATGTTACCATCATATTCAAAGTACTAACCGCAGGAAAAGGCCGTTATTTCAATGCATTTCGGCATAGAGACAACGGTTACTCACAGATACAATGAAAAGGATTTCCTCAAACGTAATAAATGAACAAAACCATAATGTATGGGAATCTGACGTTTAAGGTTATGAGTATGACGTAGCACAAGATGGTGTGGTTCCCGCCAATTACTCAGAAAACCATATTTTTCAACGGAACTCGTAAGAGGCAACTGAGGTCATTATTATTTACTTTACGTGCAGAATTACACGACATCTATTAGTATGAATTAAATGGTCATCATGAACTGCTTATTAAAATACATTGCTGATGAAGGTCCCCAGCCAGACTATAGCTTAACTGATGACCTGAATGAGGTAGTTTATGGTGTAGACGGGATAATCTCATCCACATTTCTGACTTTCTGACAAAATAAGTCTATACAAAGGCGCTCCTGAGCATTGCCACAATGACTGGTCGTCAAGGGGTCCTTTAGACAGGATGTAGAAAACCAATAAGCAAATGTAGGGGTAAAGAAAGAGTGTTGGGAATCGAACCCAACACACGACCATGCGCGCGATCAGCACGCGCAGGCGTCGCGATCAACGCGCATCGTATCATCGGCACGCCGAGGCGCGGCGCGGTGGCAACATGGCTCGGCCCAACGAGCACTCGCTTCCACGGACTCCACCGCGACAGACGAATCTCCTCTATAACCTCATTTTATTATTTGTTTGTCCGGGAAGTTTATATTGTTAACAAGCACGGCAATAAACCATTGCCTATTTAATACAGTCCACTTTTATTTGCTCCCCGCGGTAACAAAGAGAAACTATTTTAGTTATAAGACACAACTTCTTCGTTCTGGAAGAAAAACCTGTCAGTGTAACAGGAAAAAGTGTAAGGAAGCAACACAAAGACGCAACAAATTAAAAATACATAAAGATTGTAAATAAACCGCTCAATAGTTCAAGGCAAGCATCTTCCGATTCTCCGAAATCAGGAAGGAAGTGTATTTTGAAAAGCGTCCAAAATTCACGGCAAAACCGACTCATACGCATACGCAGAATACTGATCCCGATGCATCACTGGGAAACGAAATTAAGATTTATTGTACTGCTTCTATGTCTGAACGTTACGGGCGCTTTCATATTTCAGATTACTAATTGTTTACGTTTGGTTTCTTTGAAATTCTGAGAACTCGGAACAACGCTCGATCATAAAACGTTAAACCTCAAAGGTGAGGGCTTTAAAATTATTACATTTACTGAGACTTGAATTAGCATTCAAAACAACAAAATAAAATGACCTCGGACTCCATTTCTGATACCAAAAGTACTTACTCTTAGGCCACTTGAACACCCCCTCCATCGTAGGTGACTTTTACAATTCTTGAACTACCGACATTATAAAAGCAGTCTAATAAAAAATCTTTCAGTGTTTTCATTTACACCATGAATGAACCTCGTTATCTTGCGAAGTATGACTCAAACACATAACAGACACCATAATAAATCACATTTATCTTGTCACTAAGATCACTGTTCAAACTATGTATAATAATCTCCTCGGAGAATGACGACAGAATTTACCGAGAACGTTATAATTTTCACCAATAATTTTTGACATAGATTTGCCGAAATCGATAAAAAATTGGGCCCCCAATCTGGACCACAAAGTCATTAATGCGATTAATTAAACAATTAAATGAAAATTATGAAGTAAAACCCACGACTTGAGCTTGACTGATGGGTTCTTATGCTGAATCGTGACTAAGCCGATTGCGACTGTGCCCCGTATTTTTATATTATAATTTGCTGGTGTAACATTCCAACTCTGTTGTGTAGCGATAAAACCTTATTTAATCCAAATAACAACTATTATCTTAAAAGGATCGATATGCAAAACTCATTGGGAAGGTTAACCCATCAAATTAAGGGCCTTGCAACTAGTTATGCAATAGATTATTGCATCTGCTCTTTCTCACGCGTTACAACGCAAAATATGTCTGGTTACGTCATCATTTCTATGAGAACTTTGAAGGGCACTTTCTATTCATTGGGAAGTATTATATTAGACCAATTCTGCCTTTTCAATTTTTTGTTGGATTGCATCATTGTCTTACTTAAAGCTGACATAGTTTTTAAATCACTGTAGCTAGACCTCAAATCATCCATATAAAATAATTTGAGAGACAATTTTAGATGTTAATAACGACATAAATCTGTAATAATGGGAGGTGGAGCAGAGGCAGGCGATATCTAAGTGCCCAAAGTCACGTAGACCACAGCATACGGATCTTTTAGCGGAAATCCCAAGATAAATCTGTTCTTTGTATGACTTTTGATCTTAATAGCGGGAATTATATTGATAGTACGGATATGTTTACTTTGTGAGTCACCTTTTTTGTCCTTTTCTCTTCACATATATCTCTTTCATATTGATTCCAGGGCATGAAAAGAACAGTAGGTATCGGTGGTGGTGCAATAAAAACTTAAACTTAACAATAAAAACTTTTTCCAAAAAAAAAACAACCGACTTCCAAAAAAACATTACAAAGTGAAAAATAACTTTAATTGCGGAAGTCGGCGACTTTGGATATGTATTTTATTTAATTTTCATGTCACCAGTCGGCAGTCACCGACTTCCGAAATTAAACTTATTTTTCACTTTGTTGTGTTTTTTTGGAATGGTTTTTTTTTTGAAAAAGTTTTTATTTTTCACTTTTTAGTTATAGTACCTACCCTACGCCAATTCGAAATTTCATCACCCTTGGTTACAACAATGCATATTGTTGCGATAGCAGCAATCGCGGTTGATTTGCTGTAAATATTTGAAGAGTTCCGTTGCCTGTCTCCGAAACGCATCATCAGATTTTTAAATGGGACCACACGGGAAGCACCAGCTTTCAAATAAAAAAAAAGAATCATCCAAATTGGTTCACCCAGTCGAAAGTTCTGAGCCAACAAACATGAAAAAAACAGTCGAATTCAGAACCTCCTCCTTTTTTTGAAGTCGGTTAAAAAGTAGCCCTATATTGAAAATATATTGTGATGGGTTCAAAGATCACATGAAAAGGCCATGATAGGTGGTTAACCCATTGTAACCGAAACCATCATCCATTTTCCTCAAACGTTTTTTCAGTTTTTCTTATCATAGTACGAAGCTATTTTCTCGTTCGATTTATCAGCGCTACTAATCGTAGAATTTCTTAGTAATTTCTAAATAGCAGTGATTAAGTTAATAATCATAATCCCAATAAAATTATTCTAAATCTTATTGAGATTACACTTTCTAAGCTACATGGCCCAATAACATGGATTAGATTTTGGCAATCAAAACTAATTCTACAACAGGCTATCAAATTCTGCGTATTCCTAAAAAAATCGCATACATTTATTTTGTCGTGTATACAGAGTTTTGAGATGGTTCCCCTCTAATTTGCCTTGTTCCGAAATCCATTCAAACGCATTCATTATTACACGAATCTTACGAACATCACGGGTCTCTACTTTCGCCAGGTGGCGTGTTCCCCCACTGCGCAAAATATGGCATGCGCGCATTCTTCGTTGACCTTGAGATTGCAATCACAACTGCGGAATAGGTTTCCCCAACAGATTCAAGAACAACAACAAAAAAAAAAATGCGATTACCCTCCGGAGTTTCGTGACAACTGATGGTAGGGTAGCCCCCATCGTATTTCTGTATACCTACGCCATCTTTGCATACCCGTTCAAAACACGCAGATGTGGTGATTTTATTCGCTAAAACACGTCGATTAGGGTCTGTACTTTCGCCAGGTGTGAGGTGGCGTGTTACTCCCCCCTTGCGCAAGCGCATGGCATCGGACCATCGCTGCACGACTTTGCGCTAATCACGTGATTATGATGGTTCACCTAGTTTTTACGTTTTAGTTTGTTAATCGTTTTTTTTTGGCTATTCTTTACAGTTTACTTATATACATAGACGATTTCCTTTGAATAAGATTATACCATCCAATAACAAGCCAAGGTAAATTACGAAGATGAATAAGCCTTAACTAAAACAAAATAATTATTTATGGCTTACAAGAAACAATGAGCCATAATAAAATTATGTATTATTTTATTACCTAGAAACTAAGTATTTAATAGCTCAATTTGTTTAAAGGAAGCCCTGGCATGAATAACATAAGAAAAACTATAATGGTAAAGTTTGTCACCCTATGTTATGTCATACATTAGATGCGGATCAATAGAGAATAGGCAAAAATGTAGGATTAATATTTGATCATGAAAAAGTAATGGCAATACACAGCTCAACTAAATCGATTCACTTTGATTGAAAGGCGCAGGCATAAAAAGTATCGTTTACAAAAATACAATTTGCTTGGTCATCCCAAATGAAAAGTTAACAGTACGTATCATTATCATTACGTATTAAAAAAAAAAATCTTCAAAAGACAACACAAATCGCGGGACTTTTTATCAATGATTCATTGACGACTACTAAAAACGTCATCATTTACTGCATTCTATAAGAGGTATTTTCCTTCCCAGATAATCCCAGCTTACAATGGCTAAGAAAACTATAAATATTCACGCAGTAGTGTCTTATCAGTATTACTTTAGATATTGCTGTTATCACCAGTTCAGATTTCTTCACTGATAACGCCTCATTACTGAGATGAGAATTGTTTGCCTCCTCCATTGATATGAAACATTGTGTTGACCTAGATAGGACTAGAATATTAATAGACTTTATTGTTTTGAGTAGAATGTTCTAGTATTAACTGCATGAAATAATACGTCCATATGACAATGTTGTCGTGTAAGACTAACTAAAGCAATGAGAAATGTAGCTTAGAGACTAGTTTGAAGAAGTATTTTTGTAAGCAATGACCGATTGGCCAGAAAAGGCAGCACGAAGACGTATTGAAGACCATGGCGAACACCCTCGAAGAGGTTTAAAGAAAAAATATTACTGTAACAATTACTAATCAAGATTTAAACGGAGGCCCAGTTTCAAGCACGGAGAATGGTGTTTCAAAGAGCATAGCCTCTGCTAACACCTTGCGTCACAGACGCTATTAATTGTCATGTTTTCAAAGGGAAGCCGATACGACTCGTGTTAATAGACCCTTTGCTGCTGATATTTACTCATGTACCTTAAGAAAAGACGATTTTAATTAAACAATATGGAGAGACGATTCTATACAGTTTTTACTTGCTATTAATTTCGGATAGGATCTTTAAATAAAATTATAATAAAAGAAGCGAATATTAGTGCGTATTCCGCGCTCTAAACTACCTTTGTTCTAAAGACTTCACGGCTAATTAATTTTAATAGACAAGTTTAGTGTCTCGTCTAGACTTATTTTTAGTATTGGCAACACTTATAAACAGTTACATCCATTCTCAATTTGAGGTTGGGATAAATTACAGTCATTTAACACTTATTATTCATTAGAAAGAAAGCACTTTCTCCTTTCATATCTTTAGTAGCGAATTTTAGCAAAAACAAGTACGAAATTGTTTGTGAACGTAACAAAATGTTACTACCTCTTAAAACGTTTTTAGATGTCTCAGCTAAATGGAACTGGGATGCATTGCAATTTGCTAGATGGTTCGACACTATAAACCTAAAGAGAGGTCCTCTTTGGACTATGCCCAGCCGTAGGTGAAGTCGGACAGTGGATGATAATGATGACGATGAAGACACTTACTTTGTTTTTTATTTCAACCCACAATAGATGTATGAATGGTATATTTTTTGCGAATGAAATCTCGCAGGTCAACCTAGGAGGTTGTCTGGAACCTGAATTGCCTGTAGGTGCTCCAATAAATTAAGGCCTCTAGCCAGGGCTTAAAATTTTTAAACTAAGGGACTAAACGCTAAGGGCACCCTATGGGATATGGTACGGACCTCGGCTTTGGGCGTCACTGGAAGATGTATGGGAACTAGATGTTATTTTATGGGCGTTTCGCAATCAACCAAGTAATACGAAATAACACATTTCTATGATAAAATAAAATTAATCAACACTTCTTGAATCGGGGTACAGCATCACGGTTTTTGCTCAAAATATTGACATAGCATTCGATATTAAATTGGTTTTATGACCAGCGTGTAAGTTGACAGCGCACGAAATTATGTTTAACCATTTGTACTAAATTGAAGATCAACAAATATATCCGATCGAACTAGAATATACCAGGTACAAAATTTACAAGAGGGACATTTATCCCGTACTTTGTATCGAAAAATACTTTGAAAAATCTGCAATTTCTCCAAATAACCGTGAAATTTAAACAGGCTAAAGGACTAAAATAAAAACACGCCAAAAATAAACGCAAAAGGAAATGCTTTCCGACATTTATTGTAACACATTTTGCAATAAAAAGTGATAACAAACGTATAAAAAGGTGCCTTATTTTTTGTTGTGTGTTGACATAATATAATACCTATTCCCTTCTCTAAAGGACAGTTAACAGTCTTTAAAAGATTTTATCACCTCAGGGAGCGCGGTCAATATTTTGAAAGAGACTCTCAGGAAACATTTGAGAAACTTCGAGACTTTCAGAATGTATTTCGAAAGAGTTTCCAACTAAATGTTCCCATTTACTCTGTTTTAAACTTTAGAGAAAAAAGAGCACTTGCTTTTAAAGTTAAAATATATGTTTCTAGGGGGATGGATTATATTATTTTCAGCATTGGACATAAGTGGGATATTATTATCAGCTGTTCAACGGATGTTCTAACTCAAGGTCAAACAAACATGGTCGTTGTTTCATGTGCAAGTAGTTCGTTGTCACGCAGGCATATAGAAAGACAAAAACGACACAATTGCACTTCCAAAAAAAAAACGTTGTCATAGTGCATTATAATCCGTATTTGTGTAAAAGCATCTTCATCAGACACACAAGCAATTTAGCATCCGATTGTCCGTGATAAACATGGTCAGTTATACCGTAATGGCTTCCCGCACCCTAATTGCGCAACACACGATTAATAGTAATCCGTTTCATTTTGACAGTTCAACAATATTCATTGCGTTATTAACGTTGTTGAGCAGACACGTTTTTCGAACATATGAAGCAATGGTTTTGCAATCTGGTTCAAAACGAAACAGATTATGATTAATCGTGCGTTACGCAATTAGGGTGCAGGATTTCGTTTCTGTTTCCGTATCTGTATCCCGGATTGAAAGACAGTAGCTATGAAAAACGACGATGAGGTAAACGGCTGTAAGCCAAGGAAACAATAGGAAGAAGATCCTGTAGCAAAAGTATAATATAACTATAGTATTATTGCTACTAACCCATATGTAAATACTTCTGTAGAGTTCTCCTGGTTGAAAAAAAAATCCAGCTTCTTCAACTACAGCAACAAAATCCTCAAATACTTAACGACTAACTAATACACCAGCTACAAAATAATCCTCGATAATACAATAGAACCAACCGCGTTGCTAACATGAACTCCATTCGCTTAAGTTAAGTCACTATTGTCACGGCTAAGAGTGTTTAGACAGTGCAATGCACAACAAACCTGTGTTTCACAAACAATGATCCAAGCATTACACTCATTCAGGGAAACTTGCCGGCTGTGAAGAAACATGAAGTCAATGAACATGCTGAATGGCGAAAAGACTAGATATCGAAGCGGATCGAACGAGTTATTTCTTGGTTTTGAGAGGACGGCGTGGGATCTTTGTGTCTCTGAAGCTGATTCTTTAGCAGAAATTAAAAGTAGTTTTCTTATCGTGACGATCTGATACGTTATACTTTTCTAAATTACTATTATTTCTTAGTATCTTTTTGGGGCTATACCAGCTCAGCCTATTAACTATTTGGTGGAATCCTCATCGATAAATGTTTCAAGTTTCAATGGCAATATACTATCCGAAGGAGAAAATTTTCATTTCCCTTCCCCAGTAGATAAGACATAATGAAGGGATATGAGCAAATTACTAAATAACTGTTCAGCTAATCGACTTGGATATAATGATTTTAAAATGAGTTTTATCGACCGCTTTCATCTTGCAAGTAGCACTGCAATCATTTTCTGTTCGATCCCTCAGATAAATACAGATTTCGCCTTGTACCTATCCTGCCAATCTCTGTACATGTCATTCAAACGCCAGTGACGGATCGATACGAAATGCCTGTGGTAGAATAACATAATAAACTCGTGTTTAACCCAACCCGCTATCTTAACAGGACCCAGGAGCCCAGTTAAGTGTTAGCAACTATCTTTTACAGCCCTGTAACATTATCTTGAACATTTTCGGAAGCAGTTGGCAACCTGGGGGCCGATTCTACTAATTTGCAACGTTACACGTTAAATTGTGTTTCCACAACAGTTCGATTTCGATCGCCGTTCGATAGTTACATAAAAAGTCATTCTACTATTTTATAAGCAAAATTGAAACTAAACTTAAAACGAATTGCAACTGAACTGTAGCGGGAACACAGCGGGTAACCCGCGTTACCAACATGCCAAAATAATATGTTTTATTAATACCACAAAGAAAAAAGTTGAATCTAAAAATGTTACTAAACACGAATATGTGGCACTAAAAGTATTTTTTATAATTAAAAAGACATAATGATCATAATTTTATCATTAACTTTGTCCTATAGTAAACGTCACGCTCATGTTCGATTTTGTTAGTAGAATAGGTTTTGACATTGTTTCAATCGATCGTTGGCGTAACTAAAACGTAACCGCAGCTGTGTCGCAGCTGGACCGTTGTTCATTTTAGTAGAATGCGAAAACGCTTAAAGTGGTGATTCGGTTGCGGTTCTATTGCGTTTTTTTAACAAATTTGTTAGTAGAATCGGCCCCCTGACACCGTTCCCAAAATGTTTGGTGTGGAACCAAAAGTTATGAGCGTAAAATAGGTACCTATCTTAGCTCGGGTAACGTGAAATAACCGTGCTAAAATATCATTACTGAAGGCGATAAGGAGGTCTAGACTGTTTACGAGTATAGGCTGTGCGGATCGCTCCGCCTACAAAGTATGAATTCTTCCGGTGTCTTGTAAAATGTGTAGGACGAAGTGTTTAATGGTTTCATCTTCAAGGCATTAGAGCTTAAGAGACCATTAAATACTTTAAGTTCCTGAGATTTGAGACAGTCGTGATGGTTATCAAATTCGGTATAGGTGGTTGCATATCTTGATTTTAGAACATAATATTTTTAAATGTTCCTTCTATTGATATAATTGCAACCGTCCTTTTTCAAATCGTATGCTTCGGTAAGTTCTCATTTGTACCTATTATGTCGATGGGTAATTATAATTGTTCATATAGTCCCTATATTAATCAGCCCGACGGATTTAACTTTGTCTAAATTTCGTTTACGTCAATCCAACGAGGCTTATGGTTTTCCTTTGACTAGTGGTCGCCTAGTGGTCGAAATTCGACCATTTTTCATTTAAATTTAATGTATTTTTAATGCATTATTAAATAAAAATATTGGCTTGCTTGTTCTTCTCCATATAAAAGTTAACTGTGCCAAATTTCATACTCCTCCACCCGCGTAAATTTCGTAAAAAGGAGTAGAAAGTTTTTGCTTCACGTATTAATATAATATAGATAGATAGATTATTATTTAACTGGTATTTAATTACAGTAACAGCAAAAAGAGCATTTCTTTTACTTAAATCGGTTAATTTGCCTTTTACGCACCAGTTTCTATTCCTTGAAAATTTCTTTAAGCACATAATTAATAGCAATTGAAATTATAATGGTTTAACACGCAACAATATGAGGTGGTTACAAAAACCCGGACGTGAGGAGTTTTGCTGATCTATTGCCTGAATTCAGAGCTAGCTGGATTGAATTTTCAAGGTAATGCCACACGTTTGAAAGACTCACAATCATATTTCATCGTTTTTTGCTGACCATAACGCCGTTCGATGAACGAGTACTGTTTTTCTGACTATGCGTTTTGTCGCTTTGGTTTGCTTACCGGAAGGCGTGTAATTATTATTATTATTATTAATCATTTTAATTCAGAATTAATTATTACATTCCATAATTTGTTAGTAAAAAATACTTAAAACTACGTTAGTAAAATTATTAAATTATTGTACAAATTGACCTACTCGTATTACATTTAAACATTACCAAAATTGAGCTACTTAATATTATAGAGGGCACCACCCGAGCCGTGAATTGAATTCCAGCACTCCAACTTTATTTTTATTTACTTATAATTAAATACCTTGCTACAGCATTTTCGGTTTCCGCGATTGAATTGCTTCATGGTCGTTGCGTCGATCTCAAAACCGAAAACTAATTAATAACGGAAAGTTTAAAATCTTCTGCAGACAAATAATGAACAATACAGAGTGTAGAAGGGATATTTCTTTCTTTTCGCACAAGCCCGGAATCTGTGCACAGTTAATAGAAATAGGCTCGCCCCATACCTATTGCATAGGACTACAAAATAACTGACGAAAAGTGGGTGTGCTATGCATCTTCCGGAACCCTCGAGTAACAAGCATGATAAGATAAGCCTAAGACGTTCCCACTGCTGTGCCCCACAGCCATCTTCTCTGTGAGAGGGTGTGGTCTGTAACACAAAACGCGGGCGGGGGGGCCCAGTGCAGTTTGGTAGATGTCATATGTCTTCCAAATTTTTGGTTCTAGTACGCACGGTTACACATCAAGCTATACATTTCCAGTTTACGCGGATCTCGCACTGTACGGAAATCCTATACAATGCGAGATCAGCATAAACTGGAAACGTATAGCTTGATGTGTAGCCGTGTGTACATGCCGGTTTCTGCAGGATGTTTGCCTTCACCGTTTTGAGACCAGTGGTGAAGAAATAAATAAAATAAACTGTCTGCCTAGGTTCGTACTTATGACTCGTAAGTCGGGTGCGTTAGCAAAGGTCAGCACTGCTCTCAGGGAATGCAGGCGTGATATATAAATCTTTTGAAAACGTGTTTTTTTTTATATTGCTACTTTCGAGTTCCCGGAAGGTGCCGTAACAAACCCGAGCGTGGTTATCCTGTACGTTCCTAGAAAACCCCTGAAAGCCGATTCAATTGCCAGAAGCATCGTTAAGACATTGTTTCGAGAAGTAACATCCAAAACTCATCCAAAACTATTTTGGTAAAAAGCCATGAGTCATTTTGTAAAAACGATATTCCTGTGACTCAGAAAAGAAAACAATAAAATTACTAGTTAAATACGAAACTAGAAAGAAATTCCTCAATACCATAACAATGCATAATTAAAAATAAGTCCGTCTATTCTTTGCAAAACAACCATGCAAAGCAAATTATAGCCACAAAGGATTAATCACTTGGGACAGAAAATGTATAGACAATATTTCATGTTTCATAAATTAACATTGTTGTGCAAAAAGGATTTATAGTCATGAAATGGGTATAAATAATTTGGTATTGATATGTGGTCTCTAATTATTGTGATTTTGTATTAGAATAAATATATTGATTAGCCTTATTGATTTATTTTTGGAACTTACGACTTGAGTTGGTATTTTTCCTTTCAAAATAATACCTAAAATGAATCACCAAATAGTGCTATATAATTAAAAGATTAATATAACTGTCATCTGTTATATAATATATTTTTTATAATAATTGTAAAAACAAGATGTATCTGAAATAGGTATATTTCGGATACCTCTTGTTTTTACAATTATTATACAATTGTATTTTTTACTATTATTCAATTATAAAATTTCACACAACAAGTTATCAAAGATAATATTCATATCAATTGATAAACAAAAGTAATTAACAAAAGGTGACTTGTAAAATATTAAGAAAGACCATATTAGGGATATTTAAATAGTAGAATAGCCGTTTTTATCAAATTAAACAAACAACATTGAATGGAATTAATCAAGTAATCATTTTCAATTAAAAACTATGATAACATGTGAGTGTAATATTGTGACCTTCAAGCAAATTATATAAGATGCTCTTATTATTAGAACACATCAGAATATTTGTTCATAAATATAATAAAAAAATTCATGAATCAAGGCAAGTAATACAAGAAAATAGTTGATTTCTCAGATACAACTCATAGAGTTGGATTACAGAAATTGTCAAATTAATTTTAAGGAAAATTAAGTTAATTTATAATTATTATTGTTAATATAATTAATTATATCTCACCTGGTGGGCTATCGGTGAGGATGGTAATACCGGTGGGGTCAACATGAGGGGGGAACGCCTCATACAGATCGGGCTCCTCTTCAAGCACGGCCGACAACATCACGGAGGGCATCCCGGCTCCACCGTCACTCACACACACACTATGACTAGACACTGCACAACACTACACTTGACTTGTCGAGTGTCCGTAGCTCTCTCGGAGCTCACACCCGTGAGCCACCCCGAGCCATTCCCGACTACCACTTCAATGTATGAGTCTGACTTGCCTAAGTCAAATCTTGCTGCACCATTTTTAAATCTGCAAAAAGGACAAAGTTCAAATCACTGGAAATGTGTCAAGACTGCCAATATAATGTAACACTTTATATCTCTGAGATAACACTATCAACAATATAATATTAAAGCGATTATGCTCCCGGCGATAACTAAATCTTAGAGACTCTCAACAAACAATCAGTTACCTAATTCGTTATAATTAAAACGCTACAGATCAGCTGATTGCTACGGTGCCAGGCCAGACTTGACATTTTATAGCTATTTTAAGACTTACGGGCACCTGATCGGACTGACTCCAATGTCAGATGCCAAGTACGAAAATTCAAAACTCGCCTCGATATCACTCGAAATAATTGTATGAAAAGGTGACCGGACCGCGTCGGCACCGTACTCACCGCAATCCTGACGATAAATGATGCGAAGCAGGATCTGCGCCTCCGTATTTACCGCTTTGGAGTCCCCGCGGCGACTAAACCAAGTGGCCAGTTCCCGGCCCAACGTAATCACGAATAGGATAATAGTCTCGAATGGGAGCCAACGCTTTTGCTTTGTCACTTAAACGAACAACACAGAACATCACACAGATATATCGGTAACTGAACAAACGCACGGATACATTGTGATATATAAATTCAATGATATGTGGGATAATTTGTGAGCCCCCTTGCTTTCGTTAATCAAATTATCGATGTATCCGGTGAAAGTCGTTTTCGTTTTTATGCGGTAATACACGAATGTGTAGAATATGATGTGTTACGAGTTTTTCGTTTTGTGGGGAAAAATCCCGTTCGTATAATGAGATCGCACGACCACGATATCTACTATTTGCAAGAAGTTAAGAACGCGATTCTGTCGTCGCACGCCCGTCGGACCGTCGTCGTACAGGAAGAGCATAGACTAAACAATTTTGAAACACAGATAGGCCGCATGGTAATGTCATTGTCCTGCTTCATTCAGTTAGATAGATACAAATATCAACCCATTTTATTAACATTTTTTTTTCCTCTATCTAATTAAAGTTTTAATTTAATTAATGTAATGAGATCTTTTTCTTTATTTTCAAAAGTATGTTTTTCACATTTTCCACCTTTCAAACATCATAATTTAGTAATTATGCTCAGAGCACTTCCAGGTAGTAAGTAGACTTTAATTGTTTTGAAACAACAATGACTGTAAATAAATCATTGAGTGGAGAGACCGTATTTTAAATTTGAATCGTAAATCATACGCGGTTAACGTTTATGCCTACTTGCTTGGCTGAAAATATTTAAAATGTTTGGCAATCGGTCGTAGTGTCTTTGTTTTCCCATTTATTTTTATTTCACTTGGCAACATTTAAATTTAATGTCAACCGGTTAAGAAGAGTGTTCATCAACCGAGTGAAACTACTAAAGCAACCAAAAGCAAAAAGCAATAAATCAGATTACCCTATTTTAAAACAATGTTCTGTTTGATTTGTTAAGGCAAGTAAATATTTTATTTTATAAAATTCTGGTTTTTACCATTCATTCAATTTATAGAAATTTCCATCCCTTAGGATGGTTAAATCTAACTTTTTTTTTGGTAAATCTGTACCTAATTTTCGTATTTATCGATACGCCAAAAAAAAAATACTCAGTTTTTAAATAACCTAGTGTAAATGTAGCTTTAGATAATTATTATCAATTACCAAAGACAAAGTGCTCTTTACTATTTCTACCATTCTAGTAGTATTACGTATTTTTGGAATTATATATTTACATTTTGATTATTGATCATTGGCAAGAGAAATGGCAAATATCAAATGGCAATCATTGGCAAATAGAATTATATCAAGTAACGTATGAATCATCAAAAAACTGTCACTTCTTTGTTTCAACAAAACACAACAAGTCACTTGTTTTAGTACAAGTCTAATACTGTAAAATCTTTACAAATCAATAAACGGAAAAGTCATTCCTGATTCAATAGCTATATTGTTTATATTATAATTATCTCAAAAAGTGCTAAATGCTGCTGTGAAGTTGTAATGTGTTTAATTTATCTGTGAATTTGTCCACAAGCCATCAATGCTTGGTAATGCTTTGGGATTTTTTTAAATAAAATACCAGCAACACCAATCTTCTAATGTCATTGTGACGCATGATTGGCGCACAGCTGTGTCATGTTTTCGTTAATAATTTTGCAGATTGTCGTTGACTAAATTAAGAAAAACAGATAGAATTTGCGAATTAATTAAGAAAAAGTTCAAGGATATGTGATTGAGTGAAGATGTCTTCGTCAAAATCCGAATCTCTCAAAGGTATAAACGAAAACTTCACATTGTTTACTTGTATGGCTTCAAGGTGCTATCAAATAAACTTATTTATTTTCGTTTCACAGATACAGTAACAGTCTTAATTAACGCTGTCGGCGATAACGAGAACTCCGTAAACAATGTTGTAATAAAATCACTGACAAAAATAGCGAATACTTATCCAAATGAAGTGATAGAGATATTTTGCGAATTTTATACAAATACTGTGAAAGTAAACCCTACGCAGCTTGGAAACATTGTAAAGTGAGTAATTTATTGCTTTGAATATGTCATCAGATGATATTGTAGTTGGTTTATGTGTTTATAATTGTAATAAGGTTAATAACCCAACAGAATACTTTTGTTGTTCACTCTTCAGCACCTTTTATGTTGACATGTTATTAATATTATCGCATGTGACTAAGCAGACCCTTTAACATACCATACAACTCGAGTTACATAGATACATATGACTAATTGTCCCAATCACAAAATTGATAAACTTAATTATAATAATCATGAAAACAACATTGAGTTTTAGGGTTTTTAAAGTCTTAAATTGAATAGCTTGAATAATATAATATTGGTAATTTAAAGAAAGAATTATGTTTTTCCAGTTATCACCATATTATTTTGCTTTTCTCTTTATCTATATTTAAACTATTAAAATGTAAAAATAAAATATTTCATCTAGAAAACACGAGGAATGTCTGCAGTAAGTCATGCTATCATGATTATGTGGATAGAAAATACTCATGAGATCTTAAATGGCTAAGTTATACACTCTTGCCATTTATTAATTCACTGCCATGCATATATTACAATACGTAATGAAATATGGAATTGATATTATCTCATTCAAAATATATTTCATAATGTTGCACAACTGATACGTTGATTGTTCATTAAGGTAAATTTCAAAATAGCTTAAATTACTGGTGAAACCAACTATACTTCCAATAATAATAAAACTAAAATATTTAATAAAATTAATAAATATAAATTATAACAATGATATGTAGCATAATGAGGAAAAACAATTTTAATGGTTTCATTATGTAATCTGTACACCATGTAATAATAATCTCAATAACTACTATTATCGCTGCATCTGCAACATAATATGAATCACGGGAACCCTTTTTTAAAAGAAATTGATAATTTGCCATAGGTATATTAATACTACTGTACAAACTAATATAATTGTAAATATCACTTTGCAATAAGAATAAAATATTAATACATTTTTAATATAGTGACCATTATAAGCTAACTAAAGTCATGTACTGTCAGGAAAATAAAATTTCAAGCAAACACCGTATGAAAGTTTGCCATATTATACCCATTATCTTCTTACAACTGTCAATTCAGTTTTGATTCAAATCAAATGGATATATGGACAATTAAGTTGGCAGTAGGCTTATTAATAATATAATTATGTACTTATGTAAAAAAAGATAGAAAAGAATCACAAAGCATCAAAAATTTGTCCGCATTGCTGTGAAAAAGAAAAAAAAGAAAAAAAAAAAGTGGAAAAGTGCCCAAAAGGCTGGCAGCGTTGCCACTTTATATGGTGATGTTGATTCGCCTTTTGGTCACTTGAAGAGTTGACCAACTGCTAGGCGATGTCTCGAAAAGTAGAGAAGGTGGTGGTATATTATTTACTAAATAATTTATTTCTCTGACTCTATTTGAAATGAATCTCATGATGTCATTCATTAGCTAAAACCAGTCACATACATACTTAATTTTCTATTCATGATATCTTCATAATCTTTCAGAGTTCTAGAACAAACATGTGTGAACCAAGTAAAGAGGTTGGAGCCCTCTGCGGCTACCAACCTAGTAACTGCCATGCTTCGTGCTATGATGGAAAATGTGACGTACGAGCCAATGGTACAGATGGGGGCCTCCGCTGTACTGGTTGCTGTGGGACATGAGCATTTAGATCTGGTGAGCATTGTGTGACTATTAGCAATGGTTTGTACCAAGACTATTACACGTCCATCATATTTTTTTTTAACTAGGTGACTTCAGTGTTTCCTATGTGAATACTCTAAAAAAAAGGGAAAACAAACAGAGGTTATAGTATCTTTTGAAGTTCAGACATAATCTTGATCAAATCATGTGAAAACCATGTTGGTCTATGATATATTCTTTTGTGGAAAGAAAGACACAGATTGAGTGGACCTGTCTAGTCAGTACATGTTAAAAATGTATTACCTTTGTCCAGTCACAAGAACATGATGTTTCTTTTTAAATTAACTGTACCTAGCACCAATATCGAGTAGGTTTTTTTTAAAGGCATCTGCCAGTTTAGTAATTGCAACCAAATCAGTACCTGTGCAATTATTGTTGCCGTGTTTATCGTTCAACAAAATAGGAGAAGCCATGCAATTTATATTGAACACAATATAGATGCTTGCCATGATGATGCTTGCCATGCAGGCTTAAGTGAAATAAAATATTTTGATTTTGATTTTTTGATTTTGAGATGCTGAAGGACGAGGAATGATTTGAATATTAATTCTGGGCTGGTTTCCCAAATATGACTCAGTGAAGATAAGACAATAGCTGTTTTCTTAAAATAAATGTGTTTTCTTTGGTAAGGTCAGTTACACTCCATTTATAATCGGTAGACATTGTACGGACATGTGATGCGGAGGATTTATGAAAATGAGGAAAATTTTGAGTATGAGTGTAGTGTCTAATGATGTCTTTAAGAGTAGGGGAAGACCAATGAAAAGATTGATGTACTGTGTGAAAGATGATACGGTATGGTTAAAAACGGGGTGATTACTGACATTTCGGTAATCACACCTTTTGTAGCCATATCATCTGTCAGTCGTTATCAGGAATAATGGTGAAGTATGGAGAAGAAGAAATGCTGCACCAACAACAAATAAATATTGGGGTAAGAGTAGAATGGTGGAAAAATGATGAGATCGAAAGCAGTTAATTCTGTATCATTAGTATGAGTGGATCGTAGCAGGT
The DNA here is from genome assembly GCA_947359405.1 of Antitype chi. Classification (NCBI taxonomy): domain Eukaryota; kingdom Metazoa; phylum Arthropoda; class Insecta; order Lepidoptera; family Noctuidae; genus Antitype; species Antitype chi. Next base: position 19,692,869 of record OX375813.1, read on the forward strand.
GGAGTTCTGTACTTACTAGGGGCGCAGCCTCCATACAACCCGATTCCTATTGACTTCCCTTTGGAAGAAAAACTCTTCTTAGTGTCTACTATTGCCAAAACAATATGTAACAAATGTTTGTGTATCAAATCACATTACAGATATTTCATACTAGCTTAAAACATCATATAAGATACAAAAACACCATTTTTTTATATCTACACCATGAATTCCGACCATAGCTGGCGTTAAATTTAAAAAAAATGTAAAGGAACTACTGTACTTTGATGTTATCTAGAGTTTATGGGAACTGAACAATTTTTTCTTCGGCTTCCCTCTAATCAAAATTGTAGCTTCGCCACTGGTACTTACCCCTACGGGAAGAAGGCGAGAATTTATGTAATCTTATGATTTTATTATGAAAGAATAACTTGAAAAACTTCATCTCACCTACTTTGTCACTTACGTTCTAAGTGGTGTCAATGTCGAATGTGTCACCAACTAGTTGCAACAGTAATCTGACCGCTTTAAGAGCACAGCCACTCAACCACCTAAATTGGTGCTAAAAGTGGCAATTTCCTGTAGTTGGCTGTTGGCTGTTATAGATGAGTTGAGATGCAGGCTGTAGGTATATTTGCTTTTGTCATATTCGTAACTAGCTGTGCCCACAGCTCTGGTCACATTCACTTATGTGAACTTACCTAAACTTTAATATTGTTCAGTCATACAGTGTGAAAGTAATAGGTATGACATAGTTCACTTGAAAACAATAATTATGCCCTGAGAACAGATTTGATCAAAGGCGCCTATTTAATCCTTACTTCCTTACTAATAATATTATAAACGCGAAGGTTTGTATGTATGGATGTTTGTTACTCTTTCGCACAAAATCGGCCGAACGGATTTGGATGAAATTTGGCATACAGATAGATTATAACCTAGATTAACACATAGGATACTTTTTATCCCGGTAGTACGTTCCCGGGGGATAATAGTTTAAAATATAGAAACAAGTAAGAAATGTTTACTTAAATAAGTAGATCTTTTGTAAATTGGTATTCTGAACGAAGTACCAGGTTGTCATAACTTGGTAGGAGCTCACCTAACATAGTTGTGTCAGCTAGAAAATGCTTTATGCCTTCGAAGTACCAGGTTGGCATAAATCGGTAGGAGCACACTTAACATAATTGTGTCAGCTAGAAAACGCTTAATGCCTTCGAAGTACTAGGTTGTCATAACTTAGGAGGAGCACACCTAACATAGTTATGTCAGCTAGAAAACGCTTTATGCCTTCGAAGTACCAGGCTGTCATAACTTAGTAGAAACAGTTGTGTCACATAGCAGCGTTTCCTTCACTTATAGGAGACCACAGCATGCACAATAGAGTTAACAACTAAGCTAACAAAGTAAAAATATTAATTAGATCATCGAAGTATCATGTGTCATAAGTATTATTTTACCGAACTATATTTCGCCGATTCTTCTCTTTAGCGTGTCGATAGCAATCTAAATACAGTCTGCCCAGAATTTGGCTACGATTTCAGCGTACAGAAAGCAGGACACGCTGGACAAGATATTAAGTGCCCCATTGTTTGTGGAACAGCACCACATTCACACTCCAGGGCGGAGTCATCGGTTTATAAAATAACTTTTTGCTATTGGCCGAAGCCTTTTTTTATTTGCCAAACGATTTATTTTCGATATTTTCACCACACCGAAACAACATTTTACGGAATATTATTTGGTCACAAATAGGATACTTTTTTATCCCGGTAGTACGTTCCCGTGGGATAATTTTCGACCTCCGCGCGAGCGAAGCCGCTGGCAAAAGCTAGTTCTGAATATTTAACAAGGCATAGGTATATACTTACCAACCAACATAATAAACCAATTTGTATCATATTCATTAATGCCTATTTTCACCGACAATCATCGTGTATTTGTGGAATGTCTGCGACTGACGTCACGACTACCAGTTTTTTAGGGTTCCGTACTCATAGGGTGCCAACGGACCCTAATACTAAGGCTTCGCTGTCTGTCCGCCCGTCCGGTTGTCACAGGGCTGTATCTTTTGAATCGTAATAGTAGTTGACATTTGAAATTTTTACAGAGTGTAGGTATACTACTATGCCCGCTATTGCAACAAATAATAAAATTTAGGGGAATCTAGTCGCGAGCTCGAACTCACCGGTGGGCCTGACTAAGAAGCACACTGTCATCGCGTCCGACAGAGGTACTGTCAGTGATGAGCAGTTAGACGCTAAAGTACACGCACAACATTATTGAGTGAGATGCAGGATCTTTTATAGTCAAACAGGCGCGTGAAAAGTTAAGAAAAGTCCTTCGGTTTTATGAAAAAACCACTGCATAAATCCATGACCAATAAAGTTTATTAAACTTATCGATAATTGAACGTTGTCGGTACTGACTTGGTTTTCGAGATTTTACACTTCTTTTATTACTTAAACACGCACAAAGATAGGCAAAATTAGCAAGAAAAATTAATCTTTGTTGGCTCCTAACTTTTTAATGGCTTATTATTTTAGTATTCTGTTTCCATACAGACAATATTAATTATGAGACAAAACCATACCAAGTTTAATTTTTGATGTGCCTTGTCGAACAGTAGAGTAATACACTCCCGAATTTTGTTTGGAAAAAATGTCGACTAGATTCAACTTAAGTTAAAATTAACGGCGATCCCCATACAAGTAACATGTTTTTTCTCGGCGTTTATATTGTACGGTGGTACGGAATTCTTCGTGTGCGAATACGACTCTTACTTGGCTGCTTTTGGTTGACTAATAGTCAACATAAGATTCTTGAAATCCCATATACTTTTGTTAATAAATAAGGAATTAAAATAATAAATGTAAAATTAGTATGTATTACAGATAAGTATGTATTACTGCTAAAACATTTAGTTTACTTAGAATTTACCACAAGAGCAATTCCAGACTTCTTGCACTAGACTAGTCCTTTCCCGCCGGAAGCTCATAAGATTTATCCATGAACACTAATTTCCCTCTCTCCCCAGGTCCTACGATCCCTCATCAACCAGCTGTCTCCAGCTTCAGTGCCCCACTACACGATAGCCCACACTTTAGGCACGTTGGCTGCAGTCAACACCCACGGTGTGGTGCCACATATTAAGGAGATCCTCAGCAAAATGCTGCCTCTACTCTCGTTGGTCAAGGCTGATGGATTGAAGCAGGCTTTTGCTTATGGTAAGTTTATTATGTTTAAACTATGCTCGATTCTTCACGTGACCAAAGGGGTGGGATATCATTTAGCCAAAGAATCATAATCGCCAAACAACGTGGCAATGCTGCCAGCCTTTTCCTGTACATGTATTTAAAACAAGAACGAAAAGACACATAGGGCATGAAAAATTTCGTTCGCATCGCTGTGTACAGGAGAAATATCCAAAAGGCTGACAGCATTGCCGCATGTATGGCGATGCTGGTTCTATAGTCATAATAGGCCAGCCCTCTGGTCACATGAAGAGGCCAACCGCTTGGCGATGTCTCGAAAAACCAAGTGGGCACTAGGACCCAATGGCCTGAGTGTTTCACCCCCAAACGGCTCGAGTATATGAATACGAATACGAATAAATTACTTTTAATTTTCAACCAAGGAACAAATAAAAATTGGTTTAAAAAAATGCATGTTGAGCTGACTGGCCAGGGTGCCCCAGCCTTAGTCAAGTAATTTTTATTTCAAATGCTAATGGACTAAACTAAAGTAATCTATAGAATAAACACAAACATCAATTGTACAAACGATATAAATAGCAGATGTTTCATACATTATCTAAATTCAATGTTTTATCGCCCATAAAATTGCAAGGTTGGGTGGATATATTTGTTATCTCTATTGGATTTTAATTACATTTTGTTGTGTGTTATTGTAGATACAATGTGTAATTAAAAACAAGTTTAAACAAAGGCTTTAATAGTCCAAGACTACTCTAGTAATAGTAGAACTTTGTGGGCGAAAGATCTTTATATTTACTCCGTGTGAAAGGTCTTGTGAGGTCTTCACTATACAGGTTGGCAGAGAAATCGACGCCCAAACTGTAACCATGAATTAGATTCTAGACCCCCTAGAGTAGACATTTTCCTCGGTTATCAAAAAATAGGCAGCAGCGGGAATATTATAGGCTACTTTTTATAATTCTAAAGTTATTAATTCACTGACAAAAATCGCACAGTCTAAACCGCTGGGTCTTAGAAGCACAAAATTCTGCACATACTCGTAAGTTCGTTAACGAAACTCAGCACTAACGAAGGATTTTTTTAAATCATTCCCTAAAGGTAAAAGGGGTGAATAAGAGATGGGATTTCGTAATTTTGCAGATAGGATATTCCTTATTGTTACAAAATCTAGAGAAGCTTTCAAATTCATAAAATCAAATGTTTCTTTTCAGCTTTCGGCCACTTCGCGGTCGCCGTCTCAGAACAAATAGGCGACAACGTAGAAAACGAAAACATAACATCTATCAAAGATAATTTTGTCACAGAATTCACCATAATATTTGACGTACTGTACAATCAATGGCTTGCTTCATACGAACCTAAAGTTGCTGAGTCCGTTCTCGAAGCCTTGGGGCCTATTACGAGACTTATATCGGAAAGACAGTTTAATGAGACTGTGAATAAGTTTGTGCTTTCATTGCTGTCTTTATACCGAAAACCAGCAATCAATTTCTACTACATAAGTCAATGTATATCGTACTTACTGTCTCCTTCGCCGTTGAACCCGAAATTGAGTTTGAATGACAGCGTTATCAATTCAATAAACCATGTGCTTTTCAATTTGGTTTTGTTAGAACCTGATTATGACCAGCCTCATACTGTGAAGAACCATTTTGAGGTCCTCAGGTGCTTTGACCATATGGCGGGACAGTTTCCTGAACAAACTATTGAAAGTCTACTCCACCAATGTAAAAACAACCAAGAGAAAGACAGAATGAAATCTGTCATCATCCTAACTCATCTGACAACATCTTCCCAAGTCTTCGTCGAAAATTATGCGACGAAATTCATTGCCCTACTCAAAGTGATGACAACAATGGAGCAAGGAGTGAAAATGAAGAAGTTATTAGTGAAAGCTATAGTAGGACTTGTTTATAGAAACTGTATTACAACTCCAGAAGATTTCACTATGGTGGAGTTTATTATTAAGCATTGTGGTTATGAAGCGTCCGCTAATGTTCCTAGACATGACATTTTAGATTTGCATGATACATGCAAAAGCTCTTTAATACTTATGTGCAACACAGTTACAAGTATCAGATCTCAGTTACGTAACCTGTTACTCATAGCCTTAACAGGTGAAGAGTTCACGTCTTCCATGGCAACAGTCTGCCATTGCTTAACCTCACTCCTTCAAAACAACTCTGACGTCATCGCAGAAGATCAATCAGAGAAAGAAATCGAAATGAAATGCTCCCCTGATTTAGTTTTCGTTCGGTGCTTAACACATGTGGTAGAACCAGATCAGGTTGAAAGAAACAAGAATATTCTAGTTTTCCTTGAAGAATATTCCGGTGATGTGCATAAGAACTTGAAAAATTCTTGGACGATTGAGATTCAGAGGTTGTTGAAGTTTGTAGAGACAAGCGAATCTAAGGAACAGTGGCATAGTATGTTGCTAGACCTTCTAGTATCTGCCGTAGAACAGGTTAACAGCAACAAATGGGTAGAATTCATTGCTACTTTGATATCACAGCAGATTATATCGAAGAAACAGTCGCCAATGATCAAAGGCGTTTCCTTACAGTACTTAGCTGTCTTATCATGCCACATGTCCAATGCGGCAGTCGTTGAAAAGATCCTCAAAATTATATTACTTGCATTGAAGTCTATACCAATGGAAAGCAGTGATTACGTAAGCAAAGCCATAGGAATCGCTTCAAGACAGCACGGAGAATTTATCCTCAATGAGCTAGATGCGATTTACAAAGAAAATGAATCTAAGAGAGGCAGCAAGATACTTAATTTCTTGTCTTCGAGACATTCCAAAAATGAGATGGAGTTGGGTATTGTTAGGTATGCAGTTATTACGTGTTATGGCAAAGTTGCCGTGGACTGCCTTGATGTTCACGTCTTGGCAAGATTGGGGGATAATGTGACGTCTATACTTTACGATATTCTAAAGTCAAACCCTTCTTTTGACCTCTGCAAAGCTAGTGTAACGACTTTATACGAGATAAGCAAGGCCTTACATCCAGCCGCACATCATAACGTGGTGCTAAGAAATCGCTGGCAGTTGCTAAACGCAGTTTTAGAGCAAATATACAATACCAATCTGGAAAAACGTAATGTAGAACTTTACCCCATCATTGTCAAGGCTTCGAAAGCTCTTACGAAATTGCAAAAGGGAATATTGCCTGAGGAAAGGAATACGATATTAAGGGTTCTATTCAACAGTATCTTTGGCGAACTTTCTTCGTTTAAACAGAAATACGAAATTGAAGGCAACGGTGACAAAAATGACACCCTAGCCAAAACTCTAAACGACAGTCTTTCTCTGTTGCACCAGTTAATCAAAGAATTGATTATACAGTCTACCTGCTTGAGCACAATCGATGACCTAATCAGTTTACTAATGGAATGGATTCGCCACGACAACGACGAGATCCGAACCGCATCGATTATGATCCTGCAAGTAATTTTCGACACTTACATTAAAAACGTGAAATTGAACTACGAAACTCCGAGCAAATTCGGTCAAATGGGGTACTTGCTCGGACTTATAATTCCAGGAATCGCAGATACGAACTTCCCAGTAAGACTAACGACCATAGATTGTGTAAAAGTCTTAATTCAGATTCAAGATTTGTACGAAGGACATACAATAGGGCCTGATGATGAATGCATGTCGAATTTGGGACATCTCCAAAATAATATCTTAACGAACGATTTAAACATGATCAGTGATTATTGTACTGCGTTATGTGAGACTATATCTCCAAAAATACCTCATCATCACAGTATGCAATTCATAGAAAGTTTGCTTGAAATGTATGATGACCAGGAGTTCAGGAGCGTGGGGATCAGTTCGATATTAGATGCTTACTTCTCAACTAAGGGTCAGGATCTGTACCAGAGCATTGAGAGGATCATGGAAGTGCTGTTGGCGACGATGACCGAAGTGGGGGTGGAATCGAGACACAAGCTGATGAAGCCGATGACGTCTTTGACGCGTCATCACTCGAATGCTGTCATTGCTGTGCTGCTAGCACAGAAGTTGCCGTTGAAACCGTAAGTATATCTTTTATATAATGCATTTTATAAATTAGGCTTTGACAGTTCAGGCAGGATTGCTGACCGAAACTGTCCAGGTGCCTAATAGAGTAGGATTATGATAATTTTATTAGACAAGGGTTAAAAAGGACAACAAAACTAACTTTCCAAATTTTAAGTTGTTTTTTGAGTGAGTAATTCGAATTTTGTCATGTAGGATATTGAGTGTGTTTTTCAGTGTTTAGTTTGACCATTCTTAACACATGAAGAAGATTTTCATCAAATTCTTATATTTCAGGAGCGTATTAGCTTGTTGGCGCAGCCTCGCTCGTGACGAAGGCCTATCTGCAGCGATAACAGACAATTTCCTCCGACTGATGACATCAGTGGAACTCTATGAAGACCCTTATCATATTACTGAACATCATATTGCTGCTCTCCAGCCCTTAACTGTTAGTGATGACATTTATATTCATGAAACATAACTAAAATAGAGGGTCGCGCGCATGCGCATACACACGCAGTGTTACGTCATAGGAAAACTATATCCAACTTAAAAATTGTCGTAAATATGACCTGTCTTTTGATTGTATACCAATACTCTTTTACTTCAAACTCTTGTAGTTACTAGCGGTTGAAATATTACATGTTTTTGTGGGTCAGAAATATCGAACTTACCACCAGTGCCCCGAGCGAAAAGACGTTTTCCCGTAAAATATGTTGCAGATTTTAGCGTAGAGGCAGAATCACGTAAAGCGTGTTGTAGATTTCTCTTTTTGCCGTAGATAAGGCAAACCGATTGTGAAATATTTTCTTGACTTATTCAGCAATAATAATTACAAAAGACCTCGACAAATAGCGTATGGACTAGACTAGCCTAACTCTTGACTAACCTTCGAAAAATTCAAAGATGGCGGAATTTGGAATAGAATCAAGATTGTTTGCAGTTCTTCACCAAATGTGGCATTTATTTGCCTTGTTCAACCGTGATTGGTCTAAGACAACTTCCAAAATATTGCGTCAACGAACTAAAACGAATATATAATGTACCCTATACTGTATTTCAGCTCATAAGCGCCTTCGGAGAGATGCTCCAAGAAGAGACAATGAAGCCAACCTGTGTAGCCAAATTCTCTGACCTCTTTGCCGTCCTATACACCACACTCGCTTGCTATATCGACGCGGAATCGCCCGCGTACTCGCCGCCGACCAATAAGAACCAAGAACGCTTCGGATTCGTACCCAATAGGGACGCGATTAAGCTGTCACCAGCCAAGATAACGGTGCAGACATTTAATGCGTTCTTGGAACAGGCTGATTGTCATAAGGTAAGTTGTTGAATTGATTTTCGTACGAACTCTATAATTGAAAAAAAAAACCCAAAAGCCAGCTTGATAATGATTTTAAGTGTAATTTACGGCCCTCTCTTTCGTAACTATGTACGTATAGTTTAAATTTTAATTAAATTTTAAATAGATTTTCCGTGAAATCTCAACAGTTTTCACTATACTCGTAATTTCGTAAATCAACATAAAAACCGTGATCTTCTTGTAATTTTTTATTGCTCTGATTTTTGTATCAGTAGTGTTAGATGTGATTTGAGGTTTATTTTATGAAGATTAAAGACTGAATTTCAGGATACCATACGATTCGATACAAAATTCCTCAAAATTCCTTTCGCGGTTATTTTGTCTCTAATCGCAGCAAACCATTAGCAAACTTATTGCAACGAAAATTAAGATCACCTTGGTTTTGACAGATTTGTCAGGGATAGCAAACTTATTGCGAGATCACAGTGATTTGGACAGTGAAGCTAAATTAGACACACAATAACTGTGGAAAGACTGTACTGCGCAACTCGTCAAATAGTAGCATTCCACACCGCCTTTTTGTGAATGCAGTGTGTAAAAACTAGTAGAATTATTTCGAACAAAGATTAAAGTCTGTCTTTTCTTTCTTAGGTCCGCGAAGCTTGCTCCTTATGCCTTAGCATAGAACACAGCGACTCCTCCACGACCCTGCTAGACCTAGCGCCCATACTAAGCGGTGCGTTGTGCCGCGAGTGCCCGCAGCACTTGTCGCGCGTGGTCACCAAGGTGGCCGCCTATGGGCGCTGCCCGCTACCGCCGCAGCGCTGTGCTGCGCTCGCGCTGTTGGCTGACTTACTGAACTACAGGTGTGTGGGACACTGATACTGGCTGTCAACATTTGTCAAAATTCAGGAAAAAGAGATGGAAAAAATGATATATCCTCCATAACTCTTTAAAACGGATTAGTTTTAAAGCAAGCACGCCTAGAGATTGGTCTACAGTCATGGAACTGGGGTTACCGCCCGTCTTCAGTTGTCCTCATGTCCGGATTTTTAGGCCCCCGTTTAGACTTTTCCAGATAGAGATAGTTTTTGGTTTTTTAGATTGTTTGCCATTTGTCCAGATTTGTCGACATAGGAGTATTTTTTTTTATAGAAAAAGTTGAATGAAATCTGAAAAACAAAAGGAAATCTGACAATTGGTCCGTGTTTTTTATTGCAAATCTCCGCATTTTTATCAGGATATTTGAAAATTCGAAATGGTAACTCTATATGCAACCGTTCACATAATGAAATGAGTGCGTGTTTAGACCGCGTTGGATTTTTTTTCATGGGACTGTGGCTATAAATTCCACTTTGTTCCAACTACTAAAAACATTGTTTTTTCCGTAACGCCTTAGGAAACTATTACGTTATGCCTCTTCAATGACAAAGCCCAGGTTCTAGTACATTCCATCAGCTTAAACCGCTGGGTCGAGAAAATAAAATTTTGCAAGAACGTTCCTTGTTTGAAAATCTCTCCCTTAAAGGGGTTAAATAGGGAATTCAAGTTTGTAATTTTTGCCGATGACAAATCCAAGTGGGGCTTGACGTGAATAATTTTATAAAAACATAAAATGTCTCCCAGGTGTAACGACAACCCGATCCTCATAGAGACAGTGCTAGCGACCCTGAGCACGGGCTGGAAGGACTCGCACGCGCGCGTACGCGCCACGTGCCTGCGCGGCGCCGCCAACGTGGCGCAGCTGCGGCAGGAGCACAGAGCCAACGCGCTGCCGGCCGCGCTGCAGGCGCTCAGCCAGGGCGTGGATGCGCAGAAGACGCAGTAAGTTACACACATGTTAATTGCAGGGTACTTTATCAGGAGGGTTCTAGGGCTTTGTAGGCAACAAGGAAGCCTTATAGTTTCACCATGTCCGTCAGTCTGTCCGCGGTTTAGCTCAGTGACTCTTAGTACTTAAAAGTTTTTTTTTTTTATTTGGCATGGGTATGCTTATTAATCATGCCGACAAAGTGGAATAATACAATCTTGAAAACTCTTTTTTTTTGAGTCTTCCCCTACACGTGAAAAATCTTGAAAACTCTTTTTTTTTTGGGTCTTTCCCTACACGTGAAGTGAGGATGATTTTTTGTCTTGTCTTCCCCATCGTGTTTGATGTTGGATTGACCGCACTGACTACAGGTTTCAGATGAGAATATTTTCTTGTATCATACTTTTTAACCGACTTCAAAAAGGAGGAGGTTATCAATTAGTCGAAACCTTTTTATTTTTTTTATGTATTTTCCCCGATTACTCGAAGATGGCTGGACCGATTTGGATTTTGTTTTTTTTGTTTGAAAGGGTATACTTCCCAGGTGGTCCCATGATCATCAAGTCAGGATCTGAAGATGGGATCCTGGAGAAATAGAGTGAACTCTTCAAATTTTATAGGCACACAAAGCGATTTAGGTATTTTTTGGAAGAGTACTTTCTCGTAGAGGTCTCATTTCAATTTGGTGAAGATTTGATGAAGAACTTTGGAGATAGGCAACAGAACTCCTCAATAAATGATAGCTAATGGACTGGGATTGCTGAAATCTCATCTCTGTCTATTGCTTACACCAGTTCATAACATAACATCACGCCGGCATGCTATGAAGGGGTAAGCACATGTGAACCACTAAAAAGTGAAAAATAAAAACTTTTTCCAAAAAAAAATAACCGACTTCCAAAAAAACACTACAAAGTGAAAAATAACTTTAATTTCGGAAGGCGGTGACAAAAAATTCAAATACATTTCCAGACACCAACTTCCGAAATTAAAGTTATTTTTGACTTTGTAGTGTTTTTTTGGAAGTCGGTTGTTTTTTTTTTACTACGTAATTTTCAGTACTCGTCCTTAGTGTTTGAACTTACTTTTCATTTAAATTATTTTGGGATTAGGTAACAATATTTATACTATTTTAATTTTATACCAAACACAGAACAAAAACATGACTTTATAATAATAATGCGCCATACTTATTCATATTTAATTTGACGTCACAACCTAATTAATTAATTTAATTTGACCTAAACTAACCAACGGACGATCAAAACGTATTAAATATTCCATTTGTCAAATTTTGATTAGTAGCTTAAAAGTTATGAGGGTTGACCTGAACATACATGGCTAGATACATATCCACATACGTACACACATACCGGCTAAAATCATAACCCTCCTATTGGCGTCGTCGTAGTTGGGTAAAAACTAAACTTCAAATTTCAATTTCCAGAACACCAATAGACAACGTACCCCTAGCCGCAATCCAAGGTCTAAGCCGTCTCCTAACTGAACTAGACAAACTAGACAAAGAATACGACAGAGAACTACTCTCAATATCCCAAAAAATACGTCCATTCATGAACACGGAATGCGCGCTACTGAGGGAGCATTCGATCAAACTGTTCGGGATTATAGCGGGGAGAGTGAAGTCTGATGCGTTGGTGGACCAGGGCGTTAGCTCTCTGCCTTGCTTCTTGCTGCATCTTTGTGATAATAACCCGAATGTTGTGAGGGTGAGTTGACATTTTATTATCGTAAATTGCCATTCAGATTCTTGAAGTGTTAGCTTCCCCAATTTATTGTTTTATATAAGTAGTGGTTGCGTCTATAGAATGCGTCACATTCCGATCCAGCCCATTCCGTGCCACCCTCTTCCAGCGATGCCCTAAGCCGTGGTCCGTACCCCACATGGGTACCCTCAGCGTGTGGTCACTTATTTTGAAGTTATTAAACGCTGGCTGGAGGGCTTAATTGATTGAGACAGCCGCAAGCAAATCCGGTTAAACAGCCGACAAACGCCTAGGTGGATCAGCGAGATGTAATTCCCAAAAAAAGGGACACACATTACAAATCACACCTTTTATCAATGATATTAACGTCACATGACTTAATGTTTGTGTCTTACAAAGCCTATAGTTGAGTGACGTGTAATATCAAAATCAAAAAATCATAGCAAAACATTTTTATTTCAGGCATTGTATAAGTAAGTACACACAAATACATTTCACCCATAGTGACAAAATAAATAAAAATAGTCCAATAGACTTGTATCTGTTTTACTCTACTCACGAATTACCAAGTCCTAATGGCAATGATTCTCTCAGCACATAAAAAAAAATGCATACAGAATTGCACTGTTCTAGAGCAAGACGTATATGAGGAACAGGGTGTTATGTTCACTCCATAGAAAAGGAAGGATCTTCCGACCGGACGGGTTTTGTGTCTGGTAGGCTACTGCTAGATGCGCGATAAACTCTGCTTGCGCGATGCAGGATTTTGCGTGGCATTAGTGTGATGCGTAGTTCGCACATGGCGATATAGATGTCGCAACAACTATAAAAATTCATACCCTTGTTTGAAGAGTGACCATCTCGACTAAATGCATATCGACTGCGGTCGATGCGTAAACTCGAGATTTTTAAAAGAAACTCACACAAGGGCCTCTGTATTCACTGCCTTAACTTTCATGGCCAGAGCAAGACTATATACTCTAAAACCCAGCCCATCCCGTCCACAGGCCAGCAAATTCACCCTCAAACAAGTATTCAAGACCTTCAACGTGAAGAAATCCAACGATTTCGTACAAACGCACTTACTGGACGAAGGCCGGTTGTATTTGGATGAGTTCCTGTCCGCGTTGCTGAGACAGCTGGCTGACGAGATGCCGGCCAGCGTGGTCAAGTGTCTGCAGACTGCCGTCAACTACCTGCATTGTGCGCGGGAGGAGATCAAGCCACATCCGCCGTTGTTGCTTGGTAAGTGGGAAGTTGAGGGCGAATAGGGTATTTTACTATATATGATACAAATCGAAAAATATATTATTGAGATAGCTTATGCATAAACCAGTCTGAAAATGTTGGTTTTAGTTCATGAAATAAAAAAGAAAAATAAAATTCAATTAAAAAATTCTGCTTTTGAACACTATGAAATAGTAGCCGCCATGTTCTTACGTCATACCGCTATTTTAACTAATCAACTGAACAACTTTGTACTTATTATTTTTGTAACTAAAGTAATTTTTATAGAAATAATATCTTACATTCAGAAACAGCAAACCAACTATAAGTAGAATAATAACTATATTTTTTTTATTACATACAATTATCATACAAAATATCAACGCATTTGGTTATACAGAAAACTGATGTCATACCCACAGAGCAATATGGCGTACACTGCGTCCAGCGTTTTTGTCAAATTACGCGCGAATTATGAAAATGTAAAATTTAAATGCATTTTTATGGCACAAATCGATTCAATAAAAATGTTGTTTTTTTTTTGTGGTTTTTTAGCATTTTAGAATCTAATTAAGACACTTTTCAAAATGGGTGTAATACCCTGTTGCACATCGTAACCACGTTTATAAGTTGTCAGTATTAATATTGTTGTGGGACATTGACACCGACAGCTCATAAACGCAGTTTAGATAAACTGTTATCGGGTTCAGTTTCATTGGTGAAATCCGCCCTTAGTAAATTGTTAGCAAGGTTGTTGCAATTAAGGACTTATGTCTTTTGAAATAGAGTTTAAATTTAATTTTATTGCAGCCCGGAGTCTGGATTTGTCCCCAGTTGATAGGAATAGGCTCGCGTCCTGTTATATGGGACTTAAACATAACTGGCGATATGTGGGTTTACTTTAAGTACACATTTGCCGAATCCTTTGAGAAGACAGGTGATGTTGTTGGCAAAATGTTTAAAGCGCACCGGATCTTCAACTTAGGGGCCATTCAAGTATTACGTAAGCACTACGGGGGGGGCGGGGTCTCTTTGCTTTGCTTATTTTTGATGACATGGGGGATGGGGGTCTGGATGGTGATTACGTCAGCAGAATTTATTTATTAACTTTTGGATTTTCTACAAAATTTTGTCGATTTTGGTTTGAACACATATGGCAACCCTACTTTTCTATGAATGGCTTGAAGAAAACGATGACAATATACCAAAATCACAAGAAAGTGAGCAGACACGTTAGGTGTCTGCTACCAATGTTAACGTGAGCATGGGAGGGGGGAGTAAGAGCTTTGCTTACTTTTGCTGACGATGGGGAGGGGGGGGTCAATAATTGCTAAAAAACTGCTTACGTAATACTTGAATGGCCCCTTATTGCTTAACGCCGAGAGTTGAAAATCGAACAGCGTGTTTTGTTGACGCGCTGGGATTAATTCTGTTGGGTTCTCAAAGCTCGATTTAACACCGAGAGTTGAAGATCCAACGGGCTTTAACCAGCTTACGTCCATGCGAACGTGATCGAGTCGTTCCTCTCTAAAAGATATTAAAGTTTTCTTCTGTTCTTAAGACTTATCTATTTCTTTCAGGTCTCCTCTACGCGGAGCTATACCGCATTCGCGAGAAGAATCCGGAAGAAACCGAATTAGATCCCGACATCACTAGAACAGCGCGAACCCGACTACTACAGTTGATTAAAGACCCGAACCCATTGGTACGTCAGAACTCTGCCATGGCGCTCGCCAACATATGTCTTGTGGCAGCCATGGATGGATGACCAGAGAGGATGAAGATTGAGGTAGGTAGGTATAGTATGAGCCGGTTCTTGTTTGAATTCCAACGTTGATATTAGGGTGGTATGGTGTAAAGTCGCTTGAGGTTCTATCCATACAGGGTTAGGATTTTCCGGACTCCACAATTTCTTGAAAATTTAATTAAGCGTAAAATACAGAACGATTTTTTTTATATACTAAAACATTTGTCAGTTTAAGCTACAAAACACTGAGGTATGCCGTAGTTTTTGTATACAAGTTTACATATTGAACCAGCCTGCTATTTAAAAAAAACTGTATTGAAATTGGTCCATCCGTTTAAGAGGTACAGTGCTACAAACGGACATAAGATTCAAACTTCCACTTCCACTTCAGAACTACTCCTTTTATTGCAACGACGGTTAAAAATGTATATGCAAGCAATCTTTTCTCGTCGCTGACAGGACACTGAGCCCGGAAAGCTTAGACCCAGCGGGAAAGAGATGGAGCTATACGTCCTGTATAGTTCCATCTCTTTCCTATACTAAAGATAGAATAAAATTATACTGCTGTAGGTAAGAGGTGGCGGGCCCCCTGAACTGTGTGAATAGAACTTAAAGGCTTGGTTTTGAAAAAAATAAGGCAGAAATACACTATGGCAAGGACTGTACGTCACTGGGTTGCATAGTGTGTAATCAGCCTTATTTTAAAACGGTCTTTCGTCATGTAAGAATATTGATAATGTAATTCTCGAATTCGCGTCACACGACTCTTGTCTCTTATGTCATTGTAATACGGATTTGATTGGAATAATTGATGCGCGTTCGTGAAATGCAAAGTTTGTAAAATCTCTAAGAAATGATGTTTTTGTCCGTTGGAATAGGAAGGTATAGATGCGTTTCAGGGACTGAATGTCAAATGAAAACACAAAAAAATAATGATTAAAGTGTCTTTAAATGTGTTGTCTTGTTCACTTATATTATAACTATTTCTGTTTCGCTGTCATTGTTTCTGTAATTTTCTTAGTAAATATTATAAGTGTATTCTAGTATTGGATAAAAAAGAATTATAACCTGTTTGTTAAATTATATAATCATTTAATTGCTACTTATATTGAGAGACTGAATAAACGATGTAAACAGTCAAAACAAGTTAAACAATAAAATGAAATCTAATAAATAAGGATTATTTGTGTAATTTTGTTGTAAAGTTGGTGAACATTTTGTTACGAAAGAAATCTTGTTCAAGCATAGTTTTGAGATGTTATCATAAATTAAATTACTTATATCTGAAGTTGCTTTTACGTTAAACAATTGTTGAGCGATAGTAGCGCTATGGTAGATTGGTCTACCGCTTCAAAGTATCGATATATTATTTTTCACTCTAGTACCAATAATTTAAAATTGAAAACAAAACTATTAGCCCTCTTACTAATAAACACATAATGAAGTTATAAGTACCAAGAATAATAAAGGAATAACCATACATTTTCATAGGTTTAAACTTGGAATAACTAAATTCTGTGTTTATTAGTATGAGGGTTCCGGTTTATTTATAAACGTTGATTAAAGTTAAGAGATTTTTAAACACCAAAAATGTATGGTTAAACAGTCGCTAATCATTACTTAACTTTAAGCAACGTTTATAAAGGGTTAAGAGGTTAATACTATTATATCTGCATATATACAGGAAAAAAAAATTATTCAGTGCGCAAAATTTAACCATAAATTCAGCATACCAGTCTAGACCCCCCAGAAAAGAAATTTTTCGTTTAACAAAAATAATCAGCTGTTTCATAGAAAAGTGCAATACCTATGTGGCGGCATCTACAACGCCACATGTGAACTACGCATCAAAGACTTGACGTCACACAAATCCTGCATCGCGCAAGCAGATTTTACCGCGCGACTAATATATATACAACATCCCCACATCAACCGTCGGGCAGTTGCCCACCAGACACAACACCCGTCTGGTCGGAGGATCCTCCCTTTTCTATAGAGTATGAGTGGACTTTACACCCTGCTCCTCATACCTCTATACCTACGCAGTCAAAATGTATGGAGCAGCAGTTTTTTTTTGGGTAACCGACGAAAAATTTCTGGTCTAGAAGAATGCTGAATTCATGGTTACAGTTTGCGCACTGGATAAAAACTTTTCCTGTATATGCAAGTTCCTGCAGTCAAAAACACAAACTGCATCGTTGAGAACAGTATCGCCTTTCATAATAAAATTATGATATTTCATAATGAAAACTTATGGTACGGAGATTTATGTTGGCATGGAGTAACAATTCACGTATATTTAATTAGTATGTTCCGCAAAACTGTTCATGAATCTGACCTCCACCAAGGTTTAGTATCAATTATACGTTACGTGCAAAACACCAGTTATAAGCAATAATTACTCCAGTAATTCCACATCAAAAGGTGCCACAGTAATATTACCCTAAGGCCACATTTCAACTTAACGTGATCAGCACATCTAAACTGCGATCAAGCAACAGCTGTCAGTGTCAATATTCCACAACAATGGCGGAGACATTGGGGCAGAAGAAATACAACCTTACTGCAATTATAATTTCATTAATTATCAAGAATTTAGCCTAAAGTAAATGTTATGTTGAATGACACTCACTAGGTATTTTCTCCAGTAAGCCAGAAGTGCTTACACGGGTAATTGTAGGGCCTATTTTTCAGGGTGGGATCATCAAATAACTTCTCCCGCTCTGGGCGGAGCGGGATACATTTACTGACTAGTACCTACCAGTGTTCCTTCAGTTGCCTGTGTGCCAGGGGCCACGGTATCTCTTTTGAACAACCCGCAACCCTGGCAGATTGTAGGCCCTCAACTGCTTGACAATGACAACTCTTGAACGTGGTTAACATGTGCTGATCACGTTTAGCTTCATTTGGTGAAATTCGCCCTGAGAAGATGTAAAAGCTTGCTTGATCAAGATTCCGTCGATAAGTAGTCAGTGTTAATAGTTGATACATGTGATATTGATTTATTTAGGTTTATTTTAAGGCGTAGTGGGGCTAACAATTTAGTTTTAATAAATAATCTTATGAACTTCTGTACACTGTAGTAAAAAAGTAGTAATGCAGGAATTCGCCGATATCGACTTATCCATCCATCATCTATACTTGGACTCATAATCGTATTCAGTAACTTGACAGTTCGAATAAAAATAATATTACTATACTAAAACTAACAGTGTTGGGGTAGTTAACGACTTTGCGTAAAGAACAAATGATAAAAATGGTTAAATTTTAATAAAACTTTAAAAAATCGTTTGTAACCTGTGGAATATAAGAATACATAAATTCGACTATTTTTAATAGTGGATATCATGTTTTTAAGACAAGTTAAAAAAATTAGAATATATTTTTGGCATGTAGGTAAGTACATTATTTTAAGTTCATTCAATTTCATTCATTCTTACACCATCTCCCTATCTTTTTTTGTCATAAACTGGTCTGTCAAGTTACTGAATACGATTATGAGCCCAAGTATAAAGAAAATTAAAAAAAAAACAAATCCGATATAGTATCAGATTTATGTTTTTTTTTCCTTCGCACGTTTTCTCAACACATCTGACATTAGCAGAATTGTCGACATCGGCACCATTGCCATAAACAAAAATTTAATAGAATAGACGTATTACTTTGACATTTATACATTTGATAGATGTTAGTATTGTGCCTGCTCGGTCATTTTTAAGATCGCTCCGTACTAGTTCATTTCGGTCAGTGAACCAGTTCAGTCTATTAGTTCTATTGGCTCTATTCGGTCTTCGCTCTCAGTCAGTACTTCTATAGATCACAGAGCAAAAAAGTCTCATTGAAATCGTATCAGTCAAATCTCAAATCCGTTCCTGTCTACGGTCAAATCAGTCGCTGTCATTCTTGTTCTCGTTCGGACATACGGTATGGCTCTTTGTAAATGTACGAGGAGCTATTAGAACTAATAGACCGATTACAAGTCGGCGTTCGGAAACGTTTCTTTTAGTACAGTGCAACGAAACGGTTCCTATTCGTTCATCGTTCACGAACTACACAGGACTAATAGATGTCGTCCTGGGGAAGAACGTAGACTACTTTTTGTCCCTAAAGCAAGTTTCTTTGGGATAATTTCCGCCACCCACGCGAGTGAAGCCGCGAGCAGCAGCTAGTAGATTAATGTCAAAGTAATATGTGATATAACAATGAGCTAGTTTTACCATGATAAAAGTAGCACAGTTTTATATTAGACCATTTACGCGTGTAATACTAAACGCAACGTATCTGGAACCGCGCTTAAAACGCGTACATGAATCCGCAATGTTTCCGTTTATAGAAAATCTTAGGTAAGTCAAGTTTTTTTGGAAATGCACATACCTACTCTTCATACATTAAAACAGTGTACAGGAGACTTATTTTTAAGGCTTTTATCGTTGCAGAAGTCTTGTTAAATGTTAGTTCTTTGGTCGCCCTTCATTGTAAATTAAAAATGTTACTATTTCAAATCAATTTATTTTAAAATGAAGAACAAAATACAAGCATGTAATGTTAAAAACGCCTTAAATAACAAAAATTATCTTCTAAAATAAATATATTAAAAAAATTAAATATTTAGCCAAATTATATTTCCATGTTTATACCTTTGGGCCAATATGACTTATAATGATGCGCATAAATTATTTAGCTCAGAAAGTCTAATTGCTTTTTAAAATCCGATATTTTCCAATTACAATACCTATATTTTTATTTAATTAAAAATGTCACAGACGAGGTATATTCATTCCATACATTTTTTTATTTAAAAAGCATAAAATTGCATTGAACAGATTTATAATATTTTTAAGAACTTCCTGAGCTAAATCTTCCAACATAGTTATTGTCAAAGTGACCATGTTTCAACGAATTGCATATTTAAATGAATTGTTCAATTTATTGAAAAATTGTCACTTTTAAATAGTGATTAACCGCTGCCTTAAAGAAATTACGTTCAGGTGCAGAAGTAAATAATTTTGTTTTAAAATCAAGAAACGAAAACCAAATAATAATAAAAAACTATCGACCCTTACAGTAGTCGCATGTGATGTGTAGCATCTGACATCACACCTTGGTAATAAGCAACATTGGGTTGGTACCATGCGACGGCCAAGTCTACCACCGCGCGCGCTCATTGGTCAAATCAAATAGCCCACGCCACACTTCCGTCCCTTTTCACGAAATCACTCCCACAGATCGCAGGAAAGCGAGAGGAAAGATGTTACACATCAAAAAGATTACCTTTATGATGTGCTGCCAGGTATGTAAGACATACGTGAATTTTGGGGCAGCCCAAAAGCTTTCAGACTCAACCGAGGCCCGTAATCGCATGCTATCAAGAATAAACACAGTAATTCAGCTTTCTATCCTTTCCAGCTATGCTAGGGTCGGCTTCCAGTCTAATCAGATGCACCCTGAATACCAGTATGTATATGAACAGGTACAGTAATGTATAAACATACTTCTCTATTCTTAATTCTCGTATAAAAGTTAAACAATGTTAATATTGATATTATTTGAATAACGTTATTTAGAATTAGAAAACTGAGCATCCAATTGCATACTTCATCAATAATTAAAAGGATGCCAAAATAGAAATAAATAATTTCATAAAATCGCTTAAGCACAATACAATCAATGGTAGAACGCAGATGACAGAATTGTGGGGTCCCAAATTTTGAGCACAATATAGGTAGGCTGGCGCAGACTTGTGCCGGCCGCACACCGCATTGCAAAAATCATCCTACATCACTTTCATACACTTTGTATGAACGGTTGAACTCTACAGGCGAGCCACAACGCTCTTTTTGTATTGAAATGCGATGCACTGCGGCCCGCGCTGCAGCTGCTACCTGTGTGCTGGGCTTAATGTGACAAGGGATTCTGCTCAAACAAGATTCCATATAAATGTCGGTTAAAGCCAAATAGATCACTCGAAATGAGGATAAATGTTTGTAACCGAAAATAAGATCAAATGGGCGATTGTCAGTCAGTGATCTGCAGTCTTCGAGATATTACTTCTGCACCTCTTTTGTAATTTTAATACAATATAATGTACGACTAATGTTATACGTTTAAGTTTTGAAAATAAAACTATGTTGAAGTCAGATGCGTGTTTTGTTCATCGCTGATCTCATGGCCGTGTCCTCGCACACCGAACAACTATAATAAAATAAAAATGTATTGTCCAGATATACTTGTGTGTGCGTATATAGGTGGCGCTGATTGCTTAAGAAACGTCAAAAATCTGCCAAATCGAATATATTGGCAGACGTACAGATAAGAGTATTTGTTGGTCTACATTAAACAGGTGGCAGTGAAACCATGAATCATGGTTCTAGACCCCCTAGAGTAGAAATTTTTCCGCCGGTTATCGAAAAAATAAGGTTTTTTTTTAAGATACGGTTTTAACTAAAACCTAAATAATTATTCGGTAAAATAAAAACGTGGGGCGTACCGTAAACTGAGTAAATATGTTTCACGCGCCCCACGATTTTATTTTACCGAATATTTTTTTAGCTTATAGTTCAAACCGTTGACTTGAAAAAAAAAAAACCAAGTTTTTAGTTTTTATTTCGTTACTTAAAATTTCTAATTTTATAAATTTTATTAAATTCTATTGTCATCAAAACTAAAGGTGTGTACCAAATATCAGATCAATCTGCCAACAGGAAGGTGGTAAAATTTCAAGTAAGTAACTACTATTTTGGCCCAAACAAACAAAAAACAACAACAAACAGGGCGAGCTAAATAAAACCGTATAAAAATAAATCAGCTTTTTCATAGAAGAATGCAATACCTACGCGTTCAAAATGTATGGCAGACGAATAAAAAAAAATAACCGCCGCTAAATTTCAACGCAGGAGGGGTGGGGGGGGGGTCATGTACCTAACCTAATTAATCCATGGCAACAATTATGCGTCAGTGTCCCTGCCACCCTGTACATGTTTAAGTGTCAGGAGTATACCTAGGGTTGCCAACATTTCTGCAATGAAATATAGTATTTAGCGAAATAAGCTATAAAAAATACGAGTAACCACTTAAAAATATATAATAGATTATGGAAAAAGCAAAAAATTTACAAAGATATATTTCTTACTTATTTTTTTAAACTATTTTTACGTACGCAGACCCGAAACATAGTACAATAGGTACTATACAACGAGTAACATAACGCAAGACCTCATACACCCCAATTATTAGAGTTTTGAGTTAAAAGCATAATACGATGACCAAGACATTTTTTTAAAAGCTAACTCGTGTCGACCCAAGCATTACTTTATGCATTTAAAATTGAGTCGTATTTCTTCTGGCATAAGATTGAATTTTCTTTGGCTCAATCAGGTATGGCAAAATACATAATTAAAAAAAATACTTATTTCAAAAGTCAATTAGGAACAAACTACCTACTTTCAGGTCTTGCGTCTATTCTGTTACACCTTGTATACTATAGTACGGTTGGCAACCCTAAGTGTACCAGTAGAAACAAAAAACATACTGCGATTATAATTTCGTAATAAACTAGAGGTTATGTTGAATGAACTCACTAGGGCTTCTCTCTAGTAAGCCAGAAGTGCTCGGTCGGGGCAACGTGGGCCCTCAACTGCTTGGCATCCCAAGTAACAGTCTCCATGCGCCATTCCGGAGAAATGTAGGGCATTTTTAAAGGTTCTAGGGTAATCTGTAACATGCCCTGGAAATATTATACTTATCGGGAGGAATTAAGGCTGTCGGTTGCGTCAGATTTCACCGTTCAAACTCTAATCTAACCGCGTTTAGGAGATCTATGCTAATATTCCGTCAACAATGATGACATAACAACAACAGCTTTTGAACGCGGTTTAAATGTCCAGCGGCCCTAGTGTGAGTTTCTTTTAACCATGTCGATCTAACGATTGGTCCTTCAGTTCCTTCACCGATCCAGAGTCAATCGGAGCACCGAACGTAAAGTCGAGATGGTTAAAAGAAAATCACACTGGGGCCTCAGATCGCGTCCAGTTTCATTGGTAAAATTTGCCCGTAGTCAACCGCATCCGTGTAGGAGGTGGCTCTGAAATTTTTACACTATATTATAAGCAGGTCTGGAATGAAGTTATAGCTAAACAAACTACGTTTTCATGTGTGACGGGCCGCTGCTCGCTAAATAGTTGAACTAGTAAACAGGGCCTACATCCAGCATCAGCTTACAGCAGTCCACTGCTGGACATAGGCCTCTCCAATTGCGCGCCATTCAGCTCGATTGTCGGCAACTCTCATCTAGCTGCTACCAGCCACCCTGCGAAGAACGTCGGCCCACCTATCCTGAGGATCAGGATCAGCAGGACCTATATTGAGTACCTATTGAGTAAGGCAATTTATGTGGAAATAAAAATGAAGACCAAATGCTGGAAATTAAAATACCCTCGCTTCTCGAGTCTAATACTGTGAAAATGTCAGTGAGTGGTGGTAAGTGGAGGTTTTGCACTGGTTTAACAGTTGGCCAGTACTGCCTGAGATCAACCCTTCTTGGGAATGTTATTGTTGGTAGTTGGTATCGCCAACGAGCAGATAAAATTCAAGGTTTTTTTTTTATTTGCTGGGCATCTCGCATTTGGCTTTGAGAGGCCGTGACTGCTCAACCGGGCTTTCCTGCGGCTGCCATTAAGATTTTACTCTTAACGCCTCCAGCCAGGGCTTACAAACTAAAATAAATTACAAACTAAGCGACTGCACGCTGAGGGCACCCCCTGTGGGGTACGGGCCTCGGCTCAGGGCGTCACTGATAGGGGGACAGCTAGCATTGGGGACAGGCTGGATCAAAATATTGGCATTATTATTGATCGGGGAATTTAAAGCTACTGGCTCAGCTGCGGCGCGGGCTGGCGCTTCAACGAGCAAGGGTCGGTTGGGGAAAATAATTCAAGGTGCTCTATGGTATCTACATATGCTCTGGGTCCCAAGCTCCTTTATTCGCCTTCTCCGACACCCACGGGACGAGATGGGGTGGAGCACCGACACGGAATATGACAATAATAAGAGAATAATGGGCACAAATTAATAATGGTTTTTTATTCTACACTCGAGAGCAATGAATCCGGGTCACTTAAAGAATCCTAAAAATCTCGGAAACTAAAAATGCTAGGTTAATGCAATAAATTGTATTTAATAGACAATGTAATACTCCTTAAATAAAGGTATTAAAACTTCATAGTTATTGTAAAGTTATATCATAAAAAAATCTAATCTGAAAAAGGGCCACTTTCGAAGATGGAACTACGAAATTACAGCATTTGGTTTTGCTTTTGTTTGTAATCTGTCATTTATGTGGGTACATAAACCATGTTGATAGTGCTCTATATTCATTATTCAAGCTGAAATTATGTCGCTTACGCCTGAAGAATGCACCAGAATACTTACAATGCTGGAAACCGGCCGGAGTCAGCGCGATACAGCCAGGACTGTCGGTGTGTCGCTGTCAACAGTACAAAGAGTTCTCCGACGTTACGAAGAAACTGGTTCTAACCTACGCAGACCAGGAACGGGCAAAATCAGGTGTACCACAGCACGAGAAGACCGATACTTGGTGAACACCATGCTTCGAAATCGCTTTCTCACAGGAACTGAACTCACAAATCAGTTTCGACGCCTCGGAGGAAGTAACCCAAGTGCATGGACAGTAAGACGTCGGCTTGCTGAATCTAACTTAAAACCCCTTAGACCTGCAAACGGCCCTAAACTGGAGCGTGGGCATCGTATTTCAAGACTAAGATATGCCCAGAGTCACGTAAATTGGAGTATTGAAGATTGGTCAAAAGTTATGTTCTCCGACGAATCAAAATTTATGCTCTACAAGCACGATGGAAGACACAGAGTGTATCGAAGACCAGGGGAAAGATTCAAGCAAGCATGCATCGAAGAAAAAGTAGCCTACGGTGGTGGGTCTGTACTTGTGTGGGCCGGAATTTCTTCTGAAAGTCGCACAGAGCTGGTGATCATAGAAAACGGCTGTTTAACTAGCGTAAGATATGTGGAAGAAATCCTCAATGATCACGTTGGTCCATTTATGGTCAATTTAGGTGAGGATGCTATATTTATGCATGACAATGCCCGACCTCATACAGGTAGGATTGTGAATGACTACCTTCAAGAGATGAACATTACTCGTATGGAGTGGCCAGCGCGCAGCCCGGATATCAACCCGATCGAGCATGCTTGGGACGAGCTAGGCAGATGCGTAAAACAACGAAACCCTCCCCCAATCACGCTTCGTGAGCTCAAAATTGCTCTCACAGAGGAATGGGAGAATATTCCCCAAAATCGTATAAGGAACTTGGTGTACAGCATGCCAAACCGCGTAAACGCAGTAATGGAAGCACGAGGAGGCAATACGAAGTATTAAAATTCAAGAAAATCGTAATAAAGTTCAAAAATTTCATGTTTCCTATTTTTGTTTTAAGGAGAGATCAGCAGTTTTTTTCTTTATGTAATTTTGTGTTAATAAAATGTATGGTGACTCATATTTTTTTTACTTTCATTTAAGGAGTATTACATTGTCTATTAAATACAATTTATTGCATTAACCTATCATTTTTAGTTTCCGAGATTTTTAACATTCTTTAAGTGACCCGGATTCATTGCTCTCGAGTGTATTTATTTCTCTCACCGGTCCTCCGTTCGAATAGGAGTTTGGAAGAGGAGCCTTGACATTTTTAAACTTGGTCCCCGCCACCGCTGCGTTTTGCGCTGCCGACGACGTCGTCACATATATGCTGTCGACGATCATTTTGCGTTCCCTACAAGTGGTGTGTTTTAGAGTAAGAAGGTATATCGTTGCATTACCTACCTACATATGATACAAATAGAAATACTACCTATTGTACATCAACCTACATGTTATGCTTAGGATAGCAAACTAGTCTTAGTAACCTAGCAAGCTAGTAATTCTGGATTCGTATATACAGAATTAGCTTAATTTCTAGACTAGTGAACTAGTGAGAAACCTAGTAAGCTAGCGCCTCAAGCCAGAATAGTTTAAAAGGATGTGGTTTTATTTTAGAGCTAGTAGCGCCCCCACCACCGATTTTGTTATAGGCTTGTAAACTAGCTAGGTAAGTATTAACTGCTGCACGGGTCGATCGATCAAGTTAAGCTAAGTACGCTTGCCGCGATTGGTCCGTCGATGGGTAACCATCTTTAGATACCGAGACCCCTCCGTACTTTGGAAAGCACATTAAGCCTTTGGTCACGGCTTCTAAATATTTTATAAAACAAGGATATTTCGGCAACGAAATGATCAAAGCTCGTCTCTTCTCTGTATGAGAAGATGCCTTTGCCTCACTGAGGCATAGATACAGGCCGTTAATGATTAAGATTGTGTAGGTAACATTACATACGGGTCTTGGAGGGCATCCACATCATTCGCTGGCGAACACATTCCGACTTTGGGACGAGACTTCTGCACTTTCGCACGGTCCTCGTCCTCTAGTTTCTCCTGCAGAAGGTGGAGGCAAAATATCGATGAGAATGGACAGTTGTCTTTAAGACTCGTATTGTTCATTCAGGCCTCTTAGTGCCTAGGCCTAGTGTGGATTATTCCGCTTTATCCACCCACATTAGATCAAAAAGAATCACTATTGTAGGAGATATTTTCTCAGGTGATTTAAATGATTGGAACGCACTTTGGGCAGTTAAAAGGTAATAAATAATTATTAATTACTATTACATCTCTTATTTATTATTATCTGTTTATATTATATTTTGTTTTATATTAATTGATTGTATTTTAGATTTAAAAAACCAGTAAATACCTACATGAATTTTGGTAAATGTTTAATATTTAACAAATGCTTCCTCTCTAACTTGCTTATTTTGCTGTGCCCGACAGGGTCCATAGGATCTAATTATAAGTTTACCACCTAAGAATACCTACATGTGGAATGCAATTGAGTATTGGGTATAAGAATTGCAAAACTTAGTATAAGTGGACACAAAGAGGTAAATACAATCCTTCGTCCACTGTCGGTTAGTGTGGGCGGAAGGGTGTAGGTAGGTAGGTACCTATGCTTCCCGCCTCGCAGAGCTAAGGCACGTTCGCTGACATCCATTATAGGTTGTGCTACACTATCTGAGTACCTAATTGATTTATATATTTACTTAGTCAAACACTTCTTTGAGTAGAGCCTAAAAACAAAATCATGACACACACATTACGATGTCGCAACGTTAGACTTAGAAAAGGCAGGCAAAACTTACATATCGTTCCTGCATTATCCTGGGGTCTGTTCGAATTATAGGGGTAGGTGTATGAAACAGGTTAAACGGTATATTTGGATCCCTCCATGGTTTCATGGCATGTAAATCCTTTAATGGGACAAATTCTGGTCTGGGCTTTCTTTGTTTTTCGTGTATGAGTCCATGTCTAACTGGCACCACAGTCCTTAGTTCGCTAATCTGGTAGCTGTCCGTGTATGTAGTTGGTTTACGAAAAAGGAAGGCTTCTTTTTTACTACCAAGATTCGGCATTCCAACAAATTGTTTTGTAAATATTAAAAAGACATAAAAATAAACTTCTGGAAAATAAATAAGAAGAGTCATCAAAACTACTAAAAAAAAAACATGAAAATTCAATAGATACAATACAACAAAAACATGTCAAACTCAAAACTTGTTTTCAACAATCCGATTTTCAACAAGCTTTTTACTGTTTTTAAATTTAGAATCAGTGATAAAAAAGGTTTCGATCTATTTTACAAAGATTAGCGACTATTTAACCATAACATTTTTGACGTCTAATCAACTCTTATTTTTAAGCAACGTTTATAAATAAGAGGTTTAGATAAGTTAATACCTAACTAACCCTCTTATTTCCACTAATCTCTCTCCATCTTTATCTTATTCTACTAATGTGGAATGAAAAAAAAATTGGTAAAAAACCGTAGACAGAGAAAGCATTCTCTGTCTACGTAAAAAACACTTTAAGTTATACGGTTTTATTTAAATTCATCAACTGTACCAAAAGCTACAAAATAATTAGGACACTTATCTGGACCGTCTTGAGATCCTGTCATCCTGGTAGAAATCATGCAATAATAACAGCGCTGTCTTCTCATGTCGAATGCCAACGGGCTCTAGCTTTTACAAAAGCTAGCCCTAGCTTTTTAAATTACATCAGCTATGCGAGCTAACCTAAACTATGTCAGCTTAACTCTTGCTCTGCAACCGTCTTTATTCTCATTCATATAAGGTTGCTGTTGGATCGCTGGCACTAACAAGTCTGTCAAAATCATTGTGATCTTTATTCGCGTCAAAATAAGGTTAGATTGCTGCTGTCCACTGTTGTCCCAGGTAACATAACTGAACGGACTGCAGTGTCCTGACCCAGGGTGTACAATCCATGGAACATATATAGGTACCACAAGCGGGTACAGTCCTCTTTGAGTCCTCCCATTCCTGCATTCTCTGCCTACGCCTCTCACCGTAGACAGAGATCTCATAGTGTTATTTTATCTCTCACAATTTATACTGGGTTCAAGAGCTGTCAGTGTCAACATTCGGGTCAGTTCAGACACGGTTCAGACAGAACGTAAAAATGCTCGAGCAAATTACTGGCTCCATTGAAAATAGGGCCGTATTACCAAAGCCTAGAAAATTGTTTGAATATAGACACAGTCTACCGGCGCATACTCGCGACTCGGTTGCTTGCGGTTTGAATTACGGCCAGAGAAGGCTCGAGCCTGCGACAGCTCTTGAACACGGTTAGATGTGTTGATTACTATCAGTTTCTTTGGTAAAATCACCACCAAACTGGCGTTTGGGTGGCGGCTATTGCCAGTAGTTTCACGTCTGAAGTTACCAATCCCCCATCTATGACACCATGTCCCTATAGAACATAGACTAGGAGCTCAAATGGAAGTCTTTACAGAATATGTATAGGTATTTTAAACTATCCCAAATAAAACTCAAATATTTTTAAATTAATTTATTAGGTAAGAAAATATAAAGTAACTAATAACAAACTGGAAATCTAAAATCTAACATAAGATCATAAATAAAACATCTTCCCTTAAATAAAATAAAATAAAAGTTTCACTGTCATCTCAGTATTGAAATTAAATAAATATCAAATTAAATCTAAGTTCAAATTTCTTTTTATAAATCTGAAAAAAGAATGCAGCCTTCCTCAGTATCTCTGTAGGTGCTTACATTGTCAACGTTTTCCGGACCTCATCAGGTGATGCAATATTCTATCAGCGTCCACCATTACTGTATCTCTGCATGGTTGGCCACTGTAGAAATGAAAACCATGGTTTAAAAGTGGCCCTTCGATGCGCAAAAATGTATAAAGTACGATAATGTTAATGTTAAACAAAAACCTATATTCAATAGATGTGAACGGTGGGCTGCATCAGTTGGGTACCCAATTTGTATTAAAATTTTAATACAACTGGGGTACCCAATTGATGCAGCCCACTGTACCTAAACCCAAGAACTGGTTTGTGGAAGTCAGATAGGCAGCTCCATGTAAAATACTGGTATTCAGCCGCATTTGGTTAGACTGCCAGCCGACCTAAAGGCAGATGATGTAGTATTGGGCTAACTGTGCCTTGTATGTCCGTCAGTTCAGAAGTTTTTATACGGAGGTGTTATGTACGAAGGAGGTTAGTATTAATTTTTCAAAATGCACTTTTTTCTCGGATTTGCCTATGTCCAACCTCTCCCATAGATTCGTTCCACTTTCGGCCACCCTGTTTAGTACACGCACATTTCGCCAGGTATGTTTAAGTCTCATTTAAGAGGGGGCGACCTTATTGCCATCAACAGGGCACTAATAAAGGAGGGATTTCAGATGAAAAAACCCGATAATACTTTGCCGGACTCTAACCCATCCATCAATTACAGCCGTGAAGTTATGTTGTTGTTACGTACGGAGGCTATTTCCGCCCCAGCCAGAACTCCTTTGTGGAATCGCAGTAAGTCCTGAGCTGCTTTTTATCCCACGAGGCAGTCTCCATTCGCCATTCCGGGGACACGTACGGGAGGGTCGCCCGCGGTAACTTTATCTGAAATGTGATAATGTTATGTTGAAATAGGAACATTGATGCAGGTTTGCTACCGTTCTAGGTTCGATTTTTCTATATCTGAGACGAAGAAGTATGAAGTTGTTAGTTAAATCGAAATCAAATTAAATCATTATTTTTTCTCATTTATTCGTTGCGGGTTCTAGATTGGATGTCGATGCAGAGCTTTCAGTCTAATGTCTTAGCACTTTTCTAGTTATTGTTAGTCATCCCTGTGTGGTGTGGAGGACTTGTCTGTCCAGAAAAAGTATAAGTAACTCAATGATAAAATTTGCATTCAATTTGCTACTTCTGGTATAGTCTCGTAAATCGTAATACCTATGCTAAATGCGCGAAGCAACGGACCGGTCTCTGTGGCGGTCTATGTCAACCAGTGTATGCTCTTCGGCTGAAATGCAATGATGTGGGACCCCTAAATGTGCCTACTGAAATACTCGAGTCATAAATTCTGATAAAACCTTTGACTTTTAGATTATAGCACCTTACCAAGAACCTATCAAAATAACAAACCGGGTTAGCCGGAGCCGGCAGTCCTTGCAGCGGCGCTTTAACCGTGAAGTATTCTGAGATCGCTTCCATCGTCGCACTGGTCATGCTACTGGTATACATGTAGTCGGTCAGGATCTGGCGCGCGCGAGGGTCGGTGATGTCATCCATACTGACTGCCGGAGTCATCACCAGGCGGGGGCGGGTCCTAATAGACTCTGCTTTCTCTTCGTCTGGTGGCCTCACCTAGATCATAAACTTTATCGACTAATAAAAGGTACTACAAGGCAGATATGGGTAGAAACGGCGGAACAGGACGCCATAGCCCTAGAGGACAAACAGGCTGGCAGAAAAATCGATGCGGTAAATGTAGCCATGGGATTTAGCACATGATTCTAGACGCTCTGACGTAAAATAATCAGCTGTTTCATAGAAAAGTGACCTATGCGGTCAAATGTATGGAACAGCAATTTTTTTTTTTACAACCGGAAAGTAGTAACGCAAGGTATTTCAGAACCCGAGTCGATGGCACGTTGTGTTCCATGCGCGCCTCAAAGAGATGTCAGCACCAACTGGTGGGGTCCGCAAGGGCTGATGCCTGCCAGGGGTGTGGGTTGTTCGAAAGAGATACCGTGGCATCTGGCACACAGGCAACTAAGGAACACGGGTGGGTTTTTTAGTCAGTAAAAGTCTGACACGCCCTCCTGCTCTGCCCAGAGCGGGAGACGTTATTGGTCAGTGGGTCGTCTTATTTGATGATTTCCCATCCTCAACAAAAAAGGGGGGTTACAGAATCATGTTCTAAATTCATGGCAACAGGTTGTGTCGATTAAAAGAACATCACCTTATTGATTATGGTTTTCTGGAAGGTCAGGTGCGTATTACTCACCACCAGCATGAGTGTATGATCGGATGTATGAACGCAAACGAAGCAAAAGTGGTATGTAAGAATTGTAGCAGTTGCACGGAGGGTCTCGGCATGTAAAGATAGTCCATATTACTAACCTATGTATAATGCTGATTCGAGCTAATAGATTTAGTATTTTGTATTTCGCACACACTATAGAAGCATGGCACATAGGGATTAGGCCTATAAATCAGCTGTGGGTAGAACAAGGCTGTTCTTGGTACGTACTCACATAGGGTTCCTGCACTTTAGTCGGGTCTGTCCCAGTAATGGGTTTACGTGTGTGCATCAAACTGAATGGCACACTCACGGTCCTCCAGGCGGTCAGTGTGTGATGATCCTTAAGTGGCGGAGGCCTAACCCTTAAGCAGGTCGGCTTGGTTTTGTACTTAGTAAATGTTGGAGGAACGATTTGACCTCCACGATAGTCTGTTTTATTAGTAGTTTGGTAATTAAAGAGCATTGTCTCCATTCTGGCTAGTATGTCTGGCATTTTGATTTAGCTATTTTATACGCAAACCCTCTGAGTTACGTAAATATACTTCCTAGGATATGTTTAGGAGATTTTCATGAGTTTTTTGCAATCTATGAAGCTTAAATTTGCGCCGTCAATATGACAGCTAAGAAGTCAAGGATTTTTTTTATCGTTTATTTTATAATTTACAAAATAGGAGTTTTTCAAGTAGGTAAGTGGATAGTATGCACAGGTGAGTAGAAAAAAACTACAAACTCTATTCAACACGGGAACAAGTGACGTCACACAACTATTCATTGCAAACTCTCGTAAAAATTCACGTTTCGCAGAACGTGTGTTCACATTATGACGTGGAAGCTCTACCTACATTGCAACTTAGGCGCATTTGGGGCAGTTCGGGCCTCAAGTCAACATGTTTGAGCCAATCTGTCGGCTATCGGTTTCTTCAAAGGATTGTCGTGAACTCCGTGTCATGTCACGTCAAGGTTAGTGTGTTGAGAACATTCGCTGGTGTGATTGACTTTCATTGGAAATTGGAATACACTTTTGAGTTTTTCGTAAATATCTTTAAAACTAGAGGTCCTAGGTCAAAAATAATGAAATTTCCATACCCCTCTTTTATAACACCCCCTAGGAGATTTATGTCCACAGATTAATTAGTGACCTTTTATAGACATTGATCGTGACCTTGGCCAAATCTTTGTTGGATTGACCTACACTGGAAAGCCCGGCAATTCATTGTTGGATTTACAGTCACTTAAGTTCGTCGCTCTGAAATCAGGGGTAATTCCACTTTGCCCCACCAAGCCCGCCACCCTGGTGTGGCAAAGTGGACTGCCTAAAATTTTGCAGTGGAATATGCCCCACTATTCTGATTTGATGGGGCGGATAACACTAGCATAAACACTTTGTGGATTCTGCCCCACTAGGGTTGGCAGCTCAGGATTTGTGTATGAAGGTTAACATGTATTTTTGAATCATTTGGGTTAGGTTAGGTTAGAACAGTGACCCTTAACGCGCGACGGCGAGCGAGCGAAGCGAGCGGTGCCGCGGCAGCGGCCGCCGAGCGCCATATCCCCTCTATTTTTGGTGAATCATTTGGGTTAGATGAGGCGGTGAATGTCTCGTAAATCCTGAGCTGCCAACCCTAGTGGGGCAGAATCCACAAAGTGTTTATGCTAGTGTTATCCGCCCCATCAAATCAGAATAGTGGGGCATATTCCACTGCAAAATTTTAGGCAGTCCACTTTGCCACACCAGGGTGGCGGGCTTGGTGGGGCAAAGTGGAATTACTCGAAATCAGACTTTCCAATGTAAAATCTACAGTTTTTTTACAAAGGTCACGGTAAAGGTCATTTATAGACAAAACATCTGGATGACTGAGCTTAGCTCGGTCTTTTTTTTAATTTGTTTGACGTTTTATAAAAATTAAACCTAGCTAGATCGATTTATCGCCCGAAACCCCCTGCATACTGAATTTCATGAAAATCGTTGGAGCCGTTTCCGAGATTCAGATTATATACCTATACAGGAAAAGTTTTTATTCAGTGCGCATACTGTAACCATGAATTCAGCATAGGTATCATTCTAAACCCCCAGCGCAGAAATTTTTCGTCAGTTCTACAAAAAAAATCAGCTGATTCATAGAAAATTGCAATACGCGCAATTGTGAGTGCGCATATACTGCCTCTCCCTCACGTGCACCGCCTCCCTCTTTGCGAGCATTATTGCTTCGCAGAAGGAGGTGACGGCTCCCCATACACTCTCGCACCGTACCATGGCCTGGACCAGGGCCGGACGCGAGAGATCGCCGCCGCCGATCGCCTCCACAAGGACACAGCGGTGCTCCGCCCAACCTGGGCAGACCTCCACCGTATGCTCCACCGTGTCCTCAGGGCGATCTTCGCAGTGGAAACACCCGGGCGTTTCCTCCCGCCTTATTCGAAACAGGAACCTCCCGAAACAACCGTGTCCGGTGAGGACCTGCGTCAGGTGGAAGGTGAGGACGCCATGCCTCCTCTCAAGCCACTCCTCAAGGAGGGGACTTACCGCCGCTATCGTGGCGTGCCCAAGGGTTCCGTACCTCAAAAGGTAAAAAAGGAACTCTTATAAGATCACTCTCTTGGCCGTCTGTCCGTGTGTCACCACTGATTTTCTCAGGAACGGGTGGACCTAGCAAGTTGAAATTTATACCAGATACTGAGGTTTATAGTCCCTATTAGGTGTATAAAAATCAAGGTCCTGAGTCAACACAGTAAAAAGATATGGGCAAATTTAGATTTTCGCGATATGTTAAATACTGGTATTCAGCTTCATCCGGTTAAAATCTGGTGCATTGTTGAGGATACACGACGATCGATTGTTGCTAGAAATGAATAATAGCTGTACCTAATTATTAACATGCATTTTCAACTGGGATACGGGCTAATGTCAATCGTTGCTGTCAAAAGCCGACTAAGTGCGGATGTCACCAGCTATACAACTCGATCAGCACTTCCAAACCGCATTCACGAGCTGTCAGTGTCAATATTCCATAGCAATAGGGTATTTTCCAATTTAATAAAAACTATTTTAATTTGAAGATTGGGACGATATATTTAACACAAAAATATAAATAAATGTATTTAAAAATTTCTCAATTAAAAACGATTAAAAACAAATTAATTTTTCGTTGTTTTGAATTTACCGCCAAAACGCTTCTTACGATGACTTTTTATCACGTGACATCGTGACGTCAGCTTTGTGTATAGGTAATAGGTAATACGGGCTGTTGTCCGCAACTCCACGTCTAAGCGCGTATTTTGCGTACGGGTGGGAAAATCAGCTATTCGATCCACCCCAGCTCCTCGAGAAAGGCCAGCAACGCCTTGGTGTTGCTTACAATCTCACGTAGGGTACCTGGGTTACCGAAGTATTTTTCTCTGTACTTAGCGACCACCGGGCAGATTAACAGCACATGAGCCGCTGTCTCGTCGTCCTCCATGCAGGCCCTGCACAGAGGGCTATCTGTTACTCCTATGACAAAGAGGTGTTTGTTAAATGACCCATGGCCAGTTACGGCTGCTGTAACTGTACGCAGCTGTGGTTTAGATAATCGGAGAACCTGTTTCGTGTAAACGGCACCGGTACGAATACTTAGTTTGGCGCAGTTTTTAGAAGTATTTTTGCACAGAGGCACCGCACTCCAGTAATATCACTTCCTATCCAATAAAAATCTTGTTAATTATAAACTCGACATTCACTTGTTTACTTACTAACTACTTTAGTTTACACAAAGTTGACGTCACGTGTGGTCACGTGATAAAAAGTCATAATAAGGAGCGTTTTGTCGGTAAATTCAAAACAACGAAAACTAAATTTGATTTAAATCATTTTTAATCGAGAAAATGGATATTAATCAATTTACTTTTATTTTTATGTTACATATTTCGTCTCAATCTTCAAATTAGAATAGTTTTTAATAAATTGGAAAATACCCTATTTTGACACTGACAGCTCTTGGACGCAGTTTTAATTTTCTGAACACGTTCAGTTTCATTGGTGAACTTCGCCCTGAATTAATCAATCAATTATCCAAATAATTCATAGACTACAACTGAAGTGGTTGCCTTGATTTTATAACTCGTAAACCGAATGAAAGTTGCAGCTTTTCCAAGCAAAAAAAAACTTTCTAAACGTAAAAAGGATTTTCATAAATATTATGGCACCAAAATAAATCCATGTGACTGAAAATATTGATTAGTGTGTAGTACGCTTGTTTTTTTAATGAAACAATTTGCAACAATTATAAATAACACAAACAAATCATAATTTAAATAATTTATTTTAAAATTCATCAATAATTTACACCATGTAATAAACATTTCAAACTATTCAGAAAATACCACAAAATTAAATATTAATTTATTATCACAAAATTGATAAACCATAGACAATGTGGAATCTCTGGTTACTGTAACATCTGCTTAGTGGACCCCTTAAATACCCAAAAAAACATAAATAATATTAAAATAACAATATTCATTATTTATAAGTAGTTCAAGGACATTTCTACTTTATGACTTGAAAAATATTATCCATATCTATAATATAATTTTTAGGAAAGATAAAGAATACGTGATTATTTGTGTGAAAACGTGTCGCAAGAATTGGTTCAGCCGTTTAGGAGATAGCAGCAGAAAATTAGCAAACAAATTAATTTTGAATACTTTGTAGAATCTACTTACCAACATTTTCCTTTTACTATACGAGATCAAAATCACATAATACAAAAATATTAATTAGATTTTTTTATTTATCTTATATTTAATCTTAGTATTGAATGCCCAAAATATACTTTTTTTTTACATAGAAAGCGTTTATTTTAGTTACATTCAATCACTAATTCATAGCGAAAGAAATACTGCAGTCAAAAGTACTTAACATCAATTTACTTCTTACTACCCCGGTAAGCTACGGTTTTCTGGAACAGCGGTGGACGGTGTATACCTAGCGTCCGTAATTTACCGACGGCACCTGAAGTCACCGAAACGTTATGTACGAAAGGAAGTCGATATTCACACGGACATAATAATATCACGGCGGGATTTTTGACTCTCAAGTGTTGAACCGAGTGTAGATCCAACAGAGTGCAGCACGAGTGAGTCTCAGCGCGTCGAAAGAACACAGTGTTCGATTTTCTTCTTTCGACGCTAAGCAATGCGTTGAAGATGCGTGCGCGGAAAAATCCCGCTGGCATTTTATTACGTCCGAAAGAACTTGGGCTAAGTTGGTGTGTTTTCCTTGTTCCTTGTTAGAGCGTTTTTTGACACCGTAAAGTCAAACCCAGCTGCCGTTATTTTCTTGACAGTCGTCACTGCGGCTGTTATGTCACAGAATATATACCCGAGCAGAAATAAAGTTTCATACTAAACCGTGCGTAGGTACACTACTACACGCACAGCTATGTGTGCGTGACGTGTCACCGACAAGGCGCGGGGGCGAGCACCGGCGCACGCTCGCGTACAAACCGGTTTGAACTAGCTCAGTAAGAGGACGAAGTTAAGGGCTACTAGCGGCAACGATACGACGCGGACGTTTATAATAGTTTTTT
The DNA here is from genome assembly GCA_947359405.1 of Antitype chi. Lineage (NCBI taxonomy): Eukaryota > Metazoa > Arthropoda > Insecta > Lepidoptera > Noctuidae > Antitype > Antitype chi. Next base: position 19,729,965 of record OX375813.1, read on the forward strand.
AAAAATTGTTGTTCAATATGCCAAGCAGTTGTACTGTGTGCACAAACAATGTGAGGAAATCCAAGGAGATTTCTTATTTTGTGTATCCAAAGGATCTTGTCAGGTAAATAACTATACCTTCACATCTTTAATGCTTATTATGGAAAGCATTTAGTAACGAGATAGGTAGTATCCAAAATAATTAAGATGGCGCTAAGGTTTTCGCATAACAATGATTATTTATTATTCTTATGGTTTACCTACCCACCTATATTGGTGGATGTGGTGTATATTGGTGTTCGTCGCCAATTTATTTGTTTCGTATTTTTGTTTTATAAGGTTTGTAGGTAAGTTATGTGTGTAGGCCGTCTTAGCAAGATTCCGTTTGACCTTTTGTATTAGATACTTCTTATGTTCGTGAAATAATAAAACAAGGAAGGTAGGGAAGGTTTCCTACCTTACGACCAGGCCACGACCTTGCCGTTATCAACGAAAGCTTAGCGCGGGGCGGCGAGCGGGAAAAACAAATATACAAAAAATTATGATTCATGTTACGAGGTGCCGTTCGCAGCGGCAAGACTATTTTTTATGTTCGTCTGTTGTTTATGACAAAACTGGAAAACCGAATACTTATGGATCCCCCTCAGTTAGTGTCTGTCCGTTCTCATTGTCGAATCTCGACTAGCACTTGCCTTGCACTTGTTTTTTTATTTGCACTAACCGAGTGACAGCCCTATAAAAGTAGGTAAGAATTTTGAGCTTTGTTAGGAAGCTTTCATTCTGCTCAGGTATATATTCTGTGGTTATGTGGCGGGACCGCTTTTCTAGGGAACCATAGCTTTAGTCGAAGTACACACGAACGTAAAAGATATCGCAGCGGATATTATAAGAGATCCCACCGCGATATTATTATATCCGTGTGAACGTCCAGTTACAGTACAAATACAAAATATACGCTCCGTATCTGTGATTGGCCAAAACTAGGACGGGGTCGTAAATTCGTGATGCCATTGGTCGAAATAACCTGATGCGATATGAATGGGCATTCAATAGCGCATGTAGGCAGTCATACAGACACAAAACTCATGTAGGTAATGTTACGACGGCTTTACTATGTACGGTCACCAAAAGAGAAAAGTAACTAGGGTCGTTGGATATAGTTGAAGTTTAATATGAAACTGACGGATGCTTTCGAATAAAATGTAATTTAATTAATAGAAAACCAATAGTTCATTTATCAAATAAGGTAGGTAATATAAAATTTTATGTACTGTTTATTATAGTTATTTCACTTTGTTACTTGTTTTGTCTAAATTGTAAAAACCCTGGCTTGATTTTCGTACGTTGTTTTCGGGTGACCACTGAAAATCAGCGCTGTGCTGTGGGTCCCATAGCACAGCATCATGCTGAGTGGAAGCCATCTTGTCACAGTCACGGCGTGCAGCTGCCGACTATTTATGTTCTTCGTGTTAATATATAAATATCTTTGTTGTTATCATGTTTTTTTAAATGTTGTCATCTTTTTATATGCACGTGTTTCTAAACTATTTTTCTTTCTTTCTTTTTTCTTTCAAATAAAATTGCATTCGAAAACATCTATCGGCTTCTTATTAATCTTCCCATAAATCCGACGACCCTGGTTATTTACCTCTTTTGGTGACTGTACAGTCGAACAATGAGATTGGTGTACAGGCCAGTAACTTGCAATGGAACTACTTTTAAAACAATGTTGTGAGTGTGCCTAGTAGTCAACTCTATTCTCATTACGGAATGAATTTAAAAAAATCGTGCCTTAGTGCTCACCTGTTGTTTAAGGAACTTATATGCAAAATTTCATGCGTCCAGTGTCGTAGGGAGTGTGTAATAAGCGTAAAAGTTATATATAACGCACACAATTTAAATTACTAAGGCTGTGTAGTGGAAAGATACATATTTTTGCCTGTATACCAAACTCTTTGTTCGACAGTAGTACGTACTAGACAAACTTGCAGAAAACCTTTCCGCAAACCAGAGTTGCTTTTTTCATTTCCATACAAGATTCGACCAAAATCTGTTTTTACTGCGTTTATATAGTAGATATAGGTTGTCTATCACGTATTACCTACAGATGATCTTAAATGCTGTTCTATTTTTTTTTTTCAAACTATTTTTTTCTTACTACATTAAGGTCGGATCACAATCATCAGTTATCCTATAATTATGATGATGGCTTAAATTTTCATTTTAATATAGTATTTTCTTATCAGGAAAATTTTCAGCTTACGACATAAGAGTTGGATCACATTGCAGCAAAATACCTAAGACCTACCCCTAAAGAGCTGGCATACATTACTATAGTATATGGGTTTTGTATATAATGGCTTGAGGTAAAATTATTATTCTGGTTCTTTAGAAAGGTCAGGTGCGTAGTACTCGCAACCAGCGTGCGTGTATGATCAGAGGCCTTAGTGTGAGTTTCATTTTACCATCTCAATCAAACGCATCGAGCGCGTTTGGCGCTCCGATTGGCTCTGAATTGGTGACGGACCAATCGGAGCGCCGAACGCGCTCGAAGCGTTTGATCGAGATGGTTAAATAAAACTCACACTAGGGCCACAGATGTATGAACGTAAACGAGGCAAAAGAAGTATGTGAGGATCGTAGCAAGTGGCTTTGTGTAGTTTCTGTCTACCTCGATGGACAATGTCAACAGATTGACGTAATTTTAACGTTTTGTAGTAGTAAGATCAGTTGCTGCATACAAAAAGATATAGATATGCTTACGTTTTGTAAGCAAAAGAAGATAAGTATGCAGCAATTGAATTTCTGTATGTTGAATCACACGATTATTAAATTTTTTCCTTCTTTTTGACAGCATACAAGTACTAACTAACTACAGCCAAAATCCATGTTACTTCAAGTTCTTTTATATTAGAACACCAAATAAAGTAGTTTACTTAAGAATTGACAACAGCATTTCATATTCCATAAGCCATTATATGCAATACCCATAAGAAACTACCTATCAAGGAAAACCGTTCAGGTACATTGTTTCGGTTTAAATCTCAAAGATAAAATAAATAAAATTAAAGTGCATTTAGATTAAACGAACATAAATCAAAGACGATATGTAAGTTTCATTATAATCCGTGGATAATGCATTTTGTGGGGAAGAAAAACGTTAACTCTTTGTCTACAGTCATTTGATTTAAATACACCTTTAGATTTTTGAAAAATAACAACCTTATAACCGAAACTGTTTCAAAGTGTGTAAAAGGAATACTTGCAAACACTATAATGATATTTTGCAGAAATTCAGATAAATAATTTACTAAAACCTATTAAACCTACCTACTTAACATTAAAAAGCACACTTTCAGTCTATGCCCCGCAAAGACTACGTATTATTTACATAAATATATTATAAATGTATTTATTTTACATAATTAGCTAAACTGGTATTTCATTAAATATTATATTTAATTAGTTTGCTGATAGATGTTCACATTGCCCGGGTAATGCTTTGGTTGGGCAATATTGATAAATTGGACTACATTATTTTGGTCCTACACTACACTCATTAGGTAGCTTTTATTGCAATAGGTATACTATATACACAGCAAGTCTTGATTAAAAATTCGTTTACTGAAATAAATTAAAACCCGATCTATCAAACCGCCATCTTTAAATCCTCCTCACTCAATTAAATCCACACTAAAAACTTAAAACATTCCTAAGGCCCACATAATCGGGTTATCACGTATTATTAAAAATCTTACACTTAAAACCATAAATAGGATACATCCAAATACATTTTGACACCTTAAAATTGACAGGAAAATAGCGCCAACTTTGACGTTTCAAAATGGCCGTCTAACCTCAATTGAAATATAATTGCAATAACACCACAAGAAGGCATTGTAGAAAGAGTAGAACAGCCGAGGATACAAAATTTGCTAGATTTTTGTTATTGCCATACTTATTTGTGTGTTTTTGTCAATCTGGGACTTTGATTTCGGCCCAGATTGGACAGAAGGGTGACGCGGGGCCGCCCCAGGACCAGCCTCGTGGTATGGCTAAATGGCTTAAACCTGTTTTGATAGCACCTGAATGTCCGTTGAAGTTGGTACTGTCCAGCATGCCAGGACATAAGATGCTGCTTTGGCCCGTAGCTTTGACATCGACAGTGGTAATGATGTTTTCGCTCAGAACTGATTGGCAGGTTTTGAATGCTGGAAAAGATAAAACGAATTATAATTAAGTATGCCATCATTTTATAGTTGTAATTCTGACATGTAGGAACAATCTGTGCGGTTTACCTCTAGTCAATTAAGTGGCCGAAAGAAAAATATCTGAAGGTTAAATTCATAATGTAAACACGAGGCGAATATAACGGTGAATTTCGTCTTATTGTTCATAGGATAGGTAGCTGTATTTTTCAAATATAATAAACGTTTATTTTTATATAGCAAAACATACATAAGTACACAAAACTTAAGGAAATATTGTCAAACTGATGCCTCCTAAACTAAGTCAAAAGCCTGTGTTTTAGGAAGATTAAAAATATTGTGCAATTTTCATCTACGCACGTAATTCCGATTATAAATAGAATAGCTTGTTGCTTATGTGACTGGGCTTCTATGTGTCATATACTTGACTTTCGATGCACAAAACAAATATTAGTAAGAGATTTAAAAAAATATTTTTGTGTACCTATTTCACTAATTCAAGGATACTTCCACCTCAATCAATCAATCTGGCTAGTTTTTTTCCAACTATGTTGGGGTCTACTTTCAGTCTACCCGGAATCCCGGATGCAGCTAAATACGAGTATTTACATGAAGCGACTGCCTACCTGAACGCCACATCCCAGGTACTGGGTAACATGATACCCCTTGGTAAGACTGGTTGTCAGACTTTCGGGCTTCTGACAACCCGTCTCGACTGTCACGACTGTCAAAGATCCACGAAGGACAGTCCTAGTCGGGATCCCAGACATCGAACAATTGATCCATTAGCTATCGTTACTCTCAATTCTTTTTATCCAGGGAGAAAGGGACTACTACATTTAAGATATCGTGTGCCAGATAAAACCTTTGAGCAACAAAAATAGCTCTTAATAGAACCTATTATGCAAGAAATGGCACTAAAAAAATTCACTGCGTAGTGCGCACGTGAAATTTGAATATAGACGCATGACGTACGATAGTTCACAGTTGTGTCCTAATACAGTAGATAATTGTTGATAAAACACATTGATCATTTTAATGAACTTGTATGAACGATAATACACAGTTGCTTATCAGAGTAATCCTATTGTTTTTATCGTTTACATTGTTGCTTAAGATTCTTGTTGTTATGTCGGATATAGATTACAATGTATTGGAATTGATGTCTTGGTCATAAGCTTGGATAACAATTAAATATTTTAAGACTAGCTTTTTCTTTTTTGGAAAAGTGATTCGGTCGTGCATTCAATAGGGTATTTTACTCTATACGAGAAAAAATCTAAAAATATATTATTGAGATAGCTTAGGCAAAATGCAGTCGGAAAATGTTAGTTTTAGTTCATGAAACAACAAAATAAATTTTTCAATACAATTTAAAGATTTCAGTTTTTTTAATCTGTTTTTGTACACCATGAAATAGTAGTCGCCATGTTATTTCGTCATACGGCATGTCAACTGACCAACTTTGTACTTTTATTATTTTCTTAACCAAAGTATTTTTTATTTAAATAATATTTTGCATTCAGGAACAGCAAACCAAAGATAAGTAGAAAAATAACTATTTTTTTAAATTCATACAAAATATCAGCGCATTTGTTTTTAGCAAACTGACGTCATTACCCACAGAGAAATATGGCGTCTACTGCGTCCAGCGTTTTCGTCAAATTACGCGCGAAATTTGAAAGTGTAAAATTTAAATGCATTTTTATGGCACTAATCGATTAAATAAAATGTTGTGTGTTTTTTAGTGGTTTATTAGCACTCTAGAATCTAATTAAGACACTTTTCAAAAATGAGTGTAATACCCTATTCAATCTCTCAGTAGCACCCCGGAGTTTGGACGTATGCTCGGTTGGTAGCAATAGGGTTGCCCCCTATTACATGGGACTTAGACATAACTGGCGAAATGTAGGTGTGCTATAGGTACCTAACTGTTCCAGGATTACAGGCGTGATGTTATGGTACAGACGCCAGCACATCAAGCTACCCCAATCTGTCAAATTTCTTTGATAGATTTTCATCTTTATAACATAAGCATAAGGTTCATGTTCAATTGGGAGAATTTGACAGTTTGGGGTAGCTTGACCTGCTGGCGTCTGTACTACCATCCTATCCTACTAATTCATATTATAAAGGTTAAAGTTTGTATGTTAGGATATTTAGAGGTTTGGAAGCTTGTTACTCAATCGCTCAAAAACTACTGGACGGATTTGGATGAAATTACACACACAACATGGCACGCAGATGTTTTATAACCTATATTAACACATTGGATATATTCTTATGAAGATAGTAAGTTTAATTTCCGAGCTCCACGCGGGTGGAACTGCTTGCAAAAGCTAGTATGTTATAAACAGAAACATTGAAAGCAAAAAAGAAAACAAAGATATAAATATACATTTACATGTCGCGTAGTAGGTAAAACAGCTTTGGTTTTCAGTTGTAGTGTGGACTCACAAAACATCACTACGGTAACGTCCTTGCCGGTATAAATATTTAAGTGACTGTAAATTGTCGCTCGTAGAAGCTTTTAGCTTGCTTTGCAAGGGAACATACAGAATTTATGTTCAATCCCATAGGCTACTTCTGTTTTTTTTAAGAAATCTTAAAATAACGATTTACTTAAGTAATTGAAAATTGGTTTTACTATAGGTACTTCTCTGCCTGACACTTTGGGGAAAAAGTAGTAATTATTATATTAGAAAGTAGCGAAATGCGAGTCGCACTAGTAACGAAGGGTTCGTTACCACCGTATAATGTTTAACATTACATATTACTTAATTTGATCTTCTACCTATGAAGGTGATTGTCTACCTATTAAGGTTTTGAAGATACAGCCCTGTGACCGACGAACGGATGGACGGACAACGGAGCCTTAGTAATAGGGCCCCGGTGGCACCCTAAAAAGCCTCAATATCGAGCTCAACAATGTATTTCATTGGTGAAGTTGATAATCTTATACCTCCTTCGTACCTAACGAATTAGGTTAGGGGCCATCCATAAATTACGTAACACAAATTTTATGGTTTTTGGTCGCCCCCGTCCTTGTCACAGGTCACACTTGTTAAACCCCCTCCCCCCTTGTGTGAAGTCACATATTTTTCAATTTCATATTTAGAAGTAAGAGTAGGTAAGTAGAGTTTTAGTATTTTAGGTTTTAACATGTGACGTTACAAATCATTTGACGCCCCCCCGCCCTGGCCCTTGTCAGACAATGTTACATTTCGTTGACCCCCTAACATGTGATGTAATTTATGGATGGCCCCTCTTTTTCGTGTTATTATTTTTCATTTTATCAGTAAGTAAGTAGGTATCAGCTGTTTCGTTACGAACTGACAGATTAATGCCAGATGCATGTGATAAATAACTCAACTTCACTTGATAACAAAAATCATGGCTATAATCTATAAATACTCATTGTTTGCCTGCACACCTAACTGTTTTGCCGTGTGTACTTTTCAGCTAACAACCATCTGCCGTTTGTGACAGGTTTACACTTTTGCTTATTATTTCTAAGAGTTTATGTTAATAGGTATTTTACCTAAATTAATTTTGCGTTCCAAATTTCATCCCAATCCGTTCGGCCGTTTTTGCGTGTTTGAGTATCAAACATCCAAATACAGGATAAGTTTTTAACTAATGCGCAAACTGTAACCACGAATTCAGCATATCATTCTAGACCACCAGCGCAGAAATTTTTAAACGGTTTTACAAAAAAAAAATCAGCAGTGTCATAGAAAAGTGCAATACCTACGCGGTCAAAATGCATGGAACAGCTGATTTTTTTTTTGTAGAACCGACGAAATATTTCTGTACTGGGGGTCTACAATGATATGCTGAATTCATGGTTACAGTTGGCGCACTGAATAAAAACTTTTCCTGTATACAAAGTTTCTCATTCTCATCAAATTAAAAGTCATTTTTTCAAACTAAGCTCAGTCAGCTCCTTTCGAACGTAACAATTACATGAGACAGCCCCCCGGTACGCCCGCCCTTCACCATTTCCTAGTGCTTGAGCTGAGAAGAAGTGGCGCAACAAACTCCTTAGCATTTATAATATTAGAAGGATTATCTACTCACTTTGCACATTGTTCCTGGTCCGGAACTCTCCGATGAAGACCAGCTCCATGCTGCCGGCTACCGCGAGGTCTGCTATACTCCTGAGACTGGTGACGTCACTGGCATCCGGCTTCTCTTTGAAGTGCACGTTCACGACGATCAGTGGTCGACTGCATAGCAGGAACGCTGGAAAGAGATGGCAATGTTTAATAAGTATACTCTTTATTCAACTGTAGAAGTTTTACATAGGATGACAAAACGGAATCTCTTATCGCTAATCCCCTATTTTTTAAAGACAACCTTTGGATGGATTGAGAGAAGAGAAACAATACTGCTGCAGGCTTAGCACGAGCACCGATTTGTCGACGGAAGAATAGACATGACTATTAACTAAATTATGTACAATAGGAGAAGATAGCTATGTTTTTCTATTAAATAACACAGTTATGCGTTCTAAACGAATCATTATTTTGTAGATAATCGTCTTTACTTTGTGGCCGTCGAGTAGAAAGTTTGTTGTCAGTGTGATTTTGACAGTTTGGAAATAAATATTCTTATGAAATAGTCTACATATAAAAGGACCTAGACAAAGATCGCTAGAAACGAAAGACAAAATGACAGATTGTAGAAGGATATCTACGGTGCGATATCAAAAATGGAGAAACGAAATGTCACTTTGTATTGAAAAAGCGCTGTCTATTCTTCGTAGAAATAGATAGCGTCATGCTAAGTCTGCTGGTAGTCTGTTGTGTACCATTAATTAGAAAAAGGGAAAGAGGCAATAAGTCCGTAGCCAAACCGTCTTCATAGGGTCATAGGTACATCAGACTTGACACTGGCTTTCGAAGCATGCGCAGATTTATTTTTTACAAATCTTTATTTAGGCTATAATACACAGTGTAATTGAAATGCATAACTGAAAACCTTCTTGGTCATTGCGCTCATCATTATGTACAACGTTTACAGAAAATCCTGAAATCTCGAAAAACAAATCTGCTGGTCCATACAATTTTTGTTTGCATATAGACATAGACACTTGACCGTTTAGCAGGTTTTCAGTTATGCATTTATATTACACCTTGTATATTAGATATAATCAATCAAGTTCAGCAGTCTGTCCGTTACATTTGTTATAGCAAAACATGTTAACTTATTTTTTTTTATGAGTTTTCACGAGAGGAGTGGTAGATTGCGTTGAAATACCACATTGAAAGATTCCAGAAAAAAAAACCTTTTAAATTTATGATCTAATATGTCTAGCAAAGATAGGAGATTTCTGTACATACAAAGATAAAATTTAAGAGACTTTTAAACAAAGACGAAAACCTTATCATGAAATATGCAGAATTTTCTGGATTTTCCGTCTGTACAGATGAAATCATTCGAGATAATATAAGGTACCTATGTCATGTTATTGTAAATAATGTCTGCGAAGGAACGTTGACCTGTGAGAATGTTTCATTGTTGTGTTTAAACTTAGGTTTACATTTGACGAGGGTTTGATAGTAACGTCATGAACTCCTGACTGATCACGCATTTTGATATTAATGTCGCGAAAAGTCGCTATAGATACAGATTATCATCTGACCAGCGTTTTCTTAACTATAATGGAATCGGCTTAAAGTCTAACCGCGCAGCTGAATACCAGAATTTTACATGGAGCTCTAGATAGATAAAACCTTTATTTAGTGCACACAAAAGACATAACAATACACACAAAAGTACAATTAAATAATAACAAATAACACGAATTTAAATAAAAACAAGGTGCCCTTTACATCTACAAAAAGAAAAACATGGGAGTCCAGCTCAGCATGTGTCAGGCAAATATACCTGACGCTGATATTCTGCTGGATCCCTGCAGTGACATACGGACGTACAGTAGAGCAGATAAATTGGTGTTGTGTAACTGACCTCCACAACCTAGTTACTGGGTAACCGTAATACGATACACCTTGATAATACTGGTTGTCAGACTTTCGGGCTCCACGATTGACAGCCAGAACCATCGGCTTAGCGTGCTTTCGATGACACGGAGGGGCTCAAGTTCCTCTGTTAAATTGGTGATACTTTTTTTTTTTTTTTTTTTTTCAGGGTGGGAAATCATCAAATGACTTCTCCCGCTCTGGGTGGAGCAGGAGGGCGTGTCAGACTTTTACTGACTAAAACCCACCCGTGATCCCTCAGTTGCCTGTGTGCCAGGGGCGACGGTATCTCTTTCGAACAACCCGCACCCCTGGCAGGCATCGGCCCTTGCGGACCCCACCAGTCCGGCGCACCAGGACACATGGCACGCCGTGACCACCCCAGGAACCAAGTAGCACAAGGGCCCCAGACTACCCTGGCACCCTTGGCTCCCTTGGCCCCCTGCGACGGGTCAGCGCAGTGGCCCGCCGCCTACCACTTCTCGGCCGCAGGGGATAGGGAGAGCGGCCAACGCTATACCGACACTCCTCTTCCCCTGCGGCCCCACCGCGTCCGCCATCAAACGGTGGCGGCCCCGTCCAGGCCACGGAAGGGAAGAGTGCTACTCAAAAGTACCGGCACTCTACGCAGCCTGTAACCCTCAGCCGCGATGTCTCCCATTCGACATCGCGGCCCGCCTCAGTTGCGGTGCACCTCACCGCAACCTACTTTTTGGCCGCTACGTCGTCGGCTTGGAGACCAAAGCCCTGACGAGCGGCCCCACCTTTGGGTTCCTCTTCGCTTCACCGTGGGAGCGGACCACGGCTACTGAGCCCCCCCGCAACGACAATGCGGGAACCCACTGGGGGGGATTGGTGATACTTAGACTATCTTTCAAAAGTAATTTGGGAATGAGAAAAAGCTGTTTTTTTTAAAGTGATTATTTTAAAACTGTCTTTAAATTCCATATTGTAACGGTCGCTTCCTTTTGTGGTTATAAGGGACAAAGTTGAAAAGATAATGCTTACAGCAGTGTTGTGTCGCTTTATGTCCATATTCTGAACTTAAGTGCAATTTTAGATAAGCTAACATTACACATTGATGAGTAAACCGGCAGCTGTAGTGTACTTCACATTTTCCTTTGTTCTTCCGCATAATAACAAATGCGAAATAGACAACAAAATCTGTGAATCCGCAAAATTATTCTTATGTGTCAAAGTTCGTCGATTTATTTACGTCTTCACCCGCGTGGATGGCGGAAACGGGACAAAAGAAGAAAATTGCCTATGTTACTTCTTGTGACATCAGCTATTTGCCAGTGAAAGTTCCGTCAAAATCGTTCCAACCGTTTCGGATATAAGCCGGAACAAGCTAACTGACAGACAGACAAAAAAAAAACTTTATTGTAACTTTGTTGTTTATTGTAACTTTATTGTATTGCAAAATGTGTGATGTGCATGAGAGCAAATAAACAAGTAGGTACCGTATATACTTTCATTTGCCTATGAATTTAGTAAAAAGCTGTTTGACATTACAAATAGACAATTCAATTTTACTTATATGTAAGATGACACAGATAAACTTAACGTTTATTGCCTAAGTTTAGTCTGACTAAAAGAATAACTTAGTTTTGGAAGAGAGATATCATCACTATCCCAATTTATTTGGGGTCAGCGCAACATGTCTTCTGTCATACTTATAGTAGATAATGTATGTGTATTATAAGTATATAAACTATTTAGGTACCAATCTTATTTATTATTCATTATGATACAATTTGTATAGTTTTTTTTTTCAATCATTGTTCCTTTCAACCTAAGCACCTGCCATCTAATCTCTTCACCACCCTTGGTTGACTGGTAGAGAATGCCTAAGGCATTAAGTCCGCCTTTGTACCTTTTTGTGTGCGAGAAGTTTAAATAAATAAATACTTCTCCTAATAGTCGTCATCCCGGTAGTCACCTTTTTCTAGCCATATCAGCATCATTCAGACAGTCCATCCATCGTTTCTTTGGTCTTCGCCTACTCTTATAGCCATCCATATTCATACTCAAGAAGTCAAAGACTTTCCTCACGACTTTATCCTTTTTTATAGAGAGACATATACAGGGTGATTGGAAGATGGGTGCAAAGCTTTAAGGCGAAGATAGTACAGACAATTTAGAACCATTTAAGCCATGGTTGTCTTAGACGAAGTCTTACCAAATATTTTTAACCAAATTTTAAAGTTTTTTTTTCGGAAATTCTCAAAATTTAATGTAAACTGCATAATTATGGCCAAATTGAATTATAAATGAATTCATTTTTTATTTATTTAATTAAAGTAATGTGTAAGCAATCAAGCAAAACATGTTTTAGGCTTCTGTGTCATTAGACATTTTTTTTACAGACATTTAAAGCTCAGAAAAAATAAAAAAAATGTACAATACGTCTTTTAAACCTTATTAAAAAAAAAAAATTGGTAAGACTTCGTCTAAGACAACCATGGCTTAAATGGTTCTAAATTGTCTATACTATCTTCACCTTAAAGCTTTGCACCCATCTTCCAATCATCCTGTATATCTCTCGGGTATATCCATTGCACACAAATCAGGGTCAGGGTCAGGCTTTCGTGCTCCGGGCGTGACCTCAGTATCCCGTCAGGGACAGACAAAAGAATGCTTGCATACATTTTGTGTTAAAGTTTTGAACTTTTAATGAATGTCCGGAGGCTCCGAGTCGTCCGGTGGCTTTGTGTTCCGGTCCCGGAGGCCGGATGGACCTCAACCGGAACTGTGTGGATAGAGGTCTAGAAATCTAGAATTTATTTGGTGATCCAACGGATTACAGGCTTAAATCTTAATTTTAATTATGAATTTTGGTATATTGACTGCAATGTGATTATGCAGTCACAGAAATTCTGGCTCCTAATTATATCATCATCATCATTTCAGTCGAAAGACGTCCACAGCTGGACATAGGTCTCCGCCAAGCTCCGCCACTTCGACCGGTTCTGTGCTTCTCGCATCCAGCGGATTCCTGCGGCCTTCACAAGGTCATCGGTCCACCTTGTGGGGACCTTCCCACTCTACGTCTTCCGGTACGCGGTCGCCACTCTAGAACCTTTCGGCCCCATCGACCATCAGCAGGCTTTGCACGAGTACCGATTTGTCGACGGAAGAATAGACATGACTATTAACTAAATGATGTAGGTACAATAGAGAAGATATCTATGTTTTTCTATTAATTATCACAGTTATGCGTTCTAAACGAATCAGATAATCGTATATACTTCGTGGCTGTCAAGTAGAAAGTTTGTTGTCAGTGTGATTCTGAAAGTTCGGGAAGAAATATTCTTCTGAAATAGGATATATAAGGATAAGATCGTTACAAACGAAAGACTAAATGACAGATTGTAGATTGGATATCTACAGTGCAATGTCATAAATGGAGAAACGAAATGTAATTTTTCATTTTATAATTTTAATTTTTTTTTCAATTGTGTTGTTTCAATTGTTTTGTAATTTGTTCTTTAAGAAATAAATGTCTTTAAACCGAAATGTAATTTTGTATTGAAAAAGCACTGTATATTCTTCGTAGAAATAGAAAGCGTCATGCTAAGCCTGTTGTTCTGCGAGCAATGTGCCCTGCTCACTGCCACTTAAATTTGGCAATTCTTCGGGCTATGTCGGTTGCCTTGGTTCTCCTACGGATCTCTTCATTCGACCTTGTAGAGAAACTCCAAGCATAGCCCGAAGCTTTTGGGTGACTTTTAGCCTTCTGATAAAGTAAGCGACCACGTTTCAGTGCCATAGATCATCGCTGGCAACACGCACTGGTTAAAGACTTTCGTCTTGAGACACTGCGGTATTTGGGTCGAAATATACCAGGTATATCAAGTAGGTAGGTACCCATTCATTATTTAAAAAAAAAAACATTGTTATTATTTATCTACATTAACACTCAGTAAAAAATACTCGTGTATTGTGTGGGCAGTAACACTAATACATAAATAATACAATCATTTTTGTAGCTTTATTTTCAAAGAAACATGAATAGCAAAATGTTCATAATAGATTACATATTTATCATTTGTCACTTCTAATTGAATATTTCCGATACTGTAGTTACTTATACAACATAATAGACTATGTATACATAATTATACATGGTGGCAGGGGCATCGACGCACAATCAGTTACTATGGATTCAGTACGTGATTCTGGACCACTCAGCGTTGAAATTATTCATCGGTTTTTTTACAAGCTTTTATTTATCTTGCAACGTATGTATGTAACTATGTTTGTTCGGGTGGAATCTTGCAACTCAATTTTGAAGCAGATATCTTTAACCGATTGAGCTGGAATTTTGTAAGTATACACGTTTAGTTTGGATGACAATGCATAGTTAGCTGTGTGACGTCATTCTAAATCCAACATGGCGGAACACCTAAGATAGCGAACTATTATTGTTTAATGCACAGTTCTCTACAGGATAAGTTTTTACTTTTTATCCAGTGCGCAAACTAAAACCATAAATTCAGCATATCATTCTAGACTCCCCAGCGCAGAAATGTTTCGCCGGTTATACAAAAAAAAAAAATCAGCTGTTCCCTGCATTTTGATCGCGTAGGTATACCACTTTTCTATGAAACAGCTGATTTTTGTTTTGTATATAACCGACGAAAAATTTCTGTGCTGGGGGGTCTACAATGATATGCTGAATTCATGGTTACAGTTTGCGCACAGGTTAAAAATTTACCCTGTAAATATAATGTTTCTTGCCTAATGCTGATTATTGGTTAGCCATATACCTAGGTAGATTTAACATACGACCTTGCTATCATAGTAAACGAATGAACTAGTATTATAACTTTATATCTGAAGGATCTTTATGATAACAGGTTTACCTCTTTCATTATCAGTAATAGCGCCGGCATGACATATCAAAGTCAGTCATGTGAACAGCAGGGGAATTGCGTAACACAGAATGGGTTTCATTTTGACAGTTCAACAACATTTAAAGCGTTACTTACGTGGTTAAGCTATACAATTTTTCCAACATATGAAGCAATGGATTAGCAATAAACTTTCAAATGAATCAGATTCTGATTAATAGCGTGTTACGCAATAAGGGTGTCCAATCACGTGAAACTGTGAGTTTTAAAATCTATTTAAAAAAAAAAAAATATTACCTTCAGTTGTACAGACGCCAGCACATCAAACTATCCCAAACTGTCAAATTTTCCCAATTCAACATGACCCTTATGCTTTTGTAATAAAGTTGAAACTCAATGAAAGAAATTTGACAGATTGGTGTAACTTGATGTGCTTGCCTCGGTATAAAAACACTTATCTAAATAGCCAAAGGAATGAAATCTGAATTAATTGAGGCACCCGAAGACAGGGAGTCCTGCATAGAGCAAGTGGTACTGCCAGTTTCTAAATTAGAGTGTTCTAGAATTTGATTTTGAAAAAACAGATATCACTAATATTATGATTACATCAAAACTCAACTGCTGAGCTGGTCAACCAAACCGACGGCCGGTAGAAAACAAAACATGGATGGACCATCCTACTGAATCCATGGTAACAATTTGGGTCGCTGTCCCTGCTACCCTGTATTATTAACAGTGTAACAATCAATAATAATGAAGTCAACTGTAGGTGCTTATAAACTTGTTGCTTCAATTACTTTCTATGGCATCTATAATTTGCGTAGGTAGTACTCTAGTTGATTGTTTGTATAAAACTTTTGTATAGTTAGTAACGTTTGCAAATTACTTAATAACCAGTAACAGGACACTACTAGTGATAATTGTTTACTTGGAAATTCCAAATAGAGGGGTTTGTGGCTAAGTAATAACAGCCGTACGGGTCGATCGATCAGGTTAAGCTACGCTTGCGGCGGTTGGTCCGTGGATGGATGACCATCTTTACATACCACGACCCCTCCGTGTTAGAAAGCACGTTAGGCTGTTGGTTCCGGCTGTCATTCGTAAATGTCCGACTGTTTTTTTTTTTTTTTGAGGATGGGAAATCATCAAATAACTTCTCCCGCTCTGAGTGGAGCAGGAGGGCGTGTCAGACTTTTACTGACTAAAACCCACCCGTGTTTCCTCAGCTGCCTGTGTGCCAGGGGCGACGGTATCTCTTTCGAACAACCCGCACCCCTGGCAGGCATCGGCCCTTGCGGACCCCACCAGTTTGGCGCACCAGGACACATGGCACGCCGTGACTACCCCAGGAACCAACTAATATAAGGGCCCCAGACGAACCCGTGTCTGGAACCCTTGGTCCCCCTGTGACGGGTCAGCGCAGTGGCCCCGCCGCCTACCACTTTTCGGCCGCAGGGGATAGGGAGAGCGGCCAACGCTATACCGACGCTCCTCTTCTCCTGCGGCCCCACCGCATCCGCCATCAAACGGTGGCGGCCCCGTCTAGGCCACGGAAGGGAAGAGCGCTACTCAGAAGTACCGGCACTGCTCCTCCGCCGCAGCCTGTAACCCTCAGCCGCGATGCCTCCCATTCGACATCGCGGCCCGCCTCAGTTGCGGTGCACCCCACCGCAACCTACCCATTGGCCGCTACGTCGTCGGCTTGGAGACAAAAGCCCTGACGAGCGGCCCCACCTGGGGGTTCCTCTTCGCTTCACCGTGGGAGCGGACCATGGCTACTGAGCCCCCCCGCAACGACAATGCGGGATCCGACTGTCGTTACGTCACAGAAAATCGGTCGATGCAGGCGACGCCAAACGGGTCGGTGTGACAACAGGGTATTTTACTCTTTATGAGAAAAAATCTAAAAATATATTATTGAGATAGCTTAGGCAAAAAGCAGTCGGAAAATGTTAGTTTAGTTCATGAAATAACAAAATACCTACATTTTAAAATGCGCTTCTAAGTGTTTTTAATCTGTTTTTGAACACCATGAAATAGTAGCCGCCATGTTATTACGACATACCGCTGAATAAACTAATCAACTGAACAACTTTGTAGTTTTATTATTTCCGTAACCAATGTAATTTTTATTGAAATAATATCTTACATTCAGGAACAGCAAACCAACGATAAGTAGAATAATAACTATTTTTTTTAATTAAAAATAATTATCATAATTATAAAATATCAGCGCATTTGTTTACTTAGCAAACTGACGACATACCCACAGACCAATATGGCGTCTACTGCGTCCAGCGCCTTTGTCAAATTACGCGCGAAATATGAAAATTTAAATTTTTTATGCATTTATATTGCGCTTTTGGTTTTTATTGTGGTTTATTAAAATTTAAGAATCTAATTAGACACTTTTCAAAAATGGGTGTAACACCCTATTCTTGGAGAAGGCCTTGATCTGCAGTGGACGTCTATTGACGGAATACGGAAATAATTACTGCAGTGATACCTAAAAATGTACTCTAGAGCGTTAGGTCCAAATCTAGGCCACCTTTCATAGCCCTTTTAAAAACAAAACAGTAAGAAATGATCAGATTAACATGCATGCCTACCGTTTTGCCCACACCGTTCACCGAATCGCCAACAAATATGGCTTCCGACCGTCAACTTCGCCGCTTTCGGTGAACGGAACTGACCTTAGTGGTGATAGTAATAAGGTTGTATGTGTGTCTTTGCCTCTATAGTTAATGTGAATGTCGACATACGATGAATATGGCTCGGTAATTAGCATTGGCGTTTATAAGCGACGATTTTGTATCCATATCGATACGCTGCTTGACTTAGTGCTAATCGGTGACTACCTCTTCCGTTTTTGTTTTATGTAGTCATAGCAGATAAGTGGATGCTGATTTGTCCATCGATAGCTTTTTATGGAACCAAGATATTCATAAATAACTGAACAGTCGATATTAAATACCAAACCAAACTCCCGCAAAAATGCACAATGTGACTATTGTAGAATAATTTCTATGAACACTTCATGGATCGTTCTACAGGAGACGCGTCGCGTCTGTCTGTTGGAGCGTTTAAACGAAAAGAACGATCCTCTTTTTAGACGCATTTTAAAGAAGATATAAACTTCGGTATTTGATAAAATAGTTAGGCATACCTTCTCAATAAACAGATAAAATCATTATCTACAATGTATTATTAATATCTATCGATGAAATAACTCACGAATCAATGGCAATGATATTCTCTATCAAGAGTAAAGATAATCATACAAATTCAAAGCACTGACTAGATAATGCGCATTAAAGGATACCCGTAGCTATAAAATTTGAATGTCAATCAAAAATGAATCACATGGGCTCACACGACATAAGTAGGTAAAGATAGATTTGCTAGGACTATCCCTAAATCAAGTCTTTTCCAAAATAATGTTGGTGTCGGGTTTTAGTCTAATCGGATACAGCTGAATACCAGTAGCGACTCCCGATCAGAACTCCACAACTCAGTTACTGGGTAACACAATAGCCCATAGCAAGCTGGTTGTCAAACTTTTTGGGCTTGTGACTACCCGTAACTACGGACTCACCCTAAATGCTGCACAACATAGACTACTGCGTGTGCCGTATTGTCGTAATACCCAGGCCTAGCAAACGAATTTGTGATCGCGATTTAACCCAATTAAAGAGCATGCAACTCCCCATTATCCACCTAACGTAATCCAGTCAGCTTTTATCTCGTTATACAGAAATTCTACAACACATTGGGCAAAGTTCCAACAATGGAAGTCCAGAAACAAAATGAATAAACAATAACTTCCGGACGTACTGTCAAAGAAAGCCAATGAAAACTACATTCTTTAAGAGTATGTTAATAACTATGAACAGCATCGGAAATCCTTCCGGCTATATGTGCCAAGGAAAGGTCAAGGGAAGATACTTGTGAAGCAACAAAATAAAAAGTAATATCTCCATTACGTCTTGCTCGTGTAAGATGAAGCCCTGACTTGTTAATTATAAACTTTGCAATCGTGACTCAATTATGTTTGAACTTGAAATGAATCAGAATGGCATTTTAAAGATGACTGGTAGTGGAATGCCTCAGCCACTATATCTGCCAGTCAACAAGACAGGAGAACACAGGATGCTGTTCAAAAAGCTGAAGATGATACTTTAGAAACGATAGCTGTTCTGTAAGTGATACTTGGGCCTGAGGAAACGATAGGCGCTGTAAAAAAAAAGTCTGAAGCACACACACACTTCCATGCAAATGTGGTACGTGAGATATGCCATTACGGATTGAACTGAATTCAGCTAAGGAAGTTAGAGAAGAACTAAGGAAGCCGCTCATAAAAACCTTAGAAACGTAGGAGGCTGTTCAAAGAGTCTAATATAGCACCGAAGAAACTAATGCTACTGTTGTAAATCTAGCTAGAACCTTGGATAAGGAAGTTGTAATGCGCGTTGCGAAGCCAACGATATTGCTGTAAAAGGGACCAAATTCTTTAGGGCAAGCTTCTTAAAAAAATAGAATCATGGACACAACGAAGAAGAATGACAAATAAGACCCAAAATAACACCAGTACATTACAGTCGCCTCAACACAAATCGTACCATGTAAATGGCATTCATACACACAATGACATGCCCTCGCGTCGCCCGTCGTAACAAACGACCGGTTCGCAGGTAACTCGGACAGGTTAAAATTAGACCACACAAACAAAACTAACAGGTTGTGTTATTGATTTACTTACTAGTCATTGTTTAATGGGCATTACATCACGTCTTTATTACCCAGAGAGGACAGCAGAAGTGTATAATACACTTTCCGCCAGAGAACAATACGCTTTTGAAAATTCTTATACTGACAAGGTTATGCGGTGACTAGTTTTAGGGAAGATTTTTGAAGGTCCTGCGACGTTGTATGGTGGCTCAATTTAAAAAGGTCCAAAAAAAAAGGTAAAAGGTCTTATTGGGCCATTTCAAGGTGAAAGCGTCGACATGGTCAATGTCACTATAGTTTTTGAACAGAACCATATACAGTACGATTATTCTTATTGGAGATATTCGTCGAGAGTTTTTTGCAAGGTCAGCTGACTGAGTGGCAATGCACGATGTCAATGTCATTGCTTTTTCAGTCTGTTCTATGTTCGTACTTACACGGATGGAGTGCCTAAACCCACCAGACGTTATGTAGTTTCCTATCATTTTATTACCATCATCATCATGTCTACCAAAATATTATGTCCACTGCTGGACATGTATTTGTGCCTAACTTCCTTCAAATATCTGCACCCTCATTGCGTAACTCACGATTAATCATAATCTGTTTCGTTTTGAGACAGAGTGCTAAACCATTGCTTCATTTGTTTGAAAAATGTGTCTGCTCGACCACCTAAATAACGCAATGAAAATTGTTGAACTGTTAAAATGAAACAGATTATGATTAATCGTATGTTTAGCAAATAGGGTGCTGGTTATATTGAAACAATATTTGATCAAGATTACCTGTTAATGTAAGACACGGCCTTGTACCCTTTCAAGTCTCTATTGAATAGAAACTTTTGCCTCTATTGTCTGTTATTGTAGGCGTCTACTCTATCTATAAATATAGTAAATTTAAGTCGCCGTTCGTGTCTGGCTGAATGACCGTGTTTTTCTTCTAAATTACGCAACGGATTTTGTTGCAGTTTTCGCCATCATTTACAGAATTTATTCCGGACGTTTCATAGTAAAATAAAATTACATACATAAACTCACGCCTTCATTCGACGGTGGTAGGCAGAAACAAGAGAACGCCACCACTACGCTACGATCCTTACATACTCCTTTTCCCTCGTTTACCTTGATACATCTGGGTCATACACGCATGCCAGTTGCGAGTACTATGCGCCTGACCTTTCTGAAGAACATCACCAATAAGGTCACTAAATGTCCTTCTAGGGCGCCCCTCCCGGCGTTTCCCCTCACATCAGGGCTTGAATTCACTATGACCACTTAAGGCGGTGATTTCTTGAAAACGCTCAAAAAGGCGATTTTTTAAACCAGTGTATCTCTTTAACCGTAAATAATTTTGAAAGCAAAAAAATATATGATATATTCAACATACTTAAATACATCAAAAAAATCATCAAAGCTACCTCTTAATGTTCTTAAAACCAGTTTATCCCTTCAATAACAATTATAATAATAATTAAAAATATACCATAAGATTCCAAATGCCAAACTGCATCCAGTGATGGATATTTTTTTATTAAATAAAATCGTATAAAATTAGATATTAACTATAATATCTAATTTTATACGATTTTATTTGCATTTTTACGACAATACTTGCTCATTTATAATTTGAATTTATTACAACAGATTTTAACCCGTATCCGATTGCAGTAAGAACTATTATCGCTCATAACGACAATACGACGAGTACATTTAAAACGATTCCTTACTCGTAACCACGTCAATCACACACCGCTAATATCGTATTAATAATATCGATAAATTGTGTTGGAACATACAGAATATGACATTTCAATTCCTTGCCGTTACATTGGTTTCTAAAAACGCGATATTGTCGTAGTTTGAACGTAGTACGATTCCGCGGGGAATCATTACAACTATACTGAATTGGGGCCCTGCCTTGTTAGTCATCTTTAATTCAACCTCCCAACAAGACCAAACCATCTCAGCATCCTTGCCGGATTACCGCCATGGGATCTGGAGGCAAAGGTCCTCGCGCATATCTGGGAGTGGCGCGAGGAGGCCAAACGCCGGGGCGTTACTCCGCTGCCGCGAGAAATCGAGGTGCAGCGGACAGAGCTCCGGCGGGATCTCATGGCGACATGGAGAGCGCGATTGTCGCAACCCAGTGCTGGGCACGCCACGATAGCGGCGGTAAGTCCCCTCTTTGAGGAGTGGCTTGAGAGGCGGCATGGCGTCCTCACCTTCCGCCTGACGCAGGTCCTCACCGGACACGGTTGTTTCGGGAGGTTCCTGTTTCGTATAAGGCGGGAGGAAACGCCCGGGTGCTTCCATTGCGAAGATCGCCCTGAGGACACGGTGGAGCATACGGTGGCGGTCTGCCCGGCTTGGGCGGAGCACCGCCGTGTCCTCGTGGAGGCGATCGGCGGCGGCGATCTCTCGCGTCCGGCCCTGGTGCAGGCCATGGTACGGAGCGAGAGTGAATGGTTAGCCGTCACCTCCTTCTGCGAAGCAGTAATGCTCGCAAAGAGGGAGGCGGCGCACGTGAGGGAGAGGCAGTATATGCGCCCTCACGGCCGTAGTCGCCGCGGGAGAAGCCCTGGGCGTCGGGAATCCCAGGCTGATTCCCGGCCACCGTAGGCGCGGGCTTGCGGACGGCGAGTAATGGGTAGCTCGCTGTCCGGTAAGGACCAAGCCCGGGTCGACGGCGCGTTGTGTTCCACGCGCGCCTCAAAGAGTTGTCAGCACCAATAGGTGGGGTTCGCAAGGACCGATGCCTGCCAGGGGTGCGGGTTGTTCGAAAGAGATACCGCGGCCCCTGGCACACAGGCAACTGAGGGAACACGGGTGGGTTTTAGTCAGTAAAAGTCTGACACGCCCTCCCGCTCCACCCAGAGCGGGAGAAGTTATTTGATGATTTCCCACCCAAAAAAAAAAAAAAAAAAAAAAAAAAAAAAAAAAAAAAAAAAAAAAAAAAAACCATCTCAGCATACTCTTTGAAATTTTTGTCTACATCTTCTTTTAAACCGTACCGTTATCTTATATCACATCATTTGTCAGCGTAACAGTCATAATCACATCACATAAACTTCGCAAGGAACGCATATTACAAATACCTAATACAAAAAAAAAATATAAAAAAGACATATCATATGATATTTTAATATATTTTTTTATGATATAACATAGAATTCTCGATATTTTATCGAGTCATAAAACCCGTGGCCCAGCAGAGGCGGGTTGCTAGCACCAGACGTCCCGAGTTTGGCGGGACGTGATTTTTAGCCCGAAATTGAATGTCCCGCGCGGAACAGGGTCAGTCCCGCTTTTCGAGATTGCTCGACGGTGCGGTTATGTGTATGGTAAAGTAAAGTATTTTCGTTAAAATGCATTTTTACGACTTTCTATCAAAATGGTAAACTTAATTTGAAATTCAAAAAGATACCTAAGTAATAATAAAGTCCGTTAATAAAAACATGAATGATTATTTACGTTATTTTATTATGTCCCGCTTTGCCTGAAAAAAAATCTGGCAACGCTGGTTGCTAGTGACGTTATAAATGTTAAAGCAATATTATTTGTGATAACAGTAGATATCGCCTGACTCATGGAACGGGGGCTTAAAGAAGATAATGCTAACAAACTGATCATCCGGCTTTGTGATTGCGTTGGCAGTTGTTTTGTATCGGTAAGCCCATTAGGTAACAGCAGTTAGGTAATCGATTTGGGTTATTAAGGCAAATAGTTGACAGGCGTACACTGTCCTCTCATACCCATTAAACATACTACCTCTTGAAAATATTGGGTAGCGGCATCTACACCACCACTTTCGAACTACGCTTCACACTGATGTCACGCAAAATCCTGCATCGCGCAAGCAGAGTTTACCGCGCAACTACATGGCATAATAAACAACGTCGCGACATCAATCGTCGGGCAGTTGCCCACCAGACACAACACCCGTCTGGTCAGAAGATCCTCCCTTTTGTATGAAGGTTGAGTGAAGTTTACACATTTACACCCTGTTCCTCAAACCTCTAAAATTGTAAAAGCAAATTATTAAAAGAATCTGTGGAGTTTCTTGCCGGCTCATATCCATAGGAAGCGACCAATTGGTACCGAGTGGTGACGTGCCCAACCGCCACAAAGTTCCAACAGGGTCCAATGTACATGTTTGTGAATCAAAATACATACATACATATCTTGATTTTAGTTGAATGAGGTGTACTTAAGGTGTCAAAAAATATACCTACTCTATGGGTGTTGGGATTATGCCTAGGAGAAGTTTTATAGGTAAGTAGTATCTTCCAGTAAACCTAATGCTATCAGCATTCTAATTGCGTCATCATCATCACCTTTTCAGCCGAAAGACGTCTACTGCTGGACATAGGCCTCCCCCAAAAGGGATGTTTTGCCATAATCGCCACGCTCGGCAGGCGGGTTGGCGATCGCAGTATGGTGTTAAAATGCATGGAGAATGCTGCTGCCCATTCTCTAGTAAGTCCCTTAGTCGCCTTCTATGACACCCACGGAAAGAAATGGGATGGTGCTATTCTTTTATGTCCGGCACCACACGGAACTAATTGCGTATCACACTATAAATCAGACTCTGAATAATTCTGAAGGTTATTGCTTGTCCATTGCTCAAATGTTCGAGAATTTAGTTTGCTCAGCAACGTAAATAAAGCAATGAATGTTGTTGAACCGTCAAAATTACAGCCATTCTGTGTTACGCAATTGCCCCGCAGGAATCTGACTGGGAATTTTAGGGAGACTGTGATAGCCTAGTTGTGATCAACATTATTATACCTTTGTTTATTATAATGAACCCAAGCATTCTATGGGAAGCGTTAAACGAAACCAGGGGGTTTAAAATGACAGTAGAATTCTAAAATAAATTATGATACATACGACCGCCTTAATAAGATTTCAGTGACCAAAACATTATGTCATCAATACATCAAGAATTTTGTAGTTAGCCTTCAAATGAAACCTATTTTGGATCGTATCGAAGACACTGCTAGCTGTAGGAAGATTATAAACGTGTGACCAGTTTTCCTGCATTTAACATAGAAGATTGTAATTAAATAAATCAGGTAAACAGTTCTAATCCATATAAACGGATAAAAGCTTCTCCAGACAGACTCGACGCGATAGTTGTAGAACAATTTCCATGAAGTTTTTAGTAGAAATGGTTCTACGTAAGTTGTGTCGCGCTGTCGCGTCGCGTCTGTTTGCAGGAGCCTTAAAGGAATTGATATTATTGGCTTTCGTGTTCCTTCCTTGTTTATCGTTTGAGTATCAAGTATATAAATTGTGTGTCTGACAGCATGATTACGTCATTAAATTCTTATCACCTGAAGTTTTTTTGATATTGGGCAATGCATTAGAATATATTTTATTACCTGAGTGGAAAAGAGAAAGGTATACGGATTATGGTCACGTAATATTTATAAACAAGTCAGACAAAAGAATTGAAGAATTTCAGTTGACATATGGGATATTCAAGGTGTAACAGAATGGACGCAAGACCTGAAAGTAGTTTGTTTCTAATTGACTTCTGAATCGATTTCAGTAACTTTTAATAGTATTATTTTTTGATTATGTATTTTGCCATACCTACCACTGATTGAGCCAAATAAAATTCAATCTTACGTCACAAGAAATAAGACTCAATTTTAAATGCATAAAGTAATGATTGGGTCGATATGTTTTTCTTAATAATATAAGTTAGCTTTAAAAAAAAAATTTTTGGTCATCGTATTATGCTTTTAACTCAATACTCTAATTGGGGTGTATGAGGTCTTGCGTTAATTATGTTACTCGTTGTATACATTGCCTCGGAAAGCACGTTAAGCCGTTAGTCTCTTGGCTTTGTTCGTGGTTTTTTATCGGTCGTTACGGGTCGTCAGAAGCCCGAAAGTCGGACAACCAGGCTTATCAAGGGGTATCGTATTACCCAGTGACTGGGTTGTGCAGGTCAGATAGGCAGTTGCTACAAGTAAAATACTGACTGGTACTAAGCTGCAAGCGGTTAGACTGGAAGCCAACCCCAATATAGTGGGGAAAAGGCTAGGCAGATCATGATGTCTGACAAAAATGTGCCAGCATAGAACAATTATATCTAGAATTCTAGAACACTTTTATTTTTCTCCAAATCCACATAAAAACGTTGCAATTAAGATATTTTCTTAAATTTCCTATAAAAAAACTGCAATAAAAAATTTCACAATAAAACTGCCTTTGAATGTTAGCCTTGTATAAATAAATGATCGTTGTTGCAATTTTAACGCGTGTTTCGCAACGTGCTTTCTCGTTAATTAGACTATTAATGTCAACGTTGCTATTACATAAACTATATGTTGTGTATAATTTAGTTTGCTGATGCAATATCTATACAGGGTGTCCCAAAAGGTTACGTAGCTGGGAAGGGGGGTGATAGGGGTGGTCACAAGGGTCACCAGAAATATAAAAAAAATAAATCCTCTCTGGGTATTTAAAAAAATAAATGGCATTTTTTTTAAACTAAAAATTTTACACCTTGTGGGGTTATTTTGCTAACTGTACCTACAAATATTGCCGTATTAAAAAAAATGCTGTTATGTAATCGTCAATAACCATTTATCAAATTTAAATAAAAAAACAATACATATCTAACCAAGATTTTAAAGAAAATTAAGTTCTTGTTAGTTAAAAAAAAATTGTTTAAAAAAAATGCCATTTATTTTTTTAAATACCCAGAGGGGATTTATTTTTTAATTTTTCTGGTGACCCTTGTGACCACCCCTATCACCCCCCTTCCCAGCTACGTAACATTTTGGGACACCCTGTATATCTACAAGTAGGTAAGTACTAATAATATAGCCCAAGAGTAGAGATGAGTACGATATCATGTCACATGTAAAAATCATCGATGTTTTAAAATAGCTGTTATTGCATGATGAAATATCATGCTATGACAGCGACAACTTCATTACTTCAATGAAAGAAAGAAAGAAAGAAAAAGTATTTAAATTCAATGCATGTAAACTTTGGTGTAACTTAGTGATACCTACTAGTGATAATTTTACTAAACCATTCTGCGATCATTTCAGCACTCATAATTAAAATGACGGGGCCTGTGGTTAAATAACAACAGCCGCACGGATCGATCGATGAGCAGCTTAAACTTTGTGTAAATTATGTATTTCATCGCGACTGCTCTCAAATCGGTGAAGGAAAACGAGAGGAAACCGGTATGTCCTAGAACCAAAAATTCAAAGACATATGACATCTACGAACCTGCACTGGGCCTGCGTGGTGGATTACGGCCCGCTCCCTCTCACAGAGGCCTGTGTCCCAGCAGTGGGAAGATTATAGGCTGATTTTATTATGCATTGATACAGAAAAATCGTCACTCAGCCCGTCTCTGAGCCTGAGTCAAAAGTTTGGTTGTTTTGTTTGAACACGCATATTTCTAGAACCACCAGTCAGATTTGATTAAATCTTTTTACATTTGTTAGGCCAATTCTTGAGGATGGCTATATGCTATGATGATGATAATATCACACTATGACCATTAAGAGCTGAGTGAGGCGGGTGGAACCGCGAGATACAGCTAGTTGAGCAATATAATGGGGGTAAACACACAGCTGTTTGTAAAACAGATGCTATTGGTTTAACTTAAGTACTAGGTGAAGGTTCCAGATTTTTCTTTATTGTGGAGGTATTATAAGCCATTGGCCCGGCTATCATTCGTAGGCTTTTTACAGTCATTACGGAAATTAGAAGCCCAAAAGTCTGACAGTGTTACCAAGGGGTATAATGTTACCCAGTATCCATAACTGGGTTATGGAGGTCAGAGCTCATAATAGGCAGTCTCTGCATGTACTCGTATATATGATTGGTATTCAGCTGCATCCGGTTAGACTGTAAGCCGACCTTAGTAAAGTTGGGAATAGGCTAGACAGATTGATTGATTGTTGAAGTATTCTGTTCCAAATTAGGGGTCATCCATATAATTTATGGATGACACAAATGTTATGGTTTTTGATGGTGAAACCCCCTCCCCTTGTGTGACGTCACATATTTTTCAATTTTGTATTATAAGTACATAATTAAATGAAAACAGCAGTTTTTCCATATTTTTTAAATTTAATTTTAAGTTAAAAATAAGGTTTAATAAAATCAACATAAAGTCAAATAATTTAGACACTTACTAGTGATTTTAACATGTGACGTCACAAAGTTTTTGATCTCCCTAGCCCTTGTCACACAATGTCACATTTCGTTGACCCCCTCCCACCCCCTCAACGTGTGACGTAATTTATGGATGGCCAAGGGGCCATCCATAAATTACGTCACACGTGCGTCCCAAATAAGGATTTGGGATGTTGTGCAGGACAAGATGGAGCCTAGGACCACTTCTAATTGTGGCCTCCATGGGGCTATTGGTCTAAATACTATTATGGACACTACACACATATTAGCAGCAAAAGTTCAAATAAAGTATTAAAAAAACAAGTAGGTACTTATCTTCGAACAAAGCTAAAGAGACTTCAATTGTATTCCAAATATTTGTATAAAAAACAAGTATGTACTGCAAAAACAACGTGAGTAGAGGCTAAGTTAGTCAGTAAGTCAAGTCTAAAAAAATACATAACATTGTAATGTAGTTTACTAAAATACTAAGTTAACAATGGCTGCCAAAACATAATCATTCAACAATACAATGCTTCAGTGCCTTTGAATTTAAATTACTTATAGTGACATCATTCCTTTGCTTTGAAAAATCATATAGGTACAAAAATGAATTGTTTAATATTTTGGAAATCAAATAACATATTATATTCATATCGTTATCATAAATCAATTCTAAATATAGATCGGCTTTCTTCCAGGTTGGGCTATACCGGAGGGATAACTGCGTAATACACTAACGGTAAAAATGGCTTTCATTTTGACACTTCAACAACATTCATTGCGTTCGCCTGAAACGAGCAAATTGACACTTTTTTAAGAAAAGTTTGACTATTGAAAAATTTGCCCTAACACGTTAATAATTCAAAATCTTAGGGCCCCATTTGTATTTTTCATTACCAAATATGAAAAGTAAAAATAACAGTTAAAAAACCAAAAAACACGCTTTAAAAACCAAACTAAAAAAGTAGAAAATTTAATTCTATTAAAAAGCGTGGGGTGCTTTTTGAGGTATTTTTGTAATCAATTAATATCAAGCCCCACACGCTTTACAATAGAATTAAATTATTTTCAACTTTTTTAGTTTGGTTTTTAAAGCGTGTTTTTTAGTTTTCTATTATTTTTTTCTATTTTTTTAGAAATTATTGAATTGTTATCGGTCCTCGTTAAGTCTACAAAGATTAAATGAAATCTGACCTTTTGAAGTGGGTCAAAATCACGTCCAAAAAAGGAGTCGGTTACAAACAAACATACAGGTGAAGCTAATAAAAGCGTGTTAAAAAAGCAATAGACGCGTCGACTTGAGAACCTCCTCGTTTAATTTTTCCTCAGTAAAAAAAAATGACTTTTGCTTCAATAAGTCGAGGTGCGAAACATATTACCCCTTATAACAAATCCAGGTTTTTATTTAGGTTTAGTTTAAACTATCGAACCTGTTTTTGAATTAAGTTAATTAACAAATATGTACCTAGGTATAGAAATGCAGTTCTTTTTACAAAACTGACAACTTACTCCGTTCTCCACTCAGTTGTCTTTTTTGTATTAAGAACTTTACCCACTTGAAATAAAGTTGGAAATGCAAAAACATGCTCAGAGCTCTAGGCTATATAGACGGCTAATGTTTTTGCCTGAAAATTATAGGCTATTGTCATTCTAGACATTGCAGAACTATTTTTAGGCATGACTCAGCTGACAACAAACAAAGAAACAGCTAATACTGTTTTAGGATCGGGTTGTATCATCGTTTTGTATAATTAGATGATAAATTAGCATTTCGGCTGGCACTGAAGTTTACATTGTGCAGTTGGTATAGTTTGTAAGACTTTGTGGAACTATCGGCTTATTAATAAATAAAAATGACATCATGCCTTGATTCCCTTAGGGTTGGGCAAAGGTGTACCTATAGTACAGACGCCAGCACATCAACCTACCCCAACCAGTCAAATTTCTTTGATAGATTTTCATCTTTATAACATAAGCTTATGGTTCATGCTCAATTGGGAAAATTTGACAGTTTGGGGCAGCTTGACATGCGTCTGTACATCTACATTTCGACTGTTATATTTAAGTCCAATGTAATTAGGAGGCGTGCCCATTGCTAGCAACCGTGCAAAAATCCAGATTCCGGGCTGCTACTGAGAAATTCCGGATAGAAAAACCCAATAACATTGCCCGACCTGGGAATCGAACCCAGGAACTCAAACTCAGCACTTAACCCTTGCGACCACTAAACCAACGAGGCAGTCAAGTCATTTTGTACAATTAGTTAAAGTGTTTCCCCAAATCTCTTTTCTAGAAAAGAAGATGTAATCTATGCTCCTAAAGTGAGTGAAGAACATACGAGGTCAGCTATCACTACATCAGATACGATAATAATCAATGATAACGATAGATAATCATTTATATGATAAAGATTCGAATTTGTGTGATGCCTAAACGAAATGTAGCACGTGTCTGTCTTGCACTAGGCAACGTGTCTTGTATACAATAAAACAAGGGCACCTATCTAGCTAAAAATGTTTCAATTTCCTAATAAGTTTAAGCCACAACATTGTCCGCTTCAAATTTCTTGTTTGAACATATTATTATCCTATGAAACTCAGCAATACTGTAGTTTTGTTAACGTATTATACTGGGCAAAGGCCACGCTTCCCAATAGTGAAATAATTTTTGGAATCGGATCAGAATTTCCAATAAAAACTTTTTCCAAAAAAAAAACAACCGACTTCCAAAAAAACACTACAAAGTGAAAAATAACTTTAATTTCGGAAGTCGGTGTCTTTGGAGCTGTATTTGAATTGTTTGTCACCGCCTTCCGAAATTAAAGTTATTTTTCACTTTGTAGTGTTTTTTTGGAAGTCGGTTGTTTTTTTTTTGGAAAAAGTTTTTATTTTTCACTTTTTAGTGGTTCACATGTGCTTACACCTTCACAGCATACTGGCGTGATGTTATGTTATGAACTGGTGTAAGCAATAGACAGAGATGAGATTTCAGCAATCCCAGTCCATTTGCTATCATTTATTGAGGAGTTCCGTTGCCTATCTCCGAAGTTCTTCATCAGATCTTCACCAAATTGAAATGGAACCACTCCGAGAAAGTACTCTTCCAAAAAATAGCTAAATCGCTTCGTGTGCCTATAAAATTTGAAGAGTTCTCTCTATTTCTCCAGGATCCCATCATCAGATCCTGACTTGATGATCATGGGACCACCTGGGAAGTATACCCTTTCAAACAAAAAAAAAATCCAAATCGGTCCAGCCATCTTCGAGTAATCGGGGAACATACATAAAAAAAAAAGAAAAAAAAAAGGTCCCGACGTATTGATAACCTCCTCCTTTTTGAAGTCGGTTAAAAATAATACCAGACCAAACTCACAAGTTTTACCTCTTTAAGTATTAAACTATTACTCGTACAAGTATAATATATAAAACCTATAAGTAGTATAGAGTCTATACTATAGAGCGCTTGATTTCAAGTGAGAATATAAACTTTCTTCAATCACATTCACTAACAAGTTAACGAAAATTACCAAAACGTTCAACCTTGTCAGCCATTGACCATTACTCTACTTTTTATTTCCCCAGTCATTTATATCCCGACGTCAGCGGTTAGCAATGAAGCACAGTGCACATGGGTCGTATGAATTGAGCCAATTATGCAGATTCGGACGGCGACGTACAAGACTCATTGTTAGGTCAGATCGATGCTCTATTATATTCACTTGGAATTCCTTGCGGCAGCTGTTTGGAACGTTTGGATACACATATAAACTTACGCCTTTTCGCGTGACTCCCATGAGAGGCAGGAATTACAGAGCGTCACTTGCTACGATCCTTAAATACTCCTTTTGCTTTTTTAAGTTCGTATCGTGTGACCCAGTAACTGGACTGTGGTGGTCAGAGGTACGCAGTTGCTCCATGTAAAATACTGTTAGTCAGCTGCATTCGAAAACTGGAAGCCGATCCCAATAGTTAGGAAAAGGTTAAGCCGATGATGATGATGAGTGAAAGACAATGCATAAGCAAGCATCTCGATTTGAAAATGACAGATTTAATATGATATATATAATCTATCTTGAAGATCGTTCAGAATATCTGAAACAGAGGCGTGAAACTGCACCCTAATTGCGTAACGCACGATTAATAATAATCTGAATCATTTTGAAAGAGATTGCTCATCCATTGCTTCATACGTTCGAAAAATGTGTCTGCTCAACAACGTAAATAAAGCTATAAATATTGTTAAAATGAAACAGATTACTATTGATCGTGAGTTACGTAATTAGGGTGATGGAACTAGTGAAATTAACTGTGTCAGAACGGAACATTGTTTATAAAATAGCTTTTTCAAGACGGCTATTTTACCTGTTGCGATGCTGAAAGTTAAGCGAGTCAGCCATGTTGGAAGCAGGGCTGTCTGGAAAGAGTACCTAACCTGCTGTATCCGTTGTCCTACGTAACATTTATTTGTTTAAAGACTCTTGTCGAAGAACTATTTTCATGAAAATTTCATAGAAATTGTTTTACGAGTTACGCCGCGCCTGTTTGAAGGAGCCTCAATGGTGCTGCTGTTACTGACACTTGAAACTCAGAATGTAAAGGTGGCATTAGAGTGTTATTCTTTGCAATCAATCATTCGGTATATCGGTTTCCATGATTACAAACGAATTTTTAGTCGCATGAGAGAGCACTTCACAAAATCCTTTAAATCTACCTCGTCAAAATTTTCTCCAGCCAGATAATCAAAATATTACATAACTCAAACGTATCGATTGTTTCAGTTTCAGTGCATTTCTGGCCGGTTATTTAGTAAACACGCTGTAAACATTCACGCATGCACGCTTCGGGGAACTCGGGCGCAGCCGGTTATGCATTTCGCGTGCGCTAGCGCAAGCCAAACTCACTGTTTACTTTTAGAGCATTAACATACGAATTTGGAAGCCTTGCCTTGAATTTGATGGAACGGGAATGTTCTTTTGTTTATTTGGAAAAGTAAAAATTGTAATTTTAAAGAATAGTTTCGCTTTGTTGAAAATTGGCTGCATTTTATCCTATTAGAGACGGTAGTAATTCTTTTGTTTTACAAAAGGTCATACCATCTGTGAGTGTTGCAAATATACAGGGTGATTGGAAGATGGGTGCAAAGCTTTAAGGTGAAGATAGTATAGACAATTTAGAACCATTTAAGCCATGGTTGTCTTAGACGAAGTCTTACCAAATTTTTTTTTTTTTCATAAGATTTAAAAGACGTATTGTTCAAATTTTTTATTTTTTCTGAGCTTTAAATGTCTGTAAAAAAAATGTCTAATGACACAGAAGCCTTAAAACATGTTTTGCTTGATTGCTTACACATTACTTTAATTAAATAAATAAAAAATGAATTCATTTATCATTCAATTTGGCCATAATTATGCAGGTTACATTAAATTTTGAGAAATTACGAAAAAAAACTTAAAAATTTGGTTAAAAATATTTGGTAAGACTTCGTCTAAGACAACCATGGCTTAAATGGTTCTAAATTGTCTATACTATCTTCGCCTTAAAGCTTTGCACCCATCTTCCAATCACCCTGTATAGTAGATACTTAGCTAACTTATGGATTTTGTCCTAGGACGGTAATGTCTGTCATGAATCTCATTCTATTAATGAAAAAATACTGTGTTTATAAATCAATGTATTTTTTTTACATTAGATAAGCGTAGAAACTATTACTAAACCCATTCATCTTCATAATCTGCCTACACTGTTCCCAACTATGTCAGAGTAAAGTAAAAAGTTAATTTCACAGAAAACATTCACGAGAATTTGGTACATAGGGGCCATTCAAGTATTACGTAAGCAGTTTTTTAGCAATTATTGACCCCCCCCCCCCTCCCCCTCGTCAGCAAAAGTAAGCAAAGCTCTTACTCACCCCCTCCCATGTTCACGTAAACATTGGTAGTAGACACCTAACGTGTCTGCTCACTTTCTTGTGATTTTGGTATATTGTCATCGTTTCCTTCGAGCCATTCATAGACAAGTAGGGTTGCCATATGTGTTCAAACCAAAATCGACAAAATTTTGTAGAAAATACAAAAGTTAATAAATAAATTCTGCTGACGTAATCACCATCCAGACCCCCCATCCCCCATGTCATAAAAAATAAGCAAAGCAAAGACCCTCCCGCCCCCCTGTAGGGCTTACGTAATACTTGAATGGCCCCATAGCTAAAATGTTCATAATTATATGTTTACATAACGGTCGACTTCCAGTCTACCTACCTGGATCCAGCTGAATACATACAAGTATTTTACATGGAGCGACTGCCTATTTGATCTCCACAACCCAGTTACTGGGTAACACGATACCCCTTGGTAAGACTGGTTGTCAGACTTTCGGGCAGTTGACGACCCGTAACGACTGTCAAAGATCCACAAATGACAGCTGGGACCAACGGCTTAACGTGCTTACCGAGGCACGGAGGGGGTCTTGGTATGTAAAGACGGTCATCCATCTACGGACCAACCGCGGCAAGCGTAGCTTAACCTGATCGATCGACCTGACCGGCTGTTATTACTTAGCCACAAGCCCCTATAAAACGAAACCCATTCTATTACAAAACCAATTTTATTATAACAGACAGACGGACAAAAATTGAAAAAAAATACATTTTGGTATACATATGTACCGTGTTTTGATATTACGACTCCAATTTTATTTATCTGTATGTATCTGTAGAAGTGGACGTATAGATAATTTGAACAAGAAGCTGCAGAATAATACATATCTTAAATTTTTTATCGTATCATACACTCAAGATGAATGTGTCATATTTTCAATATTTTTATTTGTTTACCTCTTAATTCACCTGTTGATTCTGTTATCATTAACGTTAGACGTGTGATAAAAATCCAATCTGTCACAATCACAAACGACTGGACTTTAGAATTGATTAAGAAAAACATCTGATTGACGGCAGTTATGCGCAAGCGCAACGCACGGCGTGCACACGCATAGAACTATTGTAAACTATTGTTGACCCCTTTTAGTATTTATAGTTTATCGTAAGCTTGTTTTTCATAGCTGTTTGTGATGAGGGTAATATTTCTATTATTTGAATAATTTAATTTAATCTTTCTATTGATAGTAATTTATATAGAACGTCAGATTAGTACGCGTACATTTACTGCAACAATTTTTATTTTCAAAAAGTAAAAACACTATACGTCCAGTTTGTTTAACGTGTCGAATTTTCTCAATTTTTTCAGTATTAGCTTGCTGGCTGTTTGTGTATGTAAGTTTAAATGTTTGTAAACGCACCCACAATACAGGAGAAATTCTTAGTGTGGGTTGCTCCACACTAAGAATTTCTCCTGTATTGGGCGTTTAAAAAAAAAAGCATGTCACGGAATTAGGTGTACCCAAGTCTACAATATCTATAGCATAAAGTTTTGATCATCAACACCTCACTACCGCTTAAGGACCTAAATCCTAACTTCACATTCCTTACACCTTCAGAAAGAGCCATCAAAACTCACTAACCTTGTGGAGCAGCAATGTATCGTTCGCTTCGCAACGCCGTCAGCTCACTGACGAGCTGCCGAGCTTCGGGCGCCTCCGTCAGGAGACAGACCTGGTCCAGGTCGATGTCTTCGACCGTGATGCCCCTGGTCACCGCGTCGTAGATGAAGCCAAGTTGTCGGCTGCAACAAAATATTAACAGTTAGTAGAAAACGCTTGTATTCCTTAAAAGGCTAGGCAAAGATGTAGCAAGTATAGCAAATTAGTAGTATACATATAGCAGCTAGAACAGGAGTTCCCAATTAGAGGGTCGTAGTAAGATAAGGTAGGTACGTGGCATACGCTGGCATAGAGTGCTGCATGGGAGGAGCCGCGCCGTGCCCTCATCTCAGGATTAGACAGGGACCTTTCCCTGCCGGCCGTTGTCGACTCGATGGCCGACAACGAGAAGTCCTGGGACGCGGTGGTATCGGTGCGAAACAGTAATTTCGCAGAAGGAGCCTGCGGAGACGGAGCGGGAGATTGCTTCCGCTAACCCGATCCGCAGCCACACCGGGCGTCGTCAGAGGGCGGATAACGCCCTCTTCCAGCCCCCCTAAATGGGTCTAGGGGCGACGGATCTGGGGAAATCCGTAGCCCTCTACTTCTTAGGACCCGAGATGGCGGCGCGTAGTGTTCCACGCGCGCCTCTATATGATGTAAGTATGATTGACGTGTAAAAGTGTTTGTACAAACCTACTTACAGAAATAAAATCGTTTATCATTTACTAAAACTCATAATAGTTAATCCAGTTACAGACAAGGTAACGAACATCTACCGGCTGATACCACCAATCATTTTCCGTTGACCTTTAAAACTAATTGAACTTTGAAACTTTGATAGTGTTTTATCAAAGATACAAAGTTAACTACAAC
Source organism: Antitype chi (assembly GCA_947359405.1). Lineage (NCBI taxonomy): Eukaryota > Metazoa > Arthropoda > Insecta > Lepidoptera > Noctuidae > Antitype > Antitype chi. The sequence continues at coordinate 19,766,290 of OX375813.1, forward strand.
TAATATAAATTAATCACCCAATAATTAACACATTCAATTAGCTCCCGAACGACACTGTAAAATTAAATGATAACGTAATTATTGTTATCATATAACAGTCGGCTTCAGTTTATAGTCACATGGACAGTCGTTATTGTTATACTAAATTGGTGTCAAAGAGCAAAATATTATTGGAGTTATCTGTTGGGGATGCTCTGGTCTGGCCTGAATAGCCTGTGAGATATTTTTGTCTGTACAAGATACTGGGAAGCAGGGTCTTCGCCGCGCAAACTGTGAATTCAGCATAATTATCTTTCTTGACACTCTAGCGCAGAAAATTTTCGTCGGTTATCAAAAAAATCTGTTGTTCCATAGATAAGTGCAATACCTTTTAAACGTTTTTTTTTTAAATTAATGACGAATAATTTCAGTCCAGCAGAATCATGTATACTGTATCCAGGGTAACAGATTTTACGCCAATGTATTTAAATGTTCTTTGGTCTGACCATTTGACCGTATCATGTGGATCTTAAAGTTTCTATATTTACGAAGAAAATGAAAAAACCCTGTGCAAAAGAATTGTAAGATTTTGCTCTTGAGTAACTCTTAAGATTCTACTAATTGACGAGGTCAGGTCAGGCAAACTACCAAACTCCATAGCCGCGATGGAAATAGATACCTAACTAAACACGATAAAACAAAAAAAAAGCAATACGCCATTGATATCACCACGTCATTTTACAGTCCAATGTTATCAACTAAACCCTCCATGTCCACGCTAATAGCTCGTGCAATATTAATTCGAAAGTTAATTGAATCAAATGGTCACTGCGGCAGTCGTAAACGATCGATTATAGATGTCAATTATTTATGAAAACATGACGTACGACTGAACCAAGCGGAATTTATAAAGGGAGTTAAAACGTTGATGAACTTTAAATTCACCAATGAAACTGAACGCAATCAGCACATTTAACGTGCGTTCAAGAGCTGTCACTGTATATTCTATCCTATTTTTTATTCTGCCAAAAGCTGTCACTGTAATCATTGTTGTGGAATATTGACACTGACAGGTCTTGAACGCGATCAGCACATTAAAGAGCTGGCAGTGTCATCAATAATCATTGTAGTGGAATATTGACACTGACAGGTCTTGAACGCGATCAGCACATTCAAGAGCTGGCAGTGTCATCAATAATCATTGTAGTGGAATATTGACACTGACAGGCCTTTGAATGCTCTTGAACGCAGTTTAGATATGCCGATCGCGTTCAGTTTCATTGGTGAAATTCGCCCTTAGACTATTATAGAAAGCAATACATAATTATATATCAGGGAAAAATTGCACCAGCGATATTGAACTATTTATAACTACTATAAAATAGAAGAAGGAAGTAATGGTATCGGCTTCGATTTTCGAGTTGTAGGTCGTGAATTCGAACCCGTGGAGGCACTTTACTTTGTGTATTTGTTGTATTTAATTTCATCACCACTGCTCTCAAATTCGTGAGCGATAACATCGTGAAGGAACCGACATTTTGAATATATGTGACATTCACCAACCCCCACTGTGCCCACTCCCTCTCACAGAGAGGAGGCCTGTGTCCCAGCAGTGGGAACCTTATGATACAATAGAAGCACTTTCCAGTAGAAATACGGGAAATGATTTTGCGATAAGATTAAAAATCTTGAGTAGGCAGATAATACCTACTGTTTATCAGAAAAACATGGCCATGATATTTTTACGTTCTTATATTGTGTAATGTTTTTTTCATGGCTTTTTCGTGATTGGATTTGTGAAAAGTGAAATCGTGCATTTAGTACTGTACTGGATTTAATGATAACGGCTGTTTTGTGCCGGTAATCGTAAGTAATCAATTCAGGCGAGGTGATAACGACCATATCATTTTACTATAATATTGTACACTTATTACTCTTGACACCGTCTTTCTATACGGTACTTAGTTCGTTATAGGAAGACGGTGTCAAGAGTATAAAAAGCAAGTTCATAAACTACTGAATCGGTTCATAATTTTTTGACTTTTATTTCATTTTGCGTTCAGACCGAAAGATGCCGTATGATAGGCAGACGAAGCGTCTGGATTTGCAGTTTTATTGACGGCAAACAAAAATATTGTTGCAGCAAAACGTTTCTTATGTTGCTGTTAATATGTTGCTAGTAACACTGCAATGTGTGCAACGTTTGTTCCCCATAAATACGACTAATACTGGGTTATAATTTGCAAAGATAAGGCTTGAGCCTTATCTTTGTAAATGCGAATAAATATTGCTATTAAACATATTGATATGTTTAATAGCAATATTTATTCGCTTCGCTACAAAGCCTACTGAGCTAAAAATAGTTTATTGATTTAATTGTTATTCTCGAGCGCTTCGCGAGGGAACTGGCGATGACGTTTTAGATCATGTTTTCCTCTATCAACCCACCTAGCCTAGTTGGGGAAACCAAACTATGTATGTTGGGGACAGATTCCAGTATAACCAGATGCAGTTGGATACCAGTATTTTACAAAAAGGGACTGCCTATCTGACCACCAAAACCCGGTTACTGGGTAACACGATACCCCTTGGTAAGCTGGCTGTCAGACTTCTGGGCTACCCGTAACAACTGTCAAAGATATACAAAGAATGAAGAATGTCTAGGCGATAATTTATTCAAAACTTGATATAAATTTGTTAATTACTCAGCTAAAAGGTAATTATAATCTAATCACACACGTGCAGTGCATCGATCAACTGTTTTTAAACAATGTACTATTGTGTCCAAGATCATCGAGTATGTAGTCAATGGAGGACTCCCCACTAACTGAAATATTTGAGCAGGGACAGAAGTTTGTTATTAAATAATAAGTAATGTATTATGTACCTACATTCATAGCATAAACTATTTAAATGTCTAATAACTGCTACCATTTTTTTTTGCATACTTTTTTGATATTCTGATTTCCTGTAGTACAATCACGTCCTTTGGTTTAAATTGGTGTTAATATGTGAAGGGCAGGCGTTTTGGGGGACTGTCTTATGTAATTTTGACGTTCGAAAAGTGCTGGTTCTCGGCCTAATTTGAATGAATGGATTTAAGGGTTAAGATTATACTTTATTTAACCTATCTATCTACATCTTATTAAATCTTATTACGTAGATTCATTTCTATTTTGTGAATGTGGTAACATTGTAGGACACTTATGGATTTTTATCCGACATAAATTGATTTGATTTGACTTTAGATTTGTAGATAATTTTCTATTTTATTAAGTACTTTTTGACAGGCCTGCGCTGTCCTATTAACACTGTAATTTGAAAACATTGTAAAAGCCAATTACTTAATAAAAGAGTAACCGTAGAGTTTCTTGCGGGCTCTTCTTCTTTTTCATAGGAAACGACCAATTGATACCGTGCACCTGCTTCTGACGTTTTAGGTATACGTGAAATAAAATATTTTGATTTTAAAATTATTTATGTTAAATATTATTACTTACTCTTTGTTTTACTTTGACTTTTTACAAGCTTTTTAAATGGTCAATCGTATGTTCTCGCAGTAAAATATATCGTAGATTTTCATAATAATTGTCTGACATGTCTCTTTCCAATTATGTCTTCAATTGCTCGAACACTGTATTTACAATTATGGCCGAGTACACGATTATAAATAATTTCAATAGCCCGCCATTGTAGTCGGTAGTTATTCTATAAAATAAACAATAGTTAATTAAGGTTAAAAGCCCTGTACAAAGGGCAACAACGCAAGTGTTTTCAATCAAGACATTTTTACTTATCATAACATCATATTTATACTATGAAGATGTAAACAGAGGTGTATAGTTCACCCAGATTTTGGCCTTAAGATTTTGGTCTTAAGATTTTGGTCTTATGATTTCGGACTTAAGATTTTGGGCTTAAGATTTTGGTCGTAAGATTTTTACCTTAAGATCTTTTGCAGGTCCGTGTTAGGCTGCTTGTTCAACAAAATATAATTCGCGACCCTAACACATAGGCACAGACGCCAGCACATCAAGCTACCCCAATCTTTCAAATTTCTGTGATAGATTTTCATCTTTATTCATCATCATCATCATCAGCATTTCAGCCGAAAGACGTCCACTGCTGGACATAGGCCTCCCCCAAAAAAGGGGGTTTTGCCATAATCGCCACGCTTGGCAGGCGGGTTGGCGATCGCAGCATGGTGGTAAAATGCATAGAGAATGCTGCTGCCTATTCTCTAGTAAATCCCTTAGTCGCCTTCTACGACACCCACGGGTAGAAATGGGATGGTGCTATTCTTTTACGTCCGGCACCACACGGTACCATCTTTATTACATAAGCATAAGTTTCATGTTCAATTGGGAAAATTTGAGAGTTTGAGGTAGCTTGATGTGCTGGCGAGCTGGCGTCTGTACTTAGGTATTTACAGAATTTTAATAATTAAAATCATCAATACAACACTCTAAGCTTATTTAATCCTATTGAATGACTAATGAAAAAGCCTGTAAAGCCATATTTTTGTCTTGTCAAAGAAAAATATGTTTAAGGTGATAAACTAAAGGTCGTGTGATATGGAATACTCGTTTTTTCCTCATATTTTGTTCTTGACTTGCTAGTTTCGTCTGGTGATAAGTTATGACGTGATTTGAGATAAGGCACGATCTCTCAGGCTCAGCATAGATTATCCACTTTTGCTGTGAAGACTCTGGGTAGGTTCACGTATGTATAGTCATTGATATACCAAAAACCCAAGATGTACAGTCTCGAACAAAAGTTACATTCAAAAAATTTAATCATGCTAATGTTGTCATGCTAATGTTTTCAATTATGGGTATGTGGTACCTGAAATAAATGTTTTCTTTTTCTAAACTGTCCCCAACAGGCTTAGCATGACGTTTTCTATTTCTACGAAGAATAGACAGTGCTTTTTCAATACAAAGTGATATTTCGTTTCTAACGATCTTTGTCTAGGTTCTTATAAATGTAGACTATTTCAGAAGAATATTTCTTCTCAAACTGTCAAAATCACGCTGACCACAAACTTTCTACTCGACGGCCACAAAGTATATACGATTATCTACAAAATCAAGATTCGTTTAGAACGCATAACTGTGATAATTAATAGAAAAACATAGCTATCTTCTCCTATTGTACATCATTTTTTTAATAGTCATGTCTATTCTTCCGTCGACAAATCGGTGCTCGTGCTAAGCCTGCAGTTATACGTCAGTTATTATAAAACACATTTTTTTGCAAATTCAACCTTACATGCCTGTCTTAAAAATGGTTTTTACAAAGCAATGTCCAAAAAATTGACTGACGATACTATTGACACCAGCGCACATTGTGCTCAAATGCGGACGTTTTTGAGACGATGTTTGTGTATCTTGGGTATTTTGTATTTCAATGAGTATAGTTACAGTATTTTAAATATGTTTCAGGCCTTCTTCATTTTAATTGATCTTAACTGTATAACAATTGGGTACGCCACGATAGCGGCGGTAAGTCCCCTCTTTGAGGAGTGGCTTGAGAGGCGGCTCGGCGTCCTCACCTTCCGCCTGACGCAGGTCCTCACCGGACACTGTTGTTTCGGTAGGTTCCTGTTTCGAATAAGACGGGAGGAAACGCCCGGGTGTTTCCACTGCGAAGATCGCCCTGAGGACACGGTGGAGCATACGGTGGAGGTTTGCCCGGCTTGCGCGCCTCAAAGAGATGACAGCACCAACTGGTGGGGTCCGCAAGGGCCAGTGCCTACCAGGAATGCGGGTTGTTCGAAAGAGATACCGCGGCCCCTGGCACACAGGCAACTGAGGGAACACGGGTGGGTTTTAGTCAGTAAAAGTCTGACACGCCCTCCTGCTCCACCCAGAGCGGGAGAAGTTATTTGATGATTTCCCAGCCAAAAGCAAAAACCTGCAAAAACGGCTGAACGGAATTGGATAAAATTTGGCACACAGATAGATTATAAACTTTTATCCAGTATTACGTTCCCGTAGAATAATTTTCGACCTCTATGCGGGCGAAGCCACTGGCAAAAGTTACTTTTAAATATGTTGCAGTCCACCTTTTTAATTGACCTTGAATGAAAAGCAGTTTCTAAATACAACAATTAGTGATGAAAATATCACAATAATTATGCCAATTTTAACGTTTGTATAATGATATGCCAATATATTTGCCTACACACTAAAAATAACTTCACTCTGCAAAGCTGTATCTACCTAACATCATAAACAACAGATTGCAATTAGGTCCTTATCTAGATTTAATATCTCTTTTACACTTGGAAAATTTCCCTGACAACAGTTCTTGTCTGTTTTAGACATGTCATCCGTAAGTCAAAGTTAAATCATGTATTTGAAATAGGCAAATATGACACTTTAGACCGTCAAAATATACAAAAAAAAAAAATAGAATTGATTCTAGTTGTCTCTTCAAAAGGTATTTTCATATGGAGAAGAATGGGTAAGAATCACCACTGTTTTTTTATTGTTTTGTAATATTTTGTTAGTTATATACATTAACTGTATAATTAAATGTGCAGACGATGCAGCTATAAAAAAATTGCTACAAGTAGCACAGTTGGTAAAAATAATTAAAATAAAGCAATGACAAGTAAATTAATTATCCGATTGATACATGGTGCTCACATATTTAAATATATTGTAAAAGTAGAATGATTATCCAAATGTTTTAACAAGTAATAATTTAGTGTGTGAATTAAAGTACCGAATCACAGAATATAAAATCTGTCATGAAAGTTATACAATTAAACTAGCTACAGTAGTTAGTACGATATTGTCATGGCTAGATTGTCCTATGTAGCAGGACCAACATGTTTCCAAGCATTCTTATCTTGGATATAATTCTCAAATGACTTCTAGGTATGTAATTGCATTATACTTGTTTACAAAGTCTACTTTCATTATGAGTTTTAAATCATGATCATTGCACCCAAGAGGCCATCGTGACATCACTAACAGCCGATCAAATGGATGTACAACAGCCACTAGAATGCAAACTGACACTTAGTTTATCTTTCAAACCAGCTCCAGAACGGAAAGATTTAAGGCGGTGATTTCTTGAAAACGCTCAAAAAGGTGGTTTTCTAAACCAGTACACATCTCTTTAACCGTAAATAATTTTGAAAGCAAAAAATATATGATATATTCAGGTCTTTTTTGCATACAGTGATTGAACTCAAAAAGTCAAAACATAATTAAACATACCTTAATGCATCAAAAAAATCTTCAAAGCTATCTACCTCTTAATTTTCTTTAAAACCAGTTTATCCCTTCAATAACAATTATAATTATAATTAAAAATATACCTTAAAATTCCAAATGCCAAACTGCATCCAGTGATGGATTATTTTTTATTATTTTATACGATTTTATTTGCATTTTTAGGACAATGCTTGCTCATTTATAATTCGAATTTACTACAACAGATTTTAACCCGTTTCGGATTGCAGTAAGAACTATTATAGCTCATAACGACAATACGACGTGTACATTTAAAATGACCAGGGCCTTAAGGGCCATAGTATCCTCATTTCCCGTTTGTATGCTAAAGCACGACTGCCCCCCGCGCCCGCGCAGGGCACCTCTGAGCCTTTATCTCAAAATGGGGATATTCCTTTGATTAATTTACAATTGTGCTTCGGCGATTCTGTGGTACCTCTAACTATCTATTTTTCAGTGTATTTTCTTTTTCCAAATAACGAAGCCGTTTAGTAGGAGTATGGAATAGAAGCCAAAATATTGCGTGTTGGAAAATATTTTTTTACAGCAAAAGTATTAACCATACAAAAAAAGTACTTCGGGCAAAATGATCTATATGAATCTATAGCAAAATCATATATTTTTCAAATCTTCAAGACAAGCCGTTAATGAGCAGTAGGGTTCATAAAGTGACCGTGTTACGCTACCAAACGGGACGTAGGCCCTTAAGTAACGACACTCAATTACAAATTCTATTTGAGCGAGGAGCAACGATATGGATGTGCATTTCGCAGACGGAGTGCCCTAGCAAGGGAATTACAAGGGCGTCTTTATTTAGAAGCCAGAGGACATTAGACTGTTGATAAACTCGTAGCTTGTGACTCATTAGATGTTTTGTTTCTATGCAGAGTGAGGAAAGATTCGTACGTCTGTTTTGGCTGAGAATAGATGTCTGTTATTGTTGATATCGTAAACTGTTTCGAGGAATTTCATTCAAGAATAGACTTTGAACTGGATATTGAGTATTAAGACCTAGGCGCTAATAACGTAACGCACTATCAATCAGAATCTGAATAATTTTGCAGGAAATTGCTATCCATTGCTTCATAATTCATGTGTTCGAAAAATGAGTCTGTTCAACAACGTCAATAACGCAATGAATGCTGTTGAACTGTCAAAATGAAATCCATTTAGCTTGCTGGTACGCATTAACCCCTCTGGTTTTTCAGTAAAATATCCCCAGAAAGTAAATAAAAGATTTGAAAATTCAATTTGGCTCTTATGTGCCATTTGCATGCTTCAGAATCGAGAGGCGACCCATAAATATCACAAACAATAGTTTCAGACACCCAAGATATGTGCTATAAAGATACTAGAAAACAAACGAAGTATGTCACACAGACATCTTCCATTTCCTAACCCTTTTCGCTCCCTAGCGGCACTATAAAAACAAATTGGCCGACAGTCAACCGAATCATTAAACCGAACAGTTTGCCTGCAGAGTGGCAGACAAGTACGAGTTGTTACCAACGTGCTTCCACACGTGACTGTGATTGGAATCGGTACCTATGTTACGTTATTGCCATGAACAGAACAATCATTGTATTGTGAGGTTTTATGGTTCGAGATTTTAATGTTCACTGGCTTCGTTAAGCCTGAAAGTTGTGTTGGTTAAATTCAGATAGCGTGTCGCGTTTTATAAGAAGTAATAGATGGAGAAGGAACAAAACGGTGAAGGAACATCGTGAGGAATCCGTCCTAGCAAAACCATATATTCAAAGACATGTGACATCTACCAACCCGCACTCATGGTGGATTACAGCCCACTCCCTCTCACAGAGAGGAGGCCTGTGTGATGTGTCCCAGCAGTGGGCACATTAGAGGTTGATTACGTATCTATTTATTTATTTAGGATCTCTAACAAAGGATACACATAGGTACAGGATTTTTTTTTACCAGTGGGAGTGCGCAAACTTTAACCATGAATTCAGCATATCATTCTAGACCACCCAAAGCAGAAATTTTTCGTCGGTTATACAAAAAAAAATCAGCTGTTTAATAGAAAAGAGCAATACCTTCGCGGTCAAAATGTATGGAACAGCAGATATATTTTTGCATAAACGACGAAAAATTTCTACGCTGAGGGGTCTAGAATGATATGCTGAATTCATGGCTACAGTTTGCGCACTGGTAAAAAATTTACCCTATATACATTTTAAAACACAGTAATAAAAAGGTTATTTTACGTTCGCTCCTTCAACTTCAGGAAACCACAGCATATACATATAATGAAGTGTAAACACAATGAAAATAGAACAAAATATTAACTTGTCAAGATTGAGCATTTAAATTACGATGGTGTAAACAGGATAAAACATAAAGATGTACAGATGGAGATCTGGTTAGATTGTAGGTACATACGTAAACCTCTAATATTCCCACTGCTGGGACACAGGCCTCTGTTCGAGAGGGAGCGGCCTGTAATCCAACACGCGGGCTCAGTGCAGCTTGGTAGATGTCACATGTCTTCGAATTTTTGGATCTAGCCTTCTAGTACATGCCGGTTTCTTCACGATGTTTGAATTCGATGGTGAAGGAAAATATCGTGAGGAAACCGGCATGCGGTGTCCTTACGATATTTTTCTTCACCATTTTGACCTGCCTGGGTTAACCCACGATCTACAACTCGTAAGTCGGGACTATTACCATTGAGCCACTATTATTATTTGAAAGTAGATTACTACATTGAAAGTAGACTACACTATATTTCGTAATTACGAGGTTCCTACCTACAGTTAATTGGCTAAAACCTTGAACTTGAGCTTCAAAGAGGCTTATTTCAAGGGTTTCCTAATTGACAAGTGCTAACCAACGATTAGATAAGAATTACGTAGTAGGTGCGCGATAGAACACCACATAAGAGGCGAAAATTATTTTTCAGGCCATTTCAGGCCTAAGTCTTTGGGCCCTAAGCTCTTAAAAGAGAAGTATGGAGTCCATATATTTCCACATCTTAAAAATAATACAGACACGGAAATAAACCTGTAAAGTCTTAAGTAGCACGTTCATATTAGGCTTTTTAACGCAACGTCCATATTCGGACTTCCTACTATGTAAATGATTCTGTGACATGGGTCACTAATGTACCTCACATCCTGTATAATAGATGTAACGGTAGTTAAATACATCGTTTTACCACCACGAGAATAATATTTGTAATATATTGGTGCCGGCGAGCGCTTCCAACTTCCAAGTTAGTGGAAGTTACTTGACTATTTAGTAATAGCGCAAGGTACTATAAGTCTTGATACCAGTTCACAATTTGACGGACAGATTACAAACTATCGAAAAATTGTGCGTTAAATTGTAAATGGTTTTTGCATTTCACAATTTATCGACAGTCTTATAATCTCGCGAGGTAGATTATAAACTAATAATTACTACTAACTATTAACTAATAATTTTACGGTGACATATGTATAACTGAACAACTTGTAAACGGATGGACCGATTTTGACGTTTTTTTTTTGTTGTATGTGTTTGAGTGGGTCCTTGGGTGGTTTAGATTCATAGTTGGATCGGTAGGTGGCGCTGCGATCGAGTTCTAGGACAATGTCTATCCGGTTTATTTTTTAGGGTGGGAAATCACCGAAAAACTTCTCACGCTCTGGGTGGATCGGGAGGGCGTGTTACGACTTTTACTGACTAAAACCCACCCGTGTTCCTTCAGTTGCCTGTGTGCCAGGAGCCACGGTATCTCTTTCGAACAACCCGCACCCCTTGATGTCTGTCCGGTTAGCTAGTATTCATGGTATTTATCTGAGGTATAGTTTTAATTGGCTTATGCGTATAAACACTGATCTCTCAAATTTCATTATTGCACCTACCACTGTTTGTCTCGACATCACCTAAGGGTTGACTAGCAGAAAATACCATGGCATTAAGTCCGTCTCTATTAATTTTTTGTGTACAATAAAGTAAAATAATTAAATACATGTTTTCTTTACCATCGAGTTTATGAATAAAAGATAAATATTATTATCCTACATTTTATTCTACATCCTACTTCAGCATGCAACAAGTGTGTTCCTATTAAGGTGACATTGAACAACCTCATAGTGTAAGGGGCTTTATACACGGACGGAATATCCGACCTCTTGTTATTCTGGTAGGTAATATAAGCTAAGGGCATGACCTTGTGGAGGACGTTAACACGTAGAAGTCATGAACTGCGAGGGTGATGGGGCAGACGAAATTGTTTTCCACTTGACAAGCCAATGCGGGGCACAGAAGGGGCAGTGGTCTGACTGGTGTGTTTGCCTGAAGTCCGGAAGGTGTATTCTGACGAGGTAAGGACTAGTCTACTTTTAGGTTGGAGTATATGACCTCTGAGAGAAATGGTGTCCCAGTGGTAACGGCCTCGACTTACCAGCTGGAGGTCATGGGTTCGAATCTAGGCAGACGTTTTACTTTGTGTAAATAATTTCGTCACCATTGCTCTTAAAACGGTCAAGGAAAACATAGTGAGGAAACCGGCATGACTTAGAAACAAAAATTCGAAGACATGTGACATCTACCAACCAGCACTGGGCCCGCGTGGTGGATTACAGCCCACTCGCTCTCAGAGAGGAGGCCTGTGTCCCAGCAGTGGGAACAATCTATGATCAGGCATATTTAATCAATGTTTAGACAGCGGTACGTTTCCTGACTTAATGAAACATAGTAAAGTAGTACCAATTTTCAAATCGGGTAGTAAGAGTGATCCCTCTAATTATAGACCTATATCTGTGCTTCCAGCATTGAGCAAAATTTATGAAAAAATCATGCTGGACCAGATGTTGTCACATTTTAACTCAAATGGGATTTTACATAGTCGACAGTTTGGTTTCACGAAAGGTAGGTCGACGACTGACGCGGGAGTAAAACTCATCAGTCACATTTTGGAATCCTGGGAGAGTTCTCAGGATGCGATTGGCATTTTCTGTGACCTCTCAAAAGCGTTTGACTGCGTTGACCACAATACACTGATCTGTAAATTACACCACTACGGAATTCGTGGACAAGCTGCTGATCTTGTACTTTCCTACTTATCAAACAGGCAGCAAAAAGTAAACGTTAACGGGGCGACATCCTCGGGGTCTCTAGTTAGGATGGGCGTGCCTCAAGGTTCAATTCTTGGTCCTTTTTTATTTCTAGTTTATATTAATGACCTTCCCTATCTGATGGCTAACTTCTCGGATATAATTTTATTCGCTGATGACACTTCTCTTATTTTTAGAATAGATAGAAAAGATACGGATGTCTTACATGTCAACGAAAGCCTAGCTGTTCTATCGAAATGGTTTGCTGCTAATAATCTTTTACTCAATGCGAACAAAACTAAATGTCTTAAGTTCTCGCTACCAAATGTACCCCAAGTAGGTCTAAATTTAAAACTTGATGGCAAGAAACTAGATGCTATTTCGGAAACTGTATTTTTGGGAATTACTTTAGATTCAAAATTGCAATGGGGTGCCCACATTAGAGCGCTTTCAAGCAGATTAAGCTCAGCTGCTTACGCAGTAAGAAAAATAAGGCAGTTGACTGATGTAGCCACAGCTAGGTTAGTATACTTTGCTTATTTTCACAGTATTATGTCTTATGGCGTTCTGCTGTGGGGATCGGCAGCGGACGTAGATTCAATTTTTATTTTACAAAAGAGGGCAATCCGCGCAATCTATAAAATGGGGCCTCGCGAGTCTCTTAGAAACAAATTCAACGAAATTGATATACTTACTCTGCCTTCTCTTTATATTCTAGAAAATATCTTGTATGTTCGCAAAAACTTAGGTCTTTTCAAAAAAAGATGCGATTTCCATAATCTAAATACACGTAGTAAAGATGAAATTGTGATTCCAAAATTTAGATTAACTAAAACTAGCAAGTCATTTCTAATAAACAGTATCCGCTTCTATAACAAGTTGCCAAAGTCGGTTACAGAACTTAGCGATGGAAAGTTTAAAACTCACATCAAACGTGTCCTTATCAAAAAAGCATATTATAAGATAAAAGACTACGTTGAAGACAGGGAAGTTTGGCATTAATTCCTTCTGCACATGTGGCTTCCCTGGTACCTCATTAACAGCAAAACCGTGTGAAAGTCTATTAACTGCTCCCAAATTGCAATGTTAATTTTTATTCTTTTTATTATTATTATTTTTTTTTACAATGTCTGACATATTCTCGTCATTATTTGACATTATGCATCAATTTTACTACCTACTATTTATTTTCAGTGATTGTCATCGAAATCATGTCACTTGGTTCAAATAGATTCATTTTATATAGGTAGATTCTTTTACATATTGTGAATGAGAGAACGTTGTAGGCCTTAGAGACTAGATTTGTAGACGTTTTTCTATTCTGTATTTTCATTCCTCTAAGTACCTGGTACTTATTGACTGGCCTGCACTGTCCTCCCATACCTATTATCACTGTAATTTGAAAACATTGTAAAAGCCAATTATTTTTAAAAGAGTAACCGTGGAGTTTCTTGCCGGCTCTTCTCCATAGGAAACGACAAATTGGAACCGTGCACCTAGCTTCTGACGTTTCATAAGTGCCCATGCAGGCTTATGTGAAATAAAATATTTTGATTTTGATTTTGATTTTTGATTTCATCTCGATCAGCTTTACACACATATGACCTTTGACTTTCTCTAGAAGGCGGATCTTCATGAGGACATCCTCTTTTCTGTTGGATAGCGTGTCTTGTAATGTGATGGCCGAACTGTAGTCAACTCTCTATATTGCACAGGTCTACCTAGTACATGAACATTATTCAGTCGCATGCTGTCGGGCTATTAAATAAAAGCCTCCGTGCTCTGCCCACGCAGCGTAATCCGCCAGCGTGACATCGCGTAACTGAACCGGTAGCTAGAACTTCTAATATCAGTAGCCTATACCAGGGGTCGGCAACCTTTTGAGTCGGAAGAGTCAAAAATTACAATTTACAATTTTTTTTAGTTTTTAAAGAGCCACAAAAATTTAAAATAATATATAGATTACGAAACAAGTCACAGTTATTATAGGTTTCATAGAAAAATTGCGTGAAATCGGGGTTTAAACGCAAGGAGACCGAAAAGGGGCGTGGCCTAATCTACACCATTTGCAAACTAGCCTTTTTTTATTTGATAGCTCGCCAGGTGAAGGGAAAATAAATAATATTTGCGTATGGAACTAAAGAGCCGCAGCTTCACATCCAAAGAGCCGCATGTGGCTCGCGAGCCGCAGGTTGCCGACCCCTGGCCTATACTCATGATACTTATGGAAAGATTGACATAATAATATCAACCAGAAAATTCTACTAAAGGACAAGCAGGACCATGTTTGATCACACCACTTGCTCTCTGGTTTTAGGCATTTTCACCAGATTTCCTCACTAGGCTTTCTTCTATCATCCATTAATCTTGGGCTTCAGAATGTTGTCCATGATTTAATTAGAATATTCATATTGCAAAACCCATAACTACTTTTTAGGCTTCGACCCTACACCCAGTAGTTATAAAGCGCCTTTTCCCAACTATACGGGCTGATTTTTTAGTCACCGTCCAAATTTTTCAGGGTCATAGTACCCGTGAAATTGAATAACTTTCTCCAAGGAACATGGGTCGAAATATGAAAAAAAAAAATCGACCTCCCATGCAAAATCAATAGTTAGCTGGTCGATTTTGTATGGGAGGTCCGATTTTTTTTTTCATATTTCGACCCAAGTTCCTTGGAGAAAGTTGTTCAATTTCACGGGTACTATGACCCTGAAAAATTTGGACGGTGACTAAAAAATCAGCCCGTATATGTTGGGATCGGCTTCCAGTTTAACCTGATTTAGCTGAGTACGAGTATTTTACATGAAGCGACTGCCTAACTCAGTTACTAGGGGACGCTATACCCCTTGGTAAAACTGATTGTCAGATTTTCGGGGTTCTGGCGACCCGTACCGACTGCCAAAAACCTACGAATGACAGCCGGGACCAGCGGCTTAACGTACTTTCCGAGGCACGGAAGGGTCTTGGTATGTAAAGATGGTCCATCCACGAAGCAACCGCGGCCAGCGTAACTTAACCTGATCTATCGTGCTACCCGTGCGGTTGTTTTTACTTAGCCACAAGTGAACTTTAATTACAAGTCTCATTAAAATTCACAGTTTCGATTTCAATTAAACATGCAATCTAATCGCTACCTTCTTATTATAAATGTCTCGATTGTTACTGTCTTATCTCTAAATACTTGGAAACACGTGTTTTTTACCGTCACGTTGTATTCATAGCGATTCTTGGCACGCAGACCATTTTACAGTGCTTAGGTACGAGCCCGTAATGTATCGTTGAAAGTGAATCAATTTCTATTGAATTAGTTATGTCTTACTTTTAAGCAAATCGATACTAAAATAGGTTCCATTATTTATGACGTTGGGAATGATTTTACTTGGAATCTGTTGGTTAGAACCTGGTTCCAGAAATTCTGTCAGAAATTATAGTCTTTCGCTTTCGGGTCAGATCTATTACAGAATTAGGCCTATTTTTGCTAGAGAAACTCGTTTTATAACGACTTTTGTTTAATAAGATTATCTTTTTAGGAAATTACTTTTGGAGATTAGGACTGAGGTCGAGAGTCGAGACCTTTGCGAAAGCTTTTAGCCCAAGGCGAGGGCGATACTCAAAAGATGACTGCATCTACAAAATGTTTATTTTTTCTTTATTGATGTGATAAAATGGTTTTTAGAAAGAATATAATTGTAAAAATGAAGGTATTTCAAAGGCTCTAATTATTGACCACCATAACCATTTTTTCATTTAATCATCTGAGGTAATAGAACTAAAAAGATAATGAGGTCATTATGGGCCTTGTCAGGCACAGGAAAGTGGGTTGTTGGGGACAGAAATACGTACGCCTCGTACAATAAATCTCGACGACCAATGTGCTAAATGTAGGAATAAATAAAACATCTGTAAACGAACTTACTACTACTACTTCTTAGCATATTAGATGGCAAAAAAATCAAACATATTAGGCCTAAAATTCAGCTGCGCAAACTCCGCTCACTGACGGAGTCATGATATCGTTGGAAGGCTCGATCTCAAGTGCGTATCTGGCACCTCCCCACAGACAATGGCTCACCTTCCATCCTGTGCCGCATGCATGTTACTTATGCATTTGACGATCTTATGACTTTGACTAGGTAAGTACTCATAAGCAGGTAACGGGTGCAATTCGAGCTCGCATTTGTTGACCTCTGCTGAAAGGTTACAAATTAAGACAACTTACCTTTCTATTCGATCAGACACGCAGTACTCCCATCGCTGGCTGTTGTACTTCCATTCCCTGACTCGCCTCAACACAGGCGAGTTCAGTTCATCACAGATGACCTTCAGCGCGGATTCCTCCAACACATCTTGTACGGCTATTAATGATAACCTAGTGGAAATTAATTTATTAGCGTCTGTTGACATTGTGGGACGTAGATGCATAATCTTTCTTAATATATATAAATCTCGTGTCACAATGTTTGTTCTCAATGGACTCCTAAACCACTTAACCGATTATAATAAAATTCGCACACCATGTGCAGTTCGATCCAACTTGAGAGATAGGATAGTTTAAATCTCAAATTATAGTCGCAATTTTAATTTATTGCTAATTATTTGTCTGTTATTATTTGACAGTCACAATTATCTGTTAACTCCAAATGATTCTAACAGATGTCGATACCTTTCGACTGGGTTCAGTAAGTAATCAATAGATGGCGCTGTGTTCCAAGTACTAACGTTTCACATAAGCTACAATTAAATGGCATAACCTGGTGGTTGAATGCGAATTTAATATTCATAGTTAAGACAGGACAACGTCTGTCGGGACAGCTAGTCTACCTATAAAGTTCTCACTGCTGGGACACAGGCCTCTTGGCCTCCTCTCTGAGAGAAGTGGGTCATGATCTACCGTGGGCCCAGTGTGGGTGGGTGGTTGTAGATGACCAAAGCTCAAAGCTAGAACGCTAGAAAAAGCTAGAAGCTATAAATTTTGGAAATATTGTAAAAGCTAATAATTTTTTAAAGAGTAGAGTGGAGTTTCTTGCCGGCTCTTCTCCATAGAAAACAATCAATCGGAACCGTGCACCTAGCTTCTGACGCTTCCTAAGTGCTCTTGTAGGTTTATGTGAAATAAAGTATAGATATTGAATTCGAAATGATAACATCGTTAATGACGCTCTAACAAAAGTATCTGGATCGTCCTTAGGGTTTTACAGCAAAAGTGGGTTAAAATAGTCGCAAATAATTAACGGAGGATTTTTTTTTTGTAATGACATCTCGCAGGTCAACTTAGGAGGTTGTCAGCTGCTTAACCGGATTTGCCCGTGTCTGCCTCAATAAATTAAGGCCTCCAGCCAGGGCTTCAAAACTTAAAACTAAGCGACTACATGCTATGGGCAGGGAAATTATTATATGATGCTAGCGCTGCGGCCGAGATCTGTTAGATGACACCATTAACATAGACATCTTAATATCTTCTGACCTGACCTGACCTGACCTGGAGGTTCGATTGTAATATTTCCGGAAGTGCTCCGCATCGTCACACATAAGTATCATCGCTGCGATTCCAGAGTTCAAGCTCTACGATCAGCAAAGCAAAGCCCAGTAAGAAAATTAAGGACATAACATGCCTCAGAGAAAGTTTAAGGTAGATGGATCCTGCAATTTCAGTCTGTTAAAATATGATCATAAATCAAAACTACTCGCTCTAATGATAGTAATTACGTAATTGAATAGTCGCGTTGTTGTTAAACCGCGAAGCAATGTGAAGCATGACTACATGACTGACAGTCGTTGTTACAGCGACAGGAAACGTATAATAACACTGTAGTACAATAATAACATGAAAATGACGGCCTGTAAAGTGTACTATAGAATGAGCAAAAGCCAGAGGAGGTAATAAATGGAGTGCTCAAATGGGTTTCCTTCCAGATCATCATTTTCCTTATAATTTCAGCCGAAAGATGTACTTTGCTGGACGTCGAGGGCTATGTCCAGCAATGGACGAGTTTCGGCCAAGCTACGCCACTTCGACCGGTTCTGTGCTTCTCGCATCCAGCGGATTCCTGCGGTCTTCAACAGGTCATCGGTCAGTCCAGATAGTACACACGGCTACACATCAAGCTATA
The DNA here is from genome assembly GCA_947359405.1 of Antitype chi. Lineage (NCBI taxonomy): Eukaryota > Metazoa > Arthropoda > Insecta > Lepidoptera > Noctuidae > Antitype > Antitype chi. Next base: position 19,784,689 of record OX375813.1, read on the forward strand.
CATTTCCAGTTTACGCAGATCTCGCACTGTACGGAAATCCTATACAATGCGAGATCAACTTTTACTGAAAATGTAGAGCTTGATGTGTAGCCGTGTGTATAGTCAATTGATCTGACCAGGATTGTGTCTGGATTTTAAAAGAGACTGATCTCTTGAGTTTGTTTCGGCCTTGCTTCAGAGTAGTAGAATAGCAAACGCCGAATCTCATCTGGTTTTTTTAAATATGATTGACGTGTAAAAGTGTTTGTACAAACCTACTTACGAGTACCTACGGATATAAAATCATTTCTGAGGAGTTATGTTGCGCAATTTTTTCTTCCTAGTTAAACCACTAGGAAGTTGTGAAGTGCCGGCTATTTGGGGGGCTATCTGCTATAATTTTGACGTTCAAAAGTGCTGATTCTCAGCTTAATTTAAATAAATGACTTCTGATTTTGATTTTACAAGTAAGAAACCAATACTGCAGTAGAACCTATGTATCGGGAGTAGCAGTGGACTGCAATTGGCTGAATTGATTGATTCACTGGGCTGCGAATCTTTGTCGTAAATTGCAATAATCCTTACTAATATTATAAACGCGAAAGTTTTTAAGTATGGATGGATGGATGTTTGTTACTCTTTCACGCAAAAACGGCTGAACGGATTTGGATAAAATTTGGCACACAGATAGATTATAACCTAGATTAACACATAGGATAGTTTTTTTTTATCCCGGTAGTACGTTCCCGCGGGATAATTTCCGACCTCTACGCGGGCGAAGCTGCGGGCGGAAGCTAGTATAAAATAATATTACTATTGACTAATAGGCAGTAAAAGGATATTAAAGTAATAATTAATCATTAATTCATCTGTATGTGGTATTGTAAGAGGAAAATTATAATTATTGCTAATAAATTGATTATTTATGTTTTTCCGTCTAACTAGATTTAGAGATAGGTAACTTAACATTTCGCTTGTATTCCCCAAGGGTTAGGCAGAGTTGTGCATATAGTATACTGATGATGATGGGTATACCCATCATCATCAGTATACCCTTTTCCCAAATATGTTGGGGTCGGCTTCCAGTCTAACCGGATGCAGCTGAATACCAGTATGGAGCCATGGAGCGACTGCCTTCCTGACCTCCACAACCCAGTTACTGGATAATACGATACTCCTTGGTAGGACTGGTTGTCAGACGTTCGGGCTTCTGACGACCCGTAACGACCGTCAACGATCTTGAATGACAGCCGGGACCAACGGCTTAACGTGCTTTCCGAGGCATGGAGGGGTCTTGATATGTAAAGATGGTCACCCATCCACGGACCAACCGCGGCAAGCATAGCCTATAGTATACCCATATTTCCCTAATTATTTTTACGCACGGAACAGAAAAAACAGGTTACCTATATCGGTGCGAAGATTTAGAGATATGGTTCTTAATTATTTGTTAACAATTATATTTTTTTACGAGGTAGCTTTTTGATTAAATAAAAAATGCTATCTCTAGTTATTTCAACGTTCATTAAGAACACATGATAGTGAAAGCTTAGACAATCACTGTTATAAATCAAACATACTGACACAACAATGTACACAGTAATCTATTTGTTATTAGACATGCAACTAATATTAATGATTTATAACAATAATGAATGATATTTTAACAAGATATTAATTAATGCTAGAGTTATTTATTTGTTTTAACTTTTAATTAATCATTTGTGAAGTTATTGTTTTTAATACCAGCTTGGGTTTGCACAGTCCTAACTGTCTGTGAGCTTTACCGTTTGTGGGTTATCATTTGTGTAGTAATATAATGCCTTCTAATATTCTAAATAATTTTCTGGGAAGGTATTTCAGACAAGGCCACATTGATATATATATGTAATGCAGTATTACTTAGAGCTGATTTTACTAAAGTCAGATATCCATGGAATTAAATTGACATCTGACAGGTTTTGCATGGAAAATTCGTCAAAAATTGGTTTGAATTTGTTTTTAAATGTTTAGAGTTTTTTCAATATGCAAGGAATGGAATACTTACTTATTTTCCAAAATAGTCCTGCAGACAACCTCCCTCACTCCAGGGTTCGTGATCTTCTCCACACTAAGCTGGTGTAGGTTCCACGAAGCAAGTCTACAGCATCTCACTCCATCTCGCTCATACATGAACATCTCCTCTACTATTGGCCTATGAGAGTATGCTGATAGCAGATCCAAAATGTCATTCACTGGTACTGTGGCAAAACCATTTGGCAACGTCATAGGGAACTTGGCATTAGTTGGCATTGACAAACTCTTTCTATGTGGGGTCTTAGGTGTACTTGAGACCCCATTTGGCATACACTCCACATCGTTCCATCCGTTAACGTGTCCATTCGTTAAATGCTGCACACTCTCACACTTTCTTGGTTCCAAACTTAAATGATGCTTGATTGTACTTAACCTAACAATGTCCATACCACGAACTTTGATTAGATCGTCTAATGATTTAAAAGGGCCTCTTTTGGTACGGTAGTCTACTATGTTTGCGGCTATTTCTTGGTTGAGGCCTGGTACACATTGTAACTGGAACACACTTGATGAGTTTACAGAGCAAAGTCTGCTTTCAGCCTGCATTCGTACACTGTCTAAAGATTGTGTCCGTGAACTTGCTCTAGATATTTGTTTCCTTATGTTTGTGCATATTTCTGGCCTTAGTAATTCTAGTTTTTCAGCACCTATACCTAAAAGGAAACGACATTGTTATTTATTTATATTATAAGGAAACATTTTGCAATAATTAGGTACCTACACCACCTAGGTACCTATTTATACTACCTGAAAAGAATGACTTGAATATTGCTGAATAATTGTATTAAATTCATTATTATTGACATTAATCTGGTCTTAGCTATAATCTATAATTTGTAAGAAAATAATAATATAATAATAATCTTTAATGCATGCTAATTTAGGATGAATTGCAATGCTTGTAAAAGGCTGCTAAGTCATAAGCACTAACACCAGATAACACCAACACTGTACACTTAGTTCGCAATAAACTTTGACTTTGACTTTGACCTACTTTTAGCTCATAATTACTATTTCAAAGATGATAGGTTTGCAGGAACCTGGAACTATAGGTTATTAAGAAGATATGATTTATTGAAATTTAGGAGCATAACAAACTGTCTTGCTTGATGGGCACCTAGTAGCAGCACAGACAATGCTTACAAATTGGTTTCGCAACACTTTAAACAAGTGTTTTAAATAGTCTTACTTATGTTAATAAAAATCTAGGATAAACCATATTCTGCTTCATACACAAGTAATTCAGTAATTTATTATGTGTGTCTACGATACTGATTCATTAATAAAAGTTTCCAATACATTGATTGGTCTACAATAAAAGTGAAGTAAGCTAAATTCACTGTTACATCAAATCTAGGTTTAAGAAAAAATGAGGACACATATTTTGTGTTCATGAAATGTCAGCTTTGAAAAGAGTTTAATAACGTGTTTGAATTAGAAAGTTTCGACATTAGTAGGAGTAATACAGATTAGTTGATGTTTTATATAATAATACAGGCAATAAATAAGGTGTGTGTAAACATGATTTATGTATATACATAATTTTTAATAAATGTTTAACTGTCTTTTCAATCTGCATACATAATTTTAGTCATGTCTGCATAGTTTAGTTTATTCATCATTCCTTTCAAGTATAAAAAAAAAATATCAGGTCAATGGTGATGATAAGAATCAAAGATAACAAAATTATACATAGACTACTGATTCTTGCCAATACTGTCTTAAAAATTTGATGTGGTACAAACACTTTAAAAGTTTAACAAGCAATGATTAGACCTTTAAAACAAATCATCATCATCATCATTTCAGCCGAAAGACGTCCACTGCTGGACATAGGCCTCCCCCAAGCTCCGCCACTTCGCCCGGTTCTGTGCTTCCCGCATCCAGCGGACTCCTGCGGCCCTCACAAGGTCATCGGTCCACCTTGTGGGAGGCCTTCCAACTTTACGTCTTCCAGTCTTCCAAAACAAATACTTTCAACTAATTATAATGTTTGAAGACTACTCCCTTGTTACAATAGATTACCTACTGTAATTGATAAACAAAGACTGATGATTTTCTAACAAGGTACCATTAAGATGTCAAGACAGTTATTATGGAAAAAAAAAATTGTTTTCAAACCTGACCAGAATGTTTTCATATTGTGGTAGGTACAAGTTTTACTGCAAAGACAATATAGCATATTTCTGTAAGTTTTAAAATACATTATTTAAGATAGTTCCACCTACTCTAAAAGCAGACAATGAGTACATTAATTACCTGTACTTAGGTAATTTGTGGTTTGAACAATTTGTTTGCCAAGTACCATTTCACATTGTGTTTCCTTCAAATTAATCTTCCAATTGGTAGGCAATTATCAAAGTACTTGTGTGTAAAAAGTATCAATTATTAATGCATGAATTAAGACCTTGACATGGTTGTTGGGAAGCCCTACTTATCTCTGAATTAGTAAAACTTGAGGGTAAAAAAAATACTGGAAAGTTTTTTATTTATTGTAGCCATAATTTGTACTAAGTTGTCATGCAACAACTGTCGAAAAAAATACTTTACTGTCGTGGCTATCTCGGCTATTTACCTGAGACGAGTGCGAGGTCGTCTACTCGCTTGAATCGGCCTATCATCTGTCGATGCCGCACTATCTCACGAGCTAGCTGCCTATTCACCCCCGGCAGCGTCATCAGCTGCTCCTCCGTCGCCGTGTTCACGTTCATCAGCTCCGGATAGTCCTCGGAAGGCGGCAAACTGAACGTGTGACTCAAATTAGACTTGTTCAGTTTACTCCGCCGCACGAACCTCCGGAACGAAGACCGGCGGCCGCTTTTGCTCAACACGGAGCTCGGACTTTGCCCCATCTCGTTGGACGCCACTTCGAATTATATATCGATCATAACAACACTAATTTCAAATTTCACTACAGACGTTTTGTTGAAAAAAAAAACTATTAATAGATTCTTACGTTACTCACTAGCACTGAGATTGTTCACGGGCACATACACGTATCGGAATAAACCACCTATTGTTGCACTTATCGCGGTAATTATCACCTTGTAATCATGAAAATAATTACGGACCTAAGGTAAAAACACTACAGTAGCCACACAGCTCCCCGTCATCAAATAAATCGCAACAATGTAACAAAATGACAGATATTGACAGCTAGAATGACAAAAGATAACGGATAGTTACGTGCACAACTTATCGATTTATTACGATTGTTATTCAAAATCGGTATCATTCTTTAGCTTGATGCGTTATGATCAGAGATCGGATATTCGGATGCATTTTCACCTAAAGTTGAGATGTTGGCTAACATGGAATGCGCTTTTGTATCGAAAAGTCTTAATTTAGTTATGTAATTTGTTTATTTTTTGTTTTAACTAATACAAACCACCCCTCCTCCAGTACATACACATATTTGTATCGGGTTAAACATTAATTTTAAATTAATACACATCTGAAAAGTTATGCAATCCAAGAATCCCGGGGTTTTTAATTAATATAACAAATAATTTACAAAGCCGCTTCCATACTTTCATTGCTAAAAATTATCTTTAGGTAAATATGCATCCGAATATCCGATCTGGTTATGATTACTTTCACCAAACCAATCTGGCTGTTCGACAACGATATTGTGATTGACTTCTTACTTATGATCCAACATAAGTAAGAAGATGGATAAAACGATGATATATTTATTTGTTGCTTTATGACGGCAATAAGTGTTAAAAACATTTTCTGAATAAATCAGTAATAAGGTTCAGTTAACATTTTTGAATTAATATTCATTTGAATGATTTTATACTGCCCATCACTACATATACGTCGCTGACGTTTGAATTGACGTTCCAATTTGGGTGCGTTCTGAAGACTCGCTTCCACTTCTGTTTGATATCAGTTTTGATTACGCTAATAATTTTTTATTTAATTTTGTTAAATAATATAAAGGTATTATAATTAATTTTGTGATAAGAAGAACTGAATTAATAAGCAATTCATCATATTTTTGTTCAGAAATTTTAGTTCAGGCACGTGTCGCCATCTTTTGCCAACTCAAGGTAGTACTTGTAGCGGTGTTAAAAAGTTCGTGTAAGAGATTTTAGCATAGATGATTATTCTTTTATTACATGCCTACCATGCTTAAGGTATGAATTTTCGCACCTTAGAGAGATCCATAGATCCAGGGTAACTAGCAGCCAGGAAGCCTGAATCCAGCCTGTTCTGTCGAATCTTTGATACGAATTAACTTACCTTTTCTTTTCTGACCGGCATTCAATCAACCTTGGTAGGTACGTCCCACACCATGTTTGTTATTTCAGTAGCTAATCAAGCATCTTTCATGCTGAGGTAGGGGTATTCATTATCCTTCCACATTCAAGTCTTTAATAAAATAAAACACAAAATTGATCAGAACAGTTCCCGTGCTAGTTTATTCAAATTATGTACAGTATCGCCTATACGCTTATAATTAGACATAACCGCTGCTACTACAATAAGTGTTGATACTTCACTGCATTAGCTCTGTAAAGGAAGTATATTTACAGAGATGAGTGTGCGATAAGATTAAGGAGCTTTTGGGGGTCAAAGAAGTGAAAATGGCTTTTTTTTTACTCCCATTTTCTTGATAGCCTATCAATTTAATCTGTTGTCAATTCTCCTGTTAACGAACATTGAGTCTTGTCAGCAGAAAATTGGTTAAGCTATCAGAAACTAGGCTTTAGTAAAACTAATGTCCTCTATTGACCAGTTTCTCGAACGAAAAGTATGGCGAAATATGGCGTAAACTGCTGTGGTTGGTTGAATGTTTTTTTTTTCAGTAGGTAACGCGCGCACACTTTGTAACACTAATATTATTATAATTTTCGGTAGAAAAACTGGCCTTTAGTGTAGCAGATAAAGGCAGGAATACGTAATAGCGTATGATCCTCACCCTAATCACTAAAATAAGAAACAGAATAGGTACTACTTTAGTTCCTCAATCGATCAGTAGAGGGCGTTAGTTTCAGCAAACTTGTACCGAACTTCTAAGGGTATTCATTTTATTTTAACTGGATTGAGGTTTCTATTCTGAAGTTATTAGGTTTCTTTTTATAAATAAGCTCTACCATATATTTTGACTGCGTAGATATTGCAATTTCCATGAAACAGAAGATTTTTTTTTTACATCCGACGAATTCTTCCTACTCTAGAGGTTTAGAATCATGTGCCGAATTCACGGTTACAGTTTGCGTGTCGAAGTCTCTGCCATATAAATAACAAACTTTGGCCCCCATTGCTCTGTACAATAAAGTTACACCCAAATAGTGAGATGGAAAACATAAAGAACATGTCACCAGTACATATGGATGCTCACTGTCTGCCTTTTATTACATTTTTAAAATTCCATATTATCATAAATACTTTTATACACTCAAATACAAATTAATCGTTCGATCTTGGCCATTAGACCTTCGCGCATTGCTTAAAGATTAGTATTTTTTTTCTTTAAATAACATAATTAAACTTAAATGTTTTTTTTTGCTATTAAATATTGGAATCTAACCTATTGCAAAGCGTAACAAAAATTATCTTTTGAGAATCTAACTAATCACTAAGCCTTTTTAGCTTCAACTGTATTAATTACAACCGAAATGGCTTTGTTTTTTTTTCTAAACAGCCAACTATTTATTATAAGTAGTCTATTCTTTAAATAAATACTTTTTTTATTAATATCGGAAAAATAATGCGTAAAATATTTAATGTTACGATTTTTTTTTATTAACTAAACAAAATTCAACAAAAGAAAACGGAATTTGTCTGTCTCCTAACAGCTGAGCAGGAAACAAAAAATCTGTGCCTATATGAGGATGTTATGTGGCTAATATATCATACAGAACAGATTAAAAGGAAATTATTTTGTTCTACATAAAAAAATATATCACAGAAAGAGATGTAGGTAGTCGTTAATCAATATAAAACCAACTGATAATTGACTAGTACATAAATGTTAAAAATAGAAAATAAATGAGCAAAAAGTTATCTGCGTTCGAAAATTTTCACCGAATTTTCTAGGTTATACATTAAAATTTTCACAGGTGTTAAATTCAGTTACATGAGGTTACAATGCAATTATATAAAAATACTTGATTACTATCCATCATAAATATTATACGTATAAATAGACAACCACGTTAACTCGGAATTATTTCTACGCGTTAACATAACCACATCTTAGAGCAATATTTCCACGAATTGCCCGGTTAAAGTGATCGTCGAAGAAACTCCTCACAGCTCACAAATATTTCTATATTTATTAAAATTATGCATTTTAGCCACCTAACATTTAATCCCCTTTATAAAAATAGACAATAATCTAGCCTTTAGCTTCCAACCACATCATTTACTTGTACAAATATTTCATATCAAAACTTGCCAATACTTCTCCGTTATCATACAAATGAGTTTATTATTATAACATATTTTGTGTTTTTTGACAAATTTATTTTACCTAGCATAGCTCTGCTGTGCAATAATACCCTTTATAAGATATCACTCGACGATTTTGCTGAAATGTAAGCATTACATAAATATCGTCCATATTAATAAATTCGTAGAATACCATTAGACCACGTAATTATGTCGTTATTTAAATTTCAAAACAGTGATAATTAATCGTTGTACATATATTAGATTTGGACACTATAAGCTTTGATTCATAAACAGAAAATGAAAGAAATCATCCAAAACACCAATAGCTGCCAAAACCCTTTAAGCAAATCCAAGATCGGAGATCAAAACAAGGTGCATTTCAGATAAGTTTGTCAAAAAACACGTCGCTAAAATTAATTAATACCTAAGCTATTCACGTTAATAAGTTATAAGTTGAAAGATATTTTATTAATCGATATAAATACTTATTAAGTTTAGGCAAAGCCATGCTTCTTACTTCTGTTATTTTTATTATCATTTGGATTTACTAAAAAGTTTTAAGTACTCTAAGATATGATTTCGTACTTCTTCTACTTTTACAGAATGTATTTTTAGGTTTAAATTAGAATGTTATTTTGGAATAATAGTGACCTTTAATGCAAAAAGTGTTTCTAACCGAAACTAATTTGGAAGAGAGCGAAGGCAAGAAACGTTAAATGAAACTCCATTTTAATTAATAATAATTTTACTATTACAATAAGCACCAAACCAGGTTTGGAATGTTCAGTATTGCACCACATGTGAACAAAATCCAATCTAATACAGTCACAATGTAAACATAAAAAAACACAATACATAGGGTTGTGAGTAAAAAAAAATCCAAATTATTAATCATTATATTTTCATAATAAATAAATTCGGTTACCACAACACAATAAAGGTCACCATTGACTCCAATTGGGAAAGCGAATCTAAAATACAGAATGATGAGCAAATTATTTTAAAAAAAGATTTACAACGTACATAATTATTAGCCATACACTGTTGAATGTTTTGTACAAATAGTGACTTCATTGTGCATAAAACCATGTATCATTGCACCGCCAGTCTTCATGGAAGATTCGCGTTATCGGTACTTCCTTAATCTCAGATGATAACAGAACCTTTCACTAGGATAATGTTTTCGTGTCATATTCCAAGTAAGTGCTGGGTTACACGAGTCATGTAGACTTGCAGAGTAACCGACAGAAGCCGTTTGCTGATCAATTTGTAATTCGAACAATTTTTAAATCTATGTTCAATTAATCGGTTGAGGGCACTGAACGAGACAATAGAAGCTTCATTGTGTCTGGGGGCATTTAGTGTCCCGCAAAGTATATTTAAAATTTAGATCTATGCCAGTAAGTGACTATTTCCTTAACTGGACTAAATACTATAGGCGAATTGCCATAATCAAAAGATCTTCTGTAGCAAATATTATTGACTCTCTGTCAAACAGTAAACATCTTTGTTTTAACAACAAAGATTGTTCTGTTTGCTTATTGCTATTTGACAGTTTTCGTCGCTCTGCAGAAGAACTCTTTTTAGATGGAAATGCATAATTATTATTTTTTGTTGAGTTAACCTGTCATATAAATTCAATTGAACATTGAACTAGTTGAGTAGACTCGTGTAGACCCAGCACTTATTTTTAGACTATCTAAATAAATACTTATTTTAATATCATAAACAATGTTACAAATAAACGTTGCGTTTTAATTAGGAAATTAAATTATACTCGCTTTTAGTTTCGATAGTAATGGAAATGTATGAATAACGTTGTTCCTATACCTAGGATTGGGACATTTTTGGGTTGTGGATCGTAAAAGATTCTATTATTTACAACAAAGATTGGTTAGTGGTTACAATCAACGTATTCGATAGAGTTTTTCCTTGTCTTGTCAAAACTCATGTAAACAAATCAAAAGCGATTTTTTATTTTTATTTACTCAAAGAATTCTTCTACGTTCATTCAATAGACATTTAAACTTTTTCAAGGCATTTTTATTATTTGACATAAACATCTTAAACCCAAAAGTCCCTAACCCTTTCGAGTTAATTTTACAATTATTAATATAAAATCTAAGTTGTCGTTACATAATACAATCAATCACTAGTCGCCAGTGTTGGTGATAATGGCGATTCAAGCCGAGGTATATCGGCAAGAAGATTCATACTGTGTGTGTAATACTTGGGAGATGAAATTGTTCTTGAAATAATCGTTGGAGATATTTTGTCGGAGTATAAGTGAATATTATGTTGGTCTGTGATACTTTTCAGCCGGCCGATAAATTTTGGTCGTCACGTTTTCTCGCCCAGAAGCGAGTCAAGCGTAAATATATTCGGCGCTCTGAAACGATGATAAAATTTAGTCGCGACGTCCATATTAGCTGGATAGATAAAATTGCGTGCTTAGAAGAAGCTTAATCTATTTTATTTACTCTATTTTTTAAGCATTGCTGGCAACAGAGTATGTTATCACTAGTTATAAAAAGTTCATATTTAAAAACTAATTTTATGATGGAAGATTTTTACTTGCAGAATGTAGCTTTATATGTTAAGCATTTATCCAGCAATGGATTGCAATAGGCCGAGTGGATTGCTTAGAAAATATCACTTATCGACCGACAATATCCAGTAACTAATAGACTTAAGTATCCAAAAAAATCCATAACACTTTCTTTACATAAAAAAAATAAATTGGGAACTAAACACAGTATGCACTTCCCGCCGATATTAACAACGGTTTTTGAAAGACTGACAATTCAAAGCTGCCTTAGAATATTAAGAGCCAGTTTGCCAACATTATCTGTATGTGTGTGTTATAACACGAAAATGCTGAACCGGTTTCGATGTATCTACGATTAACTAGAGATTCTTGACGGTTGCTGTAATGGACAAACGTAACTAAGTACGATGTAAATTGTAATTTATTTAAATATAAAAGTGTGAAAGTTACTGTGTTAGTTGAACCTGAAAACGGACATTAGCGTTCGGAAATTCTTAACACTATTTATTATGCATTTTGGAAAGTCCAATCTCATAGAAATAAAAAAAAAACATTGGGATAGTTCTAATCTTAAAAAAAAAACTCTACAAAGTAGCCAATCTTTCAAAAATCGCGTGGACTTACTTTTCGTCCGTTTTAAGTAAAAACCGAATACGTATGTTTCCAGTGTTAGCCACGTAGAAGAGTTTCTCGTCCTACGATGGTATTGTGTTGCTTACCATTGCCGCGTGGCTTGGCCAGTAACGTTAAGAGTTCGAGCCGGCGATGTATGCGGTGAGTGAACGTGCGCGTGCGCAAGCGTCGCGCCGGCGCGGGCCGAGTGTGCTCGCCGCACTACATGTACCTGGGAATCGACAATTAATGCATTTTAGTTGGGGAAAAAGTCAATGAGCGGTAGCGTTACCGATCGCAGGTGGTTAACAATAAACTTTTCCATGGTGCAAACCCTGGAAAAGTTTATTGTTAACTTTCATTACTAGGTTCGTAGTCTAGGCAAGACAATTTGTGGGTCCAATTTGAAAGCTTTGATCCGACAGGTTAATGAACTCATCATAAGTTCATTCGACTATTGGGTCTATTGTTTGCAAACACGTGGATGTGCGGAGACAAAGATGGAACCCTTGCCCTAGACTATTTTTAGAAGGTCAAGCTCACTTCGGCCCGCATTAGCTTCCCTTTCGAATGGCGAATCGGATAAGAATTTCATATAGAAAGTTGATCACTCCTTTCCCTGTATCATGTGACTAAATCCCCAGTCTGTATGGGATACGCATGTAATAGTTCATGCCCTGATACCGACACGTTATAAAAACAAAGCTAGTACAATTTAGATTGCCATCGACACGTCAAGAAGAAGACTCCGGCTCTGGTCACCTGAAGGCCAATTCTCGTATTTTATTACTAAATGGGTCTGCTCTTGACCTCGATCACGCCTGATGGGAAGCGATTGATCGTGATTAAAAACGTTCAAAATCTAGTCGTAGTCTCATTACGGCGACAATCAAACGTCAAAAAATTGTCCAAAATGTATGGAAATTAGAGGTATTTTGGACAGATTGAGACTGAGATTAGACTGTGAACATTTTTTAAATTACGAGAATTGCGTCTGGTGGTGTGCAGTAATGTTGGCTCACCTACAGACAGCGGTGGCCAGCGGGCGGCTAGCACTCGGACGAGGAGTTGAGGTCGATGGGCGGCGGCGGGCCGGGCGGGCGCGCCTTGGCCCGCGTGAGGCGGTCCAGGATGGTATGCAGTAATGTTGGCTCACCTACAGACAGCGGTGGCCAGCGGGCGGCTAGCACTCGGACGAGGAGTTGAGGTCGATGGGCGGCGGCGGGCCGGGCGGGCGCGCCTTGGCCCGCGTGAGGCGGTCCAGGATGGTATGCAGTAATGTTGGCTCACCTACAGACAGCGGTGGCCAGCGGGCGGCTAGCACTCGGACGAGGAGTTGAGGTCGATGGGCGGCGGCGGGCCGGGCGGGCGCGCCTTGGCCCGCGTGAGGCGGTCCAGGATGGTATGCAGTAATGTTGGCTCACCTACAGACAGCGGTGGCCAGCGGGCGGCTAGCACTCGGACGAGGAGTTGAGGTCGATGGGCGGCGGCGGGCCGGGCGGGCGCGCCTTGGCCCGCGTGAGGCGGTCCAGGATGGTATGCAGTAATGTTGGCTCACCTACAGACAGCGGTGGCCAGCGGGCGGCTAGCACTCGGACGAGGAGTTGAGGTCGATGGGCGGCGGCGGGCCGGGCGGGCGCGCCTTGGCCCGCGTGAGGCGGTCCAGCTCGGCCGCCGCGTCCGAGCGCGCGGCGGCGGCGGCCGGCGACGCCTCCGTGCGGCCCGCCGGCGAGCCCGACTTCTTGTACAGCAGCGAGTTGAAGAAGTTGGCCAGCACGCCTTCGTTGCCCGGGGTGCCGGGACCCATGCCGATTTTAGCGCCATCCAGCTGTGGGATTAGAAAAAAAATGGTTTTTAACTTATTTTACTAATCTTCCATTCATTCACAGATAGACAATGAACAGCCTACACCGAAGGGTCTAAAAGCATAAAATTTTTCAGAAGAGTCCATTTAAAACGAAAATGAGCTAAGGAAGGATTTTTTAAATTGTTCTCCTAAAGGGGTTAGAGACCATCCATAACTTACGTCACACGTTGAGGGGGTGGGACGGTCAACGAAATGTGATATTGTGTGACAAGGGTCAGGGGATCAAAAGCTTTGTGACAACACCATATACACACACTTAAGTGTCTAAATTATTTGACTTTATGTAATTTTTTTTAAATAATAATTTTAATTTAAATAAAAAATGGAAAAACTGCTGTTTTCATTTAATTATGTACTTCTAAATAGAAAATTGAAAAATATGTGACGTCACACAAAGGGGGAAGGGGTTTCACAGGTGTGACCACTTGTGACAAGGACGTGGGGGGGGGGGGGGCGTTCAAAAACCATAAAATTTGTGTGAAATAATTTATGGTTGGCCCCTTAAATGAGGATTAAAGTTTATTTATGTAGAAATTGGTAATTTTTGCGGATGGGAAACTTAGCTTGTTTCAAAATATCTTTCTTTCGTTCTTTTAGATTGATACTTTAACCGAATGTTAGTAGTTGCACGGTTAATGCAGACATGTTTTTTAGGCTGTTAAAAAACTAGGTGTACCCGAAGTGCATTGCATTCTCAGGAATACACCTGACTTCAAGATCACAACCATACATTCATCCACCCATATGCATAATCAGCCTGTAATATTCCCACTGCTGGGACGAGATGAGGTGGGCTGTGCTTGAAATCTACTACGCGGCCCGGTGCTGGTTGGTAGATGTCACACCTACATCAATGAATCACGTAAATATGCAACGTGGGAGTCAGGATACTAATTATTTATTTATTTAACACTTTAAGCACGCAAATGTACAGAGCCGGACTTAATGCCATGGCATTTTCTACCAAACAACCTTTGGGTGATGCAGAGACAGTGGTAGGTGCAATACATTTGAGGGATAAATATTTTAAATATAAATAATATTTATTATGTACTAGTTGAGAGAATTTTATAATGGTAGCTCGTATGAACAGCCAGGCAAAAGCGATATAACTGTTACTGAATTTCCCAAAACAAAAACCGCATTGGACATCGTAGTTAGCAACAACAGAACAGAAAAAAAACACCTGCATGTTTGGCGATTACACCCTGAAACTACTTCTGAAGCAGTAACTGATTATGTACAAAATAAAATAAGCCAGATGTACTCATTAAAGTGGATGAAATGAAACAGAAGCCACATTACTCGTAGTGTACTGTGGGGAACCTGAACAATGTTTCAAATGTTCGAATCAAGCAGAAATCTGGCCCTTGAACGCGGATTTTTAGGTGAATCTAGTCCACATTTTTCCCAATACAAACTTCGGGAGTGTATTACTCTACTGTTCGACAATTTACATCAAAAATTTAACATGGTAAGGTTTTGTCTCATTATTAATATTGTCTGTACGGAAACAGAATACTAAAATAAAAAGCCATTAAAAAGTTAGGAGCCAACAAAGATTAGTTTTTCTTGCTAATATGACCTAACTTAGGGCGTGTTTAAGTAATAAAAGATATGTAAAATCTCCAAAACTAAGTCGGTACCGAGAAAGCTCAAATATCGAAAAGTCAATAAACTTTATCGGTCATTGATATAAGCAGTTGTTTTTTCATTAAACCCGATATTCCGAAGGATTTTTCTAAATTTTTTATGCGCCTGTGTTACTATAAACGATCCTGCATCTCACTCAATAGCGTTGTGCGTGTAGACTAGCGTCTAACTGCTCATCACTGATACTACCTCTGTCGGACATGATGCCTGGTGAGACAGCGCGCTTTTTAGCCAGGCCCACCAGTGAGTTCGAGCCCGCGACTAGGTTCCCCTTGACGAGTGGATTTGGTTTCACAATTCAACCAAACAATACACCAAACTAATACCATCGATATTTTCTACCAAACTGTATTCGAACGCAGTTCATGTAATTATTCAAACATCCTTCTTGACATTCGTAAATCGAAAATCAGTAGAAAAATATTTCCGTTAGTTTCCAGTACCCTGCGACAATGATATTCTCCATAAGCTTTTTTCCTTGTATTGATATCTTGAACCCGATTTTTTATTTTTCTTTTATTAATTTATAAATCATTATTCATTTATTCACTCTCAAGTTACATGAGTCATCCACAATATTTAATACATTACGAACACTACAGACAATACATTAGCATTATAATGAGATACAAAACAATAACCACCGCAATACCAACATTGATCGCTTTTCTAAAGCGGGCTCGCCGTCCAATCGCTTTGCAACTGTGCCCGCCCAGTGCGCCGCCTCCTGCGCTGCTTACCGCTCAGCTAGTAGCTACCGACCTGCGCCGCCTCCTGCGCTGCTTACCGCTCAGCTAGTAGCTACCGACCTGCGCCGCCTCCTGCGCTGCTTACCGCTCAGCTAGTAGCTACCGACCTGCGCCGCCTCCTGCACTGCTTACCGCTCAGCTAGTAGCTACCGACCTGCGCCGCCTCCTGCGCTGCTTACCGCTCAGCTAGTAGCTACCGACCTGCGCCGCCTCCTGCGCTGCTTACCGCTCAGCTAGTAGCTACCGACCTGCGCCGCCTCCTGCGCTGCTTACCGCTCAGCTAGTAGCTACCGACCTGCGCCGCCTCCTGCGCTGCTTACCGCTCAGCTAGTAGCTACCGACCTGCGCCGCCTCCTGCGCTGCTTACCGCTCAGCTAGTAGCTACCGACCTGCGCCGCCTCCTGCGCTGCTTACCGCTCAGCTAGTAGCTACCGACCTGCGCCGCCTCCTGCGCTGCTTACCGCTCAGCTAGTAGCTACCGACCTGCGCCGCCTCCTGCGCTGCTTACCGCTCAGCTAGTAGCTACCGACCTGCGCCGCCTCCTGCGCTGCTTACCGCTCAGCTAGTAGCTACCGACCTGCGCCGCCTCCTGCGCTGCTTACCGCTCAGCTAGTAGCTACCGACCTGCGCCGCCTCCTGCGCTGCTTACCGCTCAGCTAGTAGCTACCGACCTGCGCCGCCTCCTGCGCTGCTTACCGCTCAGCTAGTAGCTACCGACCTGCGCCGCCTCCTGCGCTGTTTACCGCTCAGCTAGTAGCTACCGACCTGCGCCGCCTCCTGCGCTGCTTACCGCTCAGCTAGTAGCTACCGACCTGCGCCGCCTCCTGCGCTGCTTACCGCTCAGCTAGTAGCTACCGACCTGCGCCGCCTCCTGCGCTGCTTACCGCTCAGCTAGTAGCTACCGACCTGCGCCGCCTCCTGCGCTGCTTACCGCTCAGCTAGTAGCTACCGACCTGCGCCGCCTCCTGCGCTGCTTACCGCTCAGCTAGTAGCTACCGACCTGCGCCGCCTCCTGCGCTGCTTACCGCTCAGCTAGTAGCTACCGACCTGCGCCGCCTCCTGCGCTGCTTACCGCTCAGCTAGTAGCTACCGACCTGCGCCGCCTCCTGCGCTGCTTACCGCTCAGCTAGTAGCTACCGACCTGCGCCGCCTCCTGCGCTGCTTACCGCTCAGCTAGTAGCTACCGACCTGCGCCGCCTCCTGCGCTGCTTACCGCTCAGCTAGTAGCTACCGACCTGCGCCGCCTCCTGCGCTGCTTACCGCTCAGCTAGTAGCTACCGACCTGCGCCGCCTCCTGCGCTGCTTACCGCTCAGCTAGTAGCTACCGACCTGCGCCGCCTCCTGCGCTGCTTACCGCTCAGCTAGTAGCTACCGACCTGCGCCGCCTCCTGCGCTGCTTACCGCTCAGCTAGTAGCTACCGACCTGCGCCGCCTCCTGCGCTGCTTACCGCTCAGCTAGTAGCTACCGACCTGCGCCGCCTCCTGCGCTGCTTACCGCTCAGCTAGTAGCTACCGACCTGCGCCGCCTCCTGCGCTGCTTACCGCTCAGCTAGTAGCTACCGACCTGCGCCGCCTCCTGCGCTGCTTACCGCTCAGCTAGTAGCTACCGACCTGCGCCGCCTCCTGCGCTGCTTACCGCTCAGCTAGTAGCTACCGACCTGCGCCGCCTCCTGCGCTGCTTACCGCTCAGCTAGTAGCTACCGACCTGCGCCGCCTCCTGCGCTGCTTACCGCTCAGCTAGTAGCTACCGACCTGCGCCGCCTCCTGCGCTGCTTACCGCTCAGCTAGTAGCTACCGACCTGCGCCGCCTCCTGCGCTGCTTACCGCTCAGCTAGTAGCTACCGACCTGCGCCGCCTCCTGCGCTGCTTACCGCTCAGCTAGTAGCTACCGACCTGCGCCGCCTCCTGCGCTGCTTACCGCTCAGCTAGTAGCTACCGACCTGCGCCGCCTCCTGCGCTGCTTACCGCTCAGCTAGTAGCTACCGACCTGCGCCGCCTCCTGCGCTGCTTACCGCTCAGCTAGTAGCTACCGACCTGCGCCGCCTCCTGCGCTGCTTACCGCTCAGCTAGTAGCTACCGACCTGCGCCGCCTCCTGCGCTGCTTACCGCTCAGCTAGTAGCTACCGACCTGCGCCGCCTCCTGCGCTGCTTACCGCTCAGCTAGTAGCTACCGACCTGCGCCGCCTCCTGCGCTGCTTACCGCTCAGCTAGTAGCTACCGACCTGCGCCGCCTCCTGCGCTGCTTACCGCTCAGCTAGTAGCTACCGACCTGCGCCGCCTCCTGCGCTGCTTACCGCTCAGCTAGTAGCTACCGACCTGCGCCGCCTCCTGCGCTGCTTACCGCTCAGCTAGTAGCTACCGACCTGCGCCGCCTCCTGCGCTGCTTACCGCTCAGCTAGTAGCTACCGACCTGCGCCGCCTCCTGCGCTGCTTACCGCTCAGCTAGTAGCTACCGACCTGCGCCGCCTCCTGCGCTGCTTACCGCTCAGCTAGTAGCTACCGACCTGCGCCGCCTCCTGCGCTGCTTACCGCTCAGCTAGTAGCTACCGACCTGCGCCGCCTCCTGCGCTGCTTACCGCTCAGCTAGTAGCTACCGACCTGCGCCGCCTCCTGCGCTGCTTACCGCTCAGCTAGTAGCTACCGACCTGCGCCGCCTCCTGCGCTGCTTACCGCTCAGCTAGTAGCTACCGACCTGCGCCGCCTCCTGCGCTGCTTACCGCTCAGCTAGTAGCTACCGACCTGCGCCGCCTCCTGCGCTGCTTACCGCTCAGCTAGTAGCTACCGACCTGCGCCGCCTCCTGCGCTGCTTACCGCTCAGCTAGTAGCTACCGACCTGCGCCGCCTCCTGCGCTGCTTACCGCTCAGCTAGTAGCTACCGACCTGCGCCGCACCCTCGGCGGCCCCGTGTGCGCCCAGTTCAGGCGTATTGGATAGTAGGAACGCAAGAACTTCATAAGGCGAATTTATCAATTGCTTTATTCGAGGTTAGTTTTTTTTGATTGGATGGGATAACCGATTTATTTTATGATAATATCATATTTTGGATGAACTTGTTCCCAGGAAAAACTTAGTGTACTTTCACGGTACATTTACCCGGAATGGTAAACGAGCCTATATAAAACACCTAAAAACTAAAACTACACTTGGTAAGATATTCAAAACAACAAATCTTAATAGTGGTTATGAAATATTGCAAGTATAGAGCACTAATAAAAAGATCTATAGAAGCTGCACACAAATTTCGATTTGCGTCTCCCAGGCCCCGCCGTTGTGGCAGGGCCTGGGAGAGGCCTATGACCAGCAGTGGATTGCGATAGGCCTAGTTGATTGATCATATATCTAACATCAGCATAAGGGCATAAAAAAAATTGGGAATCGTGCTGAGACAGACACGAGACTTCACCAACATAGCAGCAATCAGGGTTCTGTATGACGCACTGGTCAGGAGTCATCTGGAACCTACTGCTATCATAAAGGCCATTTGTATAGGAGGCTTTACGGGACATATCTGTTTTACCCGTGGATGGACTCTTATTTGTACTGGGTAGTGTTTGTTTTTTTTTTTATTTTTTGGGTGGGAAATCATCATATAACTTCTCCCGCTCTCGTTTTTATTTACTTGTAATTTGAGTGAATTCGCAAGGTTATTTTTATTTATTTCATGCCATTACTATTTTTACTAGTGTTTGTGCACTTGATTATCACATGTAAAGCGCGCGTCGCTTCGTGAGAGTAATGTACGCCAGTAAATATATTTAGATTGTGGCGAAATGTTTTGTTATGTCTCTTCCGTTGCTATTTCTTCACAATGTGTGGTGACCTAAGGGAACATACTCATACTACGTGACCCATTTAAAAAAAAATATCCCCCTCCCCCCACGGTGAACACCCGTAATAAATGCCAAGACCCACGCCCCCTCCCCTCTAGGTTTCACGTAGTAATTCATAAATATGGTTTTAAATTATTTTTGCCGACAGAAAGTTTAGATATAAATAATTTGGGTCATATTTGTCTTTATTGATACAGCCCCTGTAACGCCAAGAGTGGGTACATACTTATAATAACAAGTGAAAAAAATATTATCAAGAAGAAAAAACTTAATTGTAAAACATCTTGTAACAAGAATTTAATACACTGTAGGCATGGGTAGCAAGTGAGCGAGTGATAGAAAAGAGATAGCTCTTTTCGATTGACGTCGCTCTCGCTCACTCACTCGCTCGCTAAATAGCTCACTAGCTCAGTTAGCTCACTCAGACTCACTAGCTCAGTACTTCAGCGAGACACCGAAGACTGACCGAATTCACCGGCCGAACAGCTCATTTGGTTCCCTTCGGAATACTTCACATCACATCATTCGTTCTTCCAATAATAGCTCTCCGGCACAAATATGTTATTGTAAGCTTATCATATGACATAAACCACTGTATATTTATCTTTATAGATATTGACTTTAAGTAGAAAATACTTTGGCACATTATAAAAAGGAACCGCAATGTTTAACAAAAAAATGATGAGGTAACTGTCGGCGTCTGAGAGTCACTGAGCTGTAGAAGAGCTAGTGAGTAACAAAGAGTCCGAACTTCCAAAGAGCTATTTACTATTGAGCGAGCAGAGCAGTCTCCTTCGACGCGCATGCGGCGTGAGTCAAATGAGCTAACAGTCAGCGTCCGAATCACTGAGCTATAGAAGAGCTAGTGAGCTACCGGAGTGATATAGCTCTTTAGAGTGGAAGAGCTAATCGCTCTTTTTCTTTTCAGTGAGCTATTTCGCCTATGTCTAATACACTTCTCTAAACGCTGCGCGCCATATTCCAATACAGCTTCAAAAAGCACGAGATTTCCCTAGAGAGTATTGACTACGCGATGAAAACCTATGCCCCTCCCTTCCACCCGCCCCTGTGACTAAGCGTGGTATTTTGAATACCCCCCCTCCCCCTCAGAACAAGTTACGTAGTATGGGTATGTTCCCTAATGTCCCCAAGGTGTCGGTAGCAAGAGTGTACCTGCGTGGTAGCCCTCTGCGTGGCCCGCAGCGGCGAGTCAGCGCGCGGCGCGGGCGTGCCGGCCTGCAGCGCGGCCAGCTGGCGCTGGAGGAAGGCCTGCTCGTCCTCCGCTTGGACTTCGGCTTCACGGTTTGCACCGCTCTGGAAGATCAGGACATTATGATAGATATTTAGTGAATGTTTGCAGGCGTGTTACTCGCGTAATACAAATGTAGGTTGTTCATAATTGACTACTGAATCGATTTTTCATTTTTAACATAGTTTTTTTTATTATTATGAATTTTGCCATACCAACCACGGATTGAGGCAAAGTAAATTCAACTTTTATGCCTCGGCACTAAGACTGAATTTTAAATGCATAAAGTAATGCTAGGGTCAACACGTTTTTCTTAATAGTAACAGTAATCTTTAAGAAAAATAAGTTATGGTCATTGTATTATACTTTTAACTCAATACTCTAATGGGGGTGTGAGGTCTTGCGTCAATTATATTAGGATTAATTCTCACTGAGACGCGACGCGGCACGCAGTTTTTAAGATAGTAACAGAATATCTAACTTATTTACAACACGAAAACGTATAATTTCACTACGAGTACGAAAGCGTGTCGAAGAACGCTGAGATGCACCGTGTTGTGCAACCTTATTTTGAAGAAAATAAGATCTATTTTGTATCGTGATCTTAAAAAGTGCACGCAGCGTCGCGTCGCGTCTTAGTGTGAACTGACCCTTACACGTTGTATTGGAAGTATCAAGGAGCCCTGAGTATATGGACTAGTGTATTTGAGTGGAACGCGTAAATCTGGATGTGTCTGCACGAATTTAACCGCGTAAATCGCTTTATCTGGGACATATTCTATTTTACGGGGAACTAATGTCGCTGACACCACTTTTATTATAGTTATCCGTGTCGGGATGTGATGCGCCCAATTTGCATTACTTACGATCATATTTATTGTGAAATTTGACGTTCACTTGGCCTATTTATATCGAAGTAAGCAGAAAAATAGCCAGAGACTGCTGGATAAAGAAGACTTGTCTGTCTGCCAGACTCTTCTTTATCCGTAGAAGGAAAAGAGAGAAATTCGTTAAAGAAGTACTTACTTTCCGTATAACAGGTTGCCCGATCACATCTCTGTAGTAGTCGTCTGGCTTACACGACTGCATGTTCTCGTATAATATACTAATTTTCTTCATGCTGTCCCAGCCAGCGGGTCTGTAACAAACAATAATATTAATAATCATTTGATCTTCTTTTGTTCTGAAGTGATCCAAAGAATAAACTAACCAGACTTTTTATTTCTTGTAAATTTTGGCTAAGTTGGAACATAGGCTATATGAAATGGGAAATTCTTGGCTGTCACAAGCATTCGTACCGAAAATGACACATTTTAATACCCGGATTTGCCTAGCCCCCGATAGCAGACAGCTGTCGGAAGAATAGCGATCGTCTATTTGATTTTACACTGACAACATTTTCGGATTTTGGATTTGTGAACAGCGTTTAAAAAACTCTTACGATGACATTGATTAATGTCCGATTCGGTACGGAAGCGTATCGAAAGTGAACAGCTATGCAGGTCCTATTATTGACCCTTCCCAACACTGTTTCATATTTCCTGAAGATAGCATTTAAGGTTAGAAATCAAGGTTTCCTTGGCTGCTTTACCAAGATGTTTTTCCGTCCGCATTAACTTAGCCAAAAATGTTTTAAGCATTGAAAGTGGAGATGTATCGAGATTTTAAAATTATAGCTCAGATCACGATGAAAAAACGATTTTCAACTCTCAGCCCTAAACATTGCGTTTAATATCCAGTGCGCGGTAAAATCCCGGCGCTATTTTTGTACGTCTATGCTAAATTCGACTAAATATTTACGGTAATATTTTTGGTCCCTCTACTCACATCAAAACAGCATCCTTCTCCACAATAAGCGCGGGCGTTCTAAAGGGCAGCCCGTATATCCTGTGCGTCAGATACTTGTACAGAAGATCACAGTTCTTGTCTTCCTTAGCGCTCGTGTAGAAGAGGGCGGCGCCATATTGCAGACAGAACCGTCGGATCCATTGCTGCATGAAGTCAAAATTCTCGTCACGGTAGTCGTTTTCCTTCTCTAGAGTGCTCATGTAGTCAGTCTGAGGAAAGGATTAAATTGCCTCTTATAAAGTATTTATAATCCCTTTATATAATGAATCACATACAAATTGCATTTTTTAATATTAGAATATAAAATTATACAAACATTTAAAAATACAAAAAATTGTAGCCCGCCGGTATTGGGAACAGGGTCCAAGCTACCGGCGGTCAGGGCTCCAGAGAGAGAAACCTCTTAACAATGCGAGCCGTGTCTAGAAGTACCGCTTTCTTAATGGAGCCCTTTATCCAACTGTCCAACGAGAGCCTCCTCAGGTGTTGGTTGGGAGAGAGAGAGAGTAATGCACAAAAGGAATAGGAGAAAGGGCAGACCACTTTACATATTTATGAGTCAGTTACTGAATTCGTTTAGGACCTTTGTTAAAAGGCTAGCATTGTGCGTAACACACTTATAATCACAATCCGGAGGGTTTTGAAGGAAATTCCTAAACTATTGCTTCATTGGTTTGAATAAATATTTTGCTCGACTACGTAAATGACGCAATAAATGTTACGAACTGTCAAAATTAAAGACATTAAGGCCCGTATTACAGAACCTCACTCAAGTCTCAAGCATTACTTAAAACTACTTTCGAGTCATTTGATTGGTTGAAACTAGTTTTAAGTAATGCTTGACTATTAAGTGAGGTTCTGTAATACGGGACTAAGTGTGTTACATACCCCACAGAAAAACCGGTCAAGAAATGGTCATTGAAATTAATTATTTATTTATGTAAGTAGATATTTTAAGACACTTTTACAGGTCAATATTTTGTTGGTCAATATTTTATAACACCCCTCTTTGTGCGTCGGGGGTTAAAAAACTAGATGACGCCGGCATTTCCTAGCTGAGTTATCCCTGAGAAGAAATGCCGAAACACATTCAGAGGTTATGCTCGCTTTTAAAGTCCAAACATTATATTATTAGAATTTTAAGTGAGTGTAACAATGCAGGGCCATGTCTGGAACGATATTTGGATAAAAACGTAATTGCAGTTTTCTTACCTTAGTCGCCACAACTACAATATCAAGTCCTAGATTGGTAGTAAGTACGGCCTCTGGCAGGGGGCTGTCGTCGTCCTCGCCGTTCTCGAAATCATCGGACAGGTTGCGGGAGGATCGCTTCATGGGGGATGACGCTGTGGGCTCGAGTTCATCCCCCGGTTCCGTATACCTCTGCCATTTCTGTACTTGTTGCTTTTTACTTTGTAACCTTTGTTCTGTAACAATGATTGAAGTGGTGTTTAAAATAGGGGTTATGGTAAATTAAATGGTGAGTCTTTATTGTTTTTTCGTGATGAGGTTATTTTGGATTTCTTATATAGGTACTATGGAAGATTTATGGGGGACAAAGACAATCCCTCCATACTTACATATAATGTACCTTGGTATCGTAATACAATCCAATCGGTACACAAAAAGCAATATACAGAACCTACGACAAAACTCGGTTCGGCGAAATGACTTTCAATGGCAATGGTATAGAAACAATAAAGACATTGTAAGGCCTAGAGATATGTATACATGTAGAATAGGATAAACATAAATATATTGTACAAATATAGGTAATACGTGACGGGCTGAGACGATGGGATGAGCTTAACTACTTCCGAAAGATCTGACCAGCACTAGGAAAAGACAGAATTGTATGGAAGAGAGAGAGGGATTACTTTGATATGTTCATGTGGTTCATTTTATTTAGGTAGATTCTTTTACATATTGTGAATGAGAGAAAGTTGTAGGCCTTAGAGACTAGATTTGTAGACGTTTTTCTATTCTGTATTTTAATTCCTCTAGTACCTGGTACTTATTGACTAGCCTGCACTTTCCTCCCATACCTATTATCACTGTAATTTGAAAACATTGTAAAAGCCAATTATTTTTAAAAGAGTAACCGTGGAGTTTCTTGCCGGCTCTTCTCTATAGGAAACGACAAATTGGAACCGTGCACCTAGCTTCTGACGTTTCATAAGTGCCCATGCAGGCTTATGTGAAATAAAATATTATGATTTTGATTTTTTGCCATGCAGTAGGACAATAGAGGATAGTTAGATTAGATTAGTTAATACATAATAGGTGTGTAAGATTGAAGGATAACAGCTTTGGTCCTAGGTAGGACGGTAGGCCCACAGGACCACATTCTTCTCCAATTTATACAAACTCAAACAAGAATAAATAGTTATCCCATCATTCATATTAAAACCGGAAAAGTGAAAGGTCTATCAAAGTTTAAAGATCATCTTATAATCATTTGTATATCTAGCCTTTTCCCAAATATGTTGGGGTCGGCTTCCAGTCTAAACGGATGCAGCTGAATACCAGTATTGTACATGGAACGACAACCTATCTGACCTCCATAACCCTGTTACTGGGTATTACGATACCCGTTGGTACGAGAGACTTTCCTGTTTCTGACGACCTGTAACGACAGTCAAGATCCACGAATGACACCCGGGACCAAATGCTTAACGTGCTTTCCGAGGCACGGAGTGATCTTGGTATGTAAGAATGGTCACCCATCCAGAGAGCAACCGCGGCAACTTAACCAAAAAAAAATCTCATTTAAACAAAAACAGTACAACCAAATCACCTTTCGTACCAAACATATAACACAGTCGCAGCTAATGATACAGCAATTTCGATGAGACTACAATTAAGATTCCGTACCGCAAAAAAAAGTAAGAAATTAATTCAATACAAACACATTCGCAGTTCTGAACCAAACTCTTTGCGAACGGTATTTCGTGCAATTAACATTATAAAGTGTGGAAGCGAATGATGGTAGTAAATCTCAGAGAAACGGAACATTAATATTGTTATATTTGGCAGTTTCATTTACTTTCTTCAGGTTGATAAAATGTTTGGATGAGTAGCTAATCTCTTATTCACTCTGCCATTATTAATTGCCTTATAGTATTTTTCAGCCAGCCCTCAAGCCCTTATGACAATTTATTTGTGGTGGGCGGCGCACGTATCCACCTCTCTGTGTGCATGTATTCATCTCTCCTGTCTCTTTCATTTTATTTATTTATTCACAAAACATATACAACGATCATCACAGGCTTACCTAATACAATAGTGTAGTTATACATAGTTAAAGTAATAGTAATAATAGCTTACACAGGTTAGACACAATTATATTATTAAAAACAAAAACAACCAAGAGCAATTTTACCTCATCTACCTATAAAACCTTTTCTACTCAACTTTCATGGGTTCGGCTTCCAGGCTAACTAAATATGCAGCTAAATATCAGTGTTTTAGATGGATTTGCTGACTATCTGACCTCCACAACCCAGTTAGTAGGTAGCACGAAACGCTAAGACTGGTTTTCCGACTTTTGAGCTTCTCGCGGGTAGTTCAGAAGGCCAAAAGTCTGACTGCGTAATGACTGACAACGATCAATGAAGGACAGCCGGGACCGACGGCTCATCGTGCCTTAAATACGATTCACGAAAGGTTCTCTATATGTAAAAGTTGGTCACCCATCGTTGAACCGATCGCGGGTAGCGTAGCTTAACCTTCGACCGATCAGTGCGACTGTTTTTAGCTACGAACCCCTCGAGCATGTCTTCTTCCACACAACTTTATTACTCCTCAACTCAGTTGTCCTAGCCATGCCGTCTTTCACTCAGTCCATCATTTCTTTGGCTCTTAGCCCTACTTTTATAGCTTTGCAGATGCACACTCAAAACTTTCCTCACGACATTCTAAAATAATATAGTTACAATCTGTTATAACGACATCGAAGGGACTACTCATATTGAGTCGTAAAAACCGATAGTTGTAACAACCGGTGACAGGTATTAATAGGAAAGATAATATGTATATTCATGTAGGAAATTAAACCGCATTTTGTTTACTTCAATACAAACGTATAATATAAAAGAACAATATCATTTTTCCATCATTTTTGTATGCATAAAATCTGTAATTTTAGTTTGTTTGAAACACTTCTGTCGTGCATACACATTTTGTAATTCACGTTGGATTTTAATCAGCGTATCGTCACAATTTCCCTGCATGTGGAACTTTTCATTAAAAAGAACAATCTTTCGTAATACACTAACAGCATTGAGACCGTCAATCAAAGTTGGCACTGTAAATTGTTCTTCCGAGTCTTCCTGTTCATTTTCATTTTCCTCTTGAACTTCACGTACAATATCATCTTTTTCCGTTCTTGTTATAAGACTTGTAAGATCTTTAAAACCTGAATGCCCAAAGCAGTTAGCTATATTTTTTTGTGAAACTTTTTCCCATGCTTCGGATATCATCAAGATGGCATCAAGAACCGTAAAGCTGTTCTGATTATTACTGTCAATGCTTTGTATTAACTTTAACACTTGCAGTCTTCTATAATGAGATTTTAAACATCTTATTACACCTTGGTCCATAGGTTGCAGTACAGATGTAACATTTGGTGGTAAGAACACGAGTTTAATACACTTCAGATTAGTAACAGCCGGATGAGCAGGACAATTATCAACTAAAAGAAGAACTTCCTTATTGTTTGCTTTTAATTCAGCGTCCCAGTTTCGTAACCATCTTTCAAAAATTTCCGATGTCATCCATGACTTCACATTGTTTTCATACGTTACCGGCAGTGAGCGTATGTTTTTAAAGCATCTTGGTATCTTAGATTTCCCAATAACTAAAAGCTTCCTTTTACAGGATCCTGTCAAATTTGCTGCAACCATGATCGTTAGTCTCGTCTTGGACATTTTTCCTCCCGAACAATTCTCTCCTTTGAATTTTAAAGTCCTGTCTGGTGTCATATTGTAAAAAAGTCCGGTTTCGTCTGCGTTATAAATGTCTTCTGGACTGTAGCCTTCGCATAATGTAGGCCACTTTTGCGTAATCCATTCGTCTACAGCATCTTTATCCACACTGGCAGCTTCACCACTCATTTTCCCGCCGACAATGCCATGTCGAGCCCGGAAACGTTGAATCCAACTAGACGAGCAAACAAAATCTTCACCAAAACGTTGAGCAAAATCGTTTGCTTTTTGTTGAAGAATTGGTCCATTTATTGGCACATTATTTGTCCTTTGATATTTAAACCACTTTAACAAAGCTTCCTCAATCTTCGTATGCCGCGTTGTTCTGGCTCGTTTCATTTTCAAAAAATTCTTGTCGTAAAGGATTTGAATTTTCTCCCTTTCTTTCCAAATGGTTGAAATTGTCGAGTGGCATACACCATATTCTTTTGCCAGGTCTTTGTTTGGAATTCCTTTCTCTAGCTTTGAAATAATATGCGATTTTTCTTCGATACTGATTTGTTTTCTTTTTTGCGACATGTTACAATTTTCACAGTTAACTCAACAATAATGTTTTGGTGCGTCTTGTGTAAAGATAAGTAACAAACTGACTTGACGAAGCGGGCCTTGAGGCTACGGCATGCATGTGCTTTGTTTCTAAGAATTACAAAAGACCCTAAACTGTTTACTTTTACGATAATAGCCATTGACTATTATACTGTGCCAGATGTGGATACAGTTACCTATTCAAATTGTTTACAATACAGCTGAGCCGGTCGTTCTACAGATATAATTCTCCGAAAACATTAACCAAATGTGGTCGCTTAATGCGGTATGTCGTAGTAAACAATGTCGTAAAAACCAATGTTTTAGATAAGGCGGTCATAATTATAACATTCAGCCAGGACCTTTGATTTTGGTAAATTTAACCGGTATGTGGTTCTAAACGATGTCGCCATAAACGGTTTTGACTGTAGTTAGGCTGAAAGTTCTAGGTAAATAAATCTTCCCGTGGATGTATATTCCTGTTTCACCAAATCCGTATACTAGAGCTGGTTTTAATAGATTATTAATTGGGGTCGACTTGGCCTATATCGCAGGTAACGGCCTTAATCCGGTGCTTCAGATAAGGCCAGCTCAATACGTGGCAACTAGAGTTCAGTTAAAATCCAGTTACTATGAGTAGTTATTTTAGGCTCTTCCTTTAGGATAGATGTATGTTAAAGGGCTAGAAAAATCTTAAATTCACTGACAAACAACGCACAGCTTACACCAATGGGTCTGGAAGCATGAAATGTAATTACTTATATTAATCAATTATTTAATAAGGGATGCATTTTTCATGTAATTAAGTTCGACATTTTTGCCGATAGGAACACCATCGGGCACGCGGCTTGTTCAACAAAAAAATCGTTACACAGGATAAGTTTTTAACCAGTGTGCGAACTGTAACCATTAATTCAGTATAATATCATTCTAGACCCTAGCGTAGAAATTTTTCGTCGGTTATACAAAAATAAATCAGCTGTTTCATAGAAAAGTGTAATACGCGGTCAAAATTTATGGAACAACTGATTCTTTTTTGTATAACCAACGAAAAATTTCTACGCTAAGGGGTCTAGAATGATATTATTATGTAGAATTCATGGATACAGTTTGCGCACTGGTTAAAAATTTATCCTGTATGCAGTTGGACTTGGACCGTATTTCTATATTCAAATCGTATGACGCTCTTAGCAGCCAGATAGACGCCAAAATGACGTCATCTCCAGACATTAAGCGAGAAGAAGAGGGGTGAATACTGTATGCTTTTGGTAAACGCGGACCTAAGCCGGGTCCAGACGAGTGTAACGTGTAATGTAAGATTACGTGTAATTTAGCATCAACAGTGTGGACGGCACACGAACTCAAAGCGAATTGTGAACGCGAAAATATTTCAAGAGCTGTTTCCACTCAGTTGCTACGAACATGCCGAATAGGAAGGTCGTGATAGCTGGTGCGGCTTTTATTTTCATTCTTCTACATCTCTTTCCAATGAATGAGCAATATCACTCCAAGCATCGTGTTTCAGATTTTTTTATAGTATTGCGGGTTTTTTGGATCCCAAATAACAGGTTTTTCTTGATACAAACTAATAAGTTCAAGCGATTGTTCGTCACTCCACATCATGAACGTACATACGACACAACCGTCACGAACGCCGTCCAAACGAGCACTGCGAGCGTCTTTGTGTTCGCGCGAAAAACCGACAGCCGATGGATCAACCCCGAGCGCCGCGCGAGCGTTACATGTAATGCTCGTAGTGCCGTCCACACGTAGAATTCGTGTTACATTACACGGTGGATTACATTACACGTTACACTCGTCTGGACCCGGCTTAAGCAATCAGAGCCAGCGGGGCGCGGCAGAATAATGTATAGGTATGGTACTAATAGACAATAGGATTCAATCTAATTTTTTGTTTTGTTTTGCTCGCTCGTTTTTGTGCTCTCCATAAATCGACGTGATACTGATATTATTACTTATTTCGAGATCAACCCGTCCAAGAAGCCCCTGTTATTTCAATCAAAAAGGTCCATTGCTGATCAACTGCATGCGAGATTGGGAGTACGTTCTAGGACTAGAGGATAGTGTTAGGAAAAATCCTCTTTTCAGCAGTGGACTGTTACAGGATTAAAATATCTGCTGATTACAGTAGTCTTTAGAATCATCACTTTAAAAAATGTTTCATTGTTACTTATTGTGCAACGCTTTAAACTGGATTAGTACTATTAGTAGGCACGTAACTTAATTTTGTTACGCCATTTGCATCTTTCTATTCAGTGTACAAAAAGGCTAGGTACCACTTAATTTCCCAAGTCGCTCTGGATAAATATAACAAGCTTTTTTTGTTTAGCTGTCCCACTGGCGGGCAAAGGCCTCCCCAAGTAAAAGTCAAACCATTTAGTTCATATAAGGCACTTTTGAACGTCAACATTTACATTAGAATTGATTCTAGTCGCCCCTTCCAAAAAGTAGTTTCGTATGGAGAAGAATGAGCAAGAAACCACTTCCACAAAGTCCTTCCAGGAACAAAGTGTTTATTCAAGGTTAAAGGAGAAATTTTAAAATAACTTCCTAGTCAAAACTTAGTAACATAACAAGCCATTCGGTATCGATCGCGCGCAGTTCCCGCTTATTTTAAGCGTTTGACAAACGGATATGTTTTGGCAAGACAGTAGTAGTTTTATTAGTCTGTAGGTACATATTAAGGTTGTTAGCTTCCGGCTTGAGCTACGTTTAGCATAAGTACACGGTAAGTAGTTCTGTACTGTATCTGCTCTGGCGAACTGGTTGCAACACTATTCTACTAATGGCTGATCTTACCAAAGTCAAATATCTTTTATCCGTGGAATAAAATTGAATTCGGACAGTTCTAGTATGGAAAAACTGTCAAAATCTCAAAATATAAATTTTCAGGAACTTTATTCTAGGTATAAAAGTTTGGTGAAATTCGCCCTTAATAATAAACCTGTAGGTAACACTTAAGTTACTTGTTACTTATTCC
Organism: Antitype chi; assembly: GCA_947359405.1. Lineage (NCBI taxonomy): Eukaryota > Metazoa > Arthropoda > Insecta > Lepidoptera > Noctuidae > Antitype > Antitype chi. The sequence goes on from OX375813.1 coordinate 19,816,016, forward strand.
ACCGTTCCGAGACCAGTAAGACGGCCGGACGGTCAGATGGCTGATGGGGCAGAAAGGTTCTGGAGTGGCGACCGCGTACCGGAAGACGTAGAGTAGGCCTCCCACAAGGTGGAACGATGACCTTGTGAAGGCCGCGGGAATCCGCTGGATGTGGGAAGCACAAGACCGGTCGAAGTGGAGGAGCCTGGGGGAGGCCTATGTCCAGCAGTGGACGTCTTTCGGCTGAAATGATGATGATGATGATGAGACCAGTAAAATCTATTTATTTGTTTTCGTTGCGTAACGCATCTTGTCGAGAAAGATTTCAAGGGTGTAATGGCATCATCACCACATTAGCCGTGGAATCGATGACCGTTGGGGTAGACGTGTTCTTGAGTGGAGACCGCGAATCGGCAAATGTAAGGTAGGACGCCCTCAGGCTAGGTGGAGTGACGATCTTCGCCGGGTGGCTGGTAGCAGCTGGTTGAGAGTTGGCGTGCAATTGGAGAGGCCTATGTCCAGCAGTGGGCTACTGTAGGCTGATGATGAATGCCATCATCAACATACCTACATAAAAATTGTATGCAAACGATAGGTGGTCGCACTTTGATGATACGAAAGGACAGGACCAACGAATGCTATTACCAATCCCTCCTACATTACCATAATGCCATTTTGTAGTGATTGCTCGACTCATCAGCCCAAAATTAATCACTTTTTTACAAAAAAAATAAACAACTGACTTCCGAAACCAACGGTGTCTGGATCTGTATTTTAGTTTTTTGCCACCAACTTCCGAAATTAAAGTTATTTTTCACTTTTTAGTCAGTAGTACCTATACCTACAGGAAAAGTTCTTATTCAGTGCGCAAACTGTAACCATGAATTCAGCATATCATTCTAGACCCCCCAGTGCACAAATTTTTCTTCGGTTATACAAAAAAAAACAGCTGTTTCATAAAAAAGTGCAATACCCACGCGGCCGTGTGTATGTGTAAATAAATTACTATGAGTAGACTATGACTCATCAATCAATCAAAAAAGTTCTTATCGACCATTGAATAGAATATTATACTTGCTTACCACCTTTATTAGAAATCAATACAACAAAACAAGCAAAGCTTTCCTTTTCCAACATTATTAAATATGGCAACATTCGTTCTTAAGTAAGAATACATACAGTAATAAGTTATATTCTTGAACTTTAACCTTTGACTTTGACCTTGAGCCATTGAGTAAAAAATTCATCAGAGTTATATCCGTGGTCCCATCGTAAACGTTAAGGCGTGGGAGATTTTCATCGTCGTTTTATGCGACATTTTATTGGACTAGAGGGGTGAAAAGGGGTGACTCAATTGGAACGTGGGACGCAGTGACAAATACTGTCTCAAATAGATGTAATTGTGTCTAAAGTAAAAGTTATTTATGGGTTTAATCCGTTATAAGTTGGGTCCATTTGAAATTTAAATTTTTCATAAAGTCAATTTAGCCCCTGCGTCTGGAGGTCTTCTCCCTAAGTCCGAATCCGTAACTTCAGCTGAAGTTACAGGTGATTCCTACTCCGTATCACCTACGGACATAAGATTACTTCTGGGCCCGAACTAAGAATTAATAATAATGGTCCCACGAATCGGCCGTTCAGACTCGTGCAGGTTGGGACCTTAAGCGTCGTTCAAATGAAGAGGTGATAATTACCATGTGTCGGACTGTTCTTTCTATCCAGATGGCGATTTAATGGGTTTAAAAATGCTACATCTGATCACCTTCTTTCCATCTATGCATTCCTTCAGAGAAGTAAGTATTCCAAATCCTTGTCAGGATTTATTCAAACCACGCAACAGCGGTCAGTCCCTTTTAAGGCATACATAGTCCTTTTAGCAAAGAAAAGTCTTAGTACATATATCTACAAGATAAAAATTTAAGTCGCTTTTCGTGTCAATGTAACCGCGTTTTTCTTCAAAAGTGTCCGATGAATTTTAATGTGGTTTTTTACCATCATTAAGAGAATTTATTCCGGAACGTGTATGTGTATAAAACTGAAATATAAGAAATCTGGATATTTTGTCAAGACGGAAAAACTGTGAGAAGGGTCGCTTTAGACAAAAAAGCTTGAACAAAATTATAAAGTCCCTTCTTTTCAAGTTATTTTCGATATACACCCTGCAGACCGCGGCCAGACGTAGATATATCACCACGAGTAAAGGTCGTGTTTCTCATTATATTTATCCGTGATCATTAATACAAAATATTTTATTAATAGCTAGCGATTAATTTGTTGTCTAGAGTCATTGATCTTTTGACTTCATAATACGGTTTAAAGACAACTGTCAATTAATTTATTAGTGTACGTGCTTAACTCAAAAGTTCAGTGTTATTAACCGACTTCTAAGTAAGGAGGTTCTCAATTCGTCAGAATGTTTTTTTTTGTATTTGTGTTCCGCGATATCTCCAGCAATTGTGGAACGATTTCGTAAATTATTTATTTTATATGGATGGGATATCCCTCAGGGTTTGGTCCCATATAAATTTTGTTAACTTTGCTTGGGTAGTTTTTGCATTAGCTTCGATATTACGTTTTTGATCCACTTTGTACATCTTGATGATGCTCTAATACATCCTGTCACTGTTGTATACATAGCAAGTAATGATGGGACTGGTTGTTATACGATTTGGTGCGGGATATACATTTATAGATCCTATGAGAGAAACTGACTGAATGACTGACTGACTGACATAATATCAGCGCACAGCCGAAACTACTGAGAATAGAAACGTGAAATTTAGCACAACAGTTCCTTTTATAATGGAGTCGAGCGAGTACTAAGGGATTTTAGAAAACTCAAATAAAAGAGAAACCACAAAATATTCTTCAAAAAGTTAACCCTTTTTGGGTGAAAAGGAGGATAAACTTTAATTCAGATTTTTCCCCCTCTAATTTGAGACTTGAAAATTGACCCGATTAAGACCTTAAAGTCAGGTCTTTTGACCTTCGTTTTCTTAATAAATGAAAGGATCATAGGTTATCATAATTTTTTTTAAACAACGTCTCAAATGCAGTGTTATAGATATATTGTACGGGAAAATACGAAATTCACACAGAAGCGTAAGTTGCGGGACAAGTGCTAGTTCAAAATGTGAGGGCTGTGTGTAGCCTTAGGGGCTAGCTGACCTGGTAAAAGCTAGTCCGGCGAGACCTCCCAGTTGTTCCCTAGTTAATTATTCATGCTAGCGGTCTCGAGAATTGAGGCTAATACCTAGGGTCTGCGATATTTGGTGTGCTCGCTTCCATCAAATACAGGTCGCACATCTGTTTTAAATATACTTTCATACTTAAAAAGGTAAGGGGTTTGTGGAGAAGTAATAACAGCGGCACGGGTGATCCATCAGGTTAATCTACGCTTGCCGCGTTCGGTTCGTAGATGGGTGACCATCTTTTCATACCAAGACCCGTCCATGCCTCGGAAAGCACATTAACACGTTGTTCCCGGCTGTCATTCGTGGATCTTTGACAGTCATTACGAGTCGTTTAAGCCCAAAAGTCTGACAACCAGTGTTATCAAGGGATATATTTTATTTATAAGTATAAAAATTATGTATTAGATACCTGTTGAAACTGTTTTGTACTCCTCGTAATTTGTCCCTAAAGCTTCATTAGAAAACCAGCGTCAGACAGCATCTGTCTTGCATTAATGCTGAAATTTATCTTTTTGGCGCAGTCGTGAGGCACACACTGTTGTAGCTATTTATTTTCACTTTTTTATTTCTTATTGCATTTTGTGTTTCACGAACTGTGTCCAAATAAAAGGTATTCTTTCTTTCTTTATATCGTGTTACCCAGTTACTGGATTGTGGACATCAGATAGGCAGTCGCTCCATGTAAAATACTGGTATTCTTCTGCACCCAGTCAGACTGGAAGCCGACTCCAACATTGTTGGAATAAGGCAGGCAGATGATGGCATAAAATGGTGAACAAATGTTACACCCACATTAAGTATTTACTTCGAAATCCTAAACCCACAAATTCAATGGATTCGATCAGCAAGCATTGCTTAATAATGACATCATAAGCATTTCTACATTATTAATAAACACGTTAACTGGACTGTCCAGTTGCCTTGGCATAGATAAAAAGCATCGTCACTATCGTAAAAAACAAATCGATGGTGGATGAACAGTTTAAGTAGATTACGTACAGCTTATCGATGTACAGTCGTAAGTTGGTCGTCACTATAGACCATATGGCTTGGAGACACGTCGTTACGGAGATCACAACTAAGGGACCATTCAAGTATTACGTAAGCACTACAGGGGGGCGGGGGGTCTTTGCTTTGCTTATTTTTGATGACATGGGGGATGGGGGTCTGGATGGTGATTACGTCAGCAGAATTTATTTATTAACTTTTAGATTTTCTACAAAATTTAGTCGATTTTAGTTTGAACACATATGGCAACCCTACTTGTCTATGAATGGCTCGAAGAAAACGATGACAATATTCCAAAATGACACGAAAGTGAGCAGACACGTTGTGTGTCTGCTACCAATGTTTACGTGAGCATGAGAGGAGGGGTAAGAGCTTTGCTTACTTTTGCTGACGAGGGGGTCAACAAATGCAAAAATCTGCTTACTTAATACTTGAATGGCCCCTAATCAATTGTGATCTACAGCCGATGAAGAAGAATAAGCATACAAAACTCAAAGCATTTATTAAACCGGCATTGCATAAGGCATTTTCAGGCACTTTTGAATTGTCAAGATGTCGGTCAGTGAGAAAGATGTAGCTGCCCATTACAAAGCGTGGTAGGTACCTATGGAGAAGAACGGGGTAAGAAACTCCAAAGCACGTCATAAAATAAGAGGTCAATTTATAGTAGGGTATTGATCTGATCACGTAGGTATGTAAAGTTTCGCATGTTAATTTAATTTGGGCATGAAAAAAAGCTTAATTATAATTATACCAGCCGAAAGACGTCCACTGTTGGTCAATACAGAAAATAAATATGTAGGTACCTGTTCCAATTTTATCGCCACGACTGGTCCTAGACTAAGTACCTGCATCTAATTAGCGGATACACGCGGTCTTCATCAAGTTGTGAGTAAAGGTTATTTCAAGCACACTACTTCTGGCTAAGTAATAATATGCCGCACGGGACGATCCATCAGGTTAAGCTACGCTAGCCGGGGTTAGTCTGTGGATGGGTGACCATCTTTACATACCTAGACTCCTCCGTGCCTCGAAAAGCACGTTAAGCCATTGATCCCGGCTGTCATTCGTGGATCTTTGACAGTCGTTACATCATCAGAAGCCCGAAAGTGTTACCCAGTTACTGGGTTATCAATAACCCAGTAACTGGGTAACACTTTCAGTCAGATAGGCAGTCGCTCCATGTAAAATACTGGTATACAGTTGCATCCAGTTAGACTGGAAGCTGACCCCTACATAGTCGGGAAAAGGCTAGGCAGATTGATTGACTTCTTATAAAACTTTAGTCTGTTACAAATGAAGCCGGAAACTGATGCCGTTTTAGATAAAAACACAAAAAAGCCATAAGCTCAAAGCCCGTCCATCCCATACCCATTAATGTTTGCGCTTCCGAGTCTGCTAAGCGATTGAATCAGGTGGACTCACCGGCCGTATCCAAACGTATAATGTCAATATTATACTGCGGCCGGCATTAGGAACGAACCGCATTGCCGTAAGGATATTGATGCTAAGCAGTAACGATTTTTTTGGGTTCTTCTTTGGACCTGGCAAAATCTTCTGGCCTTTTAGACAGCTGGTTAGATTAAAACAGCTAGTAGGATTACTGGGAACCTCGATAAACATTCATTTATTTATTTATATATCAAATCTTACATCTACCATTACAGGATATTTTTAATCCAATGCGATAAATGGCGCTATCGTAACTTTTTATAACTTGTTTGTTGAAATACACAACAGAACCAACTTATGAGAGATTCGCTAAGGTAGACCGGGTAATTAAATTTTCTTACGTTTTTTTGGAATTTGCAGTTCATTTAATCATCATCGCGTCGGGAGACGGTCAATAAAAAGGCCGTGATTATGGGGGAAGCGTCAGGCCCTGGCGCTTCGCCCTTAGGCACGTACTTTTAACCTCACTTACTTACAAAAGGACAGGGGACACTGCACTATCCATCAACTAAAATGATGCTGATGCAAATCATCTATCATATCCAAATACGCTTTACATTATAAGCTGTACTCGCTTTTGACACTGGCTTCGCTCACGTGGAGGTTTGTGTATTATACATATAGACCTTCTTCTTGAATCACTCTGCCTATTGTTGCAAACCGCATTAAAATCCGTTGCATAGTTTAAAAGATCTAAGCGTAGACACGAAAAGCGACTGTGTTATACTATGTAGAGATGCCCCATACTCGTCTTTACATCCGTAAACAGTTAAATTCCAGCAGTATACATCGTTATTTCCAACCAATGAAACCAGTGGGAACTGGTTTATCACCACAGGTGTGGCGACATCAATTTAAATAAAAATGTAAGTAAACTAATAAACAAACGCTATATGAATGAACCGGGTCGCTTTGTATTCAACTTGCGATATAAGAGAATCGAAGTGACGTAATAGGTGACTCACGAACGAGAAATAGACATTACTGGGGATACCATTAAGTTCTTATACAGATTTTAATCGGCACGACTTTGTTATCGGTTAATAAGGATCGGATAACTGTTGTTTTGTTGTTGGCGTTTTCGCGGTTGAAATTGTCGTGCAGATGTTGGGGAGAGGAGGATCGATTCTTTCATCTGAGACAAGCTGCGTGCCCGATGGTATTTCTCAGCGGCAAAAATACAAACTTTCTTCATATTTAGGGGATGAATTTCCAAAAACCTTTAGGTCTAGAGCTAAAGGTTTAAGCTGTGCGTTGTGTCAGTAATGGATTCGAGATTTTTATTCAGTAAAAGATTCGTTAATCATCAACTGTTTCTGGGATTGTCAAAAATGTCTGATTATCTGCAACACATTAAGAGTACTGCAAGATGTCGTTTCGGCCCGAACTTACAGGCATTTCCTATTCCGTATCACCTACGGATATAGGATAAGTTCAGGGCTCGAGCTTAGAATAAATGAGAACACGATTTAACAGTCTGTTGCCTTATGCCCGATGTGTTTTTAGTACCTGTCCGAAAAAGTTAATTAATCTGGAGCAGGGTTTATTACAAATTATTGAAATACTCTGGGCACGTATCTTCGTTGACGGATTTAGAAAGTAGCCCCCCAGGATAGAGGCAAATTTTGGTTATAATATACGGGGGTTGACTCATATAACACTTTTGCTTCCGCTTTGCTCCGGAAAGGTGTCATCATCCCAATTTTGTCCAACATCTGTCATCTCAGTCTTCCCCTAATCCTCTAACCAAATCATCTTTCACATTCCAGAAAGGTTAACTAAAGGAATTTTAACGACAGTCACGAAAGCATTACATATATATTTTGTACAATTTTCTCAAATTTATTTATTGCGTTTCCAAGCCAATTCCTTTAGAAAGCTTCTAGATTGTCTCGCCAACGTTTTATTGCTAGACAACGCACGTCCTAGGTCACTCGGTGCGTAACTACGATTGCTCATTTTGATGTAGTTTGTGCTTTCGCTATAGAGAACCACAGTCCGCAAAAACATTGTCGTATTGTGAGGTCTGGGATGGCAAAATGTGTTTTTGGTGCAGGTGTTTCGGCCGAATTATGCATGCTATATGCGGAAGTAACTCTGTCTGTAACCTTTAACGCCTAAATCAATAAACCGATCGTTATTCAATTTGACAGATACGTAACCTGGAGCTGCATAGCTATTCACAACCATTCGATACGCTTCCGTACCGAATCGAACATCGATCAATGTTATCGTAGGAGTCTATAAACGCTGTTGACAAATCCAAAACCCGAAAATGTTGCCAATTAGACGACCGGTATTCCTCCGACAGCTGTTTTTTGTCGGTGGAAATTCAGGGTTTCGGTTGAAGTAACGGGCGTTTCCAACTCCGTATAACTTACGGACAGAAGATTAGTTTGGAGCCCGAACTAAGAATGAATGATAACACTGTTTGACAGCTGTCCCTACTCCCGATATGTTTTTGCCCGTCCAAAAAAGTTAGTTAATTGGCTGTAGGATTCACTAATAAGTTTCGAACTACTTTCGGACGGGCCCGTATTCATTGACGGAGTTGGAGAGTAGGGCCCCAGGTTATAAAAATGTGTCGTTTTCGATACGATAGCCTGTCGAAAGTATACAGGAAACGTTTTTATCCAGTGCGCAAACTGTAACCATGAATTCAGCATATCATTCTAGACCCCAGCGCAGAAATTTTTCATCGGTTTTACAAAAAAACATATACGCGTAGATTTGAGAACCTCTCCCATTTTCAGTCGCTAAAAACCCATACCATTGAAGTAGCAAGTCTTAGGTTGGGTATTCAAAGCACAGTACGATGTGAAAGGCACCAATTATATTTTAGTTAACACGCGAGTAAAAACGGAAATAAGAATGTGTCACGAAAGTCGTAAAAATTATTAAGTAAAAGGGCGTCTTATCCACTCAAGTGCAAAAATTACTAGCCATACTTAGCATAACAACCAAGGGTAACTTAATTCGTCTAAGTAAGGTCAAGTTTCCAACTTCAAAGGGATGCAAAGTTAAACAAGGGGTGAAAACCGGTTTTGTCCTGTTGTCTAAACATGAGGACAATCATAATTACTTTGTTCGCTTATTTGAACAGCAGTGAGGTAACACAGGTTTTAATGGTTTGTTTTCCTATTATATTAATAAGCAACCGGCGCGGGCGTGCACATATGATTAGATGACCGTAAACGAGACAAAAGGAGTATGTAAAGTTCATAGCAGCAGGCTTAGCACGAGAACCGTAGAGAAGCGTTTTGTCAACGGAAGAGTAGACAAAAATAACGGCATAGGATAGGCATCCTCTATCATTTTCAACTGGGTTCTGTCTCGAGCTACTCTTCTACAATGGTGTCCAGTCGTGATTTTTATACCATTGTTTTTCAATCAACAAAAAGGTAAATTATAACCGAACGCGAGGTTTTACAAATCAGTTTGTTGAACATAAATTGATTCATGATTGAAACTTTTTTTTATACGTCTTCTTAGTGGCCGGATATTGGCCACCATTTAAATTAAAGCTGCTTAATTTGTATTCAAATTGCATAATGCAAACCAACATAGCTATCTTCGAAAATAAGGTAGTTGAGCATATTTAGGAGAGGGAAGTACAAAAGTTTTGGTCCTTGTTTTCGCTTGACGCAAAATACTCAGATGTCAAAGTTGTTACTGTACTTTGCTTTTAGGGAGATGTTGTAAAAGGAAACGAAGTTACATAATTGTGAACCTTTACCGTCATTTATACCGAGTACCTATTAATTTATACCTTGACCTTATGACCACTATGTAGGTAATTATAGAGGGTCACATAATTAATCTATACTTACATACAAATAAACATAATTGAAGCGTCTGTTTGTAATGGCAAAATAACAGCTTTTTACTAAATGCATATCAAAGTACATATATCGGTACTCCTAACAAAAAAGTGCTTTTTAAATGTTGTCTGTCAGTTTGTTCCAAATAATCTTCGAAACGGGTGGACCGATTTTGACGGAACTTACACTGGCAAATTGCTGATGTTATATGGAGTAACATAGGCTTTTTTCGCGTAAGCACGATCCCGTGGGAAAATTTCCGACAACCAAGCGGCAGCATAGCTAGTGCAACTTACTTATACACAATTAGATACCTATGTATGTATGTGCTACTGATTCTGTTCTATGTTCTATCTATTTTAGTGCATTTGATTTCCGCATTTAGACCTTTAGGTGGTCCATTCGTGAGTCATGGCATCCGTCGGGGTTATTCCATCCAGCCCAACTCCTTCGTGAAGTTGATAACATATCCTAGTCTGTTAAGAACATCTGTGTTGGATCTGAGTTCCACGAAGGTTTCTGTCCTAATCTGGTAACGCCTGTGCATTCAAAGAGCACATATGGAACGTTTTCCTCAGACTCCATGCAAGCCCTGCATAGAGGACTGTTTGATACTGTTCCGACTGACACAATAGACTAACAAAGTTATTTTTATAGATAGAAGCTACTGTTAAGATATAGGTACATTTTTACAAACCATAGATAATGATGCAAATGCGTTCTGGCAAGAAATGGGAGGACATAGCCCAGCACCCTAATTGCGTAACTCACGATTCATCATAATTTGTTTCGTATTGAAACAAATGGCTAAACCATTGCTTCATTTGTTCGAAAAATGTGTCTGCTCAGCAACGTAAATAACGCAATGAATGTTGTTGAACTGTCAAAATGAAACCGATTATGATTAATCGCGTGTTACGCAATTAGGGTGCTGGATTAAATATGATTTGCGTAATACTGGCAACGGGCGCGTGTATATGATGACCTCATGTACGAACATGGACGATGCGAAAGGATAGTGTCTGAGAATCGTTGCAATTCGGTGATAATATATGCAGGTATAGTTTCTGGCTACCCCAATAGAGAAATTGCAAGAGATTCAGAGGCCTAATGATATTATAAATGTGGAAGTTTGGATGTTTAGATGTTTTTTACTCAATCACGCAAAAACGGCCGAACGGATTTGGATTAAATTTGGCATACAGGTACTTTATAACCTGGGTTAACACATAGGATACTTTTTATTCCGGTAGTACGTTCCTGTGGTATAATTTCTGACTCCCACGCGAGCAAAAGCTAAAGTTATATTTTTCAGAGAGTTTTCCATCCCCTGGGATATACACATACTCCTATAGCGTCTATTAACTAGCTTCCATATCAACAGACCTTGCAAAAGGTACAGATAAGACTAGTAATTTGAGTGCGACTGCATCCATCTTGAATGTTTAATAAGGATGAAACTGCGCGTGAGTCATTCCTATAGATAATGAGAGATGGCGCGCTCATTGTCGCGTCTACGCAACTTTTATGCCAATTTAATGAATGCGTGTCTATGTTATTGCGCCCTTCTCGGTTCTAGATATAATTTCGATTTGTTTACTTGGTCGTAAGCAGATCTAAGTCTTCGACTTATGTATTGAGATTGAATACAAGAAAAAATTAATTGTTTAAGTACAAGATATTTTGATAAGTTTATTTTCTCACAAGGGAAGAGGTTTACGTCTCTGCAATAGGACCGTTATAGGCAGATTCCTGTGTTATTGCTTGGTATGCTTAAAAAAAAAAGCTTTTACAATCGTATCTCTGGTTTCTAAGCTTAAACCTATTTTAGCTGTTGTGATTGTTGTATCAAAATAAATGGAACCAATCATAATTATGGGCATTTGCTCCTAGCAACCAAGGGTAGTTACAATACCTGGATGAAATCCATTAGAAATCCAAGTTTATAATTTAATTGGTAGATGTGTGTAATAATTATATTGTAGACCTATATGTTACTCCAAGTATGAGCTATAAACCATACTAAAACATGAATTTCTAAATAATATCAAACATTAACTTACCAGGTGTGAGATCTAATTTGTCTATGTGGTCGCCGAGCACAGATGCCCAGCTCTGCAACTGGTCTAGTATACCCCACGGTGTTGTCATGGCAACCGTGAGGAGGACCAGCGTATGGGGGAATGTCTCCTCGCTGAGGGCAAACTTGAGGAGGTTTGTGTGCCCTGGATCACCGTCCAGCACCCATACACTGAGACGTGTTTGATCTGTGGGGGAATAGGATTTTTAGTATATTTTATGAGACAATCATTTTTACATGATAGGGAGAAATGATGTTTAATGTTGCAACTCTTGGTAGTTCGGAAATGAAAAACACATTTAAAAGTTCTGGTTAGGGATTGATTTTCTAAATAAGTGAGTGCATTTTAAAAAATCACTGTTTTTGTTTTGGTAGACTTTACATAATTTGGATTGTTGATTTAAAATCAAGGAAATACCATCGTCATTTCTGGAAGTTGCTGTGCACTAACTCTAAATACTTATTAATGATTTTTTAATTAATGTCTAATGGCAGTGTTTATATAGTGGAATCTATTTTCCATAGGACAACGCAGCATCTTTATAAAAAGCACATGTTACAGAAAGTTTCAAATTTATTTTTTATCCAGGTGTTTTTATGTGATATCTCAATGATGCATTTAGCATGCGCGGGATTCGTTATTGTTATTATTAAAAGCCTGTGATGTCCCACTGCAGGGCAAAGGCCTCTCTACCCTCCTTCCACTTCTCTCTGTTTAATCCTGCTAGTGACCAGTTCCTGTTAAAGGAGTCCATCTGTATAGAACCAATGTGTCAATGAGTATAGAATAGGTATACATATTAAAATTCAATCATTCATAACCGTTTCTATCCTGAAACTCCTTTTTTGGGCTAGTGTAACTGCTGCTATTTTCTTTACCGAGTTATAATATATCTCAAAGTTCTGAGTGCCTCTTGGCAAATGCCTCCACTAACAAGTTCTATTACTTTCTGCCATTTGCAACTCTTCTCCAGTTTGGACCTGCATAGCTATTAACTTCCGAATACAATCTTAAATCAATCAATGTTATCATAGGATTCTTATACGCTGTCCACAAATTCAAAAGTGGAAATTATTGTCAGTTTTAATCAAATTGCCGCTACTCTTCCAACACCTGTTTGCTATTGGGAGCACGGCAAATCAAGCTTCCAAAATGTGTCATTTTCGATATGATACCCTGTCGAATGCTTGTGAATAGCTATGCTGCTGTAACATTGAGTTCGAACTCGCACCACCACTTGCCAACCTCTATTTTGTACAAATGATCAAACAAAATATGAAATTAAAGATATTTGAGACAAATTTGAACTATTTAATGATAATTTACTTCTTTACATCAACAATCCATCTGCCAACCAAATCAATTAAAGAAATTATCATTCCACCACTTCCTAATGCTCATCTCATGATAGTCCAGGCATACCAAAAAGTTTGCTTTACATTTGTCAGTGAAGGCAACACAGCGAGGTTTGATGTGTGATAAATAAGGAAAGTAGCTTTCCTTACGAATTTATCACACATCAAACCTCATACACAATGACTACATTTTCTTTAAAAGAAAGTAAGTCGGTGTCATACTATTAAGAACTTAGTATCTGTTACAATAATAATTATTATTATGTCAACTAACTTCATCTATGGTTTAGTTTTCAAGTGGATGGCTAAAGTAGAATTACAATATTTTCAGTTTATTTTAACAGTAACATTAATTAAGCTATGTTTTTAACCGGTACAGTACAGTGCGGCCCGCTATAGGTGCCATTACAATAGAGAATTAATTGTGTCTCATTAGCGGTAGTTAACCGGTTAAGCAATAAATTAATCAGAAAACAGTATCTTAGGTCATTATCTAGGCAATACATCGAACTAGATATTAGAACATGCTTTTCACAGATGATTCATCACGTAAAATCAATATTTCTGACACTTAGTCACAACAGATTCTAAAAAGATTTGATTGATATTTAGATACTTATGGTAATATAGCAATTTACAGAGCTGTAAAGAGCATGTAAGAATACTAACAATGTGTTGACTTTTATGTAAGTCTTCATAATACTGCAACTTTTGTTAATGTAGGTTATACACCAGTTGTATGATCATAAACTTGTTTGTTTATAAAAAATCGCTTGTAGAGTAATAAAAACACACACTTACCATCTCGATATTCATCTCTAACGTCTATATAAGCGTATTCGAGTGCCGACCCTTTCTTAGGGTCTTCAACACCTTGTAATTTCGCTACCAAAGTAGTTTTACCAGTCTCATTGTCACCCAAAACTAAAACATTTTTGTTTGAAGGTAGTTTTGTGTTCCCTTGGTTTTGGACCTCTTCTAGTATCGAAGACCTGCAAAAATTACGAGCTTATAGTATTCGTTGTCATCAGTATTGCGAGGTTGGTACTATTATGGGAAAGTGTACACAAATGTGCGGATTTGTCGCCGTGTGAGAATGTTTCGCTGTTATTTTACATACAAAGGTAGACAACGCAGCTAGGTCACATATTTCTCAGCTTCAAAGCTTGACATCACGTAGGTGTGACACATTGGATCCCTATATGGGGAGTGCATGTTACCCGTAAAATTAACAGTGAACCGTTACCATAGGTTGTCCTTGACGTCTCCGTTTTCTTTCTTTTTTGATTTAAGCCCATTAGCCTGGCCGTTTGTCTCCATTCTTCAGGTACGATAGAAGATAACAACGGCACAGAAAGGCTTTTCTTTCGTTTTCGTCTTTTCTGCCGTTCATACGTCACTCTCGCGATGATGCACTTGTTGCCAGAAGTAAGAATTACGTTTATACTGTTAGACGTGTTGAAAGCTAAACTTTTGTAATGATCTGGATATTAAATTTACTGACTTTGCTGCAAAGAAAATATTACATTTTGAGTTTTAAAATAGAAACATTTTAACTTTTCCAACATAATACGTAGAATAATCAATTCGTAACTCAGAATTTATTTTTATTGTTCAACTGACAACATTACAATCACAGACTAAAATGTATGGCTTAGTGGTGCGTTTTCTAATATCTACTAAAAAAATAAACTAACTAGAATTATATCAATAACTGTAATAATAGGTCGTTACCTATGAAATTGCCGTTTTGTATGAAAAAATTTAAACGAATTTTTTTCATGTATTTTTTATTTGTATTAATCGAAGTAATCACCCATGCAATCAATGCATCTTTGCCATCGCAGTGGCAGTTTATTGATGCCCTTCTTAAAGAAATCAGCTGGACGGGAGGCAACAAATTCTTCAAAGGCAATTTGTACTGCCTCTCGGGTATTGAATTTTTTTCCCGCCAAGAAGTTATCCAAATTCTGGAAAAAGTAGTAGTCTGTAGGCGCAAGGTCTGGTGAGTAGGGCGGATGACGGAGAGCTTCCAACCCCAGTTCTTGCAACTTGGAGACCGTCTGCTGTGCAGTATGAGGTCGCGCGTTGTCGTGCAGGAGCAGCGGAGACGAGCGATTGACCAATGCTGGTTGGAGATGTGCCAGCTTCTCCATCATTGTGTTCAGTTCTGCACAGTACACATCTGCAGTAATGCTCACCCCGTTTGGTAAGAAGCTGTGATGAATCACACCGGCGCTAGACCACCAAACAGTGACCATCACTTTTCTAGGGGTAAGTTTTCGTTTAGGGCATTGTTTAGGTGCTGAACCAGGATCCAACCAACTTGCTGAGCGCTTGCGGTTATCAAACAGAATCCATTTTTCATCGCAGGTAACAATGCGGTTCAAAATTCCTTCATTTGTGTGTCTGTTGAGCAGTGCAAGGCACGTCTCGACGCGTACTTCGCGCTGACGATCATTGAGTTCGTGGGGCACCCATTTGTCAAGCTTTTTTACCTTGCCAATTTGACGCAAATGGACCAATATTGTTTTGACGCTAACGTCGAAAGCTGCTGCTAATTCAGCCGTAGATTGTGTATCATCAGCTTCCACAATCGCCTTTAATTC
The DNA here is from genome assembly GCA_947359405.1 of Antitype chi. Lineage (NCBI taxonomy): Eukaryota > Metazoa > Arthropoda > Insecta > Lepidoptera > Noctuidae > Antitype > Antitype chi. The sequence continues at coordinate 19,831,515 of OX375813.1, forward strand.
GTCATTGTCGACCAAAGTCTTCGGACGACCGCGAGGTTCATTTTTCAGGTCGAAATTTCCAGAACGGAAGCGAGCAAACCAATAACAGGTGGTGCGTTGGTTTGTAGTGTTAGCTCCGTAAACGTCGTTGATGTTGCGTGCCGCTTGTGCCGCGTTGCTGCCACGACGGTACTCATATTCCATAATTACTCGAATTTTTAACGTATCCATGATGACGAAAAAGATTGAAATGCGATGAAAATGTAACACTAATCAATAAACAAATGACTACTTTTGGAAAAAAAAATCCATGTTTTTAAAATAAAATTAATTTGAAATTAGAATTCTTACCCAAACAAAAATTATTTTGATTTGAAATGGCCAGTACTGCAAAACGGCAATTTCATAGGTAAAGACCTAATAGAAACGCAAAATGAAACCGTAGGAAAAGTCACCAATTCACCATTGCTTTTCTTGGCCTTTATTTGTGGATGAAACTTGAATCGATCGCTAAATTTAAAAAAAAGTCACAACAGACAGAACAAATGACAAATTAAAGTTTAAATATTACAATTTTTATTCTGGAATCGAGAGTTTAATTGTATACACGGCTACACATTTAAGCTATTAATTTCCAGTATAAGCTGATCTCGTATTGTATAAGATTTCCATACAGTACGAGATCAGCGTAAACTGGGAATCTATAGCTTGACGTGCAGCCGTGTGTACTCTACAAAAGGCGTATTTATCGACTATTCGAGATCAATAATCGTGTCCACTGTAGGGTCACTAAATAGTGACACTTGACATTGACAGTCACCAATGGTCACCAACATTCGCTTTCACTTCTCTATTATCTGCTGTTTTTTTTAAGTCACTGTCAGACACTGTCAGACGAAATACATAATAATCGGAGATTTATTTTGTAAGGTGAATAAAACTTCATAGCATTGTCATATTCTAGTGAAATCACGCAGATATCTTCTAAGTGTAGTGAAAAATAATAGTAAAAAATTTGAAATGTCCAGAAGACCGAGAACTGGTAAAAAATCTAATAATTTGTCTCAGGTGAGTCATGCACATTATTTGTTCGTTCTTAGGGTCTCATCCGGTTCTATCAGCGCGTTTAATCTAAGTTTATTTATAGGAACAAGTCATTGTCGTTATGGAGCAATACATCTTAATTTGAGGTTAATCTGGGACGAATGTTGTCAGCTGATTTGGGTTTTGTAAACAAAGGGTCATTATTATTGTGCTCTTTATTTATAAAATAAACAATTTGTTGTATGGTGAAGCCCGTCTTCGTATTTCTTAAAGTAAACATTGTTACTTTGATTGGGGCCCATTGTTAACCACTTACTGACTGTTTTTGGTGCACCTGAGTATACTTTTGTACTCTTAAAGAATTTAATAACAATGGCTGGTATCAAAAGTTTTTGTACAAAATGAACTTTATAGTTAGGTTAATTCTCAGTTAGGGTAGGATGAAGGAAATGAGGAATGACACAGTCTGTTTATTATTTCAATTGATAAATTAGTTTTATAGCATTTGAAAAGTTACTCCTTTGTTGTCTGGTTTATAGAATTGCCTAGACTTGGAGTTGGGTTGTCTTATACTTAGGAACTTGAAGAGGTAAACTGAAAGTTTTAGTGTCATTAACCTCTGAAATAAAAGAGGGGTGTTATAAAGTTAACCTTCTTTGTTCTCTCGGTGTCTCTTTTGTGTCTTATTAAAATGTAACAGAGACGATGTAGCCACCATCTTCCCAAATTAGGTATTGCAACTGTACATGGTCCAACCTTTAAGCTACTCAATGACCAATTAAGATAAATATAGGATTAATCAAAACAGTCTGTGTAATATCTAGAGATGGGCCGACTATGACTTTGGCCGACTAGCTGGCTGTAAAATGGCTGACTAGTCGGCCAAGCCGATCATTGCTTTCGGTTGAGTTTGGGTGACATCGGTAATGTTTGTGCGTATGCTTTCGGCCGGCTTCGCGGTGCCTGGCGACCAGACAAAATTGTCGGGACATGTTTGAATTTTTTTGCATTTATTCTATCATTGTTTAAGTGCGAGCTGGTGTTTCTTCCTATCCTATTGTAGGTTGCACTGGAAGTAAACTGTAAAACTGATTATATAACAAAAATAATTACAGTAAAGATTTCAATTTCATTTCAATCACCGTCTTTAATATTTTTAAGCATTTTAAAACGAGTAAAAATTGGGCCGACTAGTCATCAACTACAAATATGGCCGGCTAGTCGGTGACTAGTTGGTACATCACTAGTAATAAGGTAAGGTCAGGTATTTATTTATTTGGCTCACCAACAATTGAATACACTGATACAAAAATATGAGATACATCCAATGTACTTATAGACTAGTGTACCAATTTCTTACAGGTAATTATGCATTAACATAATATACATTGCATTTATGGTATATAAAATGAAAACTTGAGACCACTTATCTGATTTATGTGAATTTTGGTTATCCTACTTCCTACTAACATTATAAAGGCGAAATAAAGGCATTAAGAGCGTTTTTTTTAAACTTGGCCCCACAGTAGGAATATCTCCTGTATTGTGGGTGCGTTTACAAACATTTAAAATCACATACACAAACAGCCAGACACTGAACAACTACTTGTAGGTAATACAAATATTTGTTCCGTGCGGGAATCGAACCCGCGACACGCAGCGCAGCAGTCAATCGCATAACCACAGCGCCAACCGTACCGTCAATGCATGGATGTTTGTTATTCTTTCATACAAAAACGACTGAATGGATTTTGATGAAACTTTACAATAGTGTAGCTTATACATCAAAATAGCACAGGCTACATTTTCAATACTCAATACTCAATACTTTATTGCATTCCACGAGTAGGTATTCTTAGGTGGTAAATTTTATAATTAGATCATATAATAGACCCTGTCGGGCACAGCAAAATAAATAAATGAATAATAATAAAAAAATAAAATATTTTTTGTATTTTTTTTTATTTAATTTTATAAAGATTTTGTGTGATTTGGCCATAATATAACGATATGTATAAAGTAAGTCAGATAAACTCCTGCCCTCTGAGAGCTATCTTGGCGTGCACTGCCTATACCATTAGAGTTAGACGAAGATAATGTATCCAGGGTTGTTTGTCTTAAACAGTTCTAAATAAAAGTCCGCGACAGCATGTCTACCTTTATGTGGAAGCCATTATAGCCAATATAGTGAGCCACAAATACATTTAAATTGGATAGATAAACTTTTTATTTTACACTAAGGAATTTTGTTTAATAGTTTAAAAGTTACCACAATAAGAATGACCTGAGCGGAGCATGGAGCATCATTAAAGCCTTGCTTGCCATGTTTGACATGGATAGTTTGAAACTTGGGGAAGGATATAGTCTAATTTTAATCAACAGACTGCAGACGAAGCCGTGGGTGGAAGCTAGTAATTAATAATAATGCAATATAAAAAAAATATGAAATGTATCTTTTTTTGTCACAGTTTGGTCTCCTAGACATACCAGACATAAACGATGATGATGAGCCTCTGGATTTATCAGACGATGACTTCGACTTGGAAGCAGAACTGGCTGCCATCAGTGGCGGTGGTGGCCAGAAACGCAAACCCAGGAAACCTCCACCGGCGCCTGCGGCTAACTTAGATGCTATGATAGCAGAGAGTATGAAAGATGTGCCTTCAGATGATGAGGGTTCTGGTAAGCTAATATTTATTTTATTTTGGTAATGGGTAGCCTCTTAAATAAAGAAAAACTACCCGACCCGACAACCCTAGACAGAACGTCATTGCGCAGAAAAATTAGGAGAGCCGACCCCAACTAATGTGGGATGGAGCAAAGAAGAAGAGAAAAATGGTAAATGGTAATTCTGTGGTAACGTCCGCGACTTACGAGTTTTAGGTCGTCCGTTCGAACCCAAGCAGGTACTTTAAGAACTGTGAATTATTTCATCACCACTGCTCTCAAAACGGTGAAGGATAACATCTTCAGGAAATCGGCTGGTCCTCGAAAAAAATCGAAGACATGTGATATCCACCAATCCGCACTGGGCCCGCGTGGATTACAGCCCATTCCCACTCACAGAGACCTGTGTCCCAGCAGTGGGAACATTAAAACTGATTATGATGATGATTGTGACGATAATTCTGTGTTTTTCATTTTGTAAAATGCAATGCATTATCTCAATGTCAGTCAGTCTGTTAGTCTAGTTATTTATTACTTTAGAACCACTTATCCAATTTATATGCTTCTGTTTTCTGACGTGGGAATAGCAGAGACCAACAGTCTGTAGTCTGCTGTTATAAATACAGATTTACGTAAAATAACGCCGTTTTGCCATGAGGGTAGGCAGATACTATAGCCCACTGCCTGCTACAATCTGTACATACTTCTTTTGCGTCATTTAGGTTCATACATCTGGTCATATACGTACGCACAGTTATACAAACCTAGTTTTAGTATATGCGAAACTCAAAACAAGTGTCTAGTATTTTTATGTAAAGAATCTATGTACAAAATTTCAAATCTGTATCATGAAACATCACAAAGTTAGAAGCTTGTTATGTTACCTAGTTGTCTACACGAACATGGTTACCAGGCGGCAGCCCGCGCCAGCCGCCCGTCCAGCGTCGTATTGGGCTCATTGATAATAATTAGGCAGTAGGTACCTAACCGTACGGCGATTGTGTTGTAATTAACTGGTGATAACATTTTCCATTACACTTCCAAAACTTTTATAGGAAAAGTATAACATGGTGTTTAAATTATTGGAATCGATTCAGTTACTTATTCTGAACAAACTATATTAAGGTTTCGCATAATTCTACTAAAAATAATGTTGTATATTATTATAAATATGTCGTATGTCTGTCAATAGCCACAATCACACCAGGCCCTTGTTTATTTACTTAACTAACACAAACCATTCACTACACAATGACTGCTATGTGCGTGTGTCACCCAGTGTTTTCACAAGTTTTTTGAGTCAGTCTGGAGTGGATACCACTAAAGAAAAGTACTAAATAAAAAACCTAAATTCATTCATTCATTAACACACAATGCACAGCCTGAACTGCTAAGTGTAGGAGCATGAAATGTTGCACAAGATTTGTGAAGATTGCAAAAGATTGCAAAGTACCTACGTACAAACATAAACTTACCTCTTATTCCCGGGTAGGCATAAACTACAGAAAGCGTGCTACGATCCGCATATACTCCAAAGTGAGTTTGAAGGAGGGATTTTCGAAAATTCTCTCCTAAAGGGGTTTTTTTTGGGTGGGAAATCATCAAATAACTTCTCCCGCTCTGCGTGAGCAGGAGGGCGTGTCAGACTTTTACTGACTAAAACCTACCCGTGTTCCCTCAGTTGCCTGTGTGCCAGGGGCCGCGGTATCTCTTTCGAACAACCCGCACCCCTGGCAGGCATCGGCCCTTGCGGACCCCACCAGTCCTAAAGAGGTTAAAGTTAAAAGGTTAAGGGATGAAAGTTTGTATAGAAGGCTGGCATTTTTGCCAATGGGAAATCCGTCCACACGGTGAGTTTCTTCATAATCAGCAAACATAAATGTCTTCATAATCTGCCTAGTCTCTTCCCAAATATGTTGAGCTCGGCTTCCAGTCTATCCCAATGCAGCTAGGTATCTGACCTCCACAACCCAGTACCTGGCTAATACGATAGCCCCTGGTAAAACTGCACCCTTATTAGGATATTATTAATCCATTGCTTCATATTTTCGAAAAATTTGTCTGCGCAACGTAAATAACGCAATGAATGTTTTTGAACTGTCAAAATGAAAGCCAGTCTGTCCCTGAACCCGTCAGGTTGAACAGGTATTAATTATTCAACTTCATTTTAGGTGACGATGATGACCCAGACCTCCTCAACGAGCTTAAAGCCTTAGGATTAGATGATGACGAGGCGCCGCCCCCTCCCGCTCGCACGTCCCGGCCCGCGCCCCCTCCCCCCGGCGCCCCGCTCAGTACAGACAGCAGTACCATCAGCATGTTACAAGATAGGATCACTAATTACACAGTAGCCGAGAAAAATGCTAAAACGAAAGGAGAGACCAGTCGGGCGAGAAGGTAAGTTTAGATTCTAGGTCAGATATTTTTTACATACTAAAGTTTCAGATAGTGTGAAGCAAATTACGCTTAAGAGCATTGGGCTAGGGAGTTCTGAGTTAGCTCCATGATTACTGACAAATACGTGCACTGACTGGAACGGTCCACTCAATCTATGTGGTTCTTTCCTCAAAATACCATTATACACTAATCTAGGTGTTCACATGATCTGACGAAGATTATGTTTGGACTATAAAAGAGGCTGTGACGTCTGAGTTTGTTTCGGCCTTTCTTTTCAGAGTATTCAGACAAGAAACGCCGACCGGTTTTAAAATATGACGGAAGTGTAAAAGTGTTTGTACAAACCTACTTACAGAAATGAAATAATTGATAATTTAGGATGCGAGACGGACATACAGTAGGGCACACGTCAGTGGTAACAAATCCAAACCAGTAGAAGCTGGCCTTTCTAACAGACTTCAAAAAAAGAAGGAGGTTCTCAATTCGTAGGAATCTTTTTAATTTTTTATGTATTTTCCCCGATTACTCGATGACGCTTGAACCGATTTAGAAAATTCTTTATTTTATTCTATTGAAATTCCGGACTACTCCAGCTCAAGTTCAAAATGTTACTACTGACGCGACTACGCTAGGGTTTCCACAGACGTACAGTCGACGAATCTTAATTCGTCGACTGTACGCTGTACTGACGCGTCCCGCTTTTAAAACGTTTAAATCTTCACTCAGATCTTCCTAAAGAGTGAAGCGCCAGGGTAGCCCTCGAAATTGTATTTTTCTCACGTTTTTTGGCAATTTTTGTATGTTGATTAAAATATGATTCGCAGCCGTGCCACGTATGTATTTACATACTTAACTATAATTGTTAAAATCATCAATACCTACAACCCTCGTAAGTTCATTTAAGGGGAACCTAGTCGCGGGCTCGAACTCACTAGTGGGCCTGGCTAAAAAGCACGCTGTCTCACCGGCTTCGTGTCCGACAGAAGTATCAGTGATGAGCAGTTAGGCGCTAGTCTACACGCACGACGTTATTGAGTGAGATGAAGGATCATTAATAGTAAAAAATTCACGAAAAAATTAAGAAAAGTCCTTTGGAAGATCGGGTTTTATGAAAAAGCCAATGCATAAATCAATGACCAATAAAGTTTATTGAACTTTTCGATAATTGAACTTGGTGGGTACTGACTTGTTTTTGGACATTTTGCACTTCTTTTATTACTTAAACACGCCCAAAGCTAATAAAATTAGCAAGAAAAACGAATCTTTGTTGGCTCCTAACGTTTTAGTGGGTTTTTATTTTAGTACCTATTCTGTTTCCGTACAGACTATTATGAGACAAAACGATATCATATTTCACTTTTTTTTTTCTTTTACGGGTGTGACATTATCACTAAGTGATAAAACCCCCTGCAAATAAATAAAGATTAAAAAAATTATTCTTTGAATGTGCCATGTCAGACAGTGGAGTAAAACACTCCTGAAGTTTGTATGCAAAAAATGTGGACTAGGTTCACCTTAGGGCGGTGATTTCTTGAAAACGCGCAAAAAGGTAGTTTTTTTTTTTAAACCAGTGTATCTCTTTAACCGTAAATAATTTTGAAAGCAAATTTTGAAAAAAAAGTAAAAAATATATGATATTTTCAAGAGAAATCGAGGTGCAGCGGACAGAGCTCCGGCGGGATCTCATGGCGACATGGAGAGTGCGATTGTCGCAACCCAGTGCTGGGCACGCCACGATAGCGGCGGTAAGTCCCCTCTTTGAGGAGTGGCTTGAGAGGCGGCATGGCGTCCTCACCTTCCGCCTGACGCAGGTCCTCACCGGACACGGTTGTTTCGGGAGGTTCCTGTTTCGTATAAGGCGGGAGGAATCGCCCGGGTGCTTCCATTGCGAAGATCGCCCAGAGGACACGGTGGAGCATACGGTGGCGGTCTGCCCAGCTTGGGCGGAGCACCGCCGTGTCCTCGTGGAGGCGATCGGCGGCGGCGATCTCTCGCGTCCGGCCCTGGTGCAGGCCATGGTACGGAGCGAGAGTGAATGGCTAGCCGTCACCTCCTTCTGCGAAGCAGTAATGCTCGCGAAGAGGGAGGCGGCGCACGTGAGGGAGAGGCAGTATATGCGCCCTCACGGCCGTAGTCGCCGCGGGAGAAGCCCTGGGCGTCGGGAATCCCAGGCTGATTCCCGGCCACCGTAGGCGCGGGCTTGCGGACGGCGAGTAATGGGTAGCTCGCTGTCCGGTAAGGACCAAGCCCGGGTCGACGGCGCGTTGTGTTCCACGCGCGCCTCAAAGAGATGTCAGCACCAAATGGGGGGTCCGCAAGGGCCGATGCCTGCCAGGGGTGCGGGTTGTTCGAAAGAGATACCGCGGCCCCTGGCACACAGGCAACTGAGGGAACACGGGTGGGTTTTAGTCAGTAAAAGTCTGACACGCCCTCTCGCTCCACCCAGAGCGGGAGAAGTTATTTGATGATTTCCCACCCAAAAAAAAAAAAAAAAAAAAAAAAAAAAAAAAAAAAAAAAAAAAAAAAAAAAATATACCATAAAATCCCAAATGCCAAACTGCATCCAGTGATGGATTATTTATTATTAAATAGTTTTATACGAATTTATTTGCATTTTTACGACAATGCTTGCTCATATATTATTCGAATTTATTAAAACAGATTTTAACCCGTATCGGATTGCAATAAAAACTATTATCGCTCATAACTACAATATTTAAAGTGACCAGGGCCTTAATCCCACTGAATACATCATACTCCTAAGAATAGGAGACTGTGGGTGGCCCTTGTGCCAGTAAAACATCTTTTTTTGTGTAAAGCTTTTTCTTGTTTGTTCAAGGAGTTTTTTGTTTATAAATGTCTAGCTGTTGTCTGCGGTTTCGCCCGCGTGGAGGTTGAAAATGATCCCACGGAAACTTACTACCAGGATGAAAACTATCCTATGTGTTAATGCATCTTATAAACTATCTGTGTGCCAAATTTCATTCAAATCCGTTCAGCCGTTTTTGCGTGATTGAGTAACAAACTTCCAACCAAACATCTAGACAAACTTTCACATTTAGATATTAGTAGGATAACCTTATAATTTTTGAAGTCGGTTAAAAATGTGCGACTTCGGCAAATCTTACGGTCGTTTACACGAAACAATTTAATTGCATCCGCTTTATGCTCAATGCTTCGGGCGAGCCTCTTCAATGAGTTTCGTTATTTGCAACAATGAACTAATCTGAACTGTTAGCAGCTCTTGAAGAACAGGCGCGAGTGCGCGACGCGGCTGTTGTAGAACAATTTCCATGAGTTTTCACAGAAATTGTTGTACAGACGCCAACACATCAAGCTTCTGCAATCTGTCAAATTTCTTTAATAGATTTTCAACTTTATAACATAAGCTTAAGGTTCATGTTCCATTGGGAAAATGTGACAGTTTGGGGTAGCTTGATGTATTGGCGTCTGTACTAGAGTCGCATCGCACCATTTTGCGGGAGCCTAAGGAGGGAACTTAAATACATATGAAAGTATACGCGGTACTTTAGAAAACCATTTTTTTTATGTTGTCTGTCTGTTTGTTCCGGCTAATCTCAGAAATGATTTGACCTATTTTGGAACTTTCACTGGCAGATAGCTGATGTTATAAAGAGTAAGCAACATAGGCTTTTTAGCACGTTCCCGTGAAATAATTTCTGATATCCAGCGGGCGAAGCCTCGAGCATAAACTTGTAGAATAAAGCGCACGTACTCTATTTGTCCGTATGCGTGCGTGTCACTGGACCACTTACCCAATTAACGTGTTGGTATTTTTTTATTTAATGGGTTTATACATTGGTATATTTTCTGCCTGCCCCCCTAGGAAGAATACGTCATTGCGATTTTAAGGATATTTAAATGCGTTAAGAATGCAAATGACTATATAAATAAACAAATAGCTAGTCTATATATATATATAAAAATTAATCCTTATTTCCCTTGATCACGGCATCACACGTGAACGGCTGGACCATGTTCTATGTTATTGGGTTTGGTTTCGTCCCATTTCTTCCCATGGGTGTCGTAGAAGGCGACTAAGGGACTCACTAGAGAATGGGCAGCAGCATTCTCTATGCATTTTACAACCATACTGCGATCGCCAACCTGCCTGCCAAGCGTGGCGATTATGGCAAAACCCCCCTTTTGGGGGAGGCCTATGTCCAGCAGTGGACGTCTGTCGGCTGAAATGATGAATGATGATGACTTAGTCCTTTAAGTGGACCATTGTACGTGAGCCATGGCGGCCGTCCGTGGTTATTCCAACCAGCCCACCTCCCTCCAGAAGTTAGCTATATATCCTGGTCTTTTGAGAACATCCGTGTAAGATTTGGGTGCCCTGAGGGTTTCTGTTCTAATCTGTGCTACGCCTGTGCATTCGAAAAGCACATGCGCAACCGTTTCCTCAGCCTCCGGTTGACCTAGAATTGTCAATTATGGTTAAAAGCAAGGTCTTACAGCGCAAGTAAAGGGAAAATTCCGAAAAAGAAAAAAAGTTGAAAATTAAGGTAAATTTTGGTACTTACAAGTTTTCGCGAAAATCTAAATTTGCCCATAACGTTTTATCGTTTTGGCTTAGGACCTTGATTTTTATACACTTAATAGTGACTATAGACCTCAGTATCTGGTATAAATTTCAACTTGCTAGGTCGACCCGTTCCTGAGAAAATAGGTGGTGACACACGGACAGACAGACAGACGGACAAAAGAGTGATCTTATAAGGGTTCCTTTTTTACCTTTTGAGGCACGGTACCCTAAAAAACGCTTCTAAAGAAGTCGCACCGCTTGAGTAAAATCAACCCGCAAACGTTCTGAGCGTTGACCCCACCGCCACCGCTATGATGACGCCGACGTAAGGTCAGACAATCAAACAAATGCGTACACTATCTTATTGTCTTGAAAGCGTGTAGTAACGGAGCTTTTTTATTATCTTTTTTAACTATTATATAAGTATTAACTAGGTACAAAGTCCCCTATTACATGGGACTCAAAACATAACTGGCCAAAAATTTAGTTGTACTTTAAGTACCTACACCTGTACTTAACTCTTCAGAGGAAAGTAAGCGTCATTTTATGTTATGTAATTACGAATGAAATAGAAAAGACAGTTAATTGTAATCGGTTCTAAACGTTTCAAACCCTATAATTATGAAAACTTAAAAGATACTTTAAAAAAAAGACGTCTACATCCGATATTCGTTTGCATAATTTGTAAGAATGTATAAGCATAACAACAGACGCGATGCGACAACTCGACACGACTCTCGTAGAACAATTTCTATGAAAACTTCATGGAAATTGTTCTACAAGTGTCGCGTCGCATCTGTTTCAAGAACCCTTTAATTTAAATTCTCACAAAAATCAAACCTTTGTTAGTTAAAATATTTTAGCGTTCATTTTGGTACTTACTATAAAAGATGTGACAAAAGTTTCTAGATGTACGAAAAGATGCCTTTTTTCTTCTTTAAGTATTAAATGGTCGATCGCAAATTGTATCGGCATCATGTAAATTAACAATTCGGATTACAAAATGAATTATCACAGTCAGTTAGTCGTGATAATTTGTATCCTGTGATTCAGTGTATAAATTATCCTTGTTTTATTATAAACTAATAAATGAATTGATTTTTTATTTGATTATGTCAGACACTAATATCTGTCCGCATGGTCCTCGTCTGGAGTTTGACCTCTGAGTTTTTTTCGACCTTTCTTTTTAGAGAAGACGGTTAGGACAATCCGACCTCATCTAGTTTTAAAACATAATTTATTATTGACGTGTAAAGTGTTTTTTTTATAAATCAATTTACAGAAATAAATGCTCACATGCTGAAATGCAAATGCGCTACATGCTCAGATATTTAATCATATTTTAACAAAAACAGTTTTTTATTAATAAACTCATTTTAAAATGTTGCACTTTGATCTGTTTGTTTTTATGCAGACTGTAGGTACCCAGTAGCGAAAATAATCAAAAGAAAAAACAGCGTTACATTCATGTGAACATGCTAATAAGTTCTCACAGTTCATAATAACCGTTGTATATAATTTGGGTATTTTACTCTATATGAAATCAAATCTAAAAATATATTATTGTGATAGCTTAGGCAAAATGCAATCGGAAAATGTTAGTTTTAGACAGACTTAAAAATTCAATTCAAAGGTTTCAGATTTTTTAATCTGTTTTTGAACACCGTTACGTCATACAGTGTGTCAATTGAACAACTTTGTACTTTTATTATTTTCGTAACCAAAGTAATTTTTATTCAAATAATATTTTGCATTCAGGAACATTAAGTAGAATAATACCTCATTTTTTTAATTATAAACAATAATTATATAAAAAATCAGCTCATTTGTCTATGTAGCAAACTGTTCAAAAATGGGTGTAATACCCTATTAGTCCACGCCCGCGTTTGAACGGATGTAAAAATATCGGCGGGATCTTTTCGCGCACTGGATTTTACTGCCTAGACCCTAGAGTTGAAAATCGAACAGTGTGTTTTCGACATGCTGCTGTGATGCACTCTGTTGGACTCTCACAGCTCAGTTCAACACCTAGAGGTGAAAATTCCGTGCGTTATAAAATATCGCCGCGATATTTTTACGTCTACGAATGTCGACGTGATGTTAACATGCTAATAAGTTCTCACAATTCATGATAACCGTTGTATATAAGTACATCTTGTTTCTATGAAACCATGACTCAGTGCTGATTTTGAGTCACTGTTTACAGCCTAACCGCAAAGAGTAATTATTTATCTAATGTCTTTAATATTCGGGACTTGAAATTAAAATTAGCTACCTACTTATCTGACCATGAGGTCGTATCTTTGAAATAGTACTTGAACTTAATTTATTTAAGAGGTGTTGAAAGAATTACGCGGGTTATGTGGATGATTGACTGATTGTATAGAGGAGACGGGGATTTTGGGGCCTTATTGTAATAAGTTGAGGTATAGTTTAAAAAATGGGTTATATAATCAGCCCAATTTACAATCTGGAAAATGAGAAATGCAAAAACAAAGTTAAGATGACGAATAAAATGAAAATCGATTAAATTATAATCGATTAACGTGACAGAGCTCATAGTATTTAAAAAAAAATGCTTTTACCAGATGATTAATTCAAATTCACGTACTCTAGAAACTAATTAAGACACTTTTCAAAAATGGGTGTAATACCCTATTGACAATGTGGATTTCGCAAGTCCGTTTGATGAGGCCTGCTGTAGAAAATGAGTCTCTCGGATGCCACAGAACTCAATTGAAAACTAAAGTACTTTTGCGCCACAACTGTGATATAAAACCTCATTGCGCTAGAAACTGAGACGATCTGCTTCTCTTGATATTTTGGAAGATCGGAGATATCTATCAACTTCTTCTTTCAAAGTTTTTCCAAGTCAATTTGAGAGAGATGGTTTAAATAACATCTCTGTACCTATTAGGTTAGGAACGTTACGAACGTAGCAAACGCTGGTAATGAATGAGGAACGAAATAAAGTACATGGATTCCCCGTTTCATTTCATAAAAGTAATATAAGGAAGTATCGAAATGGGTTAGTACCTACAGCCGCCATTGTTCTCGACGAAAATTAAATCAAACATCATCGTCACCTACCTTTTCCCAACTACATAATAATTCGCACCTTTAGAAGTATAGAGACCTAATTCGAAATTAGCCGCAACCAAAATAGGTCTCTATAATTCTAATACTTCTAATAATACTAAATAATTTTGCTTGCGGCTAATTTCGCATTAGGTCTCTATACTTCTAAAGGTGCGAATGTTGGGGTCTGCTTCCAGTCTAAACGGATGCAGCTGAATACCTGTTATGTAAACATTGTCACCCATCCGCGGACCAACCGCGGCAAGTGTAGCTATTATTACTTAACCAGAAGCCCCCAAAAAATTTAATCAAACAATCATACCGAATCAAAACAAACATGGAACAAAAACGTATATCTACCAAAATGTAACGAAATAAAACCAGCTAATGACATTTCAATAACTCAAATTAACTTAAAAAAAAACATTATATAGGTAACAACATGTTCAATAAATCACGACCTCTATTCGGTATTGATCGGTAACTAGCTCGGTATAGCGCCGCATCCCCTGAATCTCCTGAAATTAAACATACCTAGCTATAAATCAAGCTACATCTCGAACTGGGTTGACCTCTATTCGGCCTGCATTTATACGCCATGCGCAACAAGTAACAAACTCTTGGCGTTTGAGTTCGTACTTGTTGCGTTCGTCATACATTTTTTCTTAGGGCGCGTTCTTACTAACGGAAGTACTTAAATTCTTGATAAAAGAAGCACACGGCTCAAGCAGCTGGTTCTAGAAGCATGCATTTTGTACTAAAGTTTCTTATACTTATAGGTACCGAAAGTAACAACATAAATGTTTTTGAAAATTCATCCCCAAAAGGGGTCAAATAGGGGATAAAAGTTTGTATGGGAGTTCGTAAATTTTTCCGATGAGAAATTCTATCAGGATCATTCCACCACTGCCATGCCATGCCACTTCCTCAATTAAATATCAACTTTAGTAGGACGTAGTCTAAGTTGATTTTTGTGTGGTTTGTAATAATAAGGTCCTAAAGTTGGTTGCATTGGAATTTGTACTTTGTTATGTATGTCATTGAGTTTGTTAAAGTTTATGTGCTTCTTAAGAAATAAATTTAGTATGCAATTTCATCATTTCGAAGATATTCTCATAAAATAACCTTACATTGCTCATTTTTAAATTGACAATGCAAAAGTAAGTACCAAATTTTTTGTTTCCTATGGGGAAATTCTACCAATAAACTCGTATGTTTACGGCGTTTGTTACTTATTTGTTTTCAATATCAGCTTATCCCGTTTTATGACCAAAACTGTGATAAATAAGTGTAGGGACACAATGTAAGCACGATAGGCAGAATGCTAGACAAACAAAAATATACGTAAGTGAGACGAATGAACGGCCGGCCAGTTACTGCGCACTGGTCCGAATGGAAGGTTGTCTCTACGGGTTTCTTTTATCGAATAAACGGGGACATCCCTAATCTATAAAAGGACTTTACTTTAGTGGCCCCGCAACCTTCTACTACCAGACGGAGCAGTACTCACTTAGGGGTTTACAACGAACAGCGGAGAGACCCCTAAATTGGTGACCCGCGTCTCAAATACACGCGAACATTCCTAAGTGTAAAAAGTGTTAACGCTGCGAGTGCCACGTCTATACGCGAACTATATTTCTGACGTTAGGAAACAGTGAACGTAACGGGCAAACATGAGCCACGAACAACAGCCACACCGGGCACAGGCACCACCAGCCAAGAAGGAAGACGATGAGCTAGCGCAAATCACGGCCA
Organism: Antitype chi; assembly: GCA_947359405.1. Lineage (NCBI taxonomy): Eukaryota > Metazoa > Arthropoda > Insecta > Lepidoptera > Noctuidae > Antitype > Antitype chi. Next base: position 19,846,984 of record OX375813.1, read on the forward strand.
AGACGCAAATTCCAGACTTTTGGACGGACCAACCGCGACTATGGTTCGGCCAACTTGAAGCTATTGTGGCAAGCCAGAAGCAAGGGGAACGCTCAAAATTCAATCTCGTGGTGGCAAAGCTGGGCAAAGACAGCGTACAACAAATTGCTGACCTAATCTTTCATCCGCCAGAAGAAAAAGCCTACACAATCCTGAAAGAAAGACTCTTGACCGTGTACGAGGAATCAGAGAATCGAAAAATACAGAAACTACTCAGTGAAATAGAACTTGGGGAGCAGAAACCTTCACAACTACTACGTAAAATGCAGGACCTCGCACAAGAGAAATTTCCAGACGACACGCTACGAATATTATGGATCAGCCACTTACCGGCTTCAGTACGAGCAATTCTGACCGTAAGTGAGATCGCCGATATCAGCAAATTAGCACAGATGGCCGACAAGGTAATGGAAACGGCAAAACCTGATGTAGCAGTAGCTGAAGTACGCACAACTACATCACCGAGCAACAATGATCTACTCATCGCGGAGATATCGAGATTACGTGAGTCCATCGACGAAATACAAAGAGGCAGAGCAACGTGGAGACAACAACAGGGTTCTCGACAGCGATCACAATCAGGAAACAGGCGCTACAACCAGCGACGGAACCCACAATCACCAAACTGGGTATGTTATTACCATTTCCGTTTTGGAAACGGGGCAAACAAATGCGTGCAGCCCTGTAACTGGGAGAAGCAGAAGGCATCATCGTCAGCAGAAAAATCGGGAAACTAGGAGCGGTGCAATCAGCGGCGGGAAATTGCATCGACACCTCGAACCACCGCCTATGTGTAACAGACATTTCTACCCGCATGCGTTTTCTCATCGACACAGGTGCAAACGTATCGGTATTACCAGTGACTAAGAAGCAAAAGTGCAAATCAGACAATTCCGAGTGTAAGTACAAATTGTATGCAGCAAACGGATCCGAAATTCAGACATTCGGCACAAAAGCATTAGAATTAAATCTTAACTTGCGAAGACCACTCAGGTGGACATTTATAGTTGCGAATGTAACGCAACCCATTATAGGAGCTGACTTTTTAAAATATCATAACCTAATGGTAGACCTGAATGCTCATAAATTAGTAGATAAGCGGACCGACTTAAATACGATAGGTAGCATAGTACAATGCACGGGAACCTCAGTCAGCATCGTAGATAGCAAGCACACGTATCACGATTTGTTATCGGAATACGTTGACATTACTAAACCTACCCCATTTAAGGATGACGACTCGCAAAACGAAGGTTGCAATATATTACACCACATCGAAACTACTGGATCGCCAGTACATGCGCGGGCTAGGCCACTTCCTCCTAACAGGTATCACCAGGTAAAGGAAGAATTTAGGCGTATGCAAGAGATGGGCATCTGCAGGCCATCTAAAAGCGAGTGGGCGAGCCCTTTGCACGTGGTGGGAAAGAAAAACGGGGACATCCGGCCGTGTGGTGACTACAGGCGTCTAAACGCCATCACCAAGCCGGACCGGTACCCCGTCCCACGGCTACATGACTTCACCTACGTACTCTCAGGTAAGAAAGTTTTTTCAAAACTCGATATCAACAAGTCATACCATTGCATTAGAGTAGCTAAAGAGGACATAGAAAAAACAGCGATAATTACACCATTTGGACTGTTTGAATTCCCTCGTATGACCTTTGGATTACGAAACGCGAGTCAAACATTCCAACGTTTTATGAACAACAATGTATTAGACGGCTTAGATTTCTTATTTAGTTTCGTCGATGACGTAATTATAGCGAGCGATAGTGTAGAAGAGAACAAAATGCAACTACGCAAAGTTTTCGAAAGATTTAGACAATTTGGTATCACAATAAACTTGGCAAAGTGCGAATTTGGTAAATCTAAAATTGACTTTTTAGGTTACGAAGTCTCCACTGAGGGCATTAAACCACTAAAGAACAAAGTAAAGGCTATACTAGACTATCCGCGACCAGAAACAGTAGAGCAGCTAAGACAATTTTTAGGCATGGTGAACTTTTACAGGGCAAGTATACCCAAAGCCGCTAGGCATCAAGCAAGCTTAAATAAATTCCTGATAGGCTCCAAACGTAAAGATAAGACCGTCATCAAATGGGATGATAAGACAACTAAAGACTTTGAAGAGTGTAAACTGGGACTAAAAAATGCTGCCATGTTGTCACACCCCAAGTCCAATGCACCCGTAGCTCTCATGACCGATGCATCAGACACTTGTGCAGGCGCGGTATTACAACAAAAGATAAATAACAACTGGCAACCATTAGGGTACTTTTCGAAGAGGTTTACTAAAGCCCAACAAAAGTACTCTACGTACGATAGGGAGTTGCTAGCGATCTACATGGCAGTTAAGCATTTTCGTTATTTATTTGAAGGGAATCATCCAACTATTTTCACGGATCACAAGCCGTTAATTTACGCGTTTGACAAACTACAAAGTGACTCCGAAACACCTAGACGCACAAGACAACTTTTATTCATTAGCGAATTTACCACGACAATCAGGTACATAGAAGGCGATAAAAACGCAGGTGCGGATTTCTTATCACGTATTCAAACAATTGACTGCCCGACTGTACTTGATTTCTCGGAACTAGCGCTAACTCAGCAAAATGACACCGAGCTTGCACAGCTATTAAAAGAATCAAACAATAATATATGTTTAAAGAAATATATCATTCCAAACTGCGAAACAGCCGTATATTGTGAAAACTCTACTAACACGTGCAGACCGTATTTAACAGAAAGTTACAGAAGACTTGCGTTCGACTCAATACATAACGTTAGTCACCCCGGAATTAGGGCAACACGAAAATTAGTTGCACAAAGATTCTTCTGGCCAGGCCTGAATAAAGATGTTAGCCGATGGGCAAAGTGTTGCATACCTTGCCAAAAATGTAAAGTCAACAGACACACTGTTTCAGACTTACAGCAATATTCAGCGAGCAAACGTTTCGAACACGTAAATATCGACATAGTCGGACCTCTACCAACGTCACAAGATGGCTATAGATACTTAATAACTATGATCGACCGATGTACACGCTGGCCTGAGGCGATACCAGTTAAAGAAATAACAGCAGAAGTAGTAGCCAAGACATTCTATGATACATGGATTAGCAGATTCGGCTGTCCCGAAAGACTGACAAGCGACCAAGGTCGTCAATTCGAGAGTGCGTTATTCAAACACTTAATGTTACTAATGGGCATTAAGAAACTACGTACTACACCATACCATCCACAAAGCAATGGTATTGTAGAACGATGGCATAGACTATTAAAATCAGCATTAACCGCACGGCTAGAGAACAACCCCTACTGGTGCAATGAGCTACCCACAGTATTGTTAGGATTACGTGCAGTAGGTAGAAGCGACAACGGCACAAGTCCCGCAGAACATGTTTACGGACAAACACTTCGCTTACCAGGAGATTTCTACATCGTCTCTGATAAGCAAACGTGTGATGATCATACGCTGTTAGAAAACATTAGGAACACTATTAGCAAACTTAAACCGGTACCTCATATTTCGCGCGACTCACGCACACTGTTTGTACATAATGACTTGAAAAATTGTGAATACGTATTTGTTCGCAATGATGCGATACGCAAACCACTAACTCCCACGTACGATGGCCCTTATCGCGTTGTAGAAAGAACACCTAAAGTATATGTAATTCAGTTAGCAAACAGGAAGAGCAATATATCAATCGACAGATTAAAACCTGCATATGTACTCAATGAGCATTCAGGAACCAGCTGTAGTCATAACAAGGTACATACAAACTCAGACAACAGTGTTACACCGCCGATTAGAAACAACGAAAGGTCTATATTACATAAGAAAACAAGTAGCGGACGTACTGTTAAGCCACCAGTTAGATTTAACTTGTAACACTATCCCACGATACCCAGCATTGTAACAAACAATATCAACCGTTGTAAGCTAAAATCAACGAACAAAGCCTGTATAATAGCTATTTCAGTATTAGTCAACCTCGATGCAACAAAACGCAACGTTAACATTATTGCAAAATTGTATTCATGCATCCTATTAGTGGCGTTGTCATAACGGATACTGAGGACCCCAAAGGGTGAATATTTTTTTGCAGAGTAGGTCGTTATGACAACTACCCTTAACACATTTTTTTCATAGGTAGGTACTGGTTGCATAGCAACAATATAAAGTCGGAACCTTGAAAAACAGGTGTCCGCAAAACATTGTGATACATAATAATACTAAGTAACAACCAGTAGAACTTTAAGATTAGGACATAACAAAGAAACAATTGTAAGCACAGACATAAATAAAACAGTAGATTGTAAGTAACAAATATTTTACTGCTATAGCAATGTCAACAAAAAACTGAAACAAAAATTTGTATTATAACAAACGAAGCAAGTCCCTAGTAATAGAGAGTACAAGTATAAATGGAAGTGGAACCTACTTTTAGTCAATACTTAAGTAAAATTTTCTTAAAATTTTGGGGGGATGTAGTGTAGGGACACAATGTAAGCACGATAGGCAGAATGCTAGACAAGCAAAAATATACGTAAGTGAGACGAATGAACGGCCGGCCAGTTACTGCGCACTGGTCCGAATGGAAGGTTGTCTCTACGGGTTTCTTTTATCGAATAAACGGGGACATCCCTAATCTATAAAAGGACTTTACTTTAGTGGCCCCGCAACCTTCTACTACCAGACGGAGCAGTACTCACTTAGGGGTTTACAACGAACAGCGGAGAGACCCCTAAATAAGGAAAAATTGTCAGAAATAACGTTGTACGAAATTGTAACAGATTTAACAAATGATGAAAATTCAGCAAGTTTCGATAATTTAAGAAATAAAGTCATAATAACTTGACTTCCAGCGATTAATAATGTTATTATCAAAACAAGGACGTTGGTTCCCGGCTAAAACAACCGAAATGTATAAAAGAATAATAGATAATATCCCTTAAATCGTCAATAACTGAACATTCATCTATTTCGGCACCGCTGAAAAAAAAAATCTTTGCAATTAATTTCTCGTCGAAAAGAGGTTTGAAAGTTTCAAGTGAACGCATTCTCAGGCACGAAGTTTTTATAATTTGTAGTGCAATTGCAAATGTCTCCTTTCCTCGAACAAATTGAATCACAACCCAATTGAAGACTCAGCCAATATACTCGTCCCTTAACAGTAATAAATTCTCAAAAGCCTCGGTTCCGGATTCAGGTTGCAAGGTTTTTATTTACGTGACCGATATTCAGGTTATCAATCTAGGACTTCGTTAGGCTATCTAGGGTCCGAATTAACAGTTCGGCGCGAAGGCTGGGCGCGGAAACATCGTGTGCGGTTGCATCCGTCGGAGTCCCTTGCTGCGATTGGAGCTCTATTTATAATCACCTTTTTAAGGTGAGTTATCTATTTTGTAATGTTTTAATATCTGAATTCTGTATTGAAGTGTTAGAAATGAAAGGGTTTACCACCCTCCATGTAAAGATAGACTAATACATCGGGCGTTTTCGATAGTGCGCAATAGATTTTGTATCGATCTGGGCACCCCGCTATGCGCTCTTATATCTAATTCTGGACCCCTAATTAGGTTCCCTATTAAGTTCTCATTATTTTAGGATTAATGCTGTTCAGGTCCCAGTTTTGCTCGACTTTCTTAAAAGGTGGAATCAGAAATCCCGGAAGATTTGCAAAGCGACTAAAGACTAAAATAAAGCTCGGCGTTAAGTTGAGTTGAATCACTTAAACTAATTTTAAATTGTAATGCATTGCATGGTTCTCAAAATAAACTTTTCTTCTTTGTTTAACGCCGTGCCTCTCACAAAGTCAGTTAAACAAAGACGTTCAAACAACTTCGTTTCAGGTTAAACATTCAGACGAAAGTAATGCTATCGCTAGTTTTGGAGACTATTCAATTTCATTCAAGCTCTCGAAAAGCTCATGCGAAGTCTTTAAACTTTCCGTCTGTATCTAACAAAGGGCTCTGAACCCAAACTAATAATTATATTTTTGGAAAGGTCTTTGAGCTTAAAGCTGTCTAGACGTCTGCTTTTGCATTACGAAATCTTTCTTTTCATCTTAACCACTCCGAACATTTTATCCAGACGCCCCGAAATTAAATTTAGTCTCCTCTAAACCAATGTCTGGAAAAACAATAGACTAAAATTTTTCGTGGATATAAAATATTGCTGGTCGTGTCTAACATACATAAAATGGATCAATAATTGAATAGGTAATTAATATACCGCCAGGTTTAAGCCGAAGTATATAATGGTTCCAACTTTTGCAATGGCATATTAGCAGGTCTACAAAATACATGGTGACATTGATCAATCTTTGTGCGCAAATAATACGCGTCGTAAATCTTCTTTGCGTCCATCAACCATCGCCATTAAAATGTCGGCCGTACAGATACAGCCTGCCGTCTGCACCGGGCGGAGGCTGCACCACGCATGCGTGGTGACCTGTCGCCGATGAAAATAAAAGTTTCATACGGCGTCACAGTTCATAATTGCTGAGGCTAGGCTCCGGGAATATTAGCTGCTGAATAACGCAACAAATTGTGGTATTTGTTGCTTTAACGACTCACGGAAGTCTTGCCAATGTAATTTTTTTTTTTAGGATGCAACAACCGCGTTAGAGTGCAAGAGAAATGAAAAGTGTCCACCACTTGGTTATTCTTCGCTTTTATTGTTGTTTAGTGGCATCTTTCCCCCCTATCGTTAAATATTTAGGACGATTTCACGACGATCCGGTTAAATATCTGTATATGCAATTCAGCATCTGCCAGTACACCTTTAGAAAGGTTTATCAACACCATTCTTATTTTTTTCTAATGCAAAGATCTAAGTCATATTTTATTCCACAACCAGGTTCGGTCGAGGTCTCAAGACTCTTCAAGATCTTCTAAAACAAGCGAAAGCCGGCAAAACCGTGAAGAACGAAGATATCCCCCCACCAGTCATGGTGGGAACATCAGGGGCAGGTGGGCCGTCTGCACCTATTCCTGAAGAGCTGAATCTATCTCCATCTATTCCTGAGCAGCCGCAGCCAACTGGTGTGGAAGTGCCGGAGCCAGAGTCGGAGCCAGAGCCGAAGTCAGAGTCAGAGCCGGACCTGGAACCCGAGTCGGATCCGCAGGCGGAGCAGCCCCTGATAGACCTGAGCTCTCCAGAACCGACTGAGCAGGAGGCTACTCCACCTCCTACTAACACCAGCCCGGAAGAAGGGTTGAAAGAGTCTCAGAGGCTATGGGAATTGCAGTCTATTTTATGTAAGTTTTAAATGTAGTTTTTTTTTAATTGCAGAAATCTAGGTTTTGGTGCGCTGAAGAAGCTTTTGGCTGAAGAGTTTATCATTATGTAGGTCCAGAATGGACTTGTAGTACCAGTGTGTTATTATTCGCACACAAAAGGCTGCCTCTATTCTCGAGATTGCTTTTAAGACACCCCCATGTTTTTGTTTCTTTTATGATAAAGAGGCCCCAACTAAAGTGTTCATTTACTTGTTTTCAGCCCGCCAAGCCGAATTCAAGGCAGAAGCTGTAGCTGCGAAGAAACGGAAGGACAAGTTCATTGCTATTGGGTTAATGAAGGTGGCCAAACAGTTCGATGCCGTAGTGGAAGCTCACCAAGGTGGCGAAGTCATGGATTTAGCTGAGCTTCCTACCGTTGAAGCTATCACTGAAGCTTTAGAGCATGAGCGGCTGCAAGAACAACTAGCGGTCGTTCAGCGTACGGTCGGTGCGTGAGAAATATAACCTTTCTTTATCTGGCCATATTATAGTCTTTTTTCTTATGAACATTTTTTGTCTCTTCGGCAAGTTCTTTTGTTGATAAAAATGTAGAATGAAAGGCCAGTATGCAATAAAGCTAATAGCAAAATAAGAGGCAGTTTCATTACATTTACTTTCATTACGAAATATATAAGCTGGTTGCAACTAGCAAAATACAGAGAGGAGAAAGATTGCCCAGCAGTGGGATGATACTGTCTGAGTTGGCAATTTTTTTCTCAACATACAATTATGCTAGAACCAATCTTGCATAGCTTGTGTTAATTAATATACGAATACGAGAGTAACACTGCAACATCGCATGTCACCCGAAACACAAACTTGTTGGTAAACAATAGTACTAAAATAAACAATATTGGGCAATTGTTTTTAATGAATACGGGTCTAATGCAATTGGCAAGTACACGTCATATAAATTGGAATGATTGAAGCGCGTTCGTGAATTCTAACATGTGCCGGTGTATTTTAAAATTTCACCGTGAAATTTTAAGTGATGTGAGTTTGGAGTGAGCTGTCATTAGTGTCAAACTCTAGCATAACGTGGAATGATAGCTCACTCCAAGCTTACTTCACTGAAGATTCCACGGTGAGATTTTTACAGAATAGATGGGCTGTAACAGTAACGTTTTTATTTACCATTTAGCACAAGAAACGCCTGCGGAAGACACCAGTAGTGGTGGGGGCCTAATAACCGCGACGAGCATAGGAGAAGGGCTTCATCAAAGACTTGAGGCTTTTAAAGTAAGTATACTAAGTATATGGTGGAAAGTTGAAGGTTTTCCTACTAATCTTACTAATATTATACTCGTAAATGTGAATGTTTGTATGTTTTTGACTCAATCACGCAAAAACGGGTGAATGGATTTGGATGAAATTTGGCAAACAGATAGTTTAGCACCTGGACGCATAGGATACTTTTAACACGCTTTTATTAGCGTCACCTAAATGTTTGTTTGTTTCTAACCGACTCCTTTTTTGGACTTGATTTTGACCCACTTCAAACGGTGAGATTTCATTTAAACTTTGTAGACTTAACGAGGACCGATGATAATTAAAAAATTTAAAAAAAAAACTGAAAAATCACGCTTTTATAGTTAAATAGCAGCACTAAAAAATAGAAAATAAATAATAGTAAAAAAAACTAAAAAACATGCTTTAAAAACCAAACTAAAAAAGTAGAAAATAATTCTATTAAAAAGCGTAGGGTGCTTGATATTAATTGATTATAAAAATACCTCAAAAAGCATCCCACGCTTTTTAATAGAATTAAATTATTTTCAACTTTTTTAATTTGGTTTTTAAAGCGTGTTTTTATCCCGATAGTACGTTCCCGTGGGATAATATTCGACCTCCACGCGGGCGAAGCCACTCGCAAAAGCTAGTATTAAATAATAATGCAAGAGATTGTAGTGACTACTAACTGATATTACTAAAAAAGCCATTCTCTAGTATATCTGCAGGCTTAGAATGACGCTTTCTATTTCTACGAAGACTAGACAGTGGTTTTCTATACAAAGTCACATTTCGTTTCTCCATTTTTGACATCGCACCGTAGATATCCTTCTACAATCTGTCATTTTGTCTTTCGTTTCTAACGATCTTTGTCTAGGTCCTTTTATATGTACACTATTTCAGAAGAATATTTCTTCCCAAACTGTCAAAATCACACTGACCACAAACGTTCTACTCGACGGCCACAAAACGATATACTATATTTATCTACAAAATCATGATTCGTTTAGAACGCATAACTGTGATAATTAATAGAAGAACATAGCTATCTTCTCCTATTGTACGTCATTTTGTTAATAGTCATGTCTATTCTTCCGTCAACAAATCGATGATGCATACTAAGCCTGCTAAGGGACAATTCCCGCATTATTATGAACTTTCGCATTCTAATCTGATTCTCAATCTGTCAAAAATACCTCTAGTTTAGCTATCATTTTTGACAAGATACTGACATTGAGAAAAGAGAGGTTGCCATTAGATTTGGAATGTTTTAAATAAGGGAATTGGCCTTCTGAAATCAGCATTGATTCGCAAAGTATCAAGACTACTTAGTCCTGATACTTTGCCTGAGATGAGATTGTGATCAGTCAATTTGTCTAATTAACATCGTAACGAATGTTGGTGAACTGTCAAAATGAAAGCCATTGCTACTGTTAGTGTGTTACGAAATTACCGCGCTGGCATGAGTAACATAGACAATTGCTCTCAACAAAGTAAGCGCTAATCGAAGTTCTGTTTCTGTCAATCGTTAGAAGATAGCAGAGACAAAAATATGTTTTCAATGTGTGTAAAGCTAAACGCATTAAGTGATTTGTGGGTCTAAAATCCGTGGTGCCAAACTAAAGGCTACGTGAGCGTGTACCACAATTATTTGCAGTGTGTTTAGGTGTAGGGTAGGTACGGCAAATTGACAGTAATAGTTATACTAACGCTATAGTTAAGGTCCATAATTGGTTTACTGTAAATAATTTGGTATTAAATGGAAAGAAAACTAAATGCATAAAATTCACGTTACCGAATGTTAGAAGTAGTGAATGTCACGTTGTATTGAATAAGGAGATACTAGAATTCGTCGAACAGACGGTTTTCCTGGGAATCACGCTTGACTCAAGGCTACAGTGGGGTCCTCACTTAACATCACTTGCAGGGCGGCTAAGTTCTGCCGCTTACGCTGTTTGGAAGATCCGTCAATTAACAGACGTGGATACCGCGAGACTGGTCTATTTTAGTTACTTTCATAGCATCATGTCTTACGGTATTTTGCTATGGGGACGTGCTGCGGATATTGAGTCGATCTTCATTCTGCAAAAGAGGGCTGTCAGGGCCATCTACAACCTACGCAGACGCGAATCTCTTAGGGAACTGTTCAAAACAATTAACATCATGACGGTACCTTGTCAATATATCTTTGAAAACATTATGTACGTTCGTAAAAATCTACATCTGTTTAGTAAGATAAGTGACAGGCACAATTTTAATACTAGAAATAGGAACAAATTAGATCAACCACATTTCAGATTGTCTAAAGTACACACTTCTTTTATGGGGTACTGTGTAAAATGTTATAATAAAATACCAGCCGATATTCTTGAACTAAATGAAAAGAAATTTAAATTATGCATTAAACGCACACTATGTAGACAAGCATATTATAAGTTAGATGATTACATTGTTGATAAAAATGCTTGGCTTAATGCTGGTCCGACTCCACAGGCACCTGGGCTTGCTATTTAAAATTTTCATATTTGGAAGAGATGCTTCCCTTTTTTGTTTTCTGACATTATGAACATTTCTGTTCCTATTATTTTTATTTTCTGACATTACGAATAAGTTTTTATTTTGACTGAATTAAGTATTATTTATAAAAAATTCAAAAGATATTAAATATTTTTCTTTCATTTTGGAAATCAAATTTGATTAATTTCTCAAATACATTGCAAACTATATTTTTGTATAATTTAGAAGCATTTTGTTTAAACTTTGTAAATGTGAGTACCATGCATCCGTATAATAATTATATTGTTTTGATGTACGTTGACTTGAAAAAGCGTGGCAGTTGAGAGTATGTCATGCTCACTTAAATGTCTCGCTGATGGTGGCGCGTGTGTCGGATCATTCGGTTCCCTACAAAATGGTTGAGCTGGATGGTGCTGATCCACGCGTCAAGTTCGTGAACGGGCGCCGTCGGTTGAGACTGGTCATCTCCTAACTTCCATGGCTAATTTTAAATTTTATATTTAGAATTGTTTTTTTTTTACATTGTCTCACATATAGAAGCAACAAGAATAATGTTCCCAAGTTTTTGTAATACATAACATGATTAAAAAGAGTGTCCATGGAGTTTCTTGCCCGTTCTTCTCCATAGAGATCTACGTTTTGGAATGGGCAACTAGCTTCAACTTTCCAACTGGTCGACTTTTTGACAATTCAAAAGTGCCTGTAAATGGTTTAATTGAAATAAATGCTTTGAGTTTGAGTTTGAGTTTGAGTTTGCACAAGGACCAAAACTGTTTGTCACTTCTCTTGAGACTCCAAATTGTCATATATTGAGCTGCTTTCTATCAAAGTGCACGGTAATCCCCAACTTAGTATTAGATACAATGAAAGTGATTATGTTTTGTATACTAGCTTGATATAAAAAATTTTTTTTTTTTTTTGCTTTTTATTTTAATATTTCATTATTTTCTACTTTACAGATGCAAGAAGCCAAAGCCAAAGAGGAAGGCAACTCTTCAAAAGCTCGTCGGATGAACCGTATTGTAAAGCAGTATGCCGACGCCATTAAACGTCACGACGCGGGACAACCAATACCAGTGGATGAGTTACCTACACCGGCTGGGTACGGACCTCTGCCGACTGGCGCTACAGGAGTGAGTATAGTCAGTCTATGTATATTATTAGCAGAGATCGGATATTCGGATGCATATTCACCTAAAGTTGAGATGTTGGCTAACATGGAATGCGCTTTTGTATCGAAAAAGTCTTAATTTAGGTAAGTAATTTGTATATTTTTTATTTTAAGTAATAGAAACCACCCTTCCTCCAGTACATACACATATTTGTATCGGGTTAAACATTAATTTTAAATTAATACACATCTGAATAGTTATGCAAACCAAGAATACCGCTTCCATACTTTCATAGCTAAAAATTATCTTTAGGTAAATATGCATCCGAATATCCGATCTCTGATTATTAGCTACTGTGACGTCACGACGCGGGTCAGCCAATAGCAGTGGACGAGCTAGTCAGACCACCGAAGTAAGTATTTTTACAGGCTCTTATTATTATACTGAATGAGACGATCCGGCAGAGGACCAAGCAGCTGACATAGCCCTCAGCAAAGACGGTAGACGTGATCTTGAGGTAAGGTCCCTCAGGCTAAGTGGACCGACACTTTTCACAGCTTTAGTTAAATGGTGTTTGAATAGACGTAAAAGGCCTACATACGAGTTTATCTTAGACATTAGTGACATTGCTGGAGTAAAACATAGTGAGGATAACTGGACTTCTGGTTAAAATAAGTCTAAAATCGCCGACCCGGCTTGAGTAAGTGTGGTGATCAATGTCTCGTGTCTTCTCTGTATGAGAAAAGGCCTTTGCGGACAGATGTAGGCTCATGATGACATGGTGATGCTCACTCAGGTACACTAGCTTGCACCCCAAATCACTAAATGTATTTAGCGCTGAACATATTTAATGCAAATAATTCTCTACCCGGTAACTTCAAATAGAATGATGTTTGACAGAAAAATTATGATGTTTTGAATTCGGTGATTTTAGTGCACGCAGGCCTTAAGGGGAATCTAGTCGCGGGCTCGAACTCACTGGTGGGCTTGGCAAAAAAGCACGCTGTCTTACCAGGCTTCGTGTCCGACAGAGGTAGTAACCGTGATGAGTAGTTAGACGCTAGTCTACACGCACAACATTATTGAGTGAGATGCAGGATCAGTTATAGTAAAACAGGCGCGTAAAACATTAAGAAAAGTCCTGCGGGTGCTGGGTTTTATGAAAAAACTACTGCATAAATCAATGACCGATAAAGTTTATTGAACTTTTCGATATTTGAGCTTTGTCGGTACCGACTTGGTTTTAGAGATTTCACACTTCTTTTATTACTTATACACGCCCAAAGTTAGGTCAAATTAGCAAGAAAAACTAATCTTTGTTGGCTCATAACTTTTAAATGGCTTTTTATTTTAGAATTCGGTTTCCGTACATATAATATTAATAATGAGACAAAACTATACCATGTTTAATTTTTGATGTTTTTTTTTGTTTTGAAATCTGAAATTAAATAATTAATTGAATCTAAAACTTATTGACCTGATCATGTGCCTTTTTCAAAATCCTCAACCATTTAGGATTTAGAGGTACATAAACCATTCTTAGATTTCTAACGATACGTTCAACCTTATTGGGTTTCTTATGATGCACGCTTTTTTATATGCGCTTCTTTTTAATTTTCTGAGATTTCATAAATGAGCCTCTTTTTAACTTTCTGGCCTTTTCAGTTACTTGTTTTTTCGGACACCAAAATTTGAATTATTTGAGGTTCGATTAAGTTCATGCTAAATAATTCCTTTTCTAATTATCATATTGAATGTTCTTCCAGTCCAGTCACACTGGCCCGTCGCCCGGGCCGGCCAGCGCGGGCCCCAGCGCGGACCCGGCGGGGCTGCAGGAGCGCGTGGTGGCGTTGCTGCTGAAGAGACAGCTGCAGTACAAGGAAGCCGCTTTATACCATAAGAGGAAAGGTACGTTTGATGGCTCATATTATTTCCGGTTATTAGTCTTTTTACATAAAACATACATTTTTACAAAACCCATACAAAAACATTTAAAAATAGTGACCTATCGGCATCAGGAACAGGGTCCGAACCGCCGGTGTTTAGGGCTCTGGAGAGAGGAAGCTCCTGCTTAGCCGTGCCGTGCCCAGGAGTACTGCTCTGTGCATCATGCCCTGATCCAGCCGCGCAATGGGACCTTCCAGAGGGGTTGGTCGAGGCTCTTCGCTTACTGTTACTATTATCGGTACACAATAACTTCAGATTCCACGTCCCACATGTCTACAACCTCATGTGCTAAATCAAGATACTTGATTTTTTTACCTTTCTCAGATTTCACGACATTCTCGTCATGAGAGATAGCGATATCAACATTGATGACTAATTATTAAGTCTACACTTACATACAAATAATAAACTCACGCCTTCTTCCAATGGGGGTAGGCAGAAACCACAGAACGCCTACTAGGATCATTACATACTCCTTTTGCTTCGTTAACGGTCATACATCTGCCCGCTCCATAGCGCGCTGAGCGACCTTAAATTTTGTAGACTAGTCCAACTTTCAGTGTCTGCGGCTCGGCACCGTATGTCATAACGGGCAGAGCGCACTGGTTGAAGACCTTAGTCTTCAAACATTGCGGGACAGGCAACAAAACGACTTGACGTAGTTTTCCAAACGCTACGCAACCCAACTGGATCCTTCTGTCGGCTTCTTGCTCAAAACTTGTGTCCACCAAGCTGGATGACTTGCCCTAGGTAGACATACTTTCATGGACGCTTGAGATGATTCATCACAACAAAATTCAAGTGGTTTTAAAAAAGTATTCTGGGGAAGGCGAATTGGTAACCATTTGAGCTTCACATGAAATTCGGTAACATGGTCATATTTGCGCAAACCGGATATTAGGTATACAGACATTTTAAAGCCGCTTCAGTTTATCAAGTTAGTCTTGAATAAGGTCAAGATAGCTGGCATAGGGGATGGGAGGGATGAAGAAGTGAGTGTGCAAGCGCAATTAATTAATATATTAAAATTAAGAAATTAATTAAACGGTCACAGAGAGCAATTAAAAAACAAAATCTCTTAAAATTAAATCTTTCCCTTAGAAAGGAACGTCTTATCCTTTCAAAAAGTTTAAGTACTTGTACTGTTGAATTAGATAAATGTAGGGAAAAGTATGACATTGATACTAAGCTCCTTTATAATGATATTCTACAAAAAGAGCACTTGCTGAAGCATATATTTGAGAAATATGAGACTTCACAACAAGATCTAAGTGAGCGATTGATTGAGGCTGGGGAACTACTTGAATTGGTGAAATGCAATGCTGAGAGGTATGAGTCTCTGACTAATAACCTCTCATGCAGCTGTGCCAACCAACCACAACCTCCTCAGCCTCAGCTTGACTTGTCTCCCCCGTTGTTGGTTCTTCCAGCAGAACCCTGTGTTAATACACAGAATAATAATAAATCTATATTTTTTTGTGACGAGTTAGGTTCAGGCTTTGGCAAAATTTTACATAATTACCTTAGCCACAGTTTCACCAATCATAGTTATCATAACATAAGTTTTAAACATATGATAAAAAGAATTGCAAACACCAACCTAGATAATTATTCTACAATGGTTTTGCTATTAGGTAATAGTACTGGTATTACCAAAAAGGACATAGTGGATGGTGTAGACACCTTATTAAAATTAAATATAGGAAAGCTAATGTTGTGTGCTTTACCTTACTCTGATACTTTATCAGATCATGAAAATTATTATATTTATAAGTTGAATAGTACTATTCACAGGCTGACATGTTGTCATAGTGACAAATTATTGTATTTTGACACTAATAAATTTGTTAGTGGTTTTAAGTTAACTCAGAGAACTTTATCTCTGTCTAGGGAATGTCGACAAATGATTGCTATGTTGATAGCATATAATATTAACGAGGTTATAGCTAATATAACAAATACTAGTATTAGTGACAAGTCTGTGTTGTCTAGTTATACTAACAACATAGATACGAATTATGAATCTTTCAGTTGTACGAAGGAGGATCCACCTATTATACCAACATCTATGGAGGCCAGTACCAATCAGAGAGAGTATTCTCTTTCTGCTGGAACTCATATGGACATTTTAGACACTTCAGTTGTAGTGGTGGAGGTTGCTTCAGATAACTGTTTAAACTAGTTTGTAAGACAACGGAAGTTACCCCTTCAAATAACCAATTATTGTTAGAGAATAATAAAAAAGTATCTTCCGGCAATTTTACTCATAATAATAAAAAACCAAAAGGAGTGCAACATACTTTAAAATTGTTTAACCAAAATATCCAAGGTTGCTCTTCTAAATTACTTGAAATAGAATTGTTTTTGGAAAATACCAAGTTTGATGTAATTTGTTTAACAGAACATTGGTTAAAAGATCATCAATTAATGTCAATTAACTATGAAAATGATTGTGTAGTTAGCTATTTCAGCCGTAAACGTATGATACATGGCGGGTCTTTAATATTAGTTAAAAATTCTATTAAATCCAAAGAACGAAAAGACATCATCGGGCTGTCTGTTGAACACACCATTGAATTGTCCTGTGTTGAGCTTGATAAGCATGTTATAGTATGCGTTTACAGACCTCCAAGTTACCAGAATCTATCTGTGTTTGATTCTGTAATGGAAGATGTGTTAAAGAAACTTATTACTAATAGTAAGTCAATAGTTATATGTGGTGATTTTAATATTAATTTACTAGAAAATAACTCAAATACTGTCAGATTATTAAGTCTATTTAGGTCATTTGATCTGTCAAATGTTTTCAATGAACCAACCCGAGTGACAGCTTCTTCTGCCACTTGTATTGATAATATTTTTTGTAACTGTGATTATTTACACAAACAAATTGTAAATAAGTTGCCATCTGATCACAGTGGACAAACAATAACTTTTTGCTCCTACATGCCTTTACAAAAAATTCAAATTAGGTTCAGGCCAATGACAAGTAAAAATCTAGAGAAATTTAATAATTCTTTAGCCAGTACATTATGTGTTCAGAGTTTCAATAATGTATGTGACCCAAATGAGTTCTACGCCGAGTTCTTCTCACTATTAAACAGGCAATTTAATAACACTTTCCCACTAAAGACTAAAACTATTTGCACAACGTTCTTATTTAGTGATTGGGCTACTCCAGGTATTCGTAAAAGCAGGGAAAAACTTTTTGAACTTTATGGCCTAAAGCAACAAATGAATAATACAAGCTTTGATCAGTATGTTTCAAAATATTCAAAAACTTTTAAAATTGTTTGCAAATTAGCTAAAGCGCTATATATTAGCAATAAAATAGAATCAGCTGATGATAAAATAAAAACGACCTGGCAAATAATAAATAATGAAACAGGTAGAAAAAAACAGCGTAATACTGAATTTAATTTAGATACTGCAAATGGCTCCATCAACTCAGATGTAGAAATAGCTCAGGAATTTGAAAACTTTTTCGCTAATATTCCTGTTAAAACTACTGAAGCTTTAAATTCCTCACCCGCGCGTTCTGCTGACTTACTCAGAAAGAATGTAAGGGCATGCTCCTTGGAGTTCAGGTTTCAGCATACCAACCCCCAAGCTGTTATAAAAGCTTTCAAAGATCTTAAAATTAAATCAACAGAAGATCTTTGGGGAATGTCTGTAAAAGTCTGTAGTGCTATTATCGAAACCATTGCGCCCTATTTAGCTTTCATATTTAACACCAGTGTAGACCAAGGAGTCTTCCCGGATCTCATGAAACATAGTAAAGTAGTTCCGTTATTCAAATCCGGTGATAGTAAAGAACCTAACAATTATAGGCCTGTGTCAATTCTGCCAGTTCTCAGTAAGGTGTTTGAAAAGTTGATTCTCAATCAAATGTTACGTCACTTTAATAAAAATGCCATCTTTCATGAACAGCAGTACGGTTTCACCAAAGGGCGTTGTACCACCGACGCTGGTGTCACCCTAATAAAGAACATTTTTAACGCCTGGGAAGAAGCAAAAGATGCCATTGGAATCTTTTGCGACCTCTCCAAGGCGTTCGATTGCGTAAATCATGAGACACTTCTGCTGAAACTGGAGCACTATGGGGTTAGAAATACAGCTCTTAATTTACTAAGATCATACCTGAAAGACAGAAAAGTTAAAGTTCAAGTAAACGGCGTAAACTCATTAGGGTCTGAAATGGCAATGGGCGTTCCTCAAGGTTCAATATTGGGTCCATTCCTCTTTTTAGTTTACATTAATGATTTACCCTATTTACTTCTAAATCAACCGAAGATGGTGTTATTTGCAGATGACACATCATTGATATTTAAAATAGACCGACGTTCACAAAATCTTGACGACGTTAATAACTCTATTCTTCAGGTCCAAGATTGGTTTACGGTAAATAATTTGGTACTAAATGGCACAAAAACCAAATGCATTAGATTTCAATTACCAAATGTTAGAAGTAGCGAATGTGACATCATATTGAATGGAGAAAAACTGGAATTTGTTAATCAAACGGTGTTCCTGGGAATCACGCTAGACGAGAAATTACAATGGGGAGCTCATATAACATCTCTTGCGGGGCGGCTAAGCTCGGCCGCTTATGCTGTTAGAAAGATCAGACAGTTAACAGATGTAGAAACCGCGCGATTGGTCTATTTTAGCTACTTCCACAGCATTATGTCGTATGGCATTTTACTGTGGGGTCGGGCCGCTGACATTGAATCCATCTTTATTTTGCAAAAGAGAGCTGTCAGAGCCATTTATAATCTACGTCGCCGCGAATCCCTCAGGGAACTGTTTAAAAGGATTAATATTATGACGGTACCTTGCCAATTAATTTATGAAAATATTATGTATGTAAGAAAAAATCTACATCTTTTTAATAAAATAAGTGATAGACATAATTTTAATACTAGAAACAAAGACAAAATAGATCAACCATTTTTCAGATTAGCTAAAGTACATACATCTTTTATGGGGTACTGTGTTAAATGTTACAACAAAATACCTTGTGATATATTGCAATTAAATGAAAGGAAATTTAAAGCTTACATTAAAAGTAAACTTTGTAAACTAGCGTATTACAAATTAGAGGATTATATCCAAGATAAGAATGCTTGGAAACATGCTGGTCCTGCTCCATAGGACAATCTAGAGTCTAGACAAAATCAAACTGGTTGCTAATTGAATTGTACATATAATTAATTATATTTATGACATTGATTTACACTCAGTAATTATTTTAACTCACACACTGACTCATTACTTGTTAATATTGTAGTAAAATCATACCTATACTTACTTTTACAATGTTTGTAAATGTGTGAACACCATGTATCTATCACAGAATTAATTTATCTGTATTGTTTCAATTTGATTCTTTTTACCCATTTTGGTATGGTAATTTTATTCTGGGTGCATCGTTTTCACACATAATCATATAATGAATGTAAATACTCGTATTTTACTTGAAACATTTTAAAAGAGTAACGGTGGAGTTTCTTGCCCATTCTTCTCCATACGAAACTACATTTTGGAAGGGGCGACTAGAATCAATTCTATTTTAATGTAAATGTTGACGTTCAAAAGTGCCTTTTAAGTGCCTATTTGAAATAAATGCTTTGACTTTGACTTTGACTTTGACAATCTTGTTGGCAGTCGGTAGCAAATTACGCGGTGTCTTCAAAGGTGCAGCGGATGCAAATAGCTTGCGGCTAACTTCCTGTAGGTAGGCATTCCAAGAAAAGTTCTTGTCAATGAATATCCAAAGTATTTGACTGTTTCGCTGAAGGAAATAACAGAGTTGTCAAAACAAACTTCTGTTAAGTCGAGTTCAAAGTTCAAACATGGTTTTGTAATACGGAGATAAGTATCGTAACAGAATTACCGATACTACATAGTTATCGATATTTTTCGGATTCCTAGAATAGGACAAATTCATTGGTCCATTAACCTTATCTAATATCATCATCGATCTGCCTTTGCCCAACTATGTTGGGGTCAGCTTCCAGTCTAACCGGATGCAGCTGAATACTAGTATTTTACATGGAGCTACTGCCTATCTGACCTACACAACCCGGTAACCGAGTAAAACTGTACCCCTTGGTAAGATTGGTTGTCAGATTTTCGGGTCTCTTACGACCCGTAATGACTGTCAAAGACCCACGAATGACAGCCGGTTCCAACGGCTTAACGAGCTTTCCGAGGTACGAAGGGGTCTTTGGTATCTTAAGATGGTCACCCATCCGCGGATCAACCGCAGCAAGCGTAGCTTAACCTGATCGATTGACCCACACGGCTCCAGCCTGTCCTTAACTAACATTTGGGTATAATTATGTTTTTTCTCTGTTCCAGGTGAAACAGATACAGCCATTAAACTGCTTCGGACAGCGAAACGCTTCGACCCTATGATAGAGGCAGCACGGTCGGGGCAAACTATCGATATGAAGCAAGTGCCGCCCGCGCCCCGGCTTGTCAAACCAAAACCGTAAGTACTTAGATAAATTATAAATCCTCGTAGAGAAAAACCATTTTAAAAATCCACAAAACTTGATTATTTCAATGTGTTTTTAAATTTTGAACATAGATTCTATACATTAAAATAAATGTTTAAATTTTGCGCAAAACAGATTTACGAAAGAACCGCGTTTGTTTATTACACACATTTTACCACCACCAGTTCCGAGCCAACACCATCAGAGCCAACTGGGGACAATTCCTCAATCGACGAACCTTCCGGATCTTCCAACGAGGGCTGGGTGGAAGTCGGAACTACAACAGGAGCTTCAGGCAGCGAAGATGGCTTCACCAGCCTCTTGAGCCAGCTGGAATCTCAAGCTAAAACAGCGCGGGAATATATATACCATTGCAAATGTATGGGGCATGTTGCCGAGGCCAAGGTCTATGAGAAACTTGGTGAGCGCGTCAAAGAAGATCTTGATATTCTGAGGGTGGCTATGCTGTGAGTATATAGATTTTGTAATAGGTCTATAATTTTCCCACTGCTGGGACACAGGCCTCTTCTCTATAAGAGGGAGTGGGCCGTATTCCACCACGCGGGCCCAGTGCGGGTTGGTAGATAGATGTCTTTGAATTTTTTGGTTCTAGGACATTTTTTCCGGCATTTAGGCCGGTTTTCTCACGATGTTTTCCTTCACCGTCTTGAGAGCAGTGGTGAAGAAATAATTTACACAAAGAAAAGCGCCTGTCTGGGTTCGAACCTACGACCTACATCTCGTAAGTCGTGGCTGTGACCACTGGGTCACCACTGCTCTTTAATAATAATAATACCAGGCTTTTATTGTCTCATTAAAGGGAAATTGCCGGTTCTCACATACAGGTTGGTAAGAACAGCGAGGCGTAACCTGTAAACAGTATATGATTCGACGTCCAGTAGACCAGATAAATTGGTGTTGTGTCAGTGTCAATGACTTTTTAGCGGAATAGTCATTCAATGGTATTAACACTTTGTAGACCAAAAGACGCAGAGTGGGAAGGCCTCCCACAAGGTGGACCGATGAGCTTGTGAAGGCCGCGAGAATCCTCTGGATGTGGGAAGCACAAGACAGGTCGAAGTGGATGAGTTGGGGGAGGCCTATGTCCAGCAGTGGGCGTCTTTTGACTGAAATAAGCTTAGAAAGTAGTTTGGATGATTTTATATATTATGATTCTTTAAAGCCATATTTTTACGCTCACGAATCATATTTTAATCAACATACAACCTTACATTTAATTTTTAAACCGGACGAAAATTTGAATTTCGGGGCTTGCTTAAACTTTATGAGATTTACTAAAATGATAAATTTGTGTTTATCGTTCTAAGCAATTACTTTTTAGCTATAATTCCTTCATATCTATATATTTATATTTCAGCAATAATCGCAGCTTACCCGGCTTCCATTACGTGATGCATGAGTTTTCTATCACACAATGCAATACCGACCTTGGAGTGAACGACTTAGAGCTGACAATCATGCGCGGCATCGCTTACAATGTGGCTAAGGATATTGATACCTACGTGAGATTCGAGTTCCCGTTCCCACAGGTATTACATTTTTATTTTACAAAATACTACAACTTTCTATTATAAACAGAGGTCGGAGTAGGTAGATTGATTTTATATACTTGCGTCAAGATATTATAATATGGACATGCCATTGTATCCATAATGTGCGGGAAGTACCGGAAAAAGTTCCGGAATTGGAATTATGGAATAAAATAAAATATAAAACATACAGATAGGCTAACAAAATCGTTTATTATATGAATGATTGATTGAATTGAATGAACAATAATTTTTAATTAAACAGAAACATAAATAAATTATTTTTAATCTTCATATTTTTCAATTTCCATATTTTGGCTTTCAACGTTAATACAATTAACATGAGATAAAGAAACAAAAGGCCCTGTCTAAGTTTTGTCTCATACTGTCAAGCGTCATTTCTAATTCAACAGTAAGGGACAAAATACGGTGTAACTATTCCATAGTATTTTTGTATAAAATAAAAGGCATGTATTTAATGCGGCAACTAAGTAAAATGAATATAGGTTTTAAAAAAAAATAGAGTGGGTACCTATAATGGGTTGGCAGCTAATAAGGAGTATCGTAATAAGTAATAGGTAGCATATTAATATATCAGTAATAAGCTCCGTTTTAATTTAAACTAGCATCAAGTTTTTCTTTTGGGAACAGAATTAATATCTAAGCGGAAACTTAATGGCGAAAATAAAATAGAAAATGGGCATTCATAAATAATATATTATTATTGTATTATTAGGGCAGGTTTAGATTTTCTATATAATCTAGTCGTTTCTGGCACTCGCCGGCAGCTACCGCGGCACCGCTCGCTTCGCTCGCTCGGCTCGTGCGTAGGAAGTCACAGTTTTAACCTAACCTAACCTAACCATTAAAAAAATAATAATAACCTACTCTAACTAGACTGGTAATATATTATCTTTGCCACCCTACTAACATTCACTACTAACACACTACTAACAGTCGCCAAGTCATTATTTATAGCTCCTCGCCTAATATTTTATTTGACTGGTATAGTTTATTTGCTACCTAAACGCAGCTGCTAGTTTTTAGTTTTTATAACACCTTTAATTTTGAACCTTACATAATATAATAGTCGCGAAAATATTTAATCGCTGGCAAGTTATTTTATTTGTTGCAAACATTTAGTCGACTTTTAAGTTATTAGTCACTCGGAAAATAATAAGCTAAAATAAAATACTGATTTCTTTCACCATTAGCTAACACTGGTAGCGTAGACTGATATTATTAATACGTTTTTCACCTTAAACACAAATTCGTGCTAATTTCAAAATTCCGGAACAAATATCACAATAAATATGAAGTTCCGGTATTTTGGAGGCATATCCATATTATCCTCTACGTTTGACGTCAACGACCTTAAATCAATCTACCTACTCCGACCTCTGATTATAAACCAGTATGCCGAAAACAATAAAAAATATTGCGGCAGGATTTTATGGCGCACTGGATTTTGTACTATAGGTTTTGAGCCGAGAATCGGGATTAGGGTCAGCTGTCAAATCGTGTTGTCACTCATTCGAAGTTCGGGCCCCGAAGTAAACTTATGTTCGTACGTTACACGGAGTAGGAAATGACCGAAACTACGGGTTCGTGGTTAGGAAGTAGACCCCCTGCATCATGGCAGAGAGTCAGCTTTTTGACGTTAAAAAAGTGCTGACTCAGCTTAGTTTGAATAAATGGCTTTCGATGATGAATAAAATAAATAATAATAAGTAAAACTAAAACTTTTTGTGGTTCGGTCGTTCGGGCCGCGAGTCCGACTCGCACTTGGCTGCTATTTTTTATAACACTTCTCAACACATACCTCACCTCGACACATTTCAGGAAGCGCCCGTATCGGACCGAACGGACGTAGTGAAGGCGACGAACAATCCCGAGTACAATGCAGTGTTCCCATTGACCATATACCGGAACCGAGCCTGTCAGCGGGTCTTCAAACGACACGGCATCAAGTTCGAAGTATGGAACAAAGGGTAAGTTGGAGGAAGGGTGGGAAGGACCCAAGCACATTATAGGGTTCCGTAGATGGGATGAATAAATATGCACAGAATGAGGGTACATTCCGAATTACGCCCTAATCGTTCACAGCGCCGCTAAGAGCAGTGGTGGCCAAATGGTAACGGCCGCGATTTCCCTAAATTATTTCATTACTACTACTCTCAAAACGGTGAAGAAAAATATCGTGTGTGTGTCCTACAACAAAAAACATCGAAGACATGTGAAACTATCATCCCGCAAACTAGGCCCGCGTGGTAGATTATGGCCCACTCCCTGTGACCGAGAGGAGGCCTGTGTCCCGACAGTGGGAACATTATAGGCTGACGATGATCACACTGCTCACATCAGTTATTTGCGTTTCGATCACGATTATGACAGCCGTGAGCTGTCATAATCGTGATTCGGGAGCACTCTTGAGTGCGCTCACAGTAGTCGCTCGCGCTGATTTAGAACGGATGTAAGCACGGCCAAATCGATTACAGTGTAATTCGGAATGCAGCCTGAATATTATGGACGGCAAAAATAATTTCTTGACAGAACTATGAAAATCAAAGTTATTTCTGCTGATGTAAATATTAAATATCTCAGACTGAAACAGATCGACATGACAAAATTAAAAGGTTCCGTTTTTCGCCATGGAGCTTTGAAACCAGCTGGCTACGGTAGTAATCTGTCATATCGCCGACGACGATGACGACTGTGATAAGAGATGAGATGGGAAAGTTGAATTAATTATGCGCTCATGATTTTTAGACTGGACTTAAGTCTGAAATGGCCGACGCGCGGTGTCCTTAGGGTTTTCATACAAAAAAGTCAGTTTCTTCTCTGCTTTTGTGGACCACCAGTTGACAGGCTAATAGCGCTAATATTTTCCAATTTATTAAAAACTTTTTTAATCTGAAGATTGGGACGAAATATGTTACAGAAAAATAAATTTATTTATATCAATTTTCTCAATTAAAAACGATTTAAATCAAACATATTTTTCGTTGCTTTGAATTTACCGCCAAAACGCTCCTTACGATGACTTTTTATCACGTGACCACATGTGACGTCAATGTATACATGTTCTCATATATCATTATTCATTTTGTTAGTTGTATTTATGAATCTACATGTAAATATCATAATTCATATTTATGCACACAGGGTTGGGCAAATGACCCACACATAGGTCAGCTCAAATAAATGCTTTTAGTTCTAATTATGGTTTTTGGCTATGATTAACAATATTGGGAAACTACCGCACATTAATTATTACTCTTTTTTGCTTCTTGTTCATAAAGGTCAAATTCGGTCGCACACAATTTCTATCGTTCATACAGATTATTTGAAGTCTGTATACATTATAATACAATTTAAGGTTGCAGCTGGCATTTTAATTCCTGCAGATCTCTTAGAAATGCTTTATGAAAATGATCTGAACCTTTTATGTACAGGATGCATCCTTTTGACTGTCACTCATTGGTGAGAATTGTAAATACTAAAATATTGACAATTTTTTCAAAGTGTCTGACACCGTTTTATCATCATGATGGATTCAGGTAAATTTTCACTATGTTCGACGTACCTTTATACTATACCTTACTTCTATATCTTTATATAGTGATATGAAGGTACGACGCACAGGGTGGAAAATTCCTATAGAGAAGGGAGGATCGTCCGACCAGAGTGTTGTGTCTAGTTGGCTACTGCCCAACGGTTGTGTTTTTTTGCTTGGCTTAATGGCATCGCGCAGGTCAACCTAGGAGGTTGTCGCCTGTTTAACCAGCCTCGGCCGACCGTTGAAATCGAGATGTTGTATATATTATGCTAATTGCGCAGATAACATTGCTTGCGCGATGCAGGACTTCTACAACGTCGGGTTTTGGATGCGTAGTTCGCATGTGGCCTTGTAGATGGCGCCACAATGCTCAAACGGGTATATAGATTCAAACCACTTTAGTGACCATTGATAAATTCAACGGCTTATGGCAGTCAAAAAACGCGAGCACCTCATCCCTTTTGCCCGCACGTGTGTGCCGTAGCCCGTACATGTAGCCCGTGGCTGCGCAGGTGCGGTGGCTGCGCTGAGAGCCTCCTCTGTTGCAGCGGGTGGTTCCGGAGCGACACGCTACTGGGCACGGCCAACGTCAAGCTGGCGCCACTGCAGGACGAGGTCACGCTGCATGACTCTTTTCCGGTGAGTTTTCTTTCAAACTCACACCATTTATACGGTTCAAAATATCATTTATTTCTCAAAGATTTACATAATCACTTAATGAGAAATAAAGTTTAAAAAATAACAATGTAGGTAATAATTAAGATAGTCCAGAGCGCTCGTCGTGCAGTTAGTAGTAGTAAATTAGTTATTTTAGTAAGTGGGTACATCGCAGTAAGTTACTCAGAACGCGCGTTGTTTATTCGTATTAAACCATTTACAGGTCAAAGGCACAGGCACTTTTGATTTGGCAAAAATTCAATCAGTTGGAAAGTTGAAGTTAGTTGCCCATTCTAAAACGTGGATCTCTAAAAAAGCGTAACTCATTAATCATAATCTGGAAATTCAATGAGTGATTATTTCATGCAAAAGTAATTTAAGGCCCAGGTAACTTTAAATATTGTCGTTATGAGCGATAATAGTTCTCATTGCAATCCGATACGGGTTAAAATCTGTTGTATAAATTCGAATAAAATATAAGCAAGCATTGTCGTAAAAATACAAATAAAATCGTATAAAATTACATATTAACTATTTAATAATAAATAATCCATCACTGGATGCAGTTTGGTATTTGGAATTTTATGGAATATTTTAATTATAATTATAATTGCTATTGGAGGGATAAACTGGTTTTAAATAAAATTAAGAGGTAGCTTTGATGATTTTTTTGATGCATTAAAGTATATTTAATTATGTTTTGAGTTCCATCACTGTATGCAAAAAAGACTTGAATATATCATATATTTTTTTGCTTTCAAAATTATTTACGGTTAAAGAGATACACTGGTTTAAAACCACCTTTTTGAGCGTTTTCAAGAAATCACCGCCTTAATAGGATTATACGAAGTTAGAGAGTCGTATTGATGATTTTAATGATTATAAATATATTCAGCCATATTTGTTAAGGTCGCGAATCATGTTTTAATCAACATACAAGTTGACACTGACTTGGAAATTGCAAAAAACTTAAAAAAAAATACGGGCTACCTAAGCGCGCCCAACCAATATACTGTGGTCTAAATAGGTGTGTTACAAACAATAACTTTTTAATAATAATTTAACTTTTAAATAAAATAACTAACAAAAGTTATTATTATGTCCACAGCTATACGACGGCCGCCGCACAGTGGGGGGCTCACTGGAGATCAAAATGCGTGTGCGCACATCTCTGTTAAATGAACAAGTAAAGACCACCAAACATCGCTGGCTCGTCCTAGATGATGTCGCAGCGTTTTAAGAAGCATCCACGAAGTAAAACATACTGATTTAAGTCCAGAAAATTTGTTCCTAAAAACTTGTATGTTGAAGATAATGATTGCAATTGAATACTGAATTGGACAGATTTGGGAACTAATTTTCTGCGACTCTTTTCAAATGATGATCAAACTAAAGGAATCAGCGGTATTTATCCCCCGGGGGTACACGTAACACACGAATAATTACGATTTTTTAAAATTCGACTTCATTCTTTGCACTTTTTACTTTGTCGAGCAGACGATTTTACAAACATAAGAAGCAATGGATTAGGAATTTCTTTGAAAATCCTTTGGATTATGAAAAAAAGTGTGTTACACAAATGGCGCCCTTTTAGCAATTTTATCAATTTCACTATTATCTTTGACAATTTATTTTGTTTATTAAAAATAAATGCAACCTGCATATTACTGTAATACGCGACCTATTAAGGAGTTGTTTAGGTCAATTTCAGATTAAGAAAAAGGCCTATTACGTTAATAGTTAACTGTTATTGTCACACACGATTAGCGTGTTTAAATCCTCTGAATGTCATGCTTCGTCCATCTATTTGTCACCCAACCCAGAGCTTAAATATTTAGATTTAATACACAGACAGCATTGCAACTGCATAACAAACAGTAGCTGGAGTTTTAACAGGGGGTAACGGAGTTTGGATCGTATGAAGCCCGTAAATCATTCGTGAAAAATAACAACTTCCTATACAAAAGTATACATACAACATGTACACATGAACCTATACTCCATAGGTTTAGAAAATGTAAACAAAAAAAAAACACGTGACTCATACATGCGAAACCTTTTATTTCAAATGTTAAAATCATATTATTTATAGTCATATAAGAATAGGCTCTATTCTAAATCTGAATCAGAACCTGATGAACTATCTGTCACATTAATAATAAATCGTTTCGTTGTATCATCAATTATTTTGCTAGCTATAATAACACAATTTAACAAAATCAAAACGCACTCGCAAAATCGTAAATGTCGGTTTTCGAGAGCGCTGTCAAAGGCGTCTGGTTAACCGACTGAACGTAATACCTGCCACTTCAGTTGCCATACTACATCACAGTTGTACTTTTCAATTTGCAATTCGTTGTATTTTCTAAAAGGTTTAGGGAACCTGTCTTTTTGGGCTCTTTACAATAGGTAGATTACAAAATATTATATTATTATATAAATCTAACTAAAAAAATGTGCTCAAGTAGTTACATCTAGGAAGAGTAGTTTAAGAATAAATGATAAAGTTTAACATACATTAATAAAAGAGGAAACTAACGTATAAATCGAAAATAAAATAGATTTTGTTACATCGTATTTTCAAACAAGAAAGTGTCAACTATAAACAACCCTTTTTACGAATTGTTTACCTTTATTTAACTACCTAAACCTATGGAATATAGGCTTGTTTTTGTCGCAAATCTGATAATGGACAACTGAACAACTTTATATATCTACAAGGTGTATCAGAATAATCGCAAGCCCTGAAAGTACATAGTTTGTTCATAATTGACTACTGAATCGATTTTAGAAACTTTAAATAACCGTATTTTTGCCCTACCTACCGCCGATTGAGCCAAAAAAGAAAATCAATCGTATTGCAATGCAATAAGACGCAATTGTAATGCATAAAGTAATGCCAACACGATTTTCTTAACAAAATGTGTTTAAAAAAAGTTTTGGGGATTGTATTATGCTTTTTATTAACTCAAAATCTAATTGAGCTGTATGAGCTCTTGCGTTAATTACGTTACATGTTGTATATCTATACTATATTTAGATTATAAAAAGGATTTTTTTAAATTTTGTATGTAGGGGGTAATCTTCGGAACCATCGGAACTTAAAATCCGATTCGAAAAAATCTGTCTCCAATGGAAAGCTGCAGTATTGCCGAGTGTCATAGGATATATTTTGAGTTTTGAGTGAACAATATAAAGTTGATCAGTATGACAAATAGAATCAACCCTCTAAGATGGCTTAATGGAATGAACAAGATTTATAATCTGTGTTTTGCAGTTGCAATAACTTCTGTTTACACATACCGTAAGGCCCTTTATACACACACGTTTTTCTTGCTGTGAAATAATACTCGGTTTTAGAAATTTTCTACGCCGTACTGTAATAAAACCGTGCCGTATATAAAGAGCCTAATGCGTTGACTATTTAGAGTAGTATAAGGTTTAGCGATTGCCTAAATATACACGGAAAAGATCTAACCAATTGGAACATATATTTGTGGTATGTATGTGGTGTGACGTGTTATAAGTCTCGTTTCCGGATTTGTAATTTGTAAGTGTGAAACAACTTTTTGGGCATTCTTCTGTTTTTCATAGATGGAAGTGATGTCTTTGTAAATATAATAAGAAATATTTATATCGTAATATCTAATAATATAAAACTATTGATATTATACTTATAGTCAGTGTTTCATAAAAAAAAACCATTGAAATAATGTCTTAAATGTAAATTTTTCAAGGATATAATATGTAATGACTACGTTTCATTGATTCTTGGTCCAAAAATAATATATGTGTAATAAGTCGGTGTACAAGAAGTTTGAGTCAACCGTGAATTTTTCATTTGCGTGAAACAAATGTTACATACCTAAGGAAATATGATTATTATAATGAATGTGTAAATTTTTAATAAATATAATTACTTTTTGCTTAAAATGGCTACTCGCATTGGTATATTTATAGTGGTATGGGAGCTATAATGTTTAACGTCCGTCGATTATTATTTGTTTTATTATCGAGATTAATTCAAAATACGCAATCTTGAACTCTATTTAAAATGGATAATATTGTCACCAATAAAAAGTGAAGAATTGATTGAGAACCCTACGCTATAGGTAATAATGCTCATTTAGCTCACATTCAGACGAAACCAGTTCACATCCGAACTGACAATTTGTAAAAGATGGTTAAATAAGGTTATATATCAGCATTTATATGTATATGTAGTTTCTGCTTACGTGGGAAAAAGGCGAGAGTCTATGTTTGTATATTTTATGTATCTTAATAACTATTTTATGCACTGTCTATAAGACAATTTAGCTGTACAGGCTTAGCTGTGGGTGCAGCTGAGCAGATATGTGGCTATTTAACAAGATAGTCCACTTTTATTGTAATTGTAAATTATGAATATAAATGTTGTATGTTAATAAATGTAATTATTAAAGATCTGGTTGATCGTTTATATTTGTATTATTTTTAACCAACTTCAAAAAGAAGGAGGTTATCAATTCGACATGTTTATATATTTTTTTTTTAAGTATGTTCGGGCATAACTTCGTCATATATAGACGGATTTGCAAAATCCTTTTTTGTTCCGAAATGGTCCCATTTAATTTTCATATAGATCTGATGATGCGTGTCGGAGACAGACAATGGAATTCTTCAAAAAATTACAGCAAATCAACCGCGATTGCTGCTATCGCATAAACATGCATTGTTCTGGCCTTGTTTTGACCCCAAGGATGATGAAATTTCGAATTGGTGTGGGGTAGGTACTATAGCTAAAAAGTGAAAAATAAAAACTTTTTCCAAAAAAAAGAACAACCGACTTCTGGAAAAACACTACAAAGTAAAAGTAACTTATTGCGGAAGGCGGTGACAAAAAATTTAAATACATACTCAAAGTCACCGACTTCCGAAATTACAGTTATTTTTCACTTTGTAGTGTTTTATATTTAAGGTTTTTGCTATGTGTGGATAGCAGTGCCATCATCTGCCTATCCTTTATCCAACAATGTTGGGGATGATGTCAACCTTTTACATGCAGCGACTGCTTATCTGACGTTCACCACCCACTAACTGGGTAATATGATACCCCTTGGTAAGACTGGTTGTCAGACTTTCGGGCGTCTGACGACCCGTAGCAACTATCATAGATCCACAAATGACAGAATGGGTGTCGTTTTCATGGTTTTCGAGGGTGGTGAAGCTGATGGTGAGGTCAAAATAAAGCTTAAATATTTTATTGGGGGTCCTCCCGACCCCACACGTTTTTTTTTAATTAGTATTTTATTAGGACTGCAACTTGGTGTTACAAAATAGTGTCAAAATCAAGGCTATTGACTGGCTGGGACAAACACCTGTGGATCTATCTGGTTAAAATCGGTTTGTATCTGACTTGCTAATCAAAAGCACAAAATCTCCAGTTTACTCTGACCTCCCCATTTAACTTTAACATTATGTAAATCGAGGTCTTTTTACGATGGTATTCGTGTGAAAGGAATTACCATAGTTTATAGACCTCTTGATTCTTCGAGATTTTATAAAATGGAAGGTCATTTATTAATGGTGTGTGCATCTGTGTATTAGCATATTTAAAATGCTTATATACACATTATTTGTTAGTTTATTGGCACTAAGCTGTGCAGCCAATTTTATACTTTATTGCAACGCTGAAGAGTTTTTTTTCTTTTGAATAATTAAAGATGCAGTGTAGAAATAGACGTCTAAAAATAATATAGAATCACGCTTGGAGAGCATTACATTTAAGGGAGAAAATGTGGTGGGGGGAATAAATGTTATTTTTTTGGGTTTTCGCAATTAGCAGGTCAGAGTAAGGTTGTATGTTGAACAAAATATGATACCTGACCGTAACAAGTAGGTACTATCGAGGAAACTAACATCTATACACCGTAAGGACTATTATTGCTTGCAGCGCTCCGACGCTTTAGTAACGCTTGCTAACAGATGTGGTCATAGTGTGCACGGGATTTTGTTTTCATATATATTGGTCACATGTAAGATTCCTCGATAGTACATATGTATTTACAAAATTATAATCATTAAAATTAATTAATACAACCCTAAATGTCCCATTGAATGACTATTCTATACTAAAAACGTAAGTAAATTTGAATTTCGCGTGCTATCCCACAGCCTCCTTAATCATTGATAACTATTATATTAGCCTCAAAGTAAAACTTGACGATTTGACAAAAAAATATTTTTTTTCGAATATAAACCTAGCAGCATCGGGTCCGTAATAATATCTGAATGCACATGACCTCTAGCCATCGTGTACGTTAATCGGTCGGGACTGCTTGTTAATGTTTTGACCAAATAAAGTCTTGGATTTATTCTAGTAAGAACCGATTTTCTTGTGATTAGTCAATTAGTAGTTATCACGATGTATTTATTTTGTTTGGTTGGTTTTACTTTGTGTAGAGATTTAGGAAATACTGGTGTTGTGGTAACCGTTTTAAACATTAAATTGAATAAGAGATGTACAGACGCCAGCACATCAAGCTACGCCAAACTGTCAAATTTTCCCAATTGAACATGAACCTTATGCTTAAGCAATAAAGATGAAAATCTGTAAAAGAAATTTGACAGATTGGGGTAGCTTAATGTGCTGGCGTCTGTACATTGTAGAACAGTGGAGTAATACACTCCCGAAGTTTGTATGGAATAAATGTCGACTAGACTCACCTTAAGTTTCAATATTTATTCAGATTCAGAATAACGTTAAAACTACAGTAAATTCTAACAGAATATTAAAATAAAACCACAAAAGCAGGATATACAAAAGAGACGTGTGGCCCATGAGGGGATCGAACCCGCGACCTTCGCGTTATTAGCACGACGCTCTAACCAACTGAGCTAATGGGCCAGTTGAGAAGCTTGTCAAAATTGTTAAGTAGTTCATGTTTTGCTTACGTAAAGATGAGTGTGCCTTGCTCAGCAGATTCTGCGCTATCAACACATAAAACGGGTTCGTTGATAAGTTTTGAGCAAAACAAGAACAAATGTGAAGTAAATCAATAAAATATAATAAAAGTTCTAGATAGTTCTAATAAAATAAAATAAATTACATAAACGCATATTTTAATGGTAAGTAAGTACCTAATCTTGTTAAATGTTATGCTGTTGTTATATTTAGTTCTTGGTATGGATAATAGATGGCGCTAGTGGTACTTGAAGGAAATGATTGTTTAAACTGTATTCTTCTTTTAGCCAGCTTCAAAAAAGAAGCAGGATTTAAAATATGTTTACGAAAGGATATTTTTTTTGTATAATTTTACCGAGCATAACTCGAGAACTATTTGAAAATACAATAGGTACTTAAGTCACAGATGAGATTTATGAATAAAAACTTGCTAATTATTCTTTGTAATATATTTTACCTACTCAAGATTATATTATACGTTGAAGACTAGTTCTATGATTACCTAAGTACTTTACAAATATGTTGTTAACAAGAGGGGCTCGTTGCTAAATAATAACAGCAGAAGGTAGGGTTGATCTAAGACAAAGCTAGGTATTCTAGCCACAGTCGATTTCTTAATAGGTAACCATTCATCACCATAATATCAAGCCGTTGGTCCCGGCTGCCATTTGTAGATCTTTGACAGTCGTTACTTGTCGTCAGAAGCCTGAAAGTCGGACAACCAGTCTTACCAAGGGGTATTGTGTTACCCAGTAATACCTATATTGCTAGGCAGATTGGAATAATATAATGTATCTAAACATAATAAAATTTTGAAAAGGTCTACAGCTCTTTTCACTACCTACTTATGGAACTGTGTTGGACTAAGTATTATTGATGGTATAGGTTCACAGAGTAATAAATGGGTATGGTTATACCTTCCGTCTTAGGTTTGGTACCTATGTTGGCACAAAGTTTTTGCACAAAGTTATGACTTCGTTAGTCAAAACCGGAATAGGTAAGGTCCATTACTTTGTTATTTGAGCCCTATGATGGTTATCATAATGTTAGTTTGCAGTAAATGCTGGTGTGGTCTATCGACAAGATTCCAGAAGGCCAATTCTCGTAATTTAAAACGTTCAAAATCTAGTCGCAGTCTCATCTCAGCGACAAGCAAATGTCAAAAATGTAGGTATGAAAAATCGAGGCATTTTTGACAGATTGACACTGAGATCAGACTGTGAACGTTCTTAAAATTACGAGAATTGCCCCTCAGCTCTATACAGCAGGCTTAGCACGAGCACCGGTTTGTCGACGGAAGAATAGACAAAAATTACGTTCGGTTTAGACAGTATGACGGCAGCAAAATAAAAAGAGTCAATTGCACTTTTTACGAAATACACAGTTTTTTATAGGTACCTATGTAATTTAAATCAGAATTCCTAGTTTTGCATAGGATTTTTTTTTCTGTTTGATTCTCAATTTTTGCTGATGATTAAGCCATGTATTTAGAGACGACTACAACAAGTTTTCTCAAAGTGTCCAAGTACCGTATTTTGGAACGAAAAATATTACAGTTGTACAATATTTTGGCATTTCCTTGGTAATGCTTTATTAACAAAATGATGTAAAATAGGAGAAAATAGCTTTGTTCTTCTATTAATTATCACAGTTATGTGTTCAAAACGAATCATAATTTTGTAGATAACCTATAGGTATACTCTGTGGCCGTCGAGTAGAAAGTTTGTTGTCAGTGTGATTTTGACAGTTTGGGAAGAAAACATTCTTTTGAAATAGCCTACATATAAAAGGACCTATAGACAAAGTTCGTTACAAACAAAAGACAAAATGACAGATTGTGGAAAGATTTGTACGGTGCGGTGTCAAAAATAGAGAAACGAAATGTATGGAAAAAGCTGTGTCTATTCTTCGTAGAAATAGAAAGCGTCATGCTAAGCCCGCTGGCTTACGGAGAAGGAAAAAATCTTTATAATCAGTCTATAATGTCCCCATTGCTGGGATACCTCCACTGTGAGAGGGAGTAGTCCACCACGCGGGCCCATTGCGGGTTGGTAGATGTCACATGTCTTCGAATTTTTAGTTCTAGGACATGCCGGTTTCCGCACGTTGTTTTCATTCACCGTTTTGAGGGCAGTGGTGATGAAATTATTTACACAAATTAAAGCGCCTGGCTGGGTTTGAACCAGCAGTGGCGGATTTAAACATTTGCCGCCAGAAGGCTATAACATTTTTGCCACCCCTACTAACCTCTGCAATTCAATACCCTAGTTTACATGATATCTATTAATTACATTTTCTTCTTCAATAAAATTGCAATTTTATGCCTTGTGATGTATTGTCATTAATACCTAAACTTTTTGCCGTTATTTGTATGAGTCAATTCCTAGATTATTATCTTTCAACTTATGATTTAGTGAACTCAAGAAAAATAGTCTAGATACTCAAGATAATTTATTCGTAAGCTCAATGTATAAGCTGGGGTAAGGTAAGCCTTAAAACTACTTACACAACATAAACACAGCTTACACAAAATAATGTAAATTCGATAAACGTTAAATATTAAAATGCACTTACCTACAGTCTAAAAACAATCCGAACAATATCCTTATTAAAATTATCTGTAAGCAATGAGCAATCCGTATTATGATGGCAATAAAATCAATAAAGTTATGAGTTTTACATCACCTTTTTGCGAGATTTTAAATCCGCAAATCATCAATTAAATCATCGTATGAAATCTTGTTCATTATTTCTGACTATATGCTTAAAAGAGCTAAAGAGTTTAGCTTTTCCTGACCAGCACATCAAGCTACCCCAAACTGTCAAATTTTCCCAATTGAACATGAACCTTATGCTTATGTTATAAAGTTGAAAATCTATCAAAGAAATTTGACAGATTGGGTAGCTTGATGTGCTGGCGTCTGTACACAGCCATGCGAAGTCGTATTTCGAAGTTTATCCAAATTCTGTTTTCGCAGGAACGAAAATAGACTTTTTAATGATCCAGAATCAGCACCCTAATTGCGTAACGCACGATCAATCACAATCTGAATCATTTTGAAGCAGATTGCTAATCCATTGCTTCATTATGTTCGTAAAATGTGTCTGCTCAACAACGTAATTAACGCAATGAATATTGAACTGTCTAAATGAAACAGATTATGATTGATCGTGTTTTACGCAATTATGGTTAGGATGGTTTTATTAAAATCTCTACTACCTAGTAGGTAAATAAGTTTCTTAAGTTACATTTCGAAATAATGTAACGAAGCACCACGATCTTGATTCTTAGGCGCTAATACAGCATACCTTCGCGCGTTAGCGGCTTGTGTGAGTGGACCTAATGACATTTAAGAACACAGAAAAAAAAACTATAGTAATATAATTAATACAAAAATGGGTCAACATTACAAAATTTTAATTGTAATATTGAAACGCTATATATTTAAAAAAATCATATACACAATACTAGGGATACTTTACACAGAGTTTAGTAATTTTTCATAAACAGACGTTGGACTATTCGGTATACTGTAAGTAGGTGCTAAAATATCGTAATTTTGTAAACATTTTGAGACTTATTTTCTCTGTGTACATAAATAGGAAAAAAAATTATCCAGTGCGCAAACTGTAACCATGAATTCAACATATCATTCTAGACCCCCAGCGAAGAAATTTTTCGTCGGTTATACAAACAAAACAGCTGTTCCATACATTTTGACCGCGTAGGTATTGCACTTTTCTATGAAACAGCTGGTTTTTTTTTTGTAAAACCGACGAAAACTTTCTTCGCTGGGGAATCTAGAATGATATGCTGAATTTATGGTTAGTTTGCGCACTAAATAAAAAGTTTTCCTGTTTAATAATGTATATTTTTTGTATCTGTAAGGAAAAAAAAAATTGAGCCAAATTTGCCGCCGCCCTAAAATTTGCCGCCTTAGGCTCCAGTCTGCTCAGCCTTCTGGTAAATCCGCCACTGGTTCGAACCCACGACCTTACTACTAAGACGGGGCCGATACCACTGGGCAACTACTGCTAAAGGAAAACGTAGTTAGTACAAAACATAGGCTAACCTACGCAGCCTAGGTTTCCTAATTCGCCTGGTCTGTATTCTTAACAAAAATTGGTTTGAGAAGCATAAGGTTGGTTTTGATTGTTTTTTTGTTTGATTTGAACACGATTTTTTAACGCTGTGGAAAGTTCTTCAGCGGATGCCTCCCCTGGGGGTCTTCGTCTTCCAAGCGCGGTGTCGCACGTGTGGGGTTTCACTCGTGGTGAAGCTAGCCCCCCCGCATGCGCCACTGCGGGCTTGTTAGCCCCCGACTAGCCACTCCACAGCCCCCGCCAAGCAGGTGACCGAGAAGAGCCTCGGGCGTTTTACTATACCCAGAGAGAGGACGGTGTTGAGCTGTTAGAGTATCTTTGCTGTATCGGTAAATCACTATTTGTTTTCACTCGATTACAGAAAGACGCCCGAGACCAACCGGTCTACCTATATCAGGTGGGCCCCGGCTAGTGGGTCGGTCGATGAAGCGACCCCAGGGGAAGACCAATGGTTAGTCATCGTCGGCCGTATATATGCTACAATGCTGGACAACTTTACTTGCGCGATGCAGGACTGCAACTTCAAAACTGTGTTTTCTCTTAAGCTACAAAGTTTTGTAAACTTGATTTCATATCAAAATAAGCAGATTTGCCGTCTCTTTTATTTGGTAACGTCGTCCATTATGATTTCTGTCAGGAAATGGAAGATTTTTGCTTTTAATTCTCTTCGATGTTCGTATTCACGCTGACCAATAGCGACGCGGCTATGCAGGGGAAGTACCAGTTTGGTATAAGTGATACAGCTGAACTCGAGCATAGTTCTGTTGATTCTCGCTTTTATATCAAAGAGTTTAGAGGTGAAGTTGTTCTGTAGTTCGATATCAGTTAGTTTGTTGCTTAATATCCTATTGTTTATTGTTGTTCGACCGCTGCACAGTTATTTCCGGACGTCAGTAGTCCTGCATTGACTCATTAACTGACGTATGAGTTGATATGAATATTAATGTGATCCGTCTTGGATATTAGGTACTTATACTCAGTTGGTACATGGTGTTAAGTGAATGGTGAGAAATGGTGAAGTTAGGATTTAATTTTGTTATTTTTATTAGTTAACTAGTTTTTGCCGGTGGCTTCGCCCACGTGGACGTCGAAATTATCCCACGGGAACGTACTATCGGGATAAAAAGTATCCCAGTGTGTGCAGTGTGTTATTCCAGGTTACAAACTATATGTGTGCCAAATTTCATCCAAATCCGTTCAGCCATTTTTGCGTGATCGAGTAACAAACATCCAAACATTTCATCAACTTTCATTATAATGGGTTTTTTTTGGGGCTGTGAAATCATCAAATAACTTCTCCCGCTCTGGGTGGAGCAGGAGGACGTGTCAGACTTTTACTCACTAAAACCCACCCGTGTTCCCTCAGTTGCCTGTGTGCCAGGGGCGACGGTATCTCTTTCGAACAACCGGCACTCACATTGGTAGTTTACATTGGTTTTTGGAAAAAGTCTACACAAATACTGGAAAACCCTGCCTCCTAAAATAGGGGAACCCTGTGACCTAGGAGTCAGTGTTCTACGTGTTATAGGTATAATACAACGAGTAACATAATTAACGCAAGACCTCATGCACCCCAATTAGAGTATTGAGTTAAAAGCATAATACGATGACCAAAACTATTTTATTTTTAAAGCTAACTGATATTATTAAGAAAAACGTGTCGACCCAAGCATTACTTTGTGCATTTAAAATTGAGTCTTATTTCTTCAGACATAAAATTGAATTTTCTTTGGCTCAATATCTAGTAGGTATGGCAAAATACATAACTAAAACAAAACTTATATTAAAAGTTACTGAAATCGATTCAGTAGTCAATTAGGAACAAAGTACTTTCAGGTCTTGCGTCTATTCTGTCACACCTTGTATAATTATAGTAGGATACCTTATTACTGGCTATTTACGTACTTTATGGCGACATGTGAAGTAACGGACCTAATATTTTATTTTATTAATAGAATACACTTAAAAAAGGTTCATGGCAAAGGTACTTACGTCAAAGTGTTTTTTTTAAGACGGGACAACAGTGTGACATCCAAAAAATGAAATCATGAACTTAATTTTGGAGATACTACAACAATTTTTATTTCTTTATAAAAAATCTGTTACTTACATTAATTTTACAAAAAGAAAAAAAAACTTACGAAGTACTTTCATGATGCACTCAATAAACCCTTATTTAAATCAGTTTTTTTTGGGGAAAATGTTACACGGCATGACACACATCCCATTTAACACTTTCCGCAAAAAAGAAAACTTCAGTATTACATAATCGGAATTCTTGAACCGTATTTCTAAGGAGGTATTTAACTGTTCCTCAAAAAACTTATTGGCCTTCTCATGATGTATTATACTTTTTACACGCTTTATATTAGCTTCACTTGTATGTTTGTTTGTATGTTTGTATGTAACCGACTCCTTTGAGCGCGATTTTGACCCACTTTAAACGGTCAGATTTCATTGAAACTTTGTAAACTTGTCGAGGACCGATGACAATTCAATAATTTAAAAAAAAATGAGAAAAAAAACACGTTTTTGTAGTTAGCAGAACTAAAAAATAGAAAATAAATAATAATTTAAAAAACTAAAAAACACGTTTTAAAAACCAAACTAAAAAAGGAGAAAATAATTTAATTTAATTAAAAAGCGTGGGGTGCTTGACATTAATTGATTATAAAAATACTCAAAAAGCACCCCACGCTTTTTAATTGAATTAAATTATTTTCTCCTTTTTTAGTTTGGTTTTTAAAGCGTGTTTTTTAGTTTTTTAAACTATTATTTTAAATTAATGGACCTCTAATTTCTTTTTGCCATTCTAATCACGCGCACTTTTTTATATTAACGAGTCTCTTTTTTAAATTGCTTGCCTTTACACACAGTTGGTCGCAGTAATTATGCCAGGATATCCCAACCAAGCGGGTTAGGTTGGAAAAGGAATGATTCAAGTTTCAAAAAAGGGAAAGTCATTAATTTTCTATGAAAGCAAAATGGAAATCATTTGAAGTTC
Source organism: Antitype chi (assembly GCA_947359405.1). NCBI lineage: Eukaryota > Metazoa > Arthropoda > Insecta > Lepidoptera > Noctuidae > Antitype > Antitype chi. The sequence goes on from OX375813.1 coordinate 19,887,445, forward strand.
AATTATGCATGCCTTATTAAATAAATCTATACTCTATCATCTGCTAGTATGCCTGCCCGCCTGGTACTGACACCGTCACGCCCTCAGGCTATTGACGTCATCACCGTCACGTGACAGACTCGAACGACCTGCGAGCGGTCTGCAGACGACAGCACACGTGTCTGTATAGTTAGTTACCACGTCAATATTGTTGATGACATTGTTTTGTGGCTATCGTTTTGATGTGGCGAACTGTAGCGCAGTGGTTGAAGTTTGGCAATGGAGAGTGAGAGTAAGTTCGAATTCTGAATGGAGGAGAAATGGGGTTAAAAACTGAAATCTTTGGGTGGCAGCACTGTTCCCCGTCCACAAACCGCCATTGTTTTGTTTATGTTTACTTTTGTGTAACACTGGTATTCATATGTTTGCAGTCAACAGCTGCTCAACGGGGCATATTCATTATTTATGCGAAAGAAGTCACTAGATTAAAAAAAATACGGATAGTGACAGCTAGCTGACCAATTCTTGGACACTGGATACTAGCGACATCGGCAACTGGCAGATTTTATCATAATTTACTTCCTCTTCCTTTGGTTTTTCATTTAAAAAACAATGCGTGGCTTCATAGCTTAGTAGGAGACTTCTTCTACCCTTAAGAATTGTGGAGGCATTTACTTATATACATATTTCATGAGAATCCAGCTATTCCGAATTAAGTTAGTAAAGTTGATATTTAAAACACCTACGTTTATAAGGAACTTATACAATTAGCACCTACCAACGTATTCCTTAGTACCGAATAAGATGTTAAAGAACTTGGCATGATTGCGTGCAAATTTCTCATGAAAAGCTAGTTTTAACCGGTGCCGTTGGCAGAATGCCACGACACGCCTTTGCCCGATCATCTCGCGTATTTAAGAAATAAACGTAAAATTTGTTTATGTAGCTAATTTGAAGATTTGTACTCTTGACAGAACGTGTTCGATTTTTAAGAGACTAATATTGGCGGATTTTCTCGATGATTTATCTTGTGCCCTACACACAATTAGCTGGTTGCGCTATAGAATAGCGCACGTTACTAAAATAAAACTATTTGACGAAAAAGTCATTCAATGGGATTAAATAAAATAAGATTGTATTGGTGATTGTAATGATTATAATGCTCTATGGCCAACATGATTTGGGACCGTAACTAATACGTACGGCTACACATCAAGCTATACATTTCCAGTTTACAATGCTAGATCAGCTTATACTGGAAATGTATATCTTGATGTGTAGCCGTGTGTACAAGAAGACTAAGCTAAAAATAGAAAACTAATATACTTACTACACGCATACCTACCTACGTCAAAAAAAACTATCTTAATAATCTGGTATACGCAATGAGATTTTTGTGATGTCGTGTGACGCAAGAGTTCTTTTACTGGAAATCCTAGTAGAACTTGCAAATATTGAAGATCGGTTTTATTTTATTTAGTAAAATCTTACAAAATCAAACACAAGGTTTTTGTTTATTTCATACTTACAATTAAGTACTACCCCGGGCTAAAGAAACCAGGAAATTTCCCGACAAAAAGCTGAAGAACGCATTGTGTACCATTAAATATTAGATTACCTTGGTATAGTGTAAAAAATACATTCTGAATACCGATGGATTTAAAATAAAGGATATCAGAAGTCTGAACATCCCATTAGCGTCGGACAGCAAAAAAATCTATTTGTGTGGAACACTGCGGTAGGTACCCTTCCTACGCGATTTGAGGTCACGTGATGACGTCACTGGCTTGAGGTCACGTTATCCTCTCAGGGGCGGGAATGACGACGGCCAACCCTCAAGGGACAGACAGGCTAAATATTGAGGTTAAATCAAGAAGTTGTATGTAATGTAATAAAACTTTGGAATTAACGAAAAGAGAAAACGCAATTTTGAAGTGAAGACTTCTTTAGGCGCGTTGGGCATTTTTTGAGATGGGAAAAACAATTGAACTCGCGATACTGTTACCGACACATGAGTAACTAATAGTTACCGACACCACTGCCAACACGAACGTACGAACGAACAACGTTAAACGTACGTTGAACGTTGTTCAATCTGACGATTCAAAAAAAAAATCCTTACGATTCAAAAAATACACACGTAATTGTTCAAGGTTTCACTTCTATCGACACTCCCGGAGTGCCACTGTTTTTTTTAAGTAAATGAATTTGCCCATTTGGGCACATATTCAGGAACACCAGAACCAAGTCCAACGGTTCCAACAACACCATAATTGCGTAACACACTAATATTACAATCTGAATCATTTTCAAACATATTGCTAATCCATTGCTTTATATGGTCGAAAAACTCGTCTAGTCAACAATGTAAATAACGCAATGAATGTTCTTGAACTGCCAAAATGAAACCCATTTCTACTTTATTGTGTTACTGAATTACCCTGCTGCAGGCGCTTTCTATTTCTACGAAGAATAGACAGTGCCTTTTCTATACAAAGTCATATTTCGTTTTTCCATTTTTGACATCGCACCGTAGATATCCTTCTACAATCTGTCATTTTGTCTTTCGTTTCTAACGATCTTTGTCTAGGTCCTTATAAATGTAGACTATTTCAGAAGAATATTTCTTCCCAAACTGTCAAAATCACACTGACAACAAACTTTCTACTCGATGGCCACAAAGTATCTACGATTATCTACAAAGTCATGATTAGTTTAGAACGCATAACAGTGATAATTAACAAAAGAGCATAGCTATCTTCTCCTATTGTACATCATTTAGTTAATAGTCATGTCTATTCTTCCGTCGAAAAATCGGTGCTCGTGCTAGGCCTGCAGGTGTATGAACGTAAACGAGGCAAAAGGAGTAAGTGTGTAAGTATCCTTGCAGGTGGCGCGGGCGTTCTGTAGTTTTCTTTGGGTGGGAAATCATCAAATAACTCCTCCCGCTCTGGGTGGAGCAGGGGGTCGTGTCAGGCTTTTACTGACTAAAACCCACCCGTTTTCCTCCAGTTGCCTGTGTGCCAGGGGCCGCGGTATCTCTTTCGAACAATCCGCACCTCTGGCAGGCATCGGCCCTTGCGGACGTGCTGACATCTCTTTGAGGCGCGCGTGGAACACAACGCCCCGTGTACCCGGGCTTGGTCCTTACCGGACAGCGAGCTACCCATTATTCGCCGTCCGCAAGCCCGCGCCACGGTGGCCGGGAATCAGCCTGGGATTCCCGACGCCCAGGGCGTCTCCTGCGGCGACTAACGCCGTGAGGACTGCCTCTCCCTCACGTGCGCCACTTCCCTCTTCGCGAGCATTACTGGAAGTAGGTGACGGCCACCCATGCACTCTCGCTCCGTACCATGGCCTGGACCAGGGCCGGACACGAGAGATTGCCGCCGCCGATCGCCTCCACGATGACACGGCGGTGATCCGCCCAAGCCGGGGAGATCTCCACCGTATGCCGGTGGGGTTTTGTAAGTACTTATGAGTGTAAAATAAAACAAATAATGAAGGTGCTGAACTGCTGCCCAACCCCTTACAATACCAGTAGTCCAGAAACCACCTCCGATAGTAACTTTTTTTATAAAATATCCTGTAACTAATGCTACTCGGCAATAGCTTCACATTTATGAAAGAATTTTCGGGATCGGGTCAGTAGTACTGAAGATTATCCCCTACATACAAACTCACTTACCTCTTTATAATATTATAAGTACCTTCATTACGACACAAAAAAACGTGAAAATTATTTGGAACTGGGTCGAATAAGTTTGTTGTAAGTTGACTGCAAAAAATATAATAATTGATTTGTTGTATTGAACCTCTTTGTCTGTCACGCTTAGACAGGAAAAGTTTTTATTCAGTGCGCAAACTGTAACCATGAATTCAGCGTATCATTCTAGACCCCCAGCGCAGAAACTTTTCGTCGGTTATACAAAAAAAAATCAGCTGTTCCATACGTTTTGACTGCATAGGTATTGCACTTTTCTATGAAACAGCTAATAAAAACTTTTCCTGTATAGGATATACCCAAAGTGCCCTACATATTAAATGTTGTTTTGCACAGGACACCTAGAGGTTGACCTTGGAAAAGTGCCTGTAAAATAATGATTTCTCTGGCACCCATATCTAGCCTTCAACACGTAACTGAATAATACTGCCTTCGCTTAGCAACAGCAAGAAGTAAGCGCTTATACTTCCCTGGAAGACCTCTTTATTATAATATCTGCTACTCAGAAGCAACATCAAAAGTCATTAATTCAAACTAGGCTGGCTGAAATCAGCACTTTTTGACGTCAATATTACATAAGCCAGTCTCCCAAAACGCCCGCCCTTCACCACTTCCTAGTGTTTTAGCTGGGAAGACGAAGTGGCGCAACAAACTCTGCAGCAGCACAGCTGTCCGTTGAGTTAGAACGGCTTGCTATCTGCTTTGTAGCTGCCCAGAGGTCTTCAATTCATTAAAGAATTATCAAACATAATCAGATCTATCACCCCCACACTAAAACCGACCATTAACGCCTAGCGTTCATTCACAAACTACGTAGAAATGTAAACAGTGGCGGCCTCGGCATTGCGGAGTCTCGCGAATCGATACAGCCGGCCGAATGTCAAGTTGAAGGGAGGCGAGGGGTGTGAGACGAAGGGGAGAGCTCTAGAGGGGGAGGGGGGCGAATGACGTCAGACGCCCACACACCTCGCGGCGGAGCAGGGCGTGGAGATAGGGTGGCTGAGGACTGAGAGCGAAGCGAGGGATAACAGTCGCTTTGGATGTAAATAGTTGGTTGATTTTGGTGGTAATGTTTTTCTAGATGGGTTATGAGAGTCAGGTGCGGCTGATAGGCAGCACTAGCAGTACGATAACAAAAATACAGATGAGATTGTCGGCCCACAGTTGGTTTGCGATATCCAAAAGAAATATCATATCAGTAGTGGGTCGAAATGAGCTAACACACATAATTAGCTTATAATGTTCCCACTGCTGGGACACAGGCCTCCTCTCTGTGAGACAGAGTGGTCAATAATCCACCATCGAATTTTTGGTTCTGGAACATACCGGTTTCCTCACGATGTTTCCCTTCACTGTTTTGAGAGCAGTGGTGATGAAATGATTTACACAAAGTAAAGCGCCTGTCAGAGTAGAACCTACGACCTACAACTCGTAAGTAGCGGGCGACACCACTGGGCCACCGGTGCTTCAAAAAAAATGAACACAGCCACCGAATTAGAAAGCTTAAACTACAATCGAAAGATGTATGTATTTTATCTACATTTTATGTTGGCACCGTAGCATAGCCCGCATATTGGTTTCTAAGTTCTCATCTGACGTGGTCTTCAAGTCACGATCCAGCTACTGCATAGCTTTCATTATCCTACAAGCCTGTCACACTTTAAACTAGACTCACCAGAGTTTTCCCGACTATGCACAATACCAGTGATATTTGAACAAACCCAGCCTTGTGTTTAATTAAAGACTCTTTAATAATGGATTATATGTACTCTTCTAACGGGAAATAAATATAAGGGATATACTTGCGTTGTTGAAGATAATGATAAGTTTTCTTCTTAGATGGAAACTTGAAAGGTGAATGAAGACGTCACGATCTTACACCCACTTAAGATAGAACTTTGGATCTCACGATCGGTAGATGTAGCGGAAAATGGGAGGTTGATTTTTGTAGTCTGGGTAACTGCCTGGTTTTTCCCGAGAGTTGAGGAGGTATTCGCCGTAATGCTGACGGCAAAATACTACGACGAATGGCTAATTACCTAGGTATATCTTCACAAGTCCTGAAGATTGCCGCTGTTGATAAAATTTGACAGAATATCTATGCTTATTTTATTTTAATATCATACAAACACGAACCCATACATGTTAGCTAGCTAACATTATTTGTGGAACAGCAGATAAATGTAAACTGTAATTATAAACAAAAACGATTCTGTTTGATGGCCAATTACTTACTTATTCCGACAAAATTCAAACTCGACGTGAGTCTTACTTACTTTCATATTGGAGATTAGGAGCAGCAAATCAACATCGCTGGTTTCGATGGCAACAACAACAAGATATTGGATTTTTTCCGACGAAATTCGAGCTTTGGCCTTTTGAATTGGGGCTGAGGAAATATGAAGTAGAATCTAGAATCCAGTGTCTGGTTCCTACAAGACTATTTGGTGAAACCAAACGATGTCTCGCCTAGGAGATTAGAGAAAACTCCACGAAACTTGACTGAAATTGAATGCCATGTATTTTATCGTACCTTTAATGTTATCGAAACCCCATTTCACTGTCGTAAAATTCTAAATAACCAATTAACTACGACCAACTTGGATGTAGCGCTCGCCGGTCGCTGTTTTTAGAGGTCCTTTTATTAAAAAAAGCGAAAAACAATAAAAGGTCAATAGCTTTTTAGAGGAGCAATTAAGAAAATATTTCTCAAAATGAAAACTCAAGAAACTGATGCTTGTCTCCCACAAAACGATTCAGAAGAATCTGGGCGAAAGTTTAAAGACCAAAACTTACACGTACAAGATATTTCAACTCACTTCGCCCCTGAACTAGACTTTGACGCAAACGGATGGAACCTCAAACCCCCGGGGGAGTCGGCGGAGTATCTGCGAAGTCGGCAACAGGCCCGCTTTGCCCTCTCCTAGACGAGCTTCCGTGGGAAGGACGTCATTCGATACTGGGATGAACTTGAACGCAGTTTTGCGAATATCAATGCATTTCTGTCTTATACTTGCATATGAATTTTAATGGAGGGAAACAAAAGAAAAGATAAAACTGTATATGAGGAATGATGATATGAATGAAATGGGAGTGAATATGGTGACGACAGAAATAGGAAAAACAGAATGGAATATATAAAATTCCTATTGCAACGTTGTTGTTTTGAGACTACACTGACTGAAAGATTTGCAAGAAGAGTCTTCTTCTGCCTACCCAAGTAGAAGAAGACTCTGTTTGTAAATCTTTCATTCTCCAAGTATGGTATATGGAGATGCTCAACATCATGGTCAACTTCAATTTCAAATACTCCATTTTGCCTTATATGTACATGAGCGTGCCTGATTTATCTGATAAGTTCTCAATGCAAATAAAATTAAATCAGGCTCTGTCATCACTGGGACTCATTTAAAAGAATATCGGCATTGATGCTTATAAAAGATGCTCTTCTTCTATTAACATTATTTTCATTAATACAATCAGCTAATAAGTTTGGTTGATTTAATTTTTGCAAGGCATGCTCCTAAAGTAAAGAGGCACCTGGTCTATCTGTAATGGGTACATGGAAAGCATTTATTATGGCCCCTGCAATTCGAAAATCAGTTATTAGATGGGTAACAGCGTTATTGCTAAAATCTCTTCTAGAATGTTTTCAAGTAACTATTTCTAGGTCAAAGTTATTATATTGTTTAAAAGGTGGCATAAGGGTTTGTAGCTCAGTAATAACAGCCACACGTTGGTCCGTGGATGGTTGACTATCTTTAGGTATATACTTACCAAGACCCCGTTGTGCCTCGAAAAGCACGGTAAGCCGTCTCGGCTGTCATTCCCACGGATGACAGCCGAGACTGTCATTTCCACGAATGACAGCCGAGAGTGTCAAAGATCTACATCTTTGACAGTCGTTACGGGTCGTCATAAGCCTGAAAGTCTTACAAACAGTCTAACCACGGGGTATCGTGTTACCCAGTAACTGTATTTTAGAGGTCAGATAGGCGATCGCTCAATGTAAAATAATGGTATTCAGCTGCGTCCGGTTGGACTGGTAGCCGATCCCAACATGGTTGGGAAACGGCTGAGGCTTAAAAGACGGTTTTTAAGGACAAGCGAGCAAAAAAGTAGTATAATTAAAATATCTTATACCTACATAATCATCTTTACAAAATCCTAAATATGAAAAGGTTCCAATCATTTTAATTGACCAAATCGTAGCTTTATCCATTTTCCTATCTGAAATTCAGCGTTATTATTATTGCGAAGAGCTTTATATCCTCAAGCTATTAGCGAAGAGCGGTTTTCCCTCACCTGAAAATTGTTGGAAAGCCACAGAGTTTTATAAATATTCTTTTTTTATTGTGATTTTCTCGTTTGAGCATTTGATGGATAGTAAGTTTTTTTGGGTGGGAAATCATCAAATAAAATAAATAAATAAATAATCGTTTATTTCGGAAATCAGGTTCCATTTTGTTAGTATTACAGTCTTAAAAAAATAATGTTAGTACGCAAAATATTAAACTAAACGGGCATGAAAGGAGAACCACTCATCTCCTGTTGCAAAGAGAGTGCCACCCCATCCACGCCTGCAGCTTTGGTGAATCCCACCGTTCAGACAAGGTCTTCAGGAGAACGTTAGAGGTGATCCGCATCCGACTCAACAATGAAGCGCAGCGCGTGCGCATCACAGCGAAGAAATCCTGTGTGCGCGCTTCAGCGAACATGGCAGATGCGCTGCACCACCTCGGCAGCCCCAGCATTCCCCTGAAGGTGATGTTAATAACTTCTCCCGCTCTGGAACCCACCTGTGTTCCCTCAGTTGCCTGTGTGCCAGGGGCTGCGGTATTTCTTTCGAACAACCCGCACCCCTGGCAGGCATCGGCCTTTGCGGACCCCACCAGTTGGTGCTGACACCTCTTTGAGGCACACGTGGAACACAACACGCCGTCGACCCGGGCTTGGTCCTTACCGGACAGCAAGCTACCCATTATTCGCCGTCCGCAAGCCCACGCCTATGGTGGCCGGGAATCAGCCTGGGATTCCCGACGCCCAGGGCATCTCCCGCGGCGACTACGGCCGTGAGGGCGCATATACTGCCTCTCCCTCACGTGCACCGCCTCCCTCTTCGCGAGCAGTACTGCTTCGCAGAAGGAGGTGACGGCTACCCAAGCACTCTCGCTCCATACCATGGCCTGGACCAGGGCCGGACGCGAGAGATCACCGCCGCCGATCGCCTCCACGAGGAATGGGTAGTAAGCTTATGCCGGGAACAGCAAACAGTGCGTTACCGTGCTTTGGGTGACAGATAATTGCGACAGATGCACGTTACAAGAACTAATCGATGACGCTAGTGATGTCGCCAAACACGTAGCCGAAGTCTGACTTCATTTGCTATCGACACGATAAGAAGGAGAATATTGTTTTCTTTAATCATACATTTTGTCCGTGGGCAGGCAATTTAAATATGCAATCGTCATCATTTAATTTCGAAGCAAAAAATATACCTCAAAGGCATGCAATTAAAACTTGAATTTAAAGTCACAAATCTCGCTTACAATCACAACTTAGACCCACCATACCTCTCTTTGGATTTATCGACCCGCTATAAGCATGAATGGCGTTGACGTCACTGGCTGCCTGCGGGGTTGCGGGGCACGCGGGGATGTCGGCTATGCCAGGGGTGCAGCCTTGAACTTGCTGCATCGATCCTATACCCCTGCACTTGAACCATAGTGAACGGCTCCGGGCTCGTTCAAGAACAAACGAATGCCGTTCGGTGAGCGGCAATTGTTTTGAAATGTTTTTCGAATTCTGTTTTTGAATTTTCTTTGTTTCGGTGAATATAAATAGGTGTGTGCAGAGTTAAATGAAATGAATGTTTATTTCTGTAAGTCGATCTTTTAAGACAGTTTACTCGACAATTTTATGATCAATATTTTAAAACTAGATGGCGCCGGCCTTTCCTATCTAACTGATGCCTGTAAAGAAATGCCGAAACAAACTCAGACGTCTCTTTTTAAGTCCAACATTTATATTGTTTAGATATTATGTGAGTGTTAACAATGGCGGATCATGACTGGAAGGGCTTTCTAGGGAAGGTAGCTGTTAGCTTAATAATTATAATGCAATAAAATGCGGATGATTTTACTCGTTATTTATTATTATATTACGCACGAGAGAAACACCTATTTTCCGACAAGTAGGTACTTATGTAGGAAAATGATCACGTCCCTCGTTTTGGGTTGGCAACAAAGACTCTATTTATAACGGCTTATATTTAAACTTGGAAAATTGTTCAGTAGGAGTTCTTTCTTAGAGTAATTCTATTTTAAACCCTGCGGGATGATTGCGAAACACACTAACAGTAAGAACGGCTTTCATTTTGACAGTTCAACAACATTTATTGCGTTATTTACGTTGTTGAGCAGACAAATTTTTCGAAAAAGAAGCAATGTAATACCAATAAACTTCAAAATTAACCAGATTGTGATTGATAGTGTGTTAAGCAAATAGGGTGTTGCACTTATCAGGTAAGTACTTACTTAAGTACTGTGTTCCGTTTCGAAGGATGTGGTCTATAAAAATGTAAGTTTAAAAGAATCATGACATAACATGACGCCTTTTTCTTTCATTTTTCTTTGATGTGCACACGTGTACCTAAAGGTGCTCTTACATGGGCAATTTTTTGAGCAATTATTGCTCGGCAACACTAATGTATCAATCTGGATCAATTAAGTGGAGCAATCTGGAGCAACAACAATAAATTGCCGGTGTGTTTCGGCAATATTGCTTCTGATTGCTCCATATATTTCATGAGTTGCCGAATATCCAATCGGTTTGGAAATTTTAGTAAATTTTCTTTCTATTTCGTTTGTTTTTGCGAGAGGAACCGGCTGGCGGCGGAGGCGGCAGGGGAGGCGCATTACCTAGTTTTTTAAGTTTATTTATTTATAATAATAAGCACACCAACAGCACTGTCACTTACATTTCAAATAAAACTTACATCTAACATTGGCATTTCAGTAACCGTGCAAATAACAGGTATGCATGACATTGACATAATGAAAAAATTAGAGACAATAAGAAAATAAAATAAAAAGTGTGTCCAGTAAACCTAAATCTAGAACACTACGGAAATCTAAACAGTTTGAGCTATGTAGGCGTACATTGCTCGCACTGTTTATATAGGGAGCGTCTGTATGTCCTTACGTGTTAGAGGGCTATTAAAGGTGGTGTTTAAGGTAGATGTTGGCAATTGAAAAATACGATGATGTCGTTTGCTACGTTGACTAGTCCTAAAGTTAAAATAGTTAATCAGTTGCGCATCTATGGAACCATTAATAATTTTGTGAAGAATCAGTAAGTCAGAAGTGAACCGTCTTTCTTTTAAGCTTATCATTTGCTCCATATTACTCCATATTGTGTGGCCGTATCTCTGGCAACAAATGGCTTCATATTGCTATTGCCCTAAATTGCTGGATGTAGTCGTGACGTCATAGTTAACGAGAAATGCCAAAGATGGAGCAATTTTTGTTGCTCGTGTAAGGTAAGCGCACCTTTATACTACAGCCAAATTTTGCCAGTTGATGTTTAAGTCCCATGTAACAGGGGGCGAGCTTATTACCATCAAAATCAAAATCAAAAGTCATTTAATCAAACTAGGCTCAGAGTCAGCACTTTTTAAACGTCAAAATGACATAAGACAGTCCCCAGAAGAAAATGCCCACCCTTCGCCACTTCCTAGTGCTTTAGCTGGGAAGAAGAAGTGGCACAACAAACTCCCCAGCAGCACAGCTGTCTGTTAAGTTATAATAACTTGATTCTACACAATAATAGGTAAGTACTCGTAATTAACATTCAACAATAAATGAAAAAAAAAATCATAAATAAAAATGGCTTATACAGTCAAATAAAATAAACACCGACTGGGCACTAATCATTTAAAAGAATCGTCTTTGTCAAAGGGTAATCGGGAAAAAAACGCCTTTCGCAAGCCCACAATAGTTGAGTCAGACGAGTAGATATACACACACATTACATACACACACATAATATCGTGCCTGTATTTCCCGAAGGGTTTGGCAGAGATGTAGGTACCTATGCAGTATACCTGAATTTCTCCAGTCATGTTTAAGTCTCATGTAAGGTTGACTGGTAGAAAATGCCTCAGGCAGTAAGTCCGCCTTTGTACTTGTGCATAAAGTGTTAATAATATCTAATAATTTATTTATTTTTTCACTTCAAGTTTGAAACATCAGTGTAGCCCTAGCTCTTGTACTATGAGTTCTTTTATCAAAAAAGTCAGAATAATAAAAAATCAAGAAGTTATAGCCAGTTTCCACAGCTGTTTAGAACAAAGAACATGCAAAACTTCAAACAAAGAAAAGTTCATTAATATTTAAGCCACTTAAAAAATGTCCGCACGAGTTATTTTCAAACTGTGTCAGCCATTGACCAAAGCGACAATGACATCATTATGTCGCTTCTTTGTCATAAGTTCGTCATGTGCTGACGGCGAACGCGTCATGCCATCGGCTTCGTCATGACGAAACTAACGTCACTCGATAAGATACGTCGAGAAGGAAAATTGAGATCCGTTTGTTTTTATTTCAGTTGTGGATTCTTCATTATGGCATACATCAACATAATCCACTTATAATGTTTCCGATGCTGGTGATACAGGCCTCTTCTTTGTGAGAGGGAGTGGCCGAAATCCACTACGCGGGTCCAGTCCGCGTTGCGGGTTGGGTTCTATGACATGCCAGTTTCCTCACGATGTTTTCCTTCACCGTTTTGGGAGCAGTTGTGTTGAAATAATTTACACAAAATGATGCAGCCTGTCTGGGTTCGAACCTAGGTCCTACAACTGGTAAGCCACAGCTGTTACCACATGGCCACCACTGCTCATTAGGTAAGTACATTACGCCTATAATTGTATGTCCCAAAGGGGCAGAAAGAGTTGTATTGTACTCCCACATTTAGACAGATTATTTTCAAAGTTACATGTGATGATAACTAACCAATCTTATTATCAACTGCAGGCTTAGCATGACGCTTTCTATTTCTACTCTACTATAGAATAGAAATCGCTTGCCTACATTTCTCGGTGAAAAACTACGTAAACGTCATTTTGTCTACTCTTCCGATGACAAACCGCTTGTCTACGGTTCTCGTGCTAAGCCTGCTGGACAGGTCCACTTAATCTGTGTGGTGCTTTCTTCAAAATACCATATCAGGTTGTTCTGACCAAGATTATATCTGGACTTTAAAAGAGACTGCGACCTCTGAGTTTGTTTTGACCTTTGTTTTCAGAGTAGTCAGATAGGAATCGCCGACCTCATTTAGTTTTGGAAATATGATTGATGTGTAAAAGTGTTTGTACAAACCTAGTTACGAATATAAAAACTTTACCAGGCAGAAATTCAGAATTGGGGCTGCTACTGAGAAAATTTCTAAGAGAAACACCCGATTCCACTTTGCTCGACTCGAGAACTAAAGTCAAGACCAAATGCTGAAAAGGCATACCCAAGGTAGAACAGGTAACTGAGAATAGAATAGATACTTACTTTTTATTAAACAGGAAAAGTTTTTATTCAGTGCGCAAACTGTAACCATGAACTCAGCATACCATTCTAGAACCCCAGCGCAGAAATTTCAAAAAAAAAATCAGCTGTTTCATAGAAAAGTGCAATACCTACGCGGTCAAAATGAATAGAACAGCTGTTTTTTTTTTATAACCGACGAATTATTTAGTTTGCGCACTGGATAAAATCTTTTCCTGTATACATCATGCAAATTCGATGTATATTTATTTTCACAATAACATCTCATGTTTTTGTGGTTCTTGCGGTTCATAAAAGTAGTGTTTTGTAAATCCATAAATATGACGTCACAACCATTGTTTTTATGCGTCACAACTTCATATACCTCAACCATTGTTATTGTAGTTTTTATTTCAATGAAATTATTTTTAGCTGAGTTTTTGAAGCTATTGTGTGTATGAGGTAAACACCAACTTACCTAATTTTATTGTAAGTAGAGGGTCTGTAAGTTAGCCCACGTACGCGCACGAACGTAAAAATATCGCGACGGGACTTTATCATACACTTGATTTGCAACTCTCGGTGGTGAATCGAGCATTGAGAATCCAACAGACGGTATCCCAGCGGGTTGAAAAAACACACTGTTCGAATTTCAACTCTCGGCGAGAAACAGTACGTTGAAGATCCAGTGTATGCAAAAATCAAGTCGCGATATCTTTAGTTCCATGCGAACTACTTAATATTATTGTTGTGTCTCTGCGGTTACCTGTTCAATGGTAGGATATTATGGGAAATACCTTTCAGGACATGAGGAGGTTTTTGCGTAAATTTGCGCAGGTAGTCAATTTTATTTGATTGACTTTTCGGTCTCATCAGCCATCCGTTCTGCTTTTGCAAATTAAGTATGTTGTTAGTATCTCTCTGTCTTTGCGTAGCCTTACCCTATTTCATTTGGGGTCGGCTCTCCTCGTTATTCTTCGCCAGATGTTTCGGTTCTGGGTAGTCAGGCTTCGGCAGTCGTTGTTGACTACAGACATCCAAGTGAGAAGGGACCTGCCTCGCTTCTTTGGACCTGGATTAAATTGTGTTGTTAGTATGTTGGGTACTTTTCTAACGGTTTCCCTAAAGCTGAAAATTAGGTGAGGTAAAGGACAATAATCCTACTTGAATCAGATAAGTACTGATTATTTTATACGTAGGTACGTTAATCTTTTCCTGCATTCAAATCTTGACTCGTAGTCATGACATAAGTAGGTACAAGTTTTATATCGATTAAGGTTGATAACTTAATCTTTTAATCCAAGTATACTATATGTAGTTAAAGTACTTACATTGTTTTCTATTTCGGCGATAACAAGCTTATATCCGTATTTACTGCTTCTGCAGCCCAGAGACAAAATGATAAACGTATTCGCGATTTCCCGCTACCATTTTTTGAACAATTCAAGGTTTTTTTTTATCAGGTGTCATAAAAATAAATGCATGCGTTATCTATGCAATTTGTGTCTTACTTATCACCTTAGTTACCTATTTATTTTTTAGATAATATTGTGACTAAGGCTGGCGTTGTTTTTTATATCGCACCATGTAGGTACACAAAGATACAAAGTGTTCTGCGTGTAAAACTGAAATGAAATGAATTTTTTATTTATGTAAGTAGATCTTAAAAATACACTTTTAGACGTCAATATTTTGTTGGTAAATATTTTAAAACTAGATGGTCATGGTCTTTTTTATAGTCCAAACATTATATCGACAGTGCAAAGGTAAAATTGCTAAAGCGCCAAAGGATATGAATTGTAAATGATTTCTAAATCATTTAACTTTAAAATGAATTCCAAAGATTTCAGGTTTTGTCGCTTTGCTATTTTACCTTTCCATTGTCGATATTATTAGAAATGTATGTGAGTTTAACAATGCAGGGCTATATCTGGAAGGGAATCTTTTGAAGAAAGACCATTGCAGCTTTGAGCAGACCTGTTCCAACAGACGGCATGCACGCAACTGAAATATCAACCACAGCCATACAGACAATCTCTACAAAATATTCGATCAAGCTTCATATTATCTGCCAGGGGTGCCGGTTGTTCGAAAGAGATACCGCAGCCCCTAGCACGAAGGCAACCGAGGGAACACGGGTGGGTTTTAGTCAGTAAAAGTCTGACACGCCCTCCCGCTCCACCCAGAGCGGGAGAAGTTATTTGATGATTTCCCACCCAAAAAAAAAGCTTCATATTATGGTTTAAGTTAATATATCAATAGACATTAATCTTATTAGTTTCAGAATCAGCAATTTTTGGACGTCAAAATTACATAAGACAGTCCCCAAAAATGCCTCCCCACTTCCTAGTGTTTTAGCTGGGAAGAAGAAGTGGTGCAACCAACTCCCCAGCAGCATAGCTGTCTGTTCAGTTACAAATATATGCTGTAGAGTGTAGACAACTCTTTTGATACTCGTCGACAGACTCATGCGATTGTTAAACTACTTAGCCACGAGCCCCTCATTTTAATTACCTATTTAATTATTAAAATTATTTTTTATTCATTAATAACTAAAAAAAAATGCTGTGACAATTAATTAATTTCTCCGAATAAGTCAACAGGTGAATCACTAAGTTTTTTTATTTAAACAATTTAAAATAAGATTACTCATTAATTAATAATAAAAAAAATCTGTGGCAATTAATTAATTTCTCCGAATTAGTCAACAGGTGAATCACTAAGTTTTAATTAAACAATTTAAAATACGATTACTCTTAATCTGTAAATGACTCATTTCGTCGTTTTCAATGTGTGATATTTTTTTATTAGATGATTCATTTTTTTTAACGACGGGTATATTTTATTTTTCCTTCATTAATAACTAGTATGTAGCTATAACAAGATCTGCTGTTTCTAAAATAACTCCAACCCTACAATCCAATGACATTCCAAGGCCAGGAAGAGATGTACTATGAAGTAGTTTTAAAATGTATTTTTAAAAGTATATATAAATAAATAACTTGACTTCGAACCTAGGACCTTGATGTAACCACTCTCTCTCCAAATCTGCACTTGGTTCTCTTTACTTTTCAAAAATCGCAAAATGTGTAGTAAAAGTTAATAGATGTGATTTAGTTGCCTGCAAATTGTTTGTACATAAAACATAATTTGGCTGAGTAGTTCAGAATAAAGAGCCGGGATTTTTTTAATGTCATGTGCCGAGGACCTAAAGAAGCTAGTTTGGACTGTACCAGATGTGGGACGCAGACAATCGAATATAAAGTTTCGTGGGAGAAGTTAATTTCTAAATAAGCCACTTTTGCATCATTATTCTGGTAGGCACCAGAATAATGATGCAAAAGTGGCTTATTTACTTTGCAGAAAATAGTGACACACCCAAGTAGACACCATGTCTTTAACAATAGCCATATAAGAGCCCTCCAATCCAAGCTTGGAGCTTCATCGCATAAAAACTTCAAAATTTTCCTCCGAACGTTCTGGTTTTCGCACGGCAAGCGGTCTAGTGTTATTTTTTTTTATCAAAATACCGAGTTATGCGCAGGCGGCGATAGCGGTGCGCACGTCGCGTCTGTCACGTAGGCGAACTGGCGATGGATGGCGCAGCCCTTCGAATCGAAAACGGAAATGTTAACTAAACAAATGATTTGTTGAGATCAACTAAACAAAGGTGTTTATTATTGTATAAATATTGTGGTTTCAATTAATTAATGAAATGCATCAACCCCAGCGTGGTTTGACCAGACCCGATTGATCGAATGAACCCCAAGATTTGCACTAGCCCTTATCCTTTTGGATATCCCTTCCTAGAATACAATTCGAGGACAAGTGACGTCCACTAGGAGACACACACAGACAGACACAGAGAGACAGAGAGGAGGCCAGTGTCTCAGCAGTGAGCACATCCAAAGCTGATTATTGTTTTGATATGACTATGCATTGTATCGTTTAGTCATTATACATGCAATGCATGATTAGGTTTTGATCCGGAACCTCTATCGCAGCTTATTGGAATTTTTAATGCTTGAACTCTAGAAATATCTAAATTTTTTACCTACATTTATCACATTCTGTATATTAAATGGGACATAAATAGGTGATTATTAGGTATGTTAAAAGACTCGTCTGCCTACACCTAAGTACACCCACCAATGATTTTTGAATATTTCCAAAGAAAATACTGCCACATGTAAATGTCTCTTTAAAACATTTTCCCACGAATTCACAATCCACGTGTTATCAATACTAAGTACCTACTCACTTACCTACAATATCTTTGTTTCATACAATTGTTAGACGTAAGATTGTGATACATTAATCACTGATATGAGATATCACTTGATATTGAACGAAATACGCGTGTTTCGAGATAAATATGGTTCTAGTTCGAAGTAGTTTTTATTTCAGAGATATTTGGACACGATTATGTTGACTGATTGGTATCTGACTGAGTTATGTAAAGGATGTGGGCAAAACCATTTTGCGGTGGAACGATTTTGGATATCCTGCTTTCCTTTGATATTTTTTTCTTAGCACAGCCAAAGGCTTAAGATAGTTTAGGCAGTTTTGATGAGCGCACCGAGGGATTTGCTAAATAATTGCGTTCATATGATCCCTTGCTGTATCGTTATTACTTAACTTTAAGCTTCGAAATGGATAATTTTTTGGTTTTCTCCAAGTACCTAATCTCTAAAAAACAAAATAAACCCTTAGTACGGCGGCGGCGCATAAGGCGAAAAGCGGCGAAAGTTATCAAGACACCTGACTCGAGGTGTTGTTCAGACGAATTTGAAGAGCCATACCTACTGATATAACAAACAGTGTACGTGTATATGAAAAAAAAAATACGTCAAACATGTCGTTTTTTTATTATTATACAACTGATGACAGTTGTATAATAATAACAAAACGACATGTTTTATATTTTACATTTTCAAAATGTATATTTGTTTTATATACGAAGGAAATCATTTTCACATCAAATCCCACTTCGTTCAGTCAATCTTGTGTCTAGCCGAGCAGGGTTTGTAAAATCTTACCTATGTACATTAAGTCAGATTTTACAAACTCTGAGACCTTTATCACCAAAAGAAATAGCAGTGGGTGGGACAATGCTGCCAATGACAATGATGATGATCATTATCATAATTTTAGCTGAAAGACGTCCACTGCTGGACAAAGTGGGAGGCCAATGGCCATTATGTATTAGGTGTGTTGAAATTGTTTGCAGTCCTCGTCACTTATGCCTAAAGTTTCATTAGAAATCAAGCGTCAGACAGTATCTGACAGGTCTAATGTTAGTAATGCTGAAATTAACTTTTCTGGTCAGCCGTGAGGAACCCACTGTTGTTGTTAGAACATTATTTTCACATTTTTTATTTGTGTTTCCTGAACTGTCTCCAAATAAACGGTATTCTTTCTTTCTTTTCTTTTCTTTCAATGTTCAGAGCTCTTGATGAATATGAAAACTAATAATTCCCATGTAGGGAAGTATAAGTACCTACTATAGATCAGCCTCAAACCACAATCGCGTGCGTGCTTCGATATCAAGGGATTAGCGACTCTTGCGCAAGTGTGGGAGTGCCGATATCTCCCTTATCTGATAAGGACAGCTGGTATCAGGACACGTGACTCGAGGTGTTGCTTTGACAAAGTTCCAAGAGTCATACCTACGCATATAACAAACAGTGAACTTGTATATGAAAAAAAATTACGTCAACGAAGCTAAATGCCCTTAAGGTTAGAAGTTAGAAAGCTACAAGCTGAAATAATTATATGCTTAAGGTGGATGCGCCAAGGAAACCCGCGAAATTCAAGTTTGTATTTCGTACCGGAAGACGTAGAGTGGGAAGGCCTCCCACAAGGTGGACTGATGACCTTGTGAAGGCCGCAGGAATCCGCTGGATGTGGGAAGCACAAGACCGGTTGAAGTGGAGGAGCTTGGGGGACGCCTATGTCCAGCAGTGGACGTCTTTCAATTGAGTCGCTATAACTGACGAAAAATTTGTATAATATGCTGAATTCAGTGTTACAGTTTGCGCACTGGTTAAATTTTTATCCTGTATGTACCTTCGTTAGTGTGTGTGAAATTTAGGATATATTATGGGTTCCTGGTATTAGTATATTGGAAAAATTCTTTGATGGTAAGTATGCGATTTTTTCCGATCATAATAGTGTTTGTATCGTTTAAGGAACTAAATGCTGGTAAAATACGGGATATTATAGCGATATGTGAGCTGTCAATCTGATCGACATAAACTTACCAATTAAATAATAAAAAGGGATTAGAAAGGCAGCCTGTAGTTAGATTGTTAAATTAGTATGGTCATGTTTCCTAAGTAGATACTTAAAATCTTTTATTTCGTTTAGTCATTTTTGATATTATTGTTGTAGTAAAAAATGGTCATGGTGCAAAATGCCAGTCACTGGTATTATTTATACTTAATCCTGTTGATATATTGGACTACTCACTCACACGCTTGCTGAGCGTGATATCCGAGGACTTACAAATTAAAGAAAGAAAGAAACAAAGAATAAAAATACATTTATTGAGCATAGACTGAAAGGCACACAATGTACTGCAGATAAAAAAAAAACTAACAAAAAGTGTAAAGTGCGATGTCAGGAATTGGCTTTCTTAAGCCCTATCATTTACACGATGCAAGTTTCTTGCAAGTGGCATAACATAAAATTGACGCAACTAATGACTTGCATCATCTCTAAACGGTGTTTAGAGGTGTACGTATGGATTGAGGAGCCATGTTTCTACTTCTACCAATATTTAGTAGTAAATTACCCGAATTTGTAGGCCCGATCCTGGAATTTGTAGTAAAACCCTATCAAAGTTACAGCGAAAACTAGCTCATGGATATTTCTGAAAATTTGGTTGGAATTATAAGGGTGGTGTTCCTATCAAAACGAAGTTATGATTCATATCCTCGATACTTATGTATACGATGCGACTCATTTCATAACCCTTACTGATAAAAATGTGTAAATGGAAAAACCTTATAGCGTTTATTAAATGAATTAGAAGTTGCAAAATAATGTTAAAATTGGACACAACTTATACAAGGAAAATTAAACTAATGATGCAACATTTTCATGTCATGAACACCAAAAATAAGATGATAAGGACTGTCGGAATGAACGAGGAAAGGATTCAATGTTAAATTAATACTTATAGTTTGATACCACCTCTGCTGAAAAGTGCCCTATGTGTTAATCCAGGTTATAAAATATCTGTGTGCCAAATTTCATCCAAATCAGTTCAGCTATTTTGTGCGATTGAGTAACAAACATCCAAATATCCAAACACACAAACTTTCACATTTATAATAATCTTTACTAATATTATAAACGCGATAGTTTGTATGTTTGGATGTATGGATGTTTGTTACTCTTTCACGCAAAAACTACTGAATGGATTTAGATGAAATTTGGCACACAGATAGATTGTAACCTAGATTAACGCATAGGATACTTTTTATCCCGGTAGTACGTTCCCGCGGGCGAAGCCCCGGGCGGATAGGAACAGTAGGAAAGTAGGAATAATAGGATGATGTCATGTTCACCTCATTTTACTCAGGAAAAATACGATAGTTTTGTTCGTATCTACATAGATATTATTATAAGTAGGTACCTACTCATTCCACAATCTGACTGTTCCCACATAACTTAACTCTATCTACGTAAACATCAACAGGGCGTTTCCCTCGATAAGGACTATTCATAACAATCGTATTTAATCGGTCGCGGCCGTGGAAATCAAACGAAAGACACGCGTTGGACACGCGGACCACGATATGTGTCACGAATCACGATATCTTGTCACATCCTGGTGAGGGTTATCTACGGCAACCAGGGGGTGGTAACCTGAGCATCGGTTGACCATGACGAAGACTGGAGTCACAGATAATAATGTGTTCCCAACGCAGAATAAGTTTCATCATATACCTAGCCTTTTTCAGACATGTTGGGGTTCGCCGTCCAGTCTGAATACCAGTATTTAACATGGAGCGACTGTTTATCTGGCCTCCACAGCCAGTTACTATGTATCACAATACCCATTGATAAGACTGGTTGTCAAACTTTTGGGCTTCTGACTATCCATAATAAGAATAACTGTAAAAAAAAAAATACATATAAAGCACAAAATATCGCGCATTTATTACTTAAACAGGTTGGTAGGAGTGTTATAGTGCACTCTTTCGCTAGTTATGTTTGTCATTAACCGGGGCACACATTCAGACTGGCTGTTACCGAAAAATTCCTCATGGAAAACCCATTTGCACAACACAACATTTGGCCTTTTTTTTTGAGTGTGGGAAATCATCAAGTAACTTCTCCTGCTCTGGGTGGAGCAGGAGGGCGTGTCAGACTTTTACTGACTACCGTAAAAGCAAAATTCTATGCTGTGTGAATTTATCGAAGCACTGTTCTAAACGCTTTGCACTATAAGGCTGTTCATTGAAATGGTGAAAAATGATTTGATTAAAGAGAATAAACTGTTACCCACCTCAAACAATAATGAAAATAGTTTTTTATCATTTTTTGAGGTGGATAACACTATAAAGTGAAAAAATATTTTAATTTCGGAAGTCGGTGTCCTCGGGTTTCTATTTTCGTTTTTTTTGCCACCGACTTCCAAAATTATTTTTAATTTTTTTGTGAGTCGGTTGTTTTTTTTAATAAACTTTTATTTTTACCTTTTTACTTGAGGTACCTACTCCACACAGATTCGTAGACTTAAGTAAATAACAGCGACAGAAAATTATTACTATGATATCATCGAAATAAACTAAGTGGAAAAAAATACGTATTTTTGAAGCTAACTCATAAACCACTAATTTAAATGTGACCAAATTTATATGGAACCACTCGGTAAGTATACCCTTTCAAGCTAAAGAAGATTTTAGCAAATCGGTTTATAAATAACGGAGTTATGAGGAAACAAACGTAAAAAAATACAACAGAACTGAGAAGGTTCACCATCACATAGCATCACACACAGGCGTGACTAGAACATTCTCACTTCATTATAAGCTGGTACTTTTTATCACTACTAGTGCCACTTGAAGCTATCTGACTGGGGGTAAAAGTCACGTTACGTAAGCAAGCGCCAATAGTTTTCCATCACGCACGAACCGCATGTAAATAATCTTACATATCTTTAATATTAAGTGTAATATATCCGTTTGACAACATAAGTCACGTGGGGGGCTGATAAGATAGCTGATAACACATCAATACATTGATTATTGTTAGATAATAATGTGGTTCAATATGGATTACATAGTTGTTCTTTGTTTTGTTGATTATTTCGGTGTGATATCTTGAAGGTACCTTTTTGGAGTATGATTCAGATGGTTACGTTGTTGGGATGATGACATTCTATTTGAATGAGTGTTTTTATCAATTGGCGTGGTTCTTGTGATCTTTTTTTTGTAATGAAATGATCTTTAAACTGGTGTTAAGGAAATTACAGGATGGTTTCATGTTGATGTTTCATTTCCAACTTGATTATAGCTATGTAAAAGCAGGGCTAGGAAACGTTACGACCTACTAGCGCATAGAAAAATGCTTATTCTAGCAATACCAATCATTTCCTTAGTCAACACAAACAAATCCTATATCGCTAGAGGTCTATGATATGGTCAATCTTTTGATCCATATACAGGGTCGTATCGACTCGCAATCTGTAACCAAGAATTTAGCACACGATTGAAACTTTGAAACTTTTGTCGGTTTAAAAAAAAAAGCTAATGTCAGAGTAATTTTATTTTTAAACTGAGAAAGTTAATTGTCGTTTGAGAATCAGGAGCTTTGATCGTCGATAAGCATACTTGATTTTTTATCATGCCAAACAGCACAGAGACAAGACAGACATGACTAGACCAGTGGTGGCTCAGTGGAAACGGCTGCGACTTATACGAATCGTAGATCGTGGGTTCGAACTGAGACAGGTGATTTATTTTGTGTCAATGATTTCATCACCACTGCTCTCAAGTGGCGAAGGACAACATCGTGTGGAAACCGGCATGTCATAGAACCAACAATTCGAAGACATGTGACATCTACCAACCCGCACGGCGCCTGCGTGGAAAACAGCCCAGTCCCTCTCACCGACAAGAAGCCTGTGTCAGGGAACATTCTAGGAAAGTTTATTCAGTCATGCTGAACAGCACAAAAGTTGTAGTGTCACACAAGCCTTTACAATCATACCTCATTCTTATAAAAGACTGCGTGATAATAACCTTGTCGCAGTATTCAAACAACTGACACCCTGCAGTATTTACATGAATGATAACGCTGTAATTGAACTCCTTATCAATAACACGGACTTCCTGCGTGGTTTGGTGAAAACTAGAAGGTATTGATAACGTTAATTAGTTTTATAGCCGTGTTTACAATATGTTAGTTATGATTTTACAACTTGTCGGTTTTCAGAGTTGAATGGAAATATTGATTATTATCTACGTTGAGCGCCTTAAGTTCTGAGTTGAGCTGCACTGAATATGCGTGCACTGACTGGACAGGTCCAGTCAATCTGTGTGGTTTTTTCCCCAAAAGACCATTTCAGACAACAATCCACATCGTCTTCAAATGATCTGACCAAGATTATGTCTGGACATAAAAGAGACGGATAACTTCTCCCGCTCTGGGTGGAGCAGGTGTCAGACTTTTACTGACTAAAACCCACCCGTTTTCCCTCAGTTGCCTGTGTGCCAGGGACCTCTGAGTTTGCTTCAACCTTTCGTCTCAGAATAGTCAGATAGGAAACTCCGACCTCATCTAGTTTTAAATATGATTGACGTGTAAAAGTGTTTGGACAAACCTACTTTTTACAGAAGTAAAATCATTTATCATTTACACTATGTTCGTACACGCTTATGTCCGAAACCTAACCGACTGACGAAAAAGGTTTTTCTAATTACTGAATTAACAGAAACCTAAACATAATTTATTTATTCACCAAGTCCACCGTTAAACATAAACTCAAAACAATTTAGCACTAGGACAACATAATAACCACAAGGATCGTTAGTGCGGCTTGCTGTGGTCAGTCCACAAATGCACAATCGGGCATGAAATTCAAAGAAACAAGGTGACTACGACGTTCTGTAGTCAGCAACAAACACTTCACAAATCAACAACAATACAATTTTTAAAGTTTAAATAATCTTCTTGAACCAATGACGTCACTTTGTTCAACCAGGCTACCAGGGTATCATTGATTTGAAGAGGTAACGCGTAGACGTAGAGGAGAGAGATTCTTTCTAGTGCTACGACGTGCTACGAAGCGTAGCGACTACGCCATAGTATCGAGCTACGAAAAATATATTTTAATTAAAAAAAAACAACTGACATCCAACAGCATACTACAAAGTGAAAAATATTGTGTTTAATTTTTATTTTTTTTGGATGTTGGTTGTTTCTTTTAATAAATCTATTACGTTTCACTTTTTAGTTGTGGTACTCCACACTAATTCGTTTACCTTCACTTGCTAAGTAAATAACAGAGACAGGAAATTGTTATAAGATCATCAACAGAAACAAGTGGCAAAAGTACGTATTATTGAAATTAACTCAAAAACCATTAACCAGAAGTTGGCCAAATTGATATGGAACCACTCGGTAAGTATACCATTTAAAACCAAAGAGGAATTTTTCAAATCGGTTTATAATAGAGTTCTGTGGTAACGAACATAAAAAAGAATCTTCTCCTTTTTTTGAAGTTGGTTAAAAATATATGCAAAATACGTATTGAGTATGATGGATATTTCGATAGCTTATACATACCTTAATCTAGGCCAGAAAGGCCTCATTGACGTCACAAAAGAGTTCAGTTCAGCTATTACCTCTAATACACCTACCTGTAGGGTTAGTTACCTCGACCGGCCTTATGCTCCCCCATTGAAGTTAATTTGGGCGCACGCTATTTATAGTCATCGCCACACGAGACTTATTTATAGTCAGGTCCTATTTTCCTGGTTGAAGCACGTTTAGTTACGATTTGCGTATGCGCGGACTATTCCTGGGGTGAAATGGGGTCAGTGTACCAGGGAGTTTGTAGTACGATGCTGGAGCGTGGGTGTGAACGAAATTGGCTTCGGTGGCCTTTAAATAAAATATTGGAGAGATATTTCGTAATTGTTTTTTTTTTTGTAACTGGGTCAGAGATTTTATTTTTTGTATTTTCTTCAGCCTTAAAAAGAGGTACTACTGAACTGGGTCTTAGATTGAACTTGAACTTTGAGTATACCTTAGGTGGTTGTCACTACCCCGTTGTCTTGGTATCATAATTAGCCCATAGTGTCTCCACTGCTGGGACACAGGCCTCGAGAGGAAGTCGGCTGTAATCCATCACGCGGGCCCAATACGGGTCGGCAGATGTCACATTGTCTTCGAATCATGTCGGTTTCCTTTCGATGTTTTCTTTCACCTTTTTGAGAGTGAGGTTGAAGTAATTTACACAAAGTAAAGCGACTCGTAAATCTCGGCCGTTAGCACTGGGCTTGCCCACTGCTCTCCCCACTGCTCCACCCTATATAGATTATCTATAAGTGTGGTTTCATTAACAATAGCGCGGAGTGTTTACGTTGATATGCTGATACACAACAAAATAGGATCAAGGACTGCAGTTGAATTGTAATACTATCATTTATCGAACACTTTACCTAATTGATTTTGAAGGTTTAAGCCACTTCATTCTATGAAAATGGCAAATGTATGTTGCCAGATTTTTTTTAAATTATTCTTTTCAGCCGTGTGAGACCTATGATGTCACGGACAGATACGCAAATTAAACTTATAACATCTTTTTGCTTCCGTCGGGGGTTATAAAGAAGACGTAACATTCAACTCTCAAAATTCAGTGATAATCCTCTTACATGGAGGCAGTATATGTGCCCGGCGACTAGGGCCGTGAGGCCCTAGTCGCCGCAGGAGACGCTCTGGGCGTCGGGGTCCCAGGCTGATTCCCGGCCACCGTGGGCGCGGGCTTGCGGACGGCGAGTAATGGGTAGCTCGCTATCCTGTAAGGACCAAGCCCGGGTCGACGGTGCGTTGTGTTCCACGCGCGTCTCGAAGAGATGTCAGCACCAACTGGTGGGGTCCGCAAGGGCCGATGCCTGCCAGAGGTGCGGGTTGTTCGAAAGATATACCTACGGTGGCCCATGGCACACAAGCAACTGAAGAAACACGGGTGGATTTTAGTCAGTAAAAGTCTGACACGCCCTTCTGCTCCACCCAGAGCGGGAGAAGTTAATTGATGATTTCCCACCCTCAAAAAAAAAAAAAACAAACCCTCTTGCGTGGCAATTCACGAGTTTCATATCTGGGATGACGAAATATGGTTGTGCTACAGGTACACACGGCTACACATCAAGCTATACATTTCCAGTTTAACCAGATCTCGCATTGTATAGGATTTCCGTACAGTGCGAGATCAGCGTAAACTGGAAATGTATAGCTGGATGTGTTGCCATGCGTACCTACAAACTTGCTCAACCTTTTCGGGGCGGCGTGATGTTATTTCATATACCTTCGTCCTGCAGTCCATGCGACCCAATAACCGTAACAATATACGCAGTTATCAATATATTATCAATTCAATAACACACATAGTGTTATCTAAGCAAACTGGATCCGTTGAGTGTTATGTTTGCTAAAATTGTTATCTCTAGGGATCGAAATGTTACGTTAACATGCGTGCTAATTTATTAGGTGGATTTCGTGAGTAACGTCAAGCTCATAATATATTATATCTTTTAATTATATGGTAGTCGCCTAGTGGTCGAAATTCAACCATAATTCATTTAAAACTTAATGTATTTCTAAAGCATCGTATTAATAAAAATGTGAAAGTTTAGATGTTTGGATATTTATACTCCATAGGTTTAGGTAGTTAAATAAAGGTAAACAAAAAAAAAACACGTGACTCATAGATGCGAAACCTTTTATTTCAAATGTTAAAGTCATATTATTTATAGTCATATAAGAATAGGCTCTATTCTAAATCTGAATCAGAATCTGATGAACTATCTGTCACATTAACAATAAAGCGTTCCGTTGTATCATCAATTATTTTGCTAGCTATAAGTATAATAACACAATTTAACAAAATCGATTGTTGAGAGCGCTGTCAAAGGCATCTGGTTAAACGTAGTACCTGCCACTTCATTTGCCATAGGTACTACATCACAGCTGTAGTTTTTAATTTAGCGATTCGTTGTATTATACATATATAAGGTTTAGAGAACCTGTCTTTTTGGGCTCTTTACAATAGGCAGATTACAAAATGTTATATTATTATAATAAATATAACTAAAAAGTTGTGCTCAAGTAAATTACAATTACATTAATAGACTTTCACACAGTTTTGCTGTTAATGGGTCGTCCCACCAGGCGCACAAGCTTAATTAGGTATTAAGTGAATGTATGTCACCGTATGATTGTGAACACCTTTAGTTTATAACCGGCTCACTGTCACTTTTTTTTTCAAACGCCATAAATGTTTTAAAGGTAAAACTTACAGAAACTTTTCCTCATGGAAAAGTTCCCAAAGTTTCAATAGTGAGGTCATCCTCACTATTGACGTTACATTTATTTTTATAGCTTCAATTAGTTTTATCTTCCCGACAATGTCTTAAACTTATAGGTATATAATGTAACAGATTTTAAGTAGGTACATTAAAATAATGAGATAAAAATGTAAGTAAACATGAACTAACTTATGTATAGTTCATGTTTACTTACATTTTTATCTCATTATTTTATTTTTATAAGTATATCAGGGTGATAATAATTATTCGGTAAAAATGTCGACCTTATTCTGTTTGTCACTACCCTAAAAGTTTGGTACGGTCAGGTTAGGGTTTCGGGCTAAAATAAGGTCATGTATTTTATATCACAATGAAGGTTCTGTCTCTCAACAAAAAGGTTAAAACCCTTTCGACTCATTTTATTCGTACTAGACTAACAATTTTACGTTAAGGATTGTTACCACTAGGATCTGACTAGACTCTAGACATCACCTTTATTCAGCAATGACTTTTTAATGAAAGTAATCTTAATATTTAACGGATAAAGAAATAACAGTAAATGTTTCTAATGTTCATTCATTCATCATTCATTTCAGCCGAAAGACGTCCACTGCTGGACATAGGCCTCCCCCAAGCTCCGCCACTTCGCCCGGTTCTGTGCTTCCCGCATCCAGCGGACTCCTGCGGCCCTCACAAGGTCATCGGTCCACCTTGTGGGAGGCCTTCCAACTTTACGTCTTCCAGTGCGCGGTCGCCACTCCAGAACTTTTCGACCCCATCGGCCATCTGTTCTGCGTGCAATGTGCCCTGCCCACTGCCACTTAAGTTTGGCAATTCTTCGGGCTATGTCGGTTACCTTGGTTCTCCTGCGGATCTCGTCATTCCTGATTCGATCACGCAGGGAAACTCCAAGCATAGCCCTCTCCATTGCCCTTTGGGTGACTTTAAACCTTCTTATGAGGCCCATTGTGAGCGACCACGTTTCGGTTCCATATGTCATCACTGGCAACACACACTGGTCGAAGACTTTCGTCTTGAGACACTGCGGTATGTGGGACGAGAAGATATTGCGAAGCTTCCCGAACGCTGCCCAACCGAGTCGGATTCGACGATTGACCTCTTTCTCGAAGTTGGACCTACCTAACTGGACAGTTTGTCCTAGGTAAACGTACTCGTCC
This sequence comes from Antitype chi, assembly GCA_947359405.1. Taxonomy (NCBI): domain Eukaryota; kingdom Metazoa; phylum Arthropoda; class Insecta; order Lepidoptera; family Noctuidae; genus Antitype; species Antitype chi. Next base: position 19,916,408 of record OX375813.1, read on the forward strand.
ACAACTTCGAGTGCAGCGCCTCCGACCGTCATGAGAGTGGGTGTTACACGGGCATTCAACATGACCTTTGTCTTGTCCATGTTCATTTTAAGACCCACTCTTTCGGAAGCTCTACTGAGGTCATCGAGCATTGTACTGAGGTCCTCCTCCTTTCTAATGTTAGTTTAATGGAATTAGTAATAGTCTACAAAGTCAACTCAGACTACATCACAGGGATGTCTAATAGAATTTCCCGCGTATCGGCAAACGTATAGTGTGGAACGCCTCAAGCTAGATGTATTGACCACCTCAATAGATGGCTGAGATAGACTGGATGCGGAAGGTGGAGGATGAGTGTTATGGCGCAGCATGGGAAAGGCCTATATCCTGCAGTGGACAGCGAAAAAATAGGTCACAAGCAAACGGTATGGGTACAATAAGACTTGATAATGCAATACCAGCCTACCGCGTCTTATGTGACTTTCCAAGCACTAACTCGCACTAATTAAAATCCGGATAACAAAGATAACCAAGGGGTCTATATTCGATCCCCTCTAACGCAGTGTACCTATTTTTAGTCACTATCAGTGTTTTGCTCATTGGAGGCTCGAGGGGCATCATATGGTTCAGGAGTCAGGACCCGAGATAATAATCCGGTTACAACCGGTTAAGGTGAGGCGTCTACGCATCTTTGTCTTTGCAATAATATATTGCTGGATTTTGCATCATTTGCCTTTTATGCGCAGCGGGGGGGTATTTTGTTTTTGAGTGTTTTTTGGACACCTACTAGCTTTTGCCTGCATATAAGTCGGAAATTAAGCCACAGGAACGTACTACCGGGATAAAAGTATTCCATGTTAGGACATGGGTTAGGACCCAGGTCCGAAATTTCATCAAAATCCTTTCAGCCGTGACAAGGTAACAGACCAACAGACAGACAGATAACTCTGTCATTAAATGTAAGGTCCCGTAGTAGTTGGTACCTTACACTTGTAGCTTTAAGTAAGAAGTGGTAAGTCAGTACTTGGAGTTAGGCGAGTTGATGTAAACACACACAGATTTGGTAACACTAAAGGTTTATTAGAGTACCGATCACAACAAAGTAAAAGTGGGTTGGATGCTAATCCGCGGTGTTCGCGTAAGTATGTAATTCGTCAACTAACTTAAAATCATATTAAACATTGTTTTAAATACCAAAGAGAAAAGTAGGTTGCTGCGTTTGCAGCCTGACGGAATGTACGTAAACCGTACATGCTCCCGAGGGAAAAGGCGGGATGAGCATCCAGTACATAAAACGTTTTAAAGTAAAAATTCCAAAACGCAATAATAAAAAAGTATAGACCGTATAAAAGTAGGTTAAGTAAGTAAAAATATAAAAGTAAGACATCCCAGAACGTCACAATAAAAAGTAAAGACAGTAAAGTAAACATTAGTAAGTAAGTAAAATTAAACATGTACACATAAAAACAATAAGCTTTACTGCTCTTCAAAGTGAAACAGTTGTTTCGGCCTCGCGTCGCTGTATAGTGGCTCCGGCGGTGTCGAATGGCGTATTTCTTGCATCTCGATTTCGACTTTGTTGTCGATTCCTGTAGGTTGTCTTGTAGGTGGCCTTTTAGTTTTCTTATGCCATAGTCTCCTAATCCAAATGTAGACAGCAAACGAAGCAGCTCCTCCCAACAGCAGAGAAGTCACAGAGTAGAGATATATGTCGTGACTCGATATATCTATCCCTTGTGGTAGTCTTTCCTGCTCTTTCTGCTGAATTATTACCCATTAGTAACCTGCCGCCATTATAATATAAGTATATGGATGGATTAATTAGTAAGGTTGCATTCATGTCATGAAATTAAAGATGAATGAAGAAGAAAGAGGACAATTACATGGAAATTAAATCGACAGTGGAAAGGTAAAATAGGTAAAGCGCCATAACCTGAAATCTCAGGAATGAATTTTAAAGTTGAATGATTTAGAAATCAAAATCTCAGGAATGAATTTTAAAGTTGAATGATTTAGAAATCAAAATCTCAGGAATGAATTTTAAATTTGAATAATTTAGAAATCAAAATCTCAGGAATGAATTTGAAAGTTGAATGATTTAGAAATCATTTACAATTCATATCCTTTGGCGCTTTAGCAATTTTACCTTTCCACTGTCGAAATGATGTTTTCCCTTAGCGAGAACTTACGACCAGTTAATAACCATTTTCTACAGACAAAATAATAAAATTTTACACAGTAGAGCAATGACATAGAAAAGAGACGAGAAAGCAGTCGAACTCCGCCAAAAGATTCACCGGTGAAGCTCAACATCAGCTACTTACAATAAATCCACGACAGCTTAAATATTATGTTTGTGGTTAGTAGTTACATATAACGAGTTAGGGTTTTTATTTGAATTATCATACTCTCTCCTCTAATCCAATGCCTATTCTAGGATGCATATCAGGTACGGCTCGCAATCCTTCCCTATTCTAAGGACACGTCTTCCCTACCCTTACGGCGCTCCCCTGTCTGCTACATGATATGCAATGGTCTCTGTACCACCATGAAGACGCTTCAGGGGCTAGTCCAAATCTTGTGGTTCATTCGATTAATCGAGTCTGGTCAAACTACGCTGGGGTAGGTGCATTTCATAGATGACATACAATTTATACAGGTCTGTAATGTTTGTGAAAGCGTTTTAAAAAGGTGCACTTAAGAAATAATAATGTATTCCGATTCTAAAAAAAATTATACTTTGTGCCAGTTTTAATGAATTTGTGTGTGTTGCCGTTGCATTTGAAAAGGAACGCGGAAATTAGATGCAGTTACTCAAGAGTCAAGATGTGCAGTTGCATAATGTGGTGACGTAAGGCTTCTAAGTTGTAACGTATAATTATTTTATAAAAGTTAGGAATTTTGCTTTTAATTTTGGCTAAGGTAGATTCAAAGTCCAAGGGCAAAAGTCAGACAAGATGATAAATTCGAATTACTTGTAAGATATCGTTAGTTTTGTGATTATTTTGATATTATCATTGAGGAAAATTGTTTTGCATTGACCTTCTGAGAATGATAAGATGTAGGTGTGTCTGGTAGAAGGGGCATGGTACTGCCACGTGCTAGTAAAACTACAAACACAAGAGATTTCGTCTCTTCGAATAGACATCGGCGATTCCCTAGGTGTTGCAAAAGTTTGAAATAACCCAGTTTGAAAGGTTATTTTTGGTAGAGTCTTGTACTGGTGAATCAATCTGGCTATCCTTTTTACACGCTTTATATTAGCTTCACTTGTATGTATGTTTGTAACTGACTCCTTTAGACGCGATTTTGACCCGCTTTAAACGGTCAGATTTCATTGAAACTTTGTAAACTTATCGAGAATTAAAAAAAAAGAGAAAAATGAAAAAAAAAAAACAAAAACTAAAAAATAGAAAATAAATAATAGTTTAAAAAACTAAAAAAACACACTTTAAAAACCAAACTAAAAAAGGAGAAAATAATTTAATTCAATTAAAAAGCGTGGGGTGCTTGACATTAATTGATTATAAATAAAAATACCTCAAAAAGCACCCCACGCTTTTAAATTGAATTAAATTATTTCCTCCTTTTTTTTAGTTTGGTTTTTAAAGCGTGTTTTTTTAGTTTTTTAAACAATTTGTCAACTATATTGGGGTCGGCTTGCAGTCTAATCGGATGCAGCTGAATATCAGCATTTTATATGGAGCGACTGCCTTTATAACTATCATAACTCAATTTCCAGGGTAAGTACATGATACTCTTGGTAAGACTGGTTGTCGGACTTCTGGGCTTCTAACCCGTAATGTCTGTCAAAGATCTATGAATGACAGCCGGGACCAACGGCTTAAGCCGTTGGTCCCGGCGGGAAATCACCGCCTTAAGGCGGTGATTTCTTGAAAACGCTCAAAAATGTGTTTTTTTAAACCAGTGTATCTCTTTAACCGTAAATAATTTTGAAACCAAAAATATATATGATATATTCAAGTCTTTTTTGCATACAGTGATGGAACTTAAAACATAATTAAACACACTTTAATGCATCAAAAAAATCATCAAAGCTACCTCTTAATTTTCTTTAAAACCAGTTTATCCCTTCAATAACAATTATAATTATAATTAAAAATATACCATAAAATTTCAAATGCCAAACTGCATCCAGTGATGGATTATTTATTATTAAATAGTTAATATCTAATTTTATACGATTTTATTTGCATTTTTACGACAATGCTTGCTTATTTATTATTCGAATTTATTACAACAAATTTTAACCCGAATCGGATTGCAATAAGAACTATTATCGCTCATAACGACAATATTGAAAGTTACCTGGGCCTTATACGTGCTTTCCGAGGGACGAGTCTTGTCTACAAGTAATGCTAAATTAAACTAGTTAAAAATAAAATACCACATTTTCTATCTACCAATTACAAAATATTGTTTTTTTTTTCAGTGGCTAAGGAATGTTGGTAAACTTTGATCATTAATTTATTTGTTGTATGACTAGGTACCTAATCAATTAATTTATAATTAACATGTCTCTATCACTCTTTTATACAATGATAACTGATATTGCTGAAGACACAACCACACAGGTCAATATTTTATCCCATTCTTCCTAGGAATAATATCTTCGTCACTTAAGACATTGCATCAGACTCAATACTGAAAAGTAAGTAAACAAGATAAATTCAAATAATAAGTAAACAATATTTAAATTTAAAATACTTTATAAAACTCAAAAAGTGTTTAGTGGCCCATGAGGGGATCGAACCCGCGACCTTCGCGTTATTAGCACGACGCTCTAACCAACTGAGCTAATGGGCCGATGCATATGATGTTTGAAAATGAGGATCGCATCACATTGTTGACAAAACATTTCACAAAATTAAATAAAGAGTGTTTATTATAATAATAATATTATTTATTAGCTGTAAAACATGCTTTAAAAGATGATAAAAAACAAAATAACAAGAGTACACATGTTCTTGCTTAACAGTTATAAGCGTACAAATTTTCACAAGCTTATTTAACATAATATATAGTTATAAAGAAGTTTTTGACACTATAAAACTATGACTACACAACCATTCATGCAATTTATTTTTGAATAATCTGATATTATGGTCTTGAGATTACTTGGTATCTTATTAAATATACCTATTAATGGACTGTGTGAAAGATGTAGATAATGGAAAAAGGCAGTAACTACCGAGATAAATGATAAATGATTTTATTTCTGTAAGTAGGTTGGAATAAACACTTTTACACGTCAATCATATTTTTTAAACTAGATGGTGTCGGCGTTTCCTATCTGACTACTCTAAGAAGAGAGGCCTAAACAAACTCAGAGGTCACAGTCTCTTTTAAAGTCCAGATATAATCTTGGTCAGATCATGTGAAGACAATGTGGATTGGTGTCTGAAAGAAAGAACCACACAGATTGAGTGGACCTGTCCATTCAGTGCACGCATTTATCAGTAATCATGCAGCACAACTCAGAACTTGAGGAGCTCAGCGATTTGACGGACAATACCAAAGAAAGGACATTTGGGTAGGCCTCATAAAGTGCTCAAACTGCCAGATAAACATTAAAAACTAACTGAGAAAGAGATGAAACACAAAACAAAAAACAAAAAAAAAACATGACCCACACAGTCTTCACATTCACAATAATAATATTATACTTCTCAAAGTAAATATTCATGTCAAAGTGTATATAATAATTATCAAAATATGTCGAAGAGTATTATTATAAGTTTGCAAAAACACTTAGTATGCAAAAATTGGAGCAGGTCAATTCCAAGCTTTTCGGCACAACTTACGTTTAATTAATGATTTAAAATTTTTGAGACTTAGATCTTGAACATAGCTTGGAAGTTTGTTATAAAAGCGTATACATTGACATCTGATGATGATTAATAGAGAAGAATGTAAGAGATATGGAAGCTAAAGATGTTGCGCCGCGCCGACGCAAATTGGGATCAGGCCAAGAGAATGATGAAAGAACAGACGCAAAGAGTTTGATAACATTAATACTATTGTTGATTTATAGTTTATTAATTAATAAATGTAGAGGCAATAAATTGTTAAAACACAGGTTATATTGTTTATAACCACTGTAATTGCTAGAAGTTATTTTTATTCCTACGCTCATAAAGATTGAGGTGATTAAAATTGACGGTATTGACAGAAATATGAATAGTAGGTAAACGATGAAGACATCTTTATTCATCTATATTATGTAAGAGATTATACATGTGAGGCGTACGCGATATTACTTCGTTTAGTCTAAGAGTTATTTCTGACTCTTTTTACTCGGTTCCTTAAGATCGTACCATGATGTTAAATAGCATAAAACCTTCTCAAAGAATTGAGCTATCAAATGAAAAAGATTTTTTCAAAAACACCTTATCAAAGTAAGTAAGTAATCTGAACTGGCAATGGGCCGGCCATTTTATCAGCGTAGAACAATAACCGTTGCGGTAGACGTGTTCTAGAGTGGAGACCGCGAATCGGCAAACGAAAGTTAGGTCGCCCTCAGGCTAGGTGGAGCGATGATCTTCGCAGGGTGGCTGGTAGCAGCTGATTGAGAGTTGCCGAGAAACGATCTGGATTGCGTGTGATTGGAGAGGCCTATGTCCAGCAGTGGACTGCTGGCTGATAATGAGATACCTTTCTCCTCTTGTACACAGTCTATTTCCAATCTAGGTACCTATGACCCTGGTAACTTTAAATATTGTCGTTATGAGTGATAATAGTTCTTATTGCAATCCGATACGGGTTAAAATCTGTTGTAATAAATTCGAATAATAAATGAGCAAGCATTGTCGTAAAAATGCAAATAAAATCGTATAAAATTAGATATTACTTTTTAATAATAAATAATCCATCACTGGATGCAGTTTCGCATTTGGAATTTTATGGTGTATTTTGAACTATAATTATAATTCTTATTGAAGGGATAAACTGGTTTTAAAGATAATTTAGAGTTGACTTTGATGATTTTTTTGATGCATTAAAGTGTGTTTAATTATGTTTTCAGTTCCATCACTGTATGAAAAAAAGACTTGAATATATCATATATATTTTTGCTTTCAAAATTATTTACGGTTAAAGAGATACACTGGTTAGAAAAACCACCTTTTTGAGCGTTTTCAAGAAATCACCGCCTTATGACATTGGCAGAATTGACAACACCGTTTTGCGTGGATGGGACGCATATTTTCCACCCCCAATTTATTCCTTTTCGTGTTTCTTTTTCTTCTCTGTGTCATGTTTAACGATATACGCATTTTCTTTCTTCCTTCATCGGCAATGGTGGTATTCATGGCATGATAAAAAAAAAATAGAAATTCAGCCGGCCAAAAGTCAATTCAATAATTACAATGGCATTTCAATGGTCCCTATTCCATGTCAACAAGTATTGTAGGAACTGAATGACCCACATCCGCCTGTCAGAAGTTTGTTACTCAATCACGCAAAAACGGCTGAGCAGATTTGAATGAAATTGGACATAAAGATAGATCATAACCTCGATTATCACATAGGATACTTTTTGCACGCTCGTGGAAACGCAATTGCGAGGTCGACTGTACTAAATCATTATCTAAAATTAATGGGAAACGTATATATATATTATATTTATATTTACTGCACGTGCTTTGTAAAAAGTCACACATTATCACGCCTCAATAAGATAGGTATGGCAGCAGGGTTATCAAGTCAGATCATTGTTTTAATATTATAATTGCAAACATTTACTGTTTACCACAGTTCCTATTGTGTTGTTAATAACTTATTTGTTTTTAATTTATCTTTATCTTTTATTTACTTATGTTTTTTTCGAAGATTTTTCATTATTATTTTGACGTAAGTAACAATGGTGAAATAATATTATTTTGGGTGTCTGTTTGGTTTTATGAGTGTTGTGATGTTTGATAGTGACGTTCTTGATTAACTTCATTCAGCAATTTTTTTATGTAAACTTAATAAAACAAACCTTATTCATTATCCTTAAGATTTTAGCAGGAAGATGTCCACTCCTGGACATAGGCCTCCCCCAAACACAGCCACATCGACCGGTTCTGTGCTTTTCGTATCCAGCGGATTCCTGATCCCTACAAACCTCATAGTGGTAAAATAATTACAAACATAAGAAACTAACTGTTGCCCGCGATTTCCTTACCCAGGTCAGAAGTAGCCTATGTCCATACCCAGGTCATGGTTTATCTCAAATTTCATCTACATCCGTTCAGCCGTTTTAGCGAGAAAGCGTTACAAACTAACTTTCACATTTATAATATTAGTTAGGATAAGGATTACAGGAAAAGTAAAAAGTCATGACTTAATAATATTCACAAAACTCTGTTTAAAAAGCTTTCAAAGAAAAAACCTTTTCTTAATTGCGTTATATAAATTATTGCACTCTACATAAATCAATATAAAATCGCCCCATCGAAATAATAGCACTAAGATCTATAGCAAGCAACATATTAAAATACAAACAGTGCCATGACCCCAACTGCCAGACACGTTATCTCTCTTGACACTTGCCAATCTCGCTGTGGCAGGAGGCATTTGCGTAAGCGCATTATCATCGACATAAACCAATATAACTGACCTCTACGCTTCAAACTGTCTCACCGCTGATACCCGCATCTGAGACACAGCGGGGAGGGAGGCAGGTCAGCCCTGATTGGTCAGCGCTATCAGTTCAGTAGGTAACGTGGGGGCTTTATAGTTTTCACGTAGTCAGTCGGTGACGGATCGTCGCCGACAGCGGTCGTATAGGGGGGAATGTATTTAATTTATTGCAGAAATATTATATGAAAAGCGAATGCTCATCAAAATTCCTTACTTGTTGTTCAGAATGAAAGTTACTGCCATATTATGTAGAAAACTGTAGCAACACCAAATGATGGTTTTCACTAACATATTGTACTGGATTTTTAACACTTGTCTTGTAAATTAATATAGACCAGTATTAGGTAGTTTGTAGAGTATGTAGTACATAATAATAATGTAAAAAAAAAACTTTAGTTTTGGCTAAGTTTCAGAGCTTTGCTTTCTAGTCTAGACATCACTTCCTTCCACAAAGTCTTGGTCTATTTGTCACAGATTGCACAACATGTCAAAACAATTTTCTCTCGTTATAAATTCACAATATTATAATCTTGTTATAAATGTGTTGTATAATTTTATTATTCTCGTAGGCGTTCATGTTAATATTTAGTCTCCCGTTGACAAAGTATCGCTCGTTTTATTTATAACACATGATAATATATGTATAGTATGGATATATATGCTACATTAATCGCCACAGTTTCCGATTGCACTCGTATATGTATCTTTTCGAGCTAATCTGGAAAAATACTGGGTCGATTTTGATAGAACTTTGTTTTATTTGAATGTTTGTGTAATCCTTACAGATAATATTATATCTACTCCAATAAAACCTTTAGCTTTTTTTTTAAGAATTACTTTTGTACAACATAAAATGAGTTCTTGAAAAATATTAACAGTAATTGCAACACCAGGATGTTCTGTTAGTGAAAAAGATCTATGAAAATTCCATGGTGGTTATATTCCAGATTAATTAAGTAAAGATTTACTTTTGTAAAGATACCTATTTAGCTAAACTATTTTCTTTTCCAGAAAATTGTGGAAACAGTACACTTTAAAATGTCAACGTCGCTAGTCCTTCTGCAATTAAAACTGACTGAATATTGCTTTCTCGTCTAAAAATAAATGACAAGGGCAGAGTATGAACTCACCAAAGTAAGTTAACACGACCAAATACTTTTAAAAGTACTTATTACTTACAAAAATAAATTAGCAACGATCTCTGTAGTCTTTAAGTAGGTATGTACCCCCAGTTAAATACTTAAGTAGGTACTTATCAACCGCAAAAACAAGATAAAAACATCCGTCATTATTTACTTACAAATATTTTCGTGGGAACCGCAGTATTAACAAAAGTCAAAGATAAAGAAAAAGTTTAAACAATCACCGTCGTTTTATCGATACTTTAATTAAGTTATCGTACTCTAATTAACGTTTTACAACCAAAAGTGATAAATCGGAAAGCGTTCTAGTACACATAGTTACAACGATAACAGAAGTACAGAGACAGTACACGATGTAAATATGTGGGTGCGTATGTGTAACACTGGCTTTATCTGAGCAAAACAATGCCACGAGGGGCGCGCGTGGCGGCCGTACGACTACTCTTTAAAAATAGAATCGTTGAGTCACCAACGTAACCAGACCTGCCCTCCCCCGCACAGCATTAAACAAATAGACGATAACATACTCTAATAATTACAGCTCAATTTCACTGGTACTTTATCCATCTTTAGCGCCACGAGCTGCTTCACAAATCTAACCTGACCTTCCCACCCCTCCCTTTTACCAATGAAGCAGAAGAAATCGAGGATTGACGTCTAAAAATTGACGTGTTCATGCTATGCTGGTCGTGTCAGTTCTTTTGCGCCTTACCTCATAGGACCACGCCCTGCTGATGTGTTCGTCGTGTTCGATGCGTCTCGCATTCGAAATTCGAATTCTTGGCAGTGTTGTTGCCAGATGGAATATTAGCGCGTTTCTTTTTTTTTGTGGCTAAAGAAGTTGATTTCTTAATAGCCAATCAGAAAAAAAGTGATGCCGTCATAGACGGTTTAATTTTTTAGACTTACACATCATGGATCTTCAAAAACAATTGCAAAATATTGACGCAGTTTTTCGTAATTAAATTCATGCATTGCAATTGATTACTTATATTGAAACTTGTAATCAGTAGTGAAATATTTTATCAACTCCTATCGTTATCATGTACCCTACATACATGCATTGTCTTGCCCTATTTGCATATCAATGGCATTTTAGATTGTGCACCTGAACGATATGAAAAAATATGTAAATAATTTCTGCGTCGTTGGTCTAGTGGTCACAAGTGTGACATGCTGAGCAGGAGGTCCTGGGTTAGGTGTTATTTGCGTTTTCATCTGGTATTTCTTAGTAGCAACCCAGAATATGGATTTGTGCGCAGTTGCTGGCAATAGGCTTGCCCCCTGTTCCATGGGACTTAAATATAACTGGGTGTACTGAAGGCACGCCTCTGCCTCCCCCGTCGTGGAACACAGGCGTGATGTTATATTCTAATTTATTCATGTCTTAGCGCCATTTTGCATCCATGCGGTCATCTGTTCAGAATTCTAATTTTAAATGCGTCGTTGATGCCCGAAGTCATTATATTCATAGGATGGATCGGCACGGCACTTAAGGATTGTCAGGGTTACTAGTTTATGGTCTATGCTAAACTAAATATAACTGGGAGAGGTCTGTGTCCAGCAATGGACGTTTTTTGTCGGATATGTTGAAATATAACTGCTATAGTATTATAATATAGGTACTCAGATTAAAGCTATCACATCAACATCTTTATCATTTCAGCCGAAAGACGTCCACTGCTGGACATAGGCCTCCCCTAAGCTCCTCCACTTCTTCGCTTCTCGCCTCCAGTGGATTCCTGCGGCCTTCACAAGGTCTTCGGTCCATCTTGTGGCTTTCCAACGCTACGTCTTCCGGTACGCGGTCGCCACTCCAGAACCTTTCGGCCCCATCGGCCATCTGTTCTGCGAGAAATGTGCCCTGCCCACTGCCACTTAAGTTTGCCAATTCTTCGGGCTATGTCGGCTAGCTATCACAAGCTCACTAAAATTATGGTTTTAAGGGTTACCTACATCTGTTGCATAGCGATATTTAAAAGCAGGGAATACGAATACTTATGTAAATATAGAAATTTTTAAAAACAATGCGTATTATCGGAATACACAACTTAACACTGACTGATTGCCGTTGCGAACGTGTAAAATAAATACTACGTAGTTTCCAACCCCTGTTGACATTTATACCAAATCGTAAAGAAAAAAGGTCCTATCAAAGACAATATGAATCATAGAAAAACTAAAACAAAACTGACCCAACCCGATTTTCCAGTTTATTGCGCAGTTGCGATTTTTTTTATTCAATGTTTGCGTACCTAAGATATTTTTATAAATAGTTCGTTAGGTCTAGTTTTAATTTGTTTTTTAGTACGGTATGTTATTATCTATAAGGACAAAAAAAACAGTTACCTACCTATGTATGTTATCCATTTGTTTGAGCTAAAAGAATAATTGTTGATGCATTTTCAAAAACATAAGAATCCAAAACTTCTAAGCTTGTCGATGGCAATCTATACAGGATAAGTTTTTATCCAGTGCGTAAACTGTAACCATGAATTCAGCATATCATTATAGACCCCCAGCACAACACAGAAATTTTTCGTAAAAAAATTCTGTGCTGTGCTTAATAATATCGAAAAATTGTCTTGGAACATACAGGGCCTGAATTCGCTATGACCACTTAACGATTCCTTACTCGAAACCACGTCAATCACACACGAAATCTGCTAATATCGTATTATGTATGGTTATAATGATTCCCCGCGGAATCTTACTACCTTCAAACCACGTCAATATCTTGTTTTTTAGAAACCAGTGTAAAGGTAAGGAATGGAAATGTCATATTCTGTATGTTCCAAGACAATAAAATTTGTCGATATTATTAATACGATATTAGCAGATGTCGTGTGTGATTGACGTGGTTTCGAGTAAGGAATCGTTAAGTGGTGATAGTGAATTCAGGCCCAAGACTCGTCTGCTCCACCGTCCATCGGTCTTTCGACAAACATGGCCAGCAGCCCACTGCTTCTTCAGCTTGCTTATTCGGCAAGTTAAATTAAGGAATAAGTAAAGAATTAATAATGTAATTATAATAAAATTATTCCAGCCGTGATCTTTAAACCCAGTTCAGCTACACGTGGCACGTTGTCGGCATGACGCATAGAATATGAAAATCTTCCGTAGTATACACCCACCGACTGCTGAACAAACCATTGATTATAGAGTAGGTAGGTAGGTACTCCTTTTAGGTACTTTGAAAATGTTTTTACTACCTATCATAGCCAATTTTTGACTCGAAGAGAGGCAGAAGCTTAGGTATATTTAGTGATTTTTTTATTAACCAGGCTATCTAAATCCATAAACAAAAATGCAAATAGATACGACAAGGAATTACGTGATATTGGACTACCTTAAATAAATAGAAATTGACGATTATTTTGCAATCGTTGGTACTGAAATAAGTACCGAATTTCTTTTGTTTTAATATTTTTGGCTTGTTACTAGGCCTCCAAAATATTAATATTAGGTTGCCATTAAAAAGTAGAATGCTGTGTTATACTTTATCAATCCATAAATAAAAAATCAATTGCCGTGTAAGTGCAATAGTCTCGCTAAAATCTAAAATAGCTCGACCGATTGGTGAGTTGTTGTATACAGGAAAAGTTTTTATTCAAAAGATATTAGAAAAGACATTAGCCAGTCTTAAATAAAAATCAATTGAACTGTAAAATGTAGCTTCTAAATTCAAACATTTCTACGATGTCGAATTTGAATTGATTTTTTCATTGTCTGTGGGCGAGTCCTTGATATGCATGTGCGCAATAATGCGACCTCGGCTCAGCCGCCATATTAAATGTGCTTGTAAATAAATGATTACAGTACGATTGTGGATTATTCTAGCCTACAGCATTTATATAGAAATCGTCAACTTTATTGTCAGTTTCAATTAATGCTGGTTTTCTTGTTGAGCTTCGATTTTCAATTAAATTTCCTTTTTTTTTCAACTCACAGTAACCACAGCTTTTTGCTTCTGGTTTTTCCAGAATTTCATTGTCTCGAAAATCTTTTTATCAGAACTGGAACTTAACTTATTTTGTTGGAAAAGAAGCGAATCAAAAAGTTTTAATCAGCGTAACATACTATCAATCACAGTCTGAATCATTTTGAAGGCTATTGCAAATCCATTGCTACCCCGCAGACATAATATTTATGACTGATGCTTGTGATATAATACTTAGGTAAGAATCAATGTTTATCCTTTTAAAAACCCAAAATTTTCAAACAAAAATCCCCAGTATCTACCTCCTGGACTTCTAATTTACTCCAATACTCAATAACAATACTAACATTTGGCAACATTCCTACATTGAGTAATTAACACACAATCAAGACTACAACCAAACAAAGGCCACTCACACGTGACTCATTTTGTACCACAGACTACCTACAGAGGCGTGTCATACTCATGCACTGACTGTTTCTTTCACTCTGGTATTTATAGAAATATGGGCTTGAGCTTCATATGAATTGGCAGTTTTTGTGGGTGTCTCTGTGAGTCAAAGCTCAAAGCATTTATTTTAATTAAACCAATTACAGGCACAGTTATTCTTTTTTTTATCGTTGCCTCACACACTAGGAATTTCTCCTGTATTATGAGGCGTTTACAAACATTTAAACTCACGTACACAAACACCCAGACCCGGATCAACTACTTGCTGGTCATACAAATATTTTTTCCGTGCGGGAATCGAACCCGCTACACGCAGCGCAGCAGTCAATCGCTTAACCACTGCGCCAACCGTGCCGTCAATTTGAATTATCCAGGAGTCAGCCAGGCAGAAAAATGAAGCTAGTTACCTATTCAAAAACGTAGAAGGTCCCTACTAATGGAGAAGAACCGGTAAGAAACTCTACGGACACTTTTTCAAATATTTTTTTCTTTAAAAGTTTTTGGTTACGTCATTTTGGCTCAACTAGGTTTTCAGCTAGATTCATCGTATTATTACCAAAAGTATGGAAACAATCGCGGGTAGAACAGAGATGATTTTGGCACAGGAGCGTGGACATTTGCACAAACAAAGAGATATGATATTATGGTGTACCAATAATAACTGCAACTTTATAAGCCTAAAAACGTCCACTGGTCTAAATAGGCCTCTTCCATGCACAGCCACTTTGACCAGTTCTGTGCTTCTCGCATTCAGCGGATTCTTGCAGCCTACACCAGGTCATCGGTCTACCTTGTGGAGGTCCTCCAACTGCATATCATTAAATAATTGTAAGTAAGAAACCGCTAAAATTGCAAGATTTAAATGAGGCAGACTGATCAGACCTGCCATCTGAAGTCTTTCGAATCAGGCATCGTTAGAAAACGGTTCTTCCTGCTATCACAAAAACTCAAGTGCAGAGCAGTTTCAGCGGAACAATTCGAAGATTTGGTAGCATACACAATAATAATTTAGTTTAAAATTCTAGAACTTAACATAGATACTTTTAATCATCATCTGCCAAACATTTTTCAACCATATTGGGGTCGGTTTCCAGTCTAACCAGATTCAGTTGAACACCAGTAATTAACATGGAACGACTGCCTATCTGACCTCCACAACCTAGTTACTGGGTATTACTATACCCCTTAAGACTGGTTGTCAGACTTTCGGACTTCTGATGACTGTCAAAGATCCACGAATGACAGCAAGGACCAACGGTTTTTCGAAGCAAGGACAGGACTTAATATGTTAAGATGGTCAACCACAGACCAACCGCGGCAAGCGTAGCTTAACCTGATCGATTGACTCGTGCGGTTGTTGTTAATTAGCCAAAAGCCTTACAAGGTAATGTAGAAAATGAAACCTACTCAACAAACTATTACGTTGGTTTCTTTGCAACAAAGAGGTCAAGGCAAAATGATGCATGTTTCAAACATGTGGCTTCCAGCATGCACTTGCATCCAAGTTGCATCGATGTACTTGAAGTTATAATTTATTATCTTGTCTGTTTGTAAACGTGATATCATGCACCCACCATGCAGAGGCTAAAGTGTTCCCACAAAAGAAAAAGAAAACTGTATAATCGTATGTTTTTCTCCGCTTGAGGTTTGGATCTTTATATTTATCTTTCTAGTCTGTATTGACTCACTGCTGGGCAAGTCTTCTGCTAGTATGAGTCAGTCCATTCGTTACAAGTTAAGCTCTTCCGTTTTCCTCTTGATCTGCGGCGATGTCGCCTAGCATTCTCTGGGACCCAACCAGTAGTAGCTTGGGTAGAATAACTCGTGAAAGTACGGTATCAGCATTATATAGCACATATAACAAAAAAGTATAAGATTTATAGGTTAAAAATGATCTTATGTCCTGATTCAGAATTATCAGATTCCAATCAAATGCCTTTAATAGATTTGGCATGATTATGCAACTTCGTATGATTTTGAATAATCATTGTGTCTCTGCATAATTTTATTATGATCCGAATGCATTTTTTTTAAACAGGTCAATTTGGAACCTTGCTTAAAAAAAATATCAATGTCAGGAGCAGCTTAGTTCTCTCTAAGACATAATAGCTAGATCATCAATCTGTAGAAGCAACCAGATTATCCCCGATGTCAATCATAATCATCATTATCTGTCTAGCTTTTACCCAACTATGTTGGGGTCAGCTTCCAGTCTAACTGGATGCAGTTGGATACCAGTATTTTACATGGAGCGACTGCCTATCTGACCTCCACAACCCAGTTACTGGGCAATACACGATACCCCTTGGTAAGACTGGTTGTCAAACTTTCAGGCTTCCGACGAACTGTAACGTCTGTCAAAGATCCACAAATGACAGCCGGGACAAATGACTTTACGTGCTTTTTGAGGCACGTAGGGATCTTGGTATGTAAAGATGGTCACCCATCCACCGAACAACCGCGGCAAGCGTAGCTTAGCCTGATCGATCGACCTGATGTCAATTATAATAAGTAGATATTATTATCTAAATTTTTTACATTATTATTCAAGGAACACCTTATCTCTACATCCTTAAACTCTTGGCTTTTAAAGGTAAACTATGCCATAATCAAAGGTTTTTCTCATGGTAACCTGCAAGACTAGTTCCACGTATATTTTGGTATTCATCTTAATCGGTTCTTAAGGTGAACCTAGACCACATTTTTTGCATACAGACT
Source organism: Antitype chi (assembly GCA_947359405.1). Lineage (NCBI taxonomy): Eukaryota > Metazoa > Arthropoda > Insecta > Lepidoptera > Noctuidae > Antitype > Antitype chi. Next base: position 19,933,283 of record OX375813.1, read on the forward strand.
TCGGGAGTGTTTTACTTCACTGTCTGACATGGCACATCCAAAGTAAAAATATGATATCGTTTTGTCTCATTATTAATATCGTCTGTACGGAAACAGAATACTAAAATAAAAACGCATTAAAAAGTTAGAAGATTCGTTTTTCTAGCTAATTTTACTTACCTTTGGGCGTGTTTAAGTAATAAAAGAAGTGTAAAATCTCCAAAACCACAATAATTAATTAATGCGGCGGTCGGTCTACCGGATAAGAAATCAATGATAGACCATTCTGACACTATTGTAATAGGAGACTTGAGGCCCTGATGAGATTGTAGCCAGGCCCACCAGTGACTTCGAGCCTGCGACTAGGTTCCCCTTAAGTTTTAATATTTTCCTGTAAGTAGGTAGCATGCAAATCAATGATTATAAAGAATTATCGATCGAGCATTTTGTTGCAGTTTTTCTACTCTTTTATAAATCTGGCGAAAAGGTGAGATTTAACGTAACTGTGAAAATACGATGTCCAATTTGAATAAACCATCTTTTTTCCAGAGAAATTTGATATTGCCTTGTATGTCCTCATATAAAATATAGAACATAATTATTCATTCTATGGATGTAACGAAAGAAGAAAAAACTGTTTCTAAAACTTTAATTTTAAAATTTAGAATTAAAAAAAAACTAAATAAACAAATAAATACAAAAACAAAAGGACACTAAGGCATCGAAGTATTCGTCTGCATCGCTGTCATCAGGAAACGTGCCCAGAAGACTGGCAGCAAGGCCACGTTGAATGGCAATACTAATTCTTTGGCCAAAGAATGACCCAGCCCTCTGGTCACGTGATAAAAATATCACTATCGATTATAACTTTTTTTGTGAAGCCTTTCATAAAAACACATCAGGAAAAGTTTTTGATGGTTGTGAGCTATGACCTAGTATCTATAGATATTGCTGAACATAATAATAAGGTCAGTTTTTATTTGGAAGAGCCTAATGTAGATGAAAAGACCCTGGCTCCAAATTTGTTAGTAGTAACCATTTGGCGTGAAGGACGCACTGACCAAATTCGTTAGGACGAAAGTGCCACACGCGATTTCAAGCTTTATTTCGTGAAAATATAAGAACAATAATAACATATAAATACCCTGCTGTTCATACTAAAGGTTATTTAAATAATGATTCTAAATAAAATGTACTTAAAGTTTGAATTTGAATGAGAAGCCAATGTTGACGAAATAAACACGCTCAGTAACTATATTGTTTACAAGAAAATGTCGGGAAAACTTCCGTGTTTTATTACTCATACCCGGTTAATAAACATAAGTTTTTCAAATTCAAAGTCAAAATTACCAGTTATATATCGCTTAAGGCCCTGGTAACTTTAAATATTGTCGTTATGAGCGATAATAGTTCTTATAGCAATCCGATACGGGTTAAAATCTGTTGTAATGAACTCGAATAAATGAGCAAGCATTGTCGTAACAATGCAAATAAAATCGTATAAAATTAGATATTAACTACTTAATAATTAATAATCCATCACTGGATGCAGTTTGGCATTTGGAATTTTATGGTATATTTATAATTATAATTATAATTGTTATTAAAGGGATAAACTGGTTTTAAAGATAATTAAGACGTGACTCTGATGATTTTTTTGATGCATTAAAGTATGTTTAATTATGTTTTGAGTTCCATCACTGTATGCAAAAAAGACTTGAAAATATCATATATTTTTTTACTTTCAAAATTATTTCCGATTAAAAACCACCTTTTTGAGCGTTTTCAAGAAATCACCGCCTTAACATTGCTCATCAATCATTCTCCTGCCCAATATCCCAATTTATTTGGGGTCGGCGCGACATTTATTTTTCTTCCCTACTTCTTATTAATTTTCATCTTGGTAATCACCCCCTTACTACCCATATCAACTATCACCCAGTCCATACATCTTTTAATCGGTTCTTCGCTTAACATGGCTATGATGAAGATATAGGTTTTTAAATATGTAGCAGAATGAAAGGATTTTTTTCATTGATTTCATTGATATCACGATTTCCTTATGAACGCGAATTAGGTTATTTTTAGAAACCTACCGATTCATCAAGATTTACGCATTCAAGCTATGGCGCCACGTTACAAATCATCTGGTAGGTAATTGCTTACTTATTTATGTCCTTTTATATATATTTCGGAAAATATATTACCGTTGACGTCATATTCAATATCTGTAATATCCACAATGCCTAAATATTTCGAATTTGCTGTGTTTGTGGATTATTGATTCTTTTTTCCGGTCACGGGTTTGATACTGCATTTTTGACATTCTCATTGGGATTTCTCATTCTATTAGCTGATAGATTTTTAAAAACAAGTCCTTTAAATCCCTATCTGTTTGCACGAACCTACTGCATGCTACGTTAGTCATAAATTCATAAACATAAAGCAGTGTTGACTTCACGTTATATTAGAATTTTGTGTCATGGACTGACATTATTATTTATCGGTATATCTTCTCTCTAGTAGTATCTATTGTATTTTGAAGTAACTCTACCAACTCTTTTTTAGTTTCTGTGCGAGTATACATATACCGTTTTCTCCAGATTACAATCTCCAAGCGTTATAGGCTTCACATAAAGACATTAAATTCTCTTTGTTTTCACATTACTAGAATTTATGTTAGCCCCACCTACTTAGCCAAATGTTATTGTTATCGCTTCATGGTTTCATGGTCGCAAAACACACAACATTGCAAATCTACTCGATATCAGTCACACCAAACTTGAATCCGAGGACGAAGCGAGCCTCCGGATTTTGCAAGTGATTTAAAAATCTAAACCGTTGCACAAACACGGAGTTGAATGTTGACGAGAATAGCTTCGTATCGAGGCGAGTCACAGTGGGCACGTCAGCCGCCGAGCACGCGGCCGCGGCGTGCGCGCTGACGTCATCCGCGTCACCACTCCGTCAAAACAATGCTGCTAATCTCATCACACCCAATTTTAAACCTTAACCCCTTACAATAAGACCTCCAACATTGTTTTGTTTTGATAGTGAAGCCGTAGTTTTCCGTTCGCTTTGCGTAAGTTCACGAAACGTGTGTGTTGAACATTTTTTTCGGCGAGCACACGCGCCTCCCGTGTTGTTTTACGTCATTGCAGCGTTTGGTTTCGAGAATTTATACGCCCAGTTTTGCAAATGAACTTAGCACTTAATACGGATTTTGAAGAGAATTCGTATTACATTAGAACGTTTATCAGCACGTACAGGAACAAAAAGAAAAATATAAACGTCGATGTATTATCGGAACGTAAATATGTCGTTTTATCAGCGCCGCCGAGGCTATAAAAGCGGTCGCGGACAATTTTCTGCGCCCAGTGCGGATCGCGCGGGCACACTACAAACATGACTGACTAACAAACAGACTTTAGAAATAAAACCTATTTGAGTTCAGTAACACTTTATTCAAGTGTTGATGTTGATTATTTCAACCCAACATAGATCGAAAACGATGGATATCAATGTTACATTGTTACAAAGAATGACTTACAACTTACAACTCGTACTAAATTCCATGAAAGGTTATCCTTACAAATGTATCTTTAGAAATGACAACAAACGGTATACTATTATGAATGAAATTATGCAAGATCAACCTTACGTTGTGGTGCAATAAACTAATAAAATAAACTAATAAAATTAACAATGAAGGAAGGCATGATACAACCAATTAAAATGTCTCCATAGAAACAATTATCACACTTATCAAGCCAGATGTCAAATGTCTCTTAGGTAATAATAACAAATAAATAAACATTAATAAACAATCGTAAATAATCGATTATGATGAATGGGCAGGAAATAACTAGAATATAGGTCATGGTTGAATGATTCAGACGCTCATTTATTGTGAAAATAATGCAGAATTCATGCAAGTTGGAATGTGTTATGTTTAGTTCTAGACGAGGCCATTCATTGTTATGATTTCGAAACTAATGCAAAAGCAATAATATACGATAAGAGTCTACCTGTGGACAAAGATTTCACTGTCTCGAGAATGTCTGAGGAGAAAAAGTAAGTTTTTGAATAGAAGAGTTTTTCTAAATCTCTTTTTATCAAAAGACAATGAGATAATTTTGGAAATTCGTAACATTAAACCCAGGAAGTAGGGGAATTCCGTATTTGGTAATAAATATGCTGTTGTTAACATTGATCTCTATGCAAAACAATAACGACCTTCACTTTGTATTGTAGGCAGAGACAAAAACAGTATTGAACAAAATTCGATGCATAATGCATATTTATCTTTAACGGATTCTGTGGCTTACCCTGAGCAAGGATTAATTTTAGATGGGATCTTAGCAACACTAAAACATTCAAGTTTTATAAAGTTATGAATGTCCAATTTCCAAGTCAGTCAAATGTATGTCATATCAGAACTTTGATCTCTCTTTGATCTTTGGCTATGCAAATTATTTATATAAATCGGAAATCAAAATAGTTGATCTGCACTATCGGGTTCTACAAACAAGTTTGAGATTATTATTATATTAATTATTTGTAAATGACAATGAAACGAATTTAACAGATGACAAAAATAAAGAACACAACAACAGTAGTAATTACAAAGACCTGTTCTAGAACATAGCAGTACAAATATGCATCACTATAGCAAGCGATTACACCGATATCGCTTCGCAAGTTCCTACCGAGTATCGTGTCACTTGTACACACTGCAATGCTGTAGGCAGTGACAACGTTGAAAATACACAAGCTATGAGTAACACACCACGCCGACACAGCGTGCTTCGTAGTGACGCGCGCGCATTATAAGTTGCGTCACGATTTTTGGACAGTGTTAAAGTTTCGCGCATATCTATGTAGCATCGGATGAGCAATACAAAAATGTTAACGCGAAAGTTTTGTGTTTGTTACTACATAATGCGGTAATGGTTGAACAGGTTTGGATAAAACACATATTTGGGCTATAGCAAGACAAAATATAGAGACAACGAAATTAAATTTTACGACGGAGTTGGCATTCAACGAAAAGGATAACTTTTTAAATAATAATAAATTAATGAGACCACAAACTAACAAATACTAAGAACTATGGCGCAGACTTTTGAAAACTGATTGTGTACTGAAATTATGAATTGTATTGAAAAAATAACTAGGTTCAAAATCCACCACCACAACGAAATCGTCATAGTGTTACTTGGCTGCCTAGCTTATATAATTATGTGGCTAAATATGGGCTTATATGTGACATATTACAGCGACTGCTAATAGAGCTATTAAACCCGGTAAATTGGCAATGCCGAAATCTTTGGTACGCAAGTAGGACCATCTCCTCCAGGGTGCTAAAATTTCGATGTATCACGATCATGCATCCACAGAATGACTGCGTAGTAACTAAATACCTGATCTACGTGATTTCAGTCAGGCATACAACTAACCTTAACCTTAGCTATAGTGTTTTCCTTTATTAAATCATACCTAAGTTATGATGCATATTATGCATTTACGCTCAGTGACGTTACGTTCATTAAGTTATGTAAGTGGGTTAGAGTTATTGTCAAAAAAAAATCGCTACTAGGCATAAAATCATGTATGTGGAATTACGTCCTCTTTGGATGAAACCTGCATTTAACCAGCACCCTAATAGGGTATTTTACTCTACATAAATGATAAAAAACTATAACCAAAGTAATTTTTATTTAAATAATATTTTGCATTCAGGAACAGCAAACCAACGAAGAGTACAATAATAACATTATTTTTAATTTTAAACAATTATCATATAAAATATCAGCGCATTTGTCTATATAGCAAACTGACGTCATACCCACAGAGCAATATGGCGTCCACTGCGTTCACAGAGCAATATGGCATCCACTGCGTTCACAGAGCAATATTGCGTTCAGCGTTTTCGTCAAATTACGCGCGAAATTCGAAAATGTAAAATTTTAATGCATTTTTACGGCGCTAAAATGATTTTTTTGTGGTTTATTTGCACTTTAGAATCCAATTAGGACTCTTTTCAAAAATAGGTGTAATACCCTATTGCGTTACAAACTAGAGAATCAATCCCAGCTCATGAGATAACAAATTTTTTATTGTGTGGGCACGCACGCGTTACGAGTCATCAAAAAGGATATTGCTAATCTTGTATAAGTTAAGATTTTGATTTCGTTATGAATGTTGTTGAACTATCAAAATGAAAGCTATTTCTACTGTTAGTGTATTAACAATTACCCCTCTGGAGAAGACTGCTGTACTTACCGTATATTTAGTATCTTTAGATCAACTATACTCCATTTGAAATAAGATTAGACATTTAACTAAACCTTTTTTACAGTCCGATCAACCGATTTTGACTTCTATTGCGTTGGTGGCATGACAAATGACAGCTGCAGTAAATAGTTGGTATTGTAACTACTTTTATGCTTTTAATGTCATCCTTATTCCTACGGTATATAGGTCAGAATCGGTTGAACGGACTGTTAAAAAGGTTTGTTTAAATGTCCAATCTTATTTCAAATGGAGTATAGGTATGTACATTACAGCTGTCATGTTTTCTATACCCACACTTATCCTCAGTTATAAAAAAAAAAACCTTTGTCACATAATGCATCCGTTTTATTAATGACGTTTCACGATTTCCTAAGGTTACATCGGTGGTCGCACATAGGGTTTTGATTGTCTACAATGATAGTCATATTATTGCGACAGTGCTGTGTTATTTTGAATATACATAAATTACAATCCTGAACAGCTAATGGCATGAATCACATAGAAACATACAAAGTACAGTCAGTACATCCTCAGGTTATGCTGACGTGTCTGTCAAGAGATCATTTCACGTCAAAGCCACGTCACCTTTAAGGTGAATTTAGGTGACCAGCACCCTAATTGCGTAATTCACGATTCATCATAATTTGTTTCGTTTTGAAACAGATAGCTAAACCATTGCTTCATATGTTCGAAAAATGTGTCTGTTCAATAACGTAAATAACGCAATGAATATTGTTGAACTGTCAAAATGAAACCGATTATGATTAATCGCGTGTTACGCAATTAGGGTGCTGGCCACACTTGGCATCTCTCTGATGCCAGATTTACAATTGTTTTAGTCAAGTATGCATCGTCTTCACATATAATTCTATTATTAATATTTAAATACAAAATATTGTAAAACATTTTTAAACAGTAAAGGTGGAATTTCTTGCTCATTCTTCTCCATATGAAGGGGCGACTAGAAAACTATTTCAAAAGTGACTTTAGGTAGGAAGAGTTGTGTTAAAACGGACAGTCCAAAAGCTTTATTTTCACATTGTGAAATGTTAAGTAAATTATACGTCAAAGAACTTAACTCGCTTCTTAACTAATACAGCCGTAAGTCAGCCTTTAGGGACATAAATCTTGACATAGGGACTTAAGCCAGACTGTGTCTACAGCTCGTATTCAGTCTCTTATCGCAGGTCTACTGGAAGCTGATAAAAATCAGAACCTTTGTATTGTCCTCTAAACACTACCTCCAACTTCCAAGTAATTACTATTAAGCGTGTTGTGTATACAGGACTTAAGTCAGTAAATAAATTATTATAATTTATCCAAGGTTATAAGACCGGAGACTATGATTAAATCATGCAGTCAATTTAACTGCTTACGTTGCTGCAGTCATGTATTAAAACTACTTAACCTTAATTACGAACATTTTCCTCTACGAAAATACAGGAAAAGTTTTTATTCAGTGCGCAAACTTTAACCATGAATCTTCAGCACAGAAATTTTTCGCCGGTTTTACAAAAAAAAAAATCAGCTGTTTCATAGAAAAGTGCAAAACCTACGCGGTCAAAATGTATGGAACAGCTGTTTTTTTTTTTGTATAACCGATGAAAACTTTCTGCACTGGGGGGTCGAGAATGATATGCTGAATTCATGGTTACAGTTTGCGCACTGGATAAAAACTTTTCCTGCATAGATATAGCTGCGTATAAACAAATTCTGATTTCTTCTGAATTTCGCATGTCGGTAGATTTTATTTTCGAAGCACGAATGGGTCTACTAGAGTTAAAAACGATCACACATTGATCACAGGCTCAATCATCCAATCTGTCTCTTGCTACCCTCTAACAGCGATGGACTAAGCCGAGGTCCGAACCCCACAGGGGTTAGCGAGCAGTAGCTTTAGTTTTAAGGTTTCAAGCCCTGACTGGAGGCCTTAATTTATTAAGGTAACCACAGGCAAGTCCGCTGAAGCAGCCGACCACCTCAGGGTTAGACCTGCGAGAAGTTATTCCCAAAAAAATAAACATAGGCTCAGGATACTACTGCTTTAGTTTGCAGAACTTTATGTTTTCCAAAACTTAGATAATTACTAGTTGTTGTGCGCGACTTCGTGTGTGACCCAAGATAAAAAGTAGTCTATGTCCTTCTCTAGGTCATAGTCTACCCATGTGCCGAATTTTATTCAAATCCCGTTCTGTTGTTTTAGCGTGACGGCGTAACAAAACAAACAAACTTACTTTCGCATTTATAATATCAGTTAGGATTCCATAAAAAAAAATTGTCTAAGGACTTTAAACCAACCTACCTTAGTCGCTAACGTTGAAACAGAGATAAAAAAATCTACAAAAAAAAGGAAAATACCATTCAGTACGTTAGTTTTGCCCGTAGCCGTAGTATACGCTTCCCCAGTCATGTTTGCAAAGTACTTAACCTTAATTATTTTCCTTTGCCACAACGCATTAGTTCCGTTAATGACGGCTGTTACTGAATCACTGGAGCACGTAGCCCTACCATATTAGGACTAATGATGTTGCATAATCAACATCGTTTTCACAGAATTCACGCTATTGCAAAGCATTAAAACAGCACCCTAATTATGTCCCATTAATCAGAATCTGAATAATTTTGAAGGATGCTAATCCATTGATTCATATGTTAGAAAAATGTTGTCTGCTCTACAACGTAAATTACGCAATGTAGTGCTGTTGAATTGTGACAATGAAAGCCATTCTTACTGTTAGTGTGGCTCGGAATTTTTCTGGTAAACATCTTCCCAATTCCATTGCGAACGATATTACACGAACTTTTGTATGCAAAAATGTGAATGTTTGGTGTGGCCTCGTTTTCACAGCAGAACAGTCAATCCAATTTAAAAAAAAAATTCAGTGAGGTACCTAGTTTGATAGCTGGAGTAGGACATTACGTACTTTTTACCCCGGTAAATTCATAAAATAAAGTGGAAATATGCCACTCTTCGTTTTACCTATTGGTAGATCGTCACGTAAGGAAAGATCATGATAATTTTGAATACATGGGTATACATGAATAGGATTACTCATACTGAACCCACGTTTTTATTTGTGGATTTATAGGCATTATTGATGATGCACCGGGCCGGCGCCATTGATCGTAATTCCCCAGCACTATGCCATTGAGTTTTACAACATTTGCTCATCAATTCTGTAAGAGGAAGGTGAGTAAGAGATTATATTGAGCAGATGTACGATTACTTGTAGTTACGTTGCACCATCATTATTCTAGTGCACCAGAGGGCAAAGACGAGTAGTAATCACTTTCATAGTCATTCGTATTTCTACGACTTTTCTATGGTTTATGTCAGTTCCATACGTTTTGGACTGTTCCATCATCGTTATTGCTGATAAATAATGCCGTCTTGTCTAGGCCCTCGGTTGATTTATAAACCACCCGAGAAATTATTACGTTTCTAAGAAAATCTTGTTTTAGGCTACCTACCCCTTTTGCCAAGGCAATATTTATTTATTTATTTTCTTCTTACATCTAACATTACAGGGTAACCCAATGCGATAAATGCGCTTATCCTAACTTAATTATCCTAAATACTAGGTAACATTCATGTACCTTGTGAATTCACTCAGAGAACAACAGAATAACTCCGTCTCAACCGCTACGAGGTTGAGCGTGGGGAGTGCACGCTTCGTTTAATCATCTTTAAGGTATTATAAGGCAGATGTCAGTTGAAACGCCAGGAGACCGTAAGAGGCCATATTTTATAGTGACCTTATTATTGGTGATGGTCTTCAGAAAAGTCAGATGCGTAGTGCTCATAACCGGCATGCGTGTATGACCAGATGTATGAACGTATACGAACCAGAAGGTGTATGTGGCAGAGGGTGTTCTGTAACTAGCTTCAATTTTCCAACTGATCGACTTTTTGACAAGTCAAAAGTGCCTGTAAATGGTTCAATTGAAATAAATGCTTTGAGTTTGAGTAGCTTTAGCACATAAACTCGCCCCTTCTTTCCATGGGGTAGCCATGGAAAGAAGGGGCGAGTTTATGTATGTGTATGCAGTAAAGGCATCTATAATTCTATAATACAGTATTTGCCTACGGTATGATCAATTGATCATAGGCGATGACGGTTTCTTCATCAATGTCATGTCATGTTTCTTCACGTTATGCGCATGAGTCTAACGTGTGTCTTCTTTGAGCCATTTATCAATATCTTCCTTAGTTTATGGTGTAGTAAATTTTGTTTATTGTATGAATAGTGACACTTTGGCTCTTCGCCTGTTAGCAACATTAAATGGTTGTTTTGCACTATCTATGCATTTGCGTCTATGGATTTATTAGATGGTCAAACATCTTTGTCTCCGTGTATACTATACTAGTGTCCTGCCACTGCTTCACATGAATGCGATCTACTAATGTTTCGATACGATCTTCTATCCTATATATAAATCTATTAATATTTTAAAGCTTTTTTTTGTTTGTTTGGGAAATCATCAAATAACTTCTCTCGCTCTGGGTGGAGCAGGAGGGCGTGTCAGACATTTACTGACTAAAACCCACCCGTATTCCCTCAGTTGCCTGTGTGCCAGGGGCCACGGTATCTCTCTCGAACAACCCACAACCTGGCAGTATCCCTTCTCAGTGTTGAACTACGTCATGTAAGGCACACCACGTGAGCTTCCGGAATACATTTCTAATCTATTATGGTGAAAACTGCAAACAAATCCGTTTAGAAGAACAACGCAGTCACCCGAAAAGCGACACAATTCGGAATGACTTCCTGATTTTAGCACAAAATTGTAATTTTATTAATTCTTCTAATGCCAACAAGTTAGTACTTATAACAGCTGTGAATAATGTGTCTCACACAAATTCTATATCAAAATAAGCGGCTGAATTTTTTCACACAGTTTTATTTTTATTTAGATTTCAGCTTCGCTCATAAATTAAATGAATTGTGTCTGTTTGTATGTAATATATTGTGTATTGAAGCTTTTAAAAGTCAATGGTCCATAGCAAAAGTAAAAAAATAAAACACATTATAATCTGAATAACAGAATAACAAAGTCAAAATGTTAAGAATAACACGTTAAAGAGTTTGTTGGATTTGCAAATAACACAATATTTAAAGGATTTAAAATACAATAAGTAGAGGAATTAATAGGTAGGTATCACCGACTACATTGGTTTAGTAATTTATCATTAGCTTTCCAAAACGTAAAATTCTAGTAAAAGGACGAACAAACAAAAAAAGTGCTAGTTGTAAAATGTTCCTACTACGTGACAACGAGTTTCTTAGTTTTACCGCGAAATAAAAAAGGGTGTGTGACCGTACAAAACAAAATAAAACACTATACCAACCTTATCAAAGGCATTAGGATTAATGATAACACCCAAAGTACTTTATGTAAGTACAAAAATAAAGGTACGTCCACAGAAATTTAATTCCCGTCAGGCAACATTGTTGCTAGGTCACAACGGGTAATGTAAATCGGAAGAATCTCGAACTCTGCAGTCGCACGCGCATTGCACGCGCTGTACGAATGTTTTTGTTTAGAGTTGAGTCTGCGTGTGTGCGTGCGTGAGATTCGTATCGTGGATTGACTTGAGTGGTCGGCTCCTTAGAATTGAGTCTGTGGTTGCTAACTCGTTTTACTTGAACTTACTTGGAGTTAGGTTCGTGAATACCAGGGTAACATATTGTCAGAGTTATAAGCAGTGACTTCGATGTGGAAATACCAGGGAAACATCACGTCTTGGTAGTGACTTCAAATAGGTATACGAAAACATGTTGCAATATCAGATTATTTCGGGTACAGCAAGCGAGCAGGTGCTTTGGTCAGATTAAGCGGAAAAACTAGACTAACAAAATTTGGACCTAGGTCCAAATTCATATTTTAATTCGCTAATTGTTACTCTGAGGGGCAATTCTCGTAATTTTTAGAAACGTTCACAGTCTGATCTCAGTCTCAATCTGTCAAAAATACCTCAAGTTTCCATACATTTTGGACAAGTTTTTGACATTTCGTTGTCGCCAAGATGACACTGCGACTAGATTTTGAACGTTTTTAATTACGAGAATTGGCCATCTGATTTCGTTTTAAAATTAGATTGGAGCAAAGATTACTTACCTAAGTACCTAATAAGTATGAAATCTGCCAGTTCCGAACAGATATGGAAACTTGATACATCGTTCTTGCATACCATGTCTTAGTCTAAATCCATTTCTGGCCCCCCCCAACGACAGATTCCTCTCAGATCTCTTCTCTTCGTCGATTACGTCCAAAACAACAACATTAACATCAATCCACCGATGACTACTGGTATTTCTGTATCTCATTTCGTTCACAGTTTGTGTGTCAATGTTCTTTCGCAGGTGCCTAGTGCGGGCGCGGCTGTGACGTCACATGCACACGCGGCGATCGCGTGGAGCGCACGCCCACCGCCACGCAATTAAAATGCTACGAGCATTGTGCCAAGTGTGTGTTTTCTATGACATTGGTAGACGGTAAGCAGACGATTTTAGTTATCGAATAGTTTAGTTTTTGTAAGTTTTGTTTAACTATTGGACTATTTATAGACTGAGGTTAGTCTGCGAAGAATGTTGACTATTTTAACTGAGCATATTCTTGCAGCAAGGTGGGGCTGGGGCTTGTGATCGATTGATTAGGTTAAGCCATGCTTGCTGCGGTTGGTCTGTGTACGGGTGACCATCTTTATATACCAAGACCCCTTTATGCCTCGGAAAGCACGCTAAGCCGTTGGTTTTGGTCTAATACTGCCGAGCCTAAAATAGTTGGGAAACGGCTAGGTAGATGATATGATTTTTGCAACAAGTTGGGATGATATTCTCAATATATAATACAAGTCCTTAGCTACTAATAAGAATCAGTTTTTTGTCAGAAATGGAATAGATAGCATACTAAGAAGTGAGCCATTACTAGTGGCGTAGCTTGGCGTGGGCGAAGTGGGGCCTCGCCCACGGCCTCGCACTTAAAGGGGTCTCGCGAGGCCTCACTGGATCCACAAATTTCGGGAAACAGGCTTCAATGAATGATACTGCAAAAGCCTACGATTTCATAGACAAGAGCAGTGACTTAACGAATGAACACAGTAATTCAAATGAGTTTAAAAGGGAAAAGTTTCGCTAGAAAAAGAAAATGTTTAATAACGAAGCTGTGGATGAGACAATTGATTCCGATGAAAGTAGATTCAGAATTAATATTTTTATCACAATGGTTGACGCCGTTATACAAGACATTAACACAAGATTTACTGCACTCACTGAATATTACAACAATTTTGGATTCTTGTACGACATACATAATTTAAAAACTGAAGCACTGTAATGATGTGGGTCTAGTTCTTCAAGATGGAGAAAGCAAACATACAATCTTATAAAACTACAACTTTTAGTTCCTAATCTACCAAACTCTAATAGAGACGCCAATCAGATGATTCAATACATAGTTACAATAATTGAGCTGGAAGACATATATCCTAATGTTTATTGATCACCGTATGATTGTGAAAACTTATAGTTTATAATCTATCTCGCGAGATTATAAACTGTCGATAAATTGTGAACTGCATCATACTGCTTACAGATCGAATAGGTTAGGTTAGGTTAGAATTGTGAGACACCGCGCGCGAGCCGAGCGAGCGTAGCGAGAGGTGCCGCGACAGCGGCCGGCGAGCGCTAATTCCAAGTTAGTGGAAGTTACCTGACTATTTAGTAATAGCGCAAGGTACTATCCGTCTTGATACCAGTTGACAATTTGACGGTTTCACTTCGATAGATTAGGTATAATCTTCCGAAAAATGATGCGTTAAATTGTAAGCAGTATGTTACGGTTCACAATATTTTGACAGTTCACAATCTCGCGAGGCAGATTATAATCTAACGGTATTTACAATTTTACGGTGCCATATACATTGCTATTAGAATTATGTTGACTATGCCTGTAACTACAGCTTCCGCAGAAAGAAGTTTTTATAAGTTAAAAATGATTAAAAACGACTTAAGAAACAATGTGAAGCAGGACCGACTGTCTGTCTGGTTTAGCAATACTCTCAATCGACGCAGATTTAGCTGCGAAAATTAATTACAGTTCCTTATTAGAGGACTTGCTATGGTTGGAGTTTCCCTACGTGATCGAATCAGGAATGAAAAGATCCGCAGGAGAATCAAGGAAACCGACATAGCCCGAAGAATTGCCAAACTTAAGTGGCAGTAGGCAGGGCACATTGCTCGCAGAACAGATGGCCGATGGGGCCGAAAGGTTCTGGAGTGGCGACCGCGTACCGGAAGACGTAAAGTTGCAAGGCCTCCCATAAGGTGGACTGATAACCTTGTGAGGACCGCGGGAGTCCACTGGATGCGGGAAGCACAGGGTCCGTTAGCGGACGTCTTTCAGCTGAAATGATGATGATGATGATTAGAGAACTTCAGTAAATAAAAAAGCCGAAGAACATTACTTTTGTAAAAAGTTCAATCACTCAAGGTACAAAACAAAACCTTTTTTCAAATCTATATGCTTTTCAATATTCTCCCACCGCGCAATTATATTTCACTATCATGAGTAGATATGTCGTGTCAAAGCATGTTTGGCAAGATAGATTTATTGGGTAGATCTTGGGATCGAAAGAAAAAGGGCCTTGCTGATACAACTTCGCCCACATCTATATTAGTCCACGCTACGCCACTGTCCATTACTAGCAGTGGGATGGCAAATTTCATAGATGACTATTGTTATGTAGATACTCATGTAGGGAAAAGCTAGAACAATAGAACATAATGTAAATGCATGGAAAATTTAGAATGGTCAATGAAGTAGTGCGTACGTGTACCTATTTCTATTTGTGGCTAGTGGTGTGTTTTCCTGACCATGTCCCTATCATTGTCATTATAAGTCAGTTATTTTTATAGGAGTATAACGCGAGCCCTGATTAGACACTTGCAATATTTCATTTCTTCCTGCTCATGTCCCATGTTGTTAAGGGGTCACCAGGGCCGTCTTTAACCTATTCGAGGCTCGGGGCACTTTAGGATAATGGGGCTCCTATAGATAATTTAAGCACGCTACCTCAAATGGGTTTGTTTTACATTTGATCATGCACACAGAAATAGGAGTTAGGCACTTTGTCGGCTTGTGCAGAAAAGTTGAAAAACTAAGAAAGTGGGTATTACCGAGCAAAGCGGGATGATTTAGGTTG
Source organism: Antitype chi (assembly GCA_947359405.1). Classification (NCBI taxonomy): domain Eukaryota; kingdom Metazoa; phylum Arthropoda; class Insecta; order Lepidoptera; family Noctuidae; genus Antitype; species Antitype chi. The sequence goes on from OX375813.1 coordinate 19,948,764, forward strand.
TCTTATGAAAGCCTTCAACTACGACACTTAAACAGTGACAAGAACAAGATGGTATCCCAGATAAGTTAAAAGGATGAGAGACAGACCGCAACAAAAAGGTGGGATAATGATATAAGCCTAGTGGCGGGAGTGATGTGGAACAGAGTGGCTCAAGAAAGACCTGAATGGAAAGGTTGAAAGAGTCTTTTGCCGATTAGCAAACAGATCTGTAGAAAATAGTTGGGCAACAAATTAATAATAAACTAAGTTCTAAGTCTAAATTATTGTATTTTGCTTAAGTTGAATGTTGTAATATGTATTAGAATTGTAATTTAGTAGATCTGAATAAATGGCTTTACAATAATAATATAATAATCTACGACACTGGCAGAAACTAGAGGGCCCCATGGATTGCGGGGCCCTGGGCTCTTCGCCAGTGTGGCCAATGGAAAAGACGGCCCTCGGGGTCCCTTCAAAATGGTTTGTCCTTCAATCTCTCCTGTCATCCCTCAGTTTTTAATTTACTTCCTTCCCTTTTTTATCATGGTTAGTCTCCCTTCTCGCTCTTCATCCATCAGCAGTTGGACATAAAAAAATAACTGCTCAAAGGGCCTGCTCTTAAACTCGATCACGCCTGACGGAAAGCGATGAATGAGGTCTATGACGGAACGAGCGTGCCATAGATGCGATAGATCCTTTTAAATTGTACTTACCGTTTCTTTTTTTTTTTGAGGGTGCGAAATCATAAAATAACAGTCAGACTTTTACTGACTAAATCCACCCGTATTCCTTCAGTTGCCTATGTGCTAGGGGCCACGGTATCTCTTTCGAACAACCCGCACCCTTGGCAGATATCGGCCCTTGCGGACCCCACCAATTGATGCTGACATCACTTTGAGGCGCGCGTGGAACACAACGCGCCGTCGACCCGGGCTTGGTCCTTACCGGACAGCGAGCTACCCATTACTCGTCATCCGCAAACCCGCATTGTACGTACCGTTAGAATAACACAGTAGTCTGCAATGTCGTAACACTAGCTCAAGTAGCTATATCACATTATACTCTAGACTAGACACTCTAGTCTAGTGTATGTCGTAACCTAACATACCGACATGACTGAGGATCACGACTTTGACATATCAACAGCGAAGGATACGGCTAATTGATCTATGTGCGCATTCAAAAAGTTTTTAAAGTTTATAGCAAAACTGGTCTGCTAGTTTCTCAGAAAGTCATTGCTAAGTAACTTAGTGCTAGTCATTTCTGAATAGAAAAGTATTGCACGGGAACGTAGGTACTACCGGAAAAAAATTTATTATATCTTAGCCCAGGTCACGGCCTATCAGTGTGCCAAATTGCCATCGAAATCAGTTCACCGGTTAAGACTTAAAAATGTATGAGACATACAGATATAAAGACTGACAGACAGAAAGACAGACTCACAGAGTTACTCACACATTACAATATTAGTAAGTATATCGATCACTCCAGACGGCGTTGCATATTATACTAAGAGGTAGTATTTGCTCTCTTTTGACGCGTGATTATCTCGGTTTAATGGACACATATTTACGAATGCCCAACTCATAATGACTTCCTACCTTCTAACAGATATGAGCTATCTTTGCTGCTGTATAGAATCGGTTGTTAGACCAAAGCGGTAGGAAATGTATTAGGAACTAGCTTTTTCCCGCGGCTCCGCCAGCGTGGATGTCAGTTATCGTGTAAAAAAAGTACCCAATGTCCTTCTCCATATCCCACCCAGCCACCCAGGCTATATCTCTGCCAAATTTCATGACGATCCTTTTTGGCAAAATGCACTTTAAATCCATCATGACATTACATTAACTAGAACATGATATACACGTGTTTGGAAACTTTGAAGCGCCCTCCTGTAAAATTTGTCATTTCTAGTTAGGGGATTATATAATGTAGGTACCGTCGTCTTAGATAATGAGGTGCTTGAATCTGTAGACTCGGCAGTTTTTCTAGGCTTAACAGTAGATGCCAAACTTCAGTGGGGATTACATATATCAAGCCTAGCGGGAAGGCTCAGTTCGGCCGCCTACGCCGTCAGGAAAGTAAGACAATACACTGACGTTGATACAGCTCGGTTAGTTTATTTTAGTTATTTTCATAGCGTTATGTCCTACGGCATTCTGCTGTGGGGCAAAGCCGCTGACATTCAAAATATTTTTGTTCTTCAAAAACGAGCTGTTAGAGCAATTTACCAACTAGGTTCTAGAGTTTCTCTGAGAGATTTTTTAAAAGATGTTGGGATTCTCACGGTGGCATCGCAATTCATCTTCGCCAACATCTTATACATTAGGCAAAATATACACTTGTACACTAAAAACAGTGATATTCATAATATTAATACTAGAAATAAGGACAAACTACGTGTTCCCTTTCACCGGCTACATAAGGTTCATAACTCATTTGTAGGTCTGGGTATAACCTTCTATAATAAGCTACCCTCTTCCTTGCTAGATTTGCATTTTAGTGCGTTTAAAGCTAAAGTAAAATCCACCCTTTGTTCAAAGGCATACTATTCCATTAACGACTACTTAAATGATAAGAATTGTTGGTCGCTGTGATTAACTCAAGACAATGTTTGTGTTCTTTCACCAGAATTAGCTTACCCACTGACAGGTTATATCATTATGTTATTTCATATAATTGCTTTTTTTTTATCTGACTGTATAATTCAGGTTTTCCTTTTTTTTATCATTTATTTATGACTTAATCTACTCATTACAATGTTTTTTTTTTTAATGAGTAGTATTGCAATATGTAGTTAGCTAGCGACCTCGACAATTCATGATTATTCTTGCCAGTGCAACCGGCAGCAAGTTCGTCATGCTCCCTTAGATGTCACTGCTTGCGGTAGCGTCGGGGGTCGGGTTGCCTCCTTCCCTCAAATATGGCGAGGGGGGTAATGGCTGATCTTTGCGTTATGCTCGTGAACGGGTGCTGCTCGTGGTGACTGGTCGTCTTGCTGACCATGGTTTTGTTATTGTTAATTGTATTAAGTTTTTATTAATTTTAGTCCAGAGGTCCTAGTTTAACTTTTGTTACTTTAAGTTACTTATAGCTATATTTGCATAATGCAGAATTGCATATGTAAGCGGGCATGCCCTTTATGCCTAGAGGCTTTTATTTAGATTGGAAGTTCTGTTTACGTTTTATTTTAATTTTCTATTATTTTTAGTTTTCAATCTTTGATGGTATATTGGCGTGTGCTAGCTGACATATGGCAAATTTTATGTTTTTTTTTTTGTGTTTCGTAATTTTTATTACCTATTATTGTATAGAAACAAGTTCTTCTAACTTAACAGACAGCTGTGCTGCTGGGGAGTTTGTTCCGCTACTTCTTCTTCCCAGCTAAAGCACTAGGAAGTGGTGAAGGGCGGGCGTTTTTGGGGGGACTGTCTTTTGTAATTTTATTTTGACGTTCAAAAAGTGCTGACTCTCAGCCTAGTTTGAATAAATGACTTTTGATTTTGATTTTGAAATCATCTTTCACACAGTCCATCCATCATTTTTTGGTCTTCTCCTACTCTTAAAGCCATCTACATTCATACTCAAAACTTTCCTCTCGACATCCTCGCTAATTTTTGCCCCAAAAGAGTAAAAATTAGTGTGCTACTTTGGCACACGACCACTGCTTTATGATGAGAACATTTTCTTGTTTCATGATTTTTAGCGTGTGATTCTTCAGTCGGTTTTAGTTTTTGATGCGGTTAATATCAATTCATCTGCAAACCATGGTGATTTATAGCAAATCTATGGAAGGACACAGACAGTCCGCTGTATTGGTCCTTCCAACCTTCCAGAAGTTGAAGTTGATAAGTACAATCAATGAAGAAACAGCACAGGATTACAGACTCACAAAATGTCATCGAACTTGGACAGGTGAATCACAAAATACGCAACTTGCGTGTGTGTATTTTTACTTTTATAGTTGAATAGGTAATTAATGTCCTTACTGTCATGGTCCATGAGTCATGGGCTCTATTTAAGTCTTGTTGGTAATTGTTGAAGGACACATTGAACTCTTCACTAAATTATTGTGTGAATTACTTTAAAATACAAGCTGGTTTATTCGCTTTTTATTTTTGTTTGTATTAACTGTAAACCAGTTCGTCCACGACGCTTCTCAAAGATAACCATCAAATAGTTACCAATAAGTAGCCAGATCGTATGGCGCTGGATGTAAAAGAATAGCACTATCCCATTTCTTCCCGTGGGTGTCGTAGAAGACGATTAAGGGACTAGAGAATGGGCAGCAGCATTCTTTGAGTATTTTACAACCATACTGCGATCGCCAACCCGCCTGCTAAGCGTGGCGATTATGGCAAACACCCCCCTTTTGGGGAAGGCCTATGTCCAGCAGTGGACGTCTTTCGTCTGAAATGAAATTATGAAGTAGCCAGAATGTCACAGGACTAGTATTTCAATGGTGGTTCTTAAACAAAGAGCAGGGTGGCCTTGGGGTAACGGCTGCGACTTACGAGTTTGTAGGTCGTGGGTTCAAACCCAGGAAGGTACTTACTGTGTGTAGGTAAATAATTTCATCACCACTACTCTCAAAACAGTGAAGAAAAACATCGTAAGCAAACCAGTATGTATGTTCTAGAAACAAAAGTACGCAGACATGTGACATCTACCAACCTGCACTGGACTCGCGTTGTGGATTACGGCCCACTCCCTCTCACAGCGAGGAAGCTTGTATCCCAGAAGTGGGAACATTATTGGCTGATTGTGATGATGCGATGCAATGCACTGTAAAATAGACATCATACTTCATTATACAAACTTGTAATTCTGGAAAGTTAAAACTATTTCGTGGGTGGGACAGCTAAAACATCTGAATCTGACAGTTACTGACCACTTCCCGCTAAATTCAGCGTTGTTCGTACATTTTTATAGTAAATTGTGACTTAAACCAACAAAAGTTTAAAGAATATAAGCTCCTCCTTATTTTGAAGTCGGTAAGAAACGATGAAATGCATAAGAATAATTAATTGGTCAATTGTTACAAAATAAATTTCAGTTTTATTGTAAGCAACTAGAATATTTTACATAGTTATTTGAACTGTGTGGCTGCTAATTTAATTTTAATTTTAGACATGTATGTCTATACCCGTTTAATGTAATTTTGTTACGAAGTGTACATTAAAAAGAACCTTTTTTAACTTCTGTGTAATGCTATTGTAAATGGAGTATAGTTACGTTAACTTAAATTTAATTTTACAATGTTTTTTTTTTTTTGGGTGGGAAATCATCAAAGAACTTCTCCCGCTCCCTTGTGTCAGACTTTTACTGACTAAAACCCACCCGTGTTCCCTCAGTTGCCTGTGTGCCAGGGGCCGCGGTATCTCTTTCGAACAACCCGCACCCCTGGCAGGCATCGGCCCTTGCGGACCCCACCATTTGGTGCTGACATCTCTGAATTTTACAATGTTTTAAATGGAAGTAAACTTAATAAACTATCTAGATAATATATAAACATAGACATCAAAATTTATATATATTGTACACGGAAACACTAAAAAAAATTAAACTTTCCACGTATCTGTAGGTGAAGCAGCTCAACACTTCTACATGTGACTGTGTTACTAACCACTACACGCTACATCTGTCTGTAGTCCCCTCTCTGTAGTTTATGGTTTCCTATTGAGGGCAAGGTTGTCGGGAACCTAAATCAACACCTACAACAACAACTAAACTGTGTATTATTGTTGTGTAGTAAACATTGATTTACCATTTGTTATATTGGCAAGCACCGCGTTTCATTGACCGAACATTTTGGGAGCACATACATAAACTCACGCCTTCTTATAAGGGTAGACAGGAACTACTGAACGCCACCTGCTTCGATCTTTATATACTCTCTTGTTTCGCCGGTTGTAAGTGCTACGCACTTGCCCTTTCAAACTCAAACTCAAAGCATTTATTTCAATTAAACAGGCACTTATGAATTGTCAAAAAGTCGATTACTTGGAAAGTTGAATCTAGTTGCCATCAGTATATAGTTGCAATCATGGAGAAGAACGGCCAAGAAACTCCAAGGACACTCTTTTAAATCAAGTAAGCTTTTTGATGAGTATCACCAATAAGGTCACTACATAAGACATGGGTAGTCCACGAACGATTGAAGGAAATAAACTACTTCATATCACAAAATAAACTTACCATTCAATCAGTAGTCATTCAAATGTGTCTCTACTTCACTTAGTTCAGTCTTTCTTTTCGCTCGCACAAACTGTGCGTATCAGTAAAAAAAAAACATACTACTTACTTAATAAAAATAGTATTGCATAAATTCATATTTCTAGGTTGACAGTCCTAAGCCTGTATAAAGTATGAAGGAAAATCGACGTATCTAATATAAAACTGAACTATAATGAAGTGCAACATTTGTCGTAACTTGTCAATCACTGTCGTTATCTTATGATTGTTAAGGACTCGTTCTGATTTGCTGAACTAAATGAAGTATTGAAGTAAATGAGTGGACGACTTCGTTAAGCGAAAAGATATACTTCATTCATTCCTTTTTACTGACACATTTTGCGCATCTCACGACAAGTCCTCTTATGGCGTCGCGTCCTCCAGGTGTTTTCACTTACTTTAGGCCTTTTGTTAGTCGCATTTCCTTAATTTTTTCAATATGACCAAATACGAGTATCAGCATACTCTTTTCAATGATTTTCACTACACCTACTTTTAAACCGCACCGTTGCCTTATCGCTCATTTCGGGTGAAGGTATTGTACAGTTATTTTGTGTGTTTGTTTAAGCTGATCTTCGGCCAACAGCGATGTAAGATTTGGCTACTATATATTTAGTAATACAGATCCTTATACGCCTTCTTATGGGTATGTGTGTATGCCATGATAGATGTTAGTTTAGCTATAAAAGCTTTATTGGAAGTGATTTACCGTAGTTATCATTGGTAACTAGGTTCTGGAGGTCAGATACGCAGTTGCTTCATGTCAAAAACGGGTATTCTGCTGCATCTGATTAAACTGGACACCGAACCCAAGACATGCAGATGATGATGCTGTGGTAATCACCCCGATCGCAATTGAATCCTTGTTTACTACAATCAGAAATTAATTTAATAAATTAAAAAGAATAGACAAGAGGAATTCTGGTTGTCATTTAAAACAGATGGATTTCAAATTCATAGACTTATAGAACTATTGAAGTTCTGATATGAACCTAATTGTCAGTTTATCGTGCCATGGTATGCAGGGGGCGTTACCTCGGTGACTAATCCTGTATCACACAGCTATGTGCTGTGACATTCCCTTTATATATTACGTTAGGCAATATCTACATTATCACCTTGAAATAGTCATAAATCCATTTGTGATACTAAAGCCAATAGGAAAGAAAATACTTGAAAGAGACGGGTTTCAGAAACGTTCGATTGAAAAGTTGAATGCAATTGCGCGGTTACAGATTTTCGTTTCTTCAGAAAAAACTAATTTAAAATGTAGCGTGATCCAAGAAATGGTTCGTTGGAAGAAGCTAGACGCAAATGGAGCCATAACATTGAATGGTAACGTACTAAAACAGACATTCAATCGCGTAAACAGACTTATACCAACACACTTTTCTTCGTAGGTTAGTTAGAAAGAAAACAAGATTTCCCGAAAACAAACAAGAGATATAACGTCATTACCAGATGTCTGCCATAACTCTAGACTGCCTACTGGTTGGTTACCTATTACACGATACACAAGAGATAATTTATTCTGAATCGGTTCTACGATAACTGTGGGCGGTAGTGTGAATTTTAGAGGGGAAACACGGAGTTAGGTCTTGGGAAGTGGGTAATTGTTGGAGTAACAAGAAATAATGAAGTACTAGCTGTTGTCAGCGGTCTCGCTGGAGGTCGGAAATTATCTCACGGGTACGTACTACCGAGATAAAAAGTATTCCATGTGTTAATCCAGGTTATAAACTATCTATGTGCCAAATTTCATTCAAATACGTTCGGCCGTTTTTGCGTGATTGAGTAACAATCATCCGGACTGAACAACAATGGTGTTTTTCTACGTATTACTTACATTTCACTGGTATAATATAGGAGACGAGTTCCTATTTTAACGAGAACTGTCGTCATATTTTATGAGTTAAGAAGAACCTGAATACAACAAGAAATGCATAGTTTCATTTTGTTAAAATAACAATCATCATCATTTCAGCGGAAAGACGTCCACTGCTGGACATAGGCCTCCCCAAAAGGGGGGGTTTTGCCATAATCGCCACGCTTGGCAGGCGGGTTGGCGATCGCAGTATGGTGGTAAAATGCATAGAGAACGCTGCTGCCCATTCTCTAGTAATAACAATACGTTCAAAAAAAGTAGAGAGACCAAAAGACATATGTATTTTCTCAAAAACCAGAAGGTAGACAAGTGGCAATAGTTTTCAAAGCCTTTAGTATTTCTACAACGACTTCCAGCAGAAATAAGCTTTTCGGTATTTTAGAGCAGTGGCGGCACTGTGGTACCAGCCCGGACTTAAAACTCAAAAATGTATGAACGAACATAGCATAGCGTAGCAATCAGCGTTTTATGTTCCCACTGCTGGGACACTAGCCCCTCTTTTCGAGAGAAAGTGGGCTGTAATCTATTACGAGGGTCCAGTGCGGGTTGGTAAATGTCACATGACGCATTTTTGGTTCTAAGACATGCCGTTTAACCGTTTTTCCGAAATTATTTACACAAAGTAAAGCGTCTGTTTGGCGAAACCTACAACTTGTAAGTCGGGGCCGTTACCGCTAGGGTACCACTGCTGTACTCTGCTCTAGTTTACCTGCGAACCCACCCTCTCTACGCTGCGATTATGATGCCATAATTAGTAGAGAAAAAGATGAAAAAATTGAAAATATTACTTGACAGCAGGCATAAGAAAGTTAGTAGGTACTACTCTAAAAGAGCCTATTTTTACAAAGATCTCTGTCTACTAGTAATAGCTTGTGACTTCTAACACGAGGAAGGTCTAACCATCGGCCTCGCCTTTGCCCAAATATGTTGGGGTCAGCTCCCAGTTTGACCAGACCCCTTGATAAGACTGGTTGTCGGACTTTCGCGATTCCGACGACCCGTAGCGACTGTCAAAGATCCACAAATGAAAGCCGGGCGTTAACGTTAACGTATTTTCCGGGTCTTGGTATGTAGAGATGGTCACCCATCCACAGACCAATCGCAGCAAGCGTAGCTTAACCTGATCGATAGAACCGTGAGGCTGTTATTACTTGGATCTACTAAATATAAAATTATCCACTCGTATACAGGCCGCTTGGCGTCACGCTTATACTTTATAATTGAGGAGGTAAACGTGTTATTTTTTCTTAGAATGTTTTTCCTTCACAGATTTCCTAGAGATTGATTTGGCACACGTGTTGCGAAGAAAACAAATATGTTGTTATTTACTCGCCCAAACACGCGATACCTCAAGGCTAACTGACAAAAACAGAAACGTTAACATAACTTAACATCACGCATCTAATCCCCGAAGGCTTAGGCAGAGGTGTACCTATAGTTACACCCACATTTCGCCACTTTGTAATAAGGGACGAGCCTATTTTTTTTATGTGGCTAGATCTAATTTATTTATTTTTTATTTTATTTTTTTATTGAGAGGAACAGCAAACAGTTACATTATAAGGATTTACAACTAGTTTAACAAAATAGCAATTTAGTTATAAAGTAAGGACGAGCCTATTTTTTTTTATGTGGCTAGATCTAATTTATTTATTTTTTATTTTAATTTTTTATTGAGAGGAACAGCAAACAGTTACATTATAGGTAAGGACTTACAACTAGTTTAACAAAATAGCAATTTAGTTATAAAGTAACCCGTGACGCTGTCCACAACTTGTCATCTTGTCACTTGTCATCAACCGGGCACAAATTCAGTCTCCAGACTGATACAGAGAAACTCCTGACGGAAAAACCAATAAAAGTTTCCTCGACCTGGAAATCAAACTCCTGGGTTTGATTCCCCTTAGGTCGGCCTTACACAGATAGCTTGAAGCTGCCAGTATCAACTGCTTCAAGCTGCGACTGCATAGCAACTTACGGTCTTCTACGTACACACATACACGGAACCGCTCGAGCAGTCGCGACTGCTTCGTGCGTTCGGCAGCGCGGTGAAATTTCATTGTGGGGCTAAGCAGTCGGCAGGCATACATTGACTACTCGAGCTGTCGACTGCTCTCGCGCAGTCTTTCCGCCTGCGCTCTTCATTTGTGACTCTTCTTTTTGTTACTTGTTGAGCAGTAATCAATGGCAGCTTCAAGCTGTTGACTTTGTCTGCAAGTGCGGTCCGTGTGTGTTGATCACTGGCTAACAGCTCGAGCAGTCCGTGTATGGCCGGTCTTATTAGCCTCAACAGTAGCGTGTGCAATCACTAGACCAACGAGGCAGTCAAATGGTTTTTTTTTTGTGTAGTTTATAAGCAATTGTTTTTATGTAATAGACACCTTTTACAGCTGCCTTAAACATACCTACTTACAAAACTGACAAATACCTCCCAATTCATTTATTCAATATAGGCATGATATTATGTTATGTTATTTTACATGTGTTGATCAACACACCATAATCTTTTCATTCGTTATATTATCGGTATTGGTATCGATATCGGTCAAAGCCAATCAGTATAAACCGATACTTCACACCTACATACATAAAAACCTTACTTCATATATTTCACAAAACTAACCAAAACTAACTCACAAGCTCACCAGTAAAATTCCATTTCTATTTCAGTTCCAAAGTGCATCAGATCGGATTCAAACCAGTGTCCCTCCGCAACGTCATGGAGGGGAGTGGTTGCACGCCTCGGCTGCGTGTGCGCAGATCACGTGCCTACAAAGTGTAGTACTTTGGGCCACGGCGCGCGGCGTGTTGTTTTACTAAGTTTAAGTATTAAATTACTTTTGAATAGTTTTGTTTTGAGTATTTATTCACGTTGGGTGTTGAATTGTGGGTGTATTTTATAGTTTAATGTTACGCAGTGTTTGTTTCCGGAAATGTAAATGGGCGTGACGATACGATTGTGTGGTTTTCTGGCAAGGTTAAATACAATCGCAAGCTATAATCTATATACCTATATGTTAGTCTAGTATGTAAAGCAAAATATTTGTACCCCTTTTTACGAAAATACACGTTCGGAGGTTTCAAATTTAGAACAGTTAACGTTTATGTGGAGATAAGAGCAGAAAGTTAATAATAAGCTAAAACCAGACTCTAACACCTTTATACCATGATGAAAGAAAATAAAGACTTACCTTAAAAATACATTAAATTAATCAAAAAAACATGGTTGTTTGTGGTAAAGGGAGGGTGAGGTGGCCCAATGAATTTTTGATAAGTAACCTTCAATGGATTGCCCAGTCAGCTTTAGCATCATAAAAAAAAAATAGTTTACTGGCGGACCTGACAGACGTTGCCCTGCCCGAACATTTCCACCTACTAGATCCATTTGTGAAGCATAACCATGCATGAACACACTCAAACATAGACGAAAAAAAAATTTAAAAATCGGTCCAGCCGCTTAGGTGGAGTTCAGTGACATAAAGGCGTACAGAAGAATTATATACATATACAAAGACTGGACAGGTAATACGAGTATATAGTTTCATAAAATGGACACGGAATATGGATTGAAAACTGTTTACATTTTCCTCAGAAATCTTCACATCCTCTGTAGACTAGCAACAGCAAATCAACGAAAGTTTCGTGTATGACTGAAATAACTCCGAGTCAAATGCTTTTTCAGGGTCATTAACCTGAAAGTTACATTTTTGATAACATTTTGCATGAATGTATGTTTAAGTCAGTACAATAATATTATTGCTGTTAGTACGCCTTGTATAATTATTTATAGTGCAATGCCTTGCTATAATTATCCCACACATGATAAATGAGGTAAGTTGTATCAGCCAAATGTTTAAAACTGTGGTGGGAAAGACTTTTGCACTCATATAGGTCGATTTTTGGTAACAGAAACTAAGGTAGAGTTATCGTTGGTAATGAATACAATACAGTTATGTGTAAGCTTATTTACATCCAATCTAAATATTGGCAATGTTCATTTCAGCTGAAACTTGTTAGTTGTGTTTGAACCGGGGCAGGTATGTTTTTGAGAGAGACAATATATCCATTAGCAACAGATCCAATGGTTGAAAAATCATCATCTGCCCTATTCCTATATTCCCAACTATTTTAGGGTCGGCTTCCATTTTCCCAAGGGATCGGCCAGTCTAATCAGATGAAGCGACTGTCTATCTGACCTCCACAGCCCAGTTACATTACATTAATTGCGTTATTTACGTTCAACTGTGGCAACTTTACTTTCCATCAGCAACTTTACAATGAGCAACTTTACTATTGAAATATCTCGCGATTACTAAATACTTCTATATCCCTTCGATATTAAATGGCGGCAACAGATTTTTGGTAATCTTTTTTTTTTTTGTTCTTTTTTTTATACGTTGCCCCACACTAGGACACGCAGCGCAGCAGCCAATCGTTTAACCACTACGCCAACCGTGCCGTCGAAAGAAAAGAAAGAAAGGTAAATATGCCACAGTTGATGGTATGTTGTTTAGCAGACAAATTTTTCGAACATATGCAGCAATAGATTGGCAATATCTTACAAAATTATTCAGATTCTGACTGATAGTGTGTTACATATTAAGGTTGGAAGTTCTTTACGATGTTTTTTCTTGATCAATGTCAGCAATGTCCAAGATAAACTCAGAAATTACATATAGATTGCAAAGTCACACAATCTTTAAAGTTGTCACAAAGAAACTGAGAGTATTCAGAGATCAGGGTTCAGACAGACACTGTAAGGTGTGTAATGTTTTACTACTAAAATAGAAGCCGGTGCAAAGTCCACGATCCCGCGCCACACCTCTATATCTAGCGCGGTTATTTTGATCCCGTGTTAATCCCGTTTCCCGCTACTACTCTAGTTTGTACTCAATGGTACAAAGTTTGAACGTAAATAACAGATGTAGCGGAAAAATTGGTGGATCAAAATAGTTGTGAGACTGGATTCTATGAAATGTATAGTTTGTAAACAGAGATATATAGGATCGTGGAATATATAGAGCCAGGGATTACAATTAATGTTATTTAACATTCACCTGATAGGTATCTACAGCATAAAAGCATTATCAGCCTTTAATATTCCCACGATGATTTTAATAGTTATAATTCCATAAAAATCTTTCAACCCGGTGCGTCAAAAGTAGAAAAAAATTGGTCGCCATGCTTAACATCATAGACTTTTGTCGACTGAAAAATAGAAACATTTCTTCTCATCAATTTTGACATCGCCATGATAGACGATATAAATCTTTCTACGATCTGTCATTTTGTCTATTCTTCTGACGGAAGCCGTTACTACGCTTGCTATAATAAAGAAGTATGGAAGAAAGCATGCTGCGCCGACTCCAAATGAGTTGGGACACGTTACGGACACGGGAATTATTAATTTTGGGATGATGAAGAAGCCTCCTCGTGTAGCGCAATTTGTTCCACCAGTCATTCGAATGAACCGAGCGCTCGGCGCATCTTGGACAGTCACACCCAATACCTTGATGACTGGCCAATTCTTCCCTTGCGGTGGTAGGGCTAACGCCCGTCTGGTTCGCGACCACCCTCCCACCGGAGTCCGGCGTCAAGTAGCTTGCTGTGTTTCGTCGATGCGTGGGAGTACCAGCAGTGCCTTGAACAAGAGTGAACAGCCATTTTCTGGGCACGCTCGATCCATCATAGACCTCATCAATCGCTTTCCATCAGGCGTGATCGAGGTCACGAGCGGGCAGTAGTAATAAAAAATAATAATAATTATGAAAAAACTTTTTCCAAAAAAAAACAACCGACTTGCAAAAAAACACTACAAAGTGAAAAATAACTTTAATTTCGGAAGTCGGTGTCTTTGGAGCTGTATTTGAATTTTTTGTCACCGCCTTCCGAAATTAAAGTTATTTTTCACTTTGTAGTGTTTTTTTGCAAGTCGGTTGTTTTTTTTTGGAAAAAGTTTTTATTTTTCACTTTTTAGTGGTTCACATGTGCTTATCCCTTCACAGCATACCGGCGTGATGTTATGTTATGAACTGGTGTAAGCAATAGACAGAGATGAGATATCAGCAATCCCAGTCCATTTGCTATCATTTATTGAGGAGTTCCGTTGCCTATCTCCAAAGTTCTTCATCAAATCTTCACCAAATTGAAATGAGACCACTACGAGAAAGTACTCTTCCAAAAAACACCTAAATCGCTTTGTGTGCCTATAAAATTTGATGAGTTCTCTCTATTTCTCCAGGATCCCATCATCAGATCCTGACTTGATGATCATGGGACCACCTGGGAAGTATACCCTTTCAAAAAAAAAAAAAACAAAATCCAAATCGGTCCAGCCATCTTCGAGCAATCGGGGAACATACATTAAAAAAAAAAAAAAAAACAAAAAAAAAAAAAAGGTTCCGACGAATTGATAACCTCCTCCTTTTTGAAGTCGGTAAAAATGACGAGGTCTGACTACCAGTCGTACCAAGGGGTATCATATTACCCAGTAACTGGGTTGTGGAGGTCAGATAAGCAGTCGCTCTTCATAAAATACTGGTATTCAGCTCCATCCGGTTAGACTGGAAGCCGAGAAAAGGCTAGGCAGATGATAAGCCTCAATTTGAAAGTCTGGAAACCTGCAACATAGTCCTTTGTTATGATACTTATTGTTTCAGCAATTATGTTGTTACAATCACCGCTAGGCACGTTAACAAATTCGACAAGAACAAACATAATGACGAAATGTTTTAACCTACCTTAAACCTTTGTTTATATTATTTGAATACACTTCAAGTGAATGAGCAATGTTGCGAAATTGAAGGTAGTTAGGACGAGTATATCTTTACGCTTACTCACTTTCAAGGTGGGTAGGGAATTCCCTGTGGTTGACGCGACCTAAACAACGTTGCCAATTGGCATCAAGAATTTTCTTCGGTGAAAAACAAAATGGTAATTAGTTGTATCAATTTGTTTTATTTGGCATTATTTAGGAAAAAGTAAAACATTATTTACAATGGTACAATAGTCCCAAGCTGACAAGTTGCAATTACTTTTAAACTGTTTCTTATTTTACAACGACTTTTAACAGAATTGACAAAACTTTTCGGTAGCTTATGTCATCATCAATACATTTTTAAACTTTTCCATGACTGTTACTGGTGATAGCATGATACTTTATCAAGGTACTCAACTATTCACTCTGAGCGATTTACTATAAAAAACGAGTTTACTTGCACAGCGTCCATTACTCGACAGAAAATTCAAAGGCACCCATCCTGCTTTTACTCTTCCAATTGGACAGTACTCTGTTAAGCTCGTGAATATACAAACCCCAATATGTTTTTCTTCCATGTTCTGCAATAGCACAGCGCCAACCAGGGGCTGTCCTAAAAAAAAAAAACAAAAAAATATGGGTGCACTCGCATAGCGCGTACAGCGATAACTGTCATCGGTTGGTTGCTCCTCATCATTTAAAATGGTCTAAGAGGCGTATGAGAGTTGGCTTCGGCTACTCGTACGCCTTCCAAAAGTCCGACCACAGGGTCCCAACTTAAAATTTTTACCAGTGCGCAAACTGTAACCGTGAATTCAGCATATCGAAATAGCGTATAGCATAGCGAAAAATTTCTACGCTTGGGGGTCTAGAATGATATGCTGAATTCATGGTTACAGTTTGCGCACTGGTTAAATGTTATCCTGTATAACAATCATATTATTATGTGCATGTATAAAAAGGTGAGGAAGGAATCACAGGGTACCGTAAAATTCGTCCGCATTGCTGTCAAGTGTGAAAAATGCCTAAGAGGCTGACAGCATAATTGCCACATTGAATGGAAAATGCCGAAAAAAAACCCAAGTAGTCAATTAATGTTTACATTGAGCTTTAGGTCGACGTGTCGCAACTCACATAAGTATAATTTAATTTTCCCTTGCATCAGACGAAAAATAACAACAGGTTATGCTTACGCAGCACATTGTGCTGTCACAAAATACCTTTTAAATGATACAGTTTCCACGTGAATAGTTCACGCTGTTTAGCCGTGTTCAAAAAGTGTTATGTAGGTACCGCAATCAATGACATAGCAACTTTGATATTAGGCTCCTGATTTATTTTAATTAACAAAGAAATCTTTATGTGCCTATGTAATACTCGATAATACGTCATCATAATCAATCATTTCAGTCGAAAGACTTGCACAGCTGGACATAGGCGTCCAAAAAACGCCATTTCAACCGGTTCTATGCTTTTGGCATCCACCGGATTCCTGCGGCGTTCAACAGGTCATCGGTCCACCGCGTGGGACGCCTTCCAACACTAAGCCGCGTCTTTCATTACGGACGCTACTCCAGAACCCTTCTCCGTGCTTTGTGTTGAGCAATTCTTCGGGCTATGTCTTTTACCCTAGTACGGATCTCTTCATTTTTGATTCGCTCACGTAGAAAAACTCCAAGCATAGCCCTCTCCAATGCCCTTTGGGTAACCAACCCGCACTGAGCTCGCGTGGTGGATTATGGCTGACTCCCTCTCACAGAGATGAGGCCTGTGTCCCAGCAGTGGGAACCTACATTTTAGGCTGATTATGTGATAACGAGATGTTGACACTGTAGTAACAATTTGGCATTGGCAATTGCAAGTTCAAATAAACCCTTTAAAAAAAAAGGAGCATTTCGTCACAAAATACAATTGACAGAAAGCTCATACTTCCATGATGATTAGCTTTATTATACAGATTTGAAGCAGGTAGGTAAGTATCTATTTGGAAAACTACATGAAGCAGGAAAATATAGATCTAGGACTTGGTAAGTGTAGTTAGTACTTCAATTTTCTATATTATTCAGGACAGGACTGAGAGTAGGTTCTATAGACCCTTAATAACATTTCATCATAGCTCAACAAAACTCGTCTGTCATCGGTGTTTTACGTTATTAAGTACATGAAAATCTTGTTTTCCTATAAATTTCGTAAGTGAAAATATATTGACAGATATAATTTTTATGCACTTGCTAATAGACCGCTCAGACTAGTCTCGTAATTGCCTAACACACTATTAGTAGCATGTTGACAAGTCAACAGCATTTATTGCGTTATTTAAGTTACTGAGCAGACAAATTTTTCGAACATATAAAGCAATGGATTAGCAAAATATCCTCCAAAATTATTCAGATTGTGATTGATAGTGTATTACGCAAATAGGGTGCAGGAAAATACTGAAAAAGTACACATTCATTTATTAATATGTAACATAGTGGTGAGAATGATTCTCGATGACACTGCGGTTCCATTCATATATATCGATAGTTGGTTTATTTGTCTGTCTAATATAGGTATACCTATTTGTAGTCTTCTGCTGGTGGGGGGCAGTTTTTTAATACAAAATAACCTACATTTTCTCGTAGGACTAGTAGTCGCATGCAAGACTCGATCTGTTAAAATCTCGTCAAACTGCACTGATTTTGTATGAGCGATGTGTAAGTTGCTCGCAGAACAGATGGCCGATGGGGCCCAAAGGTTCTGGAGTGGTGACCGCGTACCCGAAGATGTAGCGTTGGAAGGCCCACAAGGTGGACCGAGGAACTGGTGAAGGCCGCAGCAATATGCTGGATGCGACAACCGACATAGCCCGAAGAATTGTGATTTTTCATAACACAGTTTTGAAATTTTGTACATACATTCTTTACATAAAAATACTAGACATGTGTTTCGGGTTTCGCATAAATACTAAAAAAAATAGTTTAAAAAACTAAAAAACACGCTTTAAAAACCAAACTAAAAAAGTAGAAAATAATTTAATTCAATTAAAAAGCGTGGGGTGCTTTTTGAGGTATTTTTATAATCAATTAATGTCAAGCACCCCACGCTTTTTAATTGAATTAAATTATTTTCTCCTTTTTTAGTTTGGTTTTTAATGCGTGTTTTTTAGTTTTATAAACTATTTTTTTTAACTATTATTTATTTTCTATTTTTTAGTTCTGCTAACTACAAAAACGTGTTTTTTTTTCAATTTTTTTTTTTTAATTATTGAATTGTCATCGGTCCTCGACAAGTTTACAAAGTTTCAATGAAATCTGACCGTTTAAAGTGGGTCAAAATCGCGATCAAAGGAGTCGGTTACATACAAACAAACATACAAGTGAAGCTAATATAAAGCGTGTAAAATAGGGTTGTACAATATAATATTATAAATGTGAAAGTTTGTATGTTTAGATGTTTGGATGTTTGTTACTCAATCACGCAAAAACGGCTAAAGGGATTGAATGAAATTTGGCAAACTGATAGGATACTTTTTATCCCGGTAGTATGCCTCCACAGCGGGCCAAGCCGCTGACAGAAAACTAGTGAAAAATATGGATGAATACGTCTTTATTTAACGTAGTTTGGAGTATAGGGACATGCTGATGATATGAACTGAAGGATAAAATCAGAAATTAAATTATCTGGAAACCCACCGGAGTTACAGACAAAGCTTGCAGAGTAGGCAATCTTAAGAGGCAGTGAGTTGGCCAAGTTTATCGAAGGACCTATGGCCTATGAAGAGATCGCCTTAACCGGCCTTATGAAAGTAACTGGGACTGACTGGTTGCGGAAAGCGAAGGATAGGGTATTGCGGCCCAGCCTGGGAGAGGGTTATGTCCAGCAGAGGACTGCGATAGGCTGAGTTGATTGATGGATTTCTCTCCTTGACCCGTATGCCAATTCTGCGCCCACAGTACGCATATCTGACTGTCTAATCACGATCGTATGTAGAGGATCCGACAAAAAAAAACTTCTATTGTGTCCCGTTCAGTGTTCCGCAAAGGGTTAAAAGAATAAACGATAATATTATTGTCTGTACAAACGTACAAATATTTTCACCAAATCGTTTAGGTACACGATTCTAACAATTACAAAGGTAGTTTTCAACTTATATTGTTATGCTTATGTATGCAAAATATATTTTGTTTCTGGTTTGTAGACAAGTGGGTACAAAGGTTAGTTGTTGTAGCGTGATTGTCCTCGGCCCTACCTTCATTAAGGCCCTGGTAACTTTAAATATTGTCGTTAT
Organism: Antitype chi; assembly: GCA_947359405.1. Taxonomy (NCBI): domain Eukaryota; kingdom Metazoa; phylum Arthropoda; class Insecta; order Lepidoptera; family Noctuidae; genus Antitype; species Antitype chi. The sequence continues at coordinate 19,967,889 of OX375813.1, forward strand.
GAGCGATAATAGTTCTTATTGCAATCAAATACGGGTTAAAATCTGTTGTAATAAATTCGAATAATAAATGAGCAAGCATTGTCGTAAAAATGCAAATAAAATCGTATAGATAAATTGTCGAAAAAGCTTAGCTCAGCAGCATACGCTGTTAGAAAAATTCGTAATTTAACTGATATAGAGACAGCCCGTTTAGTTTACTTCAGCTATTTTCATAGTGTAATGTCGTATGGTATTCTGTTGTGGGGAAATGCCGCCGACATTCAAACTATCTTTGTGTTGCAGAAAAGAGCTGTCCGATCAATTTATAAATTAAGCCCGAGACACTCTCTCAGAGAGAAATTTAAGGAGATTAATGTAATGACTGTGCCTTCACAGTATATTTTTGAAAATCTTTTATATGCCCATAAAAATATTAAATTGTTTAAAAAATACAGTGATATCCATAGTATAAATACTAGGAACAAACACAAATTTGTTGTACCATCAACAAGGCTCAAAAAAATAGGTGGATCATTCAGATGTCAATGTATACGCTTTTATAACAAACTTCCTAGCCATGTTCAAGATCTAAGTCTCAATAAATTTAAATCATTCATTAAACGTAAGTTGTGCCAGAAAGCCTTTTATACCGTTAAGGATTATATTGAGGACAAAACATCTTGGGATTGACCTGCTCCAATTTTTGCATACTAAATGTTGTTCTTTTTTTTTTTTGCAAACTTATACTCTTCGACATTTGATTATTATTATATACACTTTGACATAAATATTTACTTTGAGAAGTATAATATTATTATTGTTTTAATTATTGTGAATGTGAGGACTGTGTGGATCATGTTTTGTTTTTTTTTGTTTTGTGTTTCATCTCTTTCTCAGTTAGTTATAATGTTAATCTGCCAGTTTGAGTAATTTATGCGGCCTACCCAAATGTCCTTTCTTTGGTATTGTTCGTCAAATCTTTGAGCTCCTCAAGTTCTGAGTTGAGCTGCATGATTACTGATAAATGCGTGCACTGATTGGACAGGTCCACTCAATCTGTGTGGTTCTTTCCTCAAAAGACCATTTCAGACACCAATCCACATGGTCTTCACATGATCTGACCAAGATTATGTCTGGACTTTAAAAAAGACTGTGACCTCTGAGTTTGTTTCGGCCTTTCTTCTCAGAGTAGTCAGATAGGAAACGCCGACCTCATCTAGTTAAAAAAAAAAAAATATGATTGACGTGTAAAAGTGTTTGTACAAACCTACTTACAGAAATAAAATCATTTATCATTTATCATTTATAAAATTAGGTATTGACTATTTAATTATAAATAATCCATCACTGGATGCAGTTTCGCATTTGGAATTTTATTTTATATTTATAGTTATAATTATAATTGTTATTGAATAGATAAACTGGTTTTAAAGATAATTAAGAGGTGACTTAGATGATTTTTTTGATGCATTAAGTATGTTTAATTATGTTTTGAGTTCAATCGCTAAGCAATAAAGTCTTGAAAATATCATATATTTTGTTTTTTTTTCAAAATTATTTACGGTTAAAGAGATACACTGGTTTAAAACCACCTTTTTGAGCATTTTCAAGAAAGCACCGCCTTAAATTGTTTGTACAGATAATAAGTAATAGCAGCCGCACGCTTGACAGGGTTGATTCGTGGATAGCCAGTCGCTCTGACACCAAGTCTTACCAAGGGGTATCGTATTACCCAGTTACTGGGTTGAAGAGGTCAGATAGGCAGTCGCTTCTTGTAAAATAGTGGTATTTAGCTGCTGAAGCTGCATTCGGTTTGGTTGGAAGGTAAAAATCTAGGCAGATTGTGTTTTCCGAGACAATGGATGGTCACCCGGGCCATCCACGGACCGACAGGGGATTAACTATACCTATCCTTCAAAATGATTGAGATTGTGTTGCGCAATTGAGCTACTTTTAATATTGGATTGTAGTCGAAGTTACGGACAAAGCAAATATAAGATAAATATCTACTAGCTGGATCCAGCAGCTGGCCAGCAACAAGGACCCTTTTCATATGATTATCTATGTGAGTTTGTGAGGTTGTAGGGGGTAATCTTTGGATCTACTGAACCGATTTTGAAAATTCTTTTACCAATAGAAAGCCACGTTATTTGTGAGTATTAAAGGGTATATTTTAACCCGAAAAATGAAAAGAATTTTTCGTGGTAGTCGGATTTGCAAAGTAAGTCGGCGAAAAAACGGTCGAACGAAAAAAAAATAAGGATCACACCCGTGCGAAGCCGGGACGGGCAGCTAGTTTACTTTTAAAAATACAGCTGATAAAAATAACACAATGCTGTATTATAATAGAATCCATGACTGCATTGAAAATAAACATACAGGTTGTATTATGTATTTCCTTTTGTTATGTTTGAAGCTCTACATAATTTATAAAAATATGAACAATTGCTATTATAATAAGTATAATGTAATAAAGAATTACTGGCGAGGGCCTCGTGGCTAAAACAATAACAACGGGTCGATCGAAGGTTACGCTATGTTTGCTGCCGTCGCGTCGGTTCGTGAATGCGACCATCACCACCACCAGAATACACGTCCCGGCTGTATTTCGTAGATTTTTGACAGACGTTACAAGTAGTCAGAAGCACAAAAGCCTGAGCCGGGTATCATTTCACCCAGTAAAGAAAAGAAAGAAAGAAAAGGTATTTATTGTGACTCGCACAGGAAGATCACATACTAAAATAAACACAAGGGTACCAAAAGTATAAAAAACTAATTTCTCGGAAGTAAAAAATAATTTAAAAATAAACAAAACAGAAAGTCCTGCACGAGGCCAAAAGGCTCCTACCTCAGCATGATGCTGCGACATTTAAAAAGTTTTGCAGCGCTGGTCTGGTAGGGCCCGAGCGAAGTGATGTCACGGGCAGTTACAGTATGTAATATTTAGTATTTATAAATAAGTAAGTGGTTGTAGAGGCCAGATTAGTATTCAGCTGAATGCAGTTTGACTGGAAGCTGACTCCAATTTAGTTGGGAATAATCTAAGCAGATCGATTAATTAAAAAAATATTATTAGCAAAGACAGACCTTTTTTACACATGTAGTTATAAACAATAATCATTATATTTTAAAAAAAGGGCGTGGCAATGAACCTAAAAATAAAGCCATTATCCTTGGCTGATACCCTCGTGTGACCAGAAATAACGAGGGCCCATGACGTCAGACCCCAACCGGTCGGTCACACCCAAAGCTTTAAAACTTGATTCAAAAATAAATTTAAAAAATCCCAATTTGGATAGCGCTGTATTCATTCTCGATAATTCTATTGCATAGCTGGGTTGAATATTGGTTTTCTTTGATACGAATTTTAGCAATATTAAACCTACAATAACGTTTAGTTATTATTTTTACCTACCATTCGAATGACACAATTGGAAAATTTTACATGACACTTGAAAAAGTGTGAAAATCTAAATAATTTCATGCCTAATGAGTGTCTAAATATTCTACATCGTACTTAATAATGTAGTCTACGGATTTGAAATGTGCAGAAAAAAAAAAGAAAATTAGACCAATCAGCTTGTACTAAAATAGTAATGAGTAAGGCAATTGGGTTTTAAATCAATCATAAATTATAAATTTAGGTACTTTATAATAGTACATAGGTACATACATACATAGACTCATCCCTTTTACCCATTAGGCAGAAACTGTAGATCCCCACCTGCCACGTTCCTTACATAAATAAACCTTTTGCCTCGTGTATGTTCATACATCTAACTATTTATTTTAAACTAGTTTTTACCAGCGGCTTCACTCGCGTGAAGGCCGAAAATTATCCCACGGGAACGTACTATCGGGATAAAAAGTATCCTATGTGTTAGGCGGCGTCCATTAACTACGTGAGGCGTTTAGGGGGGGAGGGGGTCGAGTCGAATCTCACCCAATCTCACGTGGGGGAGGAGGTTCTCGGCAAATATCACGTAATTTATATTTTTTTTCCGCACAGAAACAATGTAACATTACGAGAAAACCGGGTTAAATGATGTCGAACATGTTTTTCCGCCAATATGGCTAAATCCTACAAAATAATATTTATCGCGGTTACGCGAACGCCACAAAGTAGCACAGTAGCTCCTCGATGGTTAAACCGCCATCGGCCAGCCAAGCTAGCCAAATGCAACGCATAAATCCAACGCAAATAAGCACAGATTAACGTTTTTACACTAAAGCCACGTATTTGAAATATCTCACGTGAGATTATGGGGAGGGGGAGAGGGTCGAGCCAAATATCACGACATCTCACCAGAGCGGGGGTGGGTGTCGAAAAGTCGCCAAAATTGCCTCACGTAATTAAAGGCACGCCCCCTTATTCCAGATCACTAACTATCTGTTTGCCAAATTTCATCCAAATCCGTTCAGCCGTTGTTATGTAATTAAGTAACAAACATCCAAAATTTCACATTTATAATATTAGTAGGATTCAAATATTTACATAATTTAAAAAGTAAGTCTTCTAGGTACTTATGGTACAAGTTTATAAAAAAGAAAAGAATATAAGCTGATCTCGCATTGTATCGGATTTCCGTACAGTGCGAGATCAGCGTAAACTGGAAATACATAGCTTGATGTGTACACCAATCTTGGACATGTACACACGACTACACATCAAGCTATACATTTCCAGTTTAGGCTGATCTCGCACTGTAAGGAAATCCTATACAATGCGAGATCAGCTTATACTGGAATTTGTTTTTTATCTATATTATGTTTAAAATGAGCAGTCATTGATCTATTAGAAACATCGCATCCGCAAATTACTATTACAGAAATGTCCAAAAATTGCACCATGCAAGGCTTATCGAAGTAATTCTCCCTTTTAATTCTAGCTGACGTCATATCACGATGGGTGTGCGTGCAGGACGCGTGGCGCGCGTCTGTCGACGCCATGCCGCGATTACACGTCAACGAGTTTTTGGCTTAACTTGCGTGACGTACATCATTGATAATATTTCATACCTATGTTTATTTTCGCAGCTGATTTTCTAACTAGATTGCTGTGTTAATTTGGAAATTCCTCGTCATGGTTACGCAGTAATGAAGCAAGGGAATACCCACATAGACTGCTGAAACCCGTATCTCTCCATAGGAGTCCGTGTTCACCAGGGAATACCCATATTGAGTGATAGCGGATATGACGGAAACCGAATCTCCATTAAGGTAAGTATATGACTAAAGGTTTGTCAAAACGCAACAGCATCCGCTGTCTGGCTATTTAAAGCATAAAAGTTCAATTAAATGATTCATAATATGTCAGTCGTGATCAGGGGCTTCTGGCCCAGTAATAACAGCAGCACGGGTCGATTGATCAGATCGGTGGATAACAATCTTTACATACCAAGGACCTCCATACCTCGGAAAGCACGTTTAGCCGTTAATCCCGATCGTCATTCGTGGATTTCGTCATTACGGGTCGTCACAAACCCGAAAGTCTTACAACCGGTGTCCCAGACGGTGTTCCGCAGACAAGAATTTCATAGAATTTTGTTTCCCAGAAAATGTTTCATATAGTATTTAATCCTTGTATTTTTATTTCGAATATATTATATTATTGTTTCAAAGACTATATTTACTTGAATGAAACATATTTCACAGAAACGCAAATCAATGTGTTTTTTTTTTGTTTAACAAACTTATCAAACAGTAGAATTATTATTTAACGAATATTGTTTGTTCGGTGTATTTTACCATTGTATTTTATTTCAACGAATTAAAATATTGCCTTAAAAAGTCAATATGTTGTGCTATAAAACTTAGTGACAGAAACGAATCGCTGCAAAACCGACTCCAGTCTTGTTTGCCCTACCCCTAGAGTGTAATTTAAAACCGCGTAGGCGCGGAGGGGCGGGGTGGCCTGCGATCTGAGGAGCAGGTTTTCACGCCCGCCGCCGCGGCTGAGACTGGCCGGGAAAGCCGGCCAGCAAGCCGAAGCTGCGCCGGAGCCCCGCAGCGCCGGAGCCGTGACAGAAATCATGCCTGCTGCATGTTGCATGCTCGCTTGCATGCTGCATGCTTGCTTGCATGCTGCATATTGCATTCTTGCTGGCATGCTACATGCTTGCTGGCACGCTGCATGCTGCATGCTCGCTTGCAGCATGCAAGCAGTAGGTTTGGTTAGAACTGAGACCCCCAACAGAAATTACCAACAACATTAATAAGAATAAAATAATAAACAATAATAAGATGTTATTGTTGGTAATAAGTTTTATGTTAAATAAACAGTTTATGGAAAAATAATATTTGATTTGTTATTATATGATATGATTATTCTAACATTAAACTTTATGTGAAACAAAAATCAGCGATTTAAAAATCTTCAAAGTAAGCATTCTGCGTATTGATTATTCTATGAAACGAAAATATGAGAAATATTTTATGTGAAACGAAATGCTATAAAACAATTAGCTTTAAAACAACGTACAACCTAGAAGAAGGCTAGGAAAATGATGATGACAGTCGTTATCAATGATGTGACAATGATGATATGACTGTTAGGACAGTGATCAGGAGTTGCCGCTCATATCCTGGAAATGGCTGAGGAAACTGGTGATATGCATCATCAACTAGATTGATGAGATGTCTGTCCACAATTGCCAGATTGTCCCAGTCTGTAAAAGCCAGCCATTTGAGCGATTGAAAGATTTTTCACGTACATTTATAACTTGGTGAATCTCACCAACAGCTTTAAAGGGAAGGCTTCATGCTACACTCCTTTTCTGGTAGCATAATCCCACTGCTGGGACACACGGCTTCTTTCTTCGAGAAGAAGTGAGCTATAATCTACCATCTTTGGTTCTAGGACATGCCGGTTTCCTCGCGATGTTTTCCTTCACCGTTTCGAAAGCAGTGGTGATGAAATAATTTACACAAAGTAACGCGCCTGTCTAGGATCGAACCCACGACCCCCTCCCCCCTCCCCCTTGTAAGTCAGGGCCGTTACCACTGGATTACCACTGCTCTCTTCCCTTTCTGGTGAAGTATGCCATGTTGAAAAGATCGGTCAAGCAACGAGGTAGGTCACAAGTCTGACTTCACGAATAATTTTAACATTCTTACTCTAGTGATCGCCAGGAAATGGGGTTTTTGATTTTTATGTTCTTCATTTTGTTATTCACTCACTACCTATATAATTGATGATTTAAGCAAGTGTGAATATCCGCTTTCTATAGTCACGACCTGGTAACTTGATATTGACACAAATAGTTCTCAAAATAATAATTTGTGGTCAATTAGTAGCATGTTATAAAATATTGTTGTTGCCAATTTCAATTATTTGTTGAAAAAATGTTAATCTTTTGTGTAGCTTGCAAAATGCTTTAGCAAGCTGGATACTAGACTGGAGACTAATTTATGTAGTTTGAAAATGTACTGACAAAATTGTACCGGAAAACATCATGTCAATATTAATCAAAAGTCATTTATTTAAATGAGGCTTAGAATCAGCACTTTTCGAACGTCAAAATTGTAAGACAGTCCCTCAAAACGCCCGCCCTTCACCACTTAGCTGGGAAGACGGAGTGGTGTTGTACCTGCAAAGATTTAAAATAGTAACCACCGACCTCGCCCATAAAACTTGTCAGATAGGCTGATAAAAACAAAAGACTAACCCCCACCACATACATCGCACTTTCCATTCACCCATAATTGAAAACAATTATTCTAATATATTATAAGAACGAAAAAAAGCGGCCAAGTACGAGTCGAACTCACACACAAAGGGGTCTCTACCACCGTACAATATTGAACACTGGAATTATTTTTAATACTTTCGTAAATGGAACACGTATCTTGTATAGGCCTTTTATTGTTTGGCTTTATTTTATTTTTAGGTGTTATAGCGACCATAGTAGTACACATTGAAAATTTAAAATTAACTACATATTACGGTTCAAAAGATACAGCCCTGTGACAGATGGACGGACAGCAAAGCCTTAGTATTAGTAATAGAGTCCTGCTAGCATCTTTTAGTTACGGAACCTTAAAAACATAAGCATAAAATCAACTTAAACATCCCAAAACATGCATCAGTACCGTGATACATTTAAAATGATTATTTGCGCAAACACACCGACTGCCAAGCACCGCCTACGGCTAGAACATTTGCACAAAGAATGTTATTATGATTTGTTATCACTCATTAAATAATATGTATACTTATGTTATTTATCCTCCATTCATGGGACTGATAATGGAAGCTACTAGAATTATATCAAATCCGATGTGGTCTACAAAGTTACGGTCACCAAAAGAGAACCAGAGTCGTCCAATATTGTTGTTTCGAAACTTGGCAAATAACTAGTTTCCTAAGCTAATTTACCTGTGGTAGCTACTTCCTTCATAATAGGTATTTGCTTCGTAATTGGTAAAGATACAGCACCCTAATTGCGTAACACGCGATTAATCATAATCGGTTTCATTTTGACAGTTCAACAATATAAATTGCGTTATTTACGTTGTTGAGCAGACACATTTTTCGAACATATGAAGCAATGGTTTAGCCATCTTTTCAAAACGAAACAAATTATGATTAATCGTGAGTTACGCAATTAGGGTGCAGGAGTCATAATTTTAACCAACAACTGTCCGTAAATTATAGGAATCGGTAATTAAATAAATAATAGTTTAAAAAACTAAAAAACACGCCTTAAAAACCAAACTAAAAAAGGAGAAAATAATTTAATTCAAAAGCGTGGGGTGCTTTTTGAGGTATTTTTATAATCAATTAATGTCAAGCACCCCACGCTTTAATTGAATTAAATTATTTTCTCCTTTTTTAGTTTGGTTTTTAAAGCGTGTTTTTTAGTTTTTTAAACTATTATTTATTTTCTATTTTTTAGTTCTGCTAACTACAAAAACGTTTGTTTTTTTTCCCAATTTTTTTTTAAATTATTGAATTGTCATCGGTCCTCGACAAGTTTACAAGGTTTCAATGAAATCTGACCGTTTAAAGTGGGTCAAAATCGCGCTCAAAGGAGTCGGTCACATACAAACAAACAAACATACAAGTGAAGCTAATATAAAGCGTGTAAAAAGAAATTGGTCGGACCTTCAACTCGTATTTACAATTAGGTATAATTTGTCTAAAAACTACACAACTACCACTACTCCCCTCCTCCTCTCTACTATCTGCCTAGCCTATGTTGGGATCGGCTTCCTTTCTAACGGGATGCCGCTGAATACCAGCATTTTACATGGAGCGACTGCCTATCTGACCTCCACAACCCAGTTACTGGGTAAGACTGGTAGTCAGACTTTCGGGATCCACGAATTACAGCCGGGACCAACAGCTTAACATGCTTGCCGAGGCACGGAGGGGTCTTGGAATTTAAATTTGGTCACCCATCTACGGACCAACCGCGGTAAGCGTAGCTTAACCTGATCGATCGACCCTTACGGCTGTTATTACTTAGCCACGAGCCCCTCAAAACTACAAACACAATCATGATAAATATCACCTACGCCCTGAAATCCTCAGCACCTAAAACTGAAATTACAGTGAAACCAAAATCTTACAAAGAAACAAAAGTAATGAAAATAAGTCTAGATGTAACTTGACAACAAACAAGTAAATAAAAATATCAACTACCTAAATGCCGGTTAGGTATAAAATTGGCTAAATAATAGGCTAGCAACCAGTTACTGTGTACTACGGACAATCTTCGAGCATTCGCACGGTGCGTGCTACGGCAATTTGTTGCTACGAGCATCGGTTGTCTTGAGTTTTATAAGTGACTGTGTGTGTGTGTGTGCGAATTAAAGTGTAGGTAAAGGGGGTGTCGTGATGGCCTAGTGATACAGTCCTCGCCTCTCATACACGCGGTTAATGGTTTAAATCTGGGCAAGTATCTAAGTGTTGGAATACAACAAAATATATCCGTCCCACTTAAGTAGTCTGAGAGTGTTTCTCTCTTATACATATTTACATTGTTCATAACTTTACTATAGTTTAGACGCTAGTGTTCCGTCTGGACTAAGTGAGAGCGCACACACACCTCTCCTGCTAAATAAATAAATTAAACAGTAGAAATTATAACTGTGTCTTTCATTGGTTCTCAAAACCCAAGGTACCAATGTGACTTTTTCATTTCATATTATGTAAAAAATTATATTTGTTTTTCGCCGATGTCAGTAATGAGTTAATGACTCAGATGATGATCAGTGTGCCAAATTTCATCTCAATCCGATCAGCTAAAAACTTACTTTCGCATTCATAATATTAGTTAGGAATTTCTTGAAAATGCTCAAAAAGGTAGTACTTATTTTTAAACCGTAAATAATTAAGAAAGAAAAACAATTTTTTTTCAAGCATACCGTGATGGAACTCAAAACATAATAATTTAATGCATCAAAAAAATCATCAAAGTCACCTCTAAATTATCTTTAAAACCAGTTTATCCCTTCAATAACAATTATAATTATAATTAAAAATATACCATAAAATTCCAAATGCCAAACTGCATCCAGTGATGGATTATTTATTATTAAATAGTTAATACCTAATTTAATAAGATTTTATTTGCATTTTTACGACAGTGTTTGTTGCTCATTTATTATTAAAATTTATTACAACAGATTTTAACCCGTATCGGATTGCAATAAGAACTATTATCGCTCATAACGACAATATTTAAAGTTACCAGGGCCTTAAATTGGGTTAAAGGAAAGGAGGATGAAGTGAGTATTTAGTTACCTAAAATATGTATTTTTAAATGAAGTGAGAGCTTTTTCTATGACTTAAAAGGGCTTTAAAGTACTGAAGCCACATTATAAAATAATAATTGATGTCTTTTTATAGTCTTGCCATTTTTTATTGCAGTTTGGAAATAGCTGTGGAAGTAGTTCGATATTTATCATGTAAAAATATATAACCCTATAATGTTCACTCTGCTGGGCTATAATTAACCACGCGGGACCACGCGCATACCATGTTAAAATAAAAATGTATTTTGTTGATATACATATTTACATAATTTTATGTTAGCGCACACAGAATCCAAGTGATGCATTTAATTAATCATGAGAATCATTCATGAAACTCTTATGCAATGGAAATGCATAACTGACGTCAGGTTAATGTCGTGTCAGTCATAGGATCTTCATGTGACGACGCTGGCGTCAAAATGATAGTGTGTAATAGCAGTTTCCACTGTGTTTGGCAACAGGCTACGAAATACTACGTCAAGACTGGGGAAGTCTCTGTACTGTAATAGAATTGTTAAAAAGTCTTAGCTATTTTAAGTTCTTATTATTAAAAATAGCTCAAAGTATTTTTTTAGTTTATGTTGTATGTATAACAGTTTTGTAGCTGCCTTACAGACAAAGTGACAAAGCACACTGCACAGCCTTTAGGTACAGGTATGTATTGTCTATATCTATGTCACAAAAAACTCTGTCAGGCACTGCAGATCAAACAAGATAATTAAAATATATATAACTAAGATGGTGAACAGTAGTATGTATGGGTCTTATTACAAGGCTTAAAGTCACCCAAAGGGCAATGAAGAAGGTATACTTGAAGTTTCCCTACGTGATCGAATCAGGATTGAAGAGATCCGCAGGAGAACCAAAGTAACCAACATAGCCCGAAGAATTGTCAAACTTAAGTGGCAGAACAGGTGGATGGGGATGGTTGGCGACCGCGTACTGGAAGACGTAGAGTAGTAAGACTTTCGTAAGGTGGACCGATGACCGCGTGAAGGCCGCAAGAATCTGCTGGATGTGGATATCACCGAACCAGTCGAAGTGGCGGAGCTTGCTGGGGGAGGCCTATGTCCAGCAGTAGATGTCTTTCGGCTGAAATAATGATGATAATGGTGAACGTAAGAAATCAACTTCATTTGGATATTAAATTGCACTACGAAGCTACTAAAACAGTTGATAAGTTTCTAACGCAGCGAAATTATATAGGATAACTTGGATTGAAGATAATTATATTTTTCTTAAGTTTCCTTTCTAAACGGTTACATTAAAATATGAATCTGTAACCTTTTTTACTCCAGGATACTAATAGGTATGCTAACTTCTTTATAAATACTCAAATAAATGTGAACAATTGCCACATGACATACCAACAGGTAAATACATGGCATATTAATCTTCTGATGCAAAGGAAATACACTTTTGACATCAGTATTGTAACATGACAAACGCATGTGACGCTGCTGGCGTCAAAATGACACAGTAATAGCAATTTCCACTACCGTTTGGCAACTGTCAGGAATTTGGGAGTGTTTGAGCGTAGATACAAGGAACTTTTTTTGTTTAAATATCTGATCACCGATTTTAATAACCAGTTACTTTCTGCGGTGTTCACTAATAAAAAACAGTAAAGTTTATTTAACTGCTTCGTCTGTCCGGTGGTCGCAACTGTCGCAAGCACTACTGCTGAGCTTGAAGTCCCGGGTTCGATTCCCAGGGCAAGAAGTTAATAGGGTTTCCTATCTGGAATTAGTCAGTAATCAGCCTGGAGTCTGGATTTGTGACTAATTAATGGTAATAGACTCGCCCCCTATTACATGGAACTAAAAAATAACTGAACTGGCGAAATGAAGGTGTACTAAAAACTTTTCCAAATAAAACAACCAACTTCCAAAAAAACACTACAAAGTAAAAAATTACTTTAATTTCGGAAGTCGTTGTCTTTGGAGCTGTATTTTAATTTTTCGTCACCGCCTTCCGAAATTAAAGTTATTTTTTACTTTGTAGTGTTTTTTTGGAAGTCGGTTGGTTTTTTTTTTGGAAAAGTTTTTATTTTTCACTTTTAAATGGTTTACATGTGCATACCCCTTCACGGCGTACCTACCGGCGTGATGTTATGTTATGAACTAGTGTAAACAATAGACAGACATGAGATTTCAGCAATCCCAGTCCATTTGCTATCATTTATTGAGGAGTTCCGTAGCCTATCTCCTAAGTTCTTCAACAGATCTTCACCAAATTGAAGTGGGACCACTCCGAGAAAGTACTCTTCCAAAAAATACCCAAATCGCTTCAAGTGTGCCTATAAAATTTGAAGAGTTGTCTCTATTTTTCCAGGATCTCATCATCAGATCCTGACTTGATGATCATGGGACCACCTGGGAAGTATACCCTTTCAAACAAAAAAAAACCCAATCGGTCCAGCCGTCTTCGAGTATATTAAAAAATTGGTTCCGACGAATCGTGAACCTCCTCCTTTTTAAAGTCGGATAAAAAGTAGATACACATCTGCCCAACCGTTCGGCGAAACAAGGCGTGATGTTATTTATGTAAGCTAAACTCACAGTACCAACGCAATTTTCAGTTATATTTGTTTTGTACCAGAATCAAAACCAGCGATTAAAGAGTCGCTCAACAGTCTTGTAATTTCCGTCCTTTGTTTTTGATCAAAACTGCCTTCCGTGTGATATATTCGAGAATTTATATAAGGTCAACCAACCGTAGGTACTTACACAAAATACGCGCTTTGACGTGGAGTCGTGGATACCAGCCCGTATTACCTACCTGTTACCTAAGGTCAACCAAATCACAATTACCTTGATTCTGTTATACGGACTACTTTTTTTTGGTAAAAACAGCACTAGAACCGAAACTCTAAATAATGCCAAAACATGTCACGGAGTAAATTTTTATCTTGTAAAAACTTCAAACTCAATCTCACAAAATTTATTTCAATTAAACCATTTACAGGCAATTTTGAACTGTTAAGGAGTCGGTTAGTTAGTCGAAAGTTGAAGCTAGTTGCCCATTCTGAAGCATAGAAACTGCCTATATACAGAAGAACGGACAAAAAAAATCCAAGGATACTCTGATAAATCAAGACATTACAAAGTTCTAGGTACAGTTATTTATTATAAGACATAAGTGACCAGGGTCGGCGGATATAGTTGAAGTTTAGTTTAAAAAAAAAATTGATGAACTATTAAATTTCTATGAGCTAATTAAATCATAGTCGAAAACATCCATCAGTTTCTTTCTAAACTTCATCTACATTTGACGATCCGGGTAACTTATCTCTTTTGTGTGTCTTGTCTCTATGTAAATTCACAATCTGAATTTCGCGTGGTTTTGTGAAGTAAATGCAATGCGTAATAGTTCAAATTACGTCTACATAAATATGGTATTGCGTCGATAGTAGTGTTATTTAATCAAGTTTGTGTAGGTATTAGGTACCTACATTATTTTAACCATAAATGCTGCTAAGTGATTATCGCTTGCATCATACTTGGGGTTTTTCAGTATTTAATTCTAATGTTTCTGGAAAATGTGGTACTTACGCAATGATGCAGTGTTTACCTACCTCCATTAGACAATCTTAAAAATATTACGTATTTCTATTCCAGAAAAACATCGTCTCAATTGCTTTGTTCTAATATCAATACAGTACATAAGTAATTCTTTGTAGCTTGTCGATAGCAATCTAAATACAGTCAGCCCAGATTTTGCTACGAGCTTGGCACTTTCAGCAGCGACCATCAACTCCTGCAGCGTGCAGACATATAATAAGCCTATGTCCAGCAGTGGAAGTTTTTCGGCTGAAATGATGATGATGTAATAGAGGGCGAGCCTATTGCCATCAACCGACCATCATCATCATTCTGTCGCCCTTATGTCAATTCATTAGGGGTCGGTGCAGTGCAACATGTATTTTTCTACCTTACTTCTTATATTAGTGGGAGTAACAACACAAAAGACGATCTGTGTTGTCACTCCCTTTCTAGAAAGGGGTTGACTGATATGGCTAGCCATATCAACTTTCACACAGCCCCTACATCGTTTTACGTTCGCTCCTTAAAGCCATCCGCATTCGTACCAATAAGTACCTATAAGGAAAATAAAACTAAAATATGTTTTGAGAAAAGTTGGTCAATTTGTAGGCTGTCTGTTAATGAGGTGCACATTTCAAGCATCTAAAACGAATCAATTACCAACTAATCGATAGGCAGTATATGCACCCTCACGGCCTTAGTCGCCGCGGGAGACGCCCTGGGCGTCGGGAATCCCAGGCTGATTCCCGGCCGCCGTAGGCGCGGGCTTGCGGACGGCGAGTAATGGCTAGCTCGCTGTCCGGTAAGGACCAAGCCCGGGTCGACGACGCGTTGTGTTCCACGCGCGTCTCATAGAGATGTCAGCACTAACTGGTGGGGTCCGCAATGGCCGATGCCTGCCAGGTATGCGGGTTGTTCGAAAGAGATACCGTCGCCCCTGGCACACAGGTAACTGAGGGAACACGGGTGGGTTTTAGTCAGTAAAAGTCTGACACGCCCTCCTGCTCCACCCAGAGCGGTAGAAGTTATTTAATGATTTCCTACACAAAAAAAAAACAACTACATAATTAATCGATTTAAAAAAAACTTACATCCGCCGAGTTTTTTCTTAGGGTCAGGGCCCCTTACTCTCTGATTCCGTCAACGAAGATACGACCCCCGACGGGCAGAAATACATTCGGAGTTAGAACAACTGTCAAATCGTGTTATCATTCATTATTAGTTCGGGCCCTGATCTAATCTTATGTTCGTAGGTGATACGGTGTAAGATAAGACCCACAACTTCGGCCGAAACTACGGATTTCTTGCTTAGTAAGTTTGTAATTGTAGTTTTGTAATGCAATAATATAAGCAATAAGGAAGATTACTAAAGGAAATAATTTGCCAAGGAAATCAAAGTTTAGCACCGACTTAAACGTTGCTGTGTTTATGGAAATATGCAAACCTAGGAGTTTTCCTCTCTAGGAAAAACATTAGATTTCTGCGGTTTTACTTTTTATAATGATTAATATGTAATGGCTCTCGGTGATCGTGTAACTTCTATAATTATTGTATATTTTCACACGCAGGTGTCTGCCAAATTGCGATATGTTATAGTTCCCATGAATTTGGTGCTACAATCTGTGGTTCTGAGAATTTGGTCGTTTATATCTTAATTTAAGATGATGCAATTACATATTTAGAACTTTGTAGAGTTCGAGAGTCGGTTATGTTCGCCAAATTTTATTTTAAATTTAATATCCTAGTTCTATTCGTCAGGTGATAAGTCGGATTTGCAAGTAATTTGTTTATCGCTACCTTTTTTCTATTAATAGGCTTATCAATATCCAACTCGTAAATATTGTTAATTATATGTTTAATTGATTGTTCAATATTTCGTTTATCTGTCTGTGTATGCTAATTAGTATGTATTTTCGTTTGAAATGTTTTCGGTGTGATATCGTTAGTGATAAGCGTGGCTGTGTCGTTATCAGGCTGTGTCGGCGGCGGCGGTAGCGGCAGTCGGCAGGCGCTCGCCGGGCGGCCCTGCCTGCCGCGGCCACGGCCCGCGACCGGTGACCGGACCGGCGACGAGCCTTTCAAGTTCGCCAACGTGAGCCCATTCGTAACAAGTTCCTACGTACTTAGTCGTTACCAATTCAGGACGTGTGTCGGTGAGTGCAGTGTATTGGTGTGTAGTGTGATGCAATCAGTGAGGGTGCAAACAAAACAACGGACTTGTATAAAACATTCTGTTTAATTCTTTTGGAAGCTTAACGTCGCTAACAATAACATATTCTTACATCTATAATGCTACTTAAGTAGACATAGGACAGTCTTAGAGATGAGTAGAACTACAATTAGGTAACGATCATGAGATCTGGATCACAGTCGAGTTGTCGCGCGGCACGGAGCCCTAGTGCGCGACGGAGGTCTGCACGGGCAGGCCGAGGGGGGGTGAGGGCAGCAGCTTCAGCACGGGCGCGGGGGGCGCGCGCTCCTTGGCGTGTCTCTTAACGTGCTTGGCAAGGTGGTCGGAACGCATGAAGCGGCGGTTGCACACGCGACACCCAAACTTCTTCTCGCCGGTGTGAGTGCGTTTGTGACGGGACAGCTCGTCCGAGCGCGAGAACCGGCGCTCGCAGCCAGCCCATGCGCAGCGGAAGGGACGCTCGCCAGTGTGTGTTCTAGCGTGAGCTTTCAGGTGGGACGATTTGAAGTAATTTTTTCCGCAGCCGGGGTACGAACACTCGTATAGGCGGCGGCGCGCAGCCGGGGCCGGTGCGACCAGCCACAGCGCGGTGGTCGGCAGGAGGGTGCCGGGCACGAGCACGGCGGGCGTGGGCCGCGGCGCCAGCGGCACCCAGCCCGGGGTGGCGGCAGCGCACGGCGCCTGGGGCACTCGCTGTTCGTCGCGCACATCATGTTTGGGCAGAAACTCGGGGTGAGGTGACGGCACGCGAGCCTCCTCCACCTTAGGAGGTGGGCTAGGAGGCTCCACTCGAATAGGTGGCACAACTTGAGATTGAGTCGCAATGTATTTCGTTTGCGAATAACTGTGACCGCGGTTCATTTTGAATTTGAGCGATTTGACGATGTTCATGTTCATATCTTGTTGAGGTGGCGGCGGCAGCGGCTCAGGGCTGCAGGTGCCGTCCTTGTGCGCGCGCATTATGACGGAGGGCCGGTAGCATGGCTCGGGCGGCGGCGTGCTCAGCAGCAGGCGCGCCAGCTCGCACCGAGAGCGCTTGTTGAAGTCCTCCTCGCCCTCTGAGTCCGAGGGCTGAGGAGTGACCAGGCCGGTTGGTGGCGGAGACTCCCGAGCACGCTTCACGGCAGCCTTCTTGTAAGGTAACTCGACCTGTGAGACAAAGACAGATGCACGTAAGTGAACGGTCGCTATAATACGAGCACGCGCGCGCTGCGTGATCGCGTCGTGCGCTCTTACCGTACTTCCGATTGCACAAATGGCACTGAGAATTTAATTTTTGACGGGGAAATATTTTTTTGGGCACAATAATATTATTTCTAATTTTTGAAAAAGTTTTCCAGACGAATTGCAAAAGACACTCACTTTGTTTTCCATCAACGGTGGCGTTGACGGCGGTGAGAGAGGTCCACAAACTTCGAGGAGAGTCGACATTCTGATTATACTAATAGCATTCAACGCAATAAAACTTTCTTTTTTAATTCACAAAACTTGTGTTTTCGCTCCGCGTTTCCGCTGTTGGGAGCCGTGTGGTTCTGTTAGCGGGCGGCAGACGAATAAACCGTTCGGCGAGCGCTCGCTGTACGAGGCATGCGATTGTGGGGTGAGGAGGGGGGCGGGTGTCCAATGGGAGCGGGCGGCTCGGCTGCGCGGGCCAATGGCAGGGCGGTGATCACGCAGCCGGCGCGTGGCGGCGCGTGCTGTTCACGTGCACGTGGTGTGACGGCGAGGTCGGCGTGACGTCACCGGCGCGCCCCCGCATGACGTCGCGGAGGGGCGCGGGCGCGACAAGGTCGCCTGCACCGCGCCGCGCACAATCAATGACACTCGTGCACCATCTAGCTACTATTTTGACAGTTGCGGTTCGATGACCTGCGCTCGACATTCGCTACTTTCGACGACTTCCACGTCTTGGAGACTTTACTGCTGTGATGCTGTCCCGTTATGTACAACATTCTGTTATTATTTTGTTCTCATCTGTTGACATCGTTAAAAGAAGTACGGTCTAATGAGTGTGATTAGTGTTGAGATAATTGTTATCAGCGGCAACCAGTGAATAGTTTCACAGAGCTGTTGTTGTTATTGTATCAAATAAGATTAGATAAACGTAGTGTACCTATTATACCTGTCTAATATAATGACTAGCGAACTAAGATGCGTCATACAATTTTTAAACAATAAACACTAATTTTAAATTCCAAAGTAGTTATTATCTGTCATAAAACTGTGTGTATGACGCAATACAGGCAGATAAAAAATAGGAGACCTAACCTCTTTTTTATTTTCTCATAATTATCTGTCTTTCACACAATTAACCTTGGTTTTACCTGCAGCAGAGATGAGTCAATGGAGTAAAAAAAAATGAATTCTCTTTTCTAAAACGTTGACAAATAAATATAAGTGGCGTAGGTCTCTATCAAAACATCTAAGTTTCTCTTTAACAGACATTATTTCGCAAGTTATCACTGGCTGTTTACGTATTTTAATGAACTAGACGAATTTTGCAAGACTGTCGATATTCGATCTCATTTTGTATGAATCAAATTTATTTTATGCCAGATGTATGAACTTCAACGAGGTAAAGCGAGTACCTATGTAAGGACCATGCAGGTGGCGTCCTGTAGTTTCTGCCCACGCAGCTACGTCCATGGGAATCAGGCGTGGGTTTATGTCTGTAAAATGTTTTTATTTTATAAACTGGGTACGTAATGTCTGGGTCTAAAATAATAAAAAAAACCATTATCATTGGGTTATTAAGTAGTAGTATTAGTGGAATCCAATAGTTATAAAATTAAAAAAAAAAAATACTTAGGATTTCCTTGAATAGACATTTTTGTTCTAATTCCAGATGTTCGTTGTGTATTTAATTTACATTTCATTATAAGGAGGTGTGTCAGGAAATGTTATATCATTTTAAGATTACAGGAAGTACTGAAGAATGTCACCTTAAAAGTAAAGCTTATGAGCTATGTGTGATAGAGCTCTAGGTTTAGTAGGTCACTATAATTATTATATTTATATTTGCAGCTGTATAGAATGAAGATTATAGAACTGGTAGCAGAGAATCACAAAAATCAGAAGTCTCTTCCTTCTGCAAACTATAAGATAAGAAGCTCAGTAACACCATCAAATATTTTTTTTCTAGAGAGAGATCACTGAAATAGAAAACTACAAATAACTCTATGTAAGTACAAAAATCTTCATCAGCAGAATATTCTCAATTTTCAACAACAAACCTTTCGAAATAAAGTCAATATATTTTTTTTCATTTTTAAATCGCTTTGCTCTGTTTACATGTCCGTTTTTATAAAACATGGACCGGACACGCCTTTTTATTTTCACATCACACAAGAGAAAGGTCATTGACCTCGAAATCCAGATCACGAATGCATTTTATTACTAGTCTATATCTTTCTCGCTCATTGGATTTTTCTACAGTTTCTTAATAAAAATACGTAAAGTATTCATTTATGTTAATTTCCTGCTCAGTAGTAACGGTTACGGCTGGTATGCGCAAACGCATGTACGTATGTGTGAGTGACGCGTATATTTGTGAGTCACGCATCGAAGTGTGAGTGACGCTGACGCATCGCTGTGTCGTGAAAGTGAGGCGCACGCGCTGGTCGAGTGATCGGGGAGGGATTGAGACAGAGGAGGTAGCGAGGTCATGGTGCTGGACTTTGGACTGTGGGTCGATTATAGGAAGTTTGTTGCACCAATTCTTCTTCCCAGCTAAACCACTGGGAAGTGGTGAAGGGTGGGTTTGATGTTTAAAAAGTGCTGACTCTAGCCTAGTTTGTATAAATCCATTTTGATTTTGAATGACACTTCTGGCAAAATGGTATTATGAAGATTTAATGTTCAGGCACATAGAAAGATAGGAAAGATTTACTTGTTTCTGTAAAAGTAGGTGTATTTCAGCATGAATCACGAACAAAAATATCTTAATTATAATATAAAGATCCATAGATCTTAGCAGGCGACATTGTGTGGCTTCTGCCCACCCTCATGGGAAAAAAAACGTGAGTTTATTGTATGTATGTATTATAAAAACTGTCTGCCTCATAAACGTCACTAATTACAACAAAATAAAATGAAAAACAAAGTTTTATTTACATTTGGGTTACGAGTGCTACGACGTAACTGACGCATGCTACGGCGTATCGCTACGACGTCGCTACGGTGACGTAGCAGGGGCACGTGACCGGCTACGCGCCGCGTTGACAGCGTTTCGTAGAATTTCTTTGTACTGTTTTGCGTAACCTGTTTTTCAGTTAGTGTGTAGATTGTTTTTAATTTTATAATAAAGATAATTTTTACATTATGATACGTTGGTTTTACATTGCATCACAACATTTTCTTTTCATAAAAATTAATGAATGAAAACCAACATGTTGTGTTTTATTTCGTATTTTTTTTTATAACAGGTAAATATTAAAAAACATGAATAAATTGTGTTTGTAATAAAAATAGACTAATAAAGACCAAAATGATTTGTTTTATTTCCTATAACGGGAATATAATTTTAAATATAATTTTTGTATAATTTTAATTCCCATATAATTGTAAACATTATCTGTGTAACAGTCAAAGTGAAACGTGAAGCAAACTACAATTAAAATAAAACTGTTTCAAACTCATTTATTTCAATTAAAAACTTTTAAAGTGTCAAAGGAATCGGTCATTCAGAAAAATGAAGCCAGTTGCCCTTTCCGAAGCGTAATATGATCCTCTGGAGGAAAACGGGCAAGAAATTCCATGAAAACCCTTTTAAATTATATCGTTACAAAATATTAGTTACGTCACTAATGATGTAACTAATATTTTGGAGGTACTGCCTAATTATTGCAGTTTTTAAAAGAAAAGTGAAAATAAAAAACGATCTTTCCACTTTGTTTTAATAGCATACGTATATTATAATTCATATTTTAGAAGTATGTATATATGTCTCATATTGCATGTTTATATTTTTGTTTATTTTTTTTACATTTTGCTCACATATAGAAGCAACAAGAATAATGTCCCCAAGATTTTGTAGTATCCAACTTGATTTAAAAGAGTGTCTGTGGAGTTTCTTGCCCGTTCTTCTCCATAGAGATCTACGTTTTGGAATAGGCAACTAGCTTCTACTTTCCAACTGATCGACTTTTTGACAATTCAAAAATGTCTGTAAATGGTTTAATTGAAATAAATGCTTTGTGTTTGAGTTTAAATTGCAGAATTATTTTTGATTTTATGTATTTTGTTTTTCCTATTGCTCTTACACAACGTCTCTCTTTTAATCTTTTCATATGCTGGAAGAGATTCTATTAGAAATAAGCATCATCTTTCTACGTATTTTTCTGTGCAGTAACCAAATAGATAAGTTACCGGGGTCGGCGGATATAGTTCAAGTTAAGTAAGAGACTGATGGATGTTTTCTAATGAGTAAAAGTAATTAATAACCTATACTCCATAGGTTTAGGTAGTTAAATAAACAAATTTTAAAAAGTGTTTTTTATAGTTGACACTTTCTTGTTTAAAAATAAGGTGAAACAAAATTAAATTTATTTTCGATTTATACGATATTAAACTTTATAATTTATTCTTAAGCTACAGCTCTTCCTAGATGTACTTAACTACTTGAGTACATTTTTTTTGTTAGATTAATTATAATAATATAATATTTTGTAATCTGCCTATTGTAAAGAGCCCAAAATGACAAGTTCCCTAAACCTTTTAGAAAATACAACGAATTGCTAAAATGAAAAGTAGGTACAACTGTGATGTAGTATGGCAACCGAAGTGGCAGGTATTACGTTTAGTCGGTTAACCTGACTTTGACAGCGCTCTCAACAATCGACATTTACGATTTTGCAAGTGCGTTTCGATTTTATTAAATTGCTTTATTAAAGCTAGCAAAATAATGTGTGATACAACGGAAAGATTTAATATTAATGTGGCAGATAGTTCATCAGATTCTAATTCAGATTCAGAATAGAGCCTATTATTATATGACTAGAAATAATATGATCTTAACATTTCAAATAAAAGGTTTTGCATCTATAATATAAGTCACATGGTTTCTTTTTGTTTACCTTTATTTAACTAGCTAAACCTATGGAGTATAGGTCTCTTTTGATCATGTTCATACATACATGTTAAAATAACAAAAGATGTATTGACAATTACGTGTGTGTCTGTTATGATACTATTTCATTCATCATGACTCGCTACAATCTTATCACTTATACCACACATCGCACACGTATGTGATGTAAACAAACTGGTACGTCCACACATGTGTGGGTGGTGTTTGGGGAAACCACACGGCTGACGTCGCGATATGGCGATCATTGTTATCAGTTATCAACATGGTGTCAACAGGTTACAGGTCGGTTTGACCAACTGTGGTCAGGATGACGTCACATTTAAAATTTTATGTTTTTTTTTTTTTTCTTTATTTAAAGGGCTTTGTCGCTGAGCGATAACGTCGCCCTGTAACTTCAGCAGAATCCACTAAACCTAAAAACAGGTAACACTTACTTAAAAATAAAAAATGCCAGTTTGTACAGTATCCTACCTTGTTCCGATAAAGGACAAGCGAGGATAGCATTACACTCTCCAACATCGTACTTATTTTTTGGACCAAGTAAACTAAATCTCAAAGCCTCATTCCGCACACACTCCATCAAAACATGTTGTACATCTTCGACTACTCCACATTCTTCGCAGTTGGGTGACAGAATTTTATGTTGAATAAGTCTTATAACATTCGATTTAGTTGAAGACTGGGGTGGAAGGAGTATCGTGTTGCCCAGTAACCGGGTTGTAGAGTTTAGATACGCAGTCGATCCATGTAAATCCAGCTGAATCCGGTTAGACTGGACGCCGACCTCAATCTAGTTGGCAAAGGCTGGGCAGATTGTTTTTAGTTAAGCAGACTAACTAGTAAGTTAAGTTTTGTAAACTTCCTTTCACCTACTATTTTGCTTATCACGACAGAGTCCATAATTATCCAAATAATTCCAAGTTACCTCCTAAGTAAACACTGTGAAGCAATAAATGATTGAGCATTGAAATAGGGCGTGGTTCACTAAGTTCGGAATAGAACTCAACACGTCCGAGCGCGGTGTGCATGCGCAGGCGGCGTGATCAACGTACACGTCATCGGAGCGGAGGCGTGGCGCGTCCGCAAAACAAACCTGATGTAAATTGTAACCACCGCACCGTGTACCTATATGAAATGGACATCTGCAATAGGTTTACCACGTCATTGTTTAGTTTTATTGACAAATGACATCTCGCAGGTCAACCGAGGAGGTTGTCAGCTGCTTAACCAGACTTGCCTGTGGCTGCCTCAATAAATTAAGGCCTCCAGCCAGGGTTTAAAAACTTAAAACTAAGCCACTACACGTTAAAGGGGGGTGCCTGTGGGGTACGGACCTCGGCTTAGGGTCACGTCATTGGAAGAGGGCAGCACGGGACGGGCTGGATCGAAGTGATTATTATTTACGGACGAGGGGCGGACATGGATTGGGAAATCGCAGCAGGCGACGGAAGGACGGCGGTCTACCACGTCATTGGTAACAAAACCAGTATACGCTGGCCTCTTATTCTATTGTAACTTCGTACCGCGCAGGGTTCGGGCAGCTCAAGGTCGAAATGACGATGACATGCGGTCAGCTGTGCGGAGGCAAAGTCGGTAGCTAACCTGTAAGGTCTCAAATGCTTATTATTATTATTATGGGCGTATAATTTATTTCTTTATTACACTTTAAGCATACGTTTAAACAGGATCCATACTACGCGGAGGTCAGGGCTCCAAAGACAGGAATCTCCTTACAAATAATACAACCCGTGTCCAGAAGTATAGCTTTGTTATTATTACTCCTAACTTCGAAAGTCAGTAAGTATGTGAGTAGATAATAAAACAACAACAATGTGAGTGAGTGCTCTTGAGTACAATTTGCTAACCGCATATTATATAAATCCTTTTTATCAAATTGCTGCAAAAACGTACCTACATCGCTACTCACGCCGGGAATAACAGAGAATGTATGTGTGTGTTTTATTTTATCCCATTTATTATGTATGACACTCCTGTTTGTACTAGTGGTCGTAAGTGTAATTGCTAAGCGTGGATTCTTACTGGGTTCGATTCCTGGATCGATCAAAGTGTGTGGGAGTTATATACCGGGATATTCCTTAGTAATATGGGCATGAAGTTACTTATGTTACAACAGCAAAATGCTCGTCCCCTTTTAGGTACATGGGACTTAAACATAACTATCAAAATATGTATGTGTGTACTATGTCTTCTTCTGCCTTT
Organism: Antitype chi; assembly: GCA_947359405.1. NCBI lineage: Eukaryota > Metazoa > Arthropoda > Insecta > Lepidoptera > Noctuidae > Antitype > Antitype chi. The sequence goes on from OX375813.1 coordinate 19,992,673, forward strand.
CCCTTCGACAATAACGAGCGTAATGTTACATTAAAATTACACTGTTTTACTGCGTAGATTATACACGTAGTGCCAGCGTGCTATCTTGACACTAAGTGGTACTTTGCCGGCTCTGCGTCTGACGCAATAGTGGCATGATGAAAAATCTGTCGTTTGTATATGACAGTGAGTCAACGGAATATTGAATCATAAACGCGATAGTTAAGTAGCAATAAATATAATATAAATGGCAATATCTCAACTTATGAGGGATTTATGATGTCATTTAGTCAATTGAAGTTATAACAAATCTTGGTTTTTACAACTTCAATTGACAACAAAGAAAATGGCGCTCGTCAGTAAATCAAGATTTACTGACGAGCGCCATTTTCTTTGTTGTTTTTAAGTTTAGATTTTCGTTTATAGACAACCAGTCTTACCAAGGGTTATCATCATGTTACCCAGTAGCTGGGTTGTCTAGGTCAGATAGGCAGCTGCTCCAAGTGAAATAAGTACTGGTAGTCAGTTGCATCCGGTTAGACGGGAAGCCGACCCCAAGATAGTTAGGCAAAGGCTGGGCAGATTTATTGATTTTTGTTATAATACAGAAAAAAATATTTACATATTTACTTTTAACAATTAACTGTCTCTAATGATCTCTAACGCCTACTCTAGGATGCATATCCGGTCCGACTCACAGATCCTTTCCAATCATAAGGGCACAGCTTCCTTACGATTCGGCCCCCCCTACTCCTGGATAGGCCATTGCCTAACATTAACATGGTGCTACAGAGGTCATTACTTCTGTAGCACCATGAAGGATGCTTGATGCACCATGCTTCAAGGACTAGTGAAAATCTCGGGATTAATTCGATTAATCGAGTCTGGTCAAATCACATTGAAGTCGGGCATTTCATTCATTCATTTTGACAATCGAGTGTGTCTCTATGTAAATGTTATGTTCAGATGTATGAACCTGTAGATTGGTCATAATCACGCCCGCATTTCCTCGTTTCGCCAGTTATGTTTAAGTCCTATGTGAATGTAATAGGGGGCGAGCCTGTTAGCATCATTCGGGCTTGAATCCCGACTCCAGGCTGCTACTGAGTCCACGTTTCATTTGAATTCGTTGCTTGTAATGATTATTATATCGTTTTTGTACTTCCAGATAAGTAATCTTTTTAACTAACGACTTCCTATCTTGTCCTTGACAATATCTATTTACAGACTGATACCATTAACGTACATTTTAATTACTCGAGTGCCACCAAACATTTAATTACTAATAATAGAACAGTAGTTTAAATAAAAACAACACCCAACGTTGGAAACTGTACACAGAACACAGCTCGTCTCGCTTGGCTGCATGCTAAGCGTTCGTGTTGCGTGCGCGCATTGTGTGTGTGTTTCCACGCTGTGTGCACGACAACATGTGTGTGCTGGGTGTGTCCGTTGACCGGTCAGCTCTTTGTTGTGAGCGCAAAAAGTTGGTGTTTTAATGCAATATTTATTTAAGTTTTAACTGTGAATTTGTCACGGTATGAACTGAGTAGCAGCTTTATATTTTTTAAGGTTTAGGATTATATATTCAGCCTATAATGTTCCCACTGCTGGGACACAGGCCTCCTCTCTGTGAGAGGAGCGGGCCGTAATCCACCACGCGGGCCCAGTGCGGGTTCGTAGATGTCACATGTCTTCGATTTTTTGGTTCTAAGACATGCCGGTTTCCTCACGATGTTTTTGCTCATCGTTTTGAGAGCAGTGGTGTTGAAATAATTAACACAAAGTCAAGCGCCTGTCTGGGCTCGAACCTACGACCTACATATCGCACCTTTAGAATTATAGAGACCTAATGCGAAATTAGCCGCAAGCAAAATTATTTAGTATTATTAGAATGATAGAGACCAATTTTGGTATTATCGTAAGTTGCTGCCGTTACCACTGGGCCATCACTGCTCTCCTTGGTTTAACAAAGACAAAACAATGTTTGTTAGTAATGTAGCAGTGTTATATCTAAATTGTGATTAGCGTACAACAGCTCGGACACAAGCATCTTGAAATAAAACAACAACTTACAAAAACACAGCGGTGCAGGCGCAGTGTGTCTTCGTACAACCACAGATTACCAAACCATTCATCTCTCTACGACAGTTTTTTTATCGAGAAATGTAGACAAGCGATTACTCGTTAGTAAAAAGTTATCATGAACGTGTTTCCACTTACAGCAAGCTTATCAGGAGAACCGTAGACAATCGTTTTGTCTTCGGAAGAGTAGACAAAAATGACGTTTCTGTATTGAAACTGTCAATACGGAAACGTCATTTTTGTCTACTCTCTACGACAGTTTTTTATCGAGAAATGTAGACAAGCGATTCCTATTCTAAACTAGAGTAGAAATAGAAAGCGTCATGCTAAGCCTGCTATACGTTTATTAGGTCTAATAGGCTTAGGTCTATTAGGCTTGCTGTAAGTGGAAACACGTTCATGATAACTTTTTACTAACGAGTAGGTGCTTCGTCTAGAACCAACGTGATTGTTAAGCGAGTGACGTTACGACCCCAAGTAACAATTAGGGACAAGGGTAAAAAGATGATCTTTCTTTTTTTGTAGTGAATCGGTGGCAAATGTTAGGTTGTACAACACTATCACCTATTAATATAGTGTAGCAACACTGTCATCGGTCTTCGACCGCAGACGCAATGGCGGAGACTCTCGCTTGTACTAAGTTATTTAAATAAATTATTTATAAAAATTAACAACTGGCGGAATTTATGTTTATATCAAGATTTCCGCGAAGACGGCTCATCCACAGTCGCTTTACGTGGTATCCCGAACACGACCACGCAACAGCAAAAAGATCCATCTGCTTGAGTATAGTTTTCAATGTTTTGTTGGTACCTATTTGTGTGGCAAATAATTTAATTTATTGTTTTGTCTTTCGTCATGTTTCTTTACTTACTATTATATAGAATCTAGTTTTTCTAGCTGAACAGACAGCTGTGCAGCTGGGGAGTTTGTTGCGCCACTTCTTGTTTACTGCTAAAGCATTAGAATGTGGTGAGCGAGCGTTTTGGGGGACTGTCTTATGTAATTTTGACGTTCAAAAAGTGCTGACTCTTAGCCTAGTTTGAATAAATGAGCTCTGATTTTGATCATACATCTTTGGCTAAAATTCAAATCAATCAGTTCAGTCAAAATATCATCAAATTGTGTTGTAAAGTGACAGGGCGGCGCAGGATGGAAGGTGGGCCATTATCTGTGGGGACGTGCTGCATACGCACTTGAGATTTGAGTCCTCCGTGAACCCATTTCTATGGAGATTGTCTTTGCTCTGGCCGACTTGGGTTCGAAGTCTATGTAGAGATTTCCAAGTCAGTACTAACTAAGGGATAAGGTTATATTAAGAGGAGATGTCGAAGCGACCTTCTGTCTACAATGAATATTGATGAATAACCTACCTGAATGGTAATGGCAAAATTACTCATACTTTTACATTGCTGCTGTTATTTTTGCAGGCTTTTATTCAGTGATGGAATTATGATACTGATAGTTAGCTACATCCGGTTAGACTGGAAACTGTAGATGAAGATTACCAGTGATGGACTTAAAGAGCTTCAGATCTTCATGGTACTCGAGGTTTCATTATTATCTAAATAAAGTTAAAATTAATTTGATAATTATTACCTACATACACTTGGCCATGAATATTTACTTTGAGAATATTGTTTTAATTATTGTAAATGTGAGGACTGTGTGGGTCATGTTTTGTTTATTTTTTTTTTGTTTTGTTTTTCATCTCTTTCTCAGTTAGTTTTTATTGTTAATCTGGCAGTTTGAGTACTTTATGCGGCCAACCCAAATGCCCTTTCTTTGGTATTGTTCGTCAAATCGTTGAGCTCTTCAAGTTCTGAGTTGAGCTGCATGATTACGGATAAATGCGTGCACTGAATGGACAGGTCCACTCAATCTGTGTGGTTCTTTCTTCAATAGACCATTTCAGACACCAATCCATGTCTTCACATGACCTGACCAAGATTATGTCTGGACTTTAAAAGAGACTGTGACCTCTGAGTTTGTTTTGGCCTTTCTTCTCAGAGTAGTTAGATAGGAAACGCCGAGCTCATCTAGTGTAAAAATATGATTGTCGTGTAAAAGTGTTTGTACAAACCTACTTACAGAAATAAAATCATTCATCATTTAATGATTTATTACCTACTATTGTTTAATTGCCCTATTTAATCTGGTTTTCTACAAAAACAGGAAACCATGCATAGCTTATTATTATTTATTGTGATGAGCAATAGTGATAACAAGGGACTATTATTATGTGTCATTGTGAAATGATTACTGTAGTACCTACAGACCTATGTTTAATAGTGAACCTACTAGCTGACCCAACAGTTGTTGTCCTGTTCAAATTTCAATAGTTCACACAAAAATCCCACCAAAAAATTAACGTTTAGTTTTTTACGAATTTCGACAACTTCTCGTAAAAAAAATCTTTGAACAAAAACCTTATCCGGACTATGTAACTAGATTTTAAAACAGAATATGGCCAAATCGGTCCAGCTGTTTTCTAGTGATCCGCCTACCAACGAACAGCATTTTATGTTTATTAATATTGATAGATAGATTAACTAAAATGACTACATAAAGGTATCGGTTCCTACGATTTTTTTGTATATGAGTATTTTCAGATCAGTTTTTGCATATTATTGCAACCATAAATTAGTGAGTAAAAGTGTTTTATTTTTGTAAATTGTTAAAAAAAAACACCTTTACACGTAATTTTTTCTTTTTTTTCTAACTAGATGAGTTCGGTGATCTGAGAAGAAAGGCCGAATCAAGCTCAGAGCTCATAGTCCTTTTTAAAGTCCAGACATAATCTTGGTCAGGCTATATGGTTAGTAGTTGGTCTTTTGAGGAGAGAACCACAGTTTTCAGTGGACCTGCCCAGGCAGTGCACGCATTTGTCAGTAATCGTGTTGCTCAACATAGAAATTAAAGTTGAGCAACACGACCCACCCAAATGTCTTTTCTTTGTATTGTTCGTCGAGTCGTTATATTTGGGTAAGCCGCAGATAGTACGTACCGGGTAAAACACTAGACAGTAGTGAAGGGTGGGCGTTTTGTGGGACTGTCTTATGGGATTTTGACGTTCAAAAAGTGCTGACTCTCATCCTAGGCTGAGAGTAATAATTATATAAATTAAGTACTTATTACTTTTTATTTTGGTAGGTACCCTAACTGTCATATTAGCATTAAAACTAACTGAGGAAAAATATAACCCACATACTCCTCACATTCACAATAATTAAAATAATAATAAACTTCACAATCTGTCAGGTCAGACATTATCATAGAAAACAATAGGTGCCTAGTAAAATTCTGAAGGCAATCAAACTTATAAACGCTCATCGTATTCGATTGTGATTATGAAACTCAAAGAGATATCAAAACAATATCTTCCTTAGCTTCCTTGCTCATGACATGACCACATGAAACGTTTAAATGTAAAAAAAAACCCTTCAACCGAAAATTCAATCAATCTCAAAATACAACATTTCTTTCATTAAAAATTATTACCTAACTTATTTCAGGAAATTATTCCCATACTATGCACTACAAACTACATAGGGACTCGTTTTATTTACATTAAAGTTAGTGGAAAAAAAAGAAAAGATAAAAATTTCATGATCTAAAAAACATGTTGCAACCAGCAAACGGAGCAAGCTTAATAACACCGTTTTAATATTAAATAATTTGTCGTGTCTTACCCTCACGAGATTTTTGTTAACTCACGTTTATGTTATGGAACAAATCATAACATTAAATGAAGACGAAGGCATTATTTGTTTAGAGTTTTTAGAGGTGATGACCATACAAGCCATGGTGAAATGGTCTGAGTGCTCATGACCTACTCAGATTGTTTCGGCTGGATGTAATCTATCGGAGTGAGCGATTCGTTTCAAGGAATTATTAACTCTGCCGAAGCAAAGTTATTTCATAAATACTATTAGACTCATTTGAGTGTCCCCCTCCACGGAAATCTTTAGTAAAAGGCGAAAGATTTATGCGTTTTGAAGGGAAACCAGAGATACTTATGACGCGGAGTCGACGTGACCCAACCAAACGGCGGAGAATCTTAACACCGCGATTCAGGATTCGGCACGAAATGCACAGTGACATCTTTTGGTTAATATTGGAACTAAATCAGAAATAGTTGCCGTGGTAGCGGTTGGAGTTTGTGGTAAGCGACTTCATGCAGTAAAATGAAATGCTGTAAAACAAGAAGGCAAGTGTTAAATGCATTGATTAAATAGATTGAGACAAGTTCTCTCAATACTAAAGGTAAATAAATGCCTCTTCGGTTGCACCACTAATGAAATTGTAACTTATAAAGGTTTAGCCGACGAAAGAATATGAAGAGCATTTGTATCCTTATTCTACAATAGTCACAAAACATTATATAAAAAAAGACTTTAATTTCGACCAAAACAATACGAAGTCAGAGTGAAACTTCATAATTTAAAGCAGTGCCATCTATTGAAATGGTCCCGAACTTCGCTGAAATATGTACTCGCCAAAAGTACCAACACTACATTAACACAGTTCTTTGTTTGGAACCATTAGGGGCTAATGGTTTAATACCAAACACATAGATGGCGCTACTGTTTAGTTTTTGTAGAACTGTTTACTAAGGCATTCGATAACTTCATGCAGAGCAGCTATTCCAATTTTGATCCAACAGACAGTAGCGCATTTAGGCTTAGGCCCGTGAGGATGGGGGCCTAGGCCGACAAATTTTGAGGAACGCTAAAATTTTTAAGACGAATAAAATTAAAAATCCATTGGGTTTTCTGTAAACTGTAAGACCAAATGTTAAAGTTTATTTTCTTGCGTTTTACAATCTAAACATAGTAATATTTCAAGGGTAGAATTTCTTTGTAAAAATAATTAATCAGGAAATTACTAAGGTCCGAAATATCTAACAAAAAGATTTTAAAAAGTACCTATTTTTAAATTTAAATAGAGAAAAAGGGCCCCATATCGTCTTGGGCCTAGGGCGCCATCAAACCGAAATCCGCTACTGCCAACAGAACAACAGGTATTTAGGTAAATAATAAAGACAGTGGTTTTGAAACATTCGTGCTAACCATAGCAAAAGAAAATATAAACGTTGCTAAGTTAAGTAATGATTAGCGTTTCTTTAACCATAACTTTTTGACGTTTAAACATCTCTTAACTTTAAGCAACGTTCATGAATAAAGGGATTAATGTCTAGAGCACATATGTAGGAAATTCGAAAATTAATCGTCTAAAAGGGTTATACGGGATGAAAGTATATATGAAAGATCGTCTGCCGAAGTGAAATTTCATCGAATCCACGGCTTCGCGGCAAGTACCTACCACGCGACCATCTCGGGCGTTTGACTCGGCCCGACTAGCCGCGTGGAACTTCCTCACAGCAATTCATATTGGTATAAGAATTTAAAAATCCCGTATAATTCCCGTTGTATGTTCTACATGGTAGACATCGCAAAACCATTCTGCATTTGATGCAAGTGAACTAAGGCCAATTAAAATCGTTCAAAGTCTAGTTGCAGTCTCATCTCGGAGACAATCAAATGTCAGAAACTTGTCAACAATATTTAAGGAAACTCCGACTGTGAACGTTCTTAAAACTGCGAGATATGCCCTCTGAAGACGTGACTAATTATTATATAAAAAACACTAAGAAATCTGCTAATGATCTCAAAAAATATTGTTACCTACGTAACAAAGTTTTTTTGTCGGACTTTTTCTACGAGATTAATTAATCTGCTAAACCTAGATACGTTGCTTTAAAACTGATCTAAGAAAACAAAATCAAATAAGGTACTAAACTGACTAACTTAACTTGGCTAAAGAATCAGCATCGCCATACAACGTGGCAATGCTGCCAGCCGTTTGGGCACTTTACCCATTGACAGCGATGCGGTCGAATTGTTTATGCCCTGTGATTATTTTTCTCTGTTTTAATTATACGGGTACATGTACTATTATTATTAATTTATTTGAATGGTAAGCAAGTATATCAAATTGAATACCTAACGAAATTTTTGCTTGTATATACAATTTCGTAGCAACAAGTTTTGCATTTTGAAGATTGATCATTTTGCTCGTTGAAGTCTTTTCTTCTTCGTTGCAGTTTCGAGCTTACGAAGATAACTTAACTGAAAATAAGGTTGATATTGGTATTTGTTATGAGAAAAATAATCAATATTTTTGTTCGGTGTTTGACCTCGAAATAACTTCCCACTTCTAGGATATGGGCTTTCTCGCTGTGAGAGGGAGTCGGCAGTAATCCAGCACACGGTTCCATTGGAGGGTTGGTGGATATACAACGAGTAACACAATTAACGCAAGACCTCATACACCCCAATTAGAGTTTTGAGTTAAAAGCATAATACGATGACCAAAACTATTTTATTTTCAAAGCTAACTGATATTATTAAGAAAAACGTGTCGACCCAAGCATTACTTTATGCATTTAAAATTGAGTCTTATTCCTTCTGGAATAAGATTGAATTTTATTTGGCTCAATCAGTGGTGGGTATGGCAAAATACATAATTTAAAAAAATACTTCTTTTAAAAGTTACTGAAATCGATTCAGTAGTCAATTAGGAACAAACTACTTTCAGGTCTTGCGTCCATTCTGTTACACCTTGTATATATTCAAATTTTTGGTTCTACGACATGTCGGTTTCCTTACGATGTTTTCCTTAACCGTTTTACAAGCAGTGGTGATCATATACCTATATTTAGCACGTTAGAAATATGATTCGTGTACTTAACAAAGATGTTTTTTTATGTACACGCGGCTACACATCAAGCTATACATTTCCAGTTTACGCTGATATCGCACTGTAACGAAATCCTTTACAATCATTAATTACATCCAGTACCTACATAAAAACACAGTAACATTATGTACAATTACAAGTACAATTTTCGTTTGTAATGTTTGTAGTATAATATTTGGATTTAAAAGGACATTTCAGACCATAATAATCAACTACAAAAAAATTCAAAAAAATAAGGAGGAGGTTTACATTTCGGTGGTTTTTGTTTTTAATACATCAAAGCTCCGTCATTTATCAAATACAGTTTAACATTAACAATATTTCGTACACAAAATATTAATTTATTAAAACAATAGATTCACAAACTGAGTTGTAGCCTCGTAGCCGGTACGGCGTAGCACTCGGCGTAGACGTGCTACGCCGCTAGCAAAAAAGGAGCAAAGCTTCAACCAGTAGTCATCATGGTTGACAATTTGTCTGACTATACAGGGTCAAATTAAAGTTGCTAGCTAAACTTCACGTACGATAGGTAGAAGAAGGTATCGATATGTTCCTAACCACAACCAAATAAAAATAAAAATAAATATTTTTTTTCTGAGTTTACGACCTCTGGTCGTGTTTTTACCTGAAGTATTCGTTTTGTTTTGTTTTAACGTGTTTAGATTTCAAGTTACTAGGATTACACACACCTGAGGGTGAGGAGCCAAAGAAAAACTCAATAAATTATTTTCTTGTCGTTTTATTATGTTAAGATTTCGATACTGGCGTTTCGCTAGCTAATTTAATTCTACCCTATATTTTATCCTATACTAGCGACGCGCCCAAGCTTCGCACGGTTTGTATGATTCGGTAATATCTTGAGATTTCTCCATTAAATGTAAATTTAATATTAATGTATTATTCACACTTCCGGAATAAATCCTCTTAATGATGGGGAAAATTTTAGGTACCTGGTCTATTAGGTCCTTTTTTTACAAGCTTTGATTTTTAGTATCACTTTGTATGTTGTGATGATTTTTTGCAATATAATTTGGGTAGGTACCTACTAATTCCTCTTGACCAGGAAAAGTAAAGCTTTACGGGCTTCGTTCCGTGTCGATAACTACATTGGTAAGATATGATAGATTACAAGGGCGAGATTCATAGATTTGCACATTGACTTGACAATGCTAATTAAAGTAAGCGTGCCATACGAATATGAACCTTATTTTGATAGCAATTAAGTTCTCATTTTTATAAGTGAATGTGCGCACGTCTTTTATTTTAATATGAACATTCTCTAATGTTGGTTGGAATAACTCAAAATTCAAGGCCTCTCAGGCCAAGAATTGAACCTTGAGGCACGCCCATCTTAACTAGAGAACTACTTATTACCTATTATTGTTTAGAATCAAGTTCTTCTAACTTAACAGACAGCTGTGCTGCTGGGGAGTTTGTTCCGCTACTTCTTCTTCCCAGCTAAAGCACTAGGAAGTGGTGAAGGGCGGGCGTTTTTGCGGGGACTGTCTTATGTAATTTTATTTTGACGTTCAAAAAGAGCTGACTCTCAGCCTAGTTTGAATAAATGACTTTTGATTTTGATTTTAGAGACCTCGAGGATGTCGCCCCGTTAACGTTTACTGTTTGCTGCCTGTTTGATAAATAGGAAAGTACAAGATCAGCAGCTTGACCACGAATTCTGTAGTTGTGTAATTTATAGATAAGTGTATTGTGTGGTCAACGCAGTCAAACGCTTTTGAGAGGTCACAGAAAATGCCAATCGCATCCTGGAAACTCTCCCAGGATTCCAAAATGTGACTGATGAGAATACTCCCACGTCAGTCGTCGACCTATCTTTCGTGAAACCAAACTGTCGACTATGTAAAATCCCATTTGAGTTAAAATGTGACAACATCTGGTCTAGCATGATTTTTTCATACATGCTCAATGCTGGAAGCACAGATCTAACTATATTAACACAATCCAAGTCAAACCAAGTCAAGACAATCAGTCTTTCGAAGGGGAATTGTATGACCCCGGTTACAAGGTTCTGGAGATCAGATAAGCAGTCGCTCCATGTAGAAAACTGGTGTTCTACTGCTTCCCGTAAGACTGGAAGCCGACCCCAACTTAGTCAGGAAAAGGCAGATCATGATGAGAGTTATACTAATAATGTTCAAATTCGTATGAGTGGCTAACTTTTATTTTGTCAGTTAGTTTAACTTTTATCTTGTCAGTTAGTTTAACTTTTATTTTGTCAGTTAGTTTGAATAATTTATGCAGCCTACCCAAATGGTATTCTTTGGTATTGTTGGGCCTGCTGTTGAACTCGATCACAGCTGATGTAAAGCGATGGATCTGGTCTATGATGGAACGAGCTTACCCAAAAGATGTCTGTTCACTCTTGCTTTGCTTTTTACACGCTTTATATTAGCTTCACTTGTATGTTTGTTTGTTTGTATGTAACCGACTCCTTTGAGCGCGATTTTGACCCACTTTAAACGGTCAGATTTCATTGAAACTTTGTAAACTTGTCGAGGACCGATGACAATTCAATAATAAAAAAAATTGAGAAAAAAAAACACGTTTTTGTAGTTAGCAGAACTAAAAAATAGAAAATAAATAATAGTTTAAAAAACTAAAAAACAGAGAGAAAATAATTTAACTCAATTAAAAAGCGTGGGATGTTTGACATTAAGTGATTATAAAAATACCTCAAAAAGCACCACGCTTTTTAATTGAATTAAATTATTTTCTCCTTTTTTAGTTTGGTTTTTAAAGCGTGTTTTTTATTTTTTTAAACTATTATTTTTTATTTGTCATGGCAAAAATAAATACCTACCGCTAGTTAATTTTACACAATTAGGAATTGTTTTGGTATTAATTACCGTTAGACGAGCGGTGGCCCAGTGGTAACGGCACCGACTAATGAATAGGCCGCAGGTTCGAACCCTGACAGTCGTTTTACTTGGTATAAATTATTTCATCACCACTGCTCTCAAAACGGTGAGCAAAAACATCGTGAGGAAACCGTCATATCTTAGAACCAAATAATCTAGAACATGTGACATTTAACGGTCCGCTCTGGGCCCTTGTGGTGGATAACGGCTCGCTCTCTCTCACACAGGGGAGGCCTGTGTCCCAGCAGTGGGAACATTATAGGCTGATTGCGCTAATTACCTAAACATTCTCTTTTATTTATACCCGAATAGTTACAGCTCACCTATGCCCATTTTCTCGATGACCTGTTTTAAAAACGATCGCTTATGTAACAGTCACTTTTTCCATGATTTATGCTCTAAGAATTTCTTGATTTTAGTGGTTAAGCAAATGCGCAGCAACACAAAAACAAGATTTACCCGCGCCTTCTTGCCTAGCCCTCTCACCAAACACGGCGAAAACAAAATACAAGCATACAATAATTGAATGCAAGTTTTGCCATTCAATAAATACATGCAACTTCTGGGAACACCAAGGCAATCATTGCATGCAATTGTTAGCTCATCAATGCTTATTTGATGCGTAGCATAGGACCTTGCTTCTAAAATATGCCATAGACTGTAATCCATGGGATCCAGATCATGTGAGTAGGGTGGCCAATCTTTGGAGCTGATGAAACCAGGAAAATTGTCTTTGGACTACTTTTGAATACTTAATACTGCCCTGGGAGATGGAGTAGAGTTTTGTCAAAATATCCATGTACGGTTCCCTAAGTGCTGTTGACTCCAAGGAATAAGCACATTTTCAAGAACGTTACGTTGCTATATGCTTGATTGATTTTGACTTTTCTACAAAAATTAGAGGAGTTTTGCCAGTGGTGCAAATCGCCCTCTAAACCACAAATGTTTCTGCGTTTTAGAGATATGGAACGAATGCAGCAGCCCCAGAACGAGTGGAAGACCAGATCCTGTAATTTTGGTGATCATGAGCTTGTTCTATCGAAAATAATTTTTCGTCTGAGAGTACGATATTTTCTCAATAGGAAGCTGTAAAGAGACGTTTAAGTAAACGACATCTCTCAAGCCGAACTCTTTTGTCTGTAAGCAATTGCGCTTTTCTGAGTTTAAATAGTATTAATTGTAGACCATGTTTTATGATACGCTACGTAAATGTTTGTTTGTTAATATGTCGGTTCCTAGGAGTCCTTTTGCATCCACTTCCAGTGCAGTCTCCGATGTTGCCGACCTCGTTATAACGTTCAATTACTGAAGAAACTAAATGACGACTAACACCAGGTATATTTACTCTCTTACACTGCCTTTTTCCACGCTCATGCAATTAAATTATGGCTCCACGTTGCACTGAGATCCTACTATATTACTAATATATTACTACTATACTATACTATATATATTCTACTATATTATATTCTAGCCAAATCATGGGTTCAATGTTTACTAGACATTAATTAAAATTGCTATTTCACAATCAACTATTTATTTATAGTATTTTAGTGAACAGTGAACTGCAGTCACTACCGTAACGTTAGTTCCTCGATCCCCAGAAGTCATCGCACCGACGTCGACGTTACGCTTGCCCTTTGCAGCTACAATTTTATTTGACTTCAGCACAGTGGGTAACTCCTGTTTCATCCACATTCCATGTCTGACGCAGTAAATTCATGTTTATCCATTACTACAGCTAATTTTTCAAAGTTGAGCTAAACAGCTTAGAAAAAGTTCGTTGAAAAACTATTGCTCAACTAACCCCAACCCGGAAATTTGAAATAAAAGTGAGTTTATGAAAAAGAAAATAGAATTGTATCCAAAACCTTTATACATATAAAAAAATATACAACATTTATCGAAGTTTAAAGTGTTAAACTTCGATAAATGTTGTATATTTTTTTATATTATACTATACTATATTCTACTAATATTATAAATGTGAAAGTTTGTATAGTTTCGGGGGCGATAAATCGATCTAGCTAAGTTTCATTTATAGAAAACGAAAAAAAAAATACCCAGCAAAGCTGTAAAATTGAGTAACAAACAACCTTACATCTAAACATACAAACTTTCACATTTATTCTATTAATATCTAGATAACCGAGCTTCGCTGGGTATTTTTATTTTGTAAAATATGGTTGGTCGTTGGCCTAGTGGTCGCAAACATTAGTGGTGAGCATAATATATGGTCCTGGGTTCGATTCTCGGGTCGGGCAAAGTTTTACTGGGTTTTTCTGTCTGGAATTTCTCAGTAGCAGCCCGAAGTCTGGATTCGTGCCCAGTTGATGGCAATAAGCTCACCCATATTACGTGGGACTTAAACATAACTGGCGAAATGTAGGTGTAGGTACTACCTATAGGTGCATCTCTATCCAACTCTTGTTGGAAAGAAGGTGTGATGTTATGTTGTTATTGTTTTCTTAAATTGTTTACGTAGATTAGAGCTGATGTTTTCCAACGTCAGATATCTAGAAACAATATAAGAGTATAGTGAGACTTTATTAATGTAGTTCAAATTAATCAAAAAAATTACAAATTTCCTATAACCTAACTTAACTAAAACAAAGCGTCGAAAAACTCATCCGCATCGCAGTCGACTGGTAATGTAGGTACACAAGAGACTGTCGGCATTGCCACGTTGTATAGCAATGCTCAGCCTCTGGCCAAGGTAAAAACCAGCCCTTGGATCACGGGAAGTGTCAACCAGCCGTTTCGAGATCTCCTTATAGAGAGCATGAGCACTTGGACCCCACGGCCCTAGGGTTTCAACCCCAAACGGCTCGAAAATATAATTACCAATAAGGTTGTTATACTTTCGCCGCTTCAGGTTTTCCGCAGCCGCAGTGGCAGTGCCAGCACAGCACACCGAGCCAGGAAGATGGGATGGCGCAAGAGTATCGACCCACGTTGCATCCCACTATAAAAAATTATAAATTAAGTAGCCGCGTAGACATTTGTTGATTTTTTTAATTAGTTTGTATTCTTTTTCTTCGATAGGCCCTAGCAGATATTTTGTAAATTATGGTCTCATTATAATTTTCTTCAGAGTACAGTTAGATAAGGGAAGATTTTTTCCTATGTCAGATATCTATCTTTGATCCCTGGAATCATATTAAGGTTTTTCTGGAATAACTGTCTGAAATTTAAATGATTCCTGGGTTAAAAGCGTTGAAAAAAATTTACTCTTAATCGATCTGTAAAATAAATTTATCATAAGGGTAAAATAATAGTATAGGTAGGTATTTACTGGCTGTTTGAGTTTGTCTATGTCACATGAAGGAAATTAAAAAAAAAAGCTAATTACTTTTCACTCCCTAGAGACTAAAGTGTTCACTTTAGTCCCGCTTCACTTTATGTTGGCGTAATTTTAGAGAAGTTAAAATTAATATTTTATCGACATTATTATCGACTATTATTTGGCAAAGTGACAGCTAGATCATGTCCCCCATCATGTCATCACCCCCAGCGAAGGAATAATCGAACTACGGAAATAACCTTGGTACTTCAAAATAAAGAAAAACTGACAAATGATGTAGATATATTTATATGTAATTCAGAATTCATGTTTATTATTAGTCCTAACTCTATTTGAGTTATTTATCTACTGAGGTTGACATAATTTACTCAAAAAATATTGTACTTTATTATGAATCATTATTCAATTACGTACTCATAACCAATACCTACTAGCTTCATTAACAATAACAGAAAAAAAAAATAGAAACAAAAAAAAGTTTCAGCAAATGTCTACGCGGCTGGTCTACGCGCTACGGAGGGGCGGGGGGGATTAAAGGGGGCGGCGCTAAACCCAGCCCTCAAGAGTCTCGCGAATTGGCACCAACGTGGTCGAGAACGCCTCCGAAACAGTCGCGTTCCGACCTTCGACGGAGCCGGTCGCATGTTAGTGGAAACAAACTCGTATCGTGTGTAGTGAGTGTTTGTGTCATGTTGGGAATCGCTGGAGCCCCGTGCTAGGTCATGTCTCGAAGGAAGCAGAGCAACCCCAAACCGCTGAAACGTAAGTTTTGTCTATTTTTTAAATTCCGAACATAGAAAAAAAATTGAGGACAAGTTTTCGTTTTTTTAAATTGGAAGTTTTACTTTTGGCGCGTTCTTATTTGAATGTTTTTGTTTATGTTTTGATAAAAGATTGGAATTTATTTGGAATGACTGATTCCATTGTTTGTTGCTTGCAACATCTAATTTTATCTATTGTAACTTGATGTGAACTTTTGAAAGTTCTTCGCACGTGTCTTTTGCAGGAGTTATGTTTTATATTTATTTTCGTGTTTGCTTTACAGTTTGAGTGTAATCACGTATTTAAATGTATTTATAGATTAATAATCAACGTATATTTTACTAAAAACAAATTGAGTAGGTAATATTGTTTATCATTTACTTTCAATGTTATCCCTGTAATATGTAACTTTCTTATTGAAATAATTATATAACAACACTGTTTATGTGGTGTACCTAATGATATTTGCTCATACATCAAAAGTAACAATTAATAACAATACATAAATCATAACTATTTACTAAAACTGATTACGAATAGCAAGCGATTATAAAAAATAAAAAAAACTTAAGTTAATGTTATAAACACGAAGAAGGAAATCTTAACAAATAAATAACTTCAAAGTTATGTAAAAACACACAGAAAAATAATTATAATTCGCCATGAGCTATCGGTTTATCCTCATTTCCATATAAAGAATTGGTATTTACCTATGTATTAGATAAACCAAATGGAGTAGCACCTAAATTTATTATTTTAGTTAAAATATTATTCACTTAGTTACAAATAAATAAATTCGCGACGGACTTACAACACGACAGCAACATTTTTCTTTTTGCTTAAAATTACTCACCTATGTAATTGGATTTTTTTTTGGTTAAGAACTACATACTGGAGATACCTTTTTTCCTATTTTATATTGTAAAAAAAATACAATTTAACTCTCTAAAAAAAATTAGACGTCTTACTTATTAACGCAGCGATAATCTTTTAAGTTTGAAAGACAGGATCGTACTTTTTAAGAGCAAGGGTCTCATAAAAAGTAAGTTGCAAGTCCCGGAACCAAAATATTTATTTATGCAAAATGAAAAATTACTTGTCTACAAAACGGCAAAAAGCAAAGCTATCGACGATTAACGTCATAAATTTAATTACCAACTATTTTAAAGCCCAGCAAAGTTTTCAATCAAGAAGTTACACAATATCCACAAAAACGTAACTTATTATTAAAACCACGTATCTTTTAGCGCTTAGCCCAGCAATTATAAATAATGACTAATCCACTAGTCAAACTGTAACATAACTTAATAATATTATAATTATTTTTTTGCTCCTCGCTCGTACCAAAGAGCATAAGAGTTCGTTAAACTGTTATCTCTTGTATTAATATTCTTTGATTGTTTACTTATCTCTGTGTCGAAGATAACTTAGTTATAACTTTAATTACTGTGGAAATGTTCTGATAAATAACTTAGTTAGGGTGGGGATTTAGGGGAGGGGGGTTCAATGGGGCATAGGATATGTAAGTGTGAATGTATGATTTGGATCACTTTGTTTGTTTTGTTGAATTATCGAGAACTGATTGTAACGATTTAGATGCACTATTTTAGGGGAAAATATGTACATATTTTTAACGTTACTAGTAGTCGCCAAGTGGTCGGGTTTTGACCAGAATTTATTTCAAAATTAATGTATTTTTAATGAATTATTATGTTCCTAAAAATATAAGAGCTTTTTACACTTGTTCATAGTTAAATAGTCTTTCGTCCGCGTAATTTTCGTTAAAAGGGGTAGGTACCTACAAAGTTTTTGCATCACCTATTAATTTTTGTCGGTTTTATAAAAAAAAATTAGCTGTTCCATACATTTTGACTGCGTAGATATTGCACTTTTCTATGAAACAGCAGGTTTTTTTTTGTATAACCGGCGGAAAATTTCTACGCTAGAATGATATGCTGAATTCATAGTTACAGTTAAAAATGTACCCTGTATAGATTATAATCATAGACTTATGAAGTATTTAGGTACTGGCAAGTGTGTCATTCAAACATGTCTTTAATTGTGTTATAAACTATCTTGTTCTCATAAAGTCTATTTACATATGGGTAGGTATCTATATTTATGTCAGGTATTAATATTACTAATTGAGCAATTTAACAACTCGTAAAAAAACCTTTTTAAAGACTATAAAACCAGTTAATTTAAACGTTTCAAGAGTATCTTCGAAATACTTGCTTTTTCCAGCGTGGATGTCAAAATTTATTTCATTAAAATTATATGCATTAAAATTATAATTATAATCTATCCAAATCCGTTCAGTGGTTTTTGCGTGATTCAGTAACAAACATACAAACATACACACTTTCACATTAATAGATAATATTAGTAGGATTACTTTACTTAATGACATTTGGAGATACGACAATAATGTGTCTAAGTGTTAACTTAGAGTACAAAGTAATGTAACTTGAGTTACATTAATTTTATTATATTGATTACATACTTAGTTATTTTTATGAATATTACAGACAGTTCTTGTCAATGATATGTTTATGAGCTGATAACTTTAAATTGAAATGGTTTAATGGAAAGTTTTTATGTCTTCTCAATCAACAACAAAATTAGAGAAATTACTTACTTATATATCTTATACGTCTGTATCTGTTCCATTCTTAGTTATTTCAAGTGTTTTTGGTGTCAAAATTTAATTAAATATTTTTTTATTTAATGTCTTAAATCCTATTGCACATTATTTGATGAGGTAAAATATGCTACAATTAATAGAATATTTAGAACTAGTTTTTGCCAGCGGCTTCGTCCGCGCGGAACTTTCATCCCCTATTTAACTCCCTTAGGGGTTGAATTTCGAAAAATCCTTCCTTTTTCCGTGTCTACATCATAAAGGAAACCTCTGTGCAAAATTTCAGCTTTCTAGGTCCAAGGGTTTAGACTGGGCGTTGATGAGTCAGTCAGTCAGTCAAGACTTTTCTATTTATTTATATAGATAACGCCTAGGTTATGTTAAAGGGACAAACCCAGACAATTTATTACGACAGTATTTAAAAAAAAAGTACCCAATAGTCTCAATATTTCTTGATCACAACGAAAAATAAACAAAAGTCGATGACGTAATGTTTAAAATATTTTATAACAAGTATAAGTAGAAAGTAAATGATTAATGGCAGCTGATAGTCTATCTTACGGTGACCCGTCATTTGCAAATGTCAACACAGATTTGATCGGAATACGTTATTTTTATAACTCTTACTGGTACTTACTGTTAATTGTATTGTTTTAAAAGGAGCAGTAAAGGACAGTCGATCGAATGTTAAGCTACGATTTCCGCGGTAGGTTCGTGGATGGGTGACCATCCATTAAGTGGATATCGAGACCCCTTCCTGCCTCAGAAAGTACGTTAAGCCGTTGGTCCCAGCTGCCATTTGTTGATTTTTGACGGTCGTTACAGTGTAAACCCCAAAACTCTGACTACCAGTTTTACCAAAAGGCCGGTTTTACCTAGTAACTTGGTTGTGGAGGTCAGATAAGCAGTCGCTCCAAGTTAAGGCCCTGGTAACTTTAAATATTGTCGTTATGAGCGATAATAGTTCTTATTGCAATCCGATACCGGTTAAAATCTGTTGTAATAAATTCGAATAATAAATGAGCAAGCATTGTCGTAAAAATGCAAATAAAATCGTATAAAATTACATATTAACTATTTAATAATAAATAATCCATCACTGGATGCAGTTTTTTGGCATTTGGTATTTTATGTTATATTTTTAATTATAATTGTTACTGAAGGGATAAACTGGTTTTAAAGATAATTAAGAGATGACTTTTATGATTTTTTGATGCTTTAAAGTATGTTTAAATATGTTTTGTGTTCTATCACTGTATGCAAAAAAGGCTTGAAAATATCATATATTTTTTTGCTTTCAAAATAATTTACGGTTAAAGAGATACACTGGTTTGAAAAACCACCTTTTTGAGCGTTTTCAAGAAATCACCGCCTTAAGACATTGGCAGAATTGACAACACCGTTTTGCGTGGATGGGACGCATATTCCCCCTCCTCATAAATCAATATTCTAACTTAACTAAACCTAGAACTAAAATATTATGGCTCTCTTTTTAAATGTTATTCACAAGTTATAACAAGTTATCTTTCCAAGCTTTAGATGAACACTTAACATCTAAACAGTGGTGGCTCAGTGGTAACGGCCGCGATTACGAGTTGTAGGTCCTAGGTTCGAACCCCGACAGGTGCTTTACTTTTTGTAAATTATTCCATCACCACTGCTCTCTAAACGGTGAAGGAAAACATCGTAAGGAGACCGTGGGACAACCTAGAACAAAAAAGTCGAAGACATGTGAAATCTGCCAACACGCACTGGGCCCGCGTGGTGGATTATGGCCCACTCCTTCTCACGTAGAGGAGGCCTGTGTCCCAGCAGTGGGAACGTTATTGGCTGATTATGATAACATCCAAAACACATAAGTAATATCATGTATTTGGCCTACGAAAATTTTCCACGACAGGAAAATTTCATTTATTTTCATAATTTTTCATTAGGTACTGAACAAATTCTACATGCTTGCATTTATTTCTATCGTCTCCTATTTCTCTTTGAATTCCGAATTCTAACTAACCTGTATCGTCCCACTGAAAATATAGAATGTTGTGGAAAAGGGGGCTTCCACAACATTCTGTATTTTTCTAATCGGCCAGTTCTTTTGATAGGAGTCCAGAACCAAAATCGAGACAAAAATGGCGGGCTCGCTCCGCCATCTTCGTATCGATTTCGCCGTGATTTTAAGGTAAAGTAAAATACACGTACCATTCTTCAAATAGCAATCTGAAAATACTTACTAAGAAGTGTATTGGTACTTCCTAAATACCTCTTCTATCGTTCGATCGCTCCGGCCATTACATCAAAGTGCGCATACACAAAACTGCCTAAACTACAGATAAAATATAATTAGAATGTGTTATCTGTGGGACCAAATGTCAAAGTATACTTTCAAACGATTACTTACTGCTATCAGAGTTTTATAAAAGGTGTATTGTGATTGTGGTGATCCGGGTTTGTTGAAAACAAAAATATGATGAGATAGTGGTCAAACGCCTGTCTTACTAAGGGGTATCGTGTTTTCCAGTAACTAGGTTATGGAGGTCAGATAAGCAGTCGGTAAGCAGTAAGCTGCATGGTAAGACGGAAGCAGATCCGAACATAGTTGAGAAATGCCTAGGGAGAGAATGGTCAAACCCGAGACTGACAATAATAAAATCATTAAAACACAATCATGTCATAGTATGAAGTAATATCTCGATCTTGTGTATTACCTGGTGGGGTAGGCAGTGGCAATGGTAGAAGTGGTGGATTTTGAAAGCTGTGTTAGGTATAAAAATCATGTAAAGCCAGGTAAAATTCATTGTTTGGACATCATTCAGGTATATGGGAAAAAAAAAATTATACATTTTTAGGTGCAAAATTTTCGAACCCTGAATGCGTAATCAGCCTATAATTTTGCCACTGCTGGGACACAGGCCTCGTGTCTGAGAGGAGGAGTGGGCCATAATCCACCACGCGGGCCCAGTAGATGTCATGATGATGTTGGTACATGTCACATGTCTTCGAACCCACAAAACTGTAAAATGTGTGATGTGCATGAGAGCAAATAAATAAATAATATATTGATGATTTCTTTCACTGTTTTGAGAGTAGTGGTGATGAAATTAAGCACAGAGTTTCTTGCCCATTCTCTTGCATACGAAACTAACTTTTGGATGGGACACCTAGAATCAATTCAATTTTTAGTAAATTGTCATTCAAAAGTGCCTCTTATTTGCGTATTTGAAAGAAATGATTTGACTTCGTCCCACTGGGCCACCACTGCTCAAAAACCATACACATACCTAAACATTACCCCAACAATTTCGCCAGCACTCCCAGTACACGAATACTCAGCATTCCATCTAAAAATAAACAACTCTATAAATAGCTACACGTCACAACTAGACCTAACATGCTTCAAGAGTGGCCCAAAGCTTATCAGCACCATTACACTGGAGTGGCACGATGGCAAACCACTTGAAGATATCAATGCTGTATACAATCTGTATTACACATACCAATTACATCTTGTTATCTGCCCAGCCCCTCGGTATGTGGGATTGAAACATGAATACGTGGTGCACTTTAGCGAAACTGTTTATTTGTGAGGAATTGAGG
This sequence comes from Antitype chi, assembly GCA_947359405.1. Lineage (NCBI taxonomy): Eukaryota > Metazoa > Arthropoda > Insecta > Lepidoptera > Noctuidae > Antitype > Antitype chi. Next base: position 20,014,679 of record OX375813.1, read on the forward strand.
ATCGGTATGTTTTGTAAATTGTTGCTTGTGGTGTTTGTAAGTGTTGGTGGTATACTGTGTTCATTTTCTGGTGATTGATTTGACATAGGTACAGGAAATAATTTGTAACCAGTGTGCAAACTGTAACCATGAGTTCAGTTCAGAGTTCATACCCTAACGTAGGAATTTCCCAAGACTTTTCTATGAAACAGCAGTTTTTTTTACACGCTTTATATTAGCTTCACTTGTATGTTTGTTTATATGTAACCGACTCCTTAGAGCGCGATTTTAACCCACTTTAAACGGTCAGAATTTATTGAAACTTTGTAAACTTATCGAGGACCGATGACAATTCAATAATGAAAAAAAAAATGAGAAAATTGAAAAAAAAGGAAAAATTAAAAAAAAAAAATCACGTTTTTATAGTTAGCAGAACTAAAAAATTGAAAATAAATAATAGTTTAAAAAACTAAAAAACACGCTTTAAAAACCAAACTAAAAAAGGAGAACATAATTTAATTCAATTAAAAAGCGTGGGGTGCTTGACATTAAGTGATTATAAAAATACCTCAAAAAGCACCCCAGGCTTTTTAATTTAATTAAATTATTTTCTCCTTTTTTAGTTCGGTTTTTAAAGCGTGGTTTTTAGTTTTTGTAACAATTATTTATTTTAAATAATCGATCTAAAATTTCTACGCTATGGGGTCTACAATCATAATAATTTGCTGAATGATCATGGCTACAGTTACACCACTGGTAAAAAAAATCCTGTATACAAAACTACCTTTTAGAATGATTCGTGTCTGTCTATATTTATCGATTCGCTGTCTGTAAGCCTACTTGAGAACCTTTTTAAAACCTTAACAGGCTTCAACGACAATGGTGCCACCTCAGCTTACTTGTTCCGTGAGCTATATCGACCACTTTCTACGTACCTACTAATAATGCTTGCCCTACTATTTTCCTTATCTTTAAAAACTGATAGATTATTAGAATTGCTTTCTTTTTATGTTTTATTTTTTATTTTTTGCCTGCTCTTGACCTCGATGACGCCTGATAGAAAGCGATTGATGAGGTCTATGATGGATCGAGCGTGCCCAGAAAATGGCTGTTCACTCTTGTTTTGAAGGTGGACGGGTTAAATGTGGAAGGGAACACAGACGCAGGCAGAGAGTTTGGCTGTGCGCATAATAAATGTGGAGGAGAAGAGCTGAGTACGACTAGTCGGGAAATCAACCGAGTGCGGATGGTACCCTGCAGTGCGTCTGGTAGTCCGGTAGTAAAAGGGCGATGGTGGGATCAGTTCGTGGAGCTCCTACGCACACTCTCCGAAGTATAGTCTGCAGAAGACCGACAGGCATGCAACATTACGCCGATGAGCCAAGCTGTGAAGCTTAGCCACTAACGTTTTGTCCCATATGAGCCTTTTTACTCTGCGTTCCACCAAGTCAAGGGCTGCAAGTTGGTATTTTACTGAGCCATCTCATAAGTGGCTGCAATACTCCATACAAGAACTGTCAAAAACGACTTACTATACCTAAATAACTAGAAACTAGAAATTCGCATCTACCAAGGAGACATGTATATCTACCAAGGAGACATGGATACGAGGAGACTTGTCTGAAATCACTGACATACAGTGAGCGAGCATAGTTATCAATGCTCGCTTCACTAAGAACACAAGCAAGTGATCAATACTTGCTCCTTACATCATGGAAACCCTACTGAACCCTGTAACATAATTACAATCCAATACAACATTACTTACACAAAACCACCATACACTTATCCCTGCATCTTCCCATCCTTAAAAAACAATGAACCAGGAACAAGACGATGGCGGCGCTGCGTAATTCTGTCACAGTTTGTGCTCCTGCGCAGCCACGTCATTTGCGTAGGTATAAGTCCGTTTAGTTGACGCACAATACACCTTTGGTCGTGCCGCCTGGTATAATTCGAGTCAGGTGGACGGCTAATACCCCGTATGTTAACAAACAATCGTACATACATGTTAACAGATTTATGTATATGTTAACTTATGATTTCCGCGCGTATCTTGGAACGGATCGATGGTTAGGTATAAGTAAAGTATTGGACGACGTTTTCAGGTTGAATGCGTATGCGCAGGTTTGAGTTTTTCTTGAGAATTTAAGTTTATGTTTTAATGTAATTTTATTCTTTATAAGGGTAATGGGGTTTCGGTTTGATAACCAGGTAGAAATCTGACGTGGTAATTGTTTACGCGACTGGAAAAAATGAGGACTTGTTTTAATTCTCACGAATAGACTTAGTTGTTAGTACTTATTCATTTAAAATGGTTTATATTTACTTGGATAGCATAAAAGTTACCTGAAATCATGTCTTTTATTCATATACAAGTAATTTCACAGGTTATCTATTAAAGTTGTACTGAACTGCACAACTGCGGTCAATTAAATCACTATGACAATGGGCTAAGTAATAACAGCCACACGGATCGATTGATCAAGTTAAGCTACGCTTGCCGCGGTTGGTCTGTGGATAGCTGACCATCTTTACACACCAACACGCCGTTGATCCCGACTGTCATTCGTGGATCTTTGACAGTCGTTACGGGTCGTCAGAAGCCCGAAAGGTTGATAACCAGTCTTACCAAGGGGTATTGTGTTACCCAGTAACTGGGTTGTGGAGGTCAGATAGGCAGTCGCTCCATGTAATATACTGGTACTCAGCTGCATCCGGTTAGACTGGAAGCCGACCCCAACATATTTGTGTAAAGGTTGGGCAGATGATTATTGTATTTTTTTTTTAATGCATTTTTTTCCTCATTCCCGTTCATAATGGAATATTACAGTAACTTAAAGTACCATTCAAAGAATACTGATTCTTTATTTCTGCGTACATTTATTAGATAGACTACGACGAATGACTTGACTCAAAATGATTCATTTTGCGTCACTTATGTACAGTAGGACGCATGTCAGTGGTAACAGAACTAGTGGCCCTTTATTCTACTAAAACTCCATAAAAAAACTAGGCCAGTTGAAGATCAATTTGTATCAAAAACATGCGGTCGACTGTACCAACGATTGTAATCCAGGTCATGACTGTTTTTAACAGCGCTACCGGTTCGATTCTCGGTTGGTGAAGTCCTACCTATGACACACAAGGATCTATCGCTCATGTGACCGTTACGGCAAGTACTTCAAGTAAATAATACACTGAGTTTTCCTTAGATTTTGTTTTTTAGAGCGAGAAAAACAGCTGTGTCATAGCGTGCAAAATTGATGAGGATAATTGTTAAGTAATTGTATGGTGTGAAAATTTTATAAGTTCATTAAGCAAGTATATTTCGATTTTATATAATTAGTACGGACACCAAAAAAACCGACGCGGCGTCGTCCAAAAAAACAACAAAGTGAAAAATGACTTTAGTTTCAGAAATTTGTCTTTGGTTTTGTATTTTTGTTCTCTCACCGACATCCGAAATTAAAGTTATTTTTCACTTTGTAGTATGTACTTGCTTTGGAAGTCGGTTGTTTTTAACCCGCTTTTATTAGCTTCACCTGTATGTTTGTTTGTAACCGAATCCTTTTTTTGGACTTGATTTTGACCCACTTCAAACGGTCAGATTTCATTTAAACTTTGTAGACTTATCGAGGACCGATGAGAATTCAATAATAAAAAAAAAAAAACAAAATAAATAAAAAACAAACAAATAAAAAAAAAAAACACTTTTTTGTAGTTAGCAGAACTAAAAATAGAAAATAAATAATAGTTTTAAAAACACGCTTTAAAAACCAAACTAAAAAAGTAGAAAATAATTTAATTCTATTAAAAAGCGTGGGGTGCTTGATATTAATAGCAAAAAGCACCTTTGTACTTTTTCGTTTATATTTTAAATACACTTTAATTTTTTTTACAATAATTTCAAGTCAATTTATAAATGACGGACTTCTGAAATACCAACCATTTAAAAAAATACAACCGAATTGAGAACCTCCTTTGGAGTCCGTTAAAAATACCATACATTGCTCAAAATAGCCCAATAAAAGCCATTCCTACTGTTAGTTTGTTACACAATTACCCCGGTGGTCTATCATAGCTTTCAAGTTTTACACACCAACTGGATTAAACTGTGTTTTCGCTTAATAAAAGATAGAACAGAATATATGACGATATGATGAAAGAGGACGCAAGTTCTGCATCACATCACCCACACTTCTATCATACGAAAGATTTCTTCAACAAAATTCAATTAAAAATACAGATAAGTACTGAAATGCGTAGTAATATTTTTATCAATGACCACCAATAGCTGGTATATTGCTAGAACACATCAGATATGACTGATAACGTTATCAGCGTGTTACGCGATATTGAAGTGTTCTAAAAATTATTGCAACTATCGATACTTTATCGATATTTCTTAATTGAGTGACTTCACTACGGTTCGTGGACGACTTGAGTGGGGGTGTCATCATGCAGTTTTGTAAACGATTTTTAATCGATTCAATGAATGTTGATACGATATACCAAAGCAAAGGTGGGTTTCACTTATGAAACATCAGAAGCTAGGTGCACGGTTTCAATTGGTAGTTTTCTATGGAGAAGAGCCGGCAAGAAAATCCTCGGTTACTCTATTAAAAAATATTGCACAATGTTTTTAAATTACAGTTTTGTTATAGGTCGCAAATATTTTTACTACAGAATGAATATATTTAGTGACGAAACAAAAAATTAAAACAACCTCTCCTGCCACACTCAGGAAGTCGATACCATTATTTTTAACCGACTTCAAAAAGGAGATTACTCGAAGATGGCTGGACCAATTTTTTTTTTTTTAAAGGTTATAACTTCCCAGGTGGTCCCAAGATCATTAAGTCAGGATCTGATGATGGGATCCTAGAGAAATAGAGAGAACTCTTCAAATTTTATAGGCACACTTGAAGCGATTTGGGTAGTTTTTGGAAGAGTACTTTCTCGGAGTGGTCCCATTTCAATTTGGTGAAGATTTGATTAAGAACTTCGGAGTCAGGCAACGGAACTCCTCAATAAATGATAGCAAATGGACTGGGATTGCTGAAATCTCATGTCTGTCTATTGTTTACACCAGTTCATAACATAACATCACGCCGGTACGCTGTGAAGGGGTAAGCACGTGTGAACCATTAAAAAGTGAGAAATAAAAACTTTTTCCAAAAAAATACAACCGACTTTCAAAAAAACACTACAAAGTGAAAAATAACTTTAATTTCGGAAGGCGGTGACAAAAAATTAAAATACAGCTCCAAAGACACCGACTTCCGCAATTAAAGTTATTTTTCGCTTTGCAGTGTTTTTTTGGAAGTCGGTTGTTTTTAACATAATTAGTTACAGTAGCACAAAATATCATATCAGGTGTGGATATCTCATAAAATAAAAAATAACTAGCCAGTATATAGATATGGTAATATGATCTATGACAATAATCTTCGTTTTCTATGCAAATATATTCAAAATTAGCTTCATTGATATTAAATATGGTATTTAAGTTAGTTATTGCCATAATTTAGTATTTTATATTTAATTTAATTATGCTTTATTATGTGCTATTTTCTATCAATCATTTTGATACAACGTTTGGATTAGGCGATGATTGGTTGGCTTAGAAGTATCTATTATTTTTCATCGTTTTAGGTACTTATAATGTATTTTTATACATATTATTGGAGTATTTTAAAAACACTAAAGGTAGCTAGGAAAGCTAGCTTGTTTTCAAATTTATATGAGTAGGTACCTAGCTAGCTAATCTAACTACGTTTTCTTTGATTGGCTGTTAAAAATAAGCAACTTTATTCAGCAAAAATACCAGAACATAGATCTATAAAAAATTACATTCATGCCTCTCCTACATCTATAAAAAAGGCAGATTTTTTTAAAATCCGTAGTTTGATAGTTTAAAATAATGTAAGCATAATAGCTGCGCCCCGCGGTTTCACCTGCATAAGTTTCGATCACGTGAGAAAATCGGAATAAATAGAATCTTATGTCCTAATCCAGCTCTTGGTCTACACATTTGCCAAATTTCATTCGAATCCGTTCAGCCGTTTTAGCGTAAAAATGTAACAAATAAAACACAGAAAAAAACATCTTCTCTCCGAAAAATATTAGTTTAGAAAAACCTTTTTTTTCCAAAACTAGAAACATTAACAAATTGTCCTCAAACCCGTAATCGCTCGGGTCTATATGTCCATATGTTAGCGGTTAGGGAGTCAACCCTCCCGTGATTTTTCTTCGCACCCCCGGTTCCCATGGAGCGCGCGTGTCCCGTTTTGACTTCCAAGGGTTGATGGCCATTATAACGGGATGGGTATAAGTGACCGTGGAGGGTTATATTTCAATTAGGGTTGCAAGTTGGGCAAGAGACGTGTTTTTGTAATATTTAGAAGAAAAATGTTGATTTTTTGGATATGTCAGGAGCTTGTGGCAAAGAAATAATAGCCACAAGGATCGCTCGATCAGTTATCAGCAGAGATCGGATATTCGGATGCATATTCATCTAAAGTTGAGATGTTGGCTAACATGGAATGCGCTTTTGTATCGAAAAGTCTTAATTTAGGTAAGTAATTTGTTTATTTTTTGTTTTAACTAATACAAACCACCCCTCCTCCAGTACATAGGTACACATATTTGTATCGGGTTTAACATTAATTTTAAATTAATACACATCTGAATAGTTATGCAATCAAGAATCCCGGGGTTTTTAATAAATATCACAAATAATTTATAAAGCCGCTTACATACTTTCATAGCTAAAAATTATGTTTAGGTAAATATGCATCCGAATATCCGATCTCTAGTTATCAGCTATGTGGCTATAGTTGTAGGCGCTATACTATAACCTAAAAACTCATAGTCGCTTTTGTTACAATATTACAGTGCCAACTAACGTAATTAAGCGGAACTAGTAATTAAAAAGACGATATACAAAAAAAAAAAATATGAATGTTGAAAATTTGTACCTACTTAATAAAATTACTTGTCATTTGATTGAGCATTCTTTAATTCTTTATAATGTTGTAAATAGGATAAAAATAAAAAAAGAGAAAATAAATAATTAAATTTAAGGAAAGAAAAAAATTACATGTCAAGAATGGGCATTCATATTACAATTGTTTTGTACAATAATAAGTATAATTATTTCTCATTGTGACTATGGGAGAGTTGAGAGACATTTAGGTATGATCTAAAACTAACTAATATTTCTATGGGTAATTTTCGACAGATTTTTCTACTTGTCTTTATTTATTTATTTATTTATAATAATAAGCACACCAACAGCACTGTCACTTACATTTCAAATAAAACTTACATCTAACATTGGCATTTCAGTAACCGTGCAAATAACAGGTATGCATGACATTGACATAATGAAAAAATTAGAGACAATAAGAAAATAAAATAAAAAGTGTGTCCAGTAAACCTAAACCTAGAACACTACGGAAATCTAAACAGTTTGAGCTATGTAGGCGTACATTGCTCACACTGTTTATATTGCAGAAGTCCAACTCTATTTGTCATTGACATACTATCCACCAATAAGCTTTCAATGTCATATCCAACAATGGACACCAGTTAAACTTTACTCAACTATCAACATCGAATCGATAGACATTTAGTTGTGACGTCGCTCTCCAGATAAATAGACTGCGACTTATCTCTATCTGAAGTTTAGTTTTCATGATTATGCATGTGAGTGGAAAGAGGAATTTAATTCACAGCATAGGTTTTACATACACACCCACTCACACACACGCACACACACTCGCACGAACATTTACACACAAATACACACACGCACACGTATTACTAACATAGTTGAAGGAAAACCATCGTGGGGTAACCTGGGCTTTATTTTTTTATTTGGATTTATCAACGTTCGTGTACACTACAGCAAATTACAGGAAGCAACAGATAATAAAGAACTGAAAATGTAACAAACAATTCTTCTTCTTCTTCTTCTTCTTCTTCAACCCTTGGCCACCCAATGCTGAGTGTAGGTCTCTTCCAAATCTCTCCACTTTTGGCGGTTTTGTGTCGTGGCTATCCAGTTTCTTCCGGCCACTTTAATGATAAATAAAAACAAACAATTAATACAAGGTTAATAAGGTTAATACAGCATTTTCTGCTTATTACCTGGTAGATGGAGCAGTTCAATTATTTTGATAAAACAAAACAAATACAGCCGGCATAATAAAAAAAAATTGTGAAATAATATATAATTGAACGCATAAAATCATTTTTCACTTCTCATGCTCTAAAAAGACATCATTATAGCCCTACGAAGCGGGACTAAAGTGACCACTTTAGTCCCTAGGGAGTAAAAAGTAATTCGTTTTTTAATTTCCTTCATGTGACATAGACAAACTCAAACAGCCAGTAAATATACTATTATCTGTGGAGTGTGGACTATCTTCATTGCGAAAATGTTGAGAGTTTTAGTTCCATGGTTTTTGCCAAGGTGGCGCCATGTGTTTTAAATTGTTAATCTGTTACTGGTTTAGAAGAAAAAAAAGACCGCGAAAATTTCAGAATTTTTGTCGAGCGTAAATTTGTTCGGCTTTAAATAAATTTATTAAGAATGTCCAGTGACAAATATTATGTTCCTATATATTATGTTCCTTGGTGAAGAGTTTGACGTCAAGCAAAGAGCAAAAGACATACCTAATAGATATTGTGATTTTTATTTTATTAACCGACTTCAAAAAGGAGGAGGTTCTCAATTCGTCAGAAACTTTTTTAATTTTTTTTTATGTATGTTCCCCAATTACTCGAAGATGGCTGGACCGATTTGGATTTTTTTTTGTTCGAAAGGGTATACTTCCCAGGTGGTCCCATGATCATCAAGTCAGGATCTGATGATGGGATCCTGGAGAAATAGAGAGAACTCTTCAAATTTTATAGGCACGCGAAGCGATTTAGGTATTTTTTGGAAGAGTACTTTCTCGGAGTGGTCTCATTTCAATTTGGTGAAGATCTGATGAAGAACTTTTGAGATAGGGAACGGAACTCCTCAATAAATGATAGCAAATGGACTGGGATTGCTGAAATCTCATGTCTGTCTATTGTTTACACCAGTTCATAACATAACATCACGCCGGTACGCTGTGAAGGGGTAAGCACATGTGAACCACTAAAAAGTAAAAAAAAAACTTTTTCCAAAAAAAAAAAAAACCGACTTCCAAAACAACACTACAAAGTGAAAAATAACTTTAATTTCGGAAGGCGGTGACAACAAATTCAAATTCAGCTCCAAAGACACCGACTTCCGAAATTAAAGTTATTTTTCACTTTGTACTGTTTTTTTGTTAAGTAATATTTATTAGGTAAGTACATGTTTTTGTACTAAATTGACTATTTTTCTTGCACTCGAAGTGAAAAGTACAGTTTGCACCTCGAGACTAAACGCCAACTTAATATACCCTCGGTTTCATTGACTCCCTCGCACGCTCGGGAGTCAAACCACCTCGGGTATATTATGGCTTCGTTTAGTCCCTCGTTATAAAATATACTATTAAATTTCGACATTACTGATCAAGATTAGATCTATCTAGTTGCTTTATTTAAATTTAGATTACATGTCTGTGAAATTTCAAAACGATCGGTTCAGTCAGTAGTTAAAGCGTGAAAGGTAACAGAAAGAGTTACTTTCGTATTTATAATAATTATTAGAATTAGAATATATATTATGGACACATTAATTCGTTTTAAATTGCGTCATTTGCTAAATATAACTAGAGGTTTAGTCTGACTATTATTTAAAACATTGACGTTGATAATGTGATAAAGCCAGGAATTACCTCAACATACCTCTAAGTTCCGTATAACCTCATAAGGAAAATACAACTTCAGTTACAAAGCCAATAAAGTTATTTTACGTAATATTATTAATAATTTACTATTGTAATCATCAATTTATTGAAACAATTACCTCGTATTTTCCATGGTGCAGAATTTAACGGAAGTCTCTGTTTTAGTATCCTTGTTCATAGATTCTTAGATTATTTATTATTTTCGTAGGGAAATACACTGGTTTAAAAAACCACCTTTTTAAGCGTTTTCAAGATATCATCGCCTTAATGCACTATTTTTCCCCAGTTTATAATCTGTCCGTCAAATTGTGAACTGGTATCAAGACCGATAGTACCTTTCGCTATTACTAAATACTTAGTCAAGTAACTGCCACTAACTTAACTAACATAACACAACTGAATTTACTGCTGTGTTTGTTTAATAGTCGCAGCCCGAAAGTCTGACAACCAGTCTTATCAAGGGGTCTCGTGTTACCCAGTAACTGGGTTTTGGACGTCAAATAGGCAGTCGCTCCATGTAAAATACTGGTATTCAGCTACATCCGGTTAGACTGGAAGCTGACCCCAACATGGTTGGGAAAAGGCTAGGCAGATGATGATGTTTGTTTAGTGGTCGCAAGCGCAACGGCTGAACAGGAAATCATAGGTTCAATCCCCGAGCGTGATAATTTGCAGGCGTTGCTTAGCACTTTGCATGATGATTATTAATTTATTGTTATTATCTCTTATATATTTCTAAAATCATCATATCAGCCGAAAGACGTCCACTGCTGAACATAAGCCTCCCCCAAAAGGAGGGGATTTGCCATAATCGCCACGCTTGGAAGGCGGGTTGGCGATCGCAGTATAGTGGTGAAATGCATAGAGAACGCTGTTGCCCATTCTCTAGTCAGTCCCTTAGTCGCCTTCTACGACATCCATGGGAAGAAATGGGATGGAGCTATTCTTTTACGACCGGTACGACACGGAAGTTTCAAAACTCAGCCTATCGTAATCCACTGTTGGACATAGGCCTCCCTAAGGCTGTGCCACAACGCCCTATCCTCCGCCTTCTGAATGCAATCTATCCCAGCCACCTTGTTAAGGTCGTCGGTCGGTCGGGACGCCCCCCAGCTAGATAGCTGGGGGGCGTCCCTCATTACAATTGTCGATACGTGGTCTCCACTCAGTCTGCTCCACCGGCCATCGGTCTTTCCACAAACATGGCCAATCTACTGCCACTTTAGCTTGCTTACTCTGCAAGCTATGTCGGTAATTTTGTCTCCTTCATTTCTGAATCTGATTTATATTCCTTGACTCGGTGGAACGCAGAGCAAAAAGGCTCATAGGCGACAAAACGTTGGTAGCTATTCTTCACAGCTTGGCTCATCGGCGTAATGTTGCTTGCCTGTCGGTGTTCTATAGACTGAACTTCGGAGAGTGTGCGCAGGAGCTCCACGACCTGATCCCACCATCGCCCTTTTACTACCGGACTACCAGACGCACTGCAGGGTACCATCCGCACTTGGTCGACATCCCGACCAGTCGTACTCAGCGCTTCTCTTCCACATTTATTATGCGTACAGCCAAAGTGTGGAACTCCCTGCCTGCGTTTGTGGTCCCTTCCACATTTAACCCATCTACCTTCAAAACAAGAGTGAACAGGCATTTTCTGGGCACGTTCAATCCATCATAGACCTCATCAATCGCTTTCCATTAGGCGTGATCGAGGTCAAGAGCAGGCCCAGTTAGTACCTAATTTAAAAAAAAAAATCTTCAAAGAAACTTTGAGCATAGTTAGCTCCAAAATTTTATTGTAATTATTGTTCCCTCCTGTAGCTTCACCAATATGGCCGCTAAACCACAGTCCAAGACGGGAGCGGCTTGAATAAAAAACCCGAAATAATTTTTATTATATTCACGTGTTACTTTCGTATGTTTTATTATTAGCATAAAAATTAATGAATTATAATAATATAGGTGTTATATGTATAATTCTAAGATTAGGATAATACATGTCATTCATTAACACCAATGATTATAATAAAATTAATTTATTTTATCTCTCCGTCCCCATAATTTTGATTAAACGATGACCTGGTAATGAAATATTTGACGTTCAACGCTCCTAGATCAAATACATTAATTAATACATGTGTTGAACTAATGTTATTTATGTATTTTAAAATGATTTGATATTCAAATTAGTACCTACCTACTTAGTATCTCGCCTTCGCGACTCCTACGCATAGGTACTCAATCCTCCAATCGCTGTCGTCTTTACTTATTTTTATGTATTGATTAACCTACCTTCTAATACTAAAGTTATGTTGATCATAGAGTGGCCTAGGATATAAGTGCTCGTATCCACGAGCGGCACGTTTAATTCTGATCCAGCCAATCCCTTGCCAGCTGCAGCTTGCAGCCCACAATGCATTTAAAATTATCGAGTATAGAATTATTTTATTTTAACATGTTTAGATAGCGATAAAAATATACCCGCCTATATTAAAAATACGTGCTTCGATCACAGCCCGTATTAACTACCTAAAGCCGCGGTCCACGCTAGGCGTTCATACGCCTGAGCCCCCATTCTGTATGGTTATAATGTTCCCCGCGGAATCTTACTACGTTCAAACTACGTCAATATCGTGTCTTTTTGGAAACCAATGTAACGGGTAAGGAATCGACATGTAATATTCTGTATGTTCCATGACAATTTGTCGATATTATTAATACGATATTAGCAGATTTCGTGTGTGATTGACGTGGTTACGAGTAAAGAATCGTTAAGTGGTCATAATGAATTCAGGCCCTCTTAAGACCTGTCGAAACCTGTTGCGGCCCGTGCTGAGCATTCCTACGGCGTGTGTTGGCCTGATGCAGCCTATTAGCTGTTTTTCCAACAGGTCAAGTGATACCGAGCGCATGGCTGCGTGTGCAGACGCTGTGGTTTTATTCAGTGGCCATTTGATAAACAGATCAAAAAGAAACCCGCCCGTACATGCTCCGACAGGCGCCCCCGCGCCGCGCCATTCCGACGATTCCATTACCGACTCCCAACGGATCAGACGGGGGACGACAGGCCACTGCAGGCCTCTTTCGTTGGCCTGGCGCGATCTGGCCTGTCAGAAAGCGGGTTGCGCCACCGCAGAATAACTGATACCAGAAGTTCGAACTCCGAAGTCGTATTTCGCCGCTCTCAATATAAGCATCTATTCAGTTTTCACCTCATTTATCGGACAAATATCGATATAGGTACCGTACAAAAAGGTGTGTGTGTGTACGTGAATTCTGTTGCGAATGCAGAAAACTGTAATTAATTAACCAGGAAGGATAACCCTGCAAAATCGCCAATCTGCAATCGGAGGGAATCTAAAATTAACTATAGGCATTAATCAATTAATCTCAAAATTGATCATGGAGAAAATATATACTAATTTAATTATTATCAAGCAAATTATCCAGCGATTGAATCGATATGGATCAAGAACACCAGATTTTTTTTATTTTCTATGAAATGCTGAAAGACAATTCCGCTTTATGTAATCATCTGCAATATCTATCCATTTCTTAATTAAAATAATATGTTTTTACGGATAAGAAATTTTATTCCACTGAATTTCAAGTATCTTGATAAAAAAAGTTAAGCAAGCCACTGATAGTACGTTATCGATGTCGGATTAAAATCGCTAGGCTACTCGATAGTGATCTATCGATAACAACATGTCGATAAATGCACACTAATGAAGTCTAGATAGGCTACTAGCGGACTAGCTGTGTACACCGGAAGGAGATGTTGGAATTTGGTTATCAAAATACTTAGATGCACCAAGTAAAATATCTAAAATAATATTTTTTTAAACGTTTTTGATATCCAGATGCTTCCGGTTAGACTGGAAGCTGACCACAATATAGTTGGGAAAATCTATGCAGATGATGATTGTTAAAATTGTTTTCGTTGGGCGCCAAGAATGTTAGTGCTGGGCGGCATTAGTTTGCTTTGCTTGGTACCTACTTTTAGTTCGATTATACGTAGTAATAAAATAAATTAATATTCTCTATTAATAACTACACTGGCACATGTCAACAGATTATATTAATAAAATCTAAAAAACAGGTAATTCAAATCATATAAGGAATTAACAAAAACCTCATCCTGTTTGTCAAATTTTGTCAAATCATTACAAGGTTTTGGGGTAAATATTTCACCGGTAATATTATGTATTTGTGTGTTTATGAATGTAAGCACCAATTCAATATTTAATATCAAAATATTCCATTCTGGACTACTTTCTGCTTTTTTAACCGACTTCAAAAAGGAGGAGGTTCTCAATTCGTCGGAACCGTTTTTTTTTTTATGTATGTTCCCCGATTACTCGAAGATGGCTAGACCGATTTGGATTTTGTTTTTTTTGTTTGAAAGGGTATACTTCCCAGGTGGTCCCATCATCATCAAGTCAGGAAATGATGATGGGATCCTGGAGAAATAGAGAGAACTCTTCAAATTTTATAGGCACACGAAGCGATTTGGATATTTTTTGGAAGAGTACTTTCTCGGAGTGGTCCCATTTCAATTTGGTGAAGATCTGATGAAGAACTTCGGAGATAGGCAACGGAACTCCTCAATAAATGATAGCAAATGGACTGGGATTGCTGAAATATCATGTCTGTCTATTGCTTACACCAGTTCATGACATAACATCACGCCGGTATGCTGTGAAGGGGTAAGCACATGTGAACCACTAAAAAGTGAAAAAAAAACTTTTTCCAAAAAAAAAAACAACCGACTTCCAAAAAAACACTACAAAGTGAAAAATAACTTTAATTTCGGAAGGCGGTGACAAAAAATTAAAATACAGCTCCAAAGACACCGACTTCCGAAATTAAAGTTATTTTTCACTTTGTAGTGTTTGTTTGGAAGTCGGTGTCTTTGGAGCTGTATTTGAATTTTTTGTCACCGCCTTCTGAAATTAAAGTTATTTTTCACTTTGTAGTGTTTTTTTTGGAAGTCGGTTGTTTTTTTTTGGAAAAAGTTTTTTGTTTTTTTTTTCGACACAAAACCGCCAAAAGTGGAGAGATTTGGAAGAGACCTACACTCAGCATTGGGTGGCCAAAGGTTGAAGAAGAGAGAGAGAGAGTGTTTTTTTGGAAGTCGGTTGTTTTTTTTTTGGAAAAAGTTTTACTCAACGTCGATGCTGGCTGTAACTGAAATTAACCAGCGCTGGGGCTCTGTTTCGTTTATGGTCGTGGCATTATGACGGCCGTTTTGCGTGGAAGTGACGCATATTTTCGCCCAACTTGTACTTTTTTGTGTTTGTGTTCGTTCTCTGCGTTATTTTTACCGGAAATAAACGCATTTTCTTTCTTCTTCTTCTCATGTTTAAAGGCAACAATCATGCTACTGACTACTAAGTCCGAGCCAGCCTGTCCAATATGTCTTCAACGTGTACCCTTAGTAAACACACAACATCCATGTAATTTGATCTATATCTGGTCCCGTAATCGCATGAGCCCGGTTTATCGATAACTGCTTGATCGATCATTTCCAGATATACATTTAGATAACGATTTTAATCGATAAAGGGAGATTTATAATTTTTACCTTCATTGGCTAGGCTTACAAATTCCGGGTTACGGTGATTTTGTTATTTTTCGTTTTATGATATTTTGTTAACGATGTTTTTAAGGGGATGGAATATTTGGAAGTATTTTTTATTTTAGATGGTTTTGTTTTCTCTGACGTTGGAAAAAAAGGAAATATAACTGTACGTTATGAAGATGTATCTTATGAAGATGGAGGAATTTATTATTTCTAATCGCATAAATTTACACTGATGTAAACGTAGATATCTACGAAAAGGTACTTTATTAAAAGTGATGTCAACATCCACTGCATGAAATGATAATTATTTATAAAATAGCGACATTGAATTCTAGGAAGGAAGGAAATCATTTGAAAAATAAAATCTATTAATTATTTAATTTTATGCAGCATCAAATTAGGTAACTACCTAACCTAATTGTGATTAAAATGGGAAAACCAGAATTCGGACTACTTTTCGAATACATATGACTGTATTCCATCATGCAAAAATATATAACGCTATAAGACCATGCAACAAAGTAACACAACTTTAAAAAGAAATCTTTTCAACGATCTTTTTAATCCGATCTCAATCTCAAACCTTTTTTTAGAACAACGCCATCTCGTGAGACCTGTAAAAAACAAAACAAGAGTGACCACATCTTCATCCCACGACTACAGGACACATGTTCGGTACATAAATCGCTTTCGAATGATAACATCTAACTGTTTATCAATCTGAGGGTCAATAAATTCAGGTTATCTAGGTTTGCGATCAAACCTGATGAGGTAAAGTTAGGTTTAATTGAGCTTGCATGATGTGTGCGTGGTTTAAAATGTGATTAGGTTTTTTTTTTATGAATCTCTGCACGATAACTGCGAGAATTTGCGAATACAAAAATTAACCACAACCTATAAAAACTACAACAGACAATGTCTCAACGTTTCTGAGATAGATCCTTGTAACAAATCTACCAAAAGCCAGATATCCTGGTCAAATATGTACTTTACTTTACCTTCTCATCATCCCATCTGCCTCGCCGTTTCCCAACTATATTGGGGTCGGCTTACAGTCTAACCGATAGCAGCTGAATATCAAAACATTATCTTCAGTGTTTTTGTGTGTTCCACATGGTTCAACTAACTCGTTTTGAGAGCTGTGGTGATGAGATAGTTTACACAAAGTAAAGGGCATGTCTGGGTTTGAACCTACGACTTACAACTCGTAAGTTGCGGCGGTTACCACTGGGCCACCACTGCTTTTAAAATCACAATACCAGCTGATAAAAAAAACTTTTTCCAAAAAAAAAAAAAACAACCGACTTCCAAAAAAAACACTACAAAGTGAAAAATAACTTTAATTTCGGAAGTCGGTGTCTTTGGAGCTGTATTTAAATTTTTTGTCACCGCCTTCCGAAATTAAAGTTATTTTTCACTTTGTAGTGTTTTTTTTGGAAGTCGGTTGTTTTTTTTTTTGGAAAAAGTTTTTATTTTTCACTTTTTAGTGGTTCACATGTGCTTACCCCTTCACAGCATACCGGTGTGATATTATGTTATGAACTGGTGTAAGCAATAGACAGAGATGAGATTTCAGCAATCCCAGTCCATTTGCTATCATTTATTGAGGAGTTCCGTTGCCTATCTCCAAAGTTCTTCATCAAATCTTCACCAAATTGAAATGAGACCACTACGAGAAAGTATTCTTCCAAAAAATACCTGAATCGCTTTGTGTGTCTAAAAATTTTTAAGAGTTCTCTCTATTTCTCCAGGATCCCATCATCAGATCCTGACTTGGTGATCATGGGACCACCTGGGAAGTATACCCTTTCAAACAAAATTCAAATCGGTCCAGCCATCTTCGAGTAATCGGGGAACATACATAAAAAAATAAAATAATAATAAAGGTTCCGACGAATTGATAACCTCCTCCTTTTTGAAGTCGGTTAAAAAGCAAATGAAAAGTCCTTAAAAGTGGGTCTACAAAGTGGCTATTCTTTCTCTATTTTTGTTCTATAGAACAAACACAAGAACGCGTTGTAATACGAGCCCTTACAAATATGTGGGGTCAGAGATATCATCTGTGAGTGCGAGGATAAATGTCTGTATGGTGTGGTTATGAGAATATTAGTGGACAGTGGTGAGTATTATATCCACCTGGATTTGAAGTTTGAAGACTTGGTTGAGTAACAGTAATTAAAAAAAATGGATTTAACACACGACGGGCAAAATTAATTGAAGATGAAAAAATTGCTTCATTGTGGCTCCCGCATACAAGCGCAATGCGACGCGATTCTCGTAGAACAATTTCCAAAAAGTTTTTGTAGAAACCAAAGTCACGTCACAGTTACTCTGTGGTCACGTCGCGCTTGTTTGCGAGAGCCTTTATGATTTCACAATCACATAATATTATCACTTTATTTTTGTCAATTCAACAATGTACAGACGGTGGACCGAGATATTTTAAAGTACCTTTCCGCCGAATTAAGTAAAATACTAAGAACGTAGGGTAGATTAGAAACTTCATAATAAACACACATACATAATAATAAGCTTATAATGTTCCCACTGCTGGGTCACATGCCTCCTCTCTGTGAGAGGGAGAGGTTTGGTGGACATGCTGGCTTGCTGGTATACCTCACGTTGTTTTCCTTTACCGTATACAGGGTACATTTTTAACTAGTGCGTAAACTGTTACCACGAAATCAGTATAATCATTCTAGATAGCGTAGAAATTTTTCGTCAGTTATACACAAAAAAAAAATCTGCTGTTTCATAGAAAAGTGCAATACCTACATACGCGGTCAAAATGTATGGAATAGCTGATTTTCTTTTGTATAACCCACGAAAATTTTCTATGCTGGGGGACTAGAATGATATGCTGAGTTCATGGTTACAGTTTGCACACTGGATAAAATTTTATCCTGTAGAGAGAAGTGATGATGAAATTAAATTCAAAACGTAAAATGCTTTCCTGGTTCTTCTTCATTCGTATAATTATTTTCAAATCAAAGGATGCTCGTTCCTACTGAATCCAAACACCACATAATAAGTAAATAACATAAATATAACACAATGATTAGATATCGACACATGTAATGTGTGCTAACGATTGCTGTAGCTGCCATCGTGATAACAGCCTGATAACAATGGTTATCAGCAGATCGCATGCTACCGATGTCACGATTACAGTTAACAAATTAACGATAATCAATAAAAAATAACACTACATACATATGTATCGTTATCAGGTTGATTTGTTAGAAAAAGGACACACAACGGAATAATTATGTTTTTTTTTTTAAATAGATATATTGATCAATGCCAGTAGATATTCTGATTGTTTTATTCAAGATAATATAATGATAATTATGCGTATCGAATTAACGTCATAAGTCGTTGCACAAAACTAGGGCCACAACACTCTCTACACATTGATTAGTAATTTAATTTGGTATATAATAATTTACAAAATGAAAAAACCCGACTGCCTAAAAAGTGAACTTAAATTTTTTAAAATGGAAACAAGAAACTTGTTTTAAAAGGATGACTACTAAGCAATCTCAAGCAGCCGGAGGCATCTTCTTAAATTTAACAATAAAAACATTTATTGCTTCTGGCGCAGTCGGATAAAAATTACGCTCACATTGGGCCTCATAAGAAGGCTAAAAGTCACCCAATGGGCAATCGAGAAAGCTTCGCTTGGAGTTTTCCTACGCGATCAGAAATTAAAAGATCCGTAGGAGAACCAAGGTAACCGATGCTGCGGTCATAGCAGGTGGCGTCCTGTAGTTTCTGCCTATCCCCATGGGAAGAATGCGTGAGCTTAATATAGCTATAACTTTCGGTTTACTTACAAGAAACAATATGAATCCCTTTTGGCCACCAAAACAACAAACTTCAACAATACACACAAACAATATTAATTCACCTAATTATTACCTACCTAAGATGCACCAGCACATAATCAGAGATAGGCAATCGTGCGCAGAACCCGACGTGAGAATGTATTTATCTGCGCAGCATCCCAGACGCCATTACTCACAGATACAGCACGAATATTAGCCCACGCTGAAATCTGATCCTGATCATCTACGTCACTTTGACTTTTAAATTAACGGGACTCGTATCGTGAGATAGGGGCATAAGCTGCTGAGATTAGTTTGCATTAGGTTTTACAAAATGACAAATATGTACTAGTGAATACGAAGTCAAATAATTTCAGGTGTTAACGCAAAATTGGCACAAAGTAAAAAAATAATAATAATTTACTTCTAAAATCTAGAGCTATATTATACAGGGTGTCCCAAAAGGTTACGTAGCTGGGAAGGGGGGTGATAGGGGTGGTCACAAGGGTCACCTGAAAAAAAATCCCCTCTGAGTATATAAAAACTTAAATGCCATTTTTTTTAAACTAACTAGAACTTAATTTTCTTTAAAATCTTGGTTAGATATGTATTGTTTTTTTTATTTCAATTTGATAAAGGGTTATTGACGATTACATAACAGCATTTTTTTTAATACAGCAACATTTGTAGGTACAGTTAGCAAAATAGCCCCAAAAGGTGTAAAATTTTTAGTTAAAAAAAAATGCAATTTATTTTTTAAATACCCAGAGGGGATTTATTTTTTTATTTTTCTGGTGACCCTTGTGACCACCCCTATGACCCCCCTTCCCAGCTACGTAACCTTTTGGGACACCCTGTATATTACCTACTACTCAGATTGTGTCAGTACCAGAAAATACTACGAAAATCTACAGTTGGATGTAGTTCCCAATCGCAAACATTATCAGTTGTAAATACCGGTTCGCGTAATTATCTTTATAAACCGATAAATTATCGCATTGCGAAATAAACTGACTGACTGACAAAGAGTGAACTCTAACAGAAAATAAACTACACAGAAGATCGGCAGAACTCAAACTAAATACTACTAAACTCATCACTACAATTACCAGAATATCAGTACTTGGAACAAGATATAGGCAGTGACAATCTGTAAGTATAGGTCAGTGTTCGCAATATGGCTGAGGGGGTCGTTTTTACTAATACACTTAAGTACAAGTTCCGGGCCTCACTAAAGGTTTCTGCAAAAAGACGCAACGCTACACTTGTAGAACAATACAATTGAGGTTGATGATGAAGTTTTCATTTAAGTTGTTTAAGGAGAGTCGCGCCTGTTTGTGGGAGCCTTAATGCTTTGGGGCTTTTTAAATTGAATACTGGATAGGACACCACTGATTTACTGAAAACTTTTAAAACATCATCACGCAGTGCGTGGAGATATACTTATGCGTTCGTTGATGATCCTTATTATCAGGCACTCTTTAATTTTTGAATCTAAAAACAATTATTTATTAATTGTTTTTAGATAGAAAATCATCTAACACTCGTATTGAATCAAAAAACATTTTTTTATTAATTGTTTTTAGATTCAATACGAGTGTTAGATGATTTTTAAATTCGCACGATAAGAGTCGAAATAAGAGCTAAGTACGAATCATGGTACGCACCGAAGGCTTGCTACGTCTACAATCAGCCTTTATATAACTACTACTTTATATAACTGTATTATATATTACCTATATATATATAATATATAGTACCTACTTATACTACTTGTACTTCTCTCAGCAAGAGGGAGTGTGCCGTAATCCACCACGCAGGCCCATTGCGGGTTGGGGATGCCAATGTTTTCGAACTTTTCGTTTCTATACTTAAGGAGAATAAAATAATACTTGCGTCTGTTTGTCATCCTGGCTTGTACTGAGTTGTACCTAAACCGCAAGGGGCCTCGCAGGATGCGCAGGCGCACAATCATCAGGAAAACCGAGGGAAAAGGTCGAACATAATTAACTTTCCAGCTTCGATAATCTACGATACGAGCATGCGGCCATCACGCTCCACCTGTCTCTCTTACTCCCACTAAAATCATACTTTATCTCTTTCTAGCTTATCGGCTAGCTACGAAATTAAAAAAATAAAATAATGAGTCGTTATCAGTGCGGTCTTATCGGCCAGCATCCGTCAGCGTATCGGAGATGATAAAGTCACATCTGTTGTGTCAATGGTCCATGATTTCTGTTCTATTTGTGATTACGACTTGTTTTGCACGCGTGTCAGCCTAGTAATCTCTGATGCTGTAAGGTAATAAAATTATGGTCCTACTTTCCAATAAGTCTTTAGTTCGGAGAAATCGGTTTGTTTTACGCGAACTTCAGAGCATAGTTTTATTAAAATGCGTTTTTTTCCTCTTAAGAATCCTTCATATCGCGTGGTCTGGAGGAAAAAAACTTATATCCTTTAACGGTTCTTTTATATTCTGGTGACATATAAAACCAACTCAAACAGAGAACGAAATTCTAGAACTGCGCTTACGCACGGAAACTGTATTGAAATTGCATCAATGCAATGGGCCGCTAAAGAAGCTCGTTTCTTGGTCCGCCCTGAAAGCTTGAGTAGATAAAATGAAGACAGATTCAAATTGTCTGCCGGTCTACTCTGTAAAAATCTCACCGTGAAAACTTAGGTGAAGTAAGCTGTACACCTAATGCTAAGGATTGTCACTATTGACAGCTCACTTGACGCTCACTTCGCTTAAGTTATCACGGTGACATATTTACAGAATGGATCAGCTGATGGCCTTTTTTTTCCAACGTTTTCTGGGCATTTTTAACCGACTTCAAAAAGGAGGAGGTTATCAATTCGTCGGGACCTTTTTTTTTTTTTTTTATGTATGTTCCGCGATTACTCGAAGATGGCTAGACCGATTTGGATTTTGTTTTTTTTGTTTGAAAGGGTATACTTCCGAGGTGGTCCCATGATCATCAAGTCAGGATCTGATGATGGGATCCTGGAGAAATAGAGAGAACTCTTCAAATTTTAAAGGCACACAAAGCGATTTAGGTATTTTTTGGAAGAGTACTTTCTCGGAGTGGTTCCATTTCAATTTGGTGAAGATCTGATGAAGAACTTCGGAGATAGGCAACGGAACTCCTCAATAAATGATAGCAAATGGACTGGGATTGCTAAAATCTCATCTCTGTCTATTGCTTTCACCAGTTCTTAACATAACATCACGCCGGTATGCTGTGAAGGGGTAAGCACATGTGAATCACTAAAAAGTGAAAAATAAATCTTTTTCCAAAAAAAACAACAACCGACTTCCAAAAAAACACTACAAAGTGAAAAATAACTTTAATTTCGGAAGGCGGTGACAAAAAATTCAAATACAGCTCCAAAGACACCGACTTCCGAAATTAAAGTTATTTTTCACTTTGTAGTGTTTTTTTGGAAGTCGGTTGTTGTTTTTTTTGGAAAAAGTTTTTTATAAGTTGAATGTTGAAATATCGCATGTATATTCTTCAAGAGAACTTGTAAGTAAGAGACAGATATTCAGTCACTCTTTGCATCCGGTTAGACTGGAACCCGACCCTATCATAGCTAGAGAGGTTTGGCAGATCTCTGTAGCTAGTGTAAAAAAACTCACCCACATAAGACTACCTATACAGGTTGAAATTGAAAACAAGCGACAAACCGTAATGGGAGATTGTACTCATCATTATGAACAACTTTACTAAGGGACCAAAGATGCAATCGCAAAAAAAAAAACAGCTGTTCCCTACATTTTGACGAGTCATGCGAACATAAATGTAGGGAACAGATGTTTTTTTTTCGCGATTGCATCTTTGGTCCCTTAGTAAAAGTTGTTCATAATGATGAGTACAATCTCCCATTTCGGTTTGTCGCATGTTTTCAATTTCAACCTGTATACAAGTTAACAACTTTATAACCAAAAATATTTTCGTCACAAAAAAAATTCAAGTTTGTGAATATACAATCGACCCTTAACTGTAGCTTCTTAATCTCGTTGTGATAACCGTTGAACTGAGTTATACCAGTCGTCTGATAATCAGAGATACCGACACGTAACCGTGTAATGACTATACTGGCTACATGTATGTAGTCACGTGGGTCACAATCGGCAGAGGCGATAGGACCTAAGAGATTGGAGGTTGAGGCTTCGACAAGGGACTTACAAAGTGAATGTTTTGTTCTGTGTCAGTTTTATACACCATTTGTCCCGGAAAAACTGCATCCAGACTGAATTCTATATTCCTTATTTTTGCCAATAATTGAAATAGTTCATCGCTGACAATCACTAAATCCGATCGTTCGGCATAGCGGATTTCGTGATTGTCAGCGATGAACAATTTCAAATTCGCCAGTAATCAACAACTATACAATACTTTGCATAGTTGTTGATTACTGCCAAATTTTCTATCTATACATATGAAATGCTTTGTCCTGAATGAGACTGACTGACGGATCAACGCACAGCCTAAACCACTGATTGTAGAGACCTGAAACTTGGAGGGTGTGTTCTTTGTATGACGTAAGCATCCGATAAGAAAGGATTTTCCGAAATTATACCCTTAAGGGAGTGAAAAACGGGGGCAAAGTTTGTATGGAACTGTGAAAGTTTGGATGTTTGTTACTCAATCACGTTAAAACGGCTGAACGGATTTGGATGAAATTTGGCAAACGGATAGTTTATAACCTGGATTAACACATAGGATACTTCTTATCCCGGTTTTACGTTCGACCTCCACGCGGGCGAATCCGCTGGCCAAATTTAGTCTTCATATAAAAGAGCATCATAACTGACTCCATTCCACTCATTCCGATCCAGCTCACCGCTTGCTGCCCTCTTCAAGCGATGCCCTAAGCCGAGGTCCGTACCGGGGTACCGTCCGTACAGGGGTGCTCTTAGCGTGTAGTCTCTTAGTTTTAAGTTTATAAGACCCTGCCATAATTTATAAAGGTTCCACAGGCAAGTCCGGTTAAGCAGTGGAAAAAAACCTATAAGCTGACCTGCGAGATGTCATTTAAAAGAAACTATAACTCCATTCCACATTCAGGAGTAAGATTCAAATGTGCAATCCTGTGTCACGACTGTTTTTAGACTATTCTAAAAAGGAGAAAATAATTTAATTCAATTAAAAAGCGTGGGGTGCTTGACATTAATTGATTATAAAAATACCTCAAAAAGCACCCCACGCTTTTTAATTGAATTAAATTATTTTCTTTTTTAAAGTTTGGATGTTTGTTACTCAATCACGTTAAAACGGCTGAACGGATTTGGATGAAATTTGGCAAACGGATAGTTTATAACCTGGATTAACACATAGGATACTTCTTATCCCGGTTTTACGTTCGACCTCCACGCGGGCGAATCCGCTGGCCAAATTTAGTCTTCATATAAAAGAGCATCATAACTGACTCCATTCCACTCATTCCGATCCAGCTCACCGCTTGCTGCCCTCTTCAAGCGATGCCCTAAGCCGAGGTCCGTACCGGGGTACCGTCCGTACAGGGGTGCTCTTAGCGTGTAGTCTCTTAGTTTTAAGTTTATAAGACCCTGCCATAATTTATAAAGGTTCCACAGGCAAGTCCGGTTAAGCAGTGGAAAAAAACCTATAAGCTGACCTGCGAGATGTCATTTAAAAGAAACTATAACTCCATTCCACATTCAGGAGTAAGATTCAAATGTGCAATCCTGTGTCACGACTGTTTTTAGACTATTCTAAAAAGGAGAAAATAATTTAATTCAATTAAAAAGCGTGGGGTGCTTGACATTAATTGATTATAAAAATACCTCAAAAAGCACCCCACGCTTTTTAATTGAATTAAATTATTTTCTTTTTTTTTAGTTTGGTTTTTAAGCGTGTTTTTTAGTTTTTTAAACTATTATTTATTTTCAATTTTTTAGTTCTGCTAACTACAAAAGCGTGATTTTCAGTTTTTTTTCCTTTTTTTTTCTATATTTAAAGAAAAAATATTGAATTGCCATCGGTCCTCGATAAGTTTACAAAGTTTAAATGAAATCTGACCGTTTAAAGTGGGTCAAAATCGCGCCCTAAGGAGTCGGTTACAAACATACAATCAAACATACAAGTGAAGCAATATAAAGCGTGTAATAATTATGACACTCGCAATAAATTTTTATTTTGGTTTGACAAAAGGCAATAAAAAAAGAATGGAATCACCTTTTGTAATACATACTTAATGATGTATCGTAATTGTGATATTGTTGTAATTATAGCACATTGTTTATAAACAAAATAATAATTATCTTCATCTATTTGCACGTTTTTTTACCAAAATTCTCATTTGCATTCTCGAATTTGGCTCCATTGTTGATAGATTGATAGTTGACACCGTGTATCGTGACTCGTGAGGTCATATCGTGAGGATTTTGTTTCTGATTTCGTTGAAATAATTTTAGTAGATAAAAATACGGATGTCTTTGACATTTCTGCTGTATACGTGCAAAATAAAACGTACACAATAGAAAGGGTAAAATTAATACTGTGAATACTTACATAGCCTAGAATGATCTCACTGCTGGTACACAGGCCTCGGTTCTGTGAGAGTGGGCTGTATACACCACGCAGATGTCACATGTCTTCGAAATTTTTGGTTCAAGGACTTGACGGTTTCACTATAAAGTTTTTCCTTCA
The DNA here is from genome assembly GCA_947359405.1 of Antitype chi. Classification (NCBI taxonomy): domain Eukaryota; kingdom Metazoa; phylum Arthropoda; class Insecta; order Lepidoptera; family Noctuidae; genus Antitype; species Antitype chi. The sequence continues at coordinate 20,040,579 of OX375813.1, forward strand.
CCGTTTTGAGAGCAGTGGAGATGAGATAATTTACACAAAGAAATGCGCCTGTCTGGGTTCGAACGTACGACCTACAACTCGTGAGTCGCGGCCGTTACCACTGGGCTAGCAATGCTCTTAAAATACTAACAAACATACAAATACATAAATACTTACATAGCAACGCTCTCGTTTAGAAGACTTAATCAAAACCTTACAACGTTGGTAGCCAGGTTATCAAGGGTTATGATGAGGATTCTCGAAAGAGAATGCCATGATGTACCTAATAAAATCATTATTGTGGTAATGTTTTTCATTACCACAATAATAGAAAAGATTGTTAGTAAAACTTACGAATATGTTAGTAAACACAGACTATACACAAAACAAAGAAAACAATACAAGAAATAACGGTTGGTCACCGTTGCGACATCCCATGAGTGACGGCACAACAGTGACCCACGTATACACAGTCCAGGCAACTCGCCACCATGCTTAAGACACTATTGGAACTGCCCCATAATGGCTTTATTACATCCATAATCAGACCTTTGAAAGAGTAGATAGAGCAGGTTAAAGCTGAACATTTTAGCCCAACATACATCACACCATGTTTCCCTTAAAGATTGGGCACAGGTGTACCCCACATTTCACCAGTAAGTCCCATGTAACAGGGGTGAGCCTAATGCCATCAACCGGGCCCAAATCCAGACTCCGGGCTGGTACTGAAAAATTCCAGATAGAAAAACCCGGTAACACTTTAACACAATTCGTTTCTAATTCATCCTCTTTTTCATCAGATGGCGGCTGCCCATCGCTGGAAGCTGGTCAAAGCAGTGTGGGCAGGAAAACATCTAAAACTGGTAATAATAAACAAATAATCTTTATCTGAGCGAAACAGAACCTCATCTGCCTTATTCCAGGTGTATTAGGGTGGGCATGTAGTATAACCAGATGCAGGTGAATACCAGTATTTCATGTAGCGGTTGCATATCTACAGGCTTAGCATGACGCTTTCTCAATACAAAGTGACATTTCGTTTCTCCATTTTTGACATTGGACCGTAGATATCCTTCAACAATCTGACATTTTTTCTTTCGTTTCTAACGATCTTTGTCTAAGTCCTAATAAATGTAGACTATTTCAGAAGAATATTTCTTCGCAAACTGTAAAAATCACACTGACAATAAACTTTCTACTCGACGACCAGAAAGTATATACGATTATCTACAAAATCATGATTCGTTTAGAACGCATAACTGTGATAATTAATTGAAATACATAGCTATCTTCTCCTATTGTACATCATTTAGTTAATAGTCATGTCTATTCTTCTGTCAACAAATCGGTGCTCATGCTAAGCCTGCTGGCCTCCTCATGTATACATCATCAGCCAATGTTCCAACTGCTGCGACACAGGTCTCCTCATTTTTTGAGAAGAAGTGGACCGTAATCCATCATGCAGGCTCAGTGCAGGTTGGTAGATGTGACATATCTTTAAATTATTGTTTCTAAGACATGCCGGTTTCCTCACGATGTTGTCTTTCACCGTTTTGAGAGCAGTGGTTATGAAATTATTTACACAAAGTAGCGCCTGTCTATGTTCGAACCAACGAATTACAACTTGTAACTCGTAAGTCATTGCTCTTAGGAGCCATTCAAGTATTACGTAAGCACTACAGGGGGGCGGGGGGTCTTTTCTTTGCTTATTTTTGATGACATGGAGGATGGGGGGTCTGGATGGTGATTACGTCAGCAGAATTTATTTATTAACTTTTGGATTTTCTACAAAATTTGGTCGATTTTGCTTTGAACACATATGGCAACCCTACTTGTCTATGAATGGCTCGAAGGAAACGATGACAATATACCAAAATCACAAGAAAGTGTGCAGACACGTTAGGTGTCTGCTACCAATGTTTACGTGAGCATGGGAGGGGGGAGTAAGAGCTTCGCTTACTTTTGCTGACGAGGGGGAGGTGGGGTCAATAATTGCTAAAAAACTGCTTACGTAGTACTTGAATGGCCCCTTACCACTGGGCCACCAATGCTCCAGCGATCTGACCTCTACAGCCCAGTCAATGGGTAACATATTTCCGGGTTCGGACAACCTGTAACGGCTGTCAAAGATCTACAGATGACAGTCAGGACTAAAAACAAACCAGAATCTAAGAAACCATAATTCGCAACCATTTCAAGCTTATTTCCATTACTAAGTTCTGTTGTAAATGTGTATGTACGTGTCTTATCTCAGAAACAGTATCGTTCGAGACAAAGCAATGTATGAAGTGGCTATGCATTTGCTTAACAAGACGGTTATCGCTGTGTTATCGTTAAAAATTTGTTACTTAGTAATTAGAATCCGGACGGCGATACTGTGGGTGCTATGTGCCAGATCTACGAGTATTTATATTAAATGACAGAACATCACGCCTGTTTACCTAATGGGGAAGGGGCAGGCAGAGGTATAGAGGGTGGTAATGATATCGACGTGTAAATTCATGGTTTTTAGGGTAGAATTTTTCGTCAATATGCTGTTTCATTGAAAAGTGCGGTCCAAATGTATGTGACAGCAATTGTTTTTTTAACTTAGCGACGAACGGGTTGCGCATCGATATCCATGCTACCCTGTTTGTATCTGCGAAGATCGCCCTGAGGACACGGTGGAGCATACGGTGGAGGTCTGCCGGGCTTGGGCGGAGCACCTTCGTGTCCTTGTGGAGGTGATCGGCGGTGGCGATCTCTCGCGTCCGCCCCTGGTCCAGGCCATGGTATTGAGCGACAGTGCATGGGTAGCCGTCACCTCCTTCTGCAAAGCAGTAATGCTTGCGAAGAGGGAGGCGGCGCACGTGAGGGAGAGGCAGTATATCACCCTCACGGCTCTAGTCACCGCAAAAGACGCCCTGGGCGTCGGGAATCCCAGACTGATTCCCGGCCACCATAGGCGCGCGCTTGCGGATGGCGAGTAATGGGTAGCTCGCTGTCCGGTAAGGACCAAGCCCGGGTTGACGGTGCGTTGTGTTCCACGCGCGCCCAAAGAGATGTCAGCATCAACTGGTGAGGTCCGCAAGGGCCGATGCCTGCCAGGGATGCGGGTTGTACGATAGAGATACCGTGGCCCCTGGCACACAGGCAACTGAAGGAATACGGGTGGGTTTTAGTCAGTAAAAATCTGACACGCCCTCCCGCTCCACCCAGAGCGGGAGAAGTTATTTGATGATTTCCCACCCTGAAAAAAAAACCTTGCATGTATATCCACATTTCGCTAGTTATGATATAAGTCGAGTCAAGTCAACCTATTCTTATTGACCAGCCACAAGTTTCACACAGTATTCTAGGCTGCTATCTGCCACTACTCATGGATTGTGTGGAGGTCAGATAGGCAGTCTCTCCATCTTAAACCCTGGTATCTGCTTAGGCTGGAACCCGACTGCAACATAGCTGGGAAAAAGACGGGGCTGATTGATTTTTGGACACAGAATTGCGTAAACTCAATAACGGTTTGGCTTGACCTGGGGATCGAACGTAATACCACCACCGGTCAGCAGACTACTAAGCCAGCGATTTAGACAGTCGACTCAGTCGATTTTTCAAACTATGTACTAAGTACATAACTAAACGTATATAACAAACACACGCTACAGATTCATTACCAATAATATCTTATCAGTCGCACAACGAGCCCCATTAAGAGAACTATCTGCCGTTATCAGCAGCTTATCTCTCTGATGAGAGACACCAAATCATCGTTACATGACGTCTGTGTTTAAATTTATATTTAATTATTTGTATTTATCGCGCGATGCGATCGATTCTGTGGAAAAACACAGGGAATTTTCTAATGGCAAAGTCGATAAAACTGTTCTTGATCTCTGGAATCCACCCCTGGATAATCCATGCTAGAATAAAGAAGCAGTCTAACTCTACGATTAAGGATTAGCACATCTTAACCGCGTTAAAGAGCTGTCAGTGTCAAAAGTCCACAAGAATAATGACAGTGACAGCTCTTGAACGAATGTAAGATGTCCTGATCCAGTTTCTGTGGTGAAATTCGCCCTAAGTCACTATGCGGTACAAATTGACTGGTGAATTGTCAAAGAGTCGGATAGATAAGTACTCTACATTTTAAAGTGAGATGAAGAATGCATACGAAGTTTTGAGAAAACTTATTGATGACGTCTCAGAACGCTTTGTTTTCTTCCCTTGCCTTGAATCAATACAGATATTTCAGTATACTAAAAAAAAATGACATAAGACTTTTTGTTGCGGTATGCATGTCATTTTTTTTTTATTGACCCAGAGCAGCTTCAGATCCCGAAATCTGACAGTTACTCAGAATTCCTTTTTAAATTAATCAGTTTAATTTGAATTCGTACAAACATTGAGATAGACAGTGGTGCAATCGGACGCTGTGATAACAGACCTTATCATTCGACCGTTGTTAACACGTACTTTGATGAGTAACAATATGAAACTGTATCTTTGTTAAACTGATTGTCACTTTATATGTCCAGTTTAAGTTAAAACAATTAAATGCTGTGCCCTATTCTTCATACGTTACATATTGATTTGCATCTTCCATAGAAGTTTTTGAGAATTACCTACCTTGCGTACCTACTTGAGTAGCTAAAAGTTGGGTTATTAACCGACTTCAGAAAGGATTTTTGCATATTCCGCGATATCTCCGGCAATTGATGATCGATTAAAAAAAAATGTTTTTCAATAGATAGGGTAGGTTCCATTGCTGGAGTAGTTTTTGCTTCGACGATACGTATATTTAATCTACTTTTAATTGATATATCATAATACTAGTATGTATTCTAAAATACTTAATAATTAAAACTACGATATACAAAATAAAAACAAAAGGACACTTAGGCGTCGAAGTATTCCTCCGCATCGCTGTCATCAGGAAACGTGCCCAGAAGACTGGCAGCATTGCCACGTTGAATGGCAATGCTAATTCTTTGTGTATGTTCTATGTGGGTGTACGATAGGGATACCTCTGCCTGACCCTTCGAGGAAACACGGCGTAATGTTATGTTACGTTGTGTTTGTTTTCTTCCAGTCGATAAAAACAATTATATCACAAAAATCTCTTTTAAAAATAAAATACAAGTAAGTAGGAACCTCTTTAATATATTTTGTCAAAGCCTCACTATAAAGAATATTTTTTAAAGTATGTTTGGAATGCACCAGAATGCAAGAGTAGTTTTATAAACCTGGGTGAAAAAGTGTCATTATTAAAAGTTAAATGTTAATATTTAGGTATGTATAGTCGCCAGCACATCAAGCTACCCCAAAGTGTGAAATTCTCCCAATTGAACATGAACCTTATGCTTATTTGGTAAAGATGAAAATCTATCAAAGAAATTTGAGAAATTGGGGTAGCTTGATGTGCTGGCGTCTGTACAAAAGTGGAGCTACGTCTGCCAACAAACTGCTATGCAGTTTGGTGGAAGTAAATGTAACCTGCAAAAAAAAGTACTCAATGTTTTTTTTTCAAAAGTACTAAGGGGCCATTCAAGTATTACGTAAGCAGTTTTTTAGCAATTATTGACCCCCCCTCCCCCTCGTCAGCAAAAGTAAGCAAAGCTCTTACACCCCCTCCCATGCTCACGTAAACATTGGTAGCAGACACCTAACGTGTCTGCTCACTTTCTTGTGATTTTGGTATATTGTCATCGTTTTCTTCGGGCCATTCATAGACAAGTAGGGTTGCCATATGTGTTCGTACCAAAGTCGACTAAATTTTGTAGAAAATCCAAATGTTAATAAATAAATTCTGCTGACGTAATCACCATCCATACCCGCCATCCCCCATGTCATCAAAAATAAGCAAAGCAAAGACCCCCCCGCCCCCCTGTAGTGCTTACGTAATACTTGAATGGCCCCTAACTACTTGTCACTGTTATTTATATAGCAAGTAGTAGTCCCTATACGAGTTGGTGTGGTTGGAGTCAGTTTTTTATTTTATAATCAGCTATTTTCATACTTAAAAACGTTCAAATTCACGTAGCAATCTCATCTCAGCGACAATCAATGTCAAAAACTTGTCAAAAATGTTGGTAAACAAACTTTTTTTTTTTGACAAATTGAGACCAAGATTCTATGCGAGTGTTTTTAAAACTACGGGAATTACCCCTCAGATAGCTTCGCTAGGTAGATCGAAAGTCAGTTGACATATAGTTACCGACTTACTTATAAGTAAAACTCAAACTTGCGACGTCAACCCGGTCAGCTAAATTGAATACATAATATTGCGTCACTTACCTAAAACAAAACAAAAAAACAATAACGTTAGAAGTCTGATGATTACCTTACATAAACAAAGTTGATCAAAATAAATTCATGTGAAACTCCCTTGTATGGAAGCAAGCATTAGTGGGAGTTCCCACTGTCAGAGACGACACGAGAATAAAACATCGTAATTATTTCATCATTATTTTATATGGGTTGTTTCCAGAGGTCCACGAGTCTAGCTTTTGACAGCAGCTTTGCCCGCGTTTTATAAACTTAAACCTTCCTCATGAATCACTCTTTCTATTGGTGAAAACCGCATGAAAATCCGTTCAGCAGTTTTTGAGCTTATGTCGAACAGACAGACAGACGCGGCGGGGGACTTTGTTTTATAATATGTAGTGATAGTTAAATTAAAAAAAAAAAAATGTTTATTGCGTAACTATATATAAGTAACACGTAAGTGATTGGAGCCTCCTTTTAAGCAAACAATGCCTGTATTAGGAGACTCCGCTCTTCCATAGCAAGGTAAAATAAAGGTAAAAAAAGGTAAAAATAGACAAAAAATACAAATTAAAAATAAGATAAAACAAGTAAACAATATTAAGGTGCAGGTGTATGTGTGTGTATGAGAGTGGTAATACCAGCCTTATATTGTCCTAATGCAAGGCAAAAGCTTCTTCTCACTCAGGGAAGCCACGAGCATTAGAGAATACAATCCCCGGATCCCGCATCCCGAGATTTCGGGATCCCGGCCGTTTTTGGACCCCGAAAATCCCGAGATTGTACTTGACTAATCTCGGCATTTTTGGGATTGCCACAAACAGGCCTAGTTTGCATTCCGTAGTCCGTTGCGCCTTGACAATGACGTTGCCTAGAATATATTAATAGAGCAGTCACTTTACGCTAGAGCTACCTAAAACTAGAAGCTAAAAGGCTGGAACAATGGTCTATAATAGCATTTATTACATAATGACAAAAACATTCTTTAGATGGCCTTATGATACGTACTACACAGGTACCTTACCAAGCCCTAATAATATGTTTGTTGTAGAACTTACAAAAAAAAGTCATTTGAGTATTTAAACTAGGCTGAGACAATTCTTACGTAGGTAACTATAGTTTTGTTGTTTTCTTACAATATTGTGATTTGTGTTGTGCAACAATATTAAAAACATTTTTAAGAAATTATTCAAGTCTATTTTTTTATTTCAGTCCAACTAGAAACCACATAGTATAATCCCGGGATAGTCTCTGAATCCCGGGATTACGTATCATAAATCCCGTAGTCCCGGGATTGAAAAATATGCTCGGGATTGTATTCTCTAACGAGCATTCATCACCACCACGCTTGTTCAAGAAAGGTTGGTGATTTCAGACTTAAAATATTGACTGTAAGTCAATTTTAACAGCTTTAAACTTCACCGTAGTCAATAATGTCCATGATAAACTCGGAAAGTATCTACATATGATTCGAAAAAGTCACATTATATTTTATAAGTATGACATAAAATACTCACATTTTGAGTCTAATAGATCCCTAGTAGTAAAAATGACTGATTACCGTTACATAAAACCTGTGCAGTTTGGGTTCAGTGCATTTTATTTTTAAAATTCTTTCAATTAGTAATTTTCTTTTAATAGGCGCTCTGCGCTTCCACCATGTCATGTTATAACACTACTGAAGGTTCTCACCTTAACACTTTTACCGTACCACAACGCGAAGTAACACAAAACTCCAACTTTCTGATGTTATCTGCTCCCCTATTACCCGACCGTGATTAAACAATAGCCGTGTAATCGAAAAAATAATTTGCTCAATTTGTCCAACGGCCTGATTGATGCCCACCCAATTAATACCACCAGATAGAGATGCCTCGATTGTTAACTTTTAACCAAACGTAATTAGAACTATTTGTTTTAGCCGGGTTATCGCGACGTTCCATCGCCGAGGAACAATAGGAAAGTTCGAATTTTGAAATAATTCGATTACGGAACGAGGTGGTAGTGATTTGTTGGGTTAATTTATTTTCGTTTTTTTTTTAGGCAAAGGTAATTTAAGTTTTTAAGGCTGTTTAGATAAAACTGTTTGAAATTAAAATAAAACCGACTTTTGTTTATGTTTCGGATAACGTTAATTGTCTCATTAGTTCTGCTATGATTAAATCCTACGTAAGAACTTAATTCTATGCATAATTATGTGATAAATGTGATAATACCTATTGTACAAAAAAGTTAATTTGAAAGCTTCTGTATATTACGGGTTGACAGGGAATTAATTAACCTAGGTACTTTTGTTATTTTTCAAACATTCAAAGCTTTATTAAACCGTAAAAAAAGCTTCTAAAAATAGTTCCTCCACAGTAGCACCAAAAAAAACCTAAAAAATAACAGTAACCACTGACACCCATCAACAATCACAAGCCAATAGGTAGCAACTGGTTGTCTGGTTGTCTCACCGGCAACCGTAATTGCAGTGACGTGGTTGCGACCACCCGCGCGCTACCGAGAAGCATACATGTCGGGTTCGGTTACAGTACCTACTGGTAATATCAGATGCTTTATGAAGTCATGATTAAGTAAGGCTTCCGTTGATAATGTTTGCTACTTTAACTGAGTTGTTTTGTGTATTGTTCCATATTTTTGTGATTATTATCTACCTATTGGAACTGCCCATTAAAGCTTCGTTGATCATCATTAAGATTCGAGCTTTTAAATAGCATCCACAAACGTCTAATACATGAGTGTCTGGATGAAATCGCACGTGTAATTTTCTTTATCACACAATGTAGGCTATAAAAATGTTTTAATTTAGTCAAAATAGTTTTCAACTGCGTTGGTGATTTGCCACATATTGTCAAAATTTGTCACATTTTCTCGAAATAGAGCAGAGTGATAGGATTGGCTTTTATTTTGACAGTTCAATAACATTCATTGCGTTATTGACGTTGTTGAGCAGACACATTTTTCCAACATATGAAGCAATATCCAAGAAGGTTAATAATTGTGATTGATAGTAGGGTAGTACTCTATCAGCTTATTATAAGAATTTGACTCTTTTACAAGTTAATGATAAATTATGTTTTATTTTTAAGTACTTGAACTTTTACAATTGGTAGGTAGGTAATAGATAAATCGGGATGTTGTCTGCAACTCCACGTAAAAGCGCGTATTTTGCGTACGGGTGGGAGAATCGGTTATTCGATCCACCCAGCTCCTCGAGAAAGGCCAGCAACGCCTTGGTGTTGCTGACAATCTTACGTAGGGTACCTGGGTAACCGAAGTGTTTTGCCCTGTAATTGGTGACCACCGGGCAGTTTACAGCACATGAGCTGCTGTCTCGATGTCCTTCATGCAGGCCCTGCACAGCGGACTGTCTGTTACTCCTATGACAAAGATATGTTTGTTAAATGACCCATAGCCAGTTACAGCTGCTGTAACTGTACGCAGCTGTGGTTTAGTTAGGCGGAGAACCTGTTCCGTGAGGCGGGCATCGATCGTAGGAAGTGCTTCCTTAGCCTGCCTACACTCACTTAGGTCAAACCATATTTTGTGATGTTGGTCTCTGGTTCGTTTCCTTACCAGAACGCGTAGATATCCGAAGGGGAGTGGCGCAATGGGTTCTGGTCCCACCGGTGCCATACTCGACCGCCTCCTGGAAAATTCATCGGCTGCATCGTTACTTCGCGAACCGCTGTGTCCTTTGATCAACTGAATGGTAATATTATTGGAGCGACTTACCTGATTGAGGCTCTGGTGGCACTCGTATATTAGACCAGAGTCAACTGTGTGACTGTTCAGCGCTTGCAGAACAGCCATGCTGTCTGAGAGTATGTAGATCGAGTGATCGAGTGGGTCCTTAACTTCCCTGGCCATGATAGCTGACGCGGCAAGGGAGATACCCATGGACGACTCAAGACTCCAAGAGTTCAGGACGAAATCAAACTACATATAACCTTGTATGACACTATAAAGGTATAATGTTAGTAATAAATCATGATTTCTAGAATTAGCACATTACTAAGAACGACACGTGTCTTGTAAAGTTACAAATTTTATTACATAAACATCTGATAGCATGTGTATCATGTGATTAAGTGGGGTCAGATAGATAAAGAATCTTTATAGGTATGACATGATAATATATTGCGATCATCTTGGAAGAAATTGAAATCGATCAGCTAATAATGTTATGCTGGGATATGGGTGGTATCGATTGATCACATACCTATTCTTCAGTCAAGCCAGCGGGGTAATTGGTTATCGTATAACACTAATAGTAGAAATGGCTTTTATTTTGACAGTTAAACCAACCACATTCATTTAGATTGACCTGCGAGCTGGCATTCATAAAAAAAATGCAACGACCTCAAATAAATTGATACAACGGCAGATTGGTGATGGCTCTGGTCATTGGTATGTCCGCTTGTTGAGCACTGCTGGGTAAAAAAACCCTGTTTTCATCTGTTTTGCAAAGGTTCCATATATCTATATAAATAAAAAGAAAAGTCCTGACTGACTGACTGACTCATCAACGCCCAGCCCAAACCCTTGGACCTAGAAAGCTGAAATTTTGCACAGAGGTTCGCTTTATAATGTGGACAAGGAATAAGGAAGAATTTTTCGAAATTTAACCCTTACTAGGTGATGAAAGTTCCGCGCGGGCGAAGCCACTGGCAAAAGCTAATTTGGATACTAAGTGACTAGCTCAATTAGATGATGCGGCTGCCGTCTTTGAATACAGTTAAGCAACTCATAATGGTTTATTGAAAGTCTTCGCAAAATAAAATATCAAGGACCTACAATCATTTGACCATACAAGGGTTTTCGTTGAAGCCTTCAATTCAAGTAGAACAGCCACATTTCCATTGTCCGTCCTACAAACGTCACATTTACGACCTCCACTCCATTCTCAACTAAAATTGATTGAATATAAATAAACCGAATGTGCAATACACGTCATACTATTGCCACAACTTCAACGTTTCTAAAAGCATAGCTGTCTAATCACTTGTCTCATCTCACACTGAGCAATTGTTCCTCATGCTCCAAGCAAGTGAAATTAAACCCTATTTTGATTTCTAAAGGGTTGGTTTTTTATTGAAAGCTAAATCTTTCTCGACCTACGGCCTCACGATCCATTTCATCTCTTCGAAGCATAAACTACATTATAGGCGTCAATTGTTAACAACCTTTCGATTCTCGTGAACCGATAGTATCGATTACGTCGCTTATTTTCTCGCACTAGCGACTCGATTGTTTTATTCGATTCTCTCCCCGAGGCTTAGATCATGCGTTATTAAAATGTGATAGTGTGAGTACAATTATTTTTGAAGGGGAATTGAACGTTCATTTGGTTCCCTTGCTCGTCTAGAAACATATGAAATGTTTAAGTTCTTAACAAGAACATCAATGGAAGTAAAACGTAAAAAGATGTTGACCGTTACAGATGACATTTAAGTAGGTGTAATTAGCTAATTGATAACAGCCAAACGGTTTGATCGATCCGGTTAAGCTACGCTTGCCACGTTTGGTGCGTGGATTTTTATCTATTCGGTGCCAAGACCCCTCCGTGCCTCGGACATCACGTTAAGCCATTGGTCCCGACTGTCGTTTTTGGATCTTTGACAGTCTTTAGTAGTCAGAAGCCCGATCTGACAACCAGTCTTACCAAGGGGTAACTTATTTTCAAATAAATGGGTTGTCGAGGTCAGGTGGTCAGTCACTCCACTTAAAATACTGGTATTCAGTTGGAAACGGTGAGACTGGAAGCCGACCCCCACATAGTTGGGAAAAGGGCTAGGCAGAAGAAGAATAAGCCAAGAACTTTGTAGTGTAGAGTAATTTAAAGTTTATAAAACCTACAGCACTATCTAGAATCGATTGAAGCCTTATCCAGCAACTGAAGCGATACATAATATTTTGAGGTTAGAATTTTGACACTTGCGTTCGATATCGATTCATCTCATATGACGGATGTTATTAGCTACAATTCTTATAAATTTTGAACTTTATTCCTTTGTGTTAGGGTTTAGAGTCGTGTAAAGGATAGTGGGCGTACTTTTTATGGGCTTATTGTTTAAGGACAGTGTTCGTTTGTTTTGACAGTCAGTGTTCGGTTACGGGTGACTACGATTATGCGATTGTGTGGAGCGTTTTAGATCGACAGATAACGGGGGTGGACACACGGCTTTAAAGTTCGGAAAGCTTGCTAGATGTTCAACTCTTCAGAGGATTGGTTTTGGTTTAATTGTTGAACGATTTGAAAGAGAAAACTGTGATTTTTTGGTGCTTTCTTTCTCTAGAGACTTTTTTTTTCTTTCTCTATAAGTCTCTGTGCAACTGTGGAGCCACATCGAAAACTATGCCACACCTCTTGTCGTGTTGTCTGAGGACTAACACCTGCACTATGAAAGACCTTTGTTAGGGCAGAGATAACGCTGTAGAATTGGCTGCATTCTGATCGAAGCATATCTATTACATGAAGCAAAAACTTTGTAATCCTTTTTACGAAAATAACGCGGACGGAGGAGTAAGACATTTGGCACAGTTAAAGTGTATATGGCAGGAGGGAGAAGCACTACAGAAAGCTAATATATTTATTAAATGTTTTTCTATTTAAATTAATTATGGTCGAATTTCGACACTGCGCGACCACTAATTAATTTAAATAAAACCAACAAAAGGAATCATCATTGCGACGAAGAAGCAGACTTAACTTATGTGGCTCCTTACATTCTTCCAAGGCCTTAGTGCGAGTTTCTTTTAACCATCTCGATCAAACGTATCGAGCGCGTTTGGCGCTCCGATTGGCCCTGAATTGGTGACGGACCAATCGGAGCGCCGAACGCGCTCGATGCGTTTGATCGAGATGGTTAAATGAAACTCACACTAGGGCCACAGATTCTGTTCTACGCTAGCCAGTCTTAGCACCCGTATAACATAACTAGTAGAACACACATCGGCCCGCGCGTCCGCCTGGCCGGCCGTGTTTTTGTGGCCACCGTTAATGGTCCGATGTGCTGATAAGATTACAACACAATGTTTTACTTTAATTATATACGTGTTTGTGTTATACAACTATTAATGATTGTTATTACTTCGGTGGCTACTTGGTGATTAAGGGATGGTGATTTGGATTGGAATTGAAAAGGGAATGGGACGGTAGCTTTGAAAGGTTCAACAAAAAATACGCTAGGGCAAAAGCATTTCATCTAAATAGAAAAAAGTGTGGGTCGGCACTCGGCAGACGAAGTTTCTAACGCTTTTTCTTCATCTCCGAGTTTACTTAGTTCGAAATGGAGATTTAGATTGTCGAACACCATAAAAAAGACACCCATCAAGAAAACTTTAAAATTTTCGCAACCGCCACCTTCAATTTTCATTTTGTCCTCACTATCCCCTTCAGTACCCTTTTTTTTTTGTTGAGGTTGGGAAATCATCAAACAACTTCTCCCGCTCTGGGTGGAGCAGGAGGGCGTGTCAGACTTTTACTGACTTAAGCCCACCCGTGTTCTCTCAGTTGCCTGTGTGCCAGGGGCCGCGGTATCTCTTTCGAACAACCCGCACCCCTGGCAGAATTATTATAAGGCTGACATGCCACTGTGGATAAAAAGCCTCCTACAAAAATTTGGAACAAAAAAATATAAATAAAAGAGACATAAAATTGCCGTATCTTTGACTATAACTTCAGTAAATGAGCCAAAAAGCGTGCACTATGTCATTCAAAACAACATGGGTAAGTGGTGCTAATTTCACTAATTGAGGAAACTTGTGCAACACACGCAAAAATATAATACCCAAATCAGAAACCAATTAATCTACAGAAATACAAAATCGTGTTTACCGGTCTAACAGACCGATTGGAAACTCGATAGGTTCTCCTTAATACGCGCCTACGCACTATTGTCTAAAACGCGCAACGCTGCGTACGCGCAGATAAAATCGTTTGTACAGAGAACAAAAACAGTGTGCACCGGCTTTATAAGGATTGTGAACGGATCCGAGTATCGTGCGATAGGTCTGGATTTATTAATCTTCAAGCTGTGTACGGTGTGGGTAGGGAGACGGTATTAGGCTAAGTGGAAGCTTCCTTAGTCGGGGAGATATTGGGGGACTATTTGTTTTGAATTGACAGCATTACTTGTAAAGAAGGAGGAAATCGGGTTGAGGAAAATTAGTTCGTTCGAGCCTATGATCACCAGAGATCGGATATTCGGATGCATATTCACCTAAAGTTGAGATGTTGGCTAACATGGAATGCACTTTTGTATCGAAAAAGTCTTAATTTAGGTAAGTAATTTGTTTATTTTTTTCCTCCAGTACATACACATATTTGTATCGGGTTAAACATTAATTTTAAATTAATACACATCTGAATAGTTATGCAATCAAGAATCCCGGGGTTTTTAATAAATATTACAAATAATTTATAAAGCCGCTTCCATACTAGCTCATAATTATCACATAGCTAAAATTATCTTTAGGTAAATATGCATCCAAATATCCGATCTCTGATGATCAGACACGTCTAACCAATTTTGTAGGTGTCGTAAATAATCATCTTGCAAAGACTCGTATTGGAGGTCTACTCCGAAGCACGTAATCCATAGTTTCGACTGAAATTACGGGCATTTCCTACTCCTCATGGACATGAGTTTGGGTCCCGAACTAAGAATGAATGACAACAGTGGTCACTACTCGAAATATGTCTTTTCCCATTCAAAAAATTTAATTTGTTTTGCTGGATCAAATAATTTCGGACGAGCCCCTCTGGTGATAGGTAATGACTCACATTGAAAATTTCTGTGTTTAAATCTTTATCATGACATTTGATAAGTTGTATCTTCCTGTTACTTGTTATCCTTTTCTCCTGTCCCTGAACTTTTATCTTCAACTTGACCGATGCTGGTAAACAGATCTCAAGTACCTATTTATTCTGCTATATCGCTATCTATTCTGTTTGACATCACTACGCTTACATTAAATGCAACACTTTGCAACAATCCTCATTAATTCTGATTAAGAACTTTCCCTTTTCACATGTCCGTACTGGCAGCACAATTCGGAACATTTAGACAATACATTTCATACAATAGCCGAAAGGCAGATTTTATCAAACTCATTATTGCATGTAGGTACGTATTTAGGTACACGTCATTATCTATCGAAATGGCTGACAATTTGCCTTTACATGTCAATGTTGTACAAACACTTATTCAAACGTATTTCAAAAGTAGGTACCTGGTGTTGTCAAAAAGCCGATTTTAATCTTCTGAAATTATCGAGTAATCGACGTTACGCTGCGCTCGCGCCGGATGCCAGACCAAAGCTTTATGACGAGACAAACTTAGCTCGAAATCCGAAAAACATAATTTTAACTCTTATGTTGAAGAAGTAAAGTTGATTGTTGATTAAGTGGGATGCACAATGTAAGTTTGTATGTCTTTGTGTCATAATAACAGTAACCTGTCATGGTGTGACATTTTCATAGATTAAAATCGCGCTATTAAACGACTGTGCGATGGAATAGATGATAGAAAGATGGTTTATTTAAATAGTGGACGTGTTTTTTATCTAATGGTACTAGTTATGTGTAATGCCATGTTTTAAGCCGGTTTCAATTGTGTCGTTTTTGTCATTGAAAATAAAAACTTCACCTTCAGTACCTTTACTTGTGTTAAATGTATTTTAAAACTATTTAATAAAGACATAGCAGCCGAGATATAATCCAAAATAAAAATTTAATTCCACAAATATTCACACCATAAATTCCATAATCGCGATCCAGCCAAACACTACCCGCCATTGCAACACTGTCGCCATCTATTGATCAGAATTTCCATTACAATGTCTAACACCACCAATAGAGGTCGCTGTTCTAAAATTTAGTTTTCAACAAACGATTATTCGACTGACTTATGTGATTGTTGCAAGCCCTACCCTTTGTTTCGAGTTTCGAATTTCGATCGATCAATTTGCGGAGTGTTGTATGATTTAAGAGCTGGCGAAGGGTCGTGCTGATGCTGGATAGGACAGCTCACAGCTTATAATTAATTTTTGTTTTTGTTTGCACGCTTGTTTGAACTATAAAACTAATAAATGGTACTCGTTTGAAAGCGTGTTTTGTTTCAATAGTATTTGTTTTAGAATTTGTTCTTTACGTGTTGGGTTGTGCGTGAGGAAAAATAGAAGGAATTGTTTATGGGTTATTTAGAAACGAGGATGGGTTCGTCGTTTTTAATTGATGCAAGGTGGAGTTGTGTTTAACATTACCTTATTATTAGTACAACAAGGAACAAAAAAAGCTGCAGATATAAATATGCATTTGATTGAATCTTTAGAATTTCTTTGAGAAATGCCGCTGACAAACTGTTTGAATACAGTTTGGCAGACTTTATGAATCCTACTGTTAACCCTTAAGGTTGATTTGTATAGTATACTATACACTAAAATAAAAAAAATATTCTCAGAAAACAAAATAATTTAAATGAAATTTTCTTACCAAAAAGTAATTTCAGAACGCACCTCTTTCAAATAATAAATAAACGAAACTATTATCTATGGTATATTTGACAGTTGTGACGTAAATGTGAAACCATGCGCAGGAATCTTGTTCACGTCAAGGTACAATTAATTATAATTTCTTATTTACTATAAAAATCGAATATATGTGTTGTGCATTCAAATCACAAATGTATTGAGCTCAAGCTAATGCTAAATTATTTACGTAATACACTTATTTTCATCGCTTTTTATGAACATAATCTTGGGTGTATAGCATACCATACGTTGCGACTGTTTGCTCAACAAGCATCTTATTTGTGATGTATATTATTCTATACACTGCCAACTAATGGGTGATGGTGATGTCAGTACTATAATTGACTTTGATCGTATATTATTACGTTTACGTTTTTTTACTTATCGACATTTTTTTACTAGGTACTTTTTTCTTGCATGGTGTGGACCTTGCTTTCATGCTTGCTTTTAACAAATTTGTTCTAGCCTGGACAGCGTGATCGGTGTAGACGCATACTAGCACTCGTTCCTAAATTCAACGCTACTTCCGACGTCAGTGATGCCACAAGCAATGAAGACGAAGTGAACAGTCGCGACTCATCCCCTGCTCCATCTATAAATTCATCGTTAGAAAGATTAGATTTCAATAGCCCAGATACATCCAGTAATGATTCCTATATAGAAAACTCAGATGAAAATTCTTTATCGATTTTCCATCCACACTTGGAATCCATAGATTTTCGAAGCCACGAAGTTGTAGGCGATGCCTGCGAAGATCCACCACCACTCACACCCGTTCTTTCCACAGTATTTCCTTCCGATACGCAATGCAATTATAATGCTATACCTTCTATCGCATCGCTACCCTCCTTATCATCAGTTCAACCGTCGCCATCCATGACCATCTCAAGCAGTTTCGATATGAGGTGTATGCTGGTCTTACAAAAAGCAACCGACAAATGGCGAAAACTTCAGTCCAGGATTCGGTGGCTGAAGAGAAAAAAATAAAGAAACCAGCAACTGAAAGGCCCATAGATGCCATCAGATATGACGCATTAGATCGCTGGCCGGAACACACTGAGTATCAGAGGTGCAAATAATGTAAAAAAGGCCAAGCAAGTACTCGTTGTACCAAGTGTAATGTCAACCTTTGTTACGTGGCTAAAAGAAATTGTTTTGTAGCTTATCATAAGCACTGATGTCATTACTTTATTATACTTTGAAACCATAATTTATCGTTGTATTATTTTGATCAAGCTATGTCAAAAGTGCATTTTGTATATTATTCTATACGCCCCTTACACATGCGATTTTTTAACGTCGGGAGCAATGTATAGTATAGTATACACTAATTATCTCCGATTATCAGCTAATTAGATTTTTTACCCTATTTTTCCTACCCTTATTTTAGGTCTAATAATCATAATCAGGTATTATTTTGACGTTTTATTTCGATGAAACGTCGTGCGACCTTAAGGGTTAATACAGATTTAGAATAAATAACAAAATATATGAGAGACGTACTTACCACACTTTGGGTCTGTGTAGAAGATTATAGTTTTGTCTTTCTTCCTAGACAAGATGCGACATCTGTTTTTTATACATAAAATTCAAGAGTGGCTAAAATAAATCCACCAAAATTATCATCATCTGACCAAGTAAATTAAAAACCATCGAACAATCCTGATCTTAACTTAAACACACTCAGACCAAGTGTTGGAATGCACAAAATAAGTAATAAGACAATTACCTGTTGGCAAATGTTACCGATACGGAGCGCCACAATCGGCTCACCGGCCCACAATCTTACCATCGGTAATTTGGTAATAAAATGAAAATACGTTCGCCTCTTATCTATAATCCACTCTATATAAATATCCTTCACTATATAAACATTCACAAAACCCCATAAAACATCTCAAACCACACACATCCCCCAGACGATTGTGAACCTTTACGACCAAATTGAATCTTAACATTCATTATCGAACGTTAAGTACTCGTTCGAAAGCAATAAGGATCAATATTGTTTGATCGTCAAAACGGTGTTCTCCTTTCGCGGATTCGTTTCGATTTCGCGTGGCTGCAAATTTAATTTTCTTTAATAAGCTGCTTAAACTTGGAGCAGAGGAACCTCAACTTTGTTTAAAAGGCTTTAAGGTTTGTAGTTGTGGTGTGTGTTCCTTCCTGTTGGAAGGCATGTATCGTGATAGAGAGCATGTTTCATCGGTCCTGATGCAAGTGCAGATAGGGGCCCCGCCCATGCTTTTTTCGTGGTTTCTCCTAAGTAACAATGGGGTGATCTGCTAACTAAATAACGAGTGAGATACATCTCGAGGAGGCGATGTGCGAGAACAATGTTCGCTTATTTTCTTCTGATGGTTCGGTCTTTGATGGGATGGTTCGTCGAAACGGGTTTCTCATTTTTATAGCGGTTTGTTTTAAATGATTGAAGAATCTTTTGAAACTTTGTTAGGTTCTTGGGTGCTGTGCGCGTAGGCATTCGAATGAATAGACTACTGTTCAATTCTGCTTCATTGTTAGGTCCAACAAATGTTGCTTTGAGGTAAGGCACTGTAATTCGTGGCAGAGGCGTAGAATAAATTGTATGGCAGAGGCAAAGTACCAAGTTAACTTTCACAGGTCTCATCGAAATCCTTATTCATTTGCAACTTCTTGCGCAACCGCAAGTTTTAAAGTGCAATCCTTCAGAGTTCCAAGAAGTCTTTGTTGACATACTATTTCCAACTGACTATCCACGTCGGGAATCCCAGGCTGATTCTCGGCCACCGTAGGCGCGGGCTTGCGGACGGCGAGTAATGGGTAGCTCGCTGTCCGGTAAGGAATAAGTCCGGGTCGACGGCGCGTTGTGTATCACGCGTGCCTCAAAATCAAAATCAAAATATTTTATTTCACTTGCCTGCATGGGCACTTATGAAACGTCAGAAGCTAGGTGCACGGTTCCAATTTGATGGATCCAAAGAGATGTCAGCACCAACTGGTGGGGTCCGCAAGGGCCGATGCCTGCCAGGGGTGCGGGTTGTTCGAAAGAGATACCGCGGCCCCTGGCACACAGGCAACTGAGGGAACACGGGTGGGTTTTAGTCAGTAAATGTCTGACACGTCCTCCTGCTCCACACAGAGTGGGAGAAGTTATTTGAAGATTTTCCAGCCAAAGACAAAAACAGTTTTTAAGAAAACTTTAAACAAATTTCGTCTTTTTATAAAACGCGATCTAACTTTAGGTCTAGCCTAAATATCTTAGCTAGATTTGCATTTCCACCTTTATTTCGATTTGGGTAAACTTAATTAATACAAAAAAAATACAACTTAGCACTGCACTAAGTTGTCAGTTTTGTAAAAAGAACAGCATTTCTATTCATATTGGGTTCTTAATTCAAAAATTGGCTCGTAGGTTTAAACCTGATCTAAATAAATCTTTGTTCTGTAATGAGGAGCTTGGATTTTTAAAATTCAAGTGTGAATGGCAATAATCTAATTAAACCCACCAGTGCTCATGCCACTATTTCCTCTTAAACTTGCCTACAGAGAATACAAACCATAACCTCACTTCTACAAAAACACAATGCCTATTAATAGACCGATACATGAACACAGAACAAATCCCTTTCAATAATCACGAGGAAACTTCCAACCAATTTATCGATATGACGCGTGTATAATATTCCGTTAAATTTGTCATTTTATCCTGTATTTTAATTAGCCGCTGGAGCTTTTCCTGTTTTAATCGCGTTCTTGCCTGTTTGTTCGCTTAGACTTGTGATTAGGACAATTTGATTCACATAATGTTGGTGAAGGAAAATGTGTGGGTTAATGGTTTATGAGCATAAGGGTTAAAAGGTCGATTTTATTGTTTTTCAGGAATAATGTGTTGATTGATTATTTTGGTATGGTTTGTTACTGAAGCTCTTGTTCCATTGAGAAGATCGCCCTGAGGACACGGTGGAGCATACGGTGGCGGTCTGCCCAGCTTGGGCGGAGCACCGCCGTGTCCTCGTGGAGGCGATCGGCAGCGGCGAGCTCTCGCGTCCGGCCCTGGTGCAGGCCATGGTACGGAGCGAGAGTGAATGGTTAGCCGTCACCTCCTTCTGCGAAGCAGTAATGCTCGCGAAGAGGGAGGCGGCGCACGTGAGGGAGAGGCAGTATATGCGCCCTCACGGCCGTAGTCGCCGCGGGAGAAGCCCTGGGCGTCGGGAATCCCAGGCTGATTCCCGGCCACCGTAGGCGCGGGCTTGCGGACGGCGAGTAATGGGTAGCTCGCTGTCCGGTAAGGACCAAGCCCGGGTCGACGGCGCGTTGTGTTCCACGCGCGCCTCAAAGAGATGTCAGCACCAAAGGGTGGGGTCCGCAAGGACCGATGCCTGCCAGGGGTGCGGGTTGTTCGAAAGAGATACCGTCGCCCCTGGCACACAGGCAACTGAGGGAACACGGGTGGGTTTTAGTCAGTAAAAGTCTGACACGCCCTCCTGCTCCACCCAGAGCGGGAGAAGTTATTTGATAATTTCCCATCCTCAAAAAAAAAAAAAGAAAAGCTCTTGTAGGTCGATTTTGAACTTAATTGCAGTGTTATGAAATCCGTAGCTTTAGTCAGGAATTGCAGTATTTTAATGAATGGTTCAGAATTTTCTCCGCTTCAACCTCAACTATCTCTTCGTCACTTTCACCTAATTCTTACCTATGTTCATTCTTAAATTTACTTCTTTTGGTGTCATAGATAATTGCTCATCCTCCTTCTTTTCGGTCGTCACTGAGAGATGGTTATTTTTCTCAGACTTGGGAAGGAAACCAGTCATTGTTTTGTACAAAGTATATTAAATCAGCAGGTCGTTGGTGTCTTCTTAACAGACTGATTACTTAGTTTGCCACTAAGTAAAATGGAAGCCCGCTAGGTAGTTTTTAAAATTAAAACAAAGATTAGACGTTTCGCTCCACATGTTATGGATATTCTTTTTGGTCATGAAAAACTATTTCAATTTGGAATGTAGGTAAATGGAAAAGAATTTGGAAGGAGATGATCAGACATCTTGTCAAGTCATCAATATTTTTCCTGTGGGTAGATGTGGTATTTAACTAGAAGAAAAGTTGACGAACCGTATGATGATTAGACACAACACACTTTAAATTGGGAGAGTTGGTTGCTACAAGAAACGTTTGGCAATAGTGTTGACAGGGAGCGTGTTTGGTAAACACATGTCAAAAATTGTCACAGAAATTGTATTAAGAAAACAAAATGGCGATGGAGTTCCAATTAAATAACTACTTAAAGTACGTTCGGGCCAAAGATGTGTGAAGTTTTTGCCTTCGATACTTTATGAAGAAGAAGAAGAAGTTCTGATTTTGACCACGTGCACAGAGAACATTGTAGCATTGTATCTATAACTCCATTAAATTCTCCAACAAATAAATAAGCAATTTATCTTTCAAAGTTTCAAACCATAAACTCAACGGACAGTATTCCGCGCAAAACACAGATGTCGCTGGTGTCGTTCCCGCCAAACCAGTCGGCATCATGGCTGGTGGGAGGAGCCCCGTGAGCCTCCGCCCCTGAGGCCTAGCTCTTCAAGTTCAACTTAAAAACTTGATTATTGTTTCATGATATTGTAATAAGGAAAAAAGATAGATTATTTGTTGAGGTAAAATATAAAAGTCGGGCGTTGATTGGTTGTGTGTATCTAGTTGCAAGTATACATATGACATGAACGATGCAGGTCACTTAACCACATCATCGAGACAGCTAATCACATAAAAAGCTGTAGGTGATTGTCAAATCCATTGCTTATTGTGAAATAAAAATAAATAAGATTTTGTGAAGAACAACTTTGCTGAATGGATGATCAAATACGTTTGTAATGCTCTATGGGCAACCACTAATTAAACCACAAATGGAACTGCGGGCTAATTGCGTACCACACTTACCTAATAACCAGAGATCGGATATTCGGATGCATATTTACCTAAAGATAATTTTTAGCTATGAAAGTATGGAAGCGGCTTTATAATTTATTGGTAATATTTATTAAAAACCCCGGGATTCTTGGATTGCATAACTATTCAGATGTGTATTAATTTAAAATTAATGTTTAACCCGATACAAATATGTGTATGTACTGAAGGAAAAAAATAAACAAATTACTTACCTAAATGAAGACTTTTTCGGTACAAAAGCGCATTCCATGTTAGCCAACATCTCAACTTTAGGTGAATATGCATCCGAATATCCGATCTCTGATGATAACAGTAGCAATGGCTCTCATTTTTTGACAGTAGGTACCGTCAATAACATTCATTGCGGTAATTACATTGTAGGACAGTTTTTTTTTAACATAATTATGGAGCAGCCAACAACAAAAGCAGCCTTATAAATCCCAAAGCATTTATTTAAAACCAACTATGTATGCCGCACGGGTTGATCGATCAGGTTAAGCTAACCTTGCCGCGGTTAGTCCGTGGATGGGTGACCATCTTTACATTCCAAGACCCTTCTGTGCCTCGGAAAGCACGTTAATTTTCTTTGGTATTGTTCGTCAAATCGTTGAGCTCCTCAAGTTCTGAGTTGAGCTGCATGATTACTGATAAATGCGTGCACTGATTGGACAGGTTCTTTCCTCAAAAGACCATTTCAGATACCAATCCACATGGTGTTCACATGATCTGACCAAGAATATGTCTGGACTTTAAAAGAGACTGTGACCTCTGAGTTTGGTTCGGCCTTTTTCCTCAGAGCGGTCAGATATGAAACGCCGACCTCATCTAGTTTTAAAAATATGATCGACGTTTAAGTGTTTGTACAAACCTAAATATGGCTATAAAATCATAATCATTTATCAATAGCCGTTGGTCCCGGCTGTCACACATGGATCTTTGACAGTCATAACGTCTGAAGCCTGAAAGTCTGACAACCAGTCTTACCAAGGGGGATTGTGTTATCCAGTAACTGGATTGTCGAGGTCAGATAGGCAGTCGCTCCATATAAAATATCGGTTAGACTGGAAGCTGACCCCAACATAGGTGGGAAAAGGCTAGGCAGATGATGTTAATGTGCTGTGTGATAACAAACGCAAAACACACAGCACCAACATCTAACAAGGAACTAATTTTCCTTGAAACCCAAATTAAAAAGCTACTTACTTTCCCCGGTTATTGTCAACAAAGTGATCTCGCCTCCATTGATCAATGGTGTTCGATGTTGTACAAACAAATTAACGCCGGCGGCGACTCGACAACACTCTTATTAAGAAATGAATCGAGACGGCTGGTTAGGGTTGCCTCTTTTGGTTGGTGAAGTTTTTAAGAAGATGCTGGCATTGTTTAGTGTCGATTAATTAGAACTTTCACTTACACACAACTTAATTAGGTTCCGTGTGGTGCCGAACGTAAAGAATAACACCATCCCATCTCTTCCCGTGGGTGTCGTAGGAGGCGACTAAAGGACTTACTTGAGAATGGGCAGCAGCGTTCTCTATGCATTTTACTACCATACTGCGATCGCCAACCCGCCTGCCAAGCGTGGCGATTATGGCAAGCCCCCCCAAATTGGGTGAGGCCTATGTCCAGCAGTGGACGTGTTTCGGTTGAAACAATTAGAACTTTTGCTATAGGTGGCGATTCTTTTTAAAATATGAGTATTGTTATCTCATACTGACATACCGAGAAGGAAAAAGACAAGTCACGTTTTAAAACTGTCAATCTAGATTACGTCACAATTGCCTTGAATTTATATATCTTCTTTATATATAAAAATGAATTGATATTCGTTAGTCTCGCTAAAAGTCGAGAACGGCTGGACCGATTTGGTTAATTTTGGTTTTGAAATATTTGTGGCAGTCCAGGGAAGATTTAAACGGTGAGAAAATATAAAGAAAAAAAAAATGTTTTTTTGTCTCACAAAAAGTTCAGGCAACTTTTATTGGCGGTACGAAGTTCGCTGGGTCAGCTAGTATAATTATAATTATTTTTCATTCACTTTATTTTCGAATGAGAGCAGTGCTGGTCCAGTGATACCTAACGGCCGCGACTAAGAAGTTTTAGGTCGTTGATTCGAACCTAGGTTGGTGCATTACTTTGTGTAAATGATTAATTTATCACTGCTTTCTAAACGGTAATGAACAACATCGTGAGGAAACCGGTGCTAGAAACAAAAAATCGAAGACAAGTGACATCTACAAACCCACATTGGGCCCGCGTTGTGGATAATAGCCCTCTTAAATAGAGGAGGCCTATTATAGGATGATCATGTAAGCATTCTTGCTAGGATAACAATATTTGTTGCCGTTTTTCTTCATAAGAAAATACAAATTGCCATCCAGCCTCCAAAACTGGACTGTTCATAAGTGCGTTTACAAAGTTCTATGTGAACAATAATGTTAAACATGAATATATACAGGGTGATTGGAAGATGGGTGCAAAGCTTTAAGGTGAAGATAGTATAGACAATTTAGAACCATTTAAGCCATGGTTGTCTTAGCCGAAGTCTTACCAAATTTTTTTTTTTTTTAATAAGGTTTAAAAGACGTGTTGTACAATTTTTTTATTTTTTCTGAGCTTTAAATGTCTGTAAAAAAAATGTCTAATGACACAGAAGCCAAAAACATGTTTTGCTTGATAGCTTACACATTACTTTAATTAAATAAATAAAAAATGAATTCATTTATCATTCAATTTGGCCATAATTATGCAGTTTACATTAAATTTTGAGAATTTCCGAAAAAAAACTTAAAAATTTGGTTAAAAATATTTGGTAAGACTTCGTCTAAGACAACCATGGCTTAAATGGTTCTAAATTGTCTGTACTATCTTCGCCTTAAAGCTTTGCACCCATCTTCCAATCACCCTGTATATTGGGTTGAGTAGAGTTTTGGCAGCCCTATTGAATCACGCTGCGGCCCGCGGCGACGCATATAAATTAAGGATTTACACATCATGTTTCATTTTTCAAGTCGGTTAACGTCCCCCATTGACACGCAGTTGGACGGATCAGGACGATTTTCAATAAGATTGGGTGGTAATGAGTTTACAGACAGCTCTGTTTGGATAGCGATATTAAAATTTGTAGGGGAATGAAAATCGGAGACTGATGTTAAAAAATAAGCAGTTTGAGTGTTGGAATTTATGTACTGGGCTTGCAGCTGTATCCGTATCCGGTTTCTGTTCTATTGGAGTGAATTATTTAGGATTTTTTAACTACACTATAACTACTTGATTTTTGACTGCATCAATCAAAACCGCCACAATTTCTCTTAAAAAATCAGGCAGTTTTTTGTACGTAAATCGTAGTATTTTTCGATCAATGGAATTCCAGTTCCATATTGTCATTGAATGCAGGGAAATTCTTTTTTTTATAGGTTGGCAGCACTGGTTGTCGGTCGGCTAGGATAGTTCATTTAGAAAATTATTAAAAAAAATATTCTAATTATGTTAAATAGTGTACTATAGTCGTTCCCAGTTATTTAGTTAGTACGTATATCCATTGATTATTCAGTGTTTTCGTGTGATTATTTCCTTTCACAACCAATTTTCTCATTCAACCCTATTTATTTTTTCTATAGGTACCTAATTTTTCTCACAAAAATCCCTTCTCCAATACACGTAAACTTTAATACCCAACAACGTTCAAAACACAATCACAAAACATCATTAAAGTGTTAACTGCTTAAAATTCGCGATGACGTTTCTCTCGCGATTTGTAAACATGACGTCACGTCCGGTGAGGCTGTGGCGGAAATTCGACCTCTCCCATCTTTGAGAGGGCGCAGGCAGGGGGTTGATGGAGTGTGATCTTGTGCTGTATCACGAGTGGTAAGGGGCATCGGCTAGACAGGGTTTTGAGGGGGGTAGTTTTAGGAGACAATGTAATTTTGAAAAAAGATTTTTGGTGCTGAAACAAGTGAACATCGTAATTTTCCAACAAAGAGGATAGCGGAAACCAATTCGTAATATTTTATTGCGTTCGTTTTTTAAGGAATTTTCCTCTTTTTTTGTTTTATAAAATGGACCTTAGATCCTGCACAAGCTTTTCTTATGATTATTGGTCTTAGTATTACGTATTAGTTGTCGCTACAAGAAATAATTTTCCGAATAAAGCTCATTATGGATTTGCATATTTTCTCAAAATCAGAGATGAGTAAAACAAAGATAAACCTGCAAAAAACTCTATCATACACATTAACCGATAAAAATCTCGCGTTTAACAAAACGAAACGATTCCAGCGTAATTTCAGCTAATAAATAGATTCACTCCCGGAAAGCCAGGTACACGAAGAAAAAATATAATTAACTTAATTGGAAAAAAAACGTCTAAAAAGGCATTATAATTCACCTCTTAATGCGTCCACCGTTTTTGTTAATGTCCCAAGAAATAAAAATGTTGCAATTAAAAATATATTTCGCGTAATGACTTCGGGCAGATGATAGAAAATGGAAGAATTTTTCTGTTTATTTGATGTTGGAGCTTGATAACTTATGTATGAAATAATACGTTTCATAAAACAAAAGGTGTCGAGAAAACAAACGTTTGTGAAATAAGTGCGAATATTCTACGACATAATTATACAGGGTGTCCCAAAAGATAGTATCAAGTGGATTTCCAGAGATAGAGCACCCCTTGGGGTACCCGAACCACCCCCATGTATGTTCCGCGATTTTTGTATAGTTTTCGTGTTATGATTTTTTTTCTGAATTTTTGAGATTTTTCGGCCTAAAACACTTTTTTTTGAGTGGAAAACTTTTTAATTTTTTTCTTTCTCCAACTGAAGGTAAGTAAGTAAGTAGATAAGTATCAACATCTGTTGAAAAGGTTGAAAACATACCGGAAAACCCCTGTAAATGCATATCACACTAACTGTAGCAAAGGCATTCACTTTAACTGATTGAAAAAGAAAAATTGCGTTGTTGCTACATTATTAGCAAAATCCTTCAATATGATTCAGATTGAGATTTATAGTTTGTTACCTACGCAGTTAGGATTTGATGCAGGAGTTGACACAGCAATCCCTGAAAACCTGAAACGAAATGCCCATTGTAGCGCTCAGTTAGTCGTTCAGCAGTGTGAGTGTAATTTCTCTATTTATTTTTAAGTTGAGTTTAAGATAAATTGTGGGATTTGGTGGAAATCTAGAGTTAAATCCATACTCATGTTACAGATGTCTGCCGCAGTATGCCCCTCTCCATCATGAGATGACGGACTCTTGATAAAATGATCCTACAATTTAAATATTAAACTGTTTTTGAATGGTCCTGTCTAAACTAAAGTTATAAAGCGAAAAGCTTAATTCTTTGAATTTTTGTTAAATGATATAAATGATAAATTATTTTATTTCTGTAAGTAGGTTTGTACAAACACTTTTATACGTCAATCATATTTTTTAAACTAGATGAGGTCGGCGTTTCCTATCTGACTACTCTGAGAAGAAAGGCCGAAACAAACTCAGAGGTCACAGTCTCTTTTAAAGTCCAGACATAATCTTAGTCAGATCATGTGAAGACCATGTGGATTGGTGTCTGAAATGGTCTTTTGAGGAAAGAACCACACAGATTGAGTGGACCTGTCCAATCAGTGTTTGTTATGCTTTCACGCTAAAACGGCTGAACGGATTTGTATGAAATTAGGTACATGTGTAGACCATGAACTCAACAAACTCATGATCGAGACTCATGTGGGTGGTGCGCAGCTAGTTTTAAATAAACAGGTATTGTGAAAACTACGGCCAGCCACAACACTCTTCATGTTTCACCACTGTATCAAGTTTATTAACAATTTATTTTCCCTTTTTTTTCAGGTAAGTGCAGTACTATCACCTAACCATCTCCAAAGCTAGGTAAGTATAAGTACTTACACAATCAAAGAACAAAATCATTTTATTTTGAAAATTTCTGAATTGCATGAAATCAGCATTTAATCCTAGGTCTTAAGGTCTTATTCAGATTTGCTATGCGACCATAATATAATATAATATCATCGTTGTTGTCGTTATATCATTTCTTAGCAACAGGATTTCTCTTGCTCCGAATCCCAACAAGGATTTACCAAAAAAAAAGAGAACGTTCAATAATTATTGCATAAAGACTCTAACAGACCGCTGCCGATACAGCTTGGTCAGGTACTCCGATGAGATGCAGTGCTACTGTGGAGCCACACCACAAACTATATGCCCCACCTCTTTCGTGCTCTCTTTGCAATAACTCCTGCACTATGAAAGACCTTTCCGAGACCAACGATAACGCTGTCGAAGTGAAGTGGCAGAATTCTGGTCGAAGCTTGTTTGAGCTTAATTGGAATCATCGACACGACGAAGGAAGAACTGGCGCGATATTTCTCTAGTAGGTAGATCATCAATGTCCATGAAGTTTTCTTAGAAATTAAATTGTTGTAAAAGAATCGGGTCGCGCCTGTATCCCGCAGACAGCCCCTAAGGTGAACCTAGTCCACATTTTTTGTATACAAACTTCGGGAGTGTTTTACTCCACTATCTGACATGGCACATCTAAAGTAAAACATGATATCGTTTGGAATCATTATTAATATTGCGTGTACGGAAACAGAATACTAAAATAAAACCCATTAAAAATTTAGGAGCCAACAAAGATTCGTTTTTCTTGCAAATTTTACTTAACTTTGGGCGTGTTTAAGTAATAAAAGACGTGTAAAATCTCCAAAACCAAGTCAGTACCGACAAAGTTCAATTATCGAAAAGTTCAGTAAACTTTATTGGTCATTGATTTATACATTGGCTTTTTCATAAAACCCGATCTTCCAAAGTACTTTGCTTAATTTTTTCGCGATTTTTTTATAAAAATGACCCTGCATCTCATTCAATAGCGTTGTGCGTGTAGACTAGCGTCTAACTGCTCATCACTAATACTATCTCTGTCGGACACGAAGCCTGGTGAGACAGCGTGATTTTTAGCCAGGCCCACCAGTGAGTTCGAGCCCGCGATTAGGTTCCCCTTAATGCCCCCTGCCAGGCACGAAAACACCACTTGTCAGAACCAAAGATGCTTCTCCATTTTCCCAATTTTCCCCAACCTACCTTCCTTCTCAGTATTCCCACCTTCCTCCACGATAATACAGCTAAACAAAAATTACCCACACCAGCCCATAATTAAAAAAAAAGACAGCAAAACAAACGTTCCGTAGCACAAAGCAGAGATAGCCCACTTCACGTGTTTAAACCGAGCCAGCTTAACAATTGTTCTCCACCGACGTCGCTTGTACATTATGGTGGAGCATTTGAATTGTCTGAATAGATTAAAAAGTTTGCAACATGTGAGCTCTTTTGCTGTATTGATTCGTGTTTATGTTTGTTTGTTTGTTCAATTGTGGTGAGGCTTTTTTTGTTCGGATCTTTATCGGGCCGGTTTTGTTCTGAGGTCGTAGGTGTTTGACGTAGCTGTATGTGTGTGTGTAAGTGTGAGTGTGCTGAAAGGTTACATGAAAGTTTGGTTGATTTAGGGCTGAGTGTTCCATAGTCAGATAACTTTTATTTGGAGAATAAATCTGACAGTATGACATATTTTCTATACAAAAGCTGTCAAACCGCAATATTTATTCCTCAGTGACTATTGAAAAATCAACCCATAGGGAGATGAAGAAATCCGTGTTTTATCGGTAGGTAGGTAATTAAATTGCTGCTGGCTTCGATTGCTTCTTACAAGAGGTTTGTAAGGTAGGGTACCGCCAAACTGTAAGCTGTCTGAATTCGTATCAGTACCTAAAGCTTTCTACTCACTAGTTTGATACCCAATTATATTAGTCTTCAGTACATAAAAGTTGGCGAGGGAGCAGTCGTGGCTTAGTGTTAACGACCCCAACCTATGAGTTGAAGGTCGTATGTTCAAACCCAGGCAGACGCTTACTTTGTGTAAATTATTTCATCACCACTGCTCTCAAAACGGTGAAGACATGTGACATCTACCACCCCGCAATGGGCCCGCGTGGTAGATCACAGCCCACTCCCTTTCCAAGAAAGGAGGCCTGTGACCCAGCAATGGGAACCACTGATTATGGTAAATAGATTTTCCGTAAGTTCTGCAGTCTTTTTGGGTGTTTTGCTGACCGAAAATTATAAATAAAATTATTTTTTAGTAACCTACTTAAAAACAAGATGATTTTGTTTTATGCATAGATGAACGAACGAATTTACAAAAAATCTAAAATTTACCTTCAAATTTATCAACGCCTATTCGAAAACACAAATTGCAAAACAAAATCCACCTGTCATATCCTTTCATCATCCATCTCCTGAGCGTCCAAGCGTCCTGTAACCTTCCCGTATCCGTCCCGGACCAGTCCCGCCCCGGGATCGTGCGCGTCTCGCCGAGGAAATTAACACGACGCGCGTTCCGCATACGAATTGCGTCCGCCGTGTGTTCGCGCAAAAACTTGGAATGATTGGGATCTGAGCATCTGTTGGGGATGCTAATGTAGGCATCTATACAATATGACGTTGGTATTATATTGTGTGTTTATGGCTGCAGGTGGGTTGGGGTGAAAAGGAATATCCAAGGCTTGGAGATCAATTCAAACATTGGTAAAAATTCTGGCCATATTGCTAGTTGATAGTTAAGCGTTTCGAGGAGTTCGTAGTTAGATAATAGCACCCACAGGGGTTGATCGAAGGCTACGCTTGCCGCGGTCGGTTCGTGGACCATCCTTAGTATATCGAGACTCCTCTGTGCTTCGCCGTTGGTCTCAAGTGTCATTCGTAGGTCTTTGATAATCGTTACGAATCGTCAGAAGCCCGAAAGTCTGACAAGCAGTCTTACCAATGGGTATCGTATTACCCAGTTATTGGGTTGTGGAGGTGAGATAGGCAGTCGCTTCATGTTGGTAAATTACTTATACAGACAGACAGAAAGACAAAAAAATATCTAAAAATATAAAAGAGGAAACAAATTACAATCAGCAATTTTAATTTTTTGTATTTGTGGTTTATTGATAGCCAGTAATTAGCACCCAAGATCGTCACCAATTAAATAAACCCATCAAAACAACAGTTACATTACAATGTAACACATAAATACAACAACATTCCTCAAAGCAGCCGAGAATATATCACAGAGAAGTCCGACCAACAGATAAAGTCATACACTTTCTTCGAGACAACGAAAACAAAATGGTATAAATTTTTGCCCTGCACAGTATTCAAAGCGCAGTACCAGTACAAACAACTGCACGGTATCTGAGTCGAAGCGATAACGCTGCGATAGCGCCACGATAACGCCGCGATCACGTTACGCTATCGTCCGAGTCACATTGTTCGATATCGGCGACGTGCACTTTCGCTAGATATGTAGGGGTGGCGAGTGGGAAATGCAGTTCTTAAGATGCACTTTATTTGTGTTTCGGAATTGGTAGAGATGAGTAGGGACTCTTCAAAGTGCCTATTTTGGAAGAGTACATCTCATCATCACATCTACTAATATATATATTATACAGGCAAAGTTTTTATTCATTGCGCAAACTTTAACCACGAATTCAGCATACCATTCTAGACCCCCCAGCGAAGAAATTTTTCGTCGGTTTTACACGTACCGAGTAAAAACTTTTCCTGTATATATATTTATATATTATGTGTATATGTTACCTACCGGCCAAACCCGATTTCAGGCCAAACTAGTTTGTCCCAGGCCAAACTGGTTTATTAAGCCCCCCACCCCGATTAAATGAGTTAGGTTAGGTTAGAACTGTGACCAAAAGGGCGCCAGCCGAGTGTTACCGGCCAAACCCAATTTCAGGCCAAACTAGTTTGTCCTAGGCCAAACATACTTAATTCTACACGTGATATGTCGCAGCCAACTAGGTTAATTAGCCGTTTCGTTAACAGCCTTTGGAAGTAACGCTCGCCGGCCGCTGCCTACGGCACCGCTCGCTGCGCTCGCTCAGCTCGCGCCCTTTTGGTCACAGTTCTAACCTAACCTAACCCATTTAATCGGGATGCCCCGGCTTAATAAACCAATTTGGCCTAGGACAAACTAGTTTGGCCTGAAATCGGGTTTGGCCGGTAACATATATAATATTATAAATGCGAAAGTAACTCTGTCTGTTACGATCGTCATGAAATTTGGCAGAGATATAGCCTGGGATATGGAGAAGGACATAGGCTACTTTTTTACGTGATAACCATCATCCACGCAGCTGGAGCCACGAGCAAGAGCTAGTTTTTAATAGTAGGCAAATGAAAAGGAGGAAAAATTCAAGGCTATATTAATGCCTCCTTTTCTTGATATTGAAGAGAAATATCTCTGGTCAAGGTTCTGGCAAATACAGAAGCGTAGTTAAGGGATAAATTTGGTGCTGTCCCACAAACAATGGGGCGCTTAATATCTGGTCCAGCGTATCCTGTTGTCAGCACGCTTCAGGAGTTGATGGACGCTACTGAAAGTGCCAAGTTCGTAGCTAAATTCTGGGCTGACTGTATTTAGACGCTAAGAAGAAGTTAAACCTTATATCTATCTATATAAATAAAAAAATAAAATTCCTGACTAACTGACTGACTGACTCATCAACGCCCAGCCCAAACCCTTGGACCTAGAAAGCTGAAATTTTGCACAGAGGTTACCTTTATAATGTAGACAAGGCATAAGAAAGGATTTTTCGAAATTCAACCCCTAAGGGAGTTAAAGCAGCGTTCTCTATGCATTTTACTGCGATCGCCAACCCGCCTGCCAAGCGTGTGGCGATTATGGCAAACACCCCCAAGTTAGGGGAGGCCTATGTCCAACAGTGGACGTCTTTCGGCTGAAATGATGAAGGGAATTAAATAGGGGATGAAAGTTCCGCACAGGCGAAGCCGCTGACAAAAGCTATAGTAATATAAAGCATTTTCTTTTTACTCAGTGACTGGTAGACTTTTCTTGCTGAGCCTTGTCTGTTATTAGTGTAGCTGGATATACAAGATGTAACTTAAATAACGCACAACCTCTGAAGGGGTTATTGTACTCATCATTATCAACAACTTTTACTATGGGACCAAATCTGAAATCGCGAAAAAAAAATCAGCTGTTGTATAACTGGCTTGGATAGTCTCCTAAGGTCTACTAGTGGTCACGCCTACCCTCTAACTAAATTATGAAGGTATTGTAGATTAAGCCAGCAATTTATAATTTTATGATTCGTGCTCATTTAAGCCGAAAATTATAAAAGATGGCAGGGACATCCACGCAATCTGATACCATGAATTCAATACCTACATGATACTGAACACATGCGTAGAAATTAGTCGTTGGTTATAAAAAAAAAGCTGTTTCATACATTTTAGCCACGTAGGTATCTATTGCGCATTTTTATGACACAGCAGTTTTTTTTTTATTGGTGAAACATTTTAACGCTAGGAACTCTAAAATCAGTTACAGTTTTTGCGTCGATGTGCCTGCACACCTGTTTTTAAAACTTTCATAAAAGTACACCAACCAAGAATTTTCGTCGTCATGGAAAAAAACCACCCCTTTCAAAACTCTGGCGTGCACAGCCCTACAACACGATGCAAGTTGCAGCCGATAGAGCATTGTCCCCGATAAAGTTGTTATTGGCTGATAAAGAGAAAGTTACTATCGACCAAGCTTATTTGTAAATATGCCACTTAATTAGCTATTTAAGGTGACATGCCCTATCAAGATGCTGATGTTTTTGTCTCGTTTTCTAGTAGAATTGTGGGCTTCTAGGTAAAATATGCAAAATTGAACATAATAGTTAACCATTTATGATTTAAATTAGTTGTAGCAAAATTCGGGCTTGGGCCACACAAAACTATACAATGGCCGGCGTCGGAAAACACGTAGAAAATGTTTTCTAGATTCATTATGGAAGTTTTCTAAACCGTATCCATTGCGGTTGGATACATTAAACAAATGACAACCCTAATTTCCCTGTGTTATTTTCTCTATAATTTCAAATTCACCATGCAATTATGTCAAAGCAGAGCAAATACCCCGTCGATTATTTGGGTATGAAAACTAATCGACATCCTTGCCCATTTGCATACTTAGACTAGTTATTATGTGTTTCAAAGCGTTTCTGTATTTATATAACGACTTGGATTGACTTCAGCTTTTCGGTAGTTCATGTGGGTCAAATCCATTTAAAAATTTGCCATCATCTTCAGCGCTGACAGAATGTCACTTTGTCTAGGCCCTAAGGTTTAATTTTCCTTATTTGGTAACTAAGTGATAATATTACTTAAATTAAGTACTTAAATTTTGAGAGCAGTGGTGACCCATTGGTAACGGCTGCGACTTACGAGTTTGTAGATTTGAAACCAGTCAGGCGCTTTAATTTTTGTTAATTATTTCATCACAACTGCTTACAAAACGGTGGAGGAAAACATCGTGAGGAAACCGGCATGTCCTAGAACAAACAATTCGAAGACATGTGACATCTACCAACCCGCACTGAGCCCGCGTGGTGGATAACGGCCCACTCCCTCTCACCGAGAGTAGGCCAGTGCCCCAACATTGGGAACGTTATAGACTGATTAAGTAAAATAATTAAATCTGTCAACATCAACCCGCTTGACTACATCCCCAGTCTCTAATTACCCTCCATTTGGCACATTGGCTTTTTTGACCATTGACCCTTATAACTTCCAATTCTGCTTACCCACTAACAGCTAATAAACACTGCGCAGTAGCACACATTCTAAGAACATACTGTATATTACCTAGCATTGATAACGTGTTTTGACTCGTTTATTTTTATCAACGCTTGAGAAATGTCTGCAACTCACATTACGATACGAGAAAAGAATTGTTGTTTGCGTGTGGTCCTGTTTGATAGTATATACTCATGATTATTTATAGAAACTGTGGCAAGTGACTGCCCTGGCCTGGTTTTTTGTGAAAATGAGTGTTAAAGAATGTTTAATTTTAATATTTAGAGCAGGGATAGTTGTTTTTGCCCTGTCATGTTGCTGTGGCTATTCACCCCCACATTTTACTTCATTGCATATCTCACAGCAGATAGCTAGCTATCTGCCTACCTATACCTATGGTACTGGTAGTCTATACAGTGGAAAACGCGGACTCATTCTGTAAACGCTTTTGTATACCTTACAAAAGCGATCCCCAGTCTCACAGCCGATCATCATCATCTTCCCAGCTAATTCCCAACAATTTTTCACGCCTCACCTGATGCAGCTGAATACCAGTATTTTACGACGACCGACTGCCTATCTGCCCTACACAACCCAGTTACTGGATAATACTATAACCCTTGGTAAGACTGGTTGTCAGACTTTCGGGCTTCTGGCGACCCGTAACGACTGTCAAAGATTCACGAATGACAGCTGGTACCAACGGCTCAACGTGCTTTCCGAGGCCCCTCGTCTTGGTATGTAAAGATGGTATTACCCTGTAACTGGGTTATTGAGGTCAGATAGGCAGTCATTTTATGTAAAATACTGTATTTGGTTCGACTGGAAGCCGAACAACATAGTTGGGGAAGGGCTAGACAGGCAGACAAGGGCAGAAAAAGACTTCACACACAGGATTAATCAAAGATTTTCTCATAGATTTAACACAGAAGCTAATTGACAAACCAACTCAAAAGGACAATATAATCAGCAATACACCATTCAGCAGATATTTAGCGTTCGGTCGTTAGGGGTTGAATAAAAATCGCAATAATCTCGTGATCAGTTAAGGTCGGTGTAATGGCGAATAAATCAGCTGGTATCAACGTTACGCCGCCTCTGTCAATAGCTTTGAGGTGGCCGGGCCTGTTGGATTAGAGGGGATCGGTCGGTCAATTAAATTGTCTGGTTCATTTTACATGGGAATTTGAAAACAGGACACATTCCCATAATCCCTTCAAAATCTAGTAGCAATATGGTCTGAATGTAATAGCAAAAATGTCAGGAACTTGTCAAAAATGTAGGTAGGTAAATTTGACATATTTTTAACAGATTGATGATAGCTAAGATTAAAATACCAATGTCTCTGCTTTTGTAAAAACCGGCTCCTGATGAAAAACAGATTGCCTTGCTTCTCAATCTAGTAGGTAGATATAGTCTACTGATCTAGTTCTTTTAAAATATTCATGGGCAATTTGATGTCCTCCTTTGATTTGCTTTATAAGCATGAAGAGAGTCATATTTTTTTTTTAATTATTTATTTTATTTTTTATTTTATTTATTTGCTATAAGGTATCTCTATTAACTTTCTATCTTCCTGAATATACCTCATTTTAATATGAGTCTATTTGTAAAGTTCTGTTAGAACTAAGTGATACTGATTGTATTTTCATGTATAAGTGAACAGATCTTTCAGCGCTTTTCTTCAATAAATGAAAATTGCCATTCAAAAACTCATTTATTTAATAGTTTAACCTTCACAAAACTACATCAACCAAGCCAAGAGTATTTTAATGTCTTGCCCGCTCTTGCCCATAGTACTCCTCCTGCGCTTTGGAAAGGGCAACTAGCTTAATTTTTCTGACTGACTGACTCCTTGACAATCCAAAAATGTCAAAAACAAGGTCAAAGTCAAAGCATTTATTTCAAATAGGCACTTAAAAGGCACTTTTGTTACGTAACGTTAACATTTAAATTAAAATAGAATTGATTCTAGTCGCCCCTCCCAAAATGTAGTTTCGTATAGAGAAGAATGGGCAAGAAACTCCACCGTTACTCTTTTAAAATTTTTTAAGTACAATATTTAACATAGTACATTCATTATATGATTATGTGTGAAAAAGATGCACCCAGAATAAAATTACCATACCAAAATAGGTAAAAGAATTAAATTGAAGCAATACAGATAAATTAATTCAATGATACATATGGTGCTCACACATTTACAAACATTGTAAAAGTAAGTATACGATTTTTCTACAATATTAACAAATAATGAGTCAGTGTGTGAGTTAAAGTAAACACTGAGTGTAAAACCATGTCATAAATATAATTAATTATACAAATCAATTAGCAACCAGATTGATTTTGTCTAGACTCTAGATTGTCCTATGGAGCAGGACCAGCATGTTTCTAAGCATTTTTATCTTGGATATAATCCTCTAATTTGTAATACGCTTGTTTACAAAGTTTACTTTTAATATGAGTTTTAAATTTCCTTTCATTTAAGTATTAGTGTATTAGTTGAGTTTGATTCGTCTGTTCTGCCTTCAACAAATTTGTTACGCTCACCCCGTCGGTCCCATCCACGCTATCCTACCGTTCGTATGAAGTCCATTATCGAGTGCTGGAGATCGGCGGATAAGGCTCATAATTTGCAATAAATATAAGGGCGGAGGTGTCGTCGCCTTTGTTGCCGGTTCGATTCCCGGCTGTGGCGGATTTTGTGCCATAACTTTTAGATTGCAGATCATTTTTGTTCGTGTTTTTGATAAGGTTTTTAGGATCGTATTTTAGGTATTTCTAGACTACACAGAACATTATATGAAGTGTAACAAACAATAGATTTATACGGAAACCACCTACCTAAAAATTAGACCACATTTTGGAGTAACAAAGAAAAGGATACGAAAGTAGGTTTGTCAGAGGTGTCTTATAATATTACTGTCGTCCCATACTTATTATCTATTATTTTTAAAAGAATCACCGTGGAGTTTCTTGCCGTTTCTTCTCTATAGTAAACGAGCAATTAGAACCGTGCATCTAGCTTCTGACGTTTCATAAGTGCCCATGTAAGTTTATGTGAAATAAAACATTTGATTTTTATTACACTCTATTTAAATCACAAATGTTGATTAACAGAATAATTTTCAGCATAAAATGGATTTTCCAGGCTATGCACTATTTTAGAATAAATCATAAACAACGGAGTATCACATGTAAAGTATTCGTTCCCATAACATAAGACATAATTTTACAACATTGTAGCGTCGTACTGACGCCGTCGTATCGACTATCGATGTTTGAGTTAACATCGATAAAATTTAAATTTGCAATCGAAGATAAACGTGTAGCGCTCTCGATAACTTGAACATAAAGTAAAATTATTAAAATGATACAGAAGGGACTCCTTAAAGTTATTGTAAAGAAACAGTCTAAAAATATGCCTATCTGTCAACAGTCTCATAAGATTAAAGTATTTTATTGGATAATCAGCCTATAACGTTCCCACTGCTGGGACACTGGCCCCCTCTCTGTGAGAGGGACTGGGCTATAATCCACCACTCGGGCCCAGTGCGGGTTATTAAAAGTATTTATTAGAAACCATAAAAATCTATAATCATTAAGATTTCTTTAACTAATTTCAATACTTCGTAAGAAGTTAAAAACTATTAAGAATGCTGTTAATCAATAATAAATTAAATCGAAGCTAGTTGACAGTTAAATTTATTGAAGTAACGTTCGGTAAAATCATAGGTTACTTATGTTAGAATATAAATAAAACCATAGATTAAACTTAATAGAAATTAATTATCGATATTGAAATGAATGTGTCGCATCGTTGTCAACCTCTTAACGTCTTGTAATTACAGTAATCAAAATTGTGTTACACTGATAGAAGTAATTGGATGTAAGATAAATCAAATATAAACTCAACTTAACTGTGGAATGCAGTTTAAATAAATACTTCATTTCTTTTTTCGATAAAACATTTTATATTTTTAAAGACATTAACCCCTTTATTTATAAACGTTGCTTAAAGGTAAGGAATGATCAGCGACTGTTTAACCATACATTTTTTAACTTAATCAAAATTTATGAATATACCCCTAAATGACAACTTAAGTGGCAGTGGGCAGGGCAAATTGCTCGCAGAACAGATGGCTGATGGGGCCGAAGGTTCTGGAGTAGCGACCGTGTACCGTAAGGCGTAGAGTTGGAAGGCTTCCCACAAGGTGGACCGATGACCCTGTAAAGGCCGCAGGAATCCGCTGGATGCGGGAAGCACAGAACCGGTTGACATAACGGAGCTTGGGGGAAGCCTTTTTCCAGCAGTAGACGTCTTTCAGGTGAAATGATGGTGATGATGAGATCGAGTGCTAGGTTAGGCAAGTGGGCCTGCGGGCGGCGGAACTGGGGATGTATCGCCGCTCGAATAGTAAGGCCCATACGGAGTGTTGCATGCCTGCCTCCATGAAACGACGTATGGTCGTGGGATTGGCCGCTCTTGGTTACGGGGCCCGCTAAGCATGGTAGGCTGATACCTGTCGGGGGTGCGGCGAATGTACATGTATCTCCTGGGCTCCTACACGCTTTATATTAGCTTCACTTGTATGTTTGTTTGTTTGTTTTGTATGTAACCGACTCCTTTGAGCGCGATTTTGACCCACTTTAAACGGTCAGATTTCATTGAAACTTTGTAAACTTGTCGAGGACCGATGACAATTCAATAATAAAAAAAAAAAAATGAGAAAAAAAATCACGTTTTTGTAGTTAGCAGAACTAAAAAATAGAAAATAAATAATAGTTTAAAAAACTAAAAAACACGCTTTAAAAACCAAACTAAAAAAGGAGAAAATAATTTAATTCAATTAAAAAGCGTGGGGTGCTTGACGTTAATTGATTATAAAAATACCTTTTTAGTTTGGTTTTTAAAGCGTGTTTTTTAGTTTTTTAAACTATTATTTATTTTAGGTAGTAGAAGGAACAGTTAAGTCGGTAGGAGTCCGAAATAGCCCTCGGTTCTCCCCAGACATAGGGTATCTATGAGAAATTCCCTAATTAAAAAAGAAAGACAGGTTGGCCAAAGTGCACTGGATATTTCTGTAAGAAAATTCTCTGTAGCATTCTGGAGAATGCTCGCCCCCTTATAACATGAAACGAACAGTACCTATGTTGCAACATGTGACTGCAATCCATCACTGCCCTCCACCATTTTTAGTCAAAATGCGTCTATCCACCAATCAACGCAGTCTACCAATACAGCAACTCAGTCTATCGCATTTCATTGCTGAACATGGCTCTCCCAAACTGCGCCACAACAAAATGCGTGATGCTGTATACATATTATGTAGGTACGCAAAGAATCTTTTTATCTAAAGTCTCTTTAACTTTTAAACAAAATCTTGATAGCAAAAGTAAATATTTACAGTCCTATCAGCTATATCAGCCATCTGTTAAGACTGTACAGACTGATAAGATAGAGATAAGATTATTCTGCCTATTTCTATCTTCTTGGTGATAAACAGACTCAGATTTTATCTCCCTATTGTCTAAAGAATGCCTTGTACTTGAAACTTATTTATTCATTTAAATGGAGAGTCTATTTAAAGAAATTGGACACAATATGAAAAGACGACATATACACGAGTTACACGCAGCAACGGTAGAGGCAATTGCAACAGTCGCCACTCGTCGACGGATGTAGTCGACGCGTCGGCGGCTGTGGTCGACGCGTCGGCGGCTGTGGTCGACGCGTCGGCGGTTGTGGTGGACGCGTCGGCGGCTGCCGTCGAAAACCCGCCGTATGTGTATTTGCGTTACCACCCTAGGGTTAAGTGTCACTTGCACATCATAAAACGAGAAGGTCTATTTGTCTATGAGTAAAGTTTTTGAACAAGAAATATTGTCGAAGATGTAAAGCATTATCGACCTGGACTATACTGTCCATTCTGTGGCCCCTTTGATTCCTCTCCATAGCATCTATTACAATAAAATGTATCGTCCCATGTCGTTTACAAGATGGAGACTACAAGACAGTTTGCATTAAACACCTGTACGCTCGGATAAGTACATCATAACCAGTTTGAACTGCCGTTTTCCGGATCACTCCAGTTTTATAGATGTTTCTAGATTCTATGATGATGTGAGATAAGGATTATAGTTTGAATGTGGTGATGGTTGTAAGTGGTGTTTATAACATGTAAGATTATTTTTCAATCACTTTGAGATATTTGTATGAGAGCAGTGCTGGCCTTAAGAGTTGTATGTAGTAAGTTCAAACCCAGTCAGACGCTTTACTTAGGTAAGTTATTTCATCACCACACTGCTCTTAGAACGGTGAAGGAAAACATTGTAAGGTAACCGACACGTCCTAGAAACAATCATTCGAAGACATGTTACATCAAACAACCCGCACTGTGCCCTCGTGGTGGATTACGCCCACTCCCTCTCACAGAAAAAATGCCTGTGTCCCAGCAGTGGGAATATTATAGGCATGCTTATAATAAAATTTTAAAAAATTAAAAAGAAAGAAAACATGTTTATTCTGCACAAACAAAACGCACATTACAAAAAATATAATAAAACCGATACACATACAAAGTAGCTAAAAGCCCCGTATTCGGGTAGAAAAAGTTTTACTATATTGTCCGTTGATTGCTAATGTCAAGGCTGGGGGGACCATAGACAATAATGAAACCCTTTCATTTGTTACCTAACACGGCATGATTGAAAACAATAACATTTTTATTTCGTTCGTCACTTTTTTCCTCTAGATGGTTTTCGATTTAATATGACGTCACACATA
Organism: Antitype chi; assembly: GCA_947359405.1. Taxonomy (NCBI): domain Eukaryota; kingdom Metazoa; phylum Arthropoda; class Insecta; order Lepidoptera; family Noctuidae; genus Antitype; species Antitype chi. Next base: position 20,082,711 of record OX375813.1, read on the forward strand.
AACAGCGGACAATCAAGACGCTTCCAACGATACCTCAATTGTCAGAGTATAAAAAATAGTTTAGAAGTTATGAAAGAACAGATGTTCATACATAACATACATCCCGGTCAAATTATAATCCTCCTTTTTGCTTCGCCAAAGTCGGATAATAGATTAAATTTTCTTAGCTGACCAATGCGAAGTGAATAAACGTAGTCTAGTGGATCCATGCTCATTCCTTCACGGAATTTCCAAAACTACAGACCACGGAATTCCATACAATCATAAGTTAATACTCTCACGACACCTAACCACTTAAATTAACACTAAAAACCCTCTATCTCCCGATAAAACCGAATCAAAATCTCAACAGCATTTCAGTAGCAAGTCACCACAGACGGACAGTGATATTGAGCCACAAATATAGATAATGACTCAATATATTGCAGTGCGTCTGCCAGTCAGACCGATAAATAATGGCCGATAACTATTTTAAGTAATAAATGACGCAATATGGCGGCTTAGTAATTGAAATAACACTATAATATTGTTTCATATTTAATCTTTGTTTGTTGGGTAGTTAATTAATGTTGAGATGTTTCTATGTGTCTTTTTCCGTAGGCTGAGGAAATTGGAGATATTAATGTTGTTGGGATTATTGATTATATTGGAATCAAATTGGGAAATACGGAGTCCCTTTATAATATTCTGAAAACAAATATAGGTATGCTACGATAAGAATAATTGTGGATTTTTCTTGTTTTCCGTGACATTACAAACTTATTGTCATGTAAGTATCTTTTATACTGTGTCGTTTTCTTACCAAAATTCATACTAGACAATATAGACATAATATTATCTAGAACTGCAAAAATCGCTATTTCTGTCTGTCAGTTACATTTTCACGGGTAAAAAGGATTTCAATTAAACTTGGCGCACAGGTAGACTCTGATCTGGGTTAGGGTAAAGGATACTTTTATTTCAGTAGTACGTTCCCGTTGGATAATTTTACTGACTACAACCCACCCGTTTTCCTTTAGTTGCACACGTAATTGAAGGAAAACGGGCCACGGTATCTCTTTCGAACAACCCGCACCCCTGGCAGGCATCGGCCCTTGCGGACCCCACCATTTGGTGCTGACATCTCTTTGAGGCGCGCGTGGAACACAACGCGCCGTCGCATCGACCCGGGCTTGGTCCTTACCGGACAGCGAGCTACCCATTACTCGCCGTCCGCAAGCCCGCGCCTACGGTGGCCGGGAATCAGCCTGGGATTCCCGACGCCCAGGGCGCCTCCCGCGGCGACTACGGCCGTGAGGGCGCATATACTGCCTCTCCCTCACGTGCGCCGCCTCGCGAGCATTACTGCTTCGCAGAAGGAGGTGACGGCTAACCATTCACTCTCGCTCCGTACCATGGCCTGCACCAGGGCCGGACGCGAGAGATCGCCGCCGCCGATCGCCTCCACGAGGACACGGCGGTGCTCCGCCCAAGCCGGGCAGACCGCCACCGTATGCTCCACCGTGTCCTCAGGGCGATCTTTTTCAATACAAAGTGACATTTCGTTTCTCCATTTTTGACATTGCACCGTAGATATCCTTCTACAATCTGTCATTATGTCTTTCGTTTCTAACGATCTTTGTCTAGGTCCTTATAAAAGTAGACCATTTCAGAAGAATATCTCTTCCCAAACTGTCAAAATCACACTGACAACAAACTTTCTACTCGACGACCACAAAGTATATACTATTATCTACAAAATCATGATTCGTTTAGAACGCATAACTGTGATAATTAATAGAAAAACATAGCTATCTTCTCCTATTGTACATCATTTGGTTAATAGTCATGTCTATTCTTCCGTCGACAGATCGGTGCTCGTGCTAAGCCTACACACCCCTGTCGCCAATATACAAAGTAGGATACGACTCGTCTACACAACATAGTTGAGTAAAGTATAGCAGTGAATCAACAAGTTCAAACGCATTTAGGCAGGCGTGCCGTATCGGTGCGCCATCAGACGTTATATTACTTAGTTGCACAGAGTTGCATTACTGTAGTGTTATCATCTGTAATGTTACTGATAAGCAGGTGCCTATCGGGGGCTGTGTCGATCTGTTTCTATTAGGTGTGCTGTTTCTTCTTGTATTTTTATTTTAAGTAAATTATAGGATTCATTTATGGTAGCTTATCAATATGTACGAGTTAAAATCGAATTTTGATGTAAAGCAAACAAAAGCCAAAAAATATATTTGGTTGAGCCTAGCCTTTTGCCAGCTAGGTTGAAGTCGGCCTCCAGTCTAACCAGATACAGCTGAATACCTGTATTCTACATGGAGTGACTGCGTATCTGACCTCCACAACCCAGTTACTGGGTAATACGAAAACCCTTGGTAAGACTGTTTGTCAGACTTTCGGGCTTCTGACGACCCGTAACGTAGGTAGATTGTAAAGATGGTCACCCATTTGCAGATCAACCGTGGCACGCGTAGCTTAACCTGATCGATCGACCCGTGCGGCTGTTACTACCTACTTATCAATCTTAGATAGAGTTTATTTCTGGGTTCTATAAAGGTATCTATTTAATTTACCTTTTTAATTCTTGTAGTTACAGAAATAAGATTTATGTTTTTGAAATATCTGTTAAATCCGAAGGCCCATTTAGCTCTAATTTTTCTGACTAGCTGTGCCTCGCGGTTTCACCAGCCGTTAAATTAGATTTTTTGCTCCTCTCGTAAGGGTCGTATAGCGGTGGTATACATGTAGCTCACTCAAGAATTTGGCTATCAAATGCAAATAGACTTTTTCAAATCTGACTGGTTTTTCCAGAAAATTAGAGCGTTAAAACAATATTTAACTAACTCTTAAGTATTATTACATCTTTACAAATAAATTAAATTTAAATGTCTCTTTGTAAGGACAAAGTAACAGTTTTTTACTAAATGCATATTAAAAAGTTACAAAAGTATACACGATACAAAATAAAAAAGTTTTTTTTTGTCTTTCTGTCTGTTTGTTGCTGCTAATCTCCGAAACTACTGGACCTATTTCAAAGGGACTTTCACTGACAGATGGCTGATGTTAAAAAGAGTAACATAGGCTTTTGTCTCTGGGTGTCGTATTTTATATGACTACATTTATTACCTTGGGTTCTGCCTGTAAAAATTATTGTATGTGTAAATGAATAAATAAATTAATTAATTTCCGAGATCTACGCGGAGTCGCGGGAAAAACCTAGTTAGAATATATGTCACCGGCCAAACCCGATTTCAGGCCAAACTAGTTTGTCCTAGGCCAAACTGGTTTATTAAGCCGGGGCACGCCGATTAAATGGGTAAGGTTAGAACTGTGACCAAAAGCGCGCGAGCCAAGCGAGCGGAGCGAGCGGCGCCGCGGCAGCGGCCGGCGAGCGTTACTTCCAAAGGCTGTTAACGAAATGGCTAATTAAGCTAGAAACCAGTTTGGCCTAGGACAAACTAGTTTGGCCTGAAATCGGGTTTGGCCGGTAACATATATAATTCAAAATACTTATTATCTGCAGCATCTACACCGAATAACATCGCCTGTAAGTGAAGAAACACTTTTCGAACACCTTCATTCCCCCAAATCACATCAAAAACGTACCCAACCCACTTGTCCCACTTCTAACTAACTTAAACGACCATAAATTACTTAGATGGACATGAAAAGCTACTTGAGTCAAGCCTACCTGTGCTACATCAATTAGATTGAAACTTAACGCGTTGTGCATAGAGTGGCGACTGTATCGCGACGGGTAATGGCGCGAAAATCGCTGATAACACCCCCATTTTCGCCCCCAGTCAGCCCGCTTCCACCCCCAGTTTCGCCCCCGACGCCTCCCGGTATCAGGGGGCTAAAGATCCCCGATCGGTGTAATTGTCTGGTAATAGATAATAGTTCCGACTTTGCGGTTGATTTTTGATTTGCTGGGTAGGTGATTAGATGCGACTGGATGTATTTATCGGTGGGAGGTTGGCCCAGTTGTCAGGGATGTTATAGGTACTGCGTTTAGGGGATAAGCGGATAGCAGTTAATTGTAAAAAAAAAACAAGATGATAAAAATGATTTTGCGTAGTTTTCTTTTCGGGGAATTAAGATCACATAGACGTGAGCAAATTGAATTTGCCAGCTACGAATTGCGGCACGTAAGTTGAACCAAAGTGGCGGATTTTGTTTGAACTTACGTGCCGCGATCTGTAATTTCTTTCCAGACTTCCATGCTTCGAAACATGCTGGTCCTGCTCCATAGGACAATCTAGAGTCTAGACAAAATCAAACTGGTTGCTAATTGAACTGTATAATTAATTATACATTTTTGACTTTGATTTACACTCAGTGATTACTTTAACTCACACACTGACTCATTACTTGTTAATATTCTAGGAAAATCGTATTATACTTACAATGTTTGTAAATGTGTCAGCACCATGTATCTATCATAGAATTAATTTATCTGTATTGCTTCAATCTGATTCTTTTAACCTATTTTGGTATGGTAATTTTATTCTGGGTGCATCGTTTTCCCACATAATCATATAATGAATGTTCTATGTTAAATATTGTACATAAAACATTTTAAAAGAGTAAGTAACCTTGCCCATTCTTCTCCATACGAAACTACATTTTGGAATGGGCGACTAGAATCAACTCTATGTTAATGTAAATGTTGACGTTCAAAAGTACCTTTTAAGTGCCTATTTGAAATAAATGCTTTGAATTTGACTTTGACTTCAGTACACGGTACATACATTAATGACTATGCTAGAAGGTGACTTCATTATTTTCCCTGCGAGGCAACGAGTGCACGCACTCTTACCTTCGGTTGTTTGTTCTGACTTTAGTTGAACTTACGTGCCGCTATACAGGGTGTCCGGTATTTAATGGATAACCTTGAAATGGTTCATGGTAGAACTAATGGCCATTCAGATAAAAACATTTATTAAAGTGAAACTTTTATTACATCGTCTCAAACTTTTTCGTCTGTGTGTTGCATGTCGCGTGACGTGTCGCGTGACGGTCGGCCGCGGAGTAGGGATAAAGTGAAAGGCGCTCGTCAGAGCAGCCGAGGCCAATATGGCGGCGCCTATAGTTCGCATCAGCTGACCGTGTAGTTTTTAGTTAAATGTCTATAATGTGAAAAAAAAAGTTTCACTTTTACGGTGGTTTCATAAAACCACACAAGTTTTTATTATTATTTTCTGTAAAAAAAAAACGACCGACTTCCGAAAAAACACTACAAAGTGAAAAATAACTTTAATTTAGGAAGTCGGTGTCTATGGATAAGTATTTAAATTTTTTGTCACCGCCATCTGAAATTAAAGTTATTTTTCACTTTGTAGTGTTCTTTCGGAAGTCAGTTGATATTTTTTTTTATTTTTTTTTACCGATTAATTACAGATAAAAATGTTTTTTTCTAAATAGCCATTAGTTCTACCATGATCCATTTCAAGGTTTTCCATTAATTACCGGACATCCTGTATATAACTGCCCTTTCATGCACAGTTTCGCCCCCCGACCGACCCTTGCTCGTTGAAGCGCCAGCCCGCGCCGCAGCTGAGCCAGTAGCTTTAAATTCCCCTTATAATAATAATGATGCCAATTCGATCCAGCCTGTCCCCAATAGCGATAGCTGTCCCCCTATCAGTGACGCCCTGAGCCGAGGTCCGTACCCCACAGGGGGTGCCCTCAGCGTGCAGTCGCTTAGCATATAAATTTAGTTTGTAAGCCCTGGCTGGAGGCATTAAGTGTAAAATCTTAATGGCAGCCCCAGGAATGACCGGTTGAGCAGTCACGGCCTCTCAAGGCCAACTGCGAGATGCCCTACAAAAAAAAAAAAACAGTTTCGCCCCTAATATGCGGACTACCTCACTTAAAATATGAAAAACACTAGGCCTCGACTTCGAATAAAACCACAGATCTTACCTTCGGTTAATCAACATTACCAGCCAAATAATTATCGACTCCACTAAATATTAATCCCACCTTTACATCAACTATAGCTATACTATTTTTTCCGCTCAGCGTTCCTTTCGGTGGCAGTGGAGCCGTCTACCATTCGCTCAATCATCTGCTTATCTCGTCGGCTATCGGTAGGTAATACATTGTATCACATTTTCATAAGAGATTCATTTACCTTGAGTTTTGCTCCCCCTTAGTCGAGTGGCAGCGTTTCCATTACACGCAGCGGCTTTCTGATTTTCAAAAATACCATTTTTTTTTCTTCGTTTCCACAAAGGTTTTGATTCGAAGGCCTATCATTTCAAAATCAGCCTATGTTGCCACTACCAGGACACTTGCCTCCTTTCTTTGACAGAGAGTGAGCTGTAATCCACCACGCGAGCCCAGTGCGGGTTGGTAGTTATCGCATGTCTTCGAATTATTGTTTCTAAGTTTTGTCACGATGTTTTCCTTCATCGTTTTGAGAGCAGTGGTGATGAAATAATTGACACAAAGTAAAGCGGCTGTCTGGATTCGAACCTATGATCTCCAACACGTAAGTTACGACCATTACCACCGGGCCATCACTTTTTTCTGATTTATTTAGCTCATGTAAATATCTCTGTTGTTAATCTTATTTTTTTATCGAATAAACAATTTAATAGAAAATATAAATCATGCTCATTTCAATTAATTAATTAATGTCGACTCGCATGTCCTATAATCGTTTATTTTGCAATTTGGTTAGGCAAAAACCTGCTACGTCACTGACAGACTTTTAGCAGGCACCTATGTACCTACTTAGTTATTTCTGGATTTTAAGTTGAGGAAAACAAGTTTAATTTTAGTAGTATTTGTTACCAAATTATTGGATTTGCAGGTGCAGCTCTAAAACTTAGGTAGGTATTTGAAATAATATTTTAAAAAAAAGCTTCTTTGAATATAATACATGTAAACTGTACATCCCTAAAGGATTAAGCAGAGGTGTACATATAGCACACCCTCAATTCGCCAGTTAAGTAAGTTTAAGGCCCTGGTAACTTTAAATATTGTCGTTATGAGCGATAATAATTCTTATTGCAATCCGATACGGGTTAAAATATGTTGTAATAAATTTGGAATAAAAAATTAGCAAGCATTGTCGTAAAAATGCAAATAAAATCGTATAAAATTAGATATTAACTATTTAATAATAAACAATCCATCACTGGATGCAGTTTGGCATTTGGAATTTTATGGTATATTTTTAATTATAATTGTTATTGAAGGGATAAACTGGTTTTAAAGATAATTATGAGATGACTTTGATGAGTTTTTGAAGCATTAAAGTATGTTTAATTATGTTTTGAGTTCCATCACTCTATGCAAAAAAGTCTTGAAAATATCATATATTTTTGTTTTGCTTTTTAAAATTATTTACAGTTAAACAGATACAATGGTTTAAAAAACTACCGTATTGAGCGTTTTCAAGAATTCACCGCCTCAAGAGCGTTTATTCTGAAAATGGGCAACGTCGCAAGTAGCTGTCAAATATTTCACTCTAGTGATTACTGGTACGGAGGGGGCTCGGTATGTAATAAATTGTCACTCATCCACGGACTGCGGCACCTCGCAGGCGGGACCTCGGCAAGCGTAGCTTAACCTTCCGCCGAGACCCCCTTACAAATTATTTAAATAGTTGCTTGTCAATTTGTACTCAAAAAATCTCGTGACGTATCACACGTTATGATGGGCACGCACTCGGGAGGGCAGGCGGGCGAAGGCTGCTGCTCGCGATAGCGCCCTACCTTTGTTCTGACGGGCTATCTCCTCCCGGGGATCATACTAAATTATTTATCCTTTTCCCCATGAGGTGAGAACTGCAGATCATGGGGAAACATGAGGAAAAGATGGTTGTTTAGTCATCATTGCAGTTTTTATTTAAGACAGAGAGAGATGGTTGACTTCAGTAATAAAATGTCACCGTGAACACTTACGTGAAGTGAACTTTCAGAATACCAGCCCTGCGGTATTTCTTTTTTTTTTTCAAATATCGAAGCATCTTTTTAAGATAGGAGCCTTTTTGGCCTCGCACAGATCTTCCTTTTTTATTATTTTCATTGTATTTTTTTTAGATTTAATATAATTTTTTATTGTTTGTAAGTATTTCCTGTGCGTGTCCCAAATAAAATATTTTTCATTCTTTCAATGAGTCAATACCTAATTTTAGGTGTAACAATGGCAGTGTACTTCAAGCTCACTTCTCCTTTTCACAGTTACATTTTTACAGCATAGACCGGCTGTTAATCTTGTGATTCACACAATTTTTTATATTTCGATTTGTTCATTTCACACTAAATCTAACAATACCAGCATTATAAAAAGTAATCAAAAAGATAAGTTTAATACGTTACAATTGTTAACCAATCAAATTATCCTATATTTTCTTTATTTAGCTTCCCCGAATTAATGTATCCATTGCTGGAAAAACTCCTTTAAAAATCAGCTTAAGATACCAAAGAGTACGTATGTATTCGTAATTCGCAGATAAGGCGTTATCTCTTTAGGGAATTGGGAATTCAGATGAAATGTCGCGTCTGTATTATCTCTAAGTTACTTATGTTTTCTCGAGCGAAGAGTTTTTTATGTCCTTTTAAAGATAGGCCATGCAGGCGATGAAGAATAACTTACCATTTCCTTAACTGCAATTTTTTATAAGACATTCTTAAAACACACGTACCTACCTAATATTTTTCTGTAGGTACGACTACCTTTTTTTTTTTTTTGGGTGGGAAATCATCAAATAACTTCTCCCGCTCTGGGTGGAGCGGGAGGGCGTGTCAGACTTTTACTGACTAAAACCCACCCGTGTTCCCTCAGTTGCCTGTGTGCTAGGGGCCGCGGTATCTCTTTCGAACAACCCGCACCTTTGCCCAACACTTCGTGGAATACTGGAGTGATGTATTTTCTATTTACAGTCAAAAAAGTTCACTAGGTTAACAGTTAAAGTTGATATATAATAATAAAATCACACATACAATAAAATTATACCAAAACATTCAAATTAAAATAGAACTAAAATACACATGCATATGTCATTCAAATCAAATAGTAATGCTAATGATATATGTTATTTAACGCTTTAAAGGTTGTATTTAAACTGTCAGTGAATCAAAGTACACTACATTTTTCATTTTCCAAAAACAATGTGACAACTGTAGATAACATCAGTTCAAACTCCAAATAAAATTCAAACAGCTACCATTAAATCGATTTACATACAAATCAATCACTAAGAAATTCAACGCAGCCGATTCACGTCAAAACGATTGTCGGAATCGATTCTCGATTCCCGATCACGTGTCAGGTATCAATTACTATCGTTACTCGATCGGAACTCGTTTTCTCGCCAGCGAGTCGCGGCCGCGCGGGTATCAGCGCGATAATGTCACCTGTGATCAATCTGCAGGCCCTTCTCACAAGTAATCTCGTATGAAATATTTCTTGTTCCGCGAGGTAGCGCGATAGGGTTTGTATCGATGGAGGGTTGGTCAAATATTCGTGGTATGTGAGGGTTTAAAATTGTTTGATTTTGGAACGAGTTAACGTTATTTTGACTTCTTTTTAGTCTGAAATTACGATATTATACTTATCTGTACTCCATTTGAAATAAGATTAGACATTTAACTAAACCCTTTTTACAGTCCGATCAACCGATTTTGACTTTTATTGCGTTAGTGGCATAACAAATGGCAGCTGCAGTAAACAATTGGTATTGTAACTACTATTTTGCTTTTAATGCCATCCTTATGCCTACGGTATAGAAGTCAGAATCGGTTGAACTGACTGTTAAAAGAGTTTGTTACGCAGTAGTGAATTACGATTTGTAAATCGTGGTTGCGAACCCAGGCAAGTGGCTTTACTTTGTTAGATAATTTCATCACCACTGCTTTCAAAACGGTGAAGAAAACATCGTGAGGAAACCGCCATTTCCTGGAACCAAATTCGAAGACATGTGACATCTACCAACCCGTATTGTGCCCACGTGGTTGATTACAGCCCACTCCCTCTCACAGAGAGGAGGCCTGTGTCCCAGCTGTGGGAACGTTATAGGCTGATTATGCTATTATGCTACTTAAAACCAAATTAATAACCTGTGAAGATTTCAGTGTCATCGTTTTAGTATCAGACAACACAAAAACAGTGAAAAATCGACCTTAAAAATCCCAATAACCACGTTAAAACCACTCAATTGTGTCAATATGCCCTCAAAAACATACCAATTCTATAAAACAGAAAGCCAACAGTTTACGATCACAAACCGTGCTATCAGCGATGTAGATGTGGCTCGTTAGTTCGAACGAGCCGGTCGGTCTCGCCAAATTGCGCGTGACGATAAACTCGGCTATATCGCACCTTTACAGAATAAGGACGTTTTTAAAATCACTCGAGTGAATTTTTGAATAGGCTTAGGTGAATGGAGGTTTATGGTACGTTTGTAATAGGCTTTTTTGATGTTTTTCGTGGGTGTATGTGGTGGTAGAAATGTTTATCTTGGAGTAAGCGTTGAAAGGTAGGTTTTTTCGTATTTTTTTTTATATCTTCCATGTAATTTGATATTAAGATTACAAATGGAAAACATTTCTTTCTTTCTGTTGGAAAGACCTTTGCAGAAAATTCATGATCAATCCTATTAATGTACCTACCTATAATAAATGTGAAAATTTTAGATATATTGATGCTTGTTATTGAATCACGCAAACAGAGCTGAACGGATTTGATTGTGGCACACAGATACTTCAGAACCAGGATTAACACATTGGATTATTTTGGACCCAATTTTGAACTCCACGTAGACGAATTCGAGTAGGTACATAATCAATACATAATAATAACGAAGGTATTTTATGCCTTTTTCGGGCACCAGTCTCTCACAAATCTTGAGCCTATTTTTAGATTAAGCTCTTTCTGTCCACAACAACATTTGTGATGAGAAATTAAATAAAAATAAAATAAATACAAATATATGTGATATTTATTTTAGAAGTATGTATGTATGTATATATTTAAAATAGAGTATAATTTGTGATTTTATGTTTTCCCTTCTAGTGTTACACACGTTCTCTATATCTGTTTTATCTTCTCTCCTATCGCAGGTGTGCTGGAAGAGATTTCTGTAGAAATAAGCATTACCTATGTACGTATTTTTCTGTTCCTTTCTTCTTGTCTGTTTAAATATGTGTGTGCCTGTGCATAAATGGTTAAATAAATATTTTTTGTCATCTACACTTTGAGGAATATCGAAACATTTTGAATTCATAAAGTCAATACGAAAAAACCCAAAGATAAATCAGGCAAGTTATCTAACAAATCCAAATTGATAATTACGTGCCTCCTATGATTTCTCGAAACATTACCGTAACTTAAACTTAGTTAATACTTACTAAATATGGATAACAATGAAGTCTAGATTACAAAGTTATCGTAGATGTCATTGCACATAAAGTTACAAATCCTTATCTATTGTAAGTGCAATAGATTACTAAATACTGCAAGCAATTGCTGTTGCAGTTTGTTGCGTAATATTTCTGCATTGTTAGCATAATCAGCTGATATTGTTCCCACTGCTGGGACCCAGGCCTGCTCTCTGTGAGAGCCCACTCTCCCAACTCGTCCCAACGTAAACTCGTAATCCACCACGCGGGCCCGGTGCGGTTTGGTCGATGTCACATGTCTTATATTTTTTACCCGACTACGGCGAAGCAAATAGGATAGCTATGATTTTGACTAGTATGTATGTATGTATCGCCATCTGTTTTTCGACGGTTATTAAAAAAAAGTATTTGCTGTTTCATAGAAAAGTGTAATACGTGTTCAAAAAGTGTGGAACAGTCAATCTGTTGGCTTCTATAAGTAACCACCTGCATTTCAAACACAACTTTAGTTTTATTTTCCCATCCTTCACACCAAAAACACACTTAGCATACGTTAAACAGTATTATGACGTAATCATTGAGCAGCAAAATATCCGTGTTTTGACGATTACGAGATAAAAAGCCGGGCTTCGCAAACGTGTTTAAAGGTGTCTCGTTAAGAACTCAATTGAGCGTGACGGTTGATAACAGGATTACTAGGTACTTGTTGTGATGTATGCTCAAGTTGTTCAGGAGTTTTCTTGTGGGATAGTCTTTGAAAGGTTTTGAATGAGGATAAAAGTTTTTAAAAGTCATAAAATTTCCTAGATGTAGGTATAATTGATATCTTTAGAGACACACTTAATGCTGATTATAATGCCAGTGATAGCTACAACATTCGCTATTTCATTGGAAACATTGAAGGTACTTAATGAAATAATATAGACTGACTCTGTCCGTCCTGAAACTGAAAATCTGTAAGTAGGATAACTTGAGTGAAATTTACTAAGTGCCTTCGTAGCAGACTCAGAAAACATAACATATTACAAAATAAAAATGTAAATTTAAAAAAGTACTATTGTTTCTATCATTAGTAACCTGTAACCTGCACCCTAATTGCGTAACATACGATTAAAAATAATCTGTTTCATTTTGACAGTTCAACAATATTCATTGCGTTATTAGCATTGTTGAGTAGACACATTTTTCGAACATATGAAGCAATGACTTAGCACTCTGTTTCAAAACGAAACAGTTTATGAATAATCGTGAGTTACGCAATTTGCAGGTGGTGTACCTACTTCAGAAAGGTCCGAAGCGTAGTACTAAATACTCGCAACCGGCGACGTGCGTATATGACCCAGCAGGCATGACGGTTTCTATTTCTACGAAGAATAGACAGTGCTTTTTCCATACAAAGTGACATTTCGTTTCTCCATTTTTGACATCGCACCGTAGATATCCTTCTACAATCTGTCATTCTGTCTTTCGTTTCTAACGATCTTTGTCTAGGTCCTTATAAATGTAGACTATTTGAGATGAATATTTATTTTCTTCCCAAACTGTCAAAATTACATTGACAACAAACTTTATACTCGACGGCCACAATGTATATACGATTATCTACAAAATCATGATTCGTTTAGAACGCATAACTATTATAATTAATAGAAGAACATAGCTATCTTCTCCTATTGTACGTCATTTAGTTAATAGTCATGTCTATTCTTCCGTTGACAAAATCGGTGCTCGTGCTAAGCCTGCAGATGTATGAATCTATCTGTTCTGCAGTTTCCTACTCACACGCCTTCTTTCGAAGGCGTGAGTTTATGGTGTGTTTTCATATATAGAACCCCAATTGTCGTCTCAATCAATAAATAGACAATTTTCACTTTAAAAACCTCTTTTGACACCACAAAATCACAACCTTACTTAACCTAACAGCCATTTAATACCACTAGGCACTCACATAATCAAGACAATTTTCATACAAAATTACATACATCAAATGTTTCATATCTGTTGATCAGACGGGGTGTAAGGGGGTGGACGGGGTGGCTTGCAGCCGAGAGATAACGTTTAAAAGTGAAGTTGGGGTTGTTTATTACCCCACACTAGGTTCGCGACGTGGTTTTACTTTGGTTTGGGTGTTCAGTGGGTTTTAAGAGCTGTTTGAAGCAGTGGTATGTGGCTTGCGAACCTAGGCTGGCACATTGCTTCGTGGTGGATTTAAAACCTACTCCCTCTCATAGAGAGGAGGCTTGTGTCCAGCAGTGGGAACGTTAGAGGCTGATTAAGTAAGAGGTTAGGGTAAGCAGAGATACCTTTATTTTTATTTAATATGTTTGATATCTCGCTACAAAGGCAAAGTTCATAAATCTATACAAAGTAAGAATCGGATGTCTAAATCACTGATTGATCTTTCATTTTATGCTAAATGAAAACTTTGCTTTTCTTTTGGGAGTTTTGTTTATTGAATCTAAATATTATGTACTGTGAAGGTTGTCTGCTGGAGACGACCTTACGCTATATGGGCTGGTTATATGATAACTTGAAAGCTAATTTAAAAGGAGAATAGCAGAAAAACAGTAGGTGAGACTGGGCTGGCAAGCCGAAGAAAAAAGATTAAAATCGTAGAATGCTATTATAGAAATCTTACTCAATTTACTGAACAAAAGTGTCTCATTGTTCGATCCCCGTACAGGTAGACCTTAAGGCTCTATAGTACTTAGATACCAAATTACTTATGGGTTGGAAGAAGTGTAAATCGGAATTGATGCTGCCACAAACATAGCTGAACTTGGAAAGGTTTTCCATTACATTTCAGTATCATTTGTCAAACTGAACGTAAACTTAAGGTGATTCCTTAATTATAGCGATTTTTTTTTTAGTTTGCATTTCGCAGACTTTGACTTCCAGTATCATAATTAGATATCTTAATTCGTTTTATTGCTTAGTCCATATTTACCTAATCAGACCAAAAGCATCGCAAGCCTCATAAAAATACCCTATATTCTTGATTAGTTAAGTAAACTAAGAATCTCCTTCATTTCCTGCCGAAAACAGGTCAAAAACCCTTATCAGCTCAAAGGTAACGCAAAGAAAAGTATTTAATTACAAGGACCAGTGAGGTAATTTGGCGAATTACAAGGTAATTCTCACTAGAGGGCGCTAGGGAGGTGATAGAGCGTGGCAATATCCGCTGAAGCAACAGGCAAAATTATCCTAACAAGGTGATATAAACTGTGTGTCGTGTACCATAAGGTTGGAACTGAATTGAGGTGACCTTATGATGTATACGGTATCGTGATAAGGCGATTTGGACGGTAAAAAAGGGGTGTAAGGTTGAGATTTCGTTGTGTTTGATGATAAAATGTATTATCAGGTAATTTCGCTGTTAAATGTCTGTTGTGCGTTTTAGTTTTTGTCGTTTTTTAATCGATTGTTGGTTGTAGATTCGATTGTTAATATTTATTAAAAACCCCGGGATTCTTGGATTGCATACCTATTCAGATGTGTATTAATTTAAAATTAATGTTTAACCCGATACAAATATATGTATGTACTGGAGGAGGGGTGGTTTGTATTAGTTAAAACAAAAAATAAACAAATTACTTACCTAAAATAGGACTTTTCGATACAAAAGCGCATTCCATGTTAGCAAACATCTCAACTTTAGGTGAATATGCATCCGAATATCCGATCTCTGGTTATGACACTCCCTGTCACAAAGAGGAGGCCTGTGTCCCAGCAGTGGGAACGTTATAGGTTGATTATGTATGTTGAGTACATAACAAACAGAGTTTATCGCCCCCGCCCAGGCCTAGATACAATCAATTTAATTATCACCAACAAACATGGCGTTAAAAATGTATGCCTTCACAACCCACATCACAAGACGTACCCATATCATATGGTTATTAATTCAGGTGTGCTATTTATCATTGAAGCCTTAACTGATGGTAATTAATGAGAATTTTGGTAATTGAGAAAAATTTAATAAAATAAAATATTGTAATTTTTTTGCAAGTTTTTAGTAAGTTGCACAAAAAAATAAATGTTGAGTTCTTCTCGCTGTTTATTATGTATTCACAATAACAGGCACATTAATAAAATTAAAAGCGTTTGAGAGTTCTAAATAAAAACAAAGGTTTTTCAAACACATAAGTAGGTATTAAAGTTTCATTTGTTTATCTCGTGGCTGAAATAAAAACTGTTCTAGAAAAACAAAAAAAAAACAAAATTAAACAAATCCATGTAAGAATTTCAGACGTAAAAGTGTCACTTTTCTTTATTTTCGACTCTTCTTATCAAGTTCATTATTTTACTTTATTATAGTCACCTAAACTTTTGAGACATTTTTAATTTGCAGCATTAAATACAGGAACATTATACACTTAACCAATGACCCAAGGGCTGGTTTTTACCTTGGCCAGAGGCTGAACATTGCTATACAACGTGGCAATGCCGCCAGTCTCTTGGGTACATTACCAGTCGACAGCGATGCGGATGAGTTTTTCGACGCGTGTTATTTTTTTTATTAATTTTAACTACATTAATAAAGACATCATATCATCTTAATCAGTGGAGACAACACAACAGAACAAATAAAAGCCTAGTAAAACAAAATAAATTACAATTTGAAAACATCTATAGAAAGCTCCTCAAAAACCGACTGAAAAAAGACTTCACATTAAGGTGACACCATAGTTAAATGTTATCGGTAAAGAACCATGTACCACATCAGTAATGTGACCACTATCAAAGGACAAAGCGAGGACAGACAACTGAATATCGTAACTATCGTACCAGGAAACGGATCGACCTCGAATCGACTCCTTTTGTTTTTATCGAGTATCGGTTCCGCGTTACATATCGATTACTATCAAATATATTAATTGAAAGACTGTGCAAATACACGCAAACCTATTTAATAATTGAAAGTACGCTATTTGATATAATTATTGTCTTTTATATCCTGAAGCATTTGACAGTGGTAGGTATTCGGTAAATTAAGCACTATTTTATTTTATTTGGGAAAGTTACAGCTAACATAAACAATGTTATTAAACAATATGAAACTGAAGGCCATTTACAAGTTTCCACTGATAAATACAACAAAAAAGGTCGGTAGGTACAAAATAAGTGCTTATGACTTAACTTATATCTTTTTTTTTGGGTGGGAAATCATCAAATAACTTCTCCTGCTCTGGGTGGACTAAAACCCACCCGTGTTCCCTCAGTTGTCTGTGTGCCAGGGGCCGCGGTATCGGACCCCAACAGTTGGTCCTGACATCTCTTTGAGGCGCGCGTGGAACACAATGCGCCGTCGACCCGGACTTGGTCCTTACCGGACAGCGAGCTACCCATTACTCGTCGTCCGCAAGCCCGCGCCTACGGTGGGCAGGAATCAGCCTGGGATTCCCGACGCCCAGGGCGTCTCAACTATTAGTGTTGTTGATGATCGGGCTACAAGCTAATAAGTAAAAGATAAAAATAAATATTTCACTTCTGGACATAAACATACTTCGTCCGCGTTAAATTTCTGGTTTTAACATTAAATGCATAGTATAGCTTCGCATCGCCCGGTCGCGATATTATTCCTTTTTCTGACAGCGTTGTTTTTGTTCAGCCCTCCAGCAGGCTTAGCATGAGCACCGATTTGTCGACGGAAGAATAGACATGACTATTAACTAAATGACGTACAATAGGAGTAGATAGCTGTTCTTCTATTAATTATCACAGTTATGCGTTCTAAACGAATCATGATTTTGTAGATAATCGTATATAATTTGTGGCCATCGAGTAGAAAGTTTGTGGTCAGTGTGATATTGACAGTTTGGGTAGAATTTATTCTTCTGAAATAGTCTACATATAAAAGGACCAAGACAAAGATCGTTAGAAACGAAAGACAAAATTACAGATTGTAGAAGGATATCTACGGTGCGTGGTCAAAAATGGAGAAACGAAATGTGACTTTGAATAGAAAAAGCACTGTCTATTCTTCGTAGAAATAGAAAGGCTGGGCTCCTGGCGTCCTTTCTCCCGATTTGGTCTGTCAAATGCAAACATAATTTTTCAGATCCCCTACACACAAACTTACAACAAACACATTTTGCCTCTTGATAATATTAGTATGGATTACCATGGTGTCAGTTTTTAACAAGAAAAACAAAACATAACGCTATACTCCAACAGTATCGTTTCTTTTTAAAATTCATCCATTACTGTATCTGAATTAGGAACTGCTTATATCGTGGAAACGAAAATAACTGAAGTCAATGAATTCATAAAAGATTAGCTTGTCAGTAAAAATAGCAGTTATGCAGACAGGGATCGCTAGACGTACATACGTCTCTGGGATGGTTGAAGAATTTATTTGCTTTTTATGACTTTTCGATTGCATATAGCCACTGAGCAGTGGTAGGCCAGTAATTGTTAGTTCGAACCCAAGCTGTTATTTTACTTTGTGTATTTAATTTCATCACCACTGCTCTCAAAACGGTGAAGGAAAACATCGTGAGGAAACCGGCGCGGCGTGTCCTAGACCCAAAAATTTTGAAGACATGTGACATCTACCAACCCGCACTAGGCCCGTATGAGACCTGTGTCCCAGCAGTGGGAACATACTAGGCTGAGTAACTTAACTGATAGCCACTTCCCACATCATCCACCATACATTACACGTCTTTAGAACTTTCCTCACATACCATTTCAACACCAAAACAAATCCCAATTAAAAGTCGTTGCTATGGTACAAATAAACCCGTCTGTGTGTGTAGGGGTGTCAGTCGATAAGGATGTATTAGCACATTCCGCCGGAGAGCCACTGTATTTATTCTTATCCGGAATAAGGCAGGTTACACCCCTAGTGACGGGGTGATATCGATAGCGTTTGTTTGTCAGACTTGGGTTGGGGTGTGTGAAGTGTCGATGCTGTTGATGTTTCAAAGAAGCTTAAGATTTGAGTACTTACTTTTATTTGCTCATGATTTTTTTCTTCGCAACTGGCAAAATTCTCGATCGTACTCTGGGATGCATATCCGGTACGGCTCGCAGTCCTTCTCTATCCTAAGGGCACGTCATCCACCACTTATCGTTACAGCGCCCCGCAGTCTTCTCCTTGATATTCAACGGTCTCTGTAGCACCATGAAACATGAAGCTTCAGGCGCTAGTGCAAAAATCTTGGGGTTCATTCGATTAATCGAGTCTGGTCAAACCACGCTGGGGCCAGTGCATCTCATTCACTCATTCAACCGGCAATGTTTTCAAAAGATATTATGCTAGGCAGTAGCTTCTACCAAAGTGTCTCTTGATTTTTAAGAAGCTGTCTAAGACAGACCAATGATAAAGAATTGATACTGGATTTCAATTTAATTAAGACGAAATAATTAAGCCGGCTTGATAGCATTAGGCTGGCCCCCTATAATTGGGAGGGCGTAGGTACTATAGGTAAGTATACCTCTGCCCTACGGGGGAAAACGGCGTGATCTTGTGTGATGTACCTAAGACGAAATAAATTAACTACCCGCAAAACACTTTTTAATGGAAACTAGCTTTTGCCCGCGGCTCTGCCCGCGTGGATGTGGGTTATTGCGTAAAATACTAGCCTATGTCCTTCTCCATATCCCATGTCCTTCTCTGCCAAATTTCATGACGATCGGATAAGATAAGATAAGATAATATTTATTTGCTAAGACATGTGACATACAAGAATATAAACGTGCATGCAGGATAACATAAAGAAAATTTGACAGGTTCAGACATGTTTGACACATAAAATGGCGTGCAAATATGAATAGTTCTGATTGTTGACAATTAATTTCAAGTCAATCTAAATTATTTAAAATGAATTCATCAAATAATAATAAAGGCGAAAGGCGGTTAATAGACAGACAGGCAGAGTTACTTTCGCATTCATAATATTAGTAAAGTTGACTACAACCTTGGACCAATCATCGAACCCCGTAATCAAACAAATACCAAATAAAAACTAAAATTTATGACACACTATCGATACATCGAAGTCACATCCCTGCTCCTCACAGAAGGGGGTGAAGCGTCGCTTGGCGCTGCGAGATAGCGCCGATAACATCGCCGGGTGGCGGCTGTGATAGTACGAATAATAATAATTTTACTATCGCGATCCAGGGCCGCCACCTCTTTGTTATTAGTTGTGGATAGTGACGCTCGTGAATTTTAAAGTAATGAAGTGAGAAGTTTTTGTTGTGTGATAAGGGTTTTAGTGTGTTATGCTGGACATAGGCCTCTCCCAGGCTGCGCCACAATGACCTCCGCCTTCCGCGTCCAGTCTGTCCCAGGCACTTTCTGTAGGTCGTTGGTCCCATCTAGCTAGGAGGCGACCCAAACCGCGAAAGTATCCGCCGATTAATAAAGCGACATGACATTTTTGACCAGAACAGTCAGTCAAGAATTACTTCGAAAAGATAGGACAAACTTCTCTGGGAGGAACTCCCCCACATGGTCAACAGAACCATCACATCTGCTCATAGTCTAAAAGATAACCAGTTTAAAAAAAATGATAGTGTTGATAAAGGTTTTACAGTTTTTACACGCTTTATATTAGCTTCAGTTGTATGTTTGTATGTTATCGACTCCTTAGAGCGCGATTTTGACCCACTTTAAACCGTCAGATTTCATTGAAACTTTGTAAGCTTATCGAGGACCGATGACAATTCAATAATTAAAAAAAATACATTGAGAAAAATGAAAAAAAAAACAGGTTTTTTAGTTAGCAGAACTAAAAAATAGAAAATAAATAATAGTTTAAAAAACTAAAAAACACGAGAAAATAATTTAATTCAATTAAAAAGTGCTTGACATTAATAATTGATTATAAAAATACCTAAAAGCAACCCACGCTTTTTAATTCAATTAAATTATTTTCTCCTTTTTTAGTTTGGTTTTTAAAGCGTGTTTTTTTAGTTTTTTAAACCATTATTTTTTTGTTAAGGAATTCGAGAATGTGTGCAGCTTGAAATCGTCTTTCTATTAGTTTTCGTTTCCACTTCGATGCACCAGGATTATAAATGGCAAGCAGCAACGTGGCCATATTGAAATGATTTTTTTTTTAATTCAGAAGAAATGTATTGTGACATTCATTCTTATTCAAGAAGCAAATAATTAGTATAAGTTTATCAAACCCTAGATAGTAAAAATTACTTACCTCTAACTCGAAGATCACCCTCCATTCCAAAAAAAAAATAACAATACCGACCACAGATACAAAAAAGAAACAAAATAAAAATCACATACGCAGTGACCGTCAAAAATCATCCTCGCATCCGGCTTAGCTTCAGGGAGGTTCCTCCCCCAGGGATGGTGGGTGGCGGGCCTTATCGTGAAGTCGCAGATTGAATATATTTCATGTGTAAGTTAATACGAGCCATACTTGCGAGATTTTGCACAGTTTTCCACTAACTGGGGAAGGAGTGTTTAGGTTTTTGTCAGGGGGGTGTAAAGGGGTTGTAACTTTTATTATGCTGTGTTATATGGAATTGTAACTTGTAAGGCAGTCGTTTATACAAGAGATGATTAAGAAGGAATCTTCAATCGAATGGTTAGTCGCAAAGTTAACCCCTGCTTTGGTAGATACAGTTTTTGTTATCCTTTTCATCAAATCGGGTCACAGAAGCACTTTTTATGAGACAGCTCTAGTTGATTCTTTGGACAGAAAGTGTACATTGTCGTTGGAGACCTAAGACTGGATGATGGACTTGCTGCTCATGCTGAATTTCAGGTCAATCGGAAAATAGGAACATGCAAAATATCATTACAGACCCGGGAAAGTTAAAACTAAAAACTTTTTAAAAAGGAGGATATAAAATACACACTAGGATGCTTAAAGCAAGGCAGCTCAACTTCCCAGATCACAAGATATTCCAAAGAGATAACAACACCAACTATCTTAGATCTCGTACGCACGTAAAAATATCGCAGCAGGATTTTAGCTCGCAATGAATTTTCAACTCTCGGTGTAAAACCGAGCATTGAGAATCCAACAGAGTGCATCCCAACGTGTCAAAAAAACACACTGTTCCATTTTCAAATCTCGGTGTAAAACCGAGCGATGAAAATCCAACAGAGTGCATCCCAACGTGTCAAAAAAACACACTGTTCCATTTTCAAATCTCGGTGTAAAACCGAGCGATGAAAATCCAACAGAGTGCATCCCAACGTGTCAAAAAAAGCACACTGTTCCATTTTCAAATCTCGGTGCCTAGCAGTGCGATGAAGATCAATTGCGCGAAAATATCCCGTCACAATATTTACTAACCTCACCCATTCTACCTACCTAAAACAAATACACACCTCCCAATAAAACAAATTACACAAGTATACACGTGCTGGTTATCTGCTCAGCAGTTATCACGTACGGCATTGTTAACTAAGTGAATAACTATCGGTTAATGAGCAGCCGCGGGATCGAAGCCAAGCGATACCAGTATCGCACCTGTGACAATTAAAACAAGGCTGAATTTGTGGAAAACCTTGCCTTTGCGTGGAGCTGATTACTAAAGTGACACGGTTCTGGTGACAAGGTGGTGTGTGAAGAAGATAGGTGAAATCTACAGCTGAGGGACGGGCTAACATATGTTGGCATTGCTCAAATTGAGTTGCTGAATTTACGTTGCATGCGGTTTCAAGCAATAAATACGCAAATGTCCTTTCTTTGGTATTGTTTGTCGAATCGTTGAGCTCCTTATGTTCTGAGTTGCGCTGCATGATTACTGATAAATGCGTGCACTGATTGGACAGGTCCACTCAATCTGTGTGGTTATTTTCTCAAAAAACCATTTCAGACACCAATCCACATGGTCTTCACATGATCTGACCAAGATTATGTCTGGACTTTAAAAGAGACTGTGACCTCTGAGTTTGTTTCGGCCTTTCTTCTCAGAGTGGTCAGATAGGAAACGCCGACCTCATCTAGTTTAAAAAAAAATATGATTGACCTGTAAAAGTGTTTGTACAAACCTACTTACAGAAATAAAATCATTTATAATATCATTTATCAATAATTTGTTGAGTAAATGCAATTTTATTACCATGTTGTTTTTCATTTTCCGTGAACCCATATCAGGATTGATTGCAGTACCGTTGACCATTTCTAAATATGCAGTGATAAAATGACTGACGTTATCGCTGCAGTGCACTTGTATGTTATATTTTGCCATTAATTGTGTTGAGGAAGCAGATAGCAGAAGCATACTGTGATAGACAGATTAAACATGGCTATCAATACAATTTACGACGTTTTACCAATGACCCCCATCATCAACTCATGCTACAGAGTATATTGTTTTATTAGGTGCTGACAAATTTAATGTTTTTTTGTGTTTCGTAATGTTAATTACCTACCATTGTATAAAATCAAGTTCTTCTAACTTAACAGACAGCTGTGCTGCTGGGGAGTTTGTTGCGCTACTTCTTCTTCCCAGCTAAAGCACTAGGAAGTGGTGAAGAGCTGGCGTTTTGGGGGACTGTCTTATGTAATTTTGAATTAATGACTTTTGATTTTGATTAGCCTATACTGTTCCCACTGCTAGAACACTGACCTCATCTCTGCGAAGGACTGGGCCATAATATGTCACATGTCTTCGCATTTTTGGTTCTAGGATATGCCGGTTTCCTCGTCATGTTTTCCTTTAGCGTTATAAGAGCAGTGGTGATTAAATTAAATATACAAATTACAGTGCCTGTTTGGGTTCGTAATCACGACCACCAACGTAAGTTGAGGCCGATACCACTGGACCACCACTGCCTTCTGCTTATCACAGTACATTGCTGGACATAGGCCTCCTCTAAGATATCACAGCACCTGGTTCTCGGCTTTCCGCTTCCTCAGCTGCTTTTTTAAGGTCGTTAATGGCCCCACACATACTCAGAACAACACAATACAAAGTAAAAATACACAATTATAACTAGACATCGTTATATGAGTCGCTTCAATAAAGCTCATATCGCGAGATCTGGCACCGTCCTATTCTGGCGCGGCTGGATTGGTGAAAAACGTGAAAAGTGACCGAGATAACGTGAGTTTTGGCCGCGCGGCCCGCCTGATACGCTGCCTAGGGGTGCTGCGATTGTGGTAGTCGTATTATAGTGCTGTGAGCACAAGGTTTTATTTTGTGGAAGGATTATTGAAAACGTTGGTTCGATTAGTGTTTGGGGAATAAGAGGAGGAAGAAATTCAGCGTGTACTTTTCAGTTATTGGCTTCTTCTTTTGGTAGCAGATAGTCTCGTATCTAAGCTTATATCATCAATCTGCTAACTCAAGTTACAGCCTTCGTCCCATTGAGGTCACAACAAAACGCCAAGTGATCCTTACAAGCAATCACTTATAAATTATAATCAACATCAGATTAATCATTAACATTAAGTTTCTTACTACATATACTTACTAAATATGACCAAGATCAGCTTCCATAAATATACGTAGCTTTGTTTATAAATATTTTTTACTACACATGAATTTAAAAACTATCAGCCGAATTTTCCACCACACGGGCCCAGTACGGGTTGGTGGACGTCATTTGTCTTCGAATTTTGGTTCTTGGGCATGATTTCCTTACAAAGTTTCCCTTCACCTTGACCCGTGATTCCATGACCTTAATCATCATTCATCATTCTCCTGTCGTTATCCTGACATACTTCTCTATTAGTCGTAATCTCGGAAGTCACCCCCTTTCTAGCCATATCATCTTTCACACAGTCCGACCATAACCGAAATTTACAGTGAAGTAAATTATTCTTGTTCTTAGCGTATCGATGTTAAAAAGTTCAAACATCTTTGGTCCGAATTCAGTTGCGTGAACTCCGCTCACTGAAATCATCAAATGCACAGGATACAGGGCATACGGCGCAGGATAGAAGGTGGGCCATTGAATGTGGGAGGTGCCGCGTACGCATATAATAATAATAATAATCCCTTTATTTTCAGGCAACTAAGGCCCATAGATAAAATACACAAAAATAATCTTAAACAATAATAACAAACTAATACATATTAATAAACAGCTTAAAACTATAACTAAACACGTAAAGTCGTCGGCATCGTGTTTTGCTGCGAGGTGTCACGTAACCGTCCCCGGAAACGTCGATATACGACACCTTTCGGCCAAAAGTCCTCTTTCAAGCAGTGCTGTAGATGGTGCGTTGGAACTCGTACCACGAATGACTTAAAGTTGACGTCGTGGCGCGATTCCAACCTTTCGACCCTCAGAGTCCAGTTGGTCTTCACTTTCAAGTACTGCACCATTTCCTCAATCTTCGTAGAATGATGCAGACGCGAAATGTACAGCTGCGTCGTAGGTACAGCAGGGCGCAGCAACATACTGGGTCCACTCGGTGCGGTACCGTACAAGTTACGAGAGCAGGGCTTCTTCTATATGATATCTGATCCATCAATTATTATTACGCAATCATGTAAATTATTTATTGATATACAAAACAGATTCATAAATACAGATTCTTCTGCAAGAAATATCTCTTAAAACCTAAACAAAAAATGAGCTATCAAACTGTCACAATCCACAATCAATAACACATTTGCACAAAAACCCGGTTGAGCCATGTTCCTTGAACACAGAACATGCCACACCGCGTGTGCAGTCCACTCTAGATGCCACGATTACACTGCTTTGCATAATACCGCAGATTTTTTTCAACAGTGCATACGTATAAACTTTGTGCGCTAATATGGGGGGAAGCGGTGTAGGTGATAAGCGGAAGCGGGGTTCATAAGGGAGAGAGAGTCTCAAGAATCGTTTTTTCATCGTTTATTTTAGTCTCAAAAAATTGCAAAGAATATGCACAATAAGGATAGAGTAATGGAACTATGGAGAAATGTCTTGACGCTGCGTGAGCGTGCGTGATCCATCGCCGCCCGTTCGAATTTTTTGTTCCGTTGGTGTTATTGCTATACGGCGTTCTAGTGGGAAGAAAAATAAATAAGTCATTTTTTGGGCATGCTTTTTTATTTTTAACTTTTTCCTATAAAGTATATATTATGATGAAACTGATGTTTAAGTTGATTTCCCTGTATGCAACGCAAAATTATAACTATAATTAACGTGACGGAATTTCCCACTTAATTCTAGGAATCATGTTTATTTTGACGCAATCCAAACACGGTCTTTAAGGAAAAATTGGCTTAAAGGTAATCAAAGTAATTATAACCTAATATAAAATTCAAATGCATGATAAAAATGGCAGTTAAGGCTTCTTCAAAAAGGCGCGACGCGACACTTGCAGAACAATAATTTCCATGAAGTTTTCATCGAAATTATTCTACGAGTGTCGCGACGCGACCGTCGCGGCGCGCTAGTCTTCACGAACCTTTAACTTGTGTGCATAATAAGCCCTACTTCGTATTGCTATTTGATTTTAAGATTAAACGTGGTCACGAGGTCATACTAACGCATTCCTCTATTTTGTCCCTGGTTTTAATAATACTAGTACAAAATATGTTGTAAATGAAATCTACCGCTGTCCCTATTTTTAACACGCTTTTATTAGCTTCACCTGTATGTTTGTAAGCATGTCTGTTTATAACCGACTCTTTTAGACTTGATTTGGTTTGAATTAATTTTCTGCTTTTTTGTTTGGTTTTTAAAGCGTGTTTTTTTGGGGTTTTATCGTGTTTTTAGTTTTTAACATTTAGCTCAAAATGACTACACAAATACATTGAAATCAGTTATTTTTTTTATGATTTTACATCGCGGATTCTCGCTTATTAACACCTTTTAAATTTCGAAGTGATTATTACTAAGGACGCGCAGAATCGATACAATTGATTTAAAATTTCATCTCGCTATCACCTCCGCTAAAGCTCATCACTTACCACTATCAGGTCAATCGCAGGTCAACCCACCGTCACCTCGTAATGATATTATAATGTAATTTAATTTCGTTTTTTTCTTTCAGGTAAGTAGGTCATCTGATGCCATTATGTTCTGCGCAAGTAAGTGACCATTCGAGTCTAGAGGCTATTGAAAAAAAAAACAGGTTAGTGATAAACTAAAGTTTTAAAACCACAAAGTAGGAAAACGGCTTGCATTTTTTTGAACTTTTCAAATTGGAAACTAAACTCGATTTTGAACTGTCAGTTCGGAAAAATTAAGATAGAAACTAGGGTATATTTTATTATTGTAGAAATAAATATCGTTCTCAAAATGTAACTCCCGTACCATGATCTACGATTTCTTTTGGACACAGATACAGAAACAAAAACAGATTTCATCCTTATAATCACAATCAGCCTATAATGTCCTCACTGCTGGGACACAGGAGTCTTGGTGAAAGTGAGAGGGCCGTAATCCACCACGCGGGCCCAGTGGGGCTTGGTAGATGCCACATGACTTCGAATTTTTGGTCCTAGGTCATTTCAGTTTCCTCACGATATTTTCCTTCGCCGTTTTGAAACAGACTTAGGGAAACTTAAATACCACAACATTACCTTACAACCCTGACACCTAATTAAACTTAAAATACAAACTGTCAAGAATCTACAGCCCCCACTAAATACAGATTACCGAACCAGACTTCCAAAACTTATTTTTATTTCCAAAGCGGCACTTCTAGACATTATCATCACACACACCAACTTCTGAATATATGTGAGTGTCGAGGGGGTGAAGGGGGCACCAAGTCGAGGGGTGAAAGATGGGGGGTAAGGGGGGGTGGCACGTTACAAACACAGCAAAAGTTCACGTCCGTCTTATCTCATCTGTTTGACGGATTCGTACCGACAACGCTGCGTATTCATATTTTGTATAGAGTAGTTTGGGACAGAGATGGCAGGGTATTCTGGGGCGATCGATGTGAAGTGGTGGGGAAATAAGCCAGTTTTAAACTAATCTAATCTAAACTAGCTCGTATTGCCCCACTGCAGGGCAAAGACCAGAAGGCCAATTTTCGTAATTGAAAACATTCAAAATCTAGTCGCAATCTCATCTCAGCGACAAGCAAATGTCAAAAATGTATGAAAAAATCGAGGTATTTTTGACAGATTGACACTGAGATCAGACTGTGAACGTTCTTAAAATTACGAGAATTGCCTCTCTGGACTCTCTTTTGAATAGTCCTTTCCGTAGGAGTCAATCTCGTCCCGCCATCTTCGTCTCAGTTCGTAAGTATGAATATTAACTGAAAAAAAGTAGGTTTAAAGCTAATACTTCTAACCCAAAATCCAGAAAATCCGAGTTCAGATTTTTTTCTGATTTAAATTATTTATTAAACATGAAACGGCCAAAGCTAATTACTTTAGTTTAAGACACAAGGAATAAGTTAAGTTCGTACATAAGTACTCGACAGTCATACGCTCATCTCACAATACTCCAGACATACTGACAAGATCTTCTCCAGTCAGGCTTAGTGACCAAGAGAGAAACAGGACTTTAGGCACAAGCGACGGTTCATCTCTTCCCAACTATTACCATACCTACTATGCACAACAGCATTACAGAAAAAAAATCTAATGTCCTCTGACATAGATTCATCACAGTCAAAAAACCATGTGTATTTATCCAGAAAACTACTTGTAATTTCATGAGCTCCCACCACCGATTCTCACTATTAAATTATGCTTGTCAATCTCAAAATAAAATCATACCAACACCTCTGACCCTCAAAACTACTCTGTACCGGCCAAGATCGTCGACTCCCGCTACTGATAACGCGAGCTATTTAATCACAGATAACATCTGTAGGGCGGGCGGCGCGTTATCACCGCCCGCGGCCGCTTATCACCCGCCCGCCCAGCCTTATCGCTCCCGTATATAAATTCTTATCAAGGACTTTTCGTTATTTCTTCATGTTGACTTCAATTTTGTATTGTATTTTGTTTGGAGATTGATCGATGGATTTGTGTTAGGGTTTTTGTAAAGGCTTCGATTTAGCTTTTCAGATAAGTTGTAGGCTAGCTAGCGCTTATATACAGGGTGGTAGAGACACTGATGCGCAAACTGTAATGAATCAATTCAGAAAATTTTCTGTATTTGTCGTTTGCGGAGTTTAGCCAGCTAATTATATTGATATCTAACCACGATACATTTTTTTAGGGAGTTTACACAAAGAAAACGGATATTTTGAACTGATATCTCATATGAATATACTACCTGCGGTTCATGACCCCAAAAAACGGTCAAATTAATTATTTTTTTATTTGATCATGTTTAGAGATATCAATACCATGACGTATGCGAGGTTTTGCTAGCTAACTCAACTTGACCGTGTATTCCAACCTCCTTTAAACTGAAACAAAGCGAGTTTTTTCACGAAGACACAAATCAAAAGTCATTTATTCGAAAAGGCTGAGAGTCGGCACTTTTTGAACGTCCTCCAAAACGCCCGCCCTTCACCACTTCCAGTGCTTTAGCTAAAGAAGAAGATATGGCGCTACGAACTCCCCAGTGGCACAGCTGTCTGTTCAGTTAGAAGAACTTAACTTAATCAGTCTATAATGATCCCACTGGTGAGACACAGGCCTCCTCTATGATAGAGGGAGTGGGCCGCGATGAAATTATTTACACAGAGTAAAGTGCCTGTCTGGGTTCGTATCCACGACCTCCTCATAACTCGGGGCTGGACCCACTGGGCCTCCCCTACGCATAGAAGAACTTGATCCTTTGCAAAAGTACCTAAGTACGCTAATTAGAACAACATTATCAGTCATATTATGCAGTAATCCAGTTCTTTTCTTCAACAACACTTTCAACAAACACCCACTTCGGACTTTACACTTAAAAACAATGATAACATCACGGTCTTATCGCAGTTCCAGCTCTAAAAAGCGCTTTAAAGCTGTACCTATAAAAATACAAAGCGAACTACCCACATAGAGCGCGCCCTATCTACAGTACCCTTATCTATACGGTATAAATCCAGCTGATTGTTATCATCGTTTCGTTGCGATTTACTGAGCTTTTTATCATTATTATTTATGTTGATAGCATTAGTTTCTAGTCTGTATTGTGAAAGGGTTAGTAGTATGGCTGATAATTGAGTCATTTTGGAGCGTGCTGTGACGTGATGTTCAGTAGAATATACAGATAGAAGATGTATTATACAGCATATATATGAATATATCTATGTATCTAATAAAGTAAATTGTATCTATATGTGTGATCCCTTGGTAGACCACACATTACTTTTAGATGCGGGATGAATGAAAGAAGGTAAAGTACTGAAAACACTATGTATTGTCCCAAAGGTACTTAAGGTAAAATGAGCTTAATGGACTATGAAGTGAGTGACGCGGCCCTTGTTGGCTGTTACGAGAACGCCTGGCTGACTTGATAGCCCAACGCGAACTGAAGTAATTATTAAGAATTAAAATGAATGTGTGGCGCAAACTGCTAAATTGCAGAATGTGCGGTTGCACCGTACATTATATTTTGCACCAATGACAAGCCCCTTTTTATATCCACGCAAACTCTGTCCATTCCAAGGTTGCCTGCAAGAGGTCGCAGAAAGCGATAAGGACGCCCATTGTATGTTTTTAGTGTTTTTAGAGTGTTAAATGTTTTATTTTATTCTATAAGCTTATATAAATATAAGTCAATAAATGATTTTATATTTACTATTCACCATCTCATATAAACATCATCATTTCAGCCGAAAGACGTCCACTGCTGGACATAGGCCTCCCCCAAACGGAGGTGGTTTGCCATAATCGCCATGCTTGGCAGGTGGGTTGGCGATCGCAGTATGGTGGTAAAATGCATAGAGAACGCTGCTGCCCATTCTCTAGTAAATCCCTTAGTCGTCTCCTACGAAACCCACGGGAAGAAATGGGATGGTGTTATTCTTTACGTCCGGCAACACACGGAACATGCATACATACATAAATACATTTACATATCATCATCATCAGCCACTGCTGGATATGGGCCTCTTCAATTGCATGCTATTCAGCTCGATTCCCGGCAACTCTCATCCTGTTGCAACCAGCCACCCGGCAAAAACCGTCGCTCCAACTAGCCTGAAGGCATTCTACCTTACGTTTGCCAATTCGCGGTTCACTCAAGAACACGTCAACCCCAACGGTCATACTACTGTTACTGAGAAATTCCAGATAGTTGCCGAGCAGTATCGCTTGCGACCACGAGACCAACGAAGCAGTCCGTGTTTGCCTCAAAGAGATGTCAGTACCAACTGGTGAGGTCCGCAAGGGTCGATGCCTGCCAGGGGCGCGGGTTGTTCGAAAGAGATACTGCGGCCCCTGGCACACAGGCAAGTGAGGGAACACGGGTGGATTTTAGTCAGTAAAAGTCTGATACGCCCTCCCGCTCCACCCAGAGCGGGAGAAGTTATTTGACGATTTCCCAAGCAAAAAAAAAGCAGTCCGTATTTAATGAAGGACCTGATTTTACGATGATTAATTTGTATAAACGCAAAATCATAGATATTCTTTCCCCAGAAACTGCACTTCCCAATTCACGTAGGTAGGTATAACTGCACTTAAAAACTATGCAGCATGCTATATAAACTTTCTACAACTAAGCCCGATACCCAAGGGCTACTGGGAGGATAGTCATAACAAATTTTACCGATGATCAATAACTGTTTACCTTGGCACTATCTGTTTGTCAGCGACTCAGCCATTAAACGGCTATCGGTAGCCAGATATCGGCTATAAGGAGTATAAATAGTTTTTATCTTTTACTAGAAGCTTTTGAAACGGTTTTGTGCAGGACTGGACGTGCACTTATAGCACGTAGGTATAATGTGGGACAATGTGGCTGTGTTACACCTCTGACTTACCCTTAGTGGAATATGGGCGTGATGTTATGCGTGCTATTAGTTTATAAAGTATACAGTCTTGTTTACTTTTGTGTGTCTGAAGGAGTAAACAAAACGAAAATGTATTGTGGGAGTCGCGATCCTTTTTTAATTTCTCCCACTCTGGGTGGAGCAGGAGGGCGTGTCAGACTTTTACTGATTAAAACCCACCCGTGTTCCCTCAGTTGCCTGTGTGCTAGGGGCCGCGGTATCTTTTTCGAACAACCCGCACCCCTGGCAGGCATCGGCCCTTGCGGGCCCCATCAGTTGATGCCGACATCTCTTTGAGGCGCGCGTGTAACACAACGTACCGTAGACCCGGGCTTGGTCAAAAAGTCGATCAGTTGGAAAGTTGAAGCTAGTTGCCCATTCCGAAACGCAGATCACTATGGAGAAGAACGGGCAAGAAACTCCACAAACACACTCTCATTCATCCTCTTCACATGACCAAACCATCTAAGCATATTTTTTTCACTTCATCTTTTAAGCCACACCGTTGCCTTATCATATCATTCCGCAGCCTATTATTCATTATTTAATTCGATTGAAGGGTGCCTCGTCGAGAAACACCATGTTTTAGGTCAGCCCGGCCCGACGAGCCCCGCTATCAACCTCATTACTGATGCATTGTCATTTCATTACTGTTTCAGCCATTCCCAGAAACAATAGACTTGTTGATATGTATGTATGACAGAAAGGAAAAATAGTACATTATATCATTTATAACCCAATTAAATTTAACTATTTATGGGAATAGTTAATCCCTTATCATTTCCAGATTATTTTACGTAACACATGTCAAAAATTCAGTCCTAATTGGTGTCTTTCATTTTCCTGTTGTTTGCGCAATGAGATAAGTAATTATGTTTCTTGAATATTTAGTAATAGTGCAAGGATGAGCCCTGTCGGCGAAGAGTCCCGTTGAAGTATACTATTGCAGTCTTTGCGTTGAAGTAAAGTCTTGTCGATGTTCAGTCTGTCAGCGTAGTTTCTGTCGGCGTTTAGTCGTACACTGCAT
Organism: Antitype chi; assembly: GCA_947359405.1. Taxonomy (NCBI): domain Eukaryota; kingdom Metazoa; phylum Arthropoda; class Insecta; order Lepidoptera; family Noctuidae; genus Antitype; species Antitype chi. The sequence continues at coordinate 20,114,867 of OX375813.1, forward strand.
TTTTATTGCTTTATTGGGCATATAAATAGATTCATAAACTAATTTTACCTGTGATACCTACTTCCATAGTAGACCCTCCCAGGGTCTACTATTCAAAGCTAGGTATAAGCTCTTTGCTTCATTATTGGTAAATATAAAAAAAAAATATTTTAACTAATAACGGTCCATAAAATATAGGAATCGGCCATTAAACGGCCTTTAGTCTTGAGTATATTTTTCAATTAGGTGCCTAACACAAAAACTAAATAAACGGTTGAGTTTATTTGTCTCCACAACTTGTAAGTCAAGCGTGTTTAAAGTGTTAATAAATAACGCCACTATCAGGGTTTCCTGTTGGCTGGCTCTGGTGCAAGATATCGATAATATCGGCACGCTAATTAGAATTATCGTAGACCAATTATTTTATAAGTATACAGCTTATCGGGAAGCCATTGTTGTAAGTTTGTGCTCGTGACACACAGGGCTCGCGGTTAGGGGATATGTTCGTGAAAATTGTGAACAAGGATGCGTGGGCGATTACTTTTGCTAAAATTTTAATTAAATAACCAATCTGCCTTCAAATCAAGAGTGAACACGCAACTTCTGGGCATGCTAGGATTTAAATCAGCTTTAAATCAAAATTTAAACTGACCTCTTTAAACTTTTGGGCACACATTAGAATATTATAAAAAATGAATGAAATTGAAAAATTACTTGCTCACATAGCTCACGTTTTTCTGCAAACAAACACATGTAATCAAAATGTTTACTGCAGTAATTAGTGTCATTTTAAACAGATTTTCACAGAAACTAGTTGTAGAGAAACACGCGAAGTTTTTATAATTTTCATGGTATACCTAACAACCGTGGAATATGAAAAAAGAAATGCATTGCATGAAAAACTAAACAATTGATTTTATGTTTTATGATTTTCTATCTTCGTATTTTACTTAGTCGCAACATGATCGCAAAATGACCACTCGGTATTTTACACAATAAAATTTTCTGTCGTACATACAAACATAACACAAACAAAATCTTCGCTTTACTGTAAAATTACCAATAAGGACGTAAAAAAATATATATTAACTGACTCGATGATAGTCGTTGTTCTGTCCAATTTTCAACAATGAGTGCAAAAATATAATTAAAAAAAATATCATTAACAGACAGGCGGGTCGTAAACTGAACCTCTCATGACAAGGGGTACCAATTACTCACAGTTACCCGAAATATCTCGGCATTAATCTGGACCGGTCACTTACCTGCAAAAAAATCTGCTAAAATGCTAAGCTGAAAGTTCATGCAAGAAAAAACTTGCTACGCCGCCTAACATCCACCAGATGAGGAGCGTCTCCCCAAGTCCTCCGAACAACTGGAATGGCACTCTGTTTTTCCGTCAGTGAATATGCCTGTCCAGTATGGAACCGTTCTGCCCACGCTGACCTTGTGGATACGGCTCTAAATGAGACCTGCTGGATTATTTGTGGTTGCCGTAAAGCGACCGAACCGATACAGCCTTCGTACTGGAGGTACGAATGCTGTATCCACTGACCGCCATTGCGCGTCCAAACGTTTGTAGGACCATAGCCAGCCATATTGAATGGGCGAAACTACAGACTGACTCACGTTACCCAATGCACAACTATGTCTCAGTGCCCCAGAGGCTAAAGAGCCGAAAAGGTTTTATAGGGTGCGTGGGTCTAGCTAGTCCAGCCAATAGCGATATTTCTACAGCGAGATGTAACCTGTGGCGGGAGCTGTACTTATAATTATAAACCCCTGATAACTTTATCGAACCATCTGAGAGCCTTCTGCCTGGGCACGCGTTACCGTGGCCGACTTAGAAATTTCTAAATAGACTTCGAACCCAAGTCGGCCGGAGCAAAGACAATTTCGACAGATCAGGGTTCACGGACGGCTCAGATATCAAGTGCGTATGCGGCACCTCCTAACAGACAATGGCTCACCTACCATCCTGCGCCGCATGCCCTGTTACTTGTGCATTTGACAATCTCATGACTGCGTCAGCGAGCGAAGTTCTCGCAGCCAAATTTTGGCCCAAAGATGTTTGAATTTTGTTGCCACGCTAAGAAGATTTAAAAAACACGTTTATTATCCTGAATTTAAAAAATTACCACAAAACCTTTCCAATTTTCTTTTCATTAAAAACCTAATTCAGACTAATAATACCAGCATTTTAAAACAAATTGATACAGCCGTTTTCAAGTGATATGCCCAACGAACAGCATTATTTTCATTTTATTCTACACAATATAAAAATGAATCCCTATTTCCCTTGGCCACGGCATCACAGTTCATAACACGTGAACGGCTGGACCAATTTTGCTAATTCTTTTTTTGTTGTGTTTGTTATTGTCAGGAGAAGATACTTATGAAAGAAAAAAAATAAGAAAGTAGCGCGTAACATAATTATAGCGATTTCAATATTCAAAGTTAAGACAGGACAACGTCTGTCGGGTCATGTCGGCTAGTTTACTTATAAATAAGATAGATTGTTGCTAGCCATCCTTACCCACCGTATGTTCACACAGATAGGTACATCAACAACACATAGTATACGGCAGATACACGTGCGTACCTATTTAATGCTTACCACCATTTTTCCTTGACACAATAGTAAATAATAATAAATTACTTGTGTATAAAACGACACTCTTAATGTAGGATAATGTTTATCTCGAAGATTAAAAAAAACAATTAACTATGCAACTTTTCAAAGGCAATAACGAGGTAATATGTCGTAAAAGAAATGTCAAGAACAGCTGTTTTTATTGCACAGCTGTAAAAGTTTGTGATATGTGAAGGATGCAAGGATTAATCATTAATCCTACTATTGATATAAATGTAAAAGTTTGTATGTTTGCAACTCAATCACGCAAAAATGGCTGAACGAATTTGGATAGAATTTGGTACACAGATGGTTTATAACCTGGATTAACTTATAGGATACTTTTTATCCCGGTAGTACGTTTCCGTACCTACATTAATTTCTGACCTCCACGCGAATGAAACCGCGAGCAAAAGTTCATATAGGGGCCGCGCGGTACTTAACCGATTAATTACGTGTTACTTTCAGATCTCATTATTTTCTAGACCTCTGCAATAGTTTTCTGTTTATCTATTGTTATTGTTATTTTATTAACGTCGGGTTGTCTTCGGCAATCACTTATAGTAGACATTGTCTAGTTTAAAACTACACGCCCCTCCACTGCTGCTCCACACATTCCCAATGTTTGTTAGTTTATGGAGTGGGTACAAAATCGTGGATCAAACGAAACTGGGCGATAGTTGAGGTTATTTGCAGTAAAAAATATCTGTGTGGCAGAGCTCTCACTTGATCTCCTTAAAAGTTATGACTGTTTGAGTCTATTTTAAAACAATAAATGATGTTTAGTTGCTGCGAGGAAATGTATCATTTCTTTATGAAACTTATTGTAAAAAAAATACAACCACAAAAAAAAATTTTTCTTTTACTTCATATAACCTCAACTATCGCCCCGTTTCGTTCGATCCACGATTTTTTACCCACCCTGTATATTTTTTTATAGTGCGTGCAGTTTTAAATTAGACGAGCTCTATCTACTACCTAACATATTTTTTGTGATTTGTTCCTATCAAAATCATATGTTATAGTTTAACTTGCTGCTAACAATTAGCTTTGTAGACAACAGGTGGCGTTATGTGCCACAGTAAACCATACCTAATTATAGAAAGAAAGAAAACGAAAATTGATCTTCATTCACAAGCACAACATAGAAATAGTCGACAGCTACACGTCGTGACTGTAACAAGAAAACTGATTTTCAGAGGTCACCAGAAAATGACGTACTGTAACCAACGGGCTAATTGCGAAACACACTAACACTAAGAATAGCTTTCATCTTGACAGTTCAACAACATTCATTGCGTTATTGACGTTGTTGAATGAATTAATGAATTGCACCGATCCTAGCGTGGCGGACCAGACTCGATTAATCGAATGAACCCCAAGATTTGCACTAGCCCCTGGAGCCTCATGCTTCATGGTGTTACAGAGGCCATTGCATATTAAGAAGAAGACCGGGGGGTGCATTAATGGTCAGGTAGACGTGCCCTTAGGATAGGAAAGGATTGTGAGCCCACCGGATATTTATTCTTGAGGAAGCATTGGACTAGTGGAGAAACTTATTTATTTATAGGATCTTTTCACCACGTCGCTGGCATGTTGATTCAGGTCGGGCTTCTTGGGTAAGTTTAATTGTTTTCTTAGCTCTCAAGCAGACAAATTGTTCGAACATAACAAGCAATGATTTAGCAATACCCTACGAAATGATTCAGATTGTGATTGACAGTGTAGATAGTGAAAGATTTGTACACAAATACATAATAAAGCAAAAACAAGCAGAGATATAAAGTTTTACAACTCCTATACATTAAAATAAAACACTCCACCTATCCTACCGCGTCCCATATTTCCCGTTTTAAAACTGTATAATCCCCTAATCACCAGTTGAACCTATTACAATGGAAAAATGCATTAAATCCGTATTTTCTCGCCCATCAATTGTTCTGCGCAACGCTTACACTGAATGTATGGGCCATAAAAATGTTAATACTATAATGCAACTGCACTATTTTCTTGTATGTAATTTGCCATTTTGGGCACTAAACTACGCTATAGCTTGTATAGGTCAAGGCTTGATCGGTGAGCGGGAAGAAATTAAATAAATTGGAATTGTTTATTTTTTAAATAGGATATAGATATCACTCTACACGTACATCTAATATCTTTAAACGAGCATTTCTTGTATATATGTAACATGAATCTCACAAACAGCTCCAACAATTTTCATAAAATTTTGTGTGCAGGGGCTTTCGGGGGCGATAAGTCGATCTAGCTAGGCTTCATTTTTTAAAATCGTCAAACAAAAAAATACCGGTCATCCAGATATGAATATTTAAAAAAACAAACCTAGATGTAGGCGACACTTCCTATATGACTACCGCTGAGAAGAAATGGTGAAACAAATTCAAGAACTTGGGAAAATAATGCTGCCTTTCTTCTTGTACTGATCTTGATGTCTCTGGGCTCAACAGAGCATGTTTTCTTCTTCCATACTTCTGTGCTAGCAAGAAAAATTTGATTCTCTGTATTCACACCTTTTCTGACCCTATCATCTTTTATACAGCCATCCATTCCATCTAGGGCTTGTGGATGGCGAGTAATTGGTAGCTCGCTGTCCGGTAAGGACCAAGCCCGGGTCGACGACGGCGCGTTGTGTTCCACGCGCGCCTCAAAGAGATGTCAGCATCAACTGGGGAGAGGGGTCCGCAAGGGCCGTTGTCTGCCAGGGGTGCGGGTTGCTCGAAAGAGATATTGTGGCCCCTGGAACACATGCAACTAAAGGAACACGAGTGGGTTTTAGTCAGTAAAAGTCTGACACCCCTCCTGCTCCACCCAAAGCGGGAGAAGTTATTTGATGATTTCCCACACTCAAAAAAAAAAATCCATTCCATCTATCGATTTGTTGGTCTTCCTCGACCAAAAAAATATACTGTTGATACAACACATACACATTGCTTCTGCAAAACTTCCAACCTGTATCGTTCCACAGCTGAACAAAGGTCTCCGCCACAGCTTCCCATTTTTCCCTGTGTTACTTTTCTGGCCAAACTCTCATAAACCCATCTAAGAGTTATTTTCTTTAATTATTACTTTAAAACTACGATATACAAAATAAATACAAAAAACAAAAGGACACTTAGGCGTCGAAGTATTCCTCCGCATCGCTGTCATCAGGAAACGTGCCCAGAAGACTGGCAGCATTGCCACGTTGAATGGCAATGCTAATTCTTGAATTTTCATAAACCCATCTTAAGTCAACATAATAATTTACTTTAATAATTTTAAAAGAAATCGTAGCACTTCCCGCTCGCGTTCATAACTTGGAACTGAAAACTTAGCGTTGATTCGACAGCAGTGTTCTTGAAAAGTGCTATGTAAATGTGACATGTAAAATAAGGCATTAGTTGGCAGTAGTTCACGATACGATCACGATACGACACAAAAATATTACTCTAATGTTCATGCTAATACGTTTTTCTTTTCCAAGTTTCGATGTTACGATGATATAAAGTTTTTCGACATGGCTTCAAGGAATTGCAGATGTGCCATAAAAAAGAGTTATTTCTATGTAAGCTTAGGTAAGGTTAAACATAGGTAACCTAGCTAAAATTGCAGATTTTGTTTATCCCTGAAATACATTCACTGGTTGTTCTTCATAATTATTTCAGTACCTACAAGATATTGTATGTTAAACCGACTGCTGGAGAGTTTGAGTGAAAAACTAGCCGTTTTTTGTTGGTTATTTAAAAAAAAACACCTGTTTCATCACCTACGAGGTCTAAATTTATTAAGCAGCTATCTTTTTTAAAAATTACGTACGAATAATTTCAACGCACGCACGGTTAGGAATCATGTACTTTATCCATGGTGAAAGGTTGCACGTCGATGTCCTTGCCACCAGTATTGATGTGCTTCGGAAAAGTGCATTGTTGTCAATATGCATTTAAAATTCACACAACCTCATAGTTCATTCAGATAAAAAAAATGCTACAAAACGTCGCAAGCGACACAGACACACACAGCTACTTACAACTGTACCTAAAAATACAAATAAATGATATAATACAAAATCGAAAAGTTTACGGTAATCGTCGCGTATAAATAGTGCACAGTAAATTATCGGTTTGAGGGTTAACGCGCCGGCATCGAGGGGTTCTGTGCCAAAATGCGCCAATCTATAGCCCCCATTTACTTGTGCCAAAAAAAGTTGCGAAAACCTTATGCTATTTTACGATTCGTGCTAATTAAGTATGCAGATATGTGTGGGGGTTCCCTGTATTTTGTGGTAGATAGGAGTCATCGGGATTTCTAAGAAAATTGTGGTTTAAGTGATATTTGGCTGGGTACGTCGGGTTACAATGTGTATCCTAAAGGACAGTGTTGCTAAGATGAGAAATGTTTTTCCGTCTGATAATATTTTTGATAATTTCAATGATTTCATTTGGAAATTACAAATTGTTATAAGTACCTAAGCCTGAAGTTTTAACAACGGACGAATATTTTAGAATTTTATTTCTTTATGTATGTCTATTTTTTTGTACGCGTCATGAAGCTTTTAAAACCCCAAATTCCTTGCAATACTAAAGTTATTCAAAAACGAAAAGAAACTTGAAAGCGTCAATAAAAAATGTGACTTTCAAAAATATCTGATAAGCTCTCAATACCGAGGAGGTCTGCTTTTATACGATAAGATAATAATGAGTATATTTAATTCCCTGATAGTGTATCTGCAGTTGACGGGTTTGGCGCCAACCTAATGTATTTGGGGTAGTTAGGATCGGAGAGCTTCGGCTGTCATCGGAAGACGTCGGAAGCTTTCGTGACTGCAGCTTGCAAAGGTTTTAGGATTGAAATAAGCTGACCCTTTGCCCTTTACTGGCTGGTCATCTTCAGCAACTGAAAACAATCTTAATCTTAGACATTATATTAAGAAGTGCGATTTTCTTTTATTATAAGTTTCTACATACGCTTTCAAGGTACAGAAGCTCTCTAAAACTATGTCGATTTTAATAAAAATCTACATAAGTATAAAGAGCCATGGCTATAATTTATGTTTAGTCATAATTTACGCGGCCTACCCAAATGTCCTTTCTGTAGTATTTTTCCTCGAATCTTTGAGCTTCTTAAGTTCTGAGTTGAGTTGCACTAACTGGACAGGTCTATTCAATCTGTGTGTTTCTTTCCTCAAAAAACGTCACATGATCATGATCTGACCAAAATTTTGTCTGGACTTTAAAAGAAACCTTGACCTTTGATTTTGTTTCAGCCTTTTTTCTCAAAGTAGTCAGAATGGAACGCCGACCTAATCTAGTTTTAAAAATATGATTGACTTGGAAATGTGTCTGTACAAACCTGCTTACAGTAATAAAAGCAGTTATAATTTTTGTTACTCAGTCTAATATATTTCTACTGCAGCAGATTGACCAGAATCATTACAGTCAATGTTTAACTCAAAACCATCATTACTATCTCCAACACCAGTTCCTCAATTCTCTTCCCAGCCTTCTTTAAAACCCCTGACCCCAAAAATCTCGAAAACACAACAACAAAAACTGTTATTACCTAGATTACTATCCGCCATATTTTGCTCATCCGAAATCTGCAATCTGACGTCATTAATCTAAAGCTATCTGCACACGAGTTTCAGCTTACAAATTTTAATTCACGAAAAAAGCTTTAAAGCACGTTTGTGATAAGACTGATAAGCTAGCCGGTTGTAACAGCCGATAAGTCGAGTTAGATAGGAGATGCTGAGATAGTAGTAGTCTGTAGATTATTCCTGCTATTAATATATTGCGGTATCTTTTGATAGGTATGGGGAGATATTTTTATGTTTTACGTTGCAACTAAAAATAAATTGTCTAGACGATGAGATAGCGAAGTTTCTTGTAAGGAGTATCTCTGGTTTTTATGGGAGGAATGGAAGAATGGTCTGATTAAGATGCAACAGAGGCATTTTTGTAAAAATTTAAGTAACTTGATGAACAGATTCAGATGACTCTTTAGGTTTTGTGAACTCGCTGCAACCACTTTGTTGACATCAACAGTTCTGGTTATAGTTTTACTTTCTTGTTTTAAAGAGTTTATAGGAAGATTGACTCAAGCAAATTTGTTGTTATTTCTTGTGTTACCTAACAACGCAACTTTAAAAATTTACAAATTCTTCTGTACTTCCCACAACTGTCAATTGGTAATTTTGTATCCCGTAACTACACCAGACCACAGGAATAGGGCCTGAAATTATGGTGGTACTAATATTCAATATTATTTTCAATGAAGACACATGTAACTTGACCAATTACACAATAAACATCAATTTCGAGAGAGACTCACAATAATTATGCCATAAAAACTTATTACCAATCATAAAACAAAACAAGAAAACACTAAAACAAAACAAGAAAACACTAAAACAAACAAGACAGACGCAAAGAACACAAAATACGAAAGTTTTAATAAAGTGACAGTTCGGACTGATAGTAATCTAATAAAAGTCTCGTAGGACAATATTATCGATCGTCGGGAAAAGGGCGTAACACTATACAATAACATGAACTAACGCGAGAGAGAAGGATAGAAGATAAAAAAGCCGAGACTACCGGCGCGAGAGCATCTACTAACAAACGTAGATAAATCTGAACGTACCGATTTGTATCGGTTACATTGACGGCTACACAAGTAGTTCTGTATTTGAAATGAGAACATAAAGAGTGATGGATTTAGAATTGTTTCTTCACGTGTTACTTTATAGTTGGGGAGTTTTTTAAGGTTGTATTTGTCGTAACAAATAGTTCATTGTTTAACGTTTGAAACACTAAACGGTACGACGTATCGATATTCGATCTGGGCGATTGTCACCATTATTTTCTTGTTTATTGGTTGGGACAGGTTTGTACCTTGGTGGTGCAGAAAGTGGAGCTTGAGGTCGTAAGTTCGATTCTGGGCCGTTGAGATTTATTGATTTTCTTTCAATAGGAGGTACTGTCTAAGCAAAGAAATAGTTGTGGGATGGAATAGCATTCTTATACAATTTCCTGTTTTTGAACTCTGAGAAAATCTGCTGCAAAACTATAAAACCTTTGTTTGTATATAGCCGCACTTTAAGAATTAACTTGACCATTTGCAAAAGATCTTTGAACATCTTACATTGATACAAAAAGTGCAAAATTCAATCCTTTAGTGCCACACAATGTGTAACAATTGCTCCACCTTCAACCTTAACTCCAACCAAATCAAACGTAACCTGATCTTAACAATTTAACATTTCTGACCTTATAACAAATGTGTTAAACGGTTTGGAGGTATAAACACTAGGAGGCATTGTTCTTGAGATAGCTATCTCCACACAAAGGACTGTGACGCGTATCGTGGTAGCGGGCTCAGTTGACAAATGAGTGCTGCTTGAGCCCACCCAACGAGAGACTTGTATTATGAGACGCCTATTAAGTTATTCGGATTGTTTGGCCCTTGGAATTGATAGTGAGGTGTGCTTGTAGATCGTTTTAATGGTTCTTGCAGTACAGAATTGGAGACAGATAGAAATCTTGTAGTTGTTTATTCGATTATTAAAAATCATTGGTGGATTATAAAGACGCTGTTGTTTCACAAATTATTGAACACAAATGCTCAAGTTTTAATTAAAGCTTCTTTTTAGAGTTCCATACCCAAAAGGTGCCAACGGAACCCTATTACTGAGCCTTCACTATCCGTCCGTCTGTCCGTCTGTCTGTCAGCGGGCTCTATCTCATGGACCGTAATAGGTAGACAGTTGCAATTTTCACAAATTGTGTATTACCGCTATAACAATATGAGGAAGTAAAAAATTCAAGGGGGTCTCTATACAATAAACGTGTTTTTATCGGCGTTTTTTCCTTTCGTGTGCGAGTTGGACTCGCACTTCGCCGGTTTTTGCTGTTTTCACATATATTATGGTTGGTCTCAGAATATCTCCTTGAAGAACCCAAACCATTTTTGCAATTTTTTTTGGTATCCAAAGCCAATTCTGGAACCACGGTGCTAGAAACGCGTGACCAGCTAACTACAAATGCAAGAAGACCATAAATAACAAATTCTAGTAAATAATTCTAATTCTCTGCAGTCTACATCAGTGTCCAACGCTTATGTATGTTCCTCTCAGTTAACTATCAGGAGCAGGGATCTTGTTTAAAGTAATAGTATCGTCGCTCGATAGTGTTCGGCCATTTTTCTTGTGCACAACAAAGGATGAAATCGACCGTGTGTTGCTCGTGTAGCCGTGCCTTTAGTTATGAGCGATCGCGATTAGGGAGATACGGCTGTGGTTAGTTTTTGTGTTGGTCTAAGTGAAACGGGAGCTTATTTACTTTAATTTATAAATAGTTAGCAAGCAGTCTACCTAGTTTTTAGTATTAAGAGCTAATAAACACAACGCACTAACGGGGTCAGATCACTATTATAAAATTATACCAAGAAATATGTTGGCAACTATGATTTATTGGATTAAGCTTCATTGTAGTTATTACCGCATTCCTCGTTAAAACACTCTATTAATTTAAATACTGTTTAAATTATTATAATTCATTACTTTTGTTGTTTTACTAGGTCACCTTCCTTATACTATAAAGCCAGTCTATCGCATTATACTGCTGGACATAGGCTATCCCAGGCTGCGCGTGCGCAAGAACATCCCGATTTCCGCCTTTTCATCCAGTCTGTCAGCCACTTTCATAAATTAGCCGGTTCATCTAGCTCCTATTACAAAGACACTATAAACTTTTGACTTTTGCGTTGCGTGGGACCTCAAAATCAAAATATTTATATTTCACATAAACCTTCATGGGCAGTTATGAAACGTCAGAAGCTAGGTCATCATCATCATCATCATTTCAGACGAAAGGCGTCCACTGCTGGACATAGGCCTCCCCTAAAAGGGTCCCCTAAATGCGATCGCAATATGATGGTAAACTGCATAGAGAACGCTGCTGCCCATTCTCTAGTAAGTCCCTTAGTCACCTCCTACGACACCCACGGGAAGAAATGGGATGGTGCTATTCTTTACGTCCGGCACCACACGGAACTAGGTGCTCAGAAGCAAGGTGCTTGGGTCCAATTGGTCGTTTCCTATGGAGAATGGCCGGCAAAAAACTCCACGGTTGCTCTTTTTAAAATAATTCGCTGTTACTATGTTTCCAAATTACAGTGATAATAGGCATGGCTACTGTATGTTCATGCTTCTAAAATTTAGTTCATCGACATTAATCGCTCATAGCTCATAACTTGTTCGTATTCACGCGGCCACAGTGGGCGACGCGTCACCTCCGCCCTCTATCGGGTGTTTAATGATTCACTCGATCGCCAGATTACAGCTTATTATACGAAATATGAACAAAGGTGACAAGATTAGCAGATACAAAAAGGAATCGTGTTACTATTGTGGAACTTGATTGTCATACTGATCTACGTGATTTCATGAATTAATCTGGGCTTTGCTAGAAGACCTGGGTGAGACTCGAACAGGCTAGGGAAACATGGCACAAAAGGGAGGAGGTTTAAACTTAGAAGTGGGGGAACAAAGCTGCCAATGACCATGATGATGATTGCAAGTACAGTCAATAGCCACAGTCTGAAAATTAGCACACCTGAATAATTTTGGAAGATACATTAGCCCCATTTTTTTTAATATTGGTCTGCTTTTGACCTCGATCACGCCTGAGGAAAAGCGATGGTTGACGTCTATGATAGAACGAGCATGTTCAGAAGATGTTTGTTCACTCTTGCTTTGAAGGCAGTCGGGTTAAATGGTTAGATTCATAAGTCCAGCAATTTTGCCCATGACTATGGTATCTGTTAGAACAAAAGTGAACGACAAGACGGATCAAACTTTAGGGGCTGGAAGCACTCTTCGTTCATCTGTCATCAGCATCGAATGATGCTGATGACAGATGAACGAAGAGTGCCCCTAATAAATTGTGATTAGGGCTGGAGAATTCCAGCCCTAATCACAATTTATTTGGGGTCGGCACAACATGTATTTTTCTCCCAGACTTCTCTATTAGTCGTCATCTCCGTAGTCACACCCTTTATAACCATATCATCATTCACACAGTCCATACATCATTCAACTGTGTTACTAGTTTAAAAATTTGAGTCTGGTCTGTACTGGTAAATTTTGCCAGTACAGACCAGACTCAAAATGGCCCTACTAATTGAGCAATTTAATAACAAAAGCACTCAAATACCTGTTACACATAAAATAATCACAAGAAGTATAACCCAAAATAAATTAACAGTACCTCAAGTTAGAAATTATTATGGCAGGCGAACAGTAAAATTTTTAATTCCCACCATAATGAATGAAATACCAAAGTCTATTAAAACCGAAATAAACATGAAAAATTATAAGCAAAAATACAAAAAATATTATTATAACATTTATAACTAACACATAACTTAGTCTAATAAATAATAAAAAAAATAAAATAAAAAAAATCCTAAACAAAAATTAAAAGCAACCTGTATAGGAATTTTGAGATTGACTGGAATCGTTCTTCATAAACATTGCATGTGACTCACGTAGGTAGGGTACTTACTAATAGATGTTTACGGCTATCGTAGTTTTTACGTACAAATTATTTTGAATGTACCTACATTGTTTACATAATAGTGAATCAACACATTAGTGATTAAGCAATGTTATCGAACTAGTGAATGTGAGTATCAATACAAACCATCTCTGGTTTAATGATACAAATAAACGAACTTGTTAAGACAATATATCTACGAATAAATAAATAAAATAAATAATAGTAAAATATTGATATTTTATCATTCTACTGGAATAGTTTCGTAAGTAAAAAGCTACAAGATTATGAAATGTACGTATGTATATATGGACGAAAACAGTCAAGCGGTTTGAGAACTGACTCATTATATTCTATCACCATTTTTAACTGAATCACTTGAATATTTTGAGCATAATACTGATAAAAAGTCTTTTGTTTCAAATTGAATAGCCTAACGCGGTTTCGATAAACACACATGATTTAAAAACAAAGAATAAGGCAAATGAACATAATATGACGTGGTTTTGAGTAACTGATACACAATTCATTAGGTATTTCTGATTAAAAGTGGGAAAGACAATAGGTTTGCCTTATGATTAGTTACAAAGTTAACGTTGTTATTCATAATATAACATTAAACCATGCCTATATGTCCTGAAAGGATAGGGTTACCTATCTATAGTAAAAACCACATATCGTCAGTTATATTTAAGTACCATGTGATACCCCGGTAAGCTTATTGCCATCAAACCGTCCTGTTACAAACAAATCCTAATGAAAAGCCCAGTAACACTGTGTTCTGACCTGGGGATGGAATCCAAGACATCGAGCTCAACAGTAGTGCTTTCGACAACTAGACCAACGAGATGTCTAGTTGTTCCTTATTATTGTATTCTTTTTTAATTCGTTCATTACAAACATGTAACCTCTATATTGTTTGTATTTTATTTACGGTACATATTTCCTCACTATATTTGGCCTATTAGTCTACTCATACGAATCAGATGAATCGTCATGATAAAAAAAAACACTTATATTCATACGACTAGTAGGTATCTAAGCTACATTTTTCAAGAAAAGGGTGGTCTCACTTCACGGTGCCAAAAACTGCTCTCTAAGAAAACGCACCACCTTACTTTCATATAACGTTTCAGTGACGTCATTCGCCGGTAAATTACAAACGCTATGTGGCGACCACCGCTGTTCTACGAAACCGTAGCTTCAGGGAATAATGTTATATCAGTAAATTTTACTGTAAAGCTCGAAAAGAAGGAACGCAAGACGTGGCTGAGTAAAAACAGCCGCACGAATCGGTCGATCAGGTTAAGCTACGCTTGCCGCGATTGGTCCGTGGATGGGTGACCATCTTTACAGACCGAGTTTTCCTTTCCGAGGAACGGAGGGGCCGTTCCTCGGAAAGCACATTAAGCCGTTTGGGCCTGGCTGTCATTCGTGGATCTTTGACAAAGGTTACGAGTTGTCAGAAGCCCGACAATCTGACAACCAGTCTTAACAAGAGGTACATACAACGTGTAACGGAAAGGGTATTTACATACCAAGGGCTCGGCTTCTTTGGATGATATCAAACAATATTGGAAGGGTTTTAAAATCATATCTCTACATGTTCGGAAGATACGAGAATTTTTAATACATTGATACCAGAAACCGAACTTTTCAAATTGAAATAAACACATCACTCGGAAGAGATTTATCGTGATATTGGCAAGTAACGTGGAAAGTTATTAACCTACGTAGAGCGGTGACAAGTTTGTTATGATTTGAATTAAAGAAACATGAAACCGAAAATTTGGTATCAATTCTTAGACTATTTTATTTTGAGCTGAAACTATGTATAGTGATTCTATACCAGCTGTTATCTTGCTTAAGGATAGCAATAGGGTTTCTGTTACACCCTGTATAGTAGAAACTAAAAACTGGGATGAGGAGGTCAGATAGACAGTCGCACCATTTAAAATACTGGTATTCAGCTGCATACGGTTAGACTGGAAGCCAACCGACATAGTTCGGAAAAGGTTAAGCAGATGAAGATAATGCTGTCTTCAAACTAAAACATTTTAATATGATGTCTATTCACATTATCAAAGATTTATTCCCAACTAGCTGTGCCCACGACTTCGTCCGCGTGGAATTTAACAAAAATAAATACAATTTCTAAAATAATAAAGCCTAAGTTACTCCTTATTACATCAGCTATCTGCCAGTGAAAGTCCCGTCAAATTCGGTCCAGCCGTTTCAGAGATTAGCCGGAACAAACAGATAGACAGACAGACAGACAAAAAATTTTTAAAAAATATTTTGGTATATGTACCGTGTATACCTACATCCTTATGTATTAAGTAAAAAGCGGTTATTTTAATATTACAAACAGACACTCCAATTTTATTTATCTGTATGCATGTACTGTATGTATGTACTGACGCCAGCAGGTCAAGCTACCCCAAACTGTAAAATTTTCCCAATTGAACATGAACCTTAAATTATTGTAATAAAGTTGAAAATCTATCAAAGAAATTTGACAGATAGGTTGATGTGCTGGCGTCTGTACATACAGGTTGAAATTGAAAACATGCGACAAACCGAAATGGGAGATTGTACTCATCATTATGAACAACTTTTACTAAGGGACCAAAGATGCAATCGCGAAAAAAAAAACGTCTGTTCCTTACATTTATGTTCGCATGACTCGTCAAAATGTAGGGAACAGCTGTTTTTTTTTTGCGATTGCATATTTGGTCCCTTAGTAAAAGTTGTTCATAATGATGAGTACAATCTCCCATTACGGTTTGTCGCATGTTTTCAATTTCAACCTGTATAAGATGTAGAGATGTATAGATGGCATTTGATTGTGAATCATAATATATTGCCAACTTATTGTAAGGATAAAGTAATGAAATACAAATAAATCTATTTTACTTTGTAAGCCCACTAATAATAATCATTCAGTTACGTATATTATTTTATGTATTTCCTCTAGTACAAATTGTTTTTTTGACCCTAAATTTAAACCACTAGATTTGTTTATAAGGATAGTTTTAACAACTTCCTTCCTTAATCGTTTTCATCATTCATTAATAATTATAAATGCTTATCTAAATTCAAAATCTTATACATCAGTTTGTCGATGTGTAATATCGTAACCGAGCCTTTATTTCTAACCCACAAGTCGATACTTCCATTCTTTATTTTAATTCATTTGCATACATTTTCTGACTTAGATTTATTGATTTTAACACATTTTGATCGTATCTCTATAATAATTTATGTTTGTATATGGCGATCGGCATTGACAGATGGTTATCAACGAAAATCGACCAAGTGTTAGTTGATTGCGGCAATTAGTATTCCGTATCGTAAATTATTTACGTCCCACATGTTTTACAGGGCTATAAAGTTAATACCGCTGTTCATTAGGTTCTATTAATCAATCAAGTTTGTGTATTTGTGTCTACAGGTGGACTTCACCATGGGAGAGGTACAAACCTATCTAATTGCTTAAATATCAAAGTTTATGAGATTGTTTGAAGTCTTGGAAGTTATATCATCGTCATCAAATTTTAAGATTAAATGCATATACAAGGTGTAACTTAAATAACGCACAACCTCTTAAGGGGTTATTGTACTCGTCATTATCAACAACTTTTACTATGGGAACAAGCCTGAAATCGGGAAAAAAAATCAGCTGTTCCCTACATTTTGACGAGTTATGCGATAACTCGTCAAAATGTAGGGAACAGCTGATTTTTTTTGCTGATAATGACGAGTACAATAACCCCTTAAGAGGTTGTGCGTTATTTAAGTTACACCTTGTATATAGTTGGTCAACAAAGTGATTTTCTCTTTTTGCCTGTAATTAGATATTTTAGTTAGTAATGCAGAGACAGCGACGCGCAAACTGAAAATATGAATTCAGGACATGAGTCTGAACTACGTTGAAATTTTTCGTCGGTTATTTACAAGAAAAGTAGCTGTTCGATATATTTTGACCGCAGCAGGGAGAAGTATTGCACTTTCCTATAAAACAGCAGCGTTTTTTAATAAGCGACAAGAAAATTCAACTCTAGGGGTTTTAGAATCATGTTCTGAATTCCTGATTTTAGTTTGCACGTCGGTATCGCTGCACTTGTGTGTATTATACTATTTTATAAGACTCATTCTTATTTAATGATGATTTATAAAACCTTTTCGAACTTGAGGATCGACGAACCTTGGACCCCCAGACTCAGCAGTATTACTTACATCTGCTAGACCACCGAGGCAATCAACATCCTGCATATTGTGTTACATTTACATTTTAAATGTCTGTAGCAGACGGATCTAGTCTATACTGACTAGCCACTTTGTCTTTTAAATGTCATTTTGTAGCAAAAACTAATAGAATCACTTCCTCTTTACAGAGATCGATCTAATTGATAGAGTGACTACAATTTATATTCATTTGTTTTTTTATTATCGGTTATCCTTTTCTAGTTTTCTCATCTTTGTTAGAACACAAACAAGGTCTCTAGACCTTGTTTAGCTGATGATGCTTCGGATTTGCTAATGTTAATTATATTGAGTTCATTAACCAATGTTAATTTAGTTCACTCCGAAATTTAAAAACAGGTTCTAATATTTTTTTTTTTGTTTTTCATCATTATGTTTATGGAGCAGTGGTGGTCCAGTGGTATCGGCTGCGACTTACGAATAGTAGGTCGGGAAAGGCAATTTACTTTGTGTATTTAATTTCATCACTACTGCTCTGAACACGGTGACGAAAGATGTCGTGAGGAAACCGGCATATCCTAGAACCAAGAAAATCGAAGACATGCCTTCCACCAACCTGCAGGTACTGGGTCTGCGTGTCGATTTATAACCCACTGCCTCTCACAGAGAGGAGTCCGGTGTCCCAACAGAGGAATATAATAATCTATGCTGGGACACTGGCCTCCTGGCTGACTATGATAATGATTTTAAACAGTCTTGTTCTACCCACTGCAGCTGAGTATAGTTCTCCTACATTTTGTAAAAAAAGACATACTCTCTCTTTCAAAGTCGTAAGAATAAGGGTGACAGAAAAAAAAAAATTGGGTTTTTTTTTAGCAAATTGGTCTAAATTCTTATAGAGAAAAAAATTTAGTCGTGTCAAAAAATGCTTTCGTTCGTAATAGAGTGTCGAATGTCCAATGTCAGAATATTTCTGACTCAAGAGACTTCTAAGCTACACCAGATACATACTCAACATGATTATTTTATCAAATTATTATAAATATAAGCGTACACAGGTGCTATTACCATTATACACGTAATAAGTAACACAGCCAGACAACAAGGTGTCTCAGAACGATACATTTTATCGTTCAAATGGATCTCGCTTCTCTAATTAAAGTTTATGCACCTTTTTTTCAAAAAGATCTTTATCTATATCGCAGCGGTCACGATATGGTATTAATTTTATTAAAGCTACGCTATTAATAACTAAGTTATCATTGTAAATATTATTGAGAATGCTGCTTATGATGTCTTTGAGATATTGTTTTTTTATTGAGTCATTTGGTCTAGATAGATGAGATAGTGTTTATAAGACAAAATTGCAGTATAGGTGTTTTGGATTAATTCCATGTTGTATACAGCAAAGAAAATACCTCACCTACTGGGTCTCATGAAGTGGACTAAGTTTGGGTAGCAGCATTCCTTCTGCCATAAGTCAACACTCCACACTTCTGCGTTCTTCTTCATAGCACATCGATGGCAGAAATTTCAAACAGCGTTGGTCCAAAGTTCAGCTGCGCGAACTCTGCTCACTAACGCAGTCATAAGATTATCAAATGTATATTTATTTATTTATTTGCTCTCATACACATCACACATTTTACAATACTGTCGGTTTTTGTACATGAACCCTGTCAGGGCACTGCAAAGCACAATGTCGGTTTGCTGTTGAGTTTGAATTGAATTAACATAAATTTGAATTAACATAAATAACACATAATTAACTAAACTAATATTATTACGAATTATTTACTAACACAATACAATACATTTCGGTAATCAAAATAAAATAAAAAGTCATTATGATGTCCAATTAACAGTAATAAATAACATACAATAACACACATAAATTCACATATAGTCTTAAGTAGTCAGATTGTAGTAGTACGAGTGGGTAGGTAGTAAAAACCGTAGAATAAAATAATTTATGGGTATAAATAGGTGATAGGGCATCCGATCACTGTTTAGTTACCTACCATTCACAGGGTAATGTGGTCAGCATCATAATTTTCCAGATCACTGGTCAAGAACTATAGGCAAACGACTTGAGGAGTAATATGAAAGCCCTTTTGTAAAAATGAATTTGCTAAACCCTCTTTTGCATATATTGCTGATATTCTATATTTCGGAAGAATCAACAGCAACATTCTTTAAGATTATTCCTGTGACCTCCTCAAGCCTTCTTATGCTATGATAAAGCTACGTTTACGTAAATAGTGCAACGGCCGGGACTTGTCTTATCAAGGTCTTCCTCGCGATTTTCTGTCTGTCGTCTGTACCTCAAGCAACTAGAACTCTAATATGCAATTTCAAAACTCAGATTTATAAAATAATAATTTAAACTTATCACCACCTATGAACCACATAATTACGGTTTATAGTGATTGTTTGTTTTCTACTTCGTGAACCAAAAAAAATATGATTAAAAAGTGCAAAACTGAGTAACATTCCTGAAGCAGTTCATCCTGGTGACTCACGTCCAGGGTCCGAAGGTTGTCACAGATTGAGTCTGCGATACATGCAGTGTTCCAGGGAATCAACACGAGCGAATAACACTCGATCGGGACCAATTTCGCAAAAACTACACAACGCGATCCGTTGTTCTGATCGTTGATAGCAAAGTAAGGTTTGCAGATAAGTGGGGAGATGTGACCTAATTGGTTTCTTCTTCTTTTTTACGGGCTTTTGGATTTGAGCTTACTGTGATCGTGAAAACATCATACCAACGTCATCTGTCAACGGTTTGAGACACATTTTTTCTGATGACAGATACTGTTGTGCTTTCATCACCAGTACCTACATTCATTTAAATGTTTGAGGTTTTTAGAGGTCGAAAATAACAGATAGAAATTAGAAAAAAGTTAAAACAAAAGTTCATAAAGTTTATGAACATGGCATAAATGAGAATATACTTAAATCTATTTCAAAATCCATGTATGTTCTTGAGCTTCAATCTTTTATACGAACCATCACGATGAAATCACAGACAAAGGATCATCTACATAACCCAACATAAGTACACAAAAAAATCCAACTAGACGAAAAAAAACTAACCGAACCAAAAATTGTGCCGCCGCTGCTATCGGTACGAACACACAGCGCGTATCATGCGATCTAATATTATTCTGGGAACGGCCTTAATAAGTCACTACAGAATGTTATCTACGCCATTTTATCGGTTCAACAGATAAGCATCTCAATCCAATTAGCCTCACAATGCAATATGGGCCGTCTCAGCAGCGGTTATGATGGCCACTGTGTGTGTTTTCAGTTTTATGTGATTTTAGGGTAGGCAAGCGAACGTTAAAAGATGAGTTGGTACTGTTGTAAAAAGAGCAATGAGATTACAATTTTAAGTTCTTTGAAAGTTTCGTTGTTGGCATCGACATCGATAAGTAAATTGATATACATAGATATCGTGCTTCTATATCATAACTTCTTCTATGTTTGGGCCGACTTTGAGTGCTGGAGGCATCGGCCATTTGTTGTCCTTCATCAATAACTCTTTCAAATTCATCTTCCTCATTAACAAGATAGATTCAAGGCCCTTTAACATTATCTGTGTCCCACTGTTTAGTGCTATGTTTGTGGTATGTGCCAATAATATCCAGATATTATCCATGATCGTTCATAGTTTTCTCATGAAATTGCTGATTTGTCAATATCGACTATGGATGGATTAAATTTGAGTTTTTTCTTAGGTTTCGTCACCTCTTATGGTACAAACCTACTAATGTAATAGCGTATATGACAGGTGGTAGTAAACTGTGCATAAGTCACAATAACTTATTCTACATTAATTGGTAACTAACTGATATAAGTTAACCGGAAAGGCAAACAGCTGACCATGTTGACTTTATAGATTCTAGTGGTGATAAGGTAAATCGTTTTACGCTCCAGAGTCATGTTAGTTGACCTATCAGTGGATTGAGCCGTTGGGTTCAAACTGCATCAGATTATAATGGGCGCTGACTAACTTTCTTGGAAAAAAGCTGGCATGATAAGAATTATTATGTGACGCATACTACAAAGATCAGGATCAGTCACAGAGATATTTCTATTATCAGTACGCTTAGCAAAGGCATTGCTAACAATATGTTACATTAGGTATGTTGTTTTAATTTATCATTTCTGAGGATTGTTGCTTACTCAATCTGCCTAGCCTCTCCTTAGTTTCCAGTCTGACCGGATGCAAGTGCATACCAGTATTTTACATGGAGCGACTGCCTATCTGAAAACCACAACCCAGTAACTGGGTAATACGGTAAGATAAGATAAGACTGGTTGTCAGACTTTAGGGCTTCTGACTACCCGTAACGACAGTCAAATATGTACAAATAACAACCAGGACCACCGGCTAAATGTGCTTTCAGAGGCACGGAGAGTCTCGATATGTTATGGATGGTCAGCCATCTTGCCTGTGCGGCTGTTATTGTATAGCCACGAGCTCTTCTAGGATTGTCACTTAATCTCTTAGTACCTAAATACTTTTGCAGAAATGGCCTCCACCGTTAGAGAGAAGATGGCCTATTTTGGTTTTGCTGTCGACAGATTCCTCTTTGATATTCAGTATTAAGGATCGTACAGACTAGGGCGACGTGACGGTCCACTCGTAGACCAAATTCTATGAAAGTTTCATGGATAAGTTTCTACAAGTGTCGCGTCGCCCCTGTTTGAAGAAGCTTTTTTAATAACTTCTTTTCATTTTGTGACCATGTATCGTTGCCCTTCTTATTAAACCGACTTCACTTTATTAGAAACACAATCTTACCTTAGATCTAATCAGAGCCGAAACAGAATAAAAAATATTACATCTGTTCTGAATCAATGTGGTGAGATCAGATTACACATTCAAGGTGTCTTGGGCAATGTATTACAAAAATGCGGTTCGTGGAATTTATATAATATGAGCTGGAAGGGTCATCAAAATGAAGTACAAAATATTTAAAAGGCTTGTGCTTAACAATCAGCGTCTGGTGGTATACACCCTTTTGAGGACTTTTTGGTATTATTATCATTGTTTTCTGGTTTTTTTTTTATTATTTATTTAACTAGCTGACCCATGCCCACTTCGTTGGGCGGTAAATACTTTTCCTTGTGTTGAAATTATGAGTGTGTTGCGGTTAGTACTGAATTTGAAATATAAAAAATAGACATATGCTGTCGCTGACTTTTTTGTAGGCATTATCAAGCTCTACAACTTTTCCCTAGAACTCAGTCATATATCTCTCATCGTTAAGGCAGCGTTCGTAAGAAACGTTTTCGTTCGACCGTTTTTTCTCCGACTTTGCAAATCCAACTAGCACGAAAAAGTCTTTTAATTTTTCGGGTTATGACACGGACATATAACGTGGTTTTCTACTGGTAAAAGAATTTTCAAAATCGGTTCTGTAGATCCAGAGATTACCCCCTACAACCTCACAAACTCACTAACTTTACCTCTTTATAATATTAGTATCGATTTTAAGGTTTTTTTAATAATGCCAATATACGCATTTTTACTTCTTCTTTCTATTTACTTTAAATCATCATCTGCCTTTCCCCATCTATGTGGCGGTGGTCTTCCAGCCTTAGCGGATTCAGCTGAATACCAGTATTTTACATGGAGCGAGAGCCTATCCAACCTTCAGAACCCAGTTACTGGGTAACACGATACCCCTTGGTAAGACTGGTTATCCGACTTAAAAGCTTCTGAGGACACGTAACGACTGCCAAAGATCCACGAATGACAGCCGGAACCAACGGCTTAAAGAACTATCCAAGACACGGAGGGCTCTTGGTATCTAAAGATGGTAACCCATATACGGACCAACCGCTGCAAACGTATCTTAACCGAATCGATCGACCTTGTGCGACTGTTAAAACTTATAGTCACAAGTTAAATGATTTAATTTAAATATTATTATCAACAATAGGTGCGCTATTGACTTCTGCGCTACGTGCGGGCGAATCAATACCCTTAAAACATGTTTGTATTTTCTGTAGATCGTTCTTTCTGTTTATTTGTACATATGCAAGGTTTGTGCCTGTAAATGCCCACCCTTCCCCCACTCGTTAAACATTCCTTTACCAATTTGTTTTCTAAAACGTATTTGGGAACTCCAATTCATAGTTTCATTCCGATCCAACCCATCCCATCCCTCGCTGCCTTCTTCCAGCGACTCCGATATCCGTACCTCCCAGAGGGTGTCCTTAGCGAGTAATCGCCTAGTTTTTACGTTTTGAAGCCCTGGTTGGAGGCCTTAGTTTATTGAGGAAGCGCAAAATTCTGCGTACTTTCTACTTCCTCTGCTTGAACTTAAGACTTCCTTTATCCTCCTGTGCGATTCCTTTGTCCTCGGTTAATCATCACACCTTACAGAGGAAGCTTGCAGGCGTGGTGACCCCGCTGGTAATTTGATCGGCCGATTATCAGCACCATCTCACCATCACATAAATGCGGTAGCGACAGGAAAAAAGCTGTGGTTATTTTTTTTATGGTTGGGTGATGGTGACCGTTGGTGCTCGATGTTGAACTTGGTTAATGGACAGATATTGGTTTTTGTATTAAGTAAGTAGGTAGAAACTGAAGATATGGCACACGAATAGACAAAACATGGTACACAGAAATTTTATAACAACGATTACTTTGCAGTTGGTCACGGCCGTCATTATGGGATCTTTGACAATCGTTACGGGTCGTCAGAAACAAGAAAGTCTGACAACCAATCTTACCAACGGGTATCGTGTTACCCATAACTATGTTGTGTAAGTCAGATAGGTAGTCGCTCCATGTCAAATACACTACATGTCTTTAGACAGAAGGCCGGCCGACATAGGAACATGCTAGGCATACTTTGCACACAATTTATTTATGTAAAAATTGTCAAGATTAGGTCAAGGGCAACCAACACAAAAAAAAATGGTCTCTTGTAATATATTCTGTTGTAGTAAGTGTTCTTGAACGATGACCAAGCATACAACTAGATTTTAAACTAGATTTGAGTACAGTATGAATTAAGACAGCTTTCAATTAAGATTCATGCTTAACCATCGTTTTAGAATACCTAGTCACAATAACAGATAGATAAAATTAAATAAATACTAAAATATTTTGCTACCATTACATCCAGCACCTGTGGGGACCGCGGGGGGAGGCCAGATGGTGCTGATAGTGTATCGATTGACCGCCTATCGCTCCATCGACGAAACGAAACGCATCAAACTCGATACGTTTCGTTACCTGTGTTTGTGGTTATATTTTGCGGTTTATTTTTGGGTGGCTGTGGTCAGGGGAATAATGTGGTAGACGAAACGGCTAGCGTCTTTATCAATCATTTAGGGTACCTACGTGACCAGGGTGTTGAATTACTTGAAGTTTTTTGTTGCGAAGAGTTATGAGCTGTGTGGTATGAATCAATCCATAAAAAGATGATAGATGCTTGAAAAATCTTCTTAGGAGGTGTTTTTAAGTATGTCAAGTGTATATTTCGTGTGGTGCCGGACGTAAAGAATAGCATCATGCCATTTCTTCGTGTAGGCGTCATAAAAGGCGACTAAGGTACTTACTATATAATAATAGTAGCGTTCTCTATGCATTTTACGACCAATCTGCGATCGACAGTCCACTGGTCAAGCGTGGCGATTATGCCAATCTTCCCTTCCGGTTTTTGGGGGAGGCCTATGTCCAGCAATAGACGTCTTTCGGCTGAAATGATGATGATGTCAAGTCTTAAATTATTCTAATTTTCTTTTCTTTTTTACCAAATATCTTATCTTTATAACCCACCTTAATTGTTTCCAGCCTAAAAATCTTAGTTTTTTTTATTTAATTGACTCAACCATACAATTCTTCCGTGCATATAGCTATAATTTTTAAACAATAAAATACATTGAAAGTTAAAATTGCAGACAACAAGGTTACAATTAAAAGTCATTATGTAAATTTAATTTTACACAATTGTAACCTGTAATAATGATATGAAGATAAAAATTATGAACACAGTAGCTCACTTCGATTATAATCTAGATGGACAGACAAACTGGGAAATAGTTTTAAAAATACATGCTCATCTTAATGTAAGAACTATTGTGAATCAGCCACTAGCAAAGTTATAAGATTTATTTTAAATTTTGGGTTCTTGTTTCTAGATGTTATACTAGTTTTTTGCAGCCACTGCTTCACTGTGTCCTTGTGCTATGTTTTGACAGCGACGAGTAAATTTTTCCTTTGCTTTTGAGCGATACAAACATAGTACATTATATATCTCATCAAACGTGCGTACACACACAATTCTCAAAAACCAAAATAACAGCCGTCAAACAATATTCCGTAACGAGTTTAGATAACCAGTCTATAATTTAATTTATTATTTTTTTTATTTCAGACATAACATTAGTCCATAGTTTCAAAACTCATACACTTAAATCATAAACTATATTAAAATATAAAACAGATAAAAATAAAATTGTGATTAAACTAAATTTAAAATATTCACCAACTCGAAAAGTTATAATAAAAAATGTCAAAACTTATAAAAATGACAGAATTGTATAAAAATAAAATGTATATTATAAAATTGTCAAATTAATTATTATAATGAATTGATCATTATAATGTTCTCACTTCAGGGATACAGATTTCCTCTATGTGAGGGTAAGGCCCCACTAAGTAATCCACGACGCAGGCCCAGTGCGGGTTGGTAGACGTCACATGTCTTCGAACTGTCGTGACAGTTTCCTCACGATATTGTTCTTCATAGTTTTGAGAGCAGTGAAAACGACTTTAAAATTGACTAATCCTCGAAAAACACGAGATCCCACCGTTGCCGACCAGCTGTTTTGATTTTACTCTTTATCACATAATCCCTACTATCAAAGCACGTCCAAAGATGGCGCTAACATATTTAACAAATTCACACAACACATCAAGGGCTTCAAAAACTCCTCGTCCACATGACGACCGTCGCATTAAGAATCCATTAACTGTGACCAATACTGATTAATGTTTTATCTTCCCTTATCACTAGGCACCGAGACGGGTTGATTTATTCTGGGACTTATCAACACATATGGCTGGCGCCGACCGCCTATCAGACTGGGCTTTCTTTTATGAATTTTCGAGTAGATATGATGTACTTAGCGGTAGCCGTTTGATTTGTGTTTCGGAGCCCTGTGCCCTGGTTTTTTAAAGGACATAGTTTTATTTCAATTTGTGGAATGATTCGTGCTTTGATTCAAAAAATCATATTGATATTGATAAAAATGATATTTTTGGACCAATCTATACATATAATAAAATTGTAACAGGCCGATGTCTGTACATTAAAGATATTGAAGAAAAAATAGTATGGGGGTCTTTATTAGAGCAACAGAAGCCAAAAAAAGGTTTTTAAATTTTTTTGTCTGTCTGTATGTTTGTTACCGCATCACGCAAAAACCACTGAATGGAATTGAATGCAGTTTTTAATGATGTATTCCGAGAGGTCTAACTTAAAAAATAGGCTAAATATTATCAAAAAAAATTATTATCTACTTGATTCTAAAGTCCACGCGTATGAAGTCGCGGGCAAAAGCTAGTATTCAATAAAGTTGCCGTGAAGAAAATTTTAATTATCTTCAATATGTCTGGTTATAGAGTTAGCTATAAGACGAAAATTTGGCAGGCGTTCATCAAGTGAAATCTTCTTTATTCACCTAATGATGAATCATGATCACCACTATCATTTACATCGTTGACTAAAGAATCAGTTGCATAGGTTTCGAAAGGGATTGCATCAAGTTAATGAGCAGTAGTATCCACTTGCACTGATGACATCATACTGCAATTAACAATCTGCGTTCCTCGTGTGATTACCATGGTTCGAGTATTATCCGTCAAAGATCGGTTGTGGCCGTGATTTATGAGGGTATTTCAGTTAGGGTAGTTCTATTTCAAATAAAAGTCGATAATTTCGTTGGAATTCTAGATTTAGAGACAGCAAAGTTTCGCGTTGAATTTGACAAACAAAAACTCAAGAAAAATATAACGTTGTTAGATGCAACAAAACATATAGAAGTTACACAAAAACCTCACAAACTATGACTTATTAAAGCACACAGTACAACAAAAAGTTAATCGATGATAAAAGATAAAGGCATGGTCGAAAAAATAATAGTTTTTATGTAAATGAACGTTGCATACGCGATGTGAGATAAACACAATCTCAGACGGGGATCGCACACAAGCGTCGCCCTTGTGTGTGTGTAGTGGTGCCAAGTGCTGTGTTGTACGGGACAAATGTAAGTGAAAAATAAACTTTATGTGGGATAAGGAATTGATATGGGAAGAAGAAGGCTGCCTCATAAGTCATAATCAAAGTCAAAGTC
Organism: Antitype chi; assembly: GCA_947359405.1. Taxonomy (NCBI): domain Eukaryota; kingdom Metazoa; phylum Arthropoda; class Insecta; order Lepidoptera; family Noctuidae; genus Antitype; species Antitype chi. The sequence continues at coordinate 20,142,632 of OX375813.1, forward strand.
AAAGTCAAAGCATTTATTTCAAAAGGCACTTAAAAGGCATTTTTGAACGTCAACATTTACATTAAAATAGAATTGATTGTAGTCGCCCCTTCCAAAATGTAGTTTCGTATGGAGAAGAATGGGCAAGAAACTCCACCGTTACTCCTTTAAAATGTTTTAAGTACAATATATAACATAGTACATTCATTATATAAGGCGATTCGCACACTGCCCCGCATGATGCAGCGTAGCGCGTGGATGCGTGTTCTTCCGTTGCTTGTAAGTATCTCCGTTTGTATGGAAAACACGCACAGTCTAACACACAGAAAATGCATCCACGCGCGTTCACGTGGATGCATTTTCTGTGTGTTCCACGCGCTACGCTGCATCATGCGGGGCAGTGTGCGAATCGCCTAATTATGTGTGAAAATGATGCACTCAGAATAAAATTACCATACCAAAATAGGTCAACAATCAAATTGAAGCAATACAGATAAATTAATTCTGTGATAGATCAGATACATGGGTGCTCACACATTTACAAACATTGTAAAATAAGTATACGATTTTCCTAGAATATTAACAAGTAATGAGTCAGTGTGTGAGTTAAAGTAATCACTGAGTGTAAATCAATGTCATAAATATAATTAATTATACAATTCAATTAGCAACCAGATTGATTTTGTCTAGAATCTAATGTACTGAAATATATTATGTTTATTTTAGTAAATTCTGGCAAGTGTTTAAATAAGTACAGAATCTATCTCTCAAAAAAATATCAATATGATAAACAATATCTCGACTACGCTAAATAAGACCATTATGTGCATCGTGCTACCCTGATGGGGTCTCTCCTTGCTGTAGTCTCTGCTATCTCATAGGACAGTTCACTCATTTCGATAAATGGACATCACAAAAATCCCCGATGCTACAATATTTTTTGTCGCCAGCAGTGGATACCAATATTTAGACAAAAAAGTGAGATTGACATATTAAAAACATATAATATTCCGGAATGGCGTTTCTGTTCCCAATATTTCTCCTCACTACCGTTCAGCCACCTGCGTCCGTATCTAGTAAATCATAACCTTGGCAGCTATCGGTGGATCAGCACCGAATCTTAGACTGCTATTAACTGCGTGCGCGCACTTGTGCCACATATGCGGTTAAATGTACAATGGCAAAAACTAGCTGTTTGTTTTAAATTATAGGGGACTAAGATAGATTTGATAGTATTGTGACTTAAAAAACCTAAAAAAATCCTATTATATTAATGTTATCTGTATAGCTGTATGAGATTTGAGTAAATAGTAGCATGCATGATACAGGGAAAATTCTAAGTGAAGGGTAGAGCAACGTTTCTTTAAACATGTCTTCAATAACTCAAGTATTTGTATAAAAAGGAAGGAAAATAGGACCCAAAATTAAAAGGACACTGTTTGTATTAACCATATGTTAGGTCATCTTGACCTAGCTAACATTGCAAGTGATTTTGCAAACATGTTTTGGCGGTCCAAAATACCAAAGTTCACACTAAACAGATTTCATAGTCTAGTTACTTCCTTTCTTATAAAAAGGTCATCAAAGTACCTAATATATATGGTCAATGGACTCGTAAAGTGTGTCCAAAATGGATGGCAACGCCAAAAAAGGCTTTCAAAAGTCCATATACTAAAAGTAGGTACTATCGTTATATCGATAGAAAGAGGCCCCGTATAATTCAGCACACTAATGTAACTCGGATAGTTGTATTTGATGGAACCCTAAAAGGTGATCTACGCGTACTGTTAAATGTCAAACGAAACTGATTCAGAACTATGTGGCATTCAGTTGCTGACCCACATTGAGAAGTTTTCCTCAATGTCACCTTTTGTCCGTCACGTGTTTGTGTAGCCTGTTGTCATTTCTTCGTAATTGCAGTATGGTAACACTTACGGTTATTTTTAGGATTGGATTTTAGTTTCGGAAAATGTGAAATTCTAATTGTTATCTATGTTGCTTGGTTTCGGATTTATATTAACGTGCTTTTTTTCTTTTTTCAGGTAAGTCCCGATGCTTAATGTAAAATGTTAAGAAATATTATATTTCTTAAAAACGACTACGTAAGTATGAACAGCAAAATTCTGAAATATTATCGACAAAATTCTTTCCAACTTTTAAATGTGGCCAAAAACTTAACTCTGATAACGTTGCCAACAAAACACCAGAACTTCCACATTTCTGAGAGCTCGTAACAAATTCTCGAAATCATAAACCTTGTCCGACTTCCGACATCCCAAGAGTATCAAAAAAATCGCCGCTAGACCGACGTGTACGGCGCGCAGCTTTTTTATTTGACATTTTATACAAGTTTATTCAAAGAGCGATAGTATCGCTGACTCTTATCTTTCAATGCAACGTTACCGCGAGCCCGGAGTGATAGCATCTGGGGCCAGCCATTGCTAGTTAAACCAACCTGATAAGGGATCGGCTGCGTCTGTGTGTGGCAGTGTGCAGACGCGGCGCGCGTGTGTGCGGGGAGGGGCGTTCGGCTCGCCGGGCCAGTCACTCACTTTACGCGGCAAAAGTATGACGGTTGAAATGTCGCGCGCACAAATATACACAAAATAAATACCAAAAAATAGTGCTGTGTTGTGGATATTATGTTATTGTGGTTGCGGTATCTGAAGCAGCTGGAAGTGGCGGCTGGGGATCCGCCGCCAGGTGGCGCTGTCAACTTCAAAACAATGTGTAAGATTTGTTTACATATCGGTCGGTGTGGCTGAGTGTTTATTTCTTTGTTTTTCCTATTATTATGAGCTCTCCAATAGTTTTAAGGCTGTTTTAATGCCTTAAGTTCCATTTCATTCGCGTATTCTAAAGCTGGCTGCTTGTCTATTCAATCTGCGATGGGTATCAATGAAATTTCTCGAGAATAGATACCGATACCGATTAGAGGCATCTATCTTAAGCGTATTGAATGAAATGTTGTATCAAATAAGAATGACTGTAGTTACTAACTCGGTGTGCTATCGTTATCTATTAAACTTTGACATTTTTACTCATTGCCCAACTCCCTAATGCTACAGCGAGAAGTTTATTAATACTAACTTGATTAGTAGACAAAGTTATAAGTAAAATCGCCAATTTTGTGGAAGAAACCAACAATATCCGTCTGGAAGTTTCTTAGATTGCAAACAAAACAATCTTGCTATTAATTCTTAGTAAAGTTAATACATAGAGATATCCTGTATAATTAATAATTGTGTATTCTTTAGTATAGAACGTAAACAAGTCTCTAGAACGCATTGATTTGAAGGAAAACAGAGTGCGTTGGTGGATATTTGTTGACATTAGATAAACAACATTCTTAGAATTTACATGTGGACGTAAACCGTGGTTTTATCAATGATCGGGGTAACTGGAGTACCAATTAGTGTCAGTGAGGTATTAAAAACACTTAAAACGATATTAAACTGAGTTTAAAGTGCACTTTGTGATGATAAATTGGGTCCCAAAAGCCTTCACCTATACCTATATTGCTTAGAAAATCATTCTAAACAACTGTAAACACTGTAAACTGTTTACAATTGTTTAGAAAACCATTGTAAATAAACTTCCAGCATTAATCTGAGGTTATGTCTGGGTGAATGAACTCCATACTTTATCAATACTGTACAAGTGTACCTATAGATGTAGCTGTAAACAATATAAAACATTGAATTTGACTTCAAAAATCAAAATATCTTCGCGAATTAAGTAAATAAGTTGCAAATCATCTGAACCGGCTTACACGAAACCGAAAAAACAAAAATTAAGGGCCAAGTTCGCCCAAAAATAAATACATTTTGGACACAACGCTATAGTATATGACAGCAGTTTTCTCCGAATTCGCGATAAGACAGTCGTTAAGATTGGTTGTTTTTTATCTCTTGTCTGATAGCCTTAACAGTGGTACTAATGTATTATATAGGATTTTTATTGCCCTGTAGATACATTATCAGAACATGAACGAATGTAAATCATTGATAAAATGTAATTACTGTGAGTTACTTAGATTTTCATAACTTGAACTGCATTGGGGGCTCATATTAGAATATTAATGGTCTGTAGACATTTTGGAACTGTTTGACTTGTAATTGGAGTAATTAAAATATTAAATAAACAATGTATTTTTAAATGAAAATAGGTTTAATTAAGTACCTTATCCTCATTCAGCTCTCACTTTAGTTACGTTTGATTAAAAACTAGGATTTCATTTCTAACCACAGAATAGTGATGTGATATTACAAAAATTAGATACCAATCTTAAGCCGATACCAAATCACATTGCAACCACATCGAAACCATTTATAAATACCGAACTCGTGAGGCATGTTCCTATTTTGACAGCTCCTGTCAATGTCAACTATGTCTAAATAGTTTGAGTATGTTTCGTTAGAGTTGTATCTCGTTGCTTCATCGGTATAACACAGTCCGACTGTCAGCTTAAGGATCGGATTTTTGATTGAAGAATTAATATTTACCTACTTCCTAAATGTTTTTTTTTCTCTTATTAACATTGTTTGGATTTGTTAGTACCCATATGTTCAACGCTTTCTTTTACTTTTGTTAGGTGAACCGATTCCTCGATATATTTTTTTTATTAATGAAAATGAGTGAGAATGAAAACCTATCAGCTTTTCAATAAACTACAGCTTCTACTGTTCATAATAGCATTATATTATACTATCTTAAAACGAAATAAAAAACTATCCATCAGCCCTACACTTAGACAGCCGTGGCTTACGATAAAAATGACGTGTGTTCCACTCAATGGGACCCAGCCTCCCGATCCCGCTGATAAGGCGAGGGAGAAATGTTATCTCTGTTCTGATTCCACGTTCATTATCAAATTGTACGTTTGTGTGGGTGAGAGAGGGAGAAAGAGAATGTTAATGTGTGTTACTATGTGATAATATGGGGTGTGATTCTTTTTAAATTCCTACATGGGGTTTGAAAGGTCACGTTTAAAAAATTTAATCGTTGTTCTGAGTTTTGTTTAGTTTTAATTGGTCATCGCTCTTTTGTTTTAGATTCAGTAGGTATTGCAATTATAATATACAGGTCTGCTATTAAGATTTTTTAATGATTGTGCCGTTCAAGAATAACAGTAGTCGGTTGTAGTCAATTATCATTTATCAGTTTATTTTTCATTTAAGAAATAGTGAGTTATTTATTGCCAATGGCAAATACTAATAAAATATTGTTTAAAGCTGTATATAAAAGCGTATTATTACTACTCACATATTTGAACAACCATGAGGAATAACTAAATATGCAATTCAGTTTTGAAAATGTCAAGTGACACAACTTTGCATGTTGATTTGTATAAACAAAAATGATGTAAGTATAGGTATTATTAGTGATTACATCTAGCTGTGTTACGTAAGTAGCCCAATAAAAAAATAATTAAAAAACAGCCTGTTTTTTTAAATTATTATTTGTGAAATCTACCGATTAAGGCAGTCAGCTCCTGTGCCAACTTTGCTTTGACTTTACTCCTAATGCCTATTCAACCGTACACTTACATTTGGAGTCACTATGCTCGATGCTATTAATCAGCCCGCAAAATACAAATGTTCAAAGCAAAAGCAACCCTCTAAGTTTACATGCATAATCCCGTTAAAATATGAACTGAGAGGATTGTATTGATGCTTTTATTGATTATAATTTTGTAAAGAAATAGTTTTAACGGTTGTGAATCACATTTTAATCAACGTACAACCTGACTTTGAACTGCAAATTGGAAAAAAATGTAAGAAAGTTACGTTTCGTTTGCTGCCCTGGCGCTTTCCCCTTGGCTTAAACAAACCCTTTTCATTGTTAACCATCTAACAATGACTTAATATATCCATAAGATCTAGTTAGTGCAGCTGAAATGTTAAATTATATTTAATCGTTTGAAAAATTCAAGTATTCAAACAATACTAAGAAATATAAAAACTAAGTTAGCAATTCTTTTAGGCCTCCCATTATTTTTTATCACAACTATCAACATCAAGCCATATCCATGTAAATTTACTCGGTAATAGTACCTAAAGTATAATTTTTGACCGACAATAATTAACATACAGAATTAATTGTATCTCATTAAAAAATAATTAGAGGAAAACAAAGTAATTTAGGTAGGTACTTAGTTTTAAAATGGCGTGGCAATTGAGACTTAGGTATATTTTAGTTCAATTGAAAATAATTATGTAAAATATGTGGCGTAGAAAAGTAAAAAAAAATTAATACCTTTGTGGTATCAATATTATTATGCAGGCTCCATTTTAAAGGAAATCCCTTCCATGTGATGTATTGATCATTAAATTATTTATGAATGCAATAAATTATGAATTTTATAAATCCCTATGATGCAACATTAATTACAGTTAGAAACAGACGCCAGCACATCAAGCTACCCCAAAGTGTCAAATTTTCCTAATTGAACATAAACCTTATGCTTATGTTATAAAGATCAAAATTTATCAAAGAAATTTGACAGATTGGGGTAGCTTGATCTGCTGGCGTCTGTACATGACTAAATTAATAACAGAATATGTGTTTATTTTTAAGAAATATTGAATCCTATTACTGTCCCACTCTATCATTTTTCATTTGAATAAAAAAAACAAAATAGAACACACCAACCCAGTGCTATATTGATCATAATAATCAAAAAGATACCTAAAGGGATGCCCACCATACTGATACCGATACCGAATTTTTTGGTCTCAGCATATCAATTAGGCAAACTCCTTATCGCCCATGGAAGTATGTTATATTTCCTCCGAGATAAGCGTTCTAGTAATTATATTAACTTTGTTGACTTTTAATTAGCAAAATACCTAACAGTGTAATTTATTTTTATCGGTTCCACGGATAAGTATTAAGAACGTTTATAAACGTTCTTTGGAAAAAAATATTTACGTAAATATTATGATAGTGGGACTTACCAAAGTTAACAATATTTAAATAAATTTACCAAGTACTCGTCAATAATATTTTTACATTACAATCAATACGCATAACCTAGTTTACGTTGGAAAATACAAAAACAATGGTGAGATGAGTCATGCTTTTGCTAAAATAAAGTTAATTGGAATACGCGTCTATTATTTATTTAAAATAGGAAATACCATTAATAGCTACTTTATTATTGAGTAACGGTAAACATTACTTCACTGATTTGTTTTGTATCATTAAACCAGAAATTATTTGTATTATTTAAATTGGTACATGAGAAATATTATTCGATATTAATGTATGACTTGAGTGATATTAAATGTTTAATTCAACACAATACATTCACAAGCTAAAGTCTACTTGTCCAATAGTCTCAAGTAAGTATTAAAAAACTTTTTCCTAAACTTATTTAATTTTAAATTTCTGACCTTTACGATTTCTATCAGTTTACATAAATGATAAATTATCAACAAAATTAATTCCTACAACCATGCCATTGTTCAACATTAAAACTATATTTTTTCCACCGAAATAATAAAATTATCTAACGAAAACATCGCTCGGCCGGGGAATCGAAGCTGTTATCAGGAGCTTATATCTACACCGCTGCGCCGTTGTGTTATCTAAGTGATCTCTTTTTGTAAGCACCTTGAAGGTTTGTGGTCCAAAATATTGCTATTATTATTGCTCTTTTAAAACATCAAGTAATATTTCAAAACTAGTCGACATTTGGCGGTATTACTCAAACGTTTAATCTCATCAGTTTTCGGGAGTGGTATCGGTATTTACAATAATTGTGACACACACAACACTAGTTGCATTACAAATCTAATATTTATGCATCTATCTAAGCATTTTCATAAAAAGTAAAAAAAAAACATAAATTCTGGTCTCTTCACTGTAAAATAACTGCTAAAAAAAACTACCATTGAACAATAAAATAAATACCATTTTATTTTTAATATATTTTTTTCATGAAGTGCCATTTCCGCCTACACTGAAAACTCCCTTCACTACTTCTCTGTGCACACAAAATTTATAACATTGTAGGTTGTAGTTACATATAAGGTACCTGGATATCTTATAGAACTTAGTTCCTGGGAACCCAAAGCCAGTCGGTGTCGAAGTACGGGACCTACATCATGCTATCCGACATCATGACGATAGTGCAGCCTCGCCCTATACACCAAGCGCTGCGTTTGTGTGCAAACTTATTAATTTAGACTAAGTATTAACTATGGGCCTAAATTTATAAATAACGTATGAGGTTGGAGATACGATTTGAGGTCAGAAAAGACTAAAACAGCAAGTATCTCATCCAATTTTCTTTTAGAAAAAAAAAACTGTTAATTTACAATTGAAAATATGTACATGAATCAATAAATGCTAAAAAAACATGTGAAGTTTAAGTGTTAAAGATACAAAAGACAGAAATCTCAATCCCCTTCAAGACTTCCGCAGACAGGCGAGACGCGAAAGCGCAACGCCAAAGCACGATGCGGCACTACATTTTTTATGAAAACTTCATGGAAATTGATCTAATAGAGTTACATCGCGCCGATCTGCGGGAAGCCTTCAAGCATTCAAAGATGTAGAAAAAACAATGTACGTTTTTTTTGTAAAACAAAGAAGGTAAAAAAAAACTGAAAAGCCTGTTGGTAAATGATACTTCCCCATTTTCCACAAGCATAAAAAAACCACTATTCTGACATCCAAGGTAAAAAAATCACAACAAAATTCGCTCTTAACACAGTCGTACGTTTAATAATCCCCGTTTCGGGGTCAATCTCGTTTAGCATCAATTTATGCGGGCGCGCCGCGCCGTGGGCCGGCCGACTCACGCGCACGCTAATTGATTCCAGATCGTAGGGGGCGGGGCCACGGAAAGGTCGCGAGTTCGATGCCAGATGACGTTGACGGAACTGTGAAAGTTGATAGTGATAATTTTTTTTTTCTGTGATTGGTTATTTTAGAGTTGAAGTATTGTTTACTTACTTCGCTACCTAGAGGAGGCAACACTCTTAAAAATGAGAACTATAGAAGATGTGGGCTTCTCACTGCTATACAAAATATTTCAGGAAAGTGACCTTTTCTGAAATATTTTGGAAAGAAAACACACGTAATGTTATCCCACCCAACAGAGCTCGCGACATCACACGTCCGCGTATCACACCGTCACGCTCGAATCCACCTTCCATTTATTACAACGGATCGTAATCTAAGATGGAGAGCGGGCGACTGATAAGAAACGCCGCGACGCGCGACGCCACATCGCGATAAGCGGGGTGTGTTGCCAGTAGGACGACGCGCGCTTCGGTGTGAGAGGGGGACGGTAATTATAGGAGAGAATGTTATCAAACCATCTTTGATTTAGTGACTAGATAAATTCGTATGAAAATAGCTGTGTGTAAATTATAATGAATTTAGATCTTATTTTATTTTATTATAATATCGGCTGAGGTGCAGTTATAAACTAATTAAGTGACTGAAATTATGCTCAATGTGATAATATTCTGATTTTAAAGTGAGATAGTTTAAATATTCATTAGAAAGTGTTATAAAATTAAAAATTAATGCTACTATTCTCTTGGGGGATTACTTTAAATGAGAAATATTACCTAACATTGGTTGGTCCAACTTACGAAGTAGGTATGTACACTTAAAACAACATTTGCATACCTACAATACCTATGAGGATAGCAATAAATACTGCCAGTATTTTTATAAGCCCTTGAACTGATTACAGAGATTCGACAGTTATAGAAACCCTCAGAAAAACAACATTTTTATTCAAAATAAACCGAGGTGTCTCTACTGTCAAACCAAACTACAGAAAACTTTACAACGAAAAATGTACCTATCACCAAAAATACAACAATACCAACAGTTACATTCTACGTCGAAAAGGCGTCTAGCGAGCCGCGCGGGAGGGGGGAGGTAGGGGGTGTTTTATCGCCCAAAACGCGCCCGATCGCTGCGAGATTCGCCCGCGCGATATAGACCGATTCTTCGACGCGATAAAAGCCCACTCCAGAATATGCCTGTATCTTTTCAAAAAGGTTTTTGTTTTTAATCGCTTGCCAGAATCTAGTTTTAATGACTTTTTATAATAGGTTTACGTGGGAGGAATATTTATTAGTGTTTTTTATTTTTTGTTTCGAATTTTTTTTCAGGTGTTGTTGATTTGACAAATTCATTTCTTGAATTTTTTTTGGAAGACCCTTAAATAATGATATAAATAGTCCTCCATATTTTGTTACCCTTAAAATTCTTTGTGAAAGTCTATCCCTATGTTTGTTTTCCTAATTTTCTTGTCTAAGATTAAGACTCTCACCAGTTATTCAATTCTGATAGTTTCATAGCCTGAAAGCATTCTGTTTTATTTTTCAACCACCAAGAAGTGCAGAATTTGCACCCTGCAAGATCAAAATCCAGTATTATCTTTACAAAAACATCTACAAAATTACAATTTAAAACATTTTCACCTAAAATTATTCCAAGTTCCAACACTACACTATCAGAAAAGCAACACAAAACTGCTACTTATCCAATACACAACAAAACACAGTGTATAATTGTTTTTTTATCTAGCAGGGCGCCATAGGGGCGGTATCGCAGCGATACGCCACGCCACGATACCGTCTTTGCCCCTATGTGACTAGAACTAAACTAACTGATTAGCCTATCAAATATGTATGTGACAATCATGTTATCTTTAATGTATTGGCTATCTATGAGAACAGAGACTGTTTTTACGATGAAAATGACGTTAAGATTTGGAAATAAATGAAAAGCGACACTATTACAAGTCAATTTGGTTTTAAAACTAAAGAAGAAGAAATGACGAAACAGAAGCAGAGGTCATGGTTTCTTTTAAAGCCTAAAAATTAAGAAGTTTATTTATAAACGGTGATTAAAGTTGAGAGATGTTTAAACGTGTATGGTTAAGCAGTCGCTAGTCATTACTTAACTTTAAGCATTTATAAATAACGAGGTATATTTTAAAGATGTGTGAGTCAATCATTGCAAGGGTTTTTTGAAGAAAGAGCTTTTGCAGTCTTGCTTTACCTGCAGGGTAGTTGCATAACACACTAAAAGTAGGATTGACTTTCTTTTTGACAGTTCAACAACATTCATTGCGTTATTTACGTAGCTGAGCCGACACATTTTTCTAACATATGAAGCAATGGACTAGCAATATACTTCAAAATGATTCAGATTGTGATTGATAGTGTGTTACGAAATTAGGGACCTGTCCTGACAGACGGGACGCATAATAAACTCAAAATTAAAAAATTAAGATCGAATTCTACCTGAAATCTAAAGACGTATAAAAATGCCGTCGGTATAGACTATTAATTTATTATAAAGTGTATTTTATTGCAAATGAAAAATTTCGTAAAAGATTGGAAAATTGATAAAATTAAAAGCGGGATTTGTTAAACAAATTAGGTACAAATAGCAATAATTATTAATATATAATGAGCATTTATTTTAAACATTTACGTCCGTACAACCAAAAACAAGGTGCATTTAAGAAACACATGTAAATACAAGAAGAAAAAAGCTAAAATCTAACACGCCAATCTGATTGTAATAAAATTATGTATTCTTATAGTTTTTATTAGATTTTATATTATGTATTTGTAGTTTTGTGTGTGTCGCCATTTTATTAGGGTTCCATACCTAAACGTGCCAACAGGACCCTATCACTAAGGCGCCACTGTCCATCCAACCGTCTGTCACAGGGCTATCTATGCTTATAAACCGTAATAGGAGGACACTTGAAATTTCCACAGCGTGTACTACTATGACCGTTAAGTCAAGTTCGGTTTTTAATCCCAGAGACTAATTTGACAGGTGTAATGTCAAAGCTCAGAAGGCTAATTCTCGTAATTAAAAAACGTTCAAAATCTAGTCGCAGTGTCATCTCGACGACAAGCAAATGTCAAAAATTTGTTATAAATGTACCTATGGAAACTCGAGGTATTTTTGACAGATTAAGACTGAGATCAGACTGTGAACGTTCTTAAAATTACGAGAATTGCCCGTCTTATCAAACTCCTAGAAAAACAGAAGAAGAAGACTTGAAATGTCAGATTAAAATCTAGGATTAAAATACAAATTTAGTATCAAAAATCATACGGTGGTACGGAACCCAAAGTGTCCGCGTCCAACTCGCACTTGGCCGCTTTTTATTTTTATTAAATTCTATTTGTAGTTTTGGGTGCGTCGCCATTTTATTTATGCGATCAATGAACACAGTTTTACATATACCTGTCAATGTTACTGCATTTATTTCTTTTGGAGCACCTTTCGTATCCGGGTCACATTATTTCAACCCGAATAATAAACCTTATCTCATCACTTTAAAATTGATTATAGCTTGACTGCTTTACGTTTTTAAGATCTTTTTCGCATGCAAATAATAACAATTTTATTGCCTAAATGAATATATTGATTTTTATCGTGCTCTGAGCATTATAAATCTAACATGTCTCCACTCTTTTAATTTCTTACTGAATATGTATTACGTATAATTAGAATTAAGCTGTAATTTAATTAAATGTAGGTATAATGTATGAATTAGCATCTGGTTAATGTTTTCTATAATAAATATTACGACTTACTTAGGCCTCGGAGCGTCACGAATATTAAATAGTGTATGTTTATTTATACCTGTTTCTTACGCCCAAAAACGAATAGCATAATAATCCTTTACTTAAGAGGGGACGGGGCCTGCGAGGAATTTGAAAAATAGGTATTTGTAGAAACTGTTGCCGTCGCGCTGTCAGTAAGTCTGCCCCCGTAGTGGGTGATAGGACAGGTGCAGCTCATACCGAAATTATCACAAAAATTTTGACGGGATCGACGTTTCGTATTCCCCTTTTTTCTCCTCGAAAACTGAGCCGATTCAATTATTTCTTACATTTACATTTTAAGAAAGAGTATGTTTAGGTTCCTATAATTTTTTTAAATGTAAAAAACTCTTCTAATTTGTCTGGTAGTCCTCTAAGCACGGCGGTAAAAATAGGGCATTTTTTGTAATCTTTAGAGGATCATATTTTCTTTACTAATTAGTTGCAGAAAAAAAGAAAATGACAGGGACGTGTTTACAGCAGACCTTGATTTTATGAAAAAAATAAAATTATAGCTCTAAAGGCATTATTCAGGATGAAAAAAGGGGAATACATTTGTATGGAGAATCGCACGTCCTGTTCCCTCTTAATGTTCCCACTGCTGGGACACAGGCCTCCTCTCGGTGAGAGGGATCGAGCCGTAGTCCACCACGCGGACCCAGAATGGGTTAGTAAATGACACAAATGTCTTCGAATTTTTGGTTCTACGCCGGTTTCCTCACGATGTTTTCCTTCACCGTTTTGATAGTAGTGGTAATTAAGTATTTTACACAAACTAAAGCGCCTGTCAGGGTTTAAACCTACGGCTCGTACCTAAGTCGCGGCTGATACCACTAGGCTAACACCGCTCATGCTCTAAAAGGAATACTTTTCCTTAAGAGCGTTTATTCTGAAATTGGGCAACGTCGCAAATAGCTGTCAAATATTGCACTGTTTTGATTAATTTGGCGATATTACTGTATGGAAATATGAAATATCGCTAACTAGTGACCTAAAATATTGATTATGAAATGCAATAATTAATATCTTAACACCAAATATGTAGTTTTAGATGTAAAAAAAGAAATTGGAATCTTTCCAAATGCCCTTTTTACACCTAAAACGGTTATGTTATAATTGCAAATAATTATTAATATTTTAAGTCACTAGTTAGCCATATTTCATACTTCCATACAGTAGTATTAACAAATGAATAAAAACAGGTAGGTAAATATTTGACAGCTATTTGCGACGTTGCCAACTTTCAGAATAAACGCTCTTAATATGTAATTGTTGCATTGCAACGTAAGTCCAAGTTACTCAAGTCGCTGAAGGAAACTGCATCCCTGCACTTTCATCAATCTGCCTAGCCTTTTTCCAACTATCAGGTTGGTCAGCTTCCAGTCTCACCGGATGCAGCTGGTATTCAACCAGTATTTTACATGGAGCGACGTCTATCTGACCTCAGGCCCGAGTTACTGGTAAGACTGGTAGTCAGTTTTTTAGGCTTCTGACTGATCTATGAATGAGAGCCGGGTAATGGATGGACACCCATCGACGAACTGACCGCGGCAAGTGTAGCTTTATGGAATCTAAAATGTAGAACTTAAACTTAGTCGATATTTCTTGCCATCATCTAATTATACATAGCATAGGATATTCAGCCTATAATGTTCCCACTGCTGGGCTGGGACACAGGTCAAATTCAAAGAAAAAGCATTTATTTCAAATAGGCACTTAAAAGGCACTTCTGAACCTCAACATTTACATTAAAATAGAATTGATTCTAGTCGCCCCTTCCAAAATGTAGTTTCGTATGGAGAAGAATGGGCAAGAAACTCCACCGTTACTCTTTTAAAATGTTTTAACAATAATGTTTAAAAACATACATTCATTATATAATTATGTGTGAAAACGATGCACCCAGAATAAAATTACCATATCAAAATAGGTAAAAAGAATGAAATTGAAGCAATTACAGATAAATTAATTTTATGATAGATACATGGTGCTCACATATTTACAAACATTGTTAAAGTAAGCAAGCAATTATTTTCCTAGAATATTAACAAGTAATGAGTCAGTGTCAGGCTTCCTCTGTGTGAAAGCGAGTGGGCCGAAATCCACCACGGGGGCCAGTACCTATCATCTAATTACATATGTAGGTGTAATCCATTGGTTAGTTTGCACGCACCATTTGTCTGGTAGCATCTGAACATTTCATTCAAAACTTACTCAAAAAGAAAATTTTAAATTTAAAAACTAAACAATACGTTAATTACCACCGCACACGTTCGCAATCCGGCGTCGTATCGCTATCGCGCCGTTATCGGATCGCTCCCGGAAACGTCGCCGTCCTTATCGCTAGCCAACCATTACGCTTATGTTAAATGGGGGTGTGTGTTTATAATAGTGTTACAACAATGCCCTGTTTCTGTTGGCAATCGTAAAAATATGGCCTGTGAAAAAATAAATTTAAAGAAGAACTTTGAATAGAAACTGATATACTCGTAATACAAAAACTGATATAAAAATGACATTGATATATAGAAACGCCTTTTGAGTAGTCAATGCAACCGATCGTAGTACCCACTAGTGATGGACCAAAAAGAGATTTCGGCAAATATCGATGGAGTCAGAAAATTCGGTAAAAAACATGTGCTTTGGACGTCGAACCTCGTTGAAAACGAAAAAGAAAGCAAAAACGACTTGGATTAAACAATAACTGACTACGTGGCACCTTTGTTCTTCACTGGCAGCTTCTTTGGCTTGCTGACTTTCTCAAAAGGTACTTGACATCGCATGGTCGTGATAACAACACGAGTAAAGCTGCGACAAGAAAATCTCAAACTCAAAGTCAAAGCATTTATTTCAAACTAACTTTTACCAGCGGCTTCGCCCGCGTGCAGTTCCGAAATTGTCTCACGGGAACGTACTACCGAGATACAAAGTCTATGTGGTAATCAAAGTTATAAACTGTCTATGTGCCAAATTTCATCCAAATACGTTCAGCTGTTTCTGCGTGATGGGTAACAAACATCCAAATTTTCACATTTATAGTATTAAGTAGGACTACTAGGATAAAGCAATTATAGGCACTTTTGAATTGTCCCCCATTCCAAAGGGTAGTAGGTGGGTACCTAAACTATGCAGAAGAATGGGGAAGAAACTCCACGGCAAACCTATCTATAACCATTGCTATAGTCCCACAAAAACAATAACAAAACACAGATTTCCACCAACAATCCTAAAACACCGCCATTTCTCTCAGAAACAACAGACGAACGACTTTATAATACAAGGCTTACAAAACGTGGGCGCGCTCACGTTCTAAGGTGCGACAATAAAATCGCATGCAATCTTCTCGAGGCGTTAACAAGGGGCAAGACAAGCGAGTCGTCGCCTTGTCGCGATCGCATCGGGCCAATTTGTACGCATGTCCACCGCTACGATTTATTGGGCACGCGAGGAGCGCTCATTGCTAGATAGGCCACTCATAGGTGGCCCTGTCCTGGTGTAAGGGATTAGGTTGCCTGGTCCAGTGTGGCTGTGTAGCTGTCTTTGTTGCAACAGGTTCATCTGAAATTTTTGTATGGAAATTGCAACTACCTAATTTGGTGGTGGTGGTGTCGACAGAATATTCAGCCTTTTTTTATTTCTTACTTTACTATCGAGAAAATCAAAGCTGTTCCATTCAGAGTTGATAAAACTAGGATAAAATAAAGCAAATTGTAGGTACGACTGTTTAGTTATACAAAAAAAACCGAAAAACTATGCCTCTCAAACTTGTATTCAATCTTTTCAGAAATCAAAAACCCCAAAATCATCTTGTCTATTCCGACAACCAGCAATCTCCTTCCTCATGTAAACCACAAACCAAATACAATCCTACCCTCTAATAAATAAAACTAAAATTCTCAAACAATTTCTCTAAAACAACGACCATTCCCGCCAATTAAATCGGTTGGGTTTACAAGCGCAACACTCACGCCCGTTGAGAGTGAAATATAAACGTAAAGGTGCGCGTGAGTCGATAGATCGGCACACGGCGCACCTATCGGCCGCTGCGATCGCGCCGTAATATCATTATTGTACCCCCCACCCTGGGTACGACTATCGAGGACAGTTAGATATGTGAAGTAGAATAGGATTTTGGAAAACACCAACTTTTTCAAGAACATTTTTTTTTTTTTTTCAATCAAGTTGAAGAATTATCTTTGCCGTCGATTACTGAAAGCCTTATCAATTAAATCTTCTCATCTTAGGGGCAGTTTCTGTATTTTTAGTAAGTCTCAATCTGTCAAAAAAACCTCTAATGTACCCACATATTGACAAATGTTTGCCGTTTATTGTCGCTGATATGAGACTGCAATTAGTCTTCGAACAAAATATACCTACCTATTTTACATAGGTACCTAATCCTTACGAATAAAGCCTACAAAACCACAGTCAACCTTGAGAAGGCAGAGTCGAGATAATCAAATTAATCGTAAAAACTCGCCTCATCAATAAAAAAATCATCACCATAGCTTATTACCATATATTTGAGGCTAAACTCCAATTAAAACCGAGATAACGAGATCAGTAACTTATTACATACCTACGAATTATTAATATTCTTGACATAATGATATCTTTAAAGTAATAAAAACTTGAATAGTATTACGGTAGGTAAATACGGCCAAGCTGTATAAATAGGCGTAGGAAATTCAGATAAAACCAGAAAAAAAAATCAAGTGTTTGCAAAGATTCAAAGACAAACTGTGCAAATCCTAATTTCTCATGTCTTAAAGTTTCAAAATAATTGTATTTCTATTGACTGAAAAACAAGAGAGTGTTTTGCGAAATTTACTCAGTCATCTCCTCATCAGTCTAGATCTTTCCAAAATCTTTTTTCGCTTCGATAATATACAATCTACTCTCTAAATCCGTCAACAGAGATACGGTACTGTCCGAGAGCAGTAGTCCAAACTTTGGAGAGCAGTCTACACGCACACATCATCATCCTTTCAGCCGAAAGACGTCCACTGCTGGACATAGGCCTCCCCCAAGCTCCGCCACTTCGACCGGTTCTGTGCTTCCCGCATCCAGCGGACTCCTGCGGCCCTCACAAGGTCATCGGTCCACCTTGTGGGAGGCCTTCCAACTTTACGTCTTCCAATGCGCGGTCGCCACTCCAGAACCTTTCGGTCCCATCGGCCATCTGTTCTGCGAGCAATGTGCCCTACCCACTGCCACTTAAGTTTGGCAATTCTTCGGGCTATGTCGGTTACACACACACAATAATCATAAATGCCCGAAGGTGAAACTACGGATTTCGTAACTAGGAAGTAGAACTTAGTTACTACTGCGATTACGAAGTTAACACCAAATATAGACTAAGCTTTCAGTTTAAGCTAATTCTTAGTTCGAAAGTCAACCTGGTTGTTAGAATTTCAGACTGCTGTTGATGTATGGGATATCCTACCAAGCCAACATCAGCCAGCGATGCTTAACCTTCCATATCGTTCGATCAAACTAGAAACCTAGGCTCTTTATCAGTCGATTTTGCGAAAGGAACAAAGATAATTTACTACCAATATTATAGTTACCCAACAAAAAGAAATAGATAATAATATCTCTTTTTATCGCACTGCGCAAGACTGTGAGGTAAGGGGCAAGTTAAGTTAGAGAAATATATTGCTATAGTGTTCGAAGGCGACGGTTTGATACATTGAATATAAATACACTGGTACAAGAACACGGAAATTTCATGAGGATACTGTCTGCAGGCGTGAACACGGATTGAGGAAGAACAAATTGTTGGGTCTTAAAGTTTAGGAGACTTTAGTTGCTTGACGTGGGATTTTGAGCTCTGTTGCTTAGCCAAACTAACTTTAGATAAAGCTATAGACATAGACAACCTTATGGTGACGGTACGCTTAGAAATCATTTAGAAAATAGCTGCGAAGATAATCACATCAATTCTGTTATCCTAATAATATTATAAATGTGAAAGTTTGGATTTTTGTTACTCAATCACGCAAAAACGGCTGAACGGATTTGGCACACAGATGTTTTGTGATGGATTAACACATAGCATACTTTTTATCCCGGTTCCTGTGGGATAATTTTCAACCTCCACGCGGCAAAAGCCGTTTTCAAAATCTAATTTAACAATATATTCTTGAAAAGTGCCAGGTTGTGAAAGTCAGGTAAAATACTGGTATTCAGCTGCTTTCAGTTAGAAGTCGACCCCAATACAGGAAAAGTTTTAATTCAGTCCGCAAACTGTAACCATGAATTCAGCATATCATTCTAGACCCCCCAGCGCAGACATTTTTTTGTCGGTTTTACAAACAAAAATCTGCTGTTTCATAGAAAAGTGCAATACCTACGCGGTCAAAATGTATGAAACAGCTGTTTTCTTTTTGTATAACCGACGAAGAATTTCTGCGCTGTGGGGGTATAGAATGATATGCTGAATTCATGGTTACAGTTTGCGCATTGGATAAAAACTTTTCCTGTATAGTTGGTAAATCGCTAAGCAGTTGATGATGATTTCTGAAAAGTGCCAAAGAGGAGAAGTGAGTATGCCACGAAACAATTCTCTAGATTAAATGCCACATTATAATAATGATACATCTCCTTAAAGACATCTTAAAACCGCAAAATAAGAACACTAAAGCGAACCAGTAAAACTGCTTCATAAGTTTTACTACCGACTGTACAGAAAGATAAAGGTTTAAAATGTAAATGAGACGTGTTGAAAAAGTATAAGATTATCTCACTATTAGGTATAAATTAAGGGACGCGGAGTGAGGTATGCGGTACAATTATATTGTCACGAATGTGGCGATCGTGGTCGCACCTGCGAGTGCAATCGGTTCTGCCATCGGCGCCCGCGCACGCTATATTGACGGGAGGGGGGACTTTTTCTTTTGGGAATTATTGGGTATTTAAATTTCGTAATAAAGCCATTTTAGGTGTAATTGAAGGGCTTTTTGGCAATGATTTTGAATTTTTATGGTTCATTAACATTTGCAAAATTAATGTATTGTATTCGATAGACTGTATTTTGGTTAAGTGTATGACAGGTGTACAAAAGGAAATAATTTTTCCAATCCCTTTCAATAGTTACACTTAACCTTTGTATTTACTCCGTGCACTTACCGCACAAATCTGACGTTGTCATTTTATCATTTAATTATGTAAAACTTCCTTATGCTATCGACAAAACCACATCACTTACCACAAATACCCACTATTCTCGACAAAGTCAAAGCAGAAAAGAACTAAATTACCGACTCGTTCCCATCACTAGCGAAACCATCGACAGAGCGGCCCGTAATCGATACTGCAACGGACTCACCATATTTTATTGTGTGCCAATTAAAATTACTCCCTTCCTTATGCATTGTGGGAAGTTAGCCAGTGAAACTGGCTGTGTCTATTTGAAATATGGCGTAGCCACCGTGATGTATAGACGGAAAAATAATTGAGACTGTCCGTATAGACGTTTCCAGCTGCTTGTCTATGGTGAAAACAACTTTGTTAGTAACTGTTTAGAGGATAGTCCGTTTATAGAACTAATGTGATTTCTATTAAGTTACGTTGAGTGACTTGGTGTTGCTTTCATCCGCACTAAAAATGCAATTTTCTGCTGAAAATAATTTAAATTTCACGGGCTTCCGTTACGCCCTTTAACTGCAGTCTGTCCTGGGACATTCAGCAATAGCCTTTTGGTTTATATTTCGTGCTTTCGTCCTGGATTTCTAGGTAGGTATATCATCTACTTTCTTGTCCTTGCTTGCTTTGTATCTTTTCTCATGACACTTATTGCTGACGATGCACATTATAATGTATGACTTAGACATTCCAAAGCATGTTCTAGCTTATATTATTTAAAAACTTGTTCTTCTCTAGATTTAATTCTTAATCTAGATAAAATTAACCTGAATAAGCTAGCAACGTGCAACTTTGAATCTCAACTAAAAATAAGACATTAGACAATAATCCTTGACTTTAGCTTGTCCAATAACAATTAAAAACTATTTTCATCTAGATTTTAATCTAATCCTCGTTCTCAGGCACACTTTGGTCTTTTTTTAAACTCGTTTACTTACTATTAATTATCTATTTACATAGCATTTGGTACCTACTTCTAAGTATACAATTGCCACATGAGCGTAACACACTACCAGTTGGAATGGCTTTCATTTTGACAGTTTAACAACATTCATTGTGTTATTTACGTTGTTGAACAGACAAACTTTTGGAACATATGAAGCAATGGATTAGCACTATCCTTCAAAATTCAAATACAAATTGTTTATTCATCATAGCAGCATTGTAGTACCTACAGTTTACAGGGTAGACAAATTATTCAGATACTGATTGAAAGTGTCTCACAAAGGGTGCAGGTTTGACACGTTTCCCGGCTTTGATTCCCAGGTTGGGCAAAGTGTAATTGGGTTTTTCAATCTGGAATTTCTCAGTAGCAGCCCGGAGATTGGATTTGTGCCCGGTTGATGCTAATAGGCTCGCCCCCTATTACATGGGCCTTAAGGCCCATAGTATCCTCATCTCCCGTTTGTATGCTAAAGCACGACGGCCGCCCGCGCCCGCGCAGGGCACCTCTGAGCCTTTATCTCAAAATGGGGATATTCCTTTGATTAATTTACAATTGTGCTTCGGCGATTCTGTGGTACCTCTAACTATCTATTTTTCAGTTATTTTTTTTTTCCAAATAACGTAGCCGTTTAGTAGGAGTATGGAATAGAAGCCAAAATATTGCGTGTTGGAAAATATTTTTTTACAGCAAAAGTATTAACCATAAAAAAGTACTTCGGGCAAAATGATCTATATGAATCTATAGCAAAATCATATATTTTTCAAATCTTCAAGACAAGCCGTTAATGAGCAGTAGGGTTCATAAAGTGACCGTGTTACGCTACCAAACGGGACGTAGGCCCTTAAACATAACTGGCGAAATGTGGGTGCAACTATAGGTGCACCTTTGCTTATCCTTCCGGGGCAACAAGGAGTAATGTTTATTTCATTAGGAATATTTTTGTAAACTATTGATACCTTACTATCTTTGTCCTTCAATACGAAGCCTTTAAGGTGAACCTAGTCCACATGTTTTGCATACAAACTTCGGGAGTGTTTTACTCAACTGTCTGACATGGCACATCCAAAGTAAAATATATGATATCGTTTTGTCTCATTATTAATATTGTCTGGAAACAGAATAGTAAAATAAAAACCCATTAAAAAGTTAGGAGCCAACAAAGATTCGTTTTTCTTGCTAATTTTACTTAAGTTTGGGCGTGTTTAAGTAATAAAAGAAGTGTAAAATCTCCAAAACCAAGTCAGTACCGACAAAGTTCAATTATCGAAAAGTTCAATAAACTTTATTAGTCATTGATTTATGCATTGGCTTTTTCATAAAACCCGATCTTCCAAAGGGCTTTTCTTAATTTTTTCGCGGTTTTTTTTACTGTAAATGATCCTGCATCTCACTCAATAACGTTCTGCGTGTAGACTAGCCTCTAACTGCCCATCACTGATACTATCTCTGTCGAACACGAAGCCTGGTGAGACAGCGTGATTTTTAGTCAGGCCCACCAGTGAGTTCGAGCCCGCGACTAGGTTCCCCTTAAGGTGCTCTTACATGGGCAATTTTTTGAGCAATTATTGCTCGGCAACACTAATGTATCAATCTGGATCAATTAAGTGGACCAATCTGGAGCAACAACAATAAATTGCGGATAGGTTACGGGAATATTGTTTCTGATTGCTCCATATATTTCACATTTCTATTGCATAGTTTTTTAAGTTGCTCCTTATTGCATTGTGTTGTGTGATCTCTGGCAAAAGGTTGCTGCAAGTTGCCATTGCTCTAAATTGCTGGATGTAGTCGTGACGTCATAGTTGACGAGAATTGACCAGGATAGAGCATTTTTATGTTACCTACTCGTGTAAGTGCAACTTTAGGCATTTAAATATTCAAAGAATTTACTTAACACGTACGATCGGCCTGTTATCACTTCGCAGTCATTATCAACGTGTACAAACTGTAAAATACAAGTCTATTATACGCTCTTTATAAAAGTAAATGTTTCTGGAAGCACTTAATAGCCTAACCTTAAGATACCAGAAAACGGAGGTTAGATAGAAAAAAAAACTGCTAATTACTAAATCTGCAGCTAACCTTGCTGGCAGATACCAATTAAGACCGAATTTTTAATCATACTTACCTAGCAGTGGGCGTCTTTCGGCTGAAATGATGATGAAATGGCATCAAAGGGTTAGATTATACAGGAAAAGTGTTTATTCAGTGCTCAAACTGCAACCATGAATTCAGCATATCATTCTAGAACCCCAGTGCAAAAAAAATTGCGCTGGGCGGTCTAGAACAATATTCTGAATTCATGGTTACAGTTTGCGCACTGAATAAAAACTTTTCCTGTATTAGATAGATTTTCAAAAGATTTGGCCAACGCGAATTTTGTTTGCCACTGAGTATTTAAAAACCTCATTGAATAACGTTTTGAAATGCCCACAGTGTCATAATAAAATAAAATATGGCATAATAATGCATCTACATGCATTTTTTTGCCACCTGTTTTCCTTCGCCGTTGTTCCAAATGCTACGAATCATTTAAAAAAGTCCGCTCACACGCATCTGGTTCCGTTACCGATCGCCGATCGCATCGATTTGCAGAATTGGTCAGTCTTTGCACGTGTGAACTTACCTTTTAAACACTACCTTCCCTGACACCAAAAGAACATAACCACCAACCGGATTCAAAGGAAAACCAAACGTACTGCTACAGGAATCCAATCTGAAATCAGTTGCTGTGTTCACACAAAAACCTTCCTGCATGGACTGCATTCGAATCCAATTTCAAATGACTTGCACTGAAGTTCGGTATTCGTTTAAACTGTTTTCCATCCCTGCAGTCAATAATGCACTCTATTGATACATCCAAGGTTGAAAATCCAATGGAGAGTATATGGTTTTTACGGTGCCCTGGTGGTAAAAAGGGTATGTTGGCGCGAAAGCAGGCTGCGTACGCGCAGATAGCCATTGCGAAGCGGCTAGACGGTGTACAGACGGTGCGTGTCATCGGAATGCGGTATCTTTCACTCTTGCATGTACCAGGAGCGAATAATTGCGAGGAGCTGTGTCATAATGTGAAAAATATTTGTCATATTTATAAGAAGGAGGTGGTGACAAGAAACGAGAATGAATATCCATAGCATTTAAATTGGAAATTGCACCTGACATTATATTATTGTGGATGTAATGGGGGTAATTCCTGAGGGTTAATTCCCGTATTTCAAAGAACGATTGCGATTCAATTTTGATTTTTTTTGGTAATAGAAAAAGACACCAAAGACCCGATAAATGGATCTTGTGAAAGATTATATAGGTGGCAAATATCAAGATGACAGCTACAGCAGACAGAGGTGTATAGATGAGGAAGACATATTGCACGGGGCCAGTGCAACATGGCTATGTCAAATGAATTAGAATAAGAACGAATCGATGTTCATAACTATCTAAAATTATTAGTTACTTCCTTCTAGGTAATGCTTTTCTCTAGTAACACAGGCTTAGCACGAGCACCGATTTGTCGACGGAAGAATTGACATGACTATTAACTAAATTATGTACAATAAGAGAAGATAGCTATGTTTTTCTATTAATTATCAGGTATGCGTTCTAAACGAATCATGATTTTGTAGATAATCGTATATACTTTGTAGCCGTCGAGCAAAAAGTTTGTTTTCAGTGTGATTTTGACAGTTTGGGAAGAAATATTCTTCTGAAATAGTCTACTTTTATAAGGACCTAGACACAGATCGCTAGAAACGAAAGACAAAATGACAGATTGTAGAAGGATATCTACGGTGCGATGTCAAAAATGGAGAAAGGAAATGTCACTTTGTATTGAAAAAGCACTGTCTATTCTTCGTAGAAATAGAAAGCGTCCTGCTAAGCTTGCTGGAGTATATTGCTCATTCGTCTCCAATATGCAACTACCTTTTGGAAGTGGCATCGTGACTCAATTGTATTTTGACGTTCAAAAGTGCCTTTAATGGCCTACCAACTTGAAATCAATGATTTGACTTTGACTTTAAACAAATCAAAGTACCTATAAAATACAGATAAATAATAATAGTTAAGCATATAACTAGATGACTAACAGCAGTGTCACTGTCAGTTGTGATAATGAGTCAACAATGTGAATCAGCGATGTATCGATGGCGACCCACACACGGACAGACAAACAAAGATATCGCTGATGTTAACGTTCGTCTACATAGGTTCCCATGTGCAATACTCACAATAGTCTTAGGGCTGGTTTCACCAATGAAAATGAACGCGATTAGTACGTCTATACTGCGTTCAAGAGCTGATATTGTCCATATTTCAAGATTTTAGAAGATCCAAATGATTAATTTTCACTATCCGACTTTGAGACGACCCTTCAAGAAAGTACAACCTTAATTTGTAACACAAACTTTTCGATCTTGCACTTCACACTTTAAATATAAAAAAAGCCAATTCTCATAGAAAACAAATCTCAATTTCCCAACCCCTCCACTATCCTCCAAGATCCCTCACAACATCCAAACATACATAAAATAATTAAATACAACCACATGCAAGCTCGGGGTGACTAGGGATGTGCCAGGGTTGGGTGGATGGGTCAGATATTTCAATTCTCAGTCGGATATTGGCGGGTGTCGTGACAACGCATACATCTGCGATCGCCCCCGCCTTATCGTAATATTAAAATCTTGTGTGCTATGTAAGTTATGACGGTTTGCCTTTATGTACGGATATGTGGTTTGCAAATATATTGTGACTTTTTTTTTGTAGTCTAGCCGAGTGGCATTTGTTTATTTTATTTTAGTTAGGGTAGGACGCGAAATTCAAATTTTCTTACGTCAGTTAACCTCATTTGAATGACTTTTTAACTGACTTCACAAAATTGTCTCAATTCGAAAAAAAAAACATATCGCACCTACGGTGCAATAACGTCACTTATGCAATTTTTGTCAAAACTTAACTGATTATGAGAAAATACTCCAAATCCACCTCTTTACTTGGTGCGTTAAATGTAATTTGTGTAGTACGCAAACTTTCCTCGTGAAGTATAATAACAACATATTATGTTGTTATTATACCGCACAACTCCGTGATTTACAAACCGATTTGAATAAATAATAGTTTAAAAAACTAAAAAACACGCTTTAAAAACCAAACTAAAAAAGGAGAAAATAATTTAATTCAATTAAAAAGCGTGGGGTGCTTTTTGAGGTATTTTTATAATCAATTAATGTCAAGCACCCCACGCTTTTTAATTGAATTAAATTATTTTCTCCTTTTTTAGTTTGGTTTTTAAAGCATGTTTTTTATATTATTTATTTTCTTTTTTTTAGTTCTGCTAACTACAAAAACGTGTTTTTTTTTTTCTCATTTTTTTTTAAATTATTGAATTGTCATCGGTCCTCGACAAGTTTACAAAGTTTCAATGAAATCTGACCGTTTAAAGTGAGTCAAAATCGCGCTCAAAGGAGTCGGTTACATACAAACATACAAACAAACATACAAACAAACAAACATACAAGTGAAGCTAATATAAAGCGTGTAAAAATTCTTCTTTGGTTTGAAAACGTATTCTTATCGAGTGGTCCTATATAAATTTGGTGTAGTAGTGGTTTTTGAGTTAGCTTTAATAAGACTTATTTTTTCATGATATAGTCATTAAATTAACCTAGAGGTTTAAATTTATTATTATAATTCTGTTAATACAGACGAGTGTTTTTCACCATAATACAACACGGACCTGTAAATTGCAAAAACGTTAAAAAAAATACCTTAGCGCATCCACCTTAACTTTCAACTGTCTAATATTAACATCATAAATCATAATATACCATAAATTCAGAAATAAATTTTATTCCATTCTATTCTAATATAAATAAAAGTAATTTATTTGAATTTTTCGCTTTTTTAGGTTGCCTAGCCGGTTGACATTTAACTTTGTTAATATTAACTTTTAAATAAATACGGCATTTTTGTTGAGATTTTCTCTTTTTTAGGATAATGAACCTGTTGGCATTTGTTCATTTAATTTTTAGAATAAATAAATAATAGTTGGTTAAAAAGTTAATGAAGCAGTTTTTTATGGTATCTTTTAAAGAAATTATTGACAATATACAGGGTGTAAGAGGAACGCTTCCGAAGCCAGAACGTGGGTTATATACAACCTAAATGCAAACGGATACTAATAACCTTTCGCCTTAAATTGGTTATTTTGCATCAATTTATAACGTTTAACGCTTGTGTAATGTTACTACTTATTTTATTTTGGCGGCGCTTTACAAAGGATGCCTAAACCTAAAGTCGCCGCCTGGACTTGGGGTGGTTTTTAAATGTATTTAATCTCAAATAATGGTTTATTTAACTGTTCTCACAGATTTAGTGTACAAAAAATGCTAAAAAAATGTGTATAATTGTAATAAAAAATTTAAAAAATCATGGTACTGTATCGAGAATCACTAGCCCTATCACCTGTCTTCGTTTTCGGAAGCGTTTCCCTTACACCCTGTATTATTATAAGGAGACTATCCAGTTTTAAAAACATACGTGCGTCATCATTTTCATCTGCCTAGCTTTTTCCCAAGTATGTTGGACTCAGCTTCCAGTCTAACCAGATACAGCTGAGTACTTTACATAGAGTGGCTGCCCGTCTGACCTCTACCCAGTTGCTAGGTAATACGTTACCCCTTGGTAAGACTGGTTAGCAGACTTTCGGGTTTCTGAAAAACCGTAACGACTAACTGTCAAAGATCCAAGAATGTCAGTATGTATGTATACAAACAGGTTTTAACATGGATCTAAAAAGGTGTTTGAATACCACATTCTTTTCGAAAACTAAAAAGATTATTAGGATTATTTATATAATTTTATAGTAAATTCATAGGTGGTTGCTTGGTCTTATCTTTTTCATTGATAATATAATTCTTGCGGCACCTGTAGAGTGAACAGACGTCGGTATAAATAGCTCCACAGGAACTTTAATTTGATACTTATTTAAGTCTAAGTACTTACTAAAATACTCAAAGGTCTGAAAACCAGTCTTACCTAGAACCTACTACGGTTTGGAATGGGCAACTAGCTTCATATATCTAACTTACTGACTCCTTGACAGTTCTAAAACATTATAAATTATTGTATTAATATTTGCATGCCATATTTTAAGGCTAACGTAATGATCTGTTTTTATTATGTTTACTATTAACACCTCTTGCATGCTGACAATTTTTGTTGTTGTACATACGATTACACATCAAGCTATGCATTTTCAGTTTACGCTGATCTCGTATTGTACGGAAATCCTATACAATGCGGGATCAGCTTATACTGGAAATGTACAGCTTGATGTGTAGCCGTGTGTGCCTATGTATAATGTCTTGTACTCATGTTTGGGCAAATGAGTTTGAGTGAGAGAGAATGAGTTGAGTATTTCCTCCACTAATCGACACACTCCTCACATGATCTAACTAAGATAATGTCTGAACTTTTAAGAGAAACAGTCTCTTTCTCAGGCTAAAACCAACTCACAGCAAGCTTAGCACGAGCACCGATTTGTCGACGGAAGAATAGACATGACTATTAACTGAATGATGTACAATAGGAGAAGATAGCTATGTTTTTCTATTAATTATCACAGTTATGCGTTCTAAACCAATCATGATTTTGTAGATAATCGTACATACTTTGTGGCCGTCGAGTAGAAAGTTTGGTGTCAGTGTGATTTTGACAGTTTGGGAAGAAATATTTTTCTGAAATAGTCTACATTTTTAAGGAACTAGACAAAGATCGTTAGAAACGAAAGACGAAATGACAGATTGTAGAAGGATATCTACGGTTTTTTTTTTTTTTTCAGGGTGGGAAATCATCCAATGACTTCTCCCGCTCTGGGTGGAGCAGGAGGGCGTGTCAGACTTTTACTGACTAAAACCCACCCGTGATCCCTCAGTTGCCTGTGTGCCAGGGGCGACGGTATCTCTTTCGAACAACCCGCACCCCTGGCAGGCATCGGCCCTTGCGGACCCCACCAGTCCGGCGCACCAGGACACATGGCACGCCGTGACCACCCCAGGAACCAAGTAGCACAAGGGCCCCAGACTACCCTGGCACCCTTGGCTCCCTTGGCCCCCCTGCGACGGGTCAGCGCAGTGGCCCCGCCGCCTACCACTTCTCGGCCGCAGGGGATAGGGAGAGCGGCCAACGCTATACCGACACTCCTCTTCCCCTGCGGCCCCACCGCGTCCGCCATCAAACGGTGGCGGCCCCGTCCAGGCCACGGAAGGGAAGAGCGCTACTCAAAAGTACCGGCACTCCTCCTCTGCCGCAGCCTGTAACCCTCAGCCGCGATGCCTCTCATTCGACATCGCGGCCCGCCTCAGTTGCGGTGCACCTCACCGCAACCTACTTTTTGGCCGCTACGTCGTCGGCTTGGAGACCAAAGCCCTGACGAGCGGCCCCACCTTTGGGTTCCTCTTCGCTTCACCGTGGGAGCGGACCACGGCTACTGAGCCCCCCCGCAACGACAATGCGGGAACCCACTGGGGGGGAGGATATCTACGGTGCGATGTCAAAAATAGAGAAACGAAATGTCACTTTGTATAGAAAAAGCACTGAAAACGTAGAAATAGAAAACGTCTTGCTAACTCTGGTGGACTTCTCTGAGTTTATTTTGGCCTGTCGTCTCAGAGTAGTCAGATAGGAAACGCTGACCTCATCTAGTGTTTAAACAAACTTACTTACCTACATACCTAAATAAAATCATTTATTTAAATGTAACAAAATACAAAAAGATGAATCAACCATCCTTTAAAAAAATATACAGTATAGGTACTTATATGATACAGTCAGTCCGAAAAATATGTAACGTATAAAATACAACAAAATATTGAATAACATTAGTATATTGACGCGTTGACAAGATCCCGCGATCTGGCACCGCAATTTCCTATTTCGTCCGTCCGTCCATCACTGTGGCAACCATGTTTATTTATTTCCTTCTAACATTTCATGACTATTTATCTTTGATATCGTTTTCTATAAAAATGTTTTGGTTCATGAAGAAAAAAACCTTTTTTGTGTAGTTATATTCTGGTCAAGGGGTCTGATGGTGAATATATTTTTCATAGAAATTAAAGAAAAGTAACCATTCCTACTATTCCTGTTTTCCTATTCTACTATATCCTTACTAATATTATAAACGCGAAAATATGTATGTATGGATATATGGATGATTGTTAGATACTCTTTCACGCAAAAACAGATTTGCATGTAATTTGGCACACAGATAGATTATAACCTGGATTAACACATAGGGTTTTTGCCCCGGTCCGGGATCACTTCCGACCTACACACGGGCGAAGCCGCTGGCAAAAGCTAGTACAAAATAAACAAACAAAACTTTCTACTAAAAACAATATAAACAGCCAACGCATAATAGGATAATTCACATCAAAAACCTCATTCCCATTACAATTGATTAAACATTTAAAAGATAGACAAAATTGAAACCAACCTTTAGCCAATCTAATAACGGATCACAACTTACAAATTCAAATTTCGAAACAAAGGCGCATCATTCAAACGAATGAAGTGAACGAGCAACGAACGAGTGAACAGATTGAGTGAACAATATCTTATTTTGCAATAATCCGCTAGGAACTGTGGTAATTTCCTGAAAGAGATGGAACAACGTTGACTGTACCGTTTAAAGCACAAATGTTTACAATAAGCGATCGTTTTTGAATACAAATAGGCTATATTTGGATGATGTAGTTACTGGATAGATGGTTTGTTTTTGTTTCTATTCGACATACTTTTTGGTAGATACTTTGGAGAATATTACAATATTAAAGTCATTACATTATTCGTAGATACTGACTATTGAAAATTCAGCTCATGTTTTTTTTACATTAGAATAAAAGTTATTACAAACCGTAAAGTTACGTACAGACAATTTTGTTAAGCTTTCTAATTTACTATACAAAATTGTTTAAAACTACAGTTAATTACTGCAGCATAATTGCAACTCACTTTGATAGAATTGAAAATGACCACTCTCTCAATCCAGTCTTCTCCCTTTTTTAACCTAATTTAAGACATACATAAAAGCAACACCTCTTACCTAAGGTCTATACATACGAGCAGCGTCTACGGCAAATGCAACTGCAGCCGTCGACACTCGTTGACGGTAGTTGCTGACGAGTGTCGACGACACTCTCTCTCCCTATCCTGTTTCCCCCCTTTTAAATTTAATTTCATACAAATAAAAAAAGCACTCTTACCTTAGTGTTCATACACACGAGCGGCACGCGTCAACGGCAGAGGCAACTGCAGCCGTCGAAAACTCGAAACGCGTCAACGGCAGCCACTGACGACTGTACAAGACCGCTGTCGATGCATCGCTGGCTGCTGTCGATTGTGCCGCTCGTGTATTTGAGCACCGTACTCAAATACATGAGCAGCACGTTGTCGACGGCTGCAGTTTCCTCTGCCACGTATGTGACGTATGAAAACTCGCGTCAACGGCGGAGGCAACTGCAGCCATCGACGTATGTCGACGCCTGCCGTCGACGACGTATCACTCGTGTATTTGAGTACGGTGCTAAAATACGCCTGCGGCATGTTGTTGAATGCAGCCGCGCCGTGTGTTGACCCGTGCTACTCGTGCGTATGCACACTCTCACACACCACTCGCAATTAACCAAACAAAAGTAAGCCAAACCGCGGATTAACGCTAGTCACAACATCCCTTATAACAAGAAACCCGTTTTATATTAACAACACTTGAATAACTTTACTTGTTTACTGTTCAATCAGTTGTTTTATTTAATTAAAAGATTGTGACACTCACGCTTGACTAACAGTGGGAATACTTTCTTGTTCATTTATTTAGAAGTTAGTTATCAGGAATTGTTAAACAGGGCTACATGATAGGAACCGTTACTTGATTTATCTGTTTTAAGCATTTCTTTCTCGGTGTCTCATAAGTTACCTAGCACTTACTTTGAACTTAACCAAACAAAAACTTTTGATGGAGATTGGAGAGAATTTCTGATTTTTCTAATTGATTTTCAAATGCCTGCGATGCGATCTTGCAATCTTAGCCTCCATCTTTAAAAAAGAAACCTAAGTTCCTAAAATAACAGACTTTGAAACTTCATCGCCCCATTAATTCCTTAGCACTACATTCGTAAGCTTAAATTATTGCACAATTTGTCGCACGGTAGTAGTATATTCTTTGTGTGTTGCACTAGCTGCGGCATTTGGTTCAATTGTTGGCTTTTCTTCAAACGGGAAATCTACGTTTTATTTAATAGACTACAAAAGTGCATCGCCCTGTCAATTCCTTGGCACCATATTCGTAAACTTAATTATTGCTAGACAATTTGTCGCAAGTTAATAAAGACGCAAGAAGTGGCAACTTCTTTGTGTGGTGTTGGATTTATCGGCTTCTCCCGGGCCCGCTTCATTTCCTGCGCTCGCCTCTTGTCGAACTTATGGGCGACCCAAGATGTAGGCTGTAGCGTGTGGTACAATATGGAGCGTCGTCCTTATTGATACTAGCTAACACTCCCGATCGAAAACACGGACTGCACATGACTGACCCTTTCTAATTAGGTAGATACTGTAGACAGGGTTGTTTTTGACATGAAAAGTCAAAGTTCCAATTCGTATAGCGCAAAATTGTGTTTAGGTATCACTGATTCTGGAGTCGTCAAGAATTGACAAAGCACTACTAGGGCATGGAGAGAAAATATTTGCCGAAATAGGGTTCTAAATTAATTTTAAGTTGACAATAGCAAAATAACTCCGTCTATCGTGTCATATCGGCCGTAAATATGCTCAGAAATGAAAAAATAAACCAAATCGAAGAAAGCTCGTTTCAAAACGAATACAATGAGCCTATAAAATCTAGTACCGAGCAAATACAATACCTGCAGCAGTGCCTGAAACCATAAGAAATGTTGGTGCAAATGGCAAAATAGTTTAAGATGTGCGTCTAATATTGGCTGTGTAGATACACAGCCAATATTAGACGCACATCTTGCGTAAAACTAAAAAAAACATATAACTGGTGAAACCTTACTTCATAAGAAATACAAACACGAACACGAACATTTGTTTTTCACGAAAACAAACAGCGTGTACTCGAATTGCTATTTTTTTTGTCATCATTATTATCCTGCGTTTATCCTAATTTATTTCGGGTCGGCACATTTCTTTTTCTTCCATATTTTTCTACCTTTAGTCACCACCTTTCTAACCATATCATCATTCACACAGTCCATCCATCGTTTTTTGGTGTTCCCCTATTCTTATAGCCATCGACATTCACACTCAAAACTTTCCTCACGACATTTTCGATTGACTTCAGTATTTACCTACTTAGGAAGGTATGTTCATTCATCTGATGCAGGGATTAGTAGTCGTTTCGCAGGAGAATTTATTTTATTGCAAAGCTTAGTGTTTCCTTTTCAATTTACCTAGAGTTTTTAACGATTTTTCCCTAGAAAATTGTAGCCAATAAAATTATGCAGCGGAAAAATTCTCAAGCTCTCAAATGCAATCAAATGATGGCCTCTGCTTAGAGCACTGAAAAGTGATCGTATCTCTGAAAGAAGGAACACTTCATTTTTCGTCATCATTCATCGACCATCTAAATACCTAATGAAGAGCTATCTACCAATACCTATCTATACCTACTTGACAGTTCGTTCATATGTCCCTGTTCCCGCACGCTTTTAGCTCATAACTTGCACATTCCACTAACACTACAACGCAGGGATAATCGCATTGTTTTGTTTTTGATTCATTGCATTTGTTCTCGTAAACTTCGTATTTATTACGTTTCTTGCACCGATCGGATATTTCTATGTTCTCTATTTACCGTTCCCTTGATTTACGTATTGTTTATCTGTGAGAGGTTATTAATAAAAAGTTTGTATGTATTTGCTTATGAATTGATCACAGAATATCTCGTCTTGAAATCTTACTGGGAAATTTTCGTTCCTCCATTTTGAATTGTAGCGTTACCTAACTAAATCAATCACTAGATTTTTGCTTGGTGAAAGAAAGAAAGAAAGAAAAAACGTTTATTTGCGGTAAACATGACGCAAAAAGACAAACAAACACACAAACAAAAACACACACAACCAGCAGCAGCAGCAGTTTGTGCACAAACTGTTAATTGAACTATATTATTGATTTTGTTCTTTACAGGTAAGTCTACAACATCCTATACCCAGAGAGTCAGTCAATCAGTCAATGTAAGGTAATACAACTTTGACTTCAAAATAATTGAAATCAAGTGGCGGATATATTTTTAACTTTTATGGTATTTGTAACTTAACAAAATAATCTCTCAAAAAAGTGTTTTTAAACTATTTTAGCGCGATAATTAGTCTTTCTTGTCGTTGATGCAAAAACTTGCACCGTCAATTTTTTTGGGATTCTGCTACTCTCAAATGAAGAGAAGGGCTTTAAGTACATAATTTACCTTCTTCCACATAGGTAGGTACTCTCTACGATGCCGCAAAAGGCAAACTTTTCAAAAGCGCTGAAGCCCCATCGAGGCGCGCGTGATGGTAGATTAGCCACTCTCGCGCTTTTTGCACCGTCCTGCTCCCACTTGAACAAAGGAAAGAGATGGATAGATTTATGATTGTAATACATAAGTACATATATATTCAGCCTATCATATTTGTTTTCATTTAGGAGGTGAGCATGATATCCTTTATTTACGACTGCAACAGTATGTACATGAGCGTGACTCGTCTTCACATAATATCCAGAACAGGTCTTCAAAAATCAATAGCAAAGATCGATTAATTGTTAATTAACGTGTGATGCTGGACGTAAACAATAGCACCGTCCCATTTCTTCCCGTGGGCGTCGTAAAAGGCGACTAAGGGACTTATTATAGAATGGGCAGCAGCATTCTCTATGCATTTTATCACCTTAATGCGATCGCCAACCCGCCTGTCAAGCGTGGCGATTATGGCAAACCCCCCAAAAAATGAACCGATCAAATTGGCTGTGCTTGGGGGAGGCCTATGTCCAACAGTGGACGTCTTTTGGCTGAAATGATGGTGATTGATGAAGGACACTTCGACCGGTTCTGTGTTTCCCGCATCCAGCGGATTCCACCGGTCTTTACTAGGTCATCGGTCCTACCATCGTTGCGGGGGCCTACCATCTCTACATATTCCAGTACGCGGTCCCCACTCCAGAACCTTTCGGCCCCATCGACTAGCTGTTCTGCGAGCAATGTGCCCTGTCCACTGCCACTTAAGTTTGTCAAATCTTCGGACTATGTCGGTTACTTTGGTTCTCCTGCGGATCTCTTCATTCCTGATTCGATCACGTACGGAAACTCCGAGCGTAGCCCTCTCCATTGCCCTTCGGGTGACTTTTAGCCTTCTATTAAGGCCCATTGTGCGACCAACATTGTTTGCCAAATACACCGTTTTATTTCACAAAATCCCAGATCCCAATTCCCTCAATAATTCTTACACCGATCCCTAACCACGATAAATTGAATTCTCCATAAGTTCTAAAATGATAATCACAAGTTTTCTAACTAAAGCACCGTTATTAAGTAACGCTAAACTTAAAGCTAGCTAGGTACACAACAGCGTGGGAATATCCTAACATTTGTTCCGAGCGTTGCGCAAGCGCAGGATCTAATCGAGATATTAATCGAGTTAGCGAGTTACTCGATTGCGCGTTATCGATTGTAGAATGAATGTTACATTACAAGCAATTAGAGGTTGACGAAGTACTTATAAGGAAATGTGAAATCTTGTAGGCAGTGTGGTGACTAATTGGAAGTGTATCTAGGCTGTATTATTTGTTGTTTAGTTTTAAAAATACTGAAGCAGTTTTTTTCTCAGTCGTAGTATTAAACCGACCAGCAGCAAAAACAGTACTCCTAGGTATAAACGCCAAACGATATTGTTCATCGAAGTGTGGGACTCTGCCAGCATATATGTTCCTTTCCACATTTAACCCGTCTGCCCTCAAAGCAAGAGTGAACAGGCATCTGTTGGGCACGCTCATTCCATTATAGACCTCCTCCATCGCTTTCCATCAGTCGTGATCGACGTCAAGAGCAGGCCCATACATCAATAAAAATAATGAAATTGGCATCTTCTACATAGTTGCTTGTGCCTGCCATGGGTGGACTCCACACTAGGATTCCATGTGTAATAGCGATCACTATTTCTCATTATTTGAGAAGTGGTCATCCTTCTCAAATCATCTATAATACCGAAGACCACATTGCAGTCATTTCTTCCGCATTAAGGTAGATGCGTTTAAGGTATACCGCGAAATGCAAATTAGCGGGAGTTCGGTGTCAGGTCGTAAGCAAATTAAAATACGATTTCCCGTAACAAATATTGGCTTAACAGAATTATGATCGTTGAAATAATTTTCGGACTTTTTCATAAAATAATCATTCCATTTATGGGATTAAATGAATCTATGGGGTTGGATTGACGACTGTAATGGTTGTATGTATGTTCAACAAACAAATTTCCCGGCAAATTGCAGAAACCGTAAGAAAATTTGAACTACCCTCTCGCTTTCCCCGTCTAGTTGGTACGTAACTATTCAATCTGGATTGTTCTAAGCTACACAGCCACAAAGTAATGCCCTCACCATATCGTCCACCTAACCCAGCAGAACGTGATACTCCCCGATCTAATTCATCGCCAATACTAATTGTCGACCAGCCTCTCGGAACCGATCGTCTCGCGAACGCAGATTACCCGCGCTCACCCTCTTGAGCCACTGGGATGATGATACTTGGGACTGATTGTATCGGAACTTGCTCGTTCCATGCCAGTTCAAGAGGATATTGATACAGGGTGAAATCTTTTTGTGGGAGTTCGCTGTTGTTGGCTTTGATCGAGGAAGACTGAGAAGGATCGGTTCTGTGCTTCCCGCATCCTGCGGATTCTTGTGGCCTTCACAACCTCATTGGTCCACCTATAAACAGATCACCAAAAAGTACATAAAATTAAAATTTTGAGTGATTTAGAGCACTGGTTGCAAAGTGATAACGGCCTCGGCTTACCGAGTTGTAGGTAGGTAGGGTTCGAACCGTATAAATATATTACTTATATCTTTCTTATTTTATCTTTCTATGGATAGATAGATCATAAATAGATATATGTTTCGAACCCAGACAGATGCTTTACTTTGTAAAAAAAATAATTACCACTGCTCTATGAACGATGAAGGAAAACATTGTGAGGAGACCGGCATATCCTTGAATTAAAATTTCGAAGACTTGTGACATCTACCAACCCGCACTGGGCCCGCGTGGTGGTTTATATCCCACTGCCTCGAATCGATTTGTCATCCAAAAACTACTGAGTAGTATGTCTTGGATTCTAGAAATTGTTTCAATTTATTAATAAATATATTTGTTTTCTTTACTTCTCTAATGTCATTTGGCTCACGTGTGCGTTGGCTATAATGAGTATTTGTGCCTATATAGATAGTATTTTCAGTTAAAGAAAACACAACCACGAAAAGTAATACTTGATCTCTGGAGTGAGCTTGGGTAGGTAATTCAGACAGGCAATGTCGGCGCCATCTATATTTTAAATAATGATCAAAAAAATTACATGTGTTGTAAGTGTCTTAGAATCTTTACAGCAATAAACGTGATTTCATTTATGCACGTGTTTTGTGGCAAAAATCTAATTTTCTTTCTTTCTAATAACCATGTAAAGTAGTTGTGTACTTTCTTGATCAGTTAAAACCTAATAAAACAATTTTCGTTTCTCGGGTGTGGTTTCCGTATAATACATATATTATGAGAAAATATCTAATCTATTTTAACACGATTTACATAATGTGAACGAAAATTTTCGCCTGGCAACACCAAACTATTGAGAACAAGCGTATCTCTTGCAGGCACAATCTCTGTATTATCTATGCGACCGGGAGGCTACAACCAGTTGACAAACTGCACTACGTGATATTGCAGCCATTACTCCTCGTGATTCATATCGAACACCCCCGACACCCCCCAGCACACCCTGACACCCCCAACACCCCAACTCCCTGAGATAACGGCCCGCCCAATATACCTATTAAAATTTAACCTGCATACAAAAAGTAGGAAGCCTGCAGTATGGTAATTACTACAATCCATCATTTTAGGATTCGTTCTGTTTGTTTTCTGGATATTACGATCGAATTAAAAACGGAGTATTACATTTCTTTCCGAAAGGAACCTGCAAAGATTTGAGAGTGGCCCATCAAAGCGCAAAAAAACAACTTGCAATCTTGATCTAACCCACAGTAAAGAAATTGTCACTCAGAAATTCGAATAATAAAAAAAACAAAACAAAGTATAAAAAGCAGTCATAACATTTTAAAAAGTGAATAGGCATGATAACCTTTCTCCGTAAATGAGTAGCCATCGAAAAAAAGTGACCTGTTTAAAAAAAAGTTGAAACGTCAAAGTGACAGTTGGAGAGCGCGCCAAAACTACCGTTGACAAAGCACCGGTGAGCCGAAACAATCAACAAATTCACATCGTACAAACGGATCGGACATTTATTGTTCGCTATCGTTACATTCCACTTCTGTTGTTTATAACAGAGACGCCCAATTTGCTAGGGAGAGACTTTTTATCTCGTTTTTTGCTATTTTTTCGGTACACGTCGAACAAAGGCGATATGACAGGTCTCAGTGTAGGAACGGTATCGCTAGTCGGGCACAACGAAAAACGAGAATAGAGTAATCGAGCAATCGAGTAAAAACAGAAGGAGCGGGAGCGAGCCCATCGGCCCGTGACAATTGCATCTGCAGTCGAATTGCAGACGCCATGTTGGATTATTGCGCACCTCTATTTCGATTAAGTGTCTCGACGGCTTTGTTTTAGTTTGACGTCCCGTGTTTGCACTTCTTTATTTCTATCAGAATTGTTGCGTATATGATTTTACAAATTAATTTCTGTTTATTTGATGTAAATGAGGACATTTACATCAAATAAACAGAAATTTATTTGTCTTATGTAAGGATACTTAAGACATATTTTGATAAGAACGCAAAGGTGATAATGACAAGATAAATGGGTCCATTCATAAGTATGTAAATAATTATGGTTTACTTATTTTTAATGAACTTCCAATAAGAATATTACTAAATTTGCTTAAGCAAACATAAAAACACGTGTAAAGAAGTAAGTATTCACAGCTTTTTGAATGCGATATCAGCTTACAACCTTTCTCGGAAGGTCCGTGCGCCTCACAATAGTGTTGCGCCTTAAAATATTCTTATTTTAATCGAGTAGGTGTATCGAGGAAGCGAGTATCGAGAGCGCTCGTGTGGAATATAGATAGTGACGGACGGTGGACGGCAACCACCGATACGATAGAAGGCGCTCCACGCCAGAAATCTATTCATATTTTTCAATTTTCGTCCAATTTTGAACGCAGGTGAAAGATTTGAGTCAGACTTTCAGCCTCTTGGAGATAAGAGCGTTTTGTAAACCGTTAATACTTCGAGCTATACTTATACGGTCTTATTCATAAAAAGTTATCGAACATCTAAACAGTTGCTAAAGTCTGGTTTTCTAAAAGTGTTATTCATAAACGTATTTTAGCACAAAAACGTTCTACTATAAATTTTTCGAAGCCAGAACCATAATGTAACAAAATGACCGACTCTCTATAGCAGCTGATTGATTACAAACAAAATTACATTTGACCATTTGACGTACAAATATTGACATGCATTTTAGTATTGTGTGCCACCGAATGTCAATTTTCAAGGAAACAATGACAGTTACAATTTCAAATTATTTGTCAAATTTATCAATGACGTCACCGCATCAGAAGTGTCGAAACTGTAGACAATTAAATGGTTGCCAGTACGCGTACGTAATAATGTCTATGGTCACAATTTTATTATTCGGTGAGTAGGCAGACATTCTCGTTTGACGATTCGATGTGTTGGTCAATTTGTTGGCTGACTTTATTAGTTAAAGAGCGTTTATGAATACAAAATTTTATTAAAAGTTTTATTAGATTATCGAGCAGTTTAACTAATGAATGTTCTTAACCCTTCGATAAGCTTTTTTATGAATAAGACCAATCAAATTTACAGAAGAAAAACATAGACATTATTTTAACAGGATTTGGCTTGAAATATGCAAGCGGTTCTAGACGTGCAAAAAAAAAAACAAATTGTGAAAGACTCAACCAAAAACGACCGTCTAAAAGCCGACGAGCATCATCGTCGATGCTGTCGAAACTCCAATTCGAAATCAATCAACTCAATCCTCTGACATACGTCATCCGACTTTGACAGTTTAAAAAAATGGCGAAGGAACCAATCGGGTTGTGACGTTGGCAACAAAAGGGCGCGCGTCAGCGACGATGGATTCGAAAATTAAAATCTCGCGTTAGTTGGCAATGTTGGCAGTGGTGACGGCTGTCGGCAGCTGCCGGCCGCACTGCCAGCCACTTCGATTTCAGGCTTGTTCTAAATATGTCAACACTTCTTTGTTATCGAGGGACGTGCGCGCGGAAATGAAAGTCCATCGAGTAGACGAGTCTATTATCGCATAGCATATTATATGGGAGCATTGTATGGAGAAAATTAACGACAATTTACTGAGGAATGGGCTTTGAAGTGCTGAAGCCTTGCGTCTTCTGCCTGCCCGGTTTTTGGGCTCTTGGTTTGTGGAGATTTGCATCATTCTCGCGATGCAATATCATCGTTTGCCCTCTAATGAATCATATCTTAATACCTTTTCCACGAAATGACAAAATTCTAACACGCAATATCTTTAGAAACCAGTTAATCACTTACCTACCAACCTAAACACAATATTAACATCTTTTGAACTTATCAACGGCCATAAATCGCTCGCATTAGTAATGCATGAATACCTGTGTAAGTATGTATATTGATAAAACCTAACCCGTAGCGAAACCCAAACATTCAATAAGATGAGTGACACACGATTAAGTATCAACTTACACCGCGAAGGAAGTAAAGGATACCTACTTTATATTAAAATTCATCCAAAACTTGAATGACAATAT
Organism: Antitype chi; assembly: GCA_947359405.1. Classification (NCBI taxonomy): domain Eukaryota; kingdom Metazoa; phylum Arthropoda; class Insecta; order Lepidoptera; family Noctuidae; genus Antitype; species Antitype chi. The sequence continues at coordinate 20,183,368 of OX375813.1, forward strand.
CGTTGAGAGACATCGCACAGTACGCCAACCGCGCTCCGTCCTAGCAAAAAACCACGGGAAATTCCAATTTCAACTTCTATTCGATAATTCGCGGAAACGCGAAGAAAACTTACATGAGTGACGTATCAGTGTGCGGCAGGCGGCTGCGAGATATCCACGTATTTACCTACGTACCTGTCGCCGTCTCGTCACCGTCGAGCTAAGCCCGCGCCATTCTGTATACAGAGTTGAAAAACTTTTCGACTGTTATGTTTGATAGCGGCACCATTCGCATTAGAGTTCAGAACAAAATAAAGAAGGTTTATTGAAAGCCACCGTGGAGTCAACATTTTAAATCTATTTTAGAGCTAGCTTTATGATATTTGAAAACCGGTGCGTGAGATAATTAGATTATTTAGCGGTATATGTTTAATGTAGCAGCGGAAACTATAAAAGCTCTTCATTTAGGTCGTCAAAGATTTTTTTTCATCGTAAAATATATTTGGGTATAAAATATATGTGTTTTTCTACGGGCACTGTATCGTCACACGTCACCTGTCCGAACAGATTGCGATCGCGATCCGCGCCACATTATGTTTGCTCAGTCGTCAAAAATTCTTTTGTCCCCACGAGATAAGCTTCGCACCACAGTGCGACACTAGCTATCGTCGTGCAATTTTTTAAACTAATGTTGCGTATCGGTGAGCTGATGTAGGTTTTTATTTAGGCTATTTTTCTATTTGACTACTTTTATTTATTTTTGTTATCTGTAAGACCTTTGAGAATAAAATGTTATTTTTTATATTTTCATTTGCTGCACAATAAAAATTTTGCTGCAAAATTGTTTTTGTTTTTTAATTAAAAATTACTATTGATACCAATTACTTCAGTATCGACTGACATTTAGCGCGATGCTATAATTAAACTACATAATTATCTTCTAGGTGAATTTATTTAACACCTAATTGTACCTATATACAGTTGCCAAGCAGTTTCTTTTTAATAGTTATCGCTGTTTCTAAGGCACTGTTAATGTGCGATAATAGTGCCTATATCTATGCCAATTTACCTACTAGTTACTTAGGCAAGTTATTGATAAGCAAATGCAACCTCATTTAATGCGTTGCAAAAAGAAAACGGAGTTTTTTTTTCGAAGTTAAAAACTATTTACTTGTTGCCTTTTTTCAATATTTTGATGCGGTAATGCTTTTAATTTCTTCTTATGAAGTACAAGAGAAAGAAGGGCTAGAGAGATCTTTTTTATGAAAAACGTTTTATAGAAGGTAGACGTAATTTACGTAACTGCTCAGGAATCTTTCCTTTTTTATAAATGTAACTGAATCTTCAGCCGAGCAATTTAAGTAATTACTGTAAAAACTCATACCATATTAATCAGCCTATAGGGCCCACTGTTGGGACACAGGCCTCCTCTCTTCGAGAGGGAGTGGGCTGTAATCAGTGCGGGTTAGTATAGATGTCACAAGTCTTTGATTTTTTGGTTCTAGGGCACGGTTTCATCATGATGTTGAAAAACTCATACACAGGTAATATTCTGTCATGAAATTGTCTTCGCTTCAGCTATGCGCTAATTACTCTTTGCATATGACTGCGCAATTATTTCTCTTTCCACGCAAATCGAAAAAATGCCAAAACATGGTAAGTAACTATTACCGATTCCAAAACCGTAATAATATCAATGACGTCCTCACACAGTTGCTAATAGATTACAATAATCACAATAATAATATTCTACCCATCCTACTATCGGATGTTAAGATAATCATCTACACAGTGCTCCTACAATAATTGTGATTGCTATCAGACTGTGTAATCCAGCATGTCGTTTGATAAAAATCGTAAAAATCGCGCTCGATTAAGTTTTTATCGGTTTTTATCGTTTTTTTCAACGATAAGAGTCGCGCTTGGACGAAAGCAGTTAGTACGCGCTAGATTGCCGACGCAAAACACCGTGCATGTGATTGTACTTGAACCACTGTGCGGTATGGACGGAACTTATTGGCGGTTTGTGATATTTTTTTGTATTTTTAAATTCGGAATCATGATTTTTTTTCTTCTTCGATTTTCGAAACGTGGTATGTGTTTTTATAACATAATTTAGGAAATGGTTTATAAGCTTGTTCGAATTTTGAAAATTAATTATGAGAAGCTAATAAAAATTGATGAAATTATTTATGGATTGTACGTATCCTAAATCCGTGGAAAAAAACAATTTGGGTGACAGATTACAAAATAGAAAACTTTTATGTTCAAAAATCTAAGTTAAAAAATTAAATAATAATAGAATGAGTACCTACCTACTTGAAATATAAGATTGTTAAAGCTGTGATAGGAAATATACGTTATCTGTGTAGATTGAATATAATATTAGGTCTTTACCTATGAAATTGCCGTTTTGCAGTACTGGCCATTTCAAATCAAAATAATTTTTGTTTGGGTAAGAATTCTAATTTCAAATTAATTTTATTTTAAAAACATGGATTTTTTTTTCCAAAAGTAGTCATTTGTTTATTGATTAGTGTTACATTTTCATCGCATTTCAATCTTTTTCGTCATCATGGATACGTTAAAAATTCGAGTAATTATGGAATATGAGTACCGTCGTGGCAGCAACGCGGCACAAGCGGCACGCAACATCAACGACGTTTACGGAGCTAACACTACAAACCAACGCACCACCTGTTATTGGTTTGCTCGCTTCCGTTCTGGAAATTTCGACCTGAAAAATGAACCTCGCGGTCGTCCGAAGACTTTGGTCGACAATGACGAATTAAAGGCGATTGTGGAAGCTGATGATACACAATCTACGGCTGAATTAGCAGCAGCTTTCGACGTTAGCGTCAAAACAATATTGGTCCATTTGCGACAAATTGGCAAGGTAAAAAAGCTTGACAAATGGGTGCCCCACGAACTCAATGATCGTCAGCGCGAAGTACGCGTCGAGACGTGCCTTGCACTGCTCAACAGACACACAAATGAAGGAATTTTGAACCGCATTGTTACCTGCGATGAAAAATGGATTCTGTTTGATAACCGCAAGCGCTCAGCAAGTTGGTTGGATCCTGGTTCAGCACCTAAACAATGCCCTAAACGAAAACTTACCCCTAGAAAAGTGATGGTCACTGTTTGGTGGTCTAGCGCCGGTGTGATTCATCACAGCTTCTTACCAAACGGGGTGAGCATTACTGCAGATGTGTACTGTGAAGAACTGAACACAATGATGGAGGAGCTGGCACATCTCCAACCAGCATTGGTCAATCGCTCGTCTCCGCTGCTCCTGCACGACAACGCGCGACCTCTTACTGCACAGCAGACGGTCTCCAAGTTGCAAGAACTGGGGTTGGAAGCTCTCCGTCATCCGCCCTACTCACCAGACCTTGCGCCTACAGACTACTACTTTTTCCAGAATTTGGATAACTTCTTGGCGGGAAAAAAATTCAATACCCGAGAGGCAGTACAAAATGCCTTTGAAGAATTTGTTGCCTCCCGTCCAGCAGATTTCTTTAAGAAGGGCATCAATAAACTGCCACTGCGATGGCAAAGATGCATTGATTGCATGGGTGATTACTTCGATTAATACAAATAAAAAATACATGAAAAAAATTCGTTTAAATTTTTTCATACAAAACGGCAATTTCATAGGTAAAGACCTATTATATCTTAGATTTGCTTACAACTTATCAAAGTATGAAGATAACACAGTTTGAAGGGCATGGATTACACGTCCTTCACAAAATATTTAATTTGCGATAATCTTTTGAAGATTATTATCAGATTTTTTTCTAGCCTAATTTTAATTAGATTTTAGTTTAAACAACATCACGCCTGTAATTTCCAGAAGGATTAAGCAGAGGTAGGTATACCTTATCATTTAGATTTCGCCAGTAATGTTTAGGATTAATGTTTTAATCAATTTGCAAATGGGAAGTTACATGAATTGCCTATTTCATGATTTTTATTAAGCATAGTTTTCAATAATTAAATAATTTACCTAAATAAAAACAATAGATCTTACATACACAGAAAAGACAAGAATGCTGAAAAATATATTTTTAAACTCTTTTTCAAAGTGAGCATAACATTTCTAAATATCACTTAATTCTAAATTCAAAGGTAAAAATAAATCAACCCTCTAGGTATGACCATGGTTTTAACTAGAACAATTGTCTATGAAAACTTCATGGAAATTGTTCTCGCGCCTATTTGAACAACTCGTACCTAAGTACTTACATTGTTTATTTATTTGGATTGACGTTTTCTAAAAATGAAACCTAGCTAGATCGATTTACCGCCCCCGAAACCCTCTGCATACTAAATTTCATGAAAATCGTTGGAGCCGTTTCCGAGATTCAGATTATATAAAAAAATTGCTTGTTTCAATATATTATGTTGTTGTTTGTATTTCTATTCTGCGCCTAATAGATAACAAGTAGCGAAGATAGCCTATATCAAACAATTTATTGTATATTTACACTTTATTTTTATCTTCACATGTAAAATTGTTTCAGTGGCAATAGATAACAGATGTACGGGCTCTTATCAACAAACATATCGCAAATATTTGGACCAATGTTGGAACAAACATTGGCGCAAATATTGGTGCCAATGTCTGCCTTCAAATGGCATGCATTTTTTTCACTTCAAATGGCATCACGCCTGGTTTATCCTAAGGGTTGGACAGAAGTGTATAATTCACGCAAATTTCGACACTAATGTTTAAATCCCATGTAATAGGGGGCGAGTATATTCCCATCAACTGGTTACAAATCCAGACTTAGGGCTGCTACTGACAAATTCCAGATAAAAACACAATAACTGTTCGAGTTTTAATCGAACACCCAGCGAAAATGCATAATTGCATCGAACGCAAGAATGCACATTCGCTCGTCCGCCAAATCGTGGGTCAGTTCGCGTTTAGATCTCATTCGAGACACCGCGTATTCATACCATAACCATTACCATTTTACCATACATTTTTACCAATAAGTTAATTATATAGTTTTACCATTTCTTGTATCGAAGTGTTATAGAGAATTCAATATAGCTATTTCCCTCACAATTCAAGACTTTAACTTTTACCACATAAATCATCCTATCAATACAAGAAAAGTGTGCTAGGTCACCATAGCGCTGAACACTACTTTCTACAATAACACTTTGCCCAACATGAAAATCAAACATATGACTTCAGCCCGTAGCGCTTGCGACCACTAAACTAACGATTTTTACTATTGTTGTTTTAATAATATTGTGGAGAAATAAAATAATAACGTGGATTTAATTTTTGTTTTTTTTTGACGTGACTATTAATCGGAAACATTATTATTTCTGAATTTGTATTCCATACCAATAAATTCAATTAATGAATTTAATATTTAAATAGTTCAAAACCAAGTCTAGTATTTAAATTAAGATCAGTTTAGACTTTCAAAACGAATATTTAAATCTATACTAATATTATAAAGTAATATTTTAAAGTTGAAGAGTTTGTTTTTTTGTTTGTTTGGTTGAACGCGCTAATCTCAGGAATTACTAGTTTGAATTGAAAAAATAATTAGTTCATTTGTCGAGGAAGGCTTTAGGCTTTATAACATCACGCTGCGACCAATAGGAGCGAAGCATCAATGGAAAATGTTGTAAAAACGGGGAAAATAATTTGAGAGCTTCCGTTGCGTGCGCTGCGTGAACGGTTTAAGTTACGCAAAAATCACATATGATGGAGTTGTTCCTTTTTAAAAGTAAAAAAAAACGCAACAGCATAATATAATATATGTCTATCTTTTAAGTTTGACTCACTATAACCTTTTTAACCGCGATACGACTGATATTCACGCGGACGAAGTCGCGGGCAACAGCTGGTATTTATATACAAAGTGTAACAGACTAAACGCAAGACCTGAAAGTAGTTTGCTTCTGATTGGGTACTGAATCGATTTCAGTGACTTATAATATGAGTATTTTTTTTATTATGTTCGTTGCCCTACCTACCACCGAGTGAGCCATAGAAAATACAACTTATTTCAAGGCAGTAAGAGTCAATTTTGAATGCATAAAGTAATGCTAGGGACACAGCGATAAAAAAAAAGATTTTGGGCATTTATTATTTTTTTAATTCAGTAGGTAGGTACTCTAATTGGGGTCTACGAGATCTTACGTTAATTATGTAACACGGTGTATATTTAGTTTAACAAATATTCAATTTATGATTTATGTAAAATCTCGTCTTCCATCGTTAATAATAATGTACAAAACCAGATTAAAAATTATAGATAAATATTATTTCGTTCTTAAACATTGGGTTACGCATAAAATTCCACACACCACCTCCACAAACATTTGCCACCAACATTGGCCCCAACCGCCCGCAGCATGCACTTTACCGATTTTCGCGTGTTACCACACGATAAGGTCGATTTCTTTCTTATCTCTACCCCTCCCCCCGCCATACTACCTCCCCCCTTCACCCCCTTTACCGATAACCAACGCGTTACTGGTTACGTGATGTTTTGTTTTCAATCAATAACTACTGTTATGAGTTATTTCTAGTTATAGACTTGGGAGGTATGCGTTTATTCTGTTGTTCGTTATGGTGGCTGGTTATGTTCTAGCTTAAAAGCACTACCTCTACTTAGGTACTGTGATCAGACATCAATAGCCCCTTAGGCTTTTAATATTGTGTCTTATTTTTGTGAAAAGTAAAACAAAACTCTTTGGAAAATAATGACATTATATCATTAACTCATGACATATCGTCATGTTATGATGTTCAGGTACATGTCTGGGCTTTCAGCCTTGATCAACTTAAACAGGACACTCTAATAATGGTGATAATATGATAATATTTTGAGATATTTACGCGTTATCTAAGAAAATCCATTCATGCGATAAACATACTGAAAAAATAATCTCGACCAATATCACAGTGATAAATCAAATCATACTAATCTAGATAAAATATTTTGCATGCAAGCTTATACAGCCAATTAAAAACTATTCGTCACTAAGGACCCCAGCAAATGCCGGGATAAAAGATACCTACACTCTTCTGTTTTGAAAAGTATGTGTAAAAATGTAGTACCCATAGTTCAAATGAATTTACCCAGTATTATTATAAAGTAACTATGTACCTAGGTAATTAAGCACTCAAAAGAGGTTTTGTAGATTTTAGTCACTAAATATGTGTTTAGCTATTACAACTGTATTGATGTCTCTCATTATAAATTCATAAGGAAACCAAAACATTTATGTTTTAAAATTATTTAAAGCCTAATTTAAATCTTCGTTAAAATAAATTCATCGGCAATTAAATCATTAAAGACAATGTCTGAATTTAAAAAAAAAACCGGATAACGTCATGTTTAAATCCAAAAATATATTTGAAAAGACAAAATTTCAATGACATGATGTCAATAATCAATATTACTAATGACAACGGAAAGATAGCACAATCTTAATTAATTGCATTAATATCTTGTATGTAATCAATTATTTCTAATGTCATATTTTTTTTTACATTTAATCAAATTTCACTTATCTTTGTTACATAACAGAAGTAATAATTTTAACTATATAATATTGTTAAAACAATCTTATCGCACTTGGAATGTAATATGTCAAGTTTTTGTGACGAATCTGATGTGTAAGATATTATATTTTCATTATAGTTACCTGTGCGAGTCTAATAAATACTTTTTCTTTCTTTCTTTCTTTTCTATTACTCAAGGTTTGAATTATTTCATCACCACTGCTCTCAAAACGGTAAAGAAAAACATCGAGTGGAAACTGGCATGTCCTAAACTCCATAGGTTTAAGTAGTTAAATAAAGGTAAACAAAAAAAACACGTGACTCATAGATGCGAAACCTTTTGTTTCAAATACTAAAATCATATTATTTATAGTCATAATAATAGGCTCTATTCTGAATCTGAATCAGAATCTGATGAACTATCTGTCACATTAATAATAAATCGTTCCGTTGAATCATCAATTATTTTAACACAATTTAACAAAACCAAAACGCACTCGCAAAATCGCAAAAGTCGATTGTTGAGAGCGCTGTCAAAGGCATCTGGTTAAACGCTAGCTGATATCAGTATTTTATACAGGTTGAAATTGAAAACATGCGACAAACCGTAATGGGAGATTGTACTCATCATTATGAACAACTTTTACTAAGGGACCAAAGATGCAATCGCAAAAAAAAAACAGCTGTTCCCTACATTTTGACGAGTCATGCGAACATAAATGTAGGGCACAGATGTTTTTTTTTTTCGCGATTGCATCTTTGGTCCCTTAGTAAAAGTTGTTCATAATGATGAGTACAATCTCCCATTTCGGTTTGTCGCATGTTTTCAATTTCAACCTGTATAGAGCAGCTGCCTATTTGAGCTTCACAACCGGCGAGAGATGTCGTGCGGTGTCCCACAGGGATCGGTCCTTGGGCCGCATCTGTGGGACATCAGGTACGACTGGGTGCTGCGCGCCGACCTCCCTAGCGTCGTCAGTGTAGTTTGCTACGGTTGTTTCGGGAGGTTCCTGTTTCGGATAAGGTGGGATGAAATGCCCGGGTGTTTCCATTGCAAAGATCGCCCTGAGGACACGGTGGAGCATACGGTGAAGGTCTGCCTAGCATGGGCGGAGCACCGCCGTGTCCTCGTCTTACCTCGTCTCCAGTTAACAATTTTGAACATTAGGTAACTGTCGCAAACAAATCAAATTAAACTCGTCCTACACAACTTATTTTAACCTACGCACCTTTTTATTACAACCAGATCAGGTGCCATAAATGTAATTTTACACCGATACTTCGATCAAAACTCTGATTCCGATCATACCTAATAATAACTACAAAAATCCGTTTCCCATACGATTAATAATCGTTAGATACCGATTCGATTGTAATTTTCAAATATCGATTACAACTCTAGCAATAGAACGCAAACAAGATGTCGTTGCGATTATGACGAAACGAATTCCCATTGATGGTAATCCTTATTTTTTTTTTTTTTTTTTTTTTTTTTTTTTTTTTTTTTTTTTTTTTCTGTTAATTTTGTTCTCAATGGAGGTAACAGTTTTAAAATTAATAATTTTCACACAATGTTTGGTTAATTTGACACCTTTGAGGTTATTAACATACTAACTGGTTGAGATAAGATCTATAGAGGTACTTGTGACGTATCGAATGGCGTTGATAACATCACTACGATTCTAGTGTTTCTGGTCATTTCTCTAGTTTAGTGTGGGTTTCCCATGTGTGTGGTGTGGTCCGTGTGGGTGATGTAATGTCCGAGTCATTTTCACGTTTAACTTGATATGAACTGTAAAGATTTGTATCAATTTTTTAACTAATATTCACGCAGCTTTAATTAGCTTGTTAATTTTCTCTTATTTAACCAACTTTTAGTAGTAAGGTGTTACTATTCTTATGGACTGTTATTTTGCCTACGCCAAATAACCAAGTAATAATTACGAATTTTCGACAGTTTTCTAAACAACATCTGTCAAACGTCAATTTTTATTTCATATCTGGTTATTAAATAAATCTACCCTAATGGCTGCTGCAGATAGATGCGACGGGACAGCGTGACGACACTCCTGTAGAACAATTGTTCTACTAAAATCGCATCGCACCTGTTTGCAGGATTCTTAAAACGTATTTTATCCTCTTTTCACCTTGATTTGCAGTCAGTATCAGTTTTAACCTATTTGTAATCTATGTGCAGCGAGCATACAGTGCCTTGCGCGTACAGTACAACAATGCGTTTAGGGTGCTGCTAGGGCTGCCGCGATTTTGCAGCGCTTTTACGATGTTCGCGCAGGCGCAAACCGATGACTTTTTTGCTATTATTAGGAAGCGGAGTGCCTTGTTAATAAGTCGCTTCCAACGCAGCATTAACAGTATCCTGAGCGTATTGTCCGAGCGGTGGGACTCGGTGTTGTTGGAGAGGTGGATGCACCTGCATGCCAGTTCGTCACCATTTATTAATTAAGTGATTATTGTTTTGATCGAATTAATTTTAACCTTATGACTATAATTATTGTGAATGTGCTGTAACTTAATTTTTTATTAACTTTAATTTACTTATAATTTTTTATTAACTTTAATTTATTATTTTGTATTAAATTTAATTTATTATTTATTTGTTAATATGTAATGTAATTTATATGGGAATAATTTCCTGAAATAAATGATTATTTTAAATCGAAAGCAGCATGCTCAAATCTCTTGATGCGAATCGACTAACTGTGATCGACTTTTTGACAGTTCAAAAGTTCCTGTATATGTTTCAATTGAAATATGTTAATGCTTTGAGTTTGAGCGTGAGTTCTAACATCAACAGAATTTCCACTTTTTACAATTTCAATTTCAATTAACAAAAGCCTTAAATTAAGACCTTCTTTGAAAACAACTCTTCAATAACCTTCACTGTTCCGACCATTCGTTCCACTCTCTTTAAATTAGCTCCTAAAATAATCAAAAACCCAGCCAGTCCACTTCATGTATCCTCGTCCTTTACTAAGATCACATCTGTATCTAATTGTACAGAACCAATGTATGCCAATTAACCTGTAATTCGTGCCTTAGAGATAAAACCATGAAATGTCACCGTTCCAATTCACATGAATTTTAAACTGTTCGTGTATTATCGTGTGCATCTTTGCGAAGAAAAGCTTGAGTGAATCTAATGCTTATCTGGGGTCTGGGAGTCAAGATGACTTTTGACTGTATGATTTTAAATGTGTGGCTATATGTGGAGATTGCTATGTAGTCTGATAGTGTTTTGTTGTTATGCTGTATGTAAATTTTGAGTATTAGCCTGAATGTAAAAACAGTGACATTAAAATGAGAGTTACTAAAGTTGCGGATATTATTATTATAAATCATCATAATTTCAGCCGAAATACATCCACTGCTGGACATAAGCACCTCCACTCCAGGGGTGCGGGTTGTTCGAAAGAGATACCGCGGCCGCTGGCACACAGACAACTGATGAACACGGGTGGGTTTTAGACGGTAAAAGTCTGACACGCCCTCCTGCTCCACCCAGAGCGGGAGAAATTATTTGGTGATTTACTACTTTAGAACACTCTAGAACCTTTTGGCCCCGTCGGTCATCTGTTCTGCGAACAATGTGCCCTGCCAACTGCCACTTAGGTTTGGCAATTATTTAGGCTACGTCGGTTACATTGGATCTCCTGCAGATCTCTTCATTTCTGATTCGATCGAAAAATCCAACGAACGTGTCATTATTACATTAAACACAACAAAATCTTAAAATATTTCAAAATCTACTATGCTGCCTCTACCTGTTTGTCTAGTTAGACTAACATTCAAATATTTGAGTAGGTTGAATATTATCAAATTTATGCTTGTCTAGATCTTCAGCAATGTCGCTAGATCGTAATAGATGAAGGATATCGATATCGTCATAAAAATTACCATTCCGATACCCGAATGAATATGAATGAAATATTCTAAAAATACCTATCACGTATTTCTTCAACTAATATTATTAATTTGACAAATACAAATGGGAAAATTCCCATCACTGCCATATTTTGTTTAACGTTTGATTTATAATTAAGAACATCAAACAGTAGCGAGGAAACTTGATACAAACCTATAAATACGACTCAAAAATACGTATTTAATAATGTAATAAAATATTTGATATCCAATTTAAAAATCTACATATTTGTTCCCAATCGGTTTGAATTCAATTGGAATGCCTAACAAGCTAGTCGAGAAACAATATGTCTGTCACTTACGTCACCGTTATGGCCCACCCGAATACGAATACTTACTAATCGATTAGGAAAATCGATTCTCGAATGAGAAATTCGAAAAATACTACATAGGTTTATCGGTGGGATCTACTCTCGTTAAATATCATTAAAGCCCCCGACTCGATTTATTACTGATCGATAAAGGTGAATTATTTGTTTTCGTATAGATTTTTGTGATCTGTTACCTACCTTGAATGTTTATTGGAATTATCCTTAGTTAATATTGTCCTAGATTGTATCTGTAATATTCAACAGTAGTTCGGTGTCATCATCATCTGCCTAGTCTCCTTCTAACTATGTTAATATTGTCCTAGATTGTATCTGTAACATTCAACAGTAGTTCGGTGTCATCATCATCTGCCTAGTCTTCTTCTAACTATGTTAATATTGTCCTAGATTGTATCTGTAACATTCAACAGTAGTTCGGTGTCATCATCATCTGCCTAGTCTCCTTCTAACTATGTTAATATTGTCCTAGATTGTATCTGTAACATTCAACAGTAGTTCGGTGTCATCATCATCTGCCTAGTCTCCTTCTAACTATGTTAATATTGTCCTAGATTGTATCTGTAACATTCAACAGTAGTTCGGTGTCATCATCATCTGCCTAGTCTCCTTCTAACTATGTTAATATTGTGCTAGATTGTATCTGTAACATTCAACAGTAGTTCGGTGTCATCATCATCTGCCTAGTCTCCTTCTAACTATGTTAATATTGTCCTAGATTGTATCTGTAACATTCAACAGTAGTTCGGTGTCATCATCATCTGCCTAGTCTCCTTCTAACTATGTTGGGGTTGGCTTCTACAGCTTCTAGTCTAACCGGAGGAATGCCAGTATTTTACATGGAGTGATTGCCTATCTGACCTCTACAACCCAGTTACAGGGTATTACGATACCCCTTGGTAAGACTAAGACTAAGTGCTAGCTGACATATTATGGCAAATTTTATGTTTTTTTTTGTGTTTCGTAATTTTTATTACGTATTATTGTTTATAAACAAGTTCTTCTAACTTAACAGACAGCTGTGCTGCTGGGGAGTTTGTTCCGCTACTTCTTCTTCCCAGCTAAAGCACTAGGAAGTGGTGAAGGGCGGGCGTTTTTGGGGGGACTGTCTTATGTAATTTTATTTTGACATTCAAAAAGAGCTGACTCTCAGCCTAGTTTGAATAAATGACTTTTGATTTTGATTTTGACTGTTGTCATATTTCGGGCTACTGACGACCCGTAACGATTGTCAAAGATCTACGAACAGGTACTAGGTGTAGGAAGCATAGAACCGGTGGAAGTGGCGGAGCTTTGGGGAGGCCTATGTCCAGCAGAGGACGTCTTTCGGCTGAAATGATGATGATGATGATGATGATACAAAATCTCATGCAGTCGGAGACAATTTAGGTTTTTATTGTTAAATTTAAGAAAAAGGCCCAGACTGTGATAGTGGTATGAGCTGGACTTCTTCAACCAGAACTGGTCCTTAGCAGCTTTAAACAGAGAGAAGTAGAAGAAGGATATTGAGGCCTTTGCCCCGCAGTGGGACATCACAGACTTTAAATAATATTATTAAGAAGAAGCCTCCGACTGACACATATTCCTTCTTTGCGTCGCGGAGTCGTATAAGAGAGATCTTTAAACTTCAATACAATACATGACGCACAAATCAATAAAACATAACACGACTATTAAAATTTATAAACCCACACACGACCAAGCCCAACAATAAAAGCGAAGTCGATAACATTAAAATTATTCTCTTCTAACCTCAAAGATCTTTTTATCTGAAAGATTACTGCCTGCTATCTAGATAATTAAAATTGTAGAATATTAACCAAAAACTAGTTAATTATATTTAATCAGCAAAATAGTACCCAAAAACTAAAACTAGATAAATAACTAATAAATCCTAACTGTTTAGCCGAATACTTAAGATTAAATTGTCTAATTTTCGGCTAATGTAGATAAAAACTAAAAAAGCAGGAAGCGGCAAGCGGTGACGCGTGCGGTTGTTGCTTCTCGACAAATTCAAGCACACTTATGCGTCGACAGTATCCTGGGTATTATGGAGAACTACCGACACGTGTACGTAATTGCTTAAATAAGATAATTGTATAAGCCAGTTCTAGATAAGTGTATAATGTAATATTCTAATTTGTAGATTTAAATTCGTTTTTTTTTTACAAGCTGCGTTCCTTATTTGTACTAGATTGTGACGAAGATTATTTTAAGTTTAAATATATTTTAATAGCATCTATCCGCGATTTCGTTCGCTTGAAATTTCTTGTTCCCCCGATTTATTGCGTTTTTGCTGAGCGTTTTCTGACTTTTAGCGTGATGTTAAGAATTGGGCTTTCAAATGCAAAAATACCTTTTCAAATCCTACTGGTAGTTTCAGATTAGCGCCTTCAAACAAACAAACAAATAACCTCTTCAGCTTTATTATTAATATATTTGTATAGATTATACATTACCATTCACTAAATTAGTGTTGGTGTTGAAAATCTTTTTGCTGATCGTTAATATGGTAAATTCGCGAATTTCAAACACGCACTACCAACATTTGGCGTGAATAAGAAATGGACCAAATTATCATAATCTTCGTTTTCCTACAGTTTATTTTGGAGTCGGCGCCGTACATATTTTATTCATCTCAGTGATCATCCTTTTTCTACCCATATCATCTTTCACACAGTCCACCCATAGATCTTGATCGGCGGCGGCGATGTCTCGCGTGCGGCCCTGGCCCAGGCCATAGTACGGAGCGAGAGTGCATGGGTAGCCGTCACCTCCTTCTACAAAGCAGTAATGAGACGCCCTGGGTGTCGGGA